>JADMNL010000023.1:561965000-563302500 GCA_016271365.2 Neoceratodus forsteri | reverse complement strand
GCACTCCTAGTGACTGCAAAAATGGAGTGAATTGGCAGCAGCTTGAGTGGTACTCAATTAAAGAAACACACAGTCCCCCATACAAACTAATTATGTCTGCAAGCAGACAGCTCTTAAAGAGACAGTACCAGAGGTTCTAAAAACACTCACTGATAAATGGCTTAAACGCCAAACACCATTCAGGCTTGGAGCATTCAAGCAAGCTCCTGGAAGTCTTTTGGGAACCCCATTTGCAGGGGTTACACCTTCCTGAGTCTGGGAAAGCTTGGCGTCGCGTCAAGCAAGTACCCATAAGTTTCAACTGCAACCATATACATTTGCATTAGGCTCGCACATGTAATCATCAGTCAATATATCATTTTACCAAGAACACATTTCTGAAACATTGCAGTACGTCCTCTTTACATAGTATTACATACACATTGTACCATAACTCAAGTTATACCTCTTGTACATGAAACCTGAAGAGGGCCCTTCCTATCAGTTACGTTGGGGCTGGATGGGGCAAGGGCACCATACTTAGAGGCAACACAGTAACTTGAGTTAGCACTGATGCTCAGTTTGGGCAATGAGCTGGGGACACATACACTCCTTTATGGACAACATTGAGAGGCAGATCCACTGGCCGGCCCAGGAATCATAACTGAGGTGCACCACAGGCTTTACAGCTCGATCAGTCTTTCTAGGGGAACTGTTGACAGTCTCTGCACTCTGAGCCTCATTTTCAGCATTGTCCTCACTTGTCAGGGAGTCTCCATGGGGGTAGAGAGGCTAGAACTTGGGGCACTTTCAGCTCCAGGAGTTACAGTTTCTGAGTCCACAACATTTGGCTCGCATGGAGAGCTTTCGGACACTGGCAGTGGACTGTCAGGCACTCAAAATACTCTTCTTGTTCTGGTGTATCACCAGTCTGCCCCAATCCATCATTTTCCTCCTGAAAGCTCAAACAGTTCAACCATGCACAATGATTCCATTTCATCTGATCTGATGCTTTGCACTTCACTTTCTGGGAGCATTGGCTCCAGGGAAGGCTGGGGGCTTGGACAGTCCAGAAGGCCCAGCTTCATCTCCAGTATTGACTAGGGATTGCCCTCAGAACAATTGACTCAGTTCGTAAGAAGGATAGTATTCAAAGTCACTCTCACTTTCTTCCAATATGGACTGACAGTCATGCTCAACTGGGACTTGTGGAGGGAACACTTTAACTTTGCTTCTGTAGGTGCAGACTTTCTTGATCTTTTCTTAGCAGCAGCTCTAGTCACTGGTCCAGAGGGAGCATCTTCTAGGGCTCAGACTCAATTAAGATTTGTCCAATGGCAGTAAATGATTTCTATGCATTGTTTTACATCTTTTGAATTATTCTCAGGCCTTACTTTGTACACTGGCAGATCATCTAGTTTGCCCACTACAATGTGAGGGAGATGGTGCCATCTGTCAGCAATCTTGTGCTTGCCATGCAGTCCCAGATTTCTTAGCAATACCCGATCTCCTCCTGGAGTTCCTGTGCTGTCACCTTTTATCATACCTTTCTTTGTTGGCCAGATTTCTTTCGCAGCCATGGTTTGAGCCAGTTGGTACGCATGAGTTAGCTGGGCCTTTAACTTTTGTATACTATTAAATAGTTGTCAGCTTGAACCCCATCAGGAGACCCAAACACACATCTACCGGTAGTCGAGCTTCTTCCAAACATCAGGCGGTAGGGGAGAACCCAGTGGCATCACTTTGGTGCAGTTATAAGCATGTACCAGGTGCTAATTTGTTGGCTCCATCTAGTCTTGTCCTTTGGGTGCAGGGTGCCTAGCATATCTAGCAAAGTGCAGTTGAAACGTTCAGGCTGAGGGTCCCCTGGGGTGGTAAGGAGTGGTTCTGGACTTTGCGACTCCTCACAGAGAAAGCATCTCTTTGATCAGACGACTCTCAAAGTCTCTCCTTGATCAGAATGGATTCTTTGTGGAGCCCCATAGTGAACAAAAGTTTTCTACAAGTACTTTGGCCACAGTGGATGCTTTCTGGTCTTTGGTGGGGAAAGCTTGGGCATATCTCGTGAAATGGTTAGTGACCACCAGCACATTACTGATATTTCTTTGATCTGACTCAAACTCAGAAAATCAATACAGACCAGCTCCATGGGTGCACTGGTGGTGATGTTAACAAGGGGCAGCCCTCTGGGGCAAAGCTTTCCTCTGTAAGCTAGCGACTAGAGTTCGAATGTGTTGCTCCACATCAGCCCCCATCTTAGGCCAATAGAATCTGGATCTCACCAAGTCAAGTGTTCTGTCTATACAAGGTGCCCCA
Organism: Neoceratodus forsteri; assembly: GCA_016271365.2. Taxonomy (NCBI): domain Eukaryota; kingdom Metazoa; phylum Chordata; order Ceratodontiformes; family Ceratodontidae; genus Neoceratodus; species Neoceratodus forsteri. The sequence goes on along the minus strand of JADMNL010000023.1, from coordinate 563,300,205 downwards.
TGTGGTTGTGCAAGGACATCAGTACTGAGTCTCGAAAGGCAGTGGGCAGCACTAGTTGTTGTTTGTCTACTTGTCCCCCTCTGTCTACTGTTTCTCTGTATAACAGTTTATTGATCAGTTTCAACTTAGGACCTTCTTTGTATAACAGTGCAGTTCTCAAATCCGTGGAGCGTAATTTGGACACATCTTTTCCTGCATAGAGGGCTTCTAAATCTGCTTTGATCATGGGATCGCGGGATTGAGCCCGCTGAATACTGTCATTGTCCAGCTGAGGCAGTGCACCAATGTCTATTGCAGAAAAGTGGCAATAAGCAGCAGGTATGCAACTCTCAGAGGGTCCCAAGCAATCCACCATACAGTCCACTGCGTCCGTGGACATTTGTTCCTCCCTGTCAAACTTCCAGCAGAGTGCCCGAATGTCAGGTTCTGCCAATCGGACCCAATCATTCTGGGAACAGGCCTCCGAGAGAGCATCAGCATCTATGTGGTTCAGACCTGCTCGGTATTAAGAGCATAGTCATATGTAGATAATGCAGAAAGCCACCTATGGCCAGTGGCATCCAACTTAGCTGAGGTCTGCACATAGGTCAAAGGATTTTGTCAGTTTTACTAGTATTTTAGCCCCATACAAGTATCTCATGGAATTGGTCAACAATAGCCCACTTCAAAGCTAGGAACTCTAACTTATGTACAGGATAGTTCTTTTCGGATGGGGTCAGGCTTCTACTGGCAAAGGCCACTGGTCTCAGGCCATTCTCGTGCTCTTGGTACAACACAGCCCCCATCCCTTGCAAGCTAGCATCAGTGTGCAGGACATAAGGTTTTCTTGTATCGGCATAGGCCAGCACTGGAGCATGGGTAAGTTGATAAAGGATCTCATGAAAAGCAGTCTCACAATCAGGAGTCCAGCGGGCCCCAAATACTTCACTCGGACGAAAATACACTCTTTCAGTCTTGAGGGACGCTGACTTTTGGTATTTTTTGTGGGTTGGGGATACCCTTGAGTAAGGTTAAGTAAAGGCGGATCACTCTTGAATAGTCCTTGATGAAGCGTCGATAATAACCACAGAATCCCAGGAATCTTTGCAGTTCTTTTAGATTTTTGGGCTGTGGCCAGGTGGTCAAGGCCTCAACTTTACTGGGTCGGTCTCTATTCCTCGGTGGATACTATGTATCCACATACTTTACTGATGTTTGAAAGAATTGACACTTATCAATGGACAGTTTAAGGCAAAGTCCTCCAGTCGGTCCAATACCTTAAATAATCTGCTCTCATGTTCCTCCAGTGAGCTGCCAAACACAATAACATCATCTAGGTATACCAGGCACTCTAGTAAGTTCATGTCCCCCACTGCACGCTCCATCAATCGTTGAAAAGTGGCTGGGGCACCTGAAATCCCTTGAGGCATCCTCATGAATTCATAGAAGCCAAGCGGACAGATAAAGGCTGTCTTCTCACGGTCCTCTGGGGCCATCGGGATCTGGTAGTACCCACTGCGGAGATCCAACACAGAGAACCACTTGCTCCCATTTAGGCAGTCCAAAGCATCCTGAATGCGGGGCATTGTGTACTGATCAGGGATAGTCCGCCGGTTTAAGGTGCGATAATCCACACACATCCTTACTGTCCCATTCTTTTTCCTCACTACCACAATGGGAAGCATAAGAGCTTGATTCTTGTATTACACCAGCAGCTAACATCTCTTGCCGATGCGTCTCACATCATCTATGTCAGCAGGTGCCAGGCATCAAGACCTCTCAGAAATGGTCTTTCGTCATGCAGCGGATATTGTGCTCAGCTCCTTGCACGCATCCTACATCCCATTCCTTTAAAGAAAACACCTGGTCTCTCTGGGCAAGCTTCTCACTGATCCTCACTTTCCATTCAGCTGGCAGAGGGGAGTCGCCAAAATCAAACAAGTCAGGCGTTACTCTCTCATTCTTCCTTGAACTCTTGCTGCTGGTAGCACTGCAGTGTCTGCACAATGCACATTTGCCAGGATGCAACCTCTATTTACTCGAATGTCTCTTTCAGACACATTATGAACTTGGACCATTACCCTTCTGGCATAAGCATGGGCTCTAGCGGACAAAATACTAAGCGACCAGCAGTCCTCTGGCAATTTTCCATCGCCTGGTGCATCCAACATTAATATTTTATTCTTAACATTCTTTCTGATACGGACTCTCTCCTGTAAGGTACACTGGCATTTGGCGCCAGGATCAGAGACTCAGGATCCTTCTTCCATACAATTCGACCGGTTCCTCTGGTTCTATTTTTCAGCATCTCTCTGTGCCTCATAGGCCTTCTTAATTAAAGCCAGAACTCTTAAGCTCTACTAGTCTTTGACCCCTGTTTTCATAACACAACTGTGCCAGCCTTCCGAACATATGAGCATTTGTTCCAATCAACAAAGGACACCATCATACAGTCCAGTGGGACACACTAAGGCTAGGGTCTCTACTTGTTCGGCCACTCCAGCCACGGAGGTGGGGAAAAGACAGCCAAATTCGGATATACCCGAATAGGGGTAGGCCTTCCTACTTAACCCCCATACATGCAGTCCTTCTAATGGTTGTAAGGGCACGCCTGACAAATGCTTCTGATACCAATCCTGGAACATAATTGTCACTTGGGAGCCACTGTCTAATACAGCTCTTGTAGACACTCCATTCACCTTTACAGTGGTCTCCATGGAGGGACCCACTATTCTGGACCAGTCTGGAGAGGCGGTAGGGGGCCTGGGCAACTGACCTTGCCACAAAGGGCGTGAGTTAGCATTTTGGTGCCCTCACTGGGATCTTTTCAGTGCACCTCTTAACCACTGATTTATTCTCGAAGCTCTCCTTGTAGCCTATATGCAACTTTGTCAGTGTCTTTTAGGGACCGGCATTCCCTTTTCATAGCCCATCTTCCACAATTATAGCAAAACATACTTTCTGAGTTTGAGCTGGCCGAGGCACCACACTGGGAGCCAGGGCGGGGGTATTACTAACTGGAAACCTTGGTGCCATCTCTGTCATGCGTGATACATTTGGAGACATCTGGTCAGTTTCTCCACTTCCATGGTCAAGGAATCGAGTTCGGGCTGTTATCAGCAGGAGATACATGGGTGGGTACCCCACCCCATAGCAGATGCAGTCGGATATAGGTCAGGCCCGTGCCTTGCAGGCGTGGCCTTCATAAAGGACTGTTTTGAATTCCCGGATTCTCTCAACAGTTAGCCCCATTGTGGCATATCTTTTTCCTTGTCAGAGCACTCATTTACTGCCAACCTCTGCCCTGAACTTCACTTGATGGGTCACCCTCAGTCACTCAGGTCGTAGCCCGAGCTGTTGGTGCAGGTCCCTCCCGAGGTCGCCTTTTCTCAACTCCTCGAATTTCTCTCATTAACTCATCATAGGAGGGTGGGGATTCAAGGGGGCAGACTTAAGGATCCTGTCCAGCCTGGTTCGGTCCAGTTGAATCGCTGGCAAACTACCCTTTCTGAGGCATTCTTGCAACAATTTTTCCAGCCGAGATACATACACAGACAACAACTCCCCTTGGTACTGTTGTGCATCTCTTACTCTCCACCATAGGTCTTCATCAGAATCTGGGCTCCCATACACATTCTCCAAGGCCTCAAGATAGGCCTGTGCAGTCACTTCAGGGTTACTGGCCCATTTGCTACGGATGGTGGCCGGGCAGGACCTCGGGCTCTCACTAACCCTCTTTCACTTTTGACTTCCGACATTGCCATTCTAGCACTTGGGAGGCAACATAGTCTATCCAGGTCTTCCAGTCATCCTCCCTTGGGGGTGGGGAGGGTGCAGAGAGATCTCAACCTTCGTAAGAGTCGTGACTAATGGCAGGTGCAGAAATAGGGTCTGCATTGGTTCAGCCACCATTACGGGTACTGGGCGGGAGGGGTGTTGGGGAGGAACACCCCCAGGTGGCAAGAATAGTTTCTTCAAGTCCTCCACAGTTTTCCTTCCCCAGCAACCATTTGCAAATTTCTCCTCAAAAGTTTCAGATAGTGGTGGGGCTCATTCCCCTCGGACTTACTGTCCTTAGTTATCACTCTCCAAGCAGTGAGGGCTCCCTCTGGAGTAATGGTCTGTGGCACTTTGGAGCTATCTATGGGATCCTTAAACTCTACTAGGGCCAGGAAAGTGTGGTGAGCAGATTAGCATGCCGACCCACCACCAGGGTTTTGTAAACCTTCCACCTTGGAAAGTACTCTCTGCACAGTGTCCGTATTGATACAGGGGATGTCAGGATAAGCATAGCATTTTGGGGGTCGATCTCCTCCCAGTACACCACTCGACCAGCCGGTGCACAGCCACTTCTGTCGGGGTACCCATTTATTTATTTATTTTTTTCCTTAACAGTGGTTTGTAAATATGGCCACTAGAGGACACACAATCCCAGCGGTGAGCCTCCTAGATGTAACCTCTAGATGGCGCTATCCCAGGGGCTACTACCCCTGCCTGATTTGCAACTAACAGGTTGAGGGGCCTGGATCCAATGGCGGGTGCCTCCACCCAGAGGTCAGGGTTTGCAATAGTTAAACTGACTTGGTCACAGCCCTCTGGGACACTGCAACCCCCCTTTCTTCCCACTAGTGGCCCACACAATATATCAGAATTACCTTCACAGTATACACTTACCCGCAGGGCTGGTTCAGGCACTGGGACCTCCTGTAAAATAATGTAACCCCTCTGCAAATGGGGGTTCCCAAAAGACTTCCAGGAGCTTGCTTGAAAGCTCCAAGCCTGAATGGTGTTTGGCGTTTAAGCCATTTATCAGTGAGTGTTTTTAGAACCTCTGGTACTGTCTCTTTAAGAGCTGTCTGCTTGCAGACATAATTAGTTTGTATGGGGGACTGTGTGTTTCTTTGATTGAGTACCACTTGAGCTGCTGCCAATTCACTCCATTTTTGCAGTCACTAGGAGTGCAAAGGGAACCTATCTGAAAGATGTAACTGTTTGCCAGAAATCATTTAGAGTAATAATGAAATTACAGTTTGTCTAACCTGCTTTCTTTGCAGTCAGAACTGTGTCTGCCTAGTTCCCCATTCTGGTTTTGAACTGCTGAACTGGACCAATCAGTGTGGGGTAAGCTAGCTCTAAAAATGGTGCCTTGGACGAATCAGAACTTGGACTCATAATCTGAGCCAGCCACAAGAGGATTGTATGGGCAGTGACTCTGGGAGATGTAGTTTAGACTTCGGCGCCTTTTTGGACCAACAGGAACAGTATATTGTGAGTGACAGCCAATCCAGTCAAGAACTGGGAAGAACTCAAAGGAAGTGTCCGGTTTTGACTTCTGGAGTTTTCAGTTGAGCTCTGGCAGTGAAGAGGGAAGGAGCCCTGTGCTTTTTCAGTGTGTAGTTTTAGTCGTGAAACGTGTGTAAGGCCCAGAGTTCTGGTCTGCAGCTTTATGTAACTGCTTGTTAGGACTGACTCCGTCCTGTGAAGAGAATCAAAGGATATCTGAAGAGTAGAAATCAGGCTCACCCTGTAGAGACTGGAGAAATTGCTGGAGTGCACTCAGTCTGTCAGGACTTGAATCTGCTGTGTGTTCTCCCGGGTGTTTGTGCATAGTGCGATCGGGATAGAGAAGCAGCCTGCCTGTTTGCCATATAAATGTGTAAGGTCTTGTGGAGCTCAAGAGTAGCCCTGCTGACATTGAAGGACCCTATCTTGTTTGGAAGTCGTGAGTACTGATTCAGGGTCGCTCCCTGTTGAATTGCTACATTAAACCAAATGGAATCACTGTACTGCTGACTGTTTAAACTAATTTTTCTTTTCTCGGTGTGAAAGAGGCCTACCAGCTGCCACACGGTTTGGACTAGCCACTAGGGCTTGGGTACCCAGGGACAGTAACTGGTAGGGATAGGCCTGTGCACCAGAGCATGGGTAGATGAGTAAAGTGATAAGCTAATTAACCTGATTTCCCCCTGTCCTTGTTATATTCCCCTAAATAAATCAGAGCTGCTTGTTTCAGCAAGTTATACTGCCTGAGGCATTTGTCTATGTTAAAGTATTGTACTGTGATGGTTGCACTGTATCTTATTTTAAGGAGGTCCCAGTGCCTGAACCAGCCCTGGGGTAAGTGTATACTGTAAGGTAATTCTGATATATGTGTGGGCCACTAGTGGGAAGAAAGGGGGGTTGCAGTGTCCCAGAGGGCTGTGGCCAAGTTAGTTTAACTATTGCAAACCCTGACCTCTGGGTGGAGGCACCCGCCATCGGATCCAGGCCCCTCAACCTGTTAGTGGCAAATCAGGCAGGGGTAGTAGCCCCTGGGATAGCGCCATCTAGGGGTTTCAATAAGATACAGTACAACAATCACAGTACAATACTTTAACATAGACAAATACCTCAGGCAGTATAACTTTGCTGAAATTCAACAGTCTGGATTTATTTAGGGAATATGGGTATGAGAGGGGGAAATCAGGTTAATTAGCTTATCACTTTACTCATCTATTCTATGGCTCTGTGCACAGGCCTATCCCTACCAGTTACTGTCCCTGGGGCACCAAGCCCTAGTGGCTAGTTCAAACCGTGGCAGCTGGTAGGCCCTTTCCCACAGAGAAAAGAAGAATTAGTTTAAACAGTCAGCAGTACAGTGATTCCATTTGGATTCAATGTGGCAATTCAACAGGAGCGACCTTGAATTAGTACTCACGACCTCCAAACAAGATAGGGTCCTTCAATGTCAGCAGGGCTACTCTTGAGCTCCACGAGACTCTCACACATTTATATGGCAAACTGCAACAGGCAAAAGTCCTTTAATGGCAGCAGGATTCACTTGAGCTAACCAAGCCTCCTCACACATTTATATGGTGAACAGTAACAGGCAAAAGTCCTTTAATGGCAGCAGGATTCACTTGAGTACACAAGCCTCTTCACACATTTATATGGTAAAACAGAAAGTACTATACCAGGCAGGCTGCTTCTCTATCGATCGCAATTACTGCACAATACCGGAGAACACACAGCAGATTCAGTTCCTGACAGACCCAGTGCAATTCAGCAATTTCTCCAGTCTTCTACAGGGTGAGCCTGGTTTCTACTCTTCAGATATCCTTTGATTCTCTTCACAGGACGGATTCAGTCCTAACAAGCAGTTACACAAGCTGCAGACCGGAACTCTGAGCCTTACACACGTTTCACGACTAAAACTGCACACTGAAAAAGCACAGGGCTCCTTCCTTCTTCACTGCCAGAGCTCAACTGAAACTCCAACAGACAAAACCGGGCACTTCCTTTGAGTTCCTCCCAGTTCTTGACTGGATTGGCTGTCACTCACAATAGACTGCCCCTGTTGGTCCAAAAGCGCAAGTCTAAACTACATCTCCCAGAGTCACTGCCCATACAATCCTCTTGTGGCTGGCTCAGATTATGAGTCAAGTTCTGATTCGTCCAAGGCACCATTTTAGAGCTAGCTTACCCCACACTGATTGGTCCAGTTCAGCAGTTCAAAACCAGAATGGGGAACTAGGCAGACACAGTTCTGACTGCAAAGAAAGCAGGTTAGACAAACTATAATTTCATTATTACTCTAAATGGTTTCTGGCAAACAGTTACATCTTTCAGATAGGTTCCTTTGCACTTCTAGTGACTGCAAAATGGAGTGAATTGGCAGCAGCTCGAGTGGTACTCAATCAAAGAAACACACAGTCCCCCTACAACTAATTATGTCTGCAAGCAGACAGCTCTTAAAGAAAACAGTACCAGAGGTTCTAAAAACACTCACTGATAAATGGATTAAACGCCAACACCATTCAGGCTTGAAGCATTCAAGCAAGCTCCTGGAAGTCTTTTGGGAACCCCATTTGCAGGGGGTTACACCAGCAAGTGTGAGAAGGCAGTAGGGAGGGCCGGGGTATACTGGGATGTAGGGAGAGGCATCAGCAGCAGAAAACAGGAAGTTGTTATCCCTCTGTACAGACAGTTGGTGAGACCCCATCTGGAATACTGTGTCCAGTTCTGGAGACCCCATCTCCGAGGACATAGACAGGATAGAGGCAGTCAGAGGAGGGCAACTAAAATGGTTCAGGGTCTGCAAGAGAAGCCGTATGAGGAGAGACTAAAGGAGCTTAATATGTATACCCTTGAGGAAAGAAGGGAGAGGGGGGACATGATAGAAACTTTCAAGTACCTCAAAGGAATCAACAAAATCCAAAAGGGTAGCATCTTTCAGAAAAAGAGACTTGCAAGAACAAGGGGACACAATTTAAAGATAGAAGGAGGGCGGTTCAGGGGCAATGTCATACATGTGATATCTCCCTCTTTACGCAGGAGACTCCTGTTTTTCTTGACTGAACTCCCTCCCTCCCTCCTGGGAAACAAAACCTCCTGCTTAAGCAAAATTCTGTCCAAAATATCCATGGTTTTTGGGCAGATAAAGACGCATAAAAATTAAATCAGTGATGAACAATGTATCTGATAACTTTACGTAACTAGTTGTTTATTCTTTTTAGTGTTTATTCTTGACAAAATGAAATACATTACATTTTTGTAATGACCTTTTTCTTATTTTTTTGATGCCATTTAAGGACAAACTCATGACGTTACGGCATCTCCCTACTAGCAGGCCAATCTCCCTCCTAATTTGACCCAAATCTCCCTCTTAAGCAAGTAGGCAGGCGAGTCTCCCTCCTAATTTGACCTAAATCTCCCTCTTAAGCAAGTTGGACATATCACATGTATGCAATGTGAGGAAGTATTATTTCACAGAGAGGGTAGTGGATGCATGGAACAGCCTTCCTGAGGAAGTTGTGGGGTCTAAAACTGTGGGAGAATTCAAGAATGCATGGGACAGACATAAGGCAATTCTTGTGGGGGGCAGGAAGATATAGGCTGTTGGTTAACTAGGATCTGCGGCCTATCCTGTAGGTAGGGAAATCGGCAGACTAGATGGGCCTAGCGGTCCTTATCTGCCGTCAAAGTCTATGTCTCTATGTTTCTATGTTAAGGGCTACAGTCCTTACCCAGGACACCCAGGCTAAAACCATTGATTTCCCCTTTAAGGAAAATTCCCTATTTGGTGACAAAATTGAAGCATACATGAAAAAAACAGATGAATAGAAACCCACTTATAAATCTAACACTGAAAAAGAAAAGGCCTCCACTTCCTATTGGCGGAATGGAAGGGGAGGCAGCGGCAGGGACTACTATCCAAGATCCTACATCCCGTATGAGCACCAACCCCTAAGGGGTTATTACAGAGGCAGAAGGGGCTTTAGGCATGCTGCACCACCAGCCCTTAGGCCACAGCCAAAACAAAATCCTTCTGACAATTCTGCCCAGGTTGCCAGTCAGCCTTTGTCAGTGGGGAGAGACTGACCCACTACTTCCAGGAATGGTAAAAAATCACCCCTGGCAAGTTGGTCCTGGAAGTGGTGGGTCAGGAATTATCTCTGCAATTTAGAAGCAAAACTGCAGAGACCACGAAGCTTCCCATGCTATTTAGTAGCAGAATGAGTTCTGCCGGAACTGAAAGTAAAGAAACTGCTGCAGGCAAAAGCAGTAGAAAAGGTCCCTATGTCACAGAGGGGGCAAGGGCCTGTTCTCACAATATTTCCTGACCCACAAGAAAAATGGGGAGTGGCAACCCATTGTAGATCTAAGATACTTTATCTGAACAAACATCAAAAAGGAAAAGTTCAAAATGGTCACACTGGGCACAAGTATACCATCCCTACAGTCAGGAGATGGTTGGGGTCACTGGATCCAAAAGATGACTACTTCCACGTTCCAGTAAGACCCAATCACAAGAAATATCTCAGGTTCAGACTGAGAAACTGACAATATCAGTTTATTACTCTTCTCTCCGGTCTCATCTCAGCACCAAGAGTCTTCATAAAGTGCCTAGCTGTGGTGGCAGCACACCTGAGAAGACAAGGTGTAATGGTTTTTCCCTGTCTGGATGACTGACTAGTCTCAGGGAAGACAGGGCAAGAGGCATGGTGCTGTAGCCAATAGGTAATGAGTTCCATTGTGAACCTGGGATTCTTGAGAAAACTGCAGAAGTCTCAGAACCTGTTCAGGTACTGGACTTCCTAGGTGCAGAACTGAGTACCCTACAAGAGAGGGCTTTCCTTCCATGGGAAAGGGCATCAAATCTGATTGCTACTGTAGAATATTTCACACAAGGCCTGCAAGGGATTTTCTGCAGTTACTGGGCCAGCTGGCCTCATCCAGAGCAGTGGTGCTGTGGGCATGGTTTCAGACGAGGAGCATCCAGTATCACCTAAGGGACCATGGGTCTCAAAAGTGAGACTCATTGTTCAAGCCAGTGCCAGTTACAAAGACCTTAGTGCAAGCACTAGAAACATAGAAGATGACGGCAGATAAGGACCACAAGGCCCATCCAGTCTGACCATTTTTTCTACCTTATGAATGTGCCATAGGCCTTTACTCTGTCAATGGTGTATCTATTCATACTCATCTGTATTTCTCCCTTATGCCTATCCCATGCCTGTTTGAAGCCCTGCACTGTATTCATATCCATCACTTCCTGAGGTAGGCCGTTCTATGCATCCAACACCATTTCTGTGAAAAAGAACTTCCTCACATTACCCCTTAATCGGCCACCCTCTAATTGCATGCTGTGTCCTCTTGTCCTCTTATTTTCTTATATTGAAACATTAGACTCTTTCACCTTGTTAATGCCCTTACGGTGTTTGAATGTTTTGATCATGTCACCTCTCCTCCTTGCTTTAGTAGGCATATATATTGAGCTCCATTAATCTGTCCTCATATGTTTTCTGATGCAGTCCCTGCACCATTTTGGTTGCCCTTCCATGGACTGCCTCAAGTTGGTTAATGTCCTTGTGAAGGTGTGGCCTCCAGTACTGCACGCAGTACTCCAGATGGGGCCTAACCAGTGTCTTGTAAAGAGGGATTATTACCTCCCTCTTACGACTTGCAATACCCCTACTAATACACCCCAACATCCCTCTAGCCTTACCTACTGCTTTAGTGGTCTGCTTGGATGATTTCAGGTCATCTGTGATGATGATGCCCAAGTGTCTTTCTTCCCTTGTGATTGCCAGCAACTCCCTTCCCAACCTATAGGTGGCTTCAGGGATTCTCTTCTCTATGTGCATGATCTTGCACTTCTTTACATTAAACCCCAGTTGCCACTCTTCTGACCATTTTGCCAGTTTATCCAGATCTCTTCTCATTCTGCCCACCCCCTCTGGCTCATCTACTCTGTTGCAGAACTTGGTGTCATCTGCAAACAGACAAACCTTACCCTCCAGTCCCTCTGCAATGTCACTGATGAAGATATTGAAGAGAACTGGCCCCAGGACTGATCCCTGAGGTACCCCACTTGTGTCATGCATCTCTTCTGACTCTATACCATTTACCACCACTCTCTGTTTTCTGCCTGCCAACTAGTTTGCCACCCAGTTGACCAACTTCTGACCCATCCAGAGCCTACCCAGGTTATTAATCAATCTTCTATGTGGAACAGTATCAAAAGCTTTGCAGAAGTCAAGGTAGGCAACATCAACTGCACTCCTTTTGTCCACCACTCTGGTTACCCAGTCACAGAAATCTATGAGATTAGTTTGACAGGACCTTCCTGTTGTAAACCCATGCTGTCTTGGATCCTGTGCGCCTATGGATTCCAGGTGTTGCACTATCCTTTCCCTAAGGAGTGCCTCCATAATCTTGCCCACTACTGAGATAAGACTGACTGGTCTGTAGTTCCCTGCCTCCTCCCTGCTACCACTCTTGTGGAGCAGGATCACATGAGCCCTTCTCCAGTCTTCTGGGACCTTTCCTGTGCTCAGAGACTCATTAAACAGTTCTGCTAATGGCTCAGCTAGTTCCACCCTTAGCTCCTTTAGTACCCTGGGATGTATGCCATCAGGTCCCATTGCCTTGTCCACTCCGAGCTTAGCGAGCTCTTTTGTGAAGGGACTAGTGCACACCTCCCTCCCCCCTATGTCCATGGTGCTGAGCTGTTGGCCCTGCCATACCTTCTCCTCAGTAAATACTGAGCAAAAGTATCTATTTAGGATAGATGCTTTTCCTTGGTCCCCATCCACACACTCTCCCTTATCCAATTTGATCTTAGCAATACCCCCTCTGGACTTTCTCCTTTCACTAATGTATCTATAGAAAGTCTTGTCCCCTTCTTTTACTGTCTGTGCTAGTGTTTCCTCAGTTTGGGCTTTTGCCTGCCTCAGTACCTTCTCTGCTTCCCTTAGGGAAGTTTGGTATGCCTTCCTATCTTCGTCCCGCTGCATTCCCTTATATTTCCTGAAGGCCAGCCTTTTGGCTCTGACGTTTTCTGCTACTATTTTTGAGAACCAAAGTAGTTTCCTTCTTTTTTTGCTCTTGCTTTTCTCTCTAACACAATGGGATGTTGCTTCAAGTATTGCATCCTTAGTGGTTGCCCACTTCGCCTGTACACCCTTACCGTATTTCTTCTTGCCAGGGCTAGCTTAACTCTATTGGCCATCTTATCAAAGTCAGCTCCTCTGAAGTCCCATATTTTTGCCTTGGAATGGGATGATTTAGTTCTAGTGGCCAAATTGAACCATACCATGTGATGGTCACTGGTCCCCAGGTGACCTTCTGCCTGGGAGATCTTTGATCCTTTCCCCATTAGTCAGTACTAGATCTAGAATAGCCCTGTCTCTTGTGGGTTGTTGTACCAGTTGTTTGAGGCTCTCCCCTGCAGGGAATCCATTATGTGTCTAGTTCTGGCAGATGTTCCTGCTGATATTGACCAATCTGTATCTGGCATGTTGAAGTCTCCCATTATCAGAATCTCCCCTTAACTGTCATGTTTTGTATATCTTCTAACAGTAATGTGTCTATGTCTTCCCCTTAGCCTGGAGCCATGTAGACAACCCCAGTTCATATGGCTGTCCCATTTCCTGTTTCCAAGGTGACCCACAGTTCTTCTGGCTCCTTATGTGTATTTTGAATTTCTTTAGCTTTGATATTTTCATTGCCATAAAGAGCCACTCCACCCCCATGTTTTGCACCTCGGTCTCTTCTAAACAGTACATAGCCAGGTACTGAAGTCTCCCAAGTGTGGTTACTGGAGAACCATGTCTCGCTAATGGCTACTATGTCCAGTTTAGTCTCTGTCATTGTTGCCTCTAGGTCTGGGATCTGTTTTCCAGACTGCGGGCATTTGTGTACATGATTTTCCATTGGCCAGATTTTGGTATGTTAGTTGTTGGGCGAGGTCTGGCATTTCCCTTGTGCGTCATATGGGGAGACAGACCTTTTTCCTTACCTGGTGATGCAAATGAACTATAAACATGCTAAACTCCTGTTTGATCACAAACTGAGGGGGAGGAGTGTTCTTCCCGTTCGATGTATCGGGTGCTGCACCCCTCTCCCCATTTGCTAGTTTAAATATTCTGCAAAGATGTCAAACGTCTGCCCCAATGCACTGACTCCCTCCTTAGTCAGACGCAGTCCATCGAATTTAAAGAAGTTTCGCTCCCAAAACTGTTACCAGTAACTACAAATTTGTGTCCTTTTTCCTGGCACCAGCCCTTGGGCCACATGTTTAGCACCCCTATCTCCCCTTCTCTGACCTTCTGTCCATCTGCCCTCTCTTCCAGACTGGCAGGATCTCAGAGAAGGAGATGCCAGACAAAATGGATGACAGTTTGTCTCCCAGCCTGGTCAGGTGGTCCTTTGTCTCCACAACTGACCAGCTGGTAAGATCGTTAGTCCCTATGTGTACCAGGACATCAATGTTTTCTCCTGCTTCCTGCACAGTTTTAGCAATGTGGTCAGTGTCTCTCCACGCTGATGTACCTGGGAGACATCTGGCCATTACCCCCAGCTGGAGGTAGGTATCAACTCCCCGAATCATGGAGTCTCCTATGATCAGAAGTGTTTTGGATTTCCTGTTTGCTCTTTTTGTTTTGGTCCCGTTTTGGGCGAATTTTGTTGCTCTAGCTCCTATGCTTGCAGTGTCCTCTGCCCCTTTGTTTGATTTCAGAAATAGAGGCAGATACCTGTTTGTAGTTTTTATATGGTTTGTGGAGGTGATACATTGGAGAGCATTGAGGGATGGGGCACCCGATTTACCCTTCCTAACCACCTGCCAACCTCCCGGACCAACTACCTTCTGCGATCGAGGTGCTTCAGTTGGATGTTGGGGAAATGGCAGGCGGCTCTTATAATATATTTCCTCCTGAATATGCGATTTGAGGCACGCACTTTCTGTCCATGCTGCTTGGAGCTGAGCCCTTAGATCTCCAGTGGTCCAGCGTGTAGGGCAGCATCCTAAATCCTGTATAACTGCCCTTTTGAAAAGTGTCCCGCAGTACCTTCAGTTAATAATAGCCATTCCAGATGAGTTGCCGGGTTTATAACCTGGTCTGAGTAATTAGAAGGAGGAAAATAAAACCAAAAGTTGGATTGTTTTTTTTTTTTGTTTTTTTTTTGTATAACTTGTTATAACAAGTTAAATTACTTGTGCCCCTGTAAGTGAGGTCACTGTGTGGATACCCCTGGAGTAGAGTGGTGGAAGGAGGAAAGCAACCTCAGAGAGGGTATTCCCTTCCTCCAGCAATCTCCAACAAGAATCCTCACAACAGATGCCTCACTGCTAAGGTGGGGCACACCCCTGGAGACTTTCAAAGTAAGTGGCATCTGGAGCCCACAGGAGATTCAGGAGCACATAAATCTCGTAGAGCTTAGGGCAGTACTCCTCCCAACTACAAGGTTAGTCTGTTCAGATTCAAACAGACAGGCACAAGATACTCAAAACTGTGCATAGAAGCTGTAAGAATCTGGGATGTAGCTTATTTCCTAGATGCAGACATTTCTGCAGCAAGTCTGCCAGGCAAGGGCAGTGTGTTTGCAGACTACCCAGACAGAATCAGTAAGGGAAACTACGTGTGGACTCTAAACCAGCAAGTGCTGGCCATAGTCTTCAGAAGATGGGGCATTCGGGACATAGAGCTGTTGGCCTCTTGGGAGAACAAACAGCTCCCACAGTTTTGTTGCAGGCCACACAAGCAACAGGCATGGTCCCGGAGGACGCTGTTGTTCCAGGCTGGACAGGGAAGTTCCTGTATGACTTCACACCATTCCCACTCATACAGAGACTGCTCATAAAGTTCAGGAGAGAGTCAGGGACATTGACCATGATAGGTCTGGTCTGGGCCAGGCAGGCTTAGTGCTTCAAACAACATGAAGTCTTGCTGTATTCTGACAATCTGCAGTTTGCCTCAGCACTTGAAGTGCCCCAGAGAAGAAAAGGTTAACTCTATGCCAAGGCATGGAATGTTGAGCTTGAGCTCGGTTTTCAAACCTCTGTTCCTGGTACACTTCAGTGTAACCGTCAGATTCTTTACTCCTTCATACTGTGAAGACGCTCCGGAGAGTTTCCCCTTGCTGCTTCGGTTCGGTACAGTAAATCGTTTGGTAATTCTCCTCCGATTTGTTTCTTTTCGGTCATCAGATCTCTGTCCATGGTACAGTATAGTGTTTAGTGGTAGATAGTGGTATTTTTCTGAAGAAAATAAATTGTTTTGTTTTTCTCAGTTTCATTCCGGTCGGTCCGTTTCGGAACTGACTTGATCCTTCATTGTTGTTTATCGCTTTGCTGTGGTGTCCGGTATCTTTCAGCCTAAGAAAACCCGAAGTTTTTCATTTCGTTTTTTTTCCACGACCATTAAACTGGTTGGTGGCTGAAAGTTTTTGCTGTTGCCTGGCTTGAACGCTGGTAAGGGTATCTTAATAGTTGTGGCTATGTCTGAGAAACCTAAAAAGAAAACCAGTTCCACTGGGTTTCAACACTGCACCGAGTGTGGGGAGGCTTTTGCTAAAGCTGATGCCCACCTTGTCTGTGTTTATTGTCTGGGGTTTGAAAACCTTGATACAGACTGCCAAATATGTAAGAATTTCCCTAAGTCCATACTAGATAAGAGACTAGCTAGACTTAAGGAAAGGGAGGCGGAAAAATCCGCTGAACTGGATGGTCAGCCCAGTTCAGTTCTAATCGAACCTAAGGAAGTGCCTGCTGACACGGGCACTGCTTCCTCGGCCAAAAGAAAGTCCAATTCAGAGAAATTGGGTTCTGCAAAGCATAGGAAGAAGTCAACCGGTTCGGATCCAAACCTGCAGATCCCAACTGCTGAGGAGATTGTGAGAGCAATTAGCATAGTTCAGTCGCTTCGCCCTACTCTGACCGAACTGACCGGTTCGGAAAGACGGTCGGTTCCAGCCCCTTCAGAATATGATCCGGAGGCTTTCTATGAGGTTGATTGGGAAGGAGATCTAGAGTATGAAGGTGATGATGACAACAACTTTGGTGGCCTACTGTACATGAGCCAGTAGAGCCTGACATCTCCCCAGACAGGCTACCAATATTTCTCCTCCAAGACTATCTGAGTCCCCTCACACTTTTTATTTTATAAAAAGGTGGCAGAAATCCTCCAACTCCCAATGGTGGTAGCCTCAGATGAAGATGAGGAGCCTGACTTTGTGGAGATGATGGATGTCACAGAGTCAAAGAGACTGTCCATTCCCCTTCATGAGTCTTTGGGGAAACAGACTCAGAAAATTTTACAGGCCCCCACTTCCATACCTCCTGTGGATAAAAAGATGGACAGGAGATATATGCTGTCAGGCTCAGGGACAGAATTCTTCTATAACCATTGCAGCAATGTCAGGATAGTGCAGGCTGCAGTCTGTGATAAGGCTAACATACCCTTCGGCTTCACACACCCCAGATAAGGATTCTAGGAAAGTGGATGCCATGGCTAAAAAACAGTACTTGGCTTCCTCTTTGGGACTCAGGCAGGCCTCTTATATGGCCTACGTGGCTAGGTACCAGAAGTCAAGGTGGGATATAGTTCTGGAGTTAGCCAAGAATACCCTTCCCCAGCTAGCCAAGGAGCTGGAGTAGGTGGCTGCAGATGGCATCGAAGCATCTAAAGTACAGTTCCATGCTGCTGTAAACTCGAATGATGTGTCTTCAAGAGTCATGGCCATGTCTGTCTCCCTAAGGAGGTTCGCCTGGCTCAGATATACTGGCCTCTTACAGGATACCCAGGCTAAGGCTATGGATTTTCCTGTCACTCAGAACTCTCTGTTTGGGGAGCAAACAGAGGAGTACATGAAGAAAATGGGCGAGTATAGGACCACATACAGGAGTGCAGTGGCCAAGGAAAGGCAGGCCACTCCTCAAAAGCAGCAGTCTAGGGCTGGCAGGGGCAAGCCTTTTCACAGGCCTTTCTACCAGGCTCAGGCTTCCTTTACTTTTCAGCAGAAGGGATTCTTTAGAGGGAGAGGAAGAAGGGGGATGAGCAGGGCTGCATCCACCTCTCAAGCTAGGACCTCTGCCAAACAGACACCCTGATGTGTCAGACCAGGTTACCTCCTTAGTTCCAGTGGGGGGGGGGGGAGCAGGCTGGCTTTCTTCTCCCAGGAGTGGAAGTCTGTAATGACAGACAAATGGGTCCTGGAGATAGTAAGCCAAGGACTCCCTCTCAGTTTCAAGAAATTCCACAAAGTAAAGGCAAGATCCTTCAGGCTTTCCTCACTACTGGAAACAGCTGCTCTAGAGGCAGAGGTTTTGGCCTTGCTGCTCCTAAGATCAGTGGAGCATGTGCCTCTAGTACACAGGGGCAAAGAATTGTATTCAAGGTACTTCATTACCCCAAAATGGACTGGGGAGTGACGACCCATCCTAGACCTAAGATATCTGAACAAACATCTTTTAAAACCAAAGTTCAAGATAGTGACTCTGAGAATAATTCTTCCCTCTCTGAGACCAGGAGACTGGCTAGCTTCTCTGGATCTCAAAGATGCCTATTTTCACATCCCTATCAGATGCTCCCACAGAAAGTACCTCAGGTTCGAATTTCCCTCGGGTCATTACCAGTTTGGAGCAATTCCCTTTGGCCTGACTTCAGCTCCCAGAGTCTTTACAAAGTGCCTGGCAGTAGTAGTGACTTTTCTCAGAAGACAATGCATTTCTGTATTTCCCTATCTGGACGACTGGCTCATTGTAGGCCAGTCCTCAGACCAAGTCAAGTCAGCTTTGGCTGTTACCTAGAGGCTTCTGGGTTCTCTTGGGTTTATCCTCAATCTTTCCAAGTCAGTGTTGGAACTGGTCCAACTACTCACCATCATAGGAGTAGAGCTGGATACCATTCAGGCAAAAGCCTTCCTACCTCTTTCAAGGGTGAAAACCCTCACAGATCTGGCAGCCTTTTTTCAAACCTCAGGTGTCTCGGCTAGCCAGGCATTTTCTTCAGCTTCTAGTCCACATGGCAGCTTCCACTTCAGTGGTACAGGAAGCCAGGTTCCAAATGAGGGACATTCAATTTCACCTCAGGTCTTTTTGGTCCCAAAGAAGGGATCCACTCACCAAATTAATTCCAGTGACTCAGACTCTTGCCCAGGCTCTCCGGTGGTGGTTGGACAAGGAAAATCTCAGATAGGGAGTTCCCTTCCTTCCCCAGGTCCCTTCAGTTGTTCTCACAACTGATGCATACCTCCTGGGTTGGGGAGCTTATCTGGGGAACCTCACTGCACAGGGCACTTGATCTCAGCAGGAGTCTCGTCTCCACATAAGTCTCCTGGAACTCAGCGCTATACTTCTGGACCTTCAAGCATTCTCGGCCTCAGTTCAGGGGAAAGTGGTGCAGGTCCGGATGGACAACACCACTACCATGTGGTACATAAACAAGCAGGGGGGCACTCAATCCATGACCTTGTGCACAGAAGCCATGAAGATATGGTAATTGGCGTACTCCCTTCAGACCTCCCTGGTAGCAGTGCATCTGCCAGGGAAGGACAATGTGCTAGCAGATGCCCTCAGCTGGATCTCTCAGGGTCATCATGAGTGGGCCCTGAACTGTCAGATCCTGCAGATCATTTTTCAGAGATGGGGCACTCCAGAGATAGATCTCTTTGCAGCTCCAGACAATCATCTGCTTCCTCTGTTCTGTTGCAGACCCCCAATCCTAGGGTCTGTTCCTCAGGAGGCTTTCCTGTTGGATTGGACAAACAAGTTTCCTTATGCCTTCCCTCCTTTCCTTCTGATATGCAGAGCACTGATCAAGATCAGGTCCCAACCCTGCACAGTAATCCTGGTGGCTCTGGATTAGGCCAGGCAACCATGGTACCCTCTGTTGCTGTCATTGGCAGTAACAATCCCTCTCTGTCTTCCCAGGAGGCACAACCTCCTGTCTTCCTCTCAGGGGAGGATTTGGTATCCCAGTCTCCAGTCTCTCAGACTTGAAACTTGGCTCTTGAGGAGTTCAAGTATGCAGGACTGCATCTTTCACATGGTGTTTTGGATATTCTGAAGATTTCTAGGAAACTTTCTACCAGAAAAACGTATAACTCTAAGTGGAAGAGGTTTAGCATTTGGTGTTCTCAGAGGAATATACAGCCAGATTCTGCTGGCATTTCCACAGCACTGGACTATTTAGTTCATATGAACACTTGACCTGTTACTCTTAAGGTTCACCTAGCAGCTGTCTCTGCTTTTCTTTCAGCAGGGAAGGGATCTTCCCTAGCTTCTCACTCTGTGTTCAGTAAGTTTTTCAAGGGTCTGGTGCATCTCAATCCTCCCTTTAGGGAACCAACTCTGGCTTGAGACCCGAATATCTGTATTGTACAGCTTATGCAGTCCCCCTTCGAGCCTTTGTCTTCAGCTGAGCTAAAGCACTTGACTTGGAAGACTGTATTCCTGGTAGCCATTACTTCCGCCAGGAGGATCAGTGAGTTACAGACTTTGTCAGTGAAACCTGACTTTATTTCCTTCCACAGAGATAAGGTGGTCCTCAGGACAAATAGAACATTTCTCCCTAAAGTGGTGTCAGATTTTCATCTTAACCAGATCGTGTCTCTGCCTGTTTTTCACTGACCATTCTTCTTCAGGTGAGCGAAGGTTGCAAAGCCTGAATGTAAAAAGGGCATTGAATTATCATATTGACCATACCAAGGTCCATAGACGTGGCTGTTCTCAGTTGTTTCTCACTTATGGTGAGGTGGGCAAGGGTAAATCTGCCACTAAGAGAACTATTGCCAGATGGATTGTTTCTTGTATCCAGTTCTGTTATACTAAATTGGGCAAAGAGCCTCCCTCAGGCCTGAGGGCACACTCTACCAGGGTAGTGCTGCCTCCTTGAAATCTGTAAAGCAGCCACCTGGAAAACTGTTCACACATTCACCAAGCATTATTGTCTGGATACCCCCAAGCCAGAAGTGATAGTAGGTTTGGCACAATAGTGCTCCAGAGCTTCTTTCCTAAGTAGGTTCTGTAGTTCCCTCCTCCATGGAGGTACTGCTTGGTAGTCTGCAGATTGCCAGAATACAGCAAGACTTCATGTTGTTTGAAGAAAAAAAATACTCACCATAGTAATGTTGTTTCTTCTAATGGCGTTTTGCTCTATTCTGACCTCCCACCCTGCCTCCCCTCTCAGAACCTGTGTTTTGGGTTGTGGGTTGGCAGGTGCAGTGTTGCACCCCAGAGGTGTATCTTTTGGATCCCATTCTGCTTAGGTGTGCCTCCCCCACTTCCAATGCCCTGCTCCCTTTTGCAGGTGCGGCTGCACCGTACCAATGAATGTCCGAGCTGTCTATGACAGCCGTTCAGATGCAGTGGTGTACAGTTCTGAGGAAAATACCGCTACAATTAGTGGTGGTAACGTGTAAGCAATTTGCATACTGCCGTCGGCAGTATGCAAATTGCCTACACATCAACACTGCATCTGAACTGTCATAGACAGTTCGTCCCCCCCACGAACATCTATGTAGCACGCTGGGAGCCCCCCGCAGCATGTTCATGCGCTCCCCTCCACCCCCACACACTGTATGACCGACGGGGGTGCCCAGTTCCTTGTTGGCTCCACTGCCCCCCCAAAACAGACTTCCAGGTGCCTCGCTGGGAGCCCACTCCAGCGTGGCAAAGTCTGTATGCCTGACAGGGGTGTCTAATCCCCGTTGGCTCCACTGACCCCCCCAAAAAACAGACTTCTAGGTGCCACGCTGGGAGCCCACCCCAGCGTGGCAAAGGTCGGTATGGCTGACAGGGATACCCAACCTCGGCCGGCTCCACTGCCCCCAAAATAACTTCCAGCTGCCACGCTGGGAGCCCACCCCAGTGTGACAGAAGTCCCGCATCATCTTCCTGAATAAGAAGAAACATACCTGTAAAAAACAGTCTCTCATTGATTGTCTTGCCCCCTCCCCCGCCCTCTGCACTCCCATCTCCCCACACACCCTCGACCCCATACTTACCTCCAGAGCCCAGTGCGACGATCTTCGGTAGACTGGGAACACATCTGCACTCTTCAAAGCCAACCGCGAACTGAAGAAATGCCGGTAAGCTGTATAATGGAATAAATGTTTTTTTTTTTCAAGTTTGGTACATATCTCGGCCATTTTGAGGAATTTTTTCACCAAATTTCCAACATGGGGTTCTTGGGGCCCCACCTCATGAACTCAGTCACTGTTATTTTGTTATTCGGTCCGAAGGTGATTTTCCGGTCACGCCGCGGAACCTGTTGGGACAGAATACGCGAAACAACAGTGTCTGATTCATGAGGTAGACCCCCAAAACCCTATGTTGAAAATTCTGGTTAAAATTGAAATGACTGTTTTATAAGCGTTATGCTAGTGCAGTTCCTATGCACACTGTGAATTTTGTGAAATTTTAATATCTCCTATAGATTCAACACTGCCATTTTACCACACCTCCTTATTAGCAGTACAGCTCTAATTTTCACATCTACGCCTAAAATGTGTTTTCCATGATGTAGTGCACAATGGCGCAATCAGTAAATCAATTTTCGGGACAGATTAAGAAAATCACAGTGACATTGTTCATGAGCAGAGGTCTTAAAATGGCTATGTTGAAAATTTGGTAACAAAAGTCCATAAAATGACTGTGTTGCAAGCGTGCATTGCACAGTTTCCGCGCACCTTTGTAAGTTCATGAATTTGTAATATTTTCAGTCCAGATTTTCTACACTGGCATTTTTCTACACCTCCTTATGAACAGTACAGCTGTCATTTTTCACACCCTGGCCAAAATGTGTTTTCACACTTCTGGCTCAGAAATGCGTGATCGCTGTGGGAAATCATTGTTCGGGACAGATAAAGAAAATCACAGTGACACTGTTCATGATCGGAGGTCCCAGAATGCCTGTGCTGACAATCTGCTGTAAAAAATCCACAAACTAATTACATTACGGTGTGCGTTGTGCAGTTTCTACGCACGCTTGTGACTTCACCAGTTTTTTTATATTTTCACTCCAGATTTTCAACATTGCCATTTTTTACATCTCCCCATGAACAGTACAGCTGTCATTTTTCACATCCTGTTCAAAATGTGATCTTATCTGTGTCAGTCTTCACCATTCATCACAGATGGGTATCTGGCTGGAGGTCAGGACCCCATGGGAGCTTTTTAAGGTGGGCGGGCGGCACACCGCCAGCCCCTCGAGGCCGACGCACTGCGTGGCGCTCGCGGGTTGGCCATTAGGCTGTGTCGACTCCGCCTGCCTGCCAGTTATTCACTCCTGTCATAGAGGTTGCCTCGTGGGACGCTGTGAAGAAAATCCTAGGCCTGCTAGTTTTTTGAAATCCTATCCTTCAGCGCCAAAGTCTGTCGGTCCTCCTGCCGGTTCTGTCTTTGCCTCTACTAGACGTCGCCTGGTAAGATCTTTCCTTATCTTTATAATTCCATGTTGTCGAGTCTGTTTTTGGTGTTTTTTTCCCCATAGGTCATGTCTCGGTCGGAGGGCAGGAAATCTTCCAAGACAGGTCGGCCCCCATGCGACGGTGCCCATGCGGCCGAAATTTCTCTGTCACCGACCAGCATGACCGGTGTCTCTCGTGTCTTGGCCCACTTCACGACATGGATTCGTGCGATGCCTGCTTCTCCATGGACCACCGGGTCCTCGAACAACGCGTGTGGAAAGTGAGGCGAGCTCCGCCCGACTTTCGGGGTCGAAATGCGCGCACTCGTCGGTCCAACCCGCTCTCCAGCCTTTCTTCGGGTCCCCTCCCGGTTCTATATGGACTGAGGAGGAGGGAGCCTTGGCTACTTGTAGCCTAGCCGTTTCCGAGGCTTCTTCCGCGGCGCAGGAAGCCCATCCCGCTCCTTCCGGGGAGCGGAGAGGAGGCACTGCCATGGCAATCGCCCCTTTGTAGGTGAAGGCTCCCCCGGTGTCGCTCCTGCGGCTTGGAAGGCCCGGTTCGGCACCGTCCTCGATGCCGTCGGTCGATGCCATTGGAGTCCTCGGCGCCATTTGCGGCACCGTGGGCCCTGACGGGGCCATTGTTGGGCGCCGACTTGTCACGCAGCACCGTGACCTCCGTTGAAGCCATTTTCAGTGCCAGCACGGTTAGCGGTGCCATGAGATCTACTGCGACACTGTCCTTTGCCACGTCTCGCCTTGGCGCCATCCTCGGTGCCGAGGTTGAGCATGGCGCCATGTCCTTGAGGCTCGGTGCCATGGCGCCTTTGGTTCCCTCAGTCAGTGCCATCTTCAGCGTCGTCCCTGCCCTCTGCACCGCTCGTGGCACCAAGGAGCTGGACGGGGCCGTGCTCGGTGCTGTGTCCCCCTTAGGGGCCATCCGCGGTGCCGCCCCAGCCCTCGGTGCCGTTGATGGTGCCGGGGAGCCGGGCAGCACTGAGGGTGCCGCTGGGACTGTCGTCGGTGCCGTCTCCATCCTCGGCGCCGCTCACGGTGCCATAGGACTGGATGGTGCCGTGACTGGCCCCGGCTCTGGATCTTTGGCTCGGGCTGTGCCTCCCTCGGATTCCACTTGTGGGGTTGCGGGAGGCGCTGGCACTGACTCGGGCACAGCTGTGGTCTCTGGGCCTGATGGTAAGGATGGTTCTGCCCGCCCTCCCACGGTTTAGCAGAGGGCCTCGGACTCTACCTCCTCGGAGACAGAGTCGAGCTCTGGGTTGGACGTGCAGTCTGACCCCTCGGGGTTGGCTGTTGAGGTGGGCAGCACGGTGGTCTCTTCGACCAGCCGGAGTCAGCCCCCTTCTGAGGTGAGGTCGGTGGCTACTGAGACTAGCATCAGGGGTGCTGACCAGCAGGCAGTGGTGCAGGCCACTATAGCTCTGTAGCCTGGTCTTGGTGGTTTCACTGACGCCTCAGTTGTGGTACCCCCTCCGGTGGTGTGCCTTGATCGCCCAACTTTGGGGCCGATCGGAGCACCTGCAGGGGGGAGGGTACTGCACCCTGGATAGCCCCTTTGGGGGCTGCCCAGATATGCCAGCTACCTAGGCTGGCCCTCTCAAGGAGGAGGGCTCTTTCAGACTCCAAGGGGTCGAGGGGTGTGGGGTCGGCGCGCCGGCCTTTTCTGGGGTCCACCCAGCCCCTGGGAGAAGCTGTAGTGCAGATCTCTGCTCTTCCTCCTTGGTCTCTTTGAGAGAGTCCTGTTCTTTTGAGGCAGGGTACCATCCTTCTGGACCTATACGGCCCTGGTCGCCTCACAGGGAGGATTCTTCCGGGCGCAGCCAAGGAAGCACCGATGTGGTTGTTTAGCTGTCGGCTGTGGGGTCTTCCGGGGCACCTTCTTCCGTGGGTGCCCACAGTTCGCTCCTTAGCCCAGTCGGAGGTCAGCCGATATCTCTTCTCGGCTCTGTCCCCATCCCTCTGCCACATTCTCCTGCGCTCCCAGGCATCCTCGGTCCTAGCGGGCCTCTCTCCTGGGAGCAGTTCAGAGCGGTGGCTGCTCGGTTCCCTGCTTGCTAGGGCAATGGATAGCCAGGTTTTTTAACCTCCCCCCATGCAGCCACCCACTGAACAGACGGTGACCTCCAGCTCCTCATCCCCCTCATCAGGGAGAGAGGAACCCTCTGTCCACATCTCTCCAGCTGCTGATCTCTCTGAGTATCAGTGACTCCTCGTGAGGATGTTGGAGGATTTGCACCTTTCTCCATCCACTGTCAGCAATCCTGAACACTCGGCGCACGCCTTTCTAGGCGATTTTGGTGAGGCCACCCTTGTGGTGCTGCCCTGGCTGGCTTCCTTTCGGGAGGCGTCGTTGCGTTCCTGGCAGAGGCCCTTCTCCAGAGTTCCTGCCCCAAGGGATCTCAGCCAGAGGTATTGCACACCCCCGGAGTCTCCAGGTTCCATGCCTCATCCACAGTCGGGATTGACGCAGTTGGATACTCCTGATGAGCTTCGCGCCCTTCACTGTGACTGGCCCCCAGATCAAGACTCCTCGGATTTTGACTTCTGGGGTAGGAGGACTTTCTACTCGGCACGGTTACTTCTCTCTATCTCTGCACATCAAGCTCACTATGCAGCCTGTGACAGGTTCTTGTGGTCCAGGCTGGGTCAGCTCCTAGCCTCATTGCTTGACACTGAGCAAACCAGACAAGCCATTGCACTCTCTGTGCGTGGCCTGGAGCTAGCAAGGCACCAAGCGAGGGCATCTTATGATGCCAACGAGGTAGCTACCAGGGTCGTAGTGACAGCAATCTGCACTAGGCGGACGGCATGGCTACATCTTTCCCGGTTGTCACCCTAGGCCCGGCATAGGGTGATTAACTCCGCCCACCAGGGAACCTACCTTTTCTCCCGCAGAGTGAGATGGCGCTTGTCGGGGCAACTTTCTTCCCCCTCCAGGGGGACTCCGTCTCTTGCTCCACACTCTTGGGCCTCTCCAGGCCCTGAAGGTTCCTCCCCTTAGTGTGTCACCCACTGAGGGCTAAGGGACTTTGTCCCTTAGGGTGTAAAAGAAAACCCCCTTCGGGGGGGCTCAGTACTCACCCATCTGTGATGAATGGTGAAGACTGACACAGATAAGATATGAAAATTACGTACCTACCGTAATTATGATCTTTCTGTGTATCTTCACCATTCATCACAACCCCGCCCTCCATCCCCTGGGGCCTCAGTCTCTGGGTCCCCTCCCTCTCTGTGACTCCCTCCTCCTCCTTAGGGGTGGGGTAAAATAGGACACACAGGGGGTATTTTTCCAGGAAAGTGGATAGCTCGAGGCGGCACTCCTTCTCCAGTACCTTGTCTCCACCCCTGTGGGGTGGGAGTTGGTAGTCGCCCTCCTTCTTTCCTCCTCCCTGTTTCCATCCAACCTATTTCTCCTAAACAAAAAAAAAAACCTTTTTTTCAACAAAAATCTTTTCTTGAGAGGGTGCTGAATCCCTGTATCCTGTCCTTCTTCCAGAATAGCCGACTCTGCTTATCTGGAGTGTTTGCCATTTATTCCGTGCCTTGAATTCTGGCAGAAAGCTTTGCTACTCCTTGCAGTTCCTATACAATCTGGAGACGGACCAGGGTCTGGGATATCTTATCCTTCTCCCTTCCCCTCTCTCCTAAATTCTTTACCCACTGTACCCCTCCCTTCCACTTCCAGAGATTGGGGCCCCTCCCAATCCCCTTTAGTTTCTAACCTCTTTCTTTTCTGTCCTCTCAGTCGTTATTTCTCCTTTTAGTTCACACATCTTTTCCTTTTTCTGTCCCTTGGACTCTCTTGTCCCACCCTCCACTCCCTTCCTATTACCTCTCCGGCGACTCAGAACTGGCAGGCAGGCAGAACTGACACAGCCTAATGGCCAACCCGCAAGCGCCATGCAGTGCGTCGGCCTCGAGGGCGGCGCCGATGGTGTGTCGGCTCTGCCTACCTTTAAAAAAAAAAAAAAAAAAAAGCTCCCACGGGGTCCTGACCTCCGGCCAGATACCCATCTGTGATGAATGGTGAAGATACACAGAAAGATCATAATTACCGTAGGTACGTAATTTTCATTTTTCGCATCTGTGGTGCCAAATGGCGTAGTCGCTGTTCAAAATCAGCTTTCGGCTAATAAACTGATATTGCCACTGTTCACGAGGTGGGGGTCACAAAAAACCCATGTTGAAAATTTGGAGTGAAAATACCAACGAACGCCTGGGGCATTAGGGTTTCTGGCCATAATACCCCACCCTGTAGAGACTGACAGGCATCAGGGGTGTGACTTGGGATTGTCGCCTGTAATGCTCATGCCATTCCACCCCCACCCACACCCTGCACCAGTGACAGGCATCGAGGTGTGCCTTGGACCATTCAGACCTAAAGTTCACCCCATTCTCCTGTACTGCACCCATCTCACTGTATTTCCTTATGGAATGGGGTGAGCATAAGGCCTAAAGACCCCAAGGCACACCTTGACACTTCTCGGTGTCTGCAGGGTAGGGTGTGGTGAAATGGCATGGCTGTTTTGCCTGATGACCCAAATGCACACCCCAATGCCTGTCAGTCTCTGCAGGGTGGTGGTGGGGTTGGCTTCAGCTCAGTACTTCACTGCCATTCCCATTATGCAGCTCTGTAACTCCTACACTACCAATGCCAATGCTAGCAAGCAAGCATTCGGCATTAACAAATGCTTGTTTCTTCTGACCCTGTCCAGCAGGACTCCAGTCAACCTGCCACTGAAATACAACCTGCTGACTCTATCTCAGGGCCGTATAACATTCCCAGACCTCAGAACACTATGCCTGAGGGCATGGTTCTTAAGGAGTTGGAATTCTCTACTGAGGTACTGAGGGTGCAGACGTTTTCCAGAAAACCAGCAACAAGGAAAGCATATTCCTGTTTGTAACTAATGTGTTCACCTTAAGGACTTTATACTTATGTACTGTAATATGTTATGTAGTATGTTTTTTTCTGATGCTGTTTTATGTCTCTGTTTTAATTAACAATAAAAGAAAATGTATTATGGGGAAAAAAAGGAAGGTATACTCTTGTAAGACTGGTGAGCCCCAAGGATGATAATTCCAGTGCAGGCAGGACTCCCTACAGTTCTGGACTATCTAGTATGCTGTCTGAGACCACCAACCCTGAAGGTACATCTGGCAGCAGTATCAGTACACATCTGCAAACAAGGACAAAACCTTGGCCTCACAACCGGTTTCTGAAAGGTTCTTGAAGGGATTTAATTATCTGTATCCCCTGTAAGGGACCCAGTCCCTTCATGGGACCGGAATATCTGTTACCCAGCTGACTGAGCCTATGGTTACTGCTGATTTAAAATATGTCACATGGAAGAAAACTATTTTCCTGATTGCCATCTGCCAGGAGAGTAAGTGAACTGCAAGCCCCCTGTACAGATCCAAAAATCTTCCACATATACATATAGATAAGGTAGTCCTTAGGACTAAGAGGAATGTGAGCACCCTCTGGGCCCTTACTAGTTAATTTTGGGTTGCTAAGGGTAGCTAGGCAGAGAGAGAGAGAGAGAGGGAGAGTGTGGTACCAGTGAGTCTGGGATGTGGTGCTGCCTGCTGACTGCAGGTGGAGCCCCATCAATAAAGGGTATAAATAACAGGGGATTTTGGCACCAAGAGGGCGATCGAGAGAGAAACCCGGGGAGAGAAGAGCCAGGAGGTTCAGCCCTCAAGTTTGGCCAGAGGGCTGTGGCGGGGTCTGAGTGGTTCGCTTGCCACCCCGGCCCTCCACCCTTGAAGACCCATGATGCGAGAGCGATGGTTCGAGGGTGCGAAAAAGGGGAACAATGGAGCAAAACTGAAGGGGCCTGTCGGTGCATTTGGGAGCCTAAACCTGGGGAGAAAAAGGAAAAATGAGGCCCGCCAAGTGAACTTCGGCACCTTGGTAAGGTAAGCACTGGCAGGGCCTAAAGCCCTAAAAGAAAGGTTGCCCGTGGGTAGTTCAGCTGTTGAGTTGGAATGGTTTACTGTGGGCGGGCCTGCTATGGCAAATAGGGCCTGGGGTGTGGCTTGGAAGTGGCAGCCCAAGCAGTTGCGCGCCCCACAGGTAACCAGATCAGCTGAAAACGTGGAGCATGCTTCCATGTTTTGTGAATCCCAGTCACTAAGATTCAAGAATACAGGTTACGAGTTATCTTTGCTTCAAAGTCCTTGGACTGTGGTTGCTTGTGTTTATGAAGTGCCACTCTCCCATTTTATTTACCACCTGGATACCCCTAGATGGGGAGGGGGGCTTACAGGAAGTTCCTACGTGAGGTGGTGTTGGACTTCCACCTGAACCATTCAGTTGCCCTTCCTGTGCTCAGCCCCAAACACTGCAGTACAAGTGAACAGAAATTGCACTGTCTGGATGTAAAAAGAGCACTAGGTCACTACATGGACCAGGCAAAGGATGTCAGGTCCCAGCGTACACAGCATTTTGTTACCTGTGGAGAGGGGGGCAAAGGTAAGCCTGTAGCTAGGGGGACTGTTTCTCATTGGATAGTCTCCTGCATACAGTTCTGTTATGAAACAAGCTGATAAAGTCCCTCCCAGAGGTCTATGGGCACATTCCACAAAGGGTACCTCTGCCTCTGTGGCAGCTACAAGGGGCATTCCCCTAATGGACATTTGTAAAGCGGCCACCTGGAAGACAGTGCACACCTTCACAGAGCACTATTGCCTGAATGTACAGACCAGGAGGGATGAATGCCTGTTTTGGAACTGCTGTGTTGCACAACCTTTTTCCAGAACTAAATAGGTTCTGGACCTATCCTCCCAATGTACTGCTAGAGAGTCTGCTTGGTGTGAACATCATTGATAGAGTCCTGTTGCCTGAATAAACAATCATTTGTCAATGCCGAATGTTTGTTTGCTGGTGTTGGCACTGGAACTGCATGAGTTAGAGAGGTGCATAATTGGAATGGCAGTGAAGTATTGAACTGACACCAACCCCAACCCCGAGTCTGCAGAGACTGACAGGCATTAGGGTGTGCTTTTGGGTCATCTGCCATAACGCTCATGCCATTCCACCTCACCCCACCCTACAGACACTGACAGGTGTCACGGTGTGCCTTGGGGTCTTCAGCGCTTATGCTCACTACATTCCATAAGGAAATAAGCTGAGATTGGTGCAGTATAGGAGAATGGGGCAAACGTTAGGGCCGCAGACCCCAAGGCACACCTCGATGCCTGTCAGTGGCTGCAGGATGGGTGTGGAATGGTGTGAGCATTACAGCTGAGGACTCCAAACCACACCCCCAACGTCTGTCAGTCTGTACAGGGTGGGGCGTTACAGTCGGACACCCTAACGCCCCCGGCATTGGTTGGTATTTTTGCTCTAAATTTTCAACGTGGACTTTTTGGGAGTATCATTTCATTACTTAATCCCATTCAGCGTAACAGCTGCTAAAAGACATTTTGGGCAGGATGTGAAAAATGACATCTGTACCGTTCATGAGCAGGTGTGAAAAAATGGCAATGTTGAAAATCTGGAGTGAAAATATGAAAAAATCACGAAGGTACAAGCATGCGTAGAAATTGCATAACACACGCTCGTAACACAGTCACTTTTTGAAATTAGTTCAGATTTTCAACATGGCCTTTTTGGGACCTACTCTCATGAACAGTGTCACTGTGATTTCAGTACTCTTTCCCAAAAGTTGATTTCGGACAGCGACCCTGGAATCTGCATCACTCCCTTCCCACTCTGCTGGCTGCTTCCCTTTCAATTAAGTATTTACACAGCCCCCCCCCCTCGCAGCACTGCACGCTGCTCTGAGGAGGGGCTGTAAATTCACTTGAGGAAGAAGGAACAAAGGACTTGTATTGGAGTGAGCGCAGCAAAGCATCCACACCGCCCCTTAACGCGCTCACTCCGCTGGTGATTCCCACAAGTACGGATCCAAAAATGGATCCGATCATCTGAAGGTGACTTAAGGCACTCTGCAAAGTGTTTACTCTGCCCACTTTTCAGCGCATCAACCCACACGCATGGGTTGATGCACTGCAAAATCAGCAGTGTAAACAATTCTCAAGATGTAATCTGCTGATCCTGTCACAGGGCAGAGCATCTCTTCAGATCTCAGAATGCAGCTGCTGAAGGCTTGATTCTTGAAAAGCTAGAGTATTCTAGCATGAACCTCTCCAGCAAGGTTCTGGAGGTTCTTAAAGAGGCCAGAAAACCAGCTACAAGAAAACATAATCCTTGAAATGGAAAAGATTTTTGATCTAGTGTGTTGCACAAGAAGTCTCAACTTTGCCGGCAGACTTGCCTGTCACTCTAGATTATTTGGTGCACATGCAGTCTCTCCAGCTAAGGTCTTCCACCCTGAAGGTGCAGTTGGCAGCTGTTTCAGCCTTAAAGTCAGCAGGGGAAGAAAAATCACTTGCATCACAGCCAGTGTTCAAAAGATTTTTTCATGGTCTGTGCCACCTGCATCTCCCAATGAAGGAACCAGTTCTCCCACGAGACTGGACAATATGCCTTGCACAGCAGGTGGAGTCTACTTTCGAACCACTGACCTCAGCAGATCTCAGGTGTATTACATGGAAAACATTGTTCCTCACAGCAGTGACGTCTGCCAGAAGGGTAAATGAATTGCAAGCCCTCTCTGTACAGATCCTAACTACATTATCTCACAAACCAGTAGGTAGGATACACAGGAAATTCCTTCCTAAGGTGGTGTCAGAATTTCATTTGACTCAGTCTGTTACTCTGACTGTGCATTTCCATGATCACTCTAGCACAGGTGAACAGAAGCTGCATTGCCTGGATGTTAAAACAGTATTGAGCTACTGCCTTGATAGAACCAAGGAAACAGTACTGACAACACTCAGCTGTCCATCACTTATGAAGAAGTTGACAAAGAGAAACCAGCAGCTAAGAAGACTATCTCTCTCTGAATACTAACATACTAAAAAGCCAGCGGATGAGGCCCAACAGTCTTTTGTGTCTGCTCAATAGTTAGCCCCCATACTGGGCACCAACTTTGCTGTCCCTCCCATCCTCTTGTGTTTCTCTTTCCCCAAATTGTTATACAAACTCCAGAAACTGGGCTCAACTATGAAAGACATGGGTGAAAATAAACAGTTCCATAGCTCCATAAAGTACAGCAGTGCCTGGAGAGCGGGATGAGGCATCCAGTGCACTAGATCAGCATGGCATCGTACTGAGATACCCAAACTGTTGGAAGCACAAGCTCACTGGCAACACTAACAATATGGAACTGTGTGCTAGGCGAGATGATATATGTATACGTGGGCTTCCAGAGAGTCCAGAACAGGGACAAACAGAACCTTTTTTGGACTCCTTTAGCATGAAATTTGAGTTGGCCGAAGGATGCACCCCTTAACATTGTTCAGGTCCACAGAGTATTGGGCCCAAAACCCTCTAACCCAAAGGCCTGTTGTCTATCCACAGTCCTGAAGACTTTAGAGTACAGAGTTAAATCCTTCAAATGGCATGGGTGAAAAACAGAAATGGTGTCTGGAAACACCCATCTGTATTTTGAACATAATTTCACTCCTTTAACGTTGCTGAAATTGTGCACTTCACTGGGAGTCCCATCCAAGCTTTTCTCTTCCCTCGACCCATGCCTTGTGTCTTACCAGATTTTCAGCCCTGAAAGAAAAATGCATGGTCTAGGTTGAGAAACCATCCACAGCAGGCCCAGGTGGCTCCCTCAAACAGCCACCAACAGTAGAGGGTGCGGCCATGATGCATCACGTGAGTGTGCCATGCTGAGAGGCGAGGCCTCCTGAACTCACAGCATTGACTCAAGATGCCTCAACAACTGCTACTGGTGCCACTTTGCCCTCTGGACTTAGGACACTAGGGCCGGGTAAGATTTTTTTTACAAATTGGGCCCTGTAGGGAGACACCTGTTCATAGTCGAGATGCTTGGTGTCAGTGAAAAGTTGAGACTTAGTTCGGTTAGGTGAGGCGCTAATTCGGTAGGGCCAGAAAACCGTGTTGGTGGGCCCGGGAGGTTCAGGAGGCAGTGGGGGAAAAGAAGGCACCTATAAGCGCTACAAGCGTTCACGGAGTGAGAGGGACCAGAGAGAGTATTTTCCAGAAAGTCACTGGAAGCGAAATGTTGATTTACTGCAGATCTATGCTTCAAAGATAAATTTCAATAAGCAGTCTTTTTGGAGCTTATAAATGTCGCCCAACCATCTCTTTTCTAAGACAAGAAAAAATGAGCCCCTCCCATGTTTTCCTGTCAACATCATGATAGGCACATGTTAATTTGCTAGCTGAATAATATCTACATGACGTAATTTACAGCATAGCAAAATCATAAACTACAGTCAAAAGTTTTAAATCTTCAGTAATTAGAGGATGGTACCACGCAACATATACAGTATTCTTTTGTGCTTGTTCTGCAGTATACTGCATTGTAAAACTGAATCAGTTTCCCTGGAAATTAAGGGCCACGGCAATGAACTTTTACCTTACTTATGAAAAAATGTATGGGCGACTGGAGGAGGGTGTGCTGACAGTGGAGTAACCAGCCTTAAAAAAGTGGATACACAAAAATGTAAACCATAGGCTGTGGGTCTGGGGCGCTTAGGCCCCCAGAAAAAAATTTGTTTTGTGGTGCATTCTGGTTGCATTTTGGGGCTAATCTGAAACAGAATTAGCTACCCTGTTACCCCCCTCCCCATGCCCAGTAAGTTGCACTTTCGTCTCTTCTGCAGAGTCCCCACAGTTCATTGAGTTGCTCAAACCACCCTCCCCATAGCCCAGCCACTGCATGGCCTTAGCCCTCCCCAAGCCCAGCAAGTTTCATTCAGCTCCCCTCCCTAAAACACTTCACCCTTCCTCAACACAGCATGTTGCATCCTACTGTCCTATTTATTTATTAAACTGGTGAGATTCTGTCTAAAGTCTCTATCTCGCCATGCAGTCCAACATGTTGCCCATTTCTCCAAGTCCAGCAAGCTGCTCCCTAGTCTAACTCCCAGATTCCCTGGCCCTCCCCAGCCTACCATGTTGCCTTTTCCCCCTGACCAGCCAGCAAGTTGTATCCAACTTCCAAGCCCAACCCAGCCCAGTGGGTTGCATCATAGCCCCCTCAACCAGACCCCACATAAAATGCAGTAAACTAAACTGGTACTACCCCCCCCAGAAACCTAATCACATTTTTATGCAAAAAGTCACTCTAGTCCATAGCCTCTTTCTGTCTCTTTACAAGTACTCCTCTGTTGTCTACACCAAGTACCTGGAAAGGATAAGTATGAAAGAGTGATGGAATACCAACCACTTAGGGTCAAAGGCCACATGCAAGTATAGGGCTTAAGGGCAGACTAGATGGCCCTAGCCGTCCTTATCTGCAGACAATTTCTATGTTTTTATCAAGGACGATTTGCAAAAGGACAGGGAAGGCATTATTACACGTGTACTGTACAAGCACAGTACATACCATCTGCAAATAAAAACAACATTCTATACACAGCAGCAGTGATATACACCCCCCCCACCCAAATATATGAAAATATAAAAAACTATGCAAGCAACAATAACTGCCTATATTGCTGGTTTCCCATAAAAGACAACCACACCACATCTTTTCTAGATACTTTCTGCATTGGTGAGATGATTTATAAATTGTTTCACGCAGACACAGTCATGCTGCAAACTGACTTTCTGCATAAAAATCCTGAGATTTGATCTTTCTCAAAGAAAATACGGGATTGATACACAGTCAGAGAAGACTGCCACTTTGTGGCCTCAGAGACAATGTAGTAATAGTTGTGACATTGAAACCCTGTTGTGACATGCACAGCAGATGTTGCAAGCCTTCCTTGACCAGTCACATGATTGAGGGCTCACAGCTGTTTGATTTTGCCACGCAGCTACTATTAGCACAAGCATGCAGTCTGGAGTGTTTTCCCGGCCCACGGTGCCCAGGAGCTTGTACAG
This sequence comes from Neoceratodus forsteri, assembly GCA_016271365.2. Lineage (NCBI taxonomy): Eukaryota > Metazoa > Chordata > Ceratodontiformes > Ceratodontidae > Neoceratodus > Neoceratodus forsteri. The sequence goes on along the minus strand of JADMNL010000023.1, from coordinate 563,265,597 downwards.
CATGCCTGGGAGAAACGAGCTCCAGAGGAGTCGCTGGGAGCAAAGTTTGGCTGTAGCACTGCTGTGCTTCATCACAATTCTGAACTAGAGATAAATACATACACAGTGACTTGCCAAGTAAGTATTTGTTTTAAATGAACTCACTGTGAAAGACTGCTACTGCTTGAGCTGGGTTAATTCCTATTTTCTCAGATTAAAAAAAAAAACAAAAACAAAAACCACAAGAACAAGACCCTCGATGTGACCCGGCCACTGGCTCCATTTGAACTCAGTCAGTTACACAGCTAACTAAACAGGAGGAACCAACACTGCTTGTTCTGGCAGTTCCTATGGTTCCAGTAATACTTAGACTGATTCCCTTTTTCAATGTAATAGATACAGCCTAGGCAGGCTGTAATTGCATCTGAGGTTATGGTAACTTTGATAAATTCAGTTAATCACATTGGCGTTTTCTCACAACTTCTGACAATGCCATAGCCGCAGACTCTTTACCGAATGGTTTTCTGTTGGATGGCAATTTCTCCCAATAAAATGTTATATGCCACCACACTCACACACACACACACACACACACACACACACACACTGAATGTGCAGTGTTTACCTTTCCAAAGCTGCCACATATAACATTAAGAATTCTCCAACACCTAAAAACATGACGAGGTATTGCACTACTGTCATGTGGCTGTGTCACTGGTTTCATATTTCTGCCATTCTGTTTGTTTCAAAACGCTGCTGTCCTCCTCCACCCACAGTCAACCTCTTATATAATTGCGTTTTAGACAATTTAGCACAAACTGTTTAAATCCTTGTGTGCGCCTGTGTGTTGGGGGGCATACAGTACATGACAGATGCATCCACTGTGCCACTAGCATTCTTCTAACTCGTATCTTTCTGCAATCCCTCCTCGGCCCCAGTAAAAGGAACTAACAGATGCAGAGAGTTTACACCAAGATCTGTCAGTCCGAGTTAAGCGGCATGCCCAAAATTGTACCAACCTGGGCTGGCTGGTGAAGTGATATGCTGAACAAACACAGTTACACGGGAGAGGAGATGACTGGGACTTTGCTGTAACAAATACAAATCTTTTTTAGCCATTTCTCTAACTCTCTCCTCTACTAAAGCAGCTGGAGCAACTGAATATCATCATGTTTATCTCATTTATGCAGCAGTCTGCAGCAGCATATTTTAAATGCAGTTATGTGGTTATGTGGTCAGGTCACACTGGGGTGGCACTGGCATGGCAGTGAGTGACAGAGTCTGGCATGGCGGTCAGTGCCATGATGGTGGTGCACTAAGCGCTTGGTATCCGGCCCAAGTCTGCCTCCATCCCAGCCCAGCAAGTTGTTTTTGGAGACAGATGAGTGGCAAATAGTTACATGAAAACAAACAAGAGGGGGGCCACGCTGGATATGGCTAAAGCACACGGCAAACCCTTACTAGAGCAAAAACAACAAACTGGGCTACAACAGCCTAACGAGCAGTAAAGTCACACGCTGACCACGTAGAAATGTCCTAAGTTCACTTTATTAATAGACAAGCACTGCACAGAGGCTGGCAGCTAGCCTCTCGACATTTCACGCCAATCAAGGTGCTTAGTTATGGGAATCACAATTAAGTGCACGGATTGGCATCAGGAGGCTAGTTCTCAGTCTCTGTGCAGTGTTTGTACATTAATAAAGTGAACTTAGCACATTTCTACGTGGTCAGTTTATGAATTTATTCCGGGTAGGCTGTTCTAACATGTTTGTTGTTTCTGCATAGTCGTATGGCCCCGGCTTCATAGTGCATATGGCCACAGAGACATTATACCTGTGGAATCTTGGCTACCTGCTATTACCAGTGAGTAACGTGTGACACTAGCATGACCTTTTTGTTTGCTACATCTGTGGTAAAGTAGTCTGCACCAGTTATGCTCTGGGGGGGGGGGCGCAGTTCTTACTGCCTCCATTACTGACTTGCATTTGCCAGGTAAATGATTCCATCACACACCTAGAAACAAGCTTGTATCCGTTTAGTGTGCCTACCTGGCCAAAAATGGTAAATAAATTAAACTAATAGCCACAGGACTAGTGGCGGTAAGAGACAAGGTGGCTTGCATGTTTACAAGCACTGACAAGAACCCAAGTGATTGCTTGCTTTTACGAGTTAAAATTTGAGAAAGTGGACTAGTATACTATACTTAATATCTTTCAGTCAGTCTTAAAACTATTTCTTTTGTAACCCCTAGGTGGCGCTATCCCAAGGGCTACTACCCCTGCCTGCTTAACTACTAACAGGTTGAGGGGCCTAGGTCCAGTGGCGGGTGCCTCCACCCAGAGGTCAGGGTTTGCAGTAGCTAAACTAACTTGGTCACAGCCCTCTGGGACACTGTAACCCCCCTTTCTTCCCACCAGTGGCCCACACAATGCATTAGGAATATCTTCACAATGTACACTTAACCCCAGGACTGGCTCTGTCGACTGGACCCTGGGGACCCCTGCAAAACAAGATGATACAGTGCAAAAAACACAGTACAATACTTTAACATAAACGAATACCTCAGCCAGTGTAACTTTGTTGAACCAACAGATCTGATTTATTAGGAGCTGTAACAAGGAAGGGAAATCAGGTTAATTGGGTTAAACATATTAATAATCACTTGTGCGCATATTCAGAGTCCCAAATTCACTTTCACTGGGTACCCAGGATTGGGGGGGCTAGCCAGGATCAGTTGCAGCTGGTTGGGGCCCCGTGATGGAAAAAATACTTGCACAATACCCAAATTGTAATCCGGAGCCGGTTGGCTCAGTTCGTGAAGAAATGAAAAAAAAAACCAATAATTAGATGACACACTTGCAATTCGATGAACAGATGGCAGGGAGCTACCCTGCTTTGTACTCTCAAAGTCAATGCTGGGAACTGGATGGAAGGCAGATTGTCCTGGATTGCCAGGAGGAGCAGACCATGTGGACAAGGTCCTTGAGACCGGACCCACTGCAGTTTAGAGCAAATGGATGTAGTCTGTATTAGCTGGGGTTTACTTCCAGCTTCACACTCAATTCACTGTACAGGGATTTGAAACGAATTCCCGACAAGCACTACACACATTTATATGTGAAAGGAAAGTACTATACCAGGCAGGCTGCTTCTCTATCCCGATCGCAATTACTGCACAATACCTGGGAGAACACACAGCAGATTCAGTTTCTGACAGACTGAGCGCGATTCAGCAATTTCTCCAGTCTTCTACAGGGTGAGCCTAGTGTCTACTCTTCAGATCTCCTTGATTTTCGTCACAGGTCGGTTTCAATCCAAACAGGCGCTTGTACAAACTGCAGACTGAAACTTAGGGCCTTACACGAGATCCCCACGCTAAAACTATACACCGAAGAAGCACACAGCTCCCCGTCTCTTCACAGCCCAAACTGATCTGATCTTTCCAGTAGACAGAGCCAGGCATTTCCTTTGAGTTCCTCCCAGTTCAGTTGGCTGGTTTGGCTGTCACTCAGAGTAAACTCCCCCTGTTGGTGGAAAAAAAGACACCAAAGTCAAAACTACATTTCCCAGAGTCACTGCCTTTACAATCCCCTTACAGCAGGCTCCAGAGGAGAGTCCAAGTTCTGATTCTCCCAGAGCAGGCTCCATTTTAAAGGATCCCCACCATGATTGGTCCAATTCAGCAGTTCAGAACCAATATGAGGGAGCTTTTTGCACTGTCCTTGCTACAAGAAAGCAGGTTAAATCAAACTGCATTTCATTATTACCTAACAGGTTACAAGCAAACAATTACATCTTTGAAGAGTGCCCTCTGCCCACTTTAGCTATGGCAAAACGGAGGATTTGGCAGCAGCTCGAAAGGGACTCAATCAGAGAAAACACAGTGCCCCCCATACAATTCAATTATGTCTGCAAGCAGACAGCTCTTAAACAGACAGTACCAGAGGCTCTAAAAGCACTCACAGATAAACGGCTTAAACGCCAAACACCATTCAGGCTTGGAGCATTTCCAAGCAAGCTCCTGGAAGACTTTTTGGGAACCCCCATTTGCAGGGGGGTTACACCCTTCCTGGCCTGGGCAAGCTTGGCCCGCCAAGCAAGTACCCCCATAAGTTTCAATACACCCATATATATTTACATCAGTATCACATTAGGCTTATACATGTAATCATCAGTCAATATATACACTTTACCAGAAACACATTTCTGAAACTTGTGCACACACTCTTTACACAGTGCACATACACACGCTGTACCATAACCTGTGTTATTACCTCCTTGTACACAGAAACCTGAAGAGAGGGGCCCTTCCTATCAGCTACCTTTTGGGGCTGGGATGGGGCAGGGCAATTCATACCTAGAGGGCAACACAAGTAACTCTGGAGTTAGCACTGATGTTCAGTTTGGGCAATGAGCCTGGGACACATACACTCCTTTATGGACAACAATGAGAGGCAAGTCCACAGGCCTCCCATGGGAATCATAACTGAGGTGCACCAGGCTTTACAGCTCAACCAGTCTTTCTAGGGGAATGTTACAGTCTCTCACTCTGATCCTCATTTTCAGCATTGTCCTCACTTGTCAGGGAGTCTCCATTGGGGTGAGAGGCAGAACTTTGGGCACTTTCAGCCCAGGAGTTACAATCTCGGAGCCCACAACACTTGCTCAGCATGGAGAGCTTTCTGACACCGACAGTGAATTATCAGGGCACTCAACACACCCTTCTTGTCCTGGTATGTCACCAGTCTGTTCCAGTCCATCATTTTCCTCCTCTGAAAGCTCAAACAGTTCAACTATGCACAATGATTCCATATCGTCTGACTTAATGCTTTGCACTTCACTTTCTGGGAGCATCTGCTCCAGGGACAAAGCTGGGGGCTTAGACAGTCCAGAAGGCCCAGCTTCATCTCCAGAATTGACTAGGGGATTGCCCCGAAACAATTGACTCAGTTCATAAGAAGGGTAGTATTCAAAACCACACTCACTTTCCTCTGACATAGACTGACAGTCATGTTCAACTGGGGCTTGTGGGGGAACACTTAACTCAGCTTCTGTAGGGCAGACTTTCTTGATTTTTTCTTAGCAGCAGCTCTAGTCACTGGTTCCAGAGGGGCATTTTCTGGGGTTCAGACTCAATCAAGATTTGTCCAATGGGCAGTAAATGATTTCTATGCATTGTTTTACATCTTTGAATTATTCTCAGGCCTTACTTTGTGTACACTGGCAGATCATCTAGTTTGCCCACTACAATGTGAGGGAGATGGTGCCATCTGTCAGCAATCTTGTGTTTGCCATGCAGTCCCAGATTTCTTAGCAATACCCGATCTCCCTGCTGGAGTTCTGTGCTTTCACCTTTTATCATACCTTTCTTTCTTGGCCAGATTTCTTTTGGCAGCCATAGTTTGAGCCAGTTGGTACACATGCTTTAGCTGGGCCTTTAACTTTGCACATACTGTAAATAGTTGTCAGTTCGAACCCCATCCAGGAGACCCCTAAAGCACACATCTACCGGCAGTCGAGCTCTCTTCCAAACATCAGGCGGTAGGGGGGAGAACCCAGTGGCATCACTTTTGGTGCAGTTGTAGGCATGTACCAGTGCTAATTTGTTGGCTCCATCTAGGCTTGTCCTTTGGGTGGAGGGTGCCTAGCATATCTAGCAAAGTGCTGTTGAAATGTTCAGGCTGTGGGTCCCCTGGGGTGGTAGGGTGGTTCTGGACTTCGCACTCTCCACAGAAAGCATCTCTTTGATCAGACGACTCTCAAAGTCTCTCCTTGATCAGAAAGGGATTCTTCGTGGAACCCCATAGTGAACAAAAGTTTCTATAAGTACTTTTGCCACAGTGGATGCCTTCTGGTCCTTGGTGGGGAAAGCTTGGGCATATCTCGTAAAATGGTCAGTGACCATCAGCACATTACTAATATTTCTTTGATCTGACTCCAAACTCAGAAAATCAATACAGACCAGCTCCATGGGTGCACTGGTGGTGATGTTAACAAGCGGGGTGGGCAGCCCTCTGGGGCAAAGCTTTCCTCTGTAAGCAGCGACTACAAGTTTGAATGTGTTGCTCCACAAGAGCCCCATCTTAGGCCAATAGAATCTGGATCTCACCAAGTCAAGTGTTCTGTTTATACCAAGGTGCCCCATGTGGTTGTGTAAGGACCTCAGTACTGAATCTCGAAAGGCAGTGGGCAGCACTAGTTGTTGTTTGTCTACTTGTCCCCCTCTGTCTACTGTTTCTCTGTATAACAGTCTATTGATCAGTTTCAACTTAGGACCTTCTTTGTATAACAATGCAGTTCTCAAATCAGTGAAACGTAATTTGGAAACATCTTTCCCTGCATATAGGGCTTCTAAAGCTGATTTGATCATGGGATCTCGGGATTGAGCCTGCCAAATACTGTCATTGTCCAGCTGAGGCAGTGCACCAATGTCTATTGCAGAAAAGTGGCACTAAGCAGCAGGTATGCAATTCCCAGAGGGTCCCAAACAATCCACCATACAGTCCACTGCGCCGTGACATTTGTTCCTCCTGTCAAACTTCTGGCAGAGTGCTCTAATATCAGGTTCTGACAGTCTGACCCAGTCATTCTGGGGAACAGGCCTCAGAGAGAGACCATCAGCATCTATGTGGTTCAGGCCTGCTCTGTATTCAACAGCATAGTCGTAGGTAGATAAGGCAGAGAGCCACCTATGGCCAGTGGCATCCAACTTAGCTGAAGTCTGCACATAGGTCAAAGGATTATTGTCAGTCTTTACTAGTATCTTAGCCCCATACAAGTACTCATGGAATTGATCAACAATAGCCCACTTCAAAGCTAGGAACTCTAACTTATGTACAGGATAGTTCTTTCCGGAAGGGATTCAGGCTTCTGCTGGCAAAGGCCACTGGTCTCAGGCCATTCTCATACTCTTGGTACAACACAGCTCCCAACCCTTGCAAGCTAGCATCAGTGTGCAGGACATAAGGGTTTGTTGGATCAGCATAGGCCAACACTGGAGCGTGGGTAAGTTGATATATGATCTCATGAAAAGCAGTCTCACAATCAGGAGTCCAGCGGGCCCCAAATACTTCACTTGGTCGAAAATACACTCTTTCAGTCTCGAGAGACGCTGACTTTTTGTATTTTTTGTGGGTTGGGGGATACCCTTGAGTAAGGTTAAGTAAAGGGCGGATCACTCTTGAATAGTCCTTGATGAACAACATAATAACTGCAGAATCCCAGGAATCTTTGCAGTTCTTTTTAGATTTTTGGCTGTGGCCAGGTGGTCAAGGCCTCACTTTACTTGGTCGGTCTCACCCTCGGTGGATACTATGTGTCCTACATACTTTACTGATGTTTGAAAAATTGACACTTATCAATGGACAGTTTAAGGCCAAAGTTCTTCCAGTCAGTCCAACACCTTGAATAATCTGCTCTCATGTTCCTCCAGTGAGCTGCAAAACACAATAACATCATCTAGGTATACCAGGCTCTCTAATAAGTTCATGTCCCCCACCGCACGCTCCTTCAGTCGCTGAAAGGTGGCTGGGGTGCCTGAAATCCCTTGAGGCATCCTCATGAATTCATAGAAGCCAAGCGGACAGATAAAGGCTGTCTTCTCACGGTCTTCTGGGTCCATCGGGATCTGGTAGTACCCAATGTGAAGATCCAGCACAGAGAACCACTTGCTACTGTTCAGGCAGTCCAAAGCATCCTGAATGCGGGGCATTGTATACTGATCAGGGATAGTCCGCTGGTTTAAAGTGCGATAATCCACGCACATCCTTACTGTCCCATTTTTTTTCTCACTACCACAATGGGGGAAGCATAGGGGCTTCTGGATTCTTGTATTACACCAGCAGCTAGGATTTCTTGCAGATGCCGTCTCACATCATCTATATCAGCAGGGGCCAGGCGTTGAGACCTCTCACGAAATGGCCTTTCATCATGCAGTCAGATGTGGTGCTCAGCTCCTTGCACACATCCTACGTCCCATTCTTTTAAGGAAAACACCTGGTCTCTCTGGGCAAGCTTCTCACTGATCCTCACTTTCCATTCAGCTGGCAACGGGGAGTCACTGAAATCAAACAAGTCAGGCGTTACTCTGTCATTCTTCCCCGAACTCTTGCTACTGGGTAGCATTGCAGTGTCTGCACAATGCACATTAGCCAGGGTGCAACCTCTATTTACTCGAATCTCTCTGTCAGACACATTATGAACTTGAACCATTACCCTTCTGGCATAAGCATGGGCTCTAGCAGGCAAAATACTAGGCTTGACCAGCAGTTCCTCCGGCAATTTCCCATCGCCTGGTGCATCCAACATGAGGATTTTATTCTTGACATCCTTTCTGATACGGACTTCCCCTTGGAGGGTACACTGGGCATTTGGCGCCAGGATCAGAGACTCAGGATCCTTTTTCTAGACACCTCCAACTGGTTCCTCTGGTTCCACTTTGTCAGCATCTCTCTGTGCCTCATAGGCCTTCTTGATCAAGGCCGGAATTCTTAAAGCTCTACTAGTCCTTGACCCCTGTTTTTCATAACACAACTGTGCCAGCCGTCCAAACATATGTGCATTAGTCCCAATTCATAAAGGAACACCATCATACAGTCCAGTGGGGGGACACACTAATGCCAGGGTCTCTACTTGCTCTGCCATTCCAACTACAGAGGTGGGGAAAGACAGCCAAATTCGGATATACCTGGAGTAGGGGTAGGCCTTCTCACTTAATCCCCATACATGCAGTCCTTCTAATGGTTGTAAGGGTACGTCTGACAAATGCTTCTGATACCAATCCTGGAACATAATTGTCACTTGGGAGCCACTGTCTAATACAGCTCTTGTAGACACTCCATTCACCTTTACAGTGGTCTCCATGGAGGGACCCACTATTCTGGACCAGTCTGGAGAGGCAGTAGCGGGGCCCTGGACAACTGACCTTGCCACAGAGGGACGTGAGTTAGCATTTTTGGGACCCTCACTGGGACCATTTCGTGCACCTCTTAACCACTGACTTGTTCTCCAAAGCTCTCCTTGTAGCCGGCTCACCACTCTCTCTCTAAGTCTTTCTGAGACCGGCATTCCCTCTTCATGTGCCCATCCTTCCCACAATTATGGCAAAATATGTCTGCTGAAGTTTGGGGTGACCGAGGCATCACTGTGGGGACTGCGGCAAGGGTACTATCGATAGAAAACCTTGGTGCCACCTCATCCAGCGGTGGGTTGGACATGTGGAGACATCTCTTCAGTTCCCTCACTTCCATAGTCAATGCATCAAGTTTCGAACTGTTGTCAACATGAGGTGCCTGGGTGGGCACCCCCACCTCCATAGCAGAAGCAGTCGGGCAAGTGTCAGTGCCCGTGCTGATAGGAGTATCCTTCATGATGAGACTGTCTGTTACTTTCCTAATCTCCCTCAGCAACTCCTTCCAGTGCGCGGTGTTTACAGCCATCCCTGTTTGGCAGGCACTTAATCCTTGACTTTCATCATGGGTTTTCGGTGATCCCTGGCTGTCAGCAGCCGACTCCGCCTCTGGAGCAGAGGTTGTAGCAGCTACAACTACGCTGGGCTCTGAGAAATCCTCCTCCTCCTCAACTTCCGGATTTCTTTCATCAAATCACAATGATCCGTGGGTTACCTCTCTCCTGTCATGAAGCCTCAACTGAAGGAGCTGCAATTTTGAGTGCTTTGCATGTTGCAATATGTGCCCCAGCCTCACATGGTTTAAGTCACTGGCGGCCACCCCCCCTTTCCGGTAGACCTTCTGTAGCGCTCCTTCCAGACGAGTAACATATGCAGATAAACTTTCCCCTGGCCATTGTTTTGTACCTTGAAACTTTCACATCAAGCTCTCCCCTGACTCAATACTCCCAAAATTGCATTCAAGTGCAGTTAGGGACTTTTGGGCAGATGCCTCAGGATTTGTGGACCTCAAAGACTTAATGGCTTCCAGAGCGGGACCTCTCATGTTCTCTAGGATTCTTTTCCGTTTCTCAGCCTCTGCCCACTGCCACTCAGATACCAAAGGGGCAACACAGTCTATCCAGGTCTCCCAATCATCCTCCCTTTGTGGGGTGGGGAGGGTGCCGGAGAAAATTCTCAACCTGCGGTAAGAGTCGTGACTACTGGCAGTTACAGACATGGGGGCTTGCACTGGCACAGAAGGAGGGGCAATAATGGGTGCTGGAGGGGAAGAGGGTGTTGGTGGAGGAACGTTCTCAGGTGGCAATAATAGTGTCTTTAAATCCTCCACAGTTTTCCCTTCCCCCAACAACAATTTAGCAAATTTCTCCTCAAAAGTTTCAGATAATGGGGAAGGCTCGTTCTCCTTGGGGTCTTTACTGTCTCTGGTTATCACTCTCCAGACAGTGAGACTTTCCCCGGGGGTAACAGTCTGTGGCACTTTAGAACTATCCTTACACTCTATTAGGGCCATGAAAGTTTGGGCGAGCAGATCATCCTGTCGCCCCACCACCACAGGGTCTCGTAAACATTCAACCTTGGAAAGTACTCCCTCTACAGTGTCCGTACTGGTACCCAGCAGGATATCCAAGACAAGTATAGCATTTTGGGGGTCGATCTCCTCCCCAGTACACCACTTCACCAGCTGGTGTACAGCCACTTCTGTTGGGGTACCCATTTATTTTTTTACAGTATTTCGTAAATGCGGCCACTAGAGGACGCTAATCCCAGCGGTGAGCCTCCAAGATGTAACCCCTAGGTGGTGCTATCCCAAGGGCTACTACCCCTGCCTGCTTAACTACTAACAGGTTGAGGGGCCTAGGTCCAGTGGTGGGTGCCTCCACCCAGAGGTCAGGGTTTGCAGTAGTTAAACTAACTTGGTCACAGCCCTCTGGGACACTGTAACCCCCCTTTCTTCCCACTAGTGGCCCACACAATGCATTAAGAATATCTTCACAATGTACACTTACCCCCAGGGCTGGCTCTGTTGATTGGACTCTGGAGACCCCCTGTAAAACAAGATGATACAGTGCAAAAACCACAGTACAATACTTTAACATAAACGAATACCTCAGCCAGTGTAACTTTGCTGAAACCAACAGATATGATTTATTTACGGAGCTGTGACAAGGAAGGGGGAAATCAGGTTAATTAAGTTAAACACATTAATAATCACAGTACTGTGCGCATATTCAGAGTCCCAAATTGTCACTTTCACTGGGTACCCAGGATGGGGGAAGGGGGGCTAGCCAGGATCGGTTGCAGCTGGTTGGGGCCCTGTGATGGAAAAAACACTAGCACAATACCCAAATTGTAATCCGGAGCCGGTTGGCTCAGTTTGTGAAGAAATGAAAAAAAAAACAACAATTAGATGACACACTTGCAATTCGATGAACAGATGGCAGGGAGCTACCCTGCTTTGTACTCACAAAGTCAATGCTGGGAACTGGATGGAAGGCAGATTGTCCTGGATTGCCAGGAGGAGCAGACCATGTGGAGAAGGTCCTTGTGACTGGACCCCACTGCAGTTTAGAGCAAATGGATGTAGTCCGGATTAAGCTGGGGTTTACTTCCAGCTTCAATCACTCTATTCACTGTACAGGGGATTTGAAATGCGATTCCCCACAAGCACCACACACATTTATATGTAAAAGGAAAGTACTATACCAGGCAGGCTGCTTCTCTGTCCCGATCGCAATTACTGCACAATACCCGGAAGAACACACAGCAGATTCAGTTCCTGACAGACCGAGCGAGATTCAGCAATTTCTCCAGTCTTCGACAGGGTGAGCCTGGTTTTTACTCTTCAGATCTCCTTGATTCTCTTCACAGGTTGGTTTCAGTCCAAACAGGCGCTTGCACAAACTGCAGACCAAAACTTAGGGCCTTACCACGCGAGATCCCTCATGCCAAAAACTACACAAAGAAGCACACAGCTCCCCTGTCTCTTCACAGCCCAAACTGATCTGATCTTTCCTGTAGACAGAGCCGGGCATTTCCTTTGAGTTCCTCCCAGTTCAGTTGGCTGGTTTGGCTGTCACTACATGTAAACTCCTGGTGGAAGAAAAGGTGCCGAAGTCAAAACTACATTTCCCAGAGTCACTGCCTTTACAATCCCTTTACAGCAGACTCCAGAGGAGAGTCCAAGTTCTGATTCGCCCAGAGCAGGCTCGATTTTAAAGGATCCCCACCATGATTGGTCCAATTCAGCAGTTCAGAACCAACATGAGGGAGCTTGCTCTGCACTGTCCTTGCTACAAGAAAGCAGGTTAAATCAAACTGCATTTTCATTATTACTCTAACAGGTTACAAGCAAACAATTACATCTTTGAAGAGTGCTCCCCCTGCCCACTTAGCGATGGCAGAAATGGAGCGATTTGGCAGCAGCTCGAGTGGGACTCAATCAGGAAACACACAGTCCCCCATACAACCAATTATGTCTGCAAGCAGACGGCTCTTAAAGAAACAGTACCAGAGGCTCTAAAAGCACTCACAGATAAACAGCTTAAACGCCAAACACCATTCAGGCTTGGAGCATTCAAGCAAGCTCCTGGAAGATTTTTTTGGGAACCCCCATTTGCAGGGGGGTTACAGTTTTATCACCAGTTTGTCAGTTTTGCCAAACGGCTTGTTTTACAAACACCCATAATCGTATTGTATATGATTGTTCAGCATACTGATATACAGTACAACCTTAACCGCAAAAGCTCTTTTTTTGTCAAAGAAATCTTATAACAACTGAAGGGGATATTACTGGAAGATATTACTTTAATTTTAACTCAGTGATTTTTAGTTCTGCTTCTCCATCCTGTTCCTCCACAAGTTACCCAGCAGAGACTAACTAAGTTTGTAACATGGCAAATAATGGCATAGTGGAATGCAGGAATCTGATAGGTGTAAATGCAACCCTGTGACAGAAAATCAAGCGGGCATTAATTCCCTAGTAATGCCCGCTTGTCATTGGGAGTGCGCTTACTCACTAAACAGAGAGACAAAGTAAATAACTCCCTGTCCAACATGTTTTACCTCAACATCGAGTCCTCCCTATAGGTGGCGCTATCGCCAGACACAGGAAACCCTCACCCGCTATCTGAATATAGAAATTGGAATGCAGTCTTTGTTGCATGTTCCGTACCACCCACCCACCTCGTGGAACCGCACATAGTAATGGAGCAGCATTCAATTTAAAAAAAATGCAGTGGTAGTGACCCATCCTGCAGAGCTGTGCACAAGAAGAACCTGGTTGGTCACACCATCATGCAGACTCTGGTAGTGTAGGTAAAGAGAGCCGTAGAACCGGACGGTGAGTTGGCCGTCAGGTAGAAAAGAGAGAGAGAAAGGCTTGCACCAGTGACTATCCAGACGGATAAATAAATCGACTTCACTGACTACAAAAGACATTCGTTTTTGTTTCTCGAATCATTACTGCATCATGGGTAAACTATTAAGTTTGCCTTCACCTTTGACAAATATGCAAACCTTTGTGCTTTACCCTACATGCAGTAGTGAATGGCTAAGAAAAGGCAAAGGTACAAGTTAACACATAACAGTTTGTTCGGACAGATATATTTTTTAACATTTGATCTACAAAGTGTAACAAAACGGAATGCCAGGAAGTGCAACGTAGAGTCATATGGGAAAGAACAGTCACAATATGTAAGCATTAATCCCCGCTGAAGGTGGCATCTAATGGGGAGTTAATGCATGGTTGGGAGAACTGTTGTGGCACGTGAGCCGCGAGGTCATAGGGCGGACAATGGCCCCACCATCCATTAACACCCCAGTAGATGCCACCTTCAGCGGGGATTAATGCGCTTGTAACACGGACATACTCAGTGGTGGTGTAGGCTACGGAGCGTGCTACTTGAATCACAGTAAAGACAATGGCACTTGCATAAATTCCTGTCATCTTTAATCTTACTTTCAGAGTTCGTGACAGTGCTCTCTTACATACAGATATCGTTCAAAACTGTTTTGGGTACACGGACATACAGTTACTAAGCTTGTGATCGCCATACATGCCCTGTGCTTTGGGCGGCCGTTTCCTCTGGCGTGCCTCGGGAGGACTGCGAGTTCAGTTGGTTCCTGTCAAGCAACTGGCTGCTGTCTCATTTGCATAAGTGTGTCATCACTGAGGGGAGTGTTTCCGAGCTTGCCCCCGCCTCCTCCTTGGAAGCAGCACCCTCGCCTACCTCTCCGCGGTAACCGCTGATCTCCTGTGCAGTGTCCGTGGCTCCCAGTCACTCCATAATTAAAATTGATGGTCCCTGTCCCCACTTCCTGCCTCTGCTACTGTCTTGCTCCTAGCTGAGTGTGTGGCTCTTGGTGTCACCGGTGTCGGGCTCACACACACCGCTATTTAACTTCTGCTGGCTAGTTTCGGCATTGCAAGAGCAACACGCATTATCGTTCATAATGCCGTGTTGCTCCTGCACCACGTGATGCCATCATGCCTATCACCGTCTCCACTCCTGGGGCTCTGAATAGTGCCGTGTTACAAAAATGAGTAGAGACCACTCAACGTGCATACGCGCAGTTCTACATGCAAATCAAGAGCATAGAATGCTATCTTACCCAATAGGATGCGCCTTTCTTAATATATGTAGCAAACCTATTTAAATCAAAACACTGTTGTCCCTGCACTTGCCATATTACAAGCGCATTAATCCATGACAGAGGAGGGCTCTGCTAGGGAATTAATGCGTGGTTGGTGGTTGGAGGCACTCGGCTTGCACGCCCCTTCCCAACCAGGCATTAATTCCCTACTAGAGCCCTCCTCTGTCGTGGATTAATGCTTACATATACAAGGGCATTTTAGTAAAAATAACCCTCAGAGGAAAAACCCTAAGAGGAAGTTCAGTTGAAGTAGGTTGGGGCGTGCACTTCTCCATCAGTCACCTGTTTTTAGCTAACTGGTTGGGTATCAGATAATACATCAACTTACATCATGATCTTAAAATGTGTGACAGTAGATGCTAGACTTCCTCACTAATCTTCAGTTACTGTAGCAGTTTTCTACAAAAGTTATAAGACCACTGTGCTCCAATCTATGAAATTGGTTAAAAGACTTACTGGCAACTATGGGTGTTCTTCTCAAATCAAGGACCACAGCATGACTGATGGCGAGACACTGTGGTTAACCAAATGCTATGACAGGCTGATTGTTTTATACATTTACTGCAAACACTCAGAATAATTACAATAAAAGTTAACTCTCCCTGGTTTAAAAAAGAAACTGAGTGCAGTGGGGTTACATGGTTTAGATGCAGGAGTGGCTTGCCTTGGGAAGAAAATGAACTTCTTGGGTGAACATTTTATACCCCACATGCCCTGGTGGCCAGTAATTTTATTTTTTGTTTCAGTCTTGAGGTCCAGCTAGCGTGGTACAAAGGGCAAGGTTGCCCCTATATCTGTTCCTTTTTGTGCTGGTTATTGAGCCCATAGCCGGGACATATTATTAATAAAAGCTTATACTGTATGTGTGGGGGGCACAAGGAGTTTGGGGCCTGCACTGACTGCACCTACCTCTTTCATCTGCACTCACAGTTCATCTGGCTTGTTGCTGGTGCTGCTTCTTACTGGGCTCTCTCGATATTCAGTTCTGGATGAGCCTGGTGAACTGGCCCGGTCCTCAGCGGGGGCCTCCTCCATGGCCACCCACCACCCACTACTGCTTGCTGCTCCATGACCGTCCTGGACTGGATAACTGGGGCGAGCAAGCTGAGAGAGACACACACTGTGCGACTACGACCATGATGCTGACCTGACTCGTCTACTCCCTCGACACAAGTTACCGACACAGAGACAAGAGTCTTCCTCACTCACTCCTCAGGCTGTAGGACTAGACAGTCACAGGAGGAGTGGAGGACAGGACGAAGGAGGAGGACTGTGTGGACAATGAACTGCGACTGGACAAGCCGATGACTGGCTCTGGCTGCAGGCTTGCAGGTCGCAGGAGTCAGACATAGGCCTGCTGCCTGCCTCACCTGCCGGCCTAAATTAGCCCTCCTGAGGGGCCACTAGTACTACCACCACCACTACCAGCTCTGTGTCACTCGCGGTCTGTGGCAGCAGTGTCTGGATGGAGCCATGCCATGGACTATGGAGGCAAGGGAGTCTAAGTCTTCTCCTGGTGGTGGTGCACTGTTCTGCACCATGGACGTGGAGCAAGGGGATCAGGCCGGGGTGAGTGACTGAGCAAACGGGTGGGCCGTGGGCAGTGGTGGGCTTCTGGCTGGGATTTGGAGGAATTGCCCGGCAGGCTATGGTCAACACAGGCCCAGCGTCCATGAGGAGGATGCCGGAAGAGGCAGGCAACTTTTAGTGACCGGGAACTGGGAAGGGATTCTGATGCTGGCAGACTGTGGCTCTCTCATTCTCTGTCTTTGGGAGTCAGGACTGTGTTACTGTCAGCTGCGTTGCTGCATGTGTATGACTAGAGACAGCCACAAAATTGCTCCGCTTTGCTAGATGCCTACAGCCTTGGCCCTTGTGAGAAATTTAGTTTGTGGTGCGGCTGCCAGCATGTCTATCCCCCTCCCCTGACAGCGCCGAGCCAATGGACCAGGGTTTGGGATGTGCATAGTTACACCACTGTGTGCTGGGACGGGAGAACGTGAGTGAGAGCAGGACAAGACTAGGACACCGGTCGGCTGCAACAGTCAGGGACCGCCCGCCATCGCACCATCAGCTTTGGGTCTGCACTATTGAGACCTAATGGAGAGGTGGACGGCTGACGCTGCAATGATGAGGCGCTCCCTGATTGAGGCGGCCAATTTGTTTCAAGTTGATGGCAGGCTTGCTGAACTAGTGTCACCAGCAGTTTGCCACTGCATTGGTTACAGATGGCCAAGCCCAGAAATGCAATGGTGGCTCTGGCCAGCACAGTGCCACACCTCCACAACCCACTTCTCTCCTAAGCTGCCACATGTTTCTTGCACATGCGCGCAAGCAAACAAAAATTACTCACTGCAATAATATTTCTTCTCAGGGATCCAGCAATGATATTTACAAACCCTGACCCTGTCTCCCCTTCCAGAACCAGAAAATAGGTTCACACAAGAATCACGTCTTCTCGTAAAGTTGCTTGAGTATGCCTTATTTCATTTCCTTAGCAATTGTTAGAATGTGATCTGTTTAAATGTTGCATGATGTCTGCCTTAAATTTTAGTATATATTTTTTTAAATTATGAAAATTATTTTTGAAATGTTTTCATAGCGATTTAACTAGTTTTAGTGATTAGTGGTCACAGCTCCCCTAGCTAGAGAAACAAATCTGACATTAGAGCATTGGGGGAGTGCTACCACAATGCAGAGTTTCAGCTTGTATTCAAAATTCTGTAATTAGCATAAAGTTCTGTTTCTGGGGCATCACAACTGGCGGGATGATGCTTGCTGTAAATCTCACTGACGGATCCCTAAGAAACAACATTACTACAGTAAGTAATTTGTTTTCTTCTCCCCCTTCACCTCCACCTGTGGTCTCTACAGCCACGCCTGTCCCTGTATTTCTAGCTGTGCTTTTTGTACATTTGCTTCTCTAGCCCCGTTTACACTGACCAAGCTGCTACTCACTGGTGTGGATCACACCGTTGTCATTCTGCATTTGGTCATTTATGAAGTCAGTGGTATACACCACTTAAGGACACATCGGCTTCCACACCAGTATCACACCAGTGTCTTGGGAACTGCACTGTGGGACACATCCTGCAAGCAGTTCCCTGCGTGTTGTATTGCGTGTTGTCGTGTCAGATGAATCTAATAGATTTCTTTGACTGGGTGGCCAAAGTAGTAGACCAGGGAGGGGCTGTGGACATGGCCTACCTAGATTTTAGCAAGGCATTTGATACAGTCCCACACAAAAGATTAATACACAAGTTAGCCAGCCTTGGAATGGGCCCCAAGGTGGTAGCCTGGATAAAAAATTGGCTAGACAACAGGACGCAAAGGGTAGTAGTAAATGGAGTACACAGTGAAGAAAGGAGGGTTACTAGTGGGGTACCGCAGGGTTCAGTACTGGGACCAGTCCTTTTTAATGTCTTTATAAGTGACATTGCAGAGGAACTGGAAGGAAAAGTATGTCTCTTTGCAGACGACACAAAGATTTGCAACAGGGTTGATACACAAGATGGAGTGGAAAGGATGAGAAGGGACTTGGCAAGGTTGGAGGAATGGTCAAATGTATGGCAGCTCAGATTCAGTACAAAGAAGTGCAAGGTAATGCACATGGGAAACAAAAACCCAGGGGAAGAGTACACAATGGGGGTGAGATACTGACAACAGTAAAATGGAAAGGGACCTGGGGTAATTATATCAGATGACCTAAAGGTGGGCAAGCAATGTGAGAGAGCAGTAAGGAAGGCTGGGGGATACTGGGATGCATAGGAGAGGCATCAATAGTAGAAAACAGGAAGTTGTTGTCCTCTGTACAGACAGTTGGTGAGACCCCATCTGAGTACTGTGTGCAGTTCTGAGACCCCATCTCCGCAAAGACATAGACAGAGTGAGGCTGTCCAGAGGAGGGCACCAAAATGGTGCAGGGTCTGCACCAGAAGACATACGAAGAAAGACTAAAGGAGCTTAGTATGTATACCCTTGAGGAAAGGAGGGAGAGAGGGGACATGATAGAAACTTTCAAGTACCTCAAGGGAATCAACAAAGTCCAAACGGGTAGCATCTTTCAGAAAAAGAGATGTGCAAGAACAAGAGGGCACAATTTGAAGATAGAGGGGGGACGGCTCAGAGGTAATGTGAGGAAGTATTTTTTTCACAGAGAGGGTAGTGGATGCATGGAACAGCTTCCCTGAGGAGGTCGTGGAGTCAAGAACAGTGGGGGAATTCAAGAATTCATGGGACAGACATAAGGCAGTCCTAGCGGGGGGATAGGAGGAAGTAAGCTGTTGGTTAACTAGGATCTGCAGCTTATTTGTTAGGTAGGAAAATGGGCAGACTAGGTGGGCCAAGCGGTCCTTATCTGCCATCAAATTCTATGTTTCTAAGCTAAATTACACTCGGGCAGTTAGGTGAAAAGTGGCCACTGTTTACACAGCACTTGAAACCACCTACACCAATTCAGCTCCTCTCTCTGGGAGAAGAGCAGAAAAGCCACACCAGTTTGATGCTTGTGTACTTTACAGATGCAAATGTACACCAATGTAGCTCTCCAAATCATCTACACCCGTGTGGAAAACACCAGTGTAAACAGGGCCTCTCTCTCTCTCTCTCTCTCTCTCTCTCCCTCCCTCCCCCCACTGCCTACTGTTTAAGCCTCTAAGTCCCCCCCCAAAATATTTTTCCTCTCCTATTACACCTTCTTCCCTATTGGCTGACACTGTGCTTCACTATATATTCTGTTGTTTGGCACTGCTAGTGTCTTTATATTTGAATGTGGAATCTGTACCTGTGTCCGTATATTTAAGCAATAATGCACAACAGGGTGAGTGTTGTGCTGGGATAATGTCACACTTTGGGTGGTTGGGCACTAGGCCACAGGCCGAGTACTTCCAGCACCTGAGAAGTGGTGTTATCCCCATGACACAAGCCCTGGAGTGCATTATTGCAATTATAAAATGGCTCATTTGTATAAAGAAAATAAGTTTCAAACAACATGGAGTCTTGCTGTATTCTGACAGCAGTGAGTCCCAACCTTCGAACTGCCCCGGAGATGAAAGAGTTAACTTTCCATGCCAGGCATGGAACGCTGAGCTCAAGCTCGGTTGAGACTCTGTCTGTAGCTGTTTAAACTTAAACCATCAGATTCTTTACTCCGCCTCACTGAACAGTCGCTCTGGAGATTTCTCCTGCTGCTGGGTTCAATTTGTCGGTTAAAGTACCGCTTTTCTCGGTTTTCGACCGAATTTAAACCGTAACCTGTCGGTTCAGTCTCTGTCTGTGGTATTTGTGAGTACTAGATAGGTTATATTTTATTCTATTCTGTGTGGAACTTGTAAACAGTTCATCGGTTCGGTTTGAACCGATCAAGTTGTTTGAAAATCTTAATTTGTACTTTTAGAGTGTGGTTATTGGTTCTAAAAAAAACGGATTTTATTACGGTTTTTTCCACGACCCGTGACACGGTCAGGAACCGATAAGAGGGTCTTGCCTGGCGGATTGCCATTAAAAGGTTAAGTTTGGTTAGGACTGGTACAATGTCTGAGAAAACCCAAAAGAAAACCGGCCCACTGGGTTTCAATGACGGCGTGGGGAAGCCCTTGCTAAGGCTGACCCCACACCACCTGTGTTTATTGTCTGGGGTTTGACCACCTCAATGCAGACTGCCAGATTTGTAAAAATTTCCTGCAGCTACCCTGGAAAAGAGAGTTGGTAGGCTCAGGGAAAGGGAGGACAAAAAGTCCGCTGAACCAGATGGTCAGCCCGGTTCGGTTCATACCGAACCAGAAGGAGTGCCTTCTGACCAGGGCGAGACTTCTTCGGGCAAAAGGAGAGTGATTCTGAGGAGTCGGTTCCGCTAAGAGAACTAGAAAAGAAAAATCAGCTGGTGTGGAGCCAAAACTTTCCTCTCCAACTGCTGAAGAAATAGCCAAAGCGATCAAAATTGTGCAGTCACTTTTCTCGTTCCGACCGAACCGCACCATCAGGCAGGCGCTGTTCCGCGCTGTTCCACCGTTCAAGAGTATGATTTAGAGGAATTTTATGAACTGGAGGAGGAGGAAGAGGAGTATGAGGAAAGTGAATGTGGTTTTGAAAGTCTGGATGTGCCCATTGAACCGACATCTCCCCAGGACAGACCTTCAGGAGTGTCTCCTCCTAGGCTTGAGTCCCTCTCATTTCATGTTTTATAAAAAAGTGGCTGAAACCCTCCAGCTTCCTACGGAAGAAGCTGTGGATGACCAGAAGGAGCCTGACTATGTAGAAATGATGGATATCCAAGAGTCTAGGAGGCCGTCTATTCCCTTACACAAATCTTTTGGGAAACAGACATTTATGATTTTAAAGACTCCTAACACTATACCTCCTGTGGATAAAAGAATGGACAAGAAATATACATTGTCAGGCTCAGATACAGAGTTCCTTTCACAACAATGCAGCCATGTTGGGGTAGTGCAGGCTGCAGCCTGTGATAAGGCAAATATTCCCTTGGCTTCACACCCCCCGGACAAGGACTCCAGGAGGATTGATGCCATGGCAAAGAAACAGTACATGGCAGCATCCTTGGGACTCAGACAGGCCAATTATATGGCCTATACTGCTAGGTATCAAAATCCAGATGGGACACTGTTATGGCTTTAGCAAAACAGGTCCCTGGCCAGCTTGCTAAGGAGCTGGAGCAGGTGACTGCTGATGGTGGTATTGAGGTATCCAAGGTGCAATTCCATGCTGCAGTGGACTCCAATGATGTGTCATCTAGAGTCATGGCTACATCTGTGGCACTTCGAAGAATGGCTTGGCTCAGATGTACTAGCCTGTCACAGGATACCCAGACTAAAGCCATGGATTTTCCTGTTGTGGGTAATTCTCTGTTTGGGGAGCAGACAGAGAAATACATGAAGAAAAATGGACGAATATAGGACCACCTATAGGAGTGCACAGGCCAAGGAAAGGCAGGCCACCTCAAAGGCAGCATCCCAGGGGCAGGGCAGGCTTTCCATAGGCCTTCTACCAAGGCCAGGCCTCCTCTTCTGCTTATGCCCAGAGGGGTTCTTAAGAGGAGAGGCAGAAGGGTACAAGAGGCCTGCTTCCACCCTCAGCCCAAAGCCCCTGCCAAACAGGCACCCTGATGGGGTTGCCAGGCTGATTCTCAACTACCTGAGAAGCAGGCTGGCTTACTTTGTCCAGGACTGGGAGTCTCTGACATCAGACAAATGGGTCCTGGAAGTAGTAAGCCAGGGACTGGTTCTCAGCTTCAAAAAGTTTCCAAAGATGAGAACCAGATCCTTTCCACCTGCAAATCCCTCAGAGACACTTGCCCTAGAGGCAGAGGTCTCTTCCCTCCTAGCTCTCAGAGCTGTGGAAAGGGTTCCACCACTACACCAGGGCAAAGGGTTGTACTCCAGGTACTTCCTTACCCCAAAAAAGACAGGAGAATGGCGGCCCATCCTGGATCTCAGATACTTAAATAAGCACCTTTTAAAACCAAAATTCAAAATGGTGACTCTGGGAATTATTCTACCCTCTGCAAGGCCAGGGGACTGGCTAGTGTCCCTGGACCTCAAGGATGCCTACCTCATATTCTCATCAGAAGCTCCCATCGAAAGAACCTCATGTTCGAGCTGCCCTCAGGCCATTACCAGTTCAGAGCAATGCCCTTTGGTCTGACCTCTGCTCCAAGGGTATTCACCAAATGCCTGGCAGTGGTAGTTGCTTCTCTAAGAAGGTAAAGGATTGCCATCTTCCCTTACCTGGACGACTGGCTCATAGTAGGCCAGTCCCCAGACCAAGTCAAGTTACACTTACAGATAACTCAGCAACTGCCCACTTCTTTGGGTTTCCTTCTGAATCTTTCAAAGTCAGTTCTAGAGTCTGTCCAGCTCCTCACCTTCATAGGCGCAGAGCTAGACACAGAAAAGGCCAGAGCTTTTCTTCCCCTGGACAGGACAAGGACCCTTGTCTCTCTGGCCTCCTCTTTCACCCTGCAGGTGTCTCGACCAGCAAGGCATTTTCTACAGCTCCTGGGGCACATGGCTGCTTCCACAGCAGTAGTGCAGGGAGCGAGGTTTCAGATGAGGGACATTCAGTTCCATTTGAGAGCCTTCTGGTCTCAAAGGAAGGACCCTCTGACCAAGCTGATCCCAGTAACTCGAACCCTGATCCAGGCCCTATAGTGGTGGCAGGATCAGAACATTCTGAGACAAGGGGTTCCCTTTGTCTCTCAGTCTCACTCTTTAATCCTTACTACAGATGCCTCCCTCTTGGGTTGGGAGGCTCACATGGGCGACCTGACCACCCAGGGGTTGTGGTCCCCTCAGGAATCTCTGCTTCACATCAATCTGTTGGAACTCAAAGCAGTATTTCTAGCACTTCAAGCTTTTTCCAAATCTGTTCAGAACAAAGTTATCCAGGTCAGAACAGACAACACCACCACAATGTGGTACATCAACAAGCAGGGAGGCACTCGGTCTACGGCCTTGTGCACAGAAGCAATGAAGTTGTGGTCTCTGGCTTACTCCCTGAACACCTCCCTCATGGCAGTTCACCTCCCAGGCAAGGACAATGTCCTGGCAGATGCTCTCAGCAGGATTTCCCAGGGCCATCACGAATGGTCACTGGATCCCCTGGTCTTGGAGGTGTTATTTTCCAGATGGGGCACCCCGCAGATAGATCTTTTTGCAGCCCCAGACAATCACCAACTTCCCCTTTTTTGCTGCAGGCCCCCAGTGTTGGGCTTAGTCCCCCTGGATGCCTTAGTTCTCAGTTGGGAAGGAAGTTCCTGCATGCTTTTCCCCCCTTCCTCTCCTGTTCAAAGTGCTAGTCAAAGTCAGGTCTCAAACTGCAAGATGATCCTGATTGCTTCAGACTGGGCCAGACAGCCTTGGTATCCACTCCTACTGTCCTTAGCAGTCCATCTTCCCTGTGTCTTCCCAGGAATTACAACCTGTTAACCTGTGCTCAGGGAGGGTTTGTACTGAATCTCAAATCTCTCAATCTCAAGGCCTGGCTCTTGAAGAGTTAGAGTTTGCTGATTTACACCTTTCCCAAGGTGTAATGGATATTCTGAAGGCTTCAGGAACCTTCCACCAGGGCTACTTATAATTCCAAATGGAAAAGATTTTCCATATGGTGCTCTGGAAGCATATTTCCCAGAGTCTGCTGATCTGCCCACAGTCCTTGATTATATGGTCCATTAAATAGCTTGGGGCTGAGACCAGCTACACTGAAGGTGCACCTGGCAGCCGGTTTCTGCTTTGTTTCAGCAGGTAAGCCTCTTCTCTTTCAGCTCACCCTGTATTCTCCAAGTTTTCAAGGATTGCTTCACACCAACCCTCCATTCAGGGACCCTGCCCCTGCTTGGGACCTTAATGTTTGCATTGCTCAGCTTATGCAACCCCCTTTTGAGCCTTTGTCTTCATCAGAGCTTAAGTACTTGACTTGGAAAACTGTGTTTCTGGTAGCCATCACTTCTGCCAGATGCATAAGTGAATTACAAGCTTTGTCAGTGGAGCCTGATTTTTTCTCCTTTCATAGAGATAAGGTGGTCCTCAGGACTAACAGGAAGTTCTTGCCTAAGGTGGTTTCAGATTTCCACCTTAACCAATCTGTGTCTCTTCCTGTGTACTTCACTGACCATTCCTCCTCTGGTGAGAGGAGGCTGCACAGTTTAGATGTGAAAAGAGCCCTTAGCTACTACATAGAGCATACCAAGGGTCACAGGTTTGACTCCCTCCAACTGTTCCTCACTTATTGCCAGGTGGATTGTCTCTTGTATCCAATTTTGTTATGAAAAACTGGGTAAGGTTCCACCCTCAGGCCTGAGGGCTCACTCTACCAGAGGTACAGCTGCTTCCCTGGCTGCTGCCAGGGACATCCCTATTCTGGAGATATGTCAAGCAGCTACGTGGAAAACAGTTCACACTTTGACCAAGCATTACTCCCTGGATATCCAGGCTAGGAGTGATGCTCGGTTTGGCACAGCTATGCTTCAGAGCCTATTCCCTAAGTAGGTTCTGTCCTCCTCCATGGAGGTACTGCTTTGTAGTTGTTATCAGTCAGAATACAGCAAGACGTCATGTTGTTTGAAGAAAAAATTACTCACCTTAGTAATGTTGTTTCTTCTAATGGAGTCTTGCTGTATTCTGACCTCCCCCCCTGCCTGCCCCTCTCAGAACCTCTGTTTTTGGGATGTGGGTGGGCAGTACAGTGTTGGCACTCAGTAGGTGCTCACCTTGTTGTTTTCACCCCACTTTTTTCTTGGGGTGAGTGGGTGTTGTGTTTTCCATTTTTTGGGTCTCCTGACTTGAGTCTTTGTTTTGGGACCAAAAAATGTGTTTTATGTTTAGTAGCCAGTTGGCTAGTGTAGGTTTACAGCTTCCACACAGGACCTTAGTGAGTTTAACTCGTAAAGATCTGACGGTTTGAGTTTAAACAGCTACAGACAGAGTCTCAACCATGCCTGGCATGGAAAGTTAACTCTTTCATCTCCGGGACAGTTCGAAGGTTGGGACTCACTGCTACTGTCAGAATACAGCAAGACTCCATTAGAAGAAACAACATTACTAAGGTGAGTAATTTTTTCTTCAAACAACATGAAGCAAGTAGTTCCATTCACACCTGAAAATAAGCCTCTGATCCATGTGCATTTCCCAGCAAAGAAATAGCAAATAAATATTAGGACCCCCTTCAGAAATGATTGGGAAGAGAATGAATCTGTAATATCTAACTACTGGAGAGAGAAAACCCTACCCATGATACCAATGTCACTGCCTCGTTGTATGTCGGGAAAGATGAGGAGGGGCAGCCTCAGCATGGCTTCTCCTGTCAGAGGCACCAGAGATCAGTAATGTGCAGAGAGGTGTGGAGGGACGAGGACAGGAAGGGGTGTTGTGGGAAGTATGGGGTGTGGAGGGCTAGGGAGGGGTGAGGATGAGGATGGGGATGGGTGTGGTGGGATGGGTGGGGAGGTTTGAGGATGGGTGGGATAAGGACAGAGAGTGGCTTGTTGGGATGGGATGGGATGGGCTGGAAAGGGTAGTGGAGGGGTGGGATGGGGTAAGGATGGGGAGGTGAATGGTGGGGTAGGATGAGCTGGGAAGGGAGTGGAGCAGTAAGGATGGGGAGGAGAGTGTTGGGATAGGGTGGGGTGGGGTGGGATGGGCTGGAGAGGATAGGAGGATGATGATGGAGAGGGAGTGGTGGTATGAGATTGGCTGGAGAGGGGTGAGGATTGGTGGTAATGGGAAGGGGAGGGTAGGGCGGGAGTGCTGGGGAGGGATGAGAATGGGAGGTGTATGGTGGGGTGGGATTGACTGGTGAGAGATTGGAAGGGGCATGATGGGTGTGATGGGCCAGGAGGGGTGATGGAGAGGGAGTGGCTGGATGAGATTGGTTGGGGAGGGAGGAGAGGTGATGATGATGATGAGGGTATAATGGGTGGGATGAGCTGGGCAGGTTAGGGAAGGGTGATAGGGAGGAATGTTGGGTGGTGGGTTGGGATGAGTTGGGGAGGGGTGTGGAGGGATTTGAGAGGTGAGGATGGGGAGGGTGGGATGAGCCAGGGAGGGTGAGGATGCTAAGAGGTGAGGATTGGGAAGGACATGGTGGGTTGAGCTGGCCTGGGAGGGTGATGATGGAGATGGGTGTGGTTCATTGGGATGGGCTGAGAAGAGTAGTGGATGGGTAGGAGAGGTGAGCATGGGAAGGGAAGTGGTGGGGTGGGACAGAAGGTGGAAGGGTGATAATGGGAAGGTGGGAGGGCTGAAATGGGTGAGGATGGAGAGGTATGGTGGGGTGGGATTGGCTGCAGAGTATTGGATGGGGCCTGGTGGATGTGATGGGCTCGGGCTGAGGAGGATTGATGATGGGAGGGGCATAGTGGGGGATTAGCTGGTGATGATTTGAGGGGCATGGCGAGGGTGGATGGGCTGTGGAGGGTGGGGAGCAGTGATGAAGGAGCAAGGCATGGCAAGGTGGGATTGGCTGGTGAGGATTGGGGTGGAAGGGGTGAGAATGGAGAGGGGTATGGTGGGGTAGGATGGGCTGGGGAGGGTTGAGGAAGGAGAGGGCATAATGGGATGGGATGACCTGGGAGAGGTGTGGTGGGGTGGAATAAGCTGGGAGGAGGTGAGAATGGGGTAGGGTGAGGATTGGGAGGGTTTGGTGGGATGGGATGGGTTGGGGATTGATATGGAGGGTGGGAAAGGATGAGAATGGGGAGGGTGTTGTGGGGTAGCATGGTCTGGGGAAGGAGAAGGATGGGGAGAGGTGGAGTGGGGTGTGATTAGCTGGGGCAGACTGGGGAGGGCTGTGGTGGGTTGGGATGGGCTGGGAGGCTTGAGGATGAAGAGAGGTGTGGTTTGGTGGGATGGGATGGGATGGGGACAGGTGCAGTTGATGAGGATGAGGAGGGTTGTGGTGTGGTGGGGTGGAATGGGCTTGGGGAGGTTGAGGATGGGGATGGGTGTGTTGGTTCAGATTGGTTTGGGAGGAGTGGTAGAGGTGGTAGTAGGGTGGGTGGAATGGGCTGCAAAGGGGTGGGAGGAGGATGATAGGGAGGTCATGGTGTAATGGGATGGGCTGGGAGGGGTGAGGATGTGGAGGGGTGTGGTTGGCTGGGATTGGCTTGGGAGGAGTGGGGAGGGACATGGTAGGGTGGGATGTGCTGGGGAGGAGAGATGACAGGAAGGGGTGTGGTGGGGTGTAATGGGCTTGGGAGGGGTTTTGTGTACCATGCTCTGCTATAGCATACTTCAATAAATCCTGCATTATCACCTAATTTTGTGATGGACCCGATATTCCTTGCAGTTTTCTGTAGATAGTGAGCTCCGCCTGCAGCCTCCTTAGGTTGTCTCCACGTAGTATGTTGCCCCTTCT
Source organism: Neoceratodus forsteri (assembly GCA_016271365.2). Classification (NCBI taxonomy): domain Eukaryota; kingdom Metazoa; phylum Chordata; order Ceratodontiformes; family Ceratodontidae; genus Neoceratodus; species Neoceratodus forsteri. The sequence goes on along the minus strand of JADMNL010000023.1, from coordinate 563,238,188 downwards.
TTGCCCTGCACAACCCAAGCTAATAACACATTGTGTGTATAAATCATGACTCACAAGTACGCCCAGGCACCACGTCTCATACCCAAAATGTGGCCAAAAATGTCATCTGACAGTGACTAAGTAGCAAAGCCATAATTATGAACAACATCACAACTTCCACTCTTGATTGTATACAGACTACAACTTCCAGTAAGTGTCTTAGCTGGAGGTTATAACGCAACATGCTGTTATGACATCACACCATTTTATTGCATTTTCTCTTAAGATTTTTTAGTTTTACCATGACACGAAGAAAGTGTAGTCAGGAAAATGAACATTGACTAGGATAAGAAACTAAGGGGCTCAGGACAAAGAGAAAGGTGAGTGGGGCAAAGAGAAAGTGGAGTGAGGGAAGGAAGGATTTAACGAGGTGGGTAAAGTGTAATGGAATTAGGTAAGGAGAAAAGGGGTTTGGCAAAGAGAAAGGGGAGTGGGCAGTGAGAAAGAAATGTGGGTTAAGGGAGAGTGGAGTGAGGGAAGGAAGGATTAATAAGGTGGGTAAAGTGTAATGGAATTAGGTAAGGAGAAAAGGGGTTTGGCAAATAGAAAGGGCAGTGGGCAAAGAGAAAAGTGTGTGGAGCAAAGAGAAAGAGGAGTGAAGCAAACAGTAAGTGGAGTAGGGCAAAGAGAAAGGGGAGTGGTGCAAAGAGAAAGGGACTGGCAAACAGAAAGGGGAGGGGCAAAGGGGAAGGTGGGTGGGGCAAAGAGAAAGAGGAGTGAGGCAATCAGAAAGAGGAGTGAGACAAAGAGAAAGGGGTAGGGCACTGGGAAAGGGAAGCAGAGCAAAGAGAACAGGAAGTGGGCCAAAGAGAAAGGGGACTGGGGAAAAACAATGAGGAGTGAGGTAATGAGAAAGGTGTGTGGGGAAAAGAGAAAGAGTGAGGCAAAAAGAAAGGGTAGTGGGAAAACAGATGGGAATGGGGGCAAAGAGAAAAGGGAGCAGGGAAAGAGAAAGGAGAGTTGGGCAAAGAGAAAAAGGATTTGGGCAAAGAGAAAAGGAAGTGGGATACGGAGCGATGCAGCTGGAAAACAGTAAAAGAATAGGCAGGTCCTGGACCTGTCTACCTCTTTCTATAGCAAGCCGCAGACCTGTCCCAGTATACCCCCATAGCAAACCCCAGATCAGTTCTAGTTTACCCTTCCCATAACAAGCCTGTGATTTGTCCCAGTATACCCCTCCCATTGCAAGCCTCAGACCTGTCCCAGTATACCCCCCATAGCAAACCCCAGATCAGTTCTAGTTTACCCTTCCCACAGCAAGCCTATGATCTGTCCCAGTATACCCCTCCCATTGCAAGCCTCAGACCTGTCCCAGTATGCCTGCAAATAGCAAGCCCTGGACCTCTCCAAGTATACTTCCATAGAGAGCCCTGGATCTGTATCATAAAACCCCTAGCCCGATATACCCCCCCCCCCATAGCGAGCCCTGGACATGTCCCAGTATACCCTTCTGAGAGCAAGCCCCACACCTGTCCCAATATACACCCATAGCAAGCCCCAGACCTGTCGCAGTATAGCACCATAGCAAGCCACAGACCTGTCCCAGTAAACCCCAAAGAGCAAGCCCATGACATCTCCCAGAATACCCCCCATACAGCAAGAACCAGACTTGTCCAAGTATACCCCCATAACAAGCTCCATACCTGTATGAGTGTACCTCTCATACAGTAGCAAACCCCAGACCTGTCCCAGTATACACCGATAGCAAGTCCTGGGCCTTTCCCGTATAATCCCCCCCCCCAGAGCAAGACCTGGATATGTCCCAGTAAACCCTATAACAAGCCATGGACCTGTTCTAGTATACCTCTTAGCAAGTCCTTGAACTTTCCCAGCAAACCCCCCAGAGCAAGCCCTGGACCTGTCCCAGTATACCACCATAGCAAGATCTGGACCTGTGCCAGAATTTCCCCCCGAGCAAGCCCTGGACCTGTTCCAGTATACCCCATAGCAAGCCCAGGACCTGCCCCAGTAAACCCCACAGCAACCCAGGACCTGTCGCAGTATACTCTCCAGAGCAAGCCCTGAACTTCTCCCAGTATACCACATAGCAAATCCCGGACATGTCCCAGTACAGCTCAATGAGCAAGTCCTGGACCTGTCCCAGTGTACACTGTACAGATAGTATGGCATAATTTTCTACACTGACTTATTTTTTCCCCTTCACAGGTGCACAGTAAGGTACATAGGCAGAGCACTGGCACACGAGTACACAGTGGGCATATGTGTATACAGTGAGGTGAAAGGTCACTGGTACACAGTGAGGTAAAGGTCACATCATTGGCATAGAGATACATAGCTAGATGAAAGGTCACTGGCACACAGGAACACAGGAACACAGGAAGGTGAGAGGTCACTGGCACACAGGTACACAAGAAGGTGAGAGGTCAATGGCACACAGACATACAGTGTGGTGAGAGGTCACTGACCTGGGACACAAGTACACAATTAAGTGAGATGTCACTGAGCTGGGATTCAGATATATTATGGGATGAGAGGTCACGGTATCCCGTGCTAATAGCGCTGGCATATGGGACGACCGTCAAAATGACGACCCGAATATGGGCACTATTATCATGAGCGACCTCCCAGAATACCCATGGATCTCACTGGAAATGAGTTTCGACTCAGTTGAGTAACCAGTTCAAACAACATGAAGTCTTGCTGTATTCTGACAATTGCAGTGATTCCCAACCTTTGAACTGCCCTGGAGAACTAAGGGTTAACTTTCCATGCAGGGCATGGAACGCTGAGCTAGAGCTCGGTTGAAGTCTCTGTCTGGAGTGATTTGAACTCAAACAGTCAGATTCTTTACTCCGCCTCACTGAACGGTCGCTCCAGAGATTTTTCCTTCAGCTCGGTTTGAAGTCGGTTAAAGTTTTCAGTTTTTCGTCAGTTTAAACCGAGAAAGTTTCCGCATAGTCGGCTCAGTCACTGTCTGTGGTGCCGTGAGTACTAGATAGGAATTGTTCTTCATTTCTATGTAGAACTTGTAGAAGTGCGGTCGGTTCGGCTGAACCGACCATTTGATTGTGAATTTTGCTATATTTAGTTTGTGGTTACCGGTTCTTATCGGTTCTAAAAAAAATGTGTTTTAACTGTTTTTTTCCAATACCCGTGACACGGTTAGGAACCGATAAGGGAGTCTTGCCTGGCAGTTGCCGAAAAAAGGGTAAGTTTGGTTAGGTTGGCCATGTCTGAGAAACCCAAGAAAAAAGCGGGCCCACTGGGTTTCAACACTGCAGTGAGTGTGGGGAGGTCTTTGCCAAGGCCGATCCCTACACCACCTGTGTTTATTGTCTGGGGTTTGACCACCTTGATTCAGACTGCCAAATATGTAAAAATTTTCCCAAATCTACCCTTGAGAAGAGATTAGGCAGACTGAGGGAAAAGGAGGCCGAGAAGTCCGCTGACCCGGATGGCCAGCCCGGTTCGGTTTCAACCGAATCAGAAGGAGTGCCCTCTGACCAGGGCGATACTTCTTCGGGCAAAAGGAGAGCCGATTCTGAGGGATCGGTTCCGACAGAAAGAAAGCGCAAAGATAAATCGACCGGTTCGGATCCAGAGGTTCATGTTCCGACTGCCGAAGAGATAGCCAGTGCGATTCAGATTGTGGAATCGCTCTGTCCGGTTCCGACCGATCCGGCTCCTTCTGGCAGGGGTTCGGTTCGGTTGGTTCCCCCTGTTCAAGAGTATACCCTTGAAGATTTTTATGAACCGGAGTTTGAAGAGGAAGGGGAATTTGAGGATTATGAAGTAAGTGAAGGTCTGGATGTGCCTGTGGAACCGGACATTTCCCCAGACGGACCATCAGGTGTTTCCCCTCCTAGGCTTTCTGAGTCCCCTTCCCACTTTATGTTTTACAGGAAAGTGGCTGAAACCCTCCAGCTTCCTATGGAGGAGGCTGTGGAAAATCAAGAAGAGCCTGATTATGTAGAGATGATGGATATCCCAGAGTCCAGGAGACTGTCTGTTCCCCTCCATAAATCTTTTGGGAAACAGACACAAAAAATCTTAAAGTCTCCTAACACTATACCTCCTGTGGATAGAAGAATGGACAAGAGGTATACACTCTCAGGCTCAGACACGGAGTTCTTATATCAGCAATGCAGCCATGTTGGGGTAGTAGCAGGCTGCTGCCTGTGACAAGGCAAATATTCCTTGGCTTCACACCCTGACAAGGACTCCAGAAAGATTGATGCCATGGCAAAGAAGCAGTACATGGCATCTTCTTGACTCAGGCAGGCGAATTACATGGCCTATACAGTCAGGTACCAGAAGTCCAGGTGGGACACTGTACTGACACTGGCTAAACAGGCCTCTCCCCAGCTAGCCAAGCAGCTGGAGGCGGTGGCTGCAGATGGGATTTAGGCATCTAAGGTTCAGTTTCATGCTGCTGTGGACTCTAATGATGTCTCATCAAGAGTCGTGGCTACATCTGTGGCTCTTTGGAGGATGGCTTGGCTCAGATGTACTAGCCTCTTGCAGGACACCCAGGCTAAGGCTATGGATTTTCCTGTAGTGGGTAATTCTCTGTTTGGGGAGCAGACAGAGAATTACATGAAGAAAATGAATGAGTACAGGACCACTTACAGGAGTGCTCAGGCCAAGGAAAGGCAGGCAACTCCTCAAAGGCAGCGGTCCAGGTGCAGGGTGCAGGCCTTTTCAAAGGCCTTTTTACCAAGCACAGGCCTCTTCTTCTTTTTCGCAGAGGGGGTTCTTCAGAGGGAGAGGCAGAAGGGGGATGAGCAGGCCTGCATCCACCCCTCAGCCTAAAGCCCCTGCCAAGCAGACACCCTGATGGGTCTGCCTGGGTCGACTCTCCTACTCCAGTAGGGGGCAGGCTGGCTTACTTTGTCCAGGACTGGATGTCTATTACATCAGACAAGTAGGTCCTGGAAGTAGTAAGCCAGGAACTGGTTCTCAGCTTCAAAAGATTTCCAAAGATGAGAGCCAGATCTTTTCCACTTGCAAATCTTTCGGAAACCCTTGCCCTAGAGGCAGAGGTTTCTTCTCTCCTAGCTTTAAGAGCTATAGAGAGAGTACCTACCCTACACTGGGGCAAGGGACTGTACTCCTGTACTTCCTGACCCCTAAAAGACAGGGAGTGGCACCACCCTGGACCTAAGATATCTGAACAAACATCTTTTAAAAACAAAGTTCAAAATGGTAACTCTGGGAATAATCCTTCCTTCTCTAAGGCCAGGGACTGGCTAGCCTCCCTGGACCTCAAAGGTGCCTACTTTCACATTCCCATCAGGTGCTCCCACAGAAAGTACCTCGGGTGCGAGTTGCCCTCATGCCACTACCAGTTCAGAGCAATGCCTTTGGCCTAACCTCAGCTCCAAGGGTTTTCACAAAGTGCCTGGTAGTAGTAGTTGCCTTTCTAAGAAGGCAAAAGATTTGTATTTCCTTACCTGGACGACACATTAGTGGGTCAGTCTCCAGACCAAGTCAAGTCTCACCTGCAAGTAACCCAGCAAGTGCTCACTTCCCTAGGATTTCTTCTCAACCTTCCCAAGTCAGTTCTCGAACCAGTCCAGCTCCTTACCTTTATAGGGGCAGAACTGGACACACTCAGAGCAAGAGCCTTTCTTCCTATAGAAAGGGCAAGGGCTCTTACGGAACTAGCTTCTTCCTTCAGCCTTCAGGTATCTTGACCAGCAAGGCATTTCCTCCAGCTCTTGGGCCACATGGCAGCTTCAACAGCAGTGGTCCAAGGGGCAAGATTCCAGATGAGGGATATTCAGTTCCACCTGAAAGCTTTCGTCTCAGAGAAGGACTCCTTACCAAACTGATTCTAGTGACTCCGACCTTGATCCAGGCCCTCCAGTGGTGGCAGGATCAGGACAATTTAAGGCAAGGTGTTCCTTTTGCTGCTCAGCCTTGTTCAGTGGTCCTTACCACGGATGCTTCTCTTCTGGGCTGCGGAGCCCACCTGGGGTCCCTTACTGCCTAGGGCCTGTGGTTCCCCCCAAGAATCCCTTCTCCACATCAATCTTCTAGAGCTCAGGGCAGTTTTTCTAGCTCTAAAAGCATTCTCACAGTCAGTTCAGAACAAGGTGGTTCAAGTCAGAACAGATAATACTATCACCATGTGGTACATCAACAAGCAGGGAGGCACTCGGTCCATGGCCTTGTGCACAGAAGCCATGAAGTTGTGGTCCCTGACTTATTCCCTGCAAGCCTCTCTTGTAGCAGTTCACCTTCCAGGCAAGGACAATGTGCTAGCAGATGCACTGAGCAGGATTTCTCAGGGCCATCACGAATGGCCCCTGGACACTCAGGTGTTGAAAGTGATTTTTTCAAGGTGGGGTACTCCAGAGATAGATCTCTTTGCAGCCCCAGACAATCACCAACTCCCTCTTTTGTTGCAGACCTCCAGTATTGGGCTCAGTCCCCCTGGACGCCCTGATTCTGAATTGGGAAGGGAAGTTTCTGTATGCCTTTCCCCCCTTCCCACTCCTGTTCAAAGTATTAGTCAAAATAAGGTCTCAACCTTGCAAGGTGATTCTGGTTGCTCCAGATTGGGCCAGATGGCCCTAGTACCCCCTGTTGCTGTCCCTAGCAGTCCATCTTCCCCTGTCTCTTCCCAGGAATTACAACCTGTTAACATCCTCTCAGGGGAGGATTTGGTACCCCATTCTTCAGTCTCTCAATCTCAAGGCATGGCTCTTGAAGAGTTAGAGTTTGCAGATCTGCATCTTTTCCAAGGGGTTCTGGACATCCTCAAGGCTTCTCGAAAGCCCTCTACCAGAAAGACTTACAACTCCAAATGGAAAAGATTCAGCATTTGGTGTTCTAAGAAGAATATTTCTCCAGACACTGCTGAATTGCCTATGGTTCTGGATTATATGGTCCATCTTAATGGTCTAGGCCTCAGACCAGCTACTCTCAAGGTACACTTGTTTCTGCATTTTTGTCTGTGGGGAAGCCTTCCTCACTATCTTCCCATCCTGTGTTCTGTAAATTCTTTAAAGGATTGTTTCACACCAATCCCCCTTTTAGAGACCCTGCCCTGCCTGGGATTTGAATGTTTGCATTGCTCAGCTTATAACCCCCCTTTGAGCCTATGTCTTCAGCAGAGCTTAATACTTGACTTTGAAAACTGTGTTCTTGGTACCCATTACCTCTGCCAGGCGTATCAGTGAATTGCAAGCCCTGTCAGTGGAACCTGATTTTATCTCCTTTCATAGGGATAAAGTGGTCCTTAGAACCAATAGAAGGTTCTTGCCCAAAGTGGTTTCAGACTTCCATTTAAACCAGTCTATGTCTCTCCCTGTTTTCTTCACTGATCATTCTTCCTTAGGAGAGCGGAGGCTACACAGTTTAGATGTCAAAAGAGCCCTTAGTTACTACATAGAGCATACCAAGGGTCACAGGTTTGACTCCCTCCAGTTGTTCCTCACTTATGGAGAAGTGGGAAAGGGCAAACCTGCCACCAAAAGATCTATTGCCAGGTGGATTGTGTCTTGTGTACAATTCTGCTATGAAAAACTGGGAAAAACTCCACCCTCAGGCCTGAGGGCTCATTCCACAAGAGCTACAGCTGCTTTCCTGGCTGCAGCCAGGGATATCCCTCTCCAAGAAATTTGTCAAGCAGCCACCTGGAAAACAGTCCATACCTTTACCAAGCATTACTCTCTGGATATCCAGCCTAGGAGTGATGCTCGGTTTGGCACAGCAGTACTTCAGAGCCTATTCCCAAAGTAGGTTCTGTCCCTCCTCCTTGGAGGTACTGCTTGGTAGTCTGCAATTGTCAGAATACAGCAAGACTTCACGTTGTTTGAAGAAAAAATTACTCACCTTAGTAATTATATTTCTTCTAATGGAGTCTTGCTATATTCTGACCTCCCTCCATGCCTCTCCTCTCAAAACCTGTTTTTGGGAAGTGGGTGGGCAGGTACAGTGTTGCACCCCAGGGGTGTATTTGCTGGCACCCTCCTCCCTTTTTGTTTGGCTGCTTATTTATTATTGTTATTTGTGGGTTTAGTTTTTGGGTTTCCTGACTTGAATCTTCCTTGGGAATCCAAAACTTTCAGCCAGTTGGCTAGTAGAATTTTTCTTTTTTTACAGTTTCCACATAGAATTTTTAGTTTAGTTGGGCTCGTAAGAATCTGACGGTTTGAGATCAAATCACTCCAGACATAGACTTCAACCGAGTTAAAGCTCAGCGTTCCATGCCCTGTATGGAAAATTAACCCTTAGTTCTCCGGGGCAGTTCAAAGGTTGGGAATCTCTGCAATTGTCAGAATACAGCAAGACTCCATTAGACAAAATATAATTACTAAGGTGAGTAATTTTTTCTTACAGTGGGTCATAATATATTGTTTTCCATGTAGTAGTAGTAAGTAGTGGTACAGTTTTTATTTATAAGATTTACAAATGAATAGGATGTATTGTGGAATAGACCTGGCTATTATGGCAACTGAAACTAATGACAGACTTGTTGCTAAAGTGATGAAACAGTAATTATTAATGTGTTTGTTTTACAGCTAAAGATAAAGATGACTGGAAAAGCAGGACAAGGAACACTGGGCCCTGCCGGAAGAGGAAGGACCACTGAGAAAAAGCATGTGGAGAAAGGGAGGCAAAAGCTGACCAACCAGCAAGTGTGGCAATATAAACTCGCCTATACATGCTACCTGGCACAAAGTCTGTGTACATATGTGTGTGGATGTTTGTGTGTCCGTTTATGTGGGTTTGTTATGTGCATGTGAGTATGTGTGTGTGTGTGATTGACTGTGTGATTTGAGGCTTTTAATAAGCCTTTATTAACAATGTAATAGTTGTTATGCTCAATGCAATTTTAAACTGTATATGCACTTCTGTTAGCTGTATTTTAATTGTGTACTGCACCGAGAGCGTCCAGGGTTGGACACTTTCTAAATAAAAGTTGCCTTGTCTTACCTTCATATTATTAACAATAACACCGGTCTGTTTTTATTTCAGGGGCACATGAGCCACAAGCCCTTGAACCCCCAATAAAACAGGCTCAAGATCTAACATGCTACCCCTTCTTGTTTTCCACTTTTTGCTATGGCAGCGAAGGGTGGGGGTTGCCTTTTGCACTGTTAGGTCCCTGTGGGGAAAAACAAACAGATGATGGGCAACCCTGAGTCACCCAGTCATATTCTAGTTTGATGCTGGCAGGGCATTGGTGTGGGGAACCCAGCAGAGAGTGAACCACAAAAAGTTTTGTATGGACACACCAGCCACACAAAAAGTCACTTTTCCAATCAATTTATTGTGTTGTTATCACATAGCGCATGGCCCTGGTCAGTCCAATGTTTCACGGTGTTGACTTCATCAGGGAAGTGGGCCTGCATATTGTCAGACATACTTGCCTGTTTAGTCAGTTGGTAAGATCTCTGAATTCACATTTTATCCCTTTAGGTATTACCAAAATGTCATGCTCTGTGTTAGAGGCTGTTGTAGGCTCTCTCCTAGTCATACATGCAACATGTCCTCTCTTGGCAGCAGGGTCTCCCCCTATGTGACTCCAGTTTCCAGAACCCAGCAGAGACTCAAGCCCTGATAATCCCAGCTCAGTCCTGGCGACATTGCTGTGGAAGCCCAGCAGATACCCAAGATCTAATACTTCATGCTCAATCCTTGCAGTACATTGTGTGGGGATCAATGGGGACCCAAGACTTGATGTTCCCAGCTCAATGCTGGCAGGACCCTGTTGTGGAGAGCCCAGCAGAGACCCAAACCCTGATATCCAAGCTTGATCATAGCAGGACAGTGCTGCCAGGAGCCCAGCAGAGACCCAAACCCTGAAATCCAAGCTCAGTCATGGCAGGACAGTGCTGTCAGGAGCTCAGCAGAAACCAAAGACCTGATCAATCCTGGCATAACATGCTTGAGGGAGATATGAGAAAAAACCCTATCCCAAACCCTGATGCTCCCAGCTCAATCCTGATAGAACTCCCTTTGTAGGGAGCCCAGCAAAAACCCTGTCCCAAACCCTGAAGCTCTTATCTTGATCGTGACAGAACCCTGTTAAGAGGATCCCAGCAGATACCCTAATATCCCAAGTTCAATTCCTACAGGCAGGACCTTGTTGTGGGGAGCCCAGCAGAGAACCAAACCCTGATATCATAGCTCAATCATGGCAGGACAGTGCTGTCAGGAGACTAGCAGAGAACCAAACCCTGAAATCCAAGCTCAGTTGTGGCACGGCAGTGCTGTGAGGAGCCCAGCATTAACCCAAGACCTGATCAATCTTGGCAAAATGCAGTTGAGGGGGGACAAGCAAAAACCCATCCCAAACCCTAATGCTCCCAGCTCCATCCTGGTGGAACACTGTTTTAAGTGTCTGTTTTTTTTTATTATCACTTCCTTATTTTCCCTATCACTGTGCGGCCCCCATCTGACAGACTCCCCCAGCTCCGTCACCCAGAATTACCGGGGCTTATTTTACGCCCGGTCCTGGGAGCGGTGCCTGCGGAGAGTCGGTCGCCATCCTACCGCCAGCTGTTTTTCTGTTTTCTCCCCGATTACCCGAGGGCCCCAGGAGAAGGACGCATGTGTGTGGAGGCATGCATGTGCCTTACAGCCCCAGTAATGGCCCTCCTATTACCCGCCCCATTTTTGGCCTAACGCCAGCATCCCTTGCTCGCGCGACCCACTGGCCTGCACCAGGGGGCAGCCATGAGCGAGGAATGCCTTCCCACCTCCCCGGAGAGGAGAGCTACCTTGACAGCCACTCTATCCAGCTCCACCCTCCACCCCATGCCGACCTCCGATGCCCGGGGCTCGCTCCCGAACCCAGGTCGCTGGCGTACTGTGAGGTGAGACGTCCAGCGCCTCAGCCTTGTATGCCACCAGGCTGGCTTAAGTGTCTGTTTTAATGTAACTAATCATTAATTACATGCAACAGTATAATTACACTGTAAAAAAAAAAGTTTTTGTAGCTAGGCTCATACCCTTATATTTTGGACCTGGTGGTTATTCAGGTGCTCTCTGCCAGGGGAAAATCAAGCAAATTGAGTTGTGTTTACTGAAAGTAAACTTTTGCAGTTGCATTTTGTGCTTGCTAGCTCCCTGGAATAAACTTTCTAACTCCTATAGTGGTGCTAACAGTTTTAATTTTTTATTTTATTTTTATTCTCCACCAAAAACACACTCAATACATAAACAGTATGGCATCAGTTTTCATTATTTCTTCCTTTTTTCTAGTTCAGTATGGAAGTTCATTTCAAAAAGAGTTTTTTTTACCATACTTTTCCTAAAGGTTCTGCCTTATTTTCCACCTCACAACGCTTGTGACCAAGTGGTGCATGTACGTGAGCCAACCACACACCAAAGTTTGTCTCATTGCAGACACTTCTGTGATCATGCCTCTCAGGTAGTTTTCCCCTCATCCATGGCAAACCGAGGAGAGAAGAGCTACAGAGGAAGACGCATGGTTCTACAGAAGGGGAAATTCTCCCGCAGTAAAGAACGAGCACCATACCCTTGGTTACAAATGGTGGCTAGCAATGGAACCCGCCGCTACAGTGCAAAAATAAAGGAAATACAGCACTTGCATCTTAAGGACTAGGCAACAGAGCCGAGAAGAACAAAATGGAGGGGTGAAAAACAAGGCAGAACCTACAGGAAAAGTATGATAAAAAGAGTTTTTTGAAATGAACTTCCATACCGAACTAAAAAAAGGAAAAAATAATGAAAACTGATGCCATACTGTTTATGTATTGAGTGTGTTTTTGGTGGAGAATAAAAATAAAATAAGTTTTTTTCCACTATAGGAGTTAGAAAGTTTATTCCAGTGGGATTTCAGTAAACACAACTCAATTTGCTTAGTTACACTTTAGTTACATGTTTGATGTAGGAAGCTCTGCCAAAACCCTAATGCTCTTAGCTTGTCCTGACAAAACCCTATTAAGAGGAGCCCAGCAGAGACCCAAGCATTGATGCTCCCAGCTTGGTCATAGCAGGAAGTTGCTGTGCAGAGATCAACAAAAACCCTATCCTAAACCCTGATGCTCCCAGTTCAATCCTGGCAGCACATTACTGTGGGGAGCCCAGCAGAGACCCAAACCCTGATGGTCCCAGTTTGATCGTGACAGGACAGTACTGTGAGAAGCCCAGCAGAGCTCCAAGACTTGATACTCGCAGCTCAGTCCTGGCAGAACACTGTTGTGGGAGTCCACCAAAACCCTGTCCCAAATCCTGATGCTCCCAGCTGAAGCCTGGCAGAACAGTGTTGTGGGAGACCAGCAAAACCCTGTCACAAATCCTGATGCTCCCAGCTCAAGCCTGGCAGAACACTGTTGTGGGAGCCCAACAAAGACCTAAGAACTGAAACTTCTAGCTCGATCCAGGTAAGACATTACTGTGGAGAACCTAGCAGAGACTCAAGCCCTGATGCTGCCAGCTCCATCTGGCAGGGCAGTGTTGTGGGGAAACCAACAGAGGCCCAAGCCCTTATGCCCCTCATAGGATTTTATTGTTCCTTGGTTTCACATCCTTCAGTTCAGATCTGCCCTACCTCCATCCTACCTCTCTCCTCCTGTCAAAAAAGAGATTCACCATGTGGATCATAGATCATGACATGGATTGGGATTCCATGGATGCTGAGGTTAAAAAAAAAACAGCTCACGGAAAGAAAACATAGGCGGCCCGGGGCACAAAGCCTGGAAGTCAGCAGTTTGTTTGGTTGCAGGTAGACTAGGACTCCACCAGCTATGAGCTGAAGTATATTTGTTAGTTAAACGTGGGAGTGGTGGTCTCTGGGAGGTGAGTCATCAGCATGCCAGAAGGTAGAACTAGGAAGCAGTGAGGCAAATCGGCAAATTATCATCATGTTTTTTGAAGGTCAGTCATGACTGATCATTGCTAGCCATCAAATGTCACCAAATGATCATCATGGGAAATCATAATCTAAGATCATCATCTAGATCATGATTTATTAATCATACATGTGATTTTTAAATCACCAACTGATTATTATTTTTGTACGCCTAAATCAGCATGATTTATTTTTTTTATATTCTTTATTTATATTATAAATACAGCAGGAATACACTTGTACAGCAAAATCATGGAGAATATAAGCATTCACATTAAGGGAGATATAGATTCATTATAAAACATTTTACTCCTTCTCAAGCAGTTATATTCATAATTTTTTCTTCAGGGAATAAATGAGTCTTCTAACGGTGACATATAAAACACCCAGGGCCTCCAATATAACTTGAATTGGTGAAACCGATCCCTCCTACGTGCAATCAATCTTTCCATGTAATAAATCTCTATCATTATAGAATGCCAGTTCTGCAAAGTAGGAAGTGTAGGCGTCCGCCACAATCTAGTTATCACTTTTTTTGCTGCAGCTAAATACAGATACAACATACTCTTTTTCGGTGGGATACGGTCATCCTCCCCAATATATAAAAGAATCATTTGATTCGATAAAACAAAATCTCAATCTATTAAATATTGAAGGCTCTTGGAGATGTCCTTCCAATACTGATCAACCCCTGGGCACATACAGAAAATATGAGAAATATTAGCCTTGGTTTGTCCACACTCTCTCTCCAACACCTTCCATAGCTTTCTGGAAGGAATCTGGTCAGTTTATCTGGGGAAATAAAAAAATGTATATGGCATTTCCAAATGTATTCAAGCCAGTATGGGGCGTGTAAGACCTTCATTGAAAGTTTAATTGGTTCTAACCACTTCCATATGGAATCTGAGTATTTAGCTCCCTGTTCCATCTAACCAAAACACTCTCAGTAGTCTCCCTCCAATGTTCCCTGAGAGATCTATAGAGTTGACCAATTAAGTGTGGTTGAACCTGTCCTTCAATAGCCCCAGTAATCAAAGTCATAAGGGCCGGCTTCGGGGTAGGGAGAGCTCCCTGAGTAGACCTCTGGCCCATCAAATAGGAACGGGCCTGCAAATATCTAAAGTGATGTGTAGAAGAAAGGCCAAACCTAGATTGCAATGTTGCAAAGGGTACTGTATTTCCCCATGTTCATCCAAAAATTGATATATCATAAATAGACCCATCTTATGCCATTCCTCATATGCATAATCTAAATGGGGGACAACAAACCGTTTTTCTTTAGCTATTAATTTAAAATAATAAAAAACCTCTGCCAGTTCCTGACACGTCCTCACCTCATACCATATTTTTAAAGTATTTCGAGTTCCCCAAGAGAAATCCTCAAGACGTGGTCTAAGGTCCAGGGGGGAAAACCAACACCAAAAGGACATCATATAAGTCGTTCAACGTAAATTCTATGTGCTTCCATAATGGCATAGCATGTGAATTAAGCCATATCATAACAGTCTTGCATGTAACAGCCCTATGGTATTCTTTTAAGTTAAGGAGATTCAAACCACCTTGGGCAATGGGTAATTGTAACAATGACCACCTGACCCTTGGGTGCTTCCCTGCCCAGAGGAACCTAGATAGTATTCTATCCCAAGACTGGAAGTAGGATTTTGTAGGGATTAAAGGTAAAGTTTGAAAGAAATATAAAATCTTGGGAAAATCGTCATTCTAATGGCCTGTGCACGTTGGTAAAATGATAAAAAGAGGTGTGTCCACTTCCCAAGTAACTGTTCGATACCCATTGTCATAGGTTCTAAATTAAGGAGTTCCAGAAGCTCCAGGTCTCCAGGAATAGTAACCCCCAGATAATTACAGCATGATTTATTTTTGATGATCTGTGGATGATCAAGTGATAACCATTTATGATCACTAATTACATTAGTTTCTGTATTGTAAGAGCGTAAGCTACATGAGTAATATTTAACAGTTTTATTTGTTACTAATATGAAAACGTGAATATTAAATATCAGCAAAAGCACATTAATTATAAATCATTTGAAGTCAAGTTTTAATCCCTTTAGGAAGAGTACATGATATGTTAGGAATAATATATACATGTGCATAACTAATTTACATATTGCAAAAGCACAGTTTCTGAATCAAGCAGTGACCTTTTTTTATATATATATTTTTTCCTTCACAATATTAGTTTGCAAACTGTATGGAAAGGTTTTGAGCACAAACCAGGTACTTGTGAAAACTCACCACAACCATAACGGGAACCACTAAATGGATCAATGTAAATCAAGTTGAGCCTTCATAACACGAGTAAGCAGTGTGTTTGCATAAAAGATGCATCATAACTGAAGATTCTGATAAAGATGTCTAAATATAAGACAAGATAAATTTCAAAAGTATAGGAAAAAGATAAATTTTTTTTATTTATTGCAATGAGCATGACCATGGGTAGTCATGAAAATCATGATAATAGGAGATCGTCATTAATTGCAATCATATTTCCATAACATCATGGTTTTTGATTGGTGTCCATTTAACATTCTTGTTTGATCACTGTTAGTCTTAATTACAATTATCGTTTCTGAAGCTTGAACGTGATCTTTGAACATGATCATTTATGAAACATAATTATAGAATCATCTTTTCAGCTGGGGCTGATGGTGATAATGACAATTCCTGCCTACTGGAGAAGGCTATTAACAGTTGTTTCGCATACGAGTGGGATGAATTTGTCCCAATTAACCAGCTTCACTGTCACCGTTAAGCAGCAACTGTCTATTGGAATGAATGGCCACTTCAATCGGTTCTAGGAGTGACATACTAATAAGGTAGACATTCTGATTATATGTGTCCTGATTCACCCCATTATCTACAAAATTCAATAGAGAATAATGTATGGGTAGGTGGTTATAACGAGGGTTTTACATACACCCGAGGTGTGGGATGCCACATAAACCCCGAGGCGGCCTGAGGGTTTAATGGGCCTCCACACCAAGGTGTGTGTGAAAATTCAGCTATATAACCACCTACCCATAGCTTATTTTTTATAATTACAGAATTCCATTTTTTTGCTTCCACCCCCCAGGATTGTAAAACCTCTGCTTGAGAGAACTGTAGTATGGTAATTCATTAAGCTTTTTACCACAGCAAAGAGACAGCACAGTGGTTTTAATACTTTGTCAAATTATTTTATAAGGAAACAGTTTCAATAGATATCTTGTTTAAAGTTTAAATATATTGAAACTTACCGTCGTTAATGCAGTAACATTGTGCTGGTTGTCGCTTTTTTGGCCAGTTCTGAAAGTTTTTGCTGAAATGTTAAACGCAAAATGAATGTTTAACCAATGACATTTTAAAGTTTTTCAGGAATACTTTTAAAAAGTTTTAACTGTCAAGTCCACTTGTCGGTTTAGTCTTGAGGGTTTCGGTTGCTCTGGTGTTGCTAAGGAGTGCCCCATTTTTGATGGTGTTGCTAGGTAGTCTGCAACTGTCTGATCCCGCGTTGCCTTAGGAGAAATTGACTTTTTCTCCTTTTTAATTCCGGTTCTGTTTCATTTTGGTAGGAACCATCCGTTAAACTTTTCAAGTTGAGTCGCCGAGAGGAGGGACAGAGTTGACAGGAGAGATGTGGCTGACAGAGCGTGAGTGAAAGAAATCTGGCACGTGTTTGCTGTTATAACGGCAAATTAAAACTGGCTTTCTCTATGGAAAGAAATGGAAGTCCGTAATTATAATCCTTTAATGCATACCGCGTAGTAGCTTACTGTGGTTCTAAAATGGCTCACTGCACATATGTGTTATATAGGTAAAGTGAAACATTTTTATTATGATTTTTTACATAAAATCATTTGTATAAATACATTTTAAGTGGCAAAATTATATACATGAAGTAGCCCCTGATTTTGTAGGTAATGAGACTTCCTGCCTTGATAATGTGAGCTTGAACCTGATTTATCATCATTAGCTTTTTAATGCACAGTCAGGTGATGTTTCTTGGCCAATAAGGTTTCAGGGTTTTTCCTAGCCATTTTATAAATCCTTTAATGCACACCCTGTTGTGCATATTGCTAACTTTATTCCTTTTCTAGTTTCCCTATATCACAGTTTATGGCCTTAACAATGCAGTTTATTCTAATTTCCCTCTCTCAGCTCTAGCTGCATTAATTGCTTTGATATTACATAATTGTAGACTTCTTTTCAAATGTCACTGTAGCTTTCCCCTTGTAAAGCATTTTGGGATACATTTGTATCGTAGATACTACAGTGCATAAAACAAAATTGTGTTCCAGGTGTTGCTGAACATCATAAAACAGACACCAGTATGGGGGAGGGAAGGGATAAACTGGAGGAGGGGGATAATTGTCTGCATATGGAGGGGACCATAAAGGATTCACTCATTTGTGTTAGGTGAATCAGATCATCAACAGTTAAACTGCCAAGTTCTCTGGCACTGCACTTGTGGGGAGCAGAATCAAAGAGGAGCAAAGCTAGCCCCCTGCACCTAGACTATGCACCAGTGACTGCCGGCCACTGCTCATGCTGTAAGACACCCTGAAAATAAGGGGTTTTACCTCCATAGGACATCATTTGTTAAATAACGTCAGACATATTGAGGCCCTTGCAGTTAGCAGGAAATAGGCTACATAGGCAGAGGGGGGCAGAATAATATTTTCCTTCAGGTATTTCAGATGGGAGTTGGCAGTGATGGGACCCCAGGAACAGAGTTCTTGCACTGTCTTCCTTGCTATGGAAGTGACGGAAGTTCAGGCAGGAGGATAAGAATAGGGAAGAGCTGCTGGTTTGACGCATCATGTGTGTGCCTCCATGTGGCACATGCTGATGTTCATGCCACAGCACTTGGAGGGTCTGTAGAGAAAAGCGGAATATTGGCTCAGCAGGCTTAATTAACCCCTGCCTGCCAGCCCCCGGTCTGTGCCTCCACCTGAGGATGTCAGCCATGATGTTTGGATCTCTGCCTTCCTGGGGAGGAGGTGGAGGACAACCACCCTTCCTGGCCCTGCTACAGGGGCGGTGGGGTAAATCTGTGTGGAGTATCATCTGGTTTAAGTCCTCGAGAGGGGTGGGAGGTGGGTCACTGGTGGGGGGGGGGGGGACCAGGGCTGACAGCCACCAGCTCAGGCCTGGGAGGTTAAAAATCTCTGTAGAAAAAAAAGAAAATTGTTTATCTACTATAGTTCTATTTTATTTAAAGTTACAAATTAGTGATTCCACAGACATTATCCCATAAAAAACCTGCTCTCCACAGAGACTTACACAGGGCCATGCGTGCACACACAGCCATATTCACTGAGACATATGTAACCCCACCCCAAAAATGAGCTTATGATATGCCAAGGGTTAACAGTCCACAGCCCAGGATGTTTCAAGTTGAAGTTTCACGTTTATTTAGGGATCTCACTGAGCCGAGGCTCATTTGCAATGAAGGCCCTTTATACATTCATACCACTGTTATATCATACAATATTAAATACCTGTATGTACTACAAATGTCCCTTTATACATTCATACCACTGTTATATCATACAATATTAAATATGTACTACAGATGTCCCTTTATACATTCATACCACTGTTATATCATACAATATTAAATATGCACTACAAATGTCCCTTTATACATTCATACCACTGTTATATCATACAATATTAAATATGTACTACAGATGTCCCTTTATACATTCATACCACTGTTATATCATACAATATTAAATACCTGTATGTGCTACAAATGTCCCTTTATACATTCATACCACTGTTATATCATACAATATTAAATATGTACTACAGATGTCCCTTTATACATTCATACCATTGTTATATCATACAATATTAAATACCTGTATGTACTACAAATGTCCCTTTATACATTCATACCACTGTTATATCATACAATATTAAATATGTACTACAGATGTCCCTTTATACATTCATACCACTGTTATATCATACAATATTAAATACCTGTATGTACTACAAATGTCCCTTTATACATTCATACCACTGTTATATCATACAATATTAAATATGTACTACAGATGTCCCTTTATACATTCATACCACTGTTATATCATACAATATTAAATATGTACTACAGATGTCCCTTTATACATTCATACCACTGTTATATCATACAATATTAAATATGTACTACAGATGTCCCTTTATACATTCATACCACTGTTATATCATACAATATTAAATATGCACTACAAATGTCCCTTTATACATTCATATCACTGTTATATCATAAAATATTAAATATGTACTACAGATGTCCCTTTATACATTCATACCACTGTTATATCATAAAATATTAAATATATACTACAGATGTCCCTTTATACATTCATACCACTGTTATATCATAAAATATTAAATATGTAGTACAAAAGGCCCTATACACATTCATACCACTATTATATCATAAAATATTAAATATGTAGTATGAAAGGCCCTATATATTCATATCTTTGTTATATCATAAAATATTAAATGTACAGTACGGAAGGCCCTATATAGATTCATACCACCGTTATATCATAAAATATTAAATATATAGTACGAAAGGCCCTATATACATTCATACCACTGTTATATCATAAAATATGAAATATATACTACAAATGTCCCTTTACACATTCATACCACTGTTATATCACAAAATATTAAATATGTAGTATGAAAGGCCCTATATACATTCATACCACTGTTACGAACATACGAAATTTGCCAGCAGAGAAAGGCCTAGAGGTCTATCAAGTCTGCTTGAATGTGCAGCTAGCACCCCTTATTCTGCAGCTGCCCCTCCCTTCCATCCTTCCACTTCATTAACCCTCCCCCTTGTCCTGTCCCATCCTCGTTTGAAGCAGTCCACTGTTCTATTGCATACCACTTCAGCAAGTAACGCATTCCACCCAGCCACTACACTCTCTGTAAAAAAGTGTCTCCTCATCTCCCTCCTGAACCTTCCTCGCTCCAGTCTCATATCATGGCCCCTGGTGGCCCTCTCCTCCCTTACTTTGAACAGGCCCTCTGTACCCGTCTTGTTTATTCCTTTCATGTATTTAAAGGTTTCAATCATGTCACCCCTGTCTCTCCTCTCCTCCAGTGAGTACATGTTCAGCTCCTTCAACCTCCTCTCGTATGATAAGTCCCCCAGCCCCTTGATCATCTTTGTCGCTCTGCGCTGCACCCCCTCCAGTAACTTAATGTCCCTCTTCAGATACGGACACCAGTACTGCACGCAGTACTCCAGGTGTGGTCTAACCAATGACCTATACAGTGGCAGAATCACCTCCTCCCTCCTTGAGGTGATATACTCCTTGCAATACAACCCAGCATTTTGTTGGCCTTTGCATCTGCCTTCCTACATTGTGCCGAGTTGTTCATTGACCCGTAGTGAGCACACCCAGATCCTTCTCCTCCTCTGTCTGGGCTAGCTGCACCTCCTAGCTGGTAACTCCTCCTTGGGTTCTTCATCCCAGAATGCAGCACCTTGCACTTTTTGGCATTAAAGCCCAGTTGCCAGGTGTCTAACCAGGTTTCAAGCTTTGCCAGATCATCCTGCAACCCCTGCCATCCCCCTAGGTCATCCACCACCGCACCTACCTTGGTATCATCAGCAAACGGACTTATCTTGCTTTTGATGTCCCATGATATGTCTGCAATGAATATCCCAAACAACACTGGTCCCAACACTGAGCCCTGTGGAACACCGCTCGTCACTGCCCTTGGGTGTGGGAGCTCCCCACCCCCACCACCCTCTGTTGCCTTCCCTGCAGCCAGTTTCCTACCCATCTCACCAGCTTTGCACCGCCCCTGTGCCTACTAACTTCCTTCCCAGCCTCCATGTGCACTGAGTCGAATGCCTTACTGAAGTCCAGATACAGGCCATCCACTGCATGGCCCCTGTCCAGTTGCCTAGTTACCCAGTCATAGAACTCAACCAGGTTGGTTTGGCAGGATCTGCCATGTATGAAGCCATGCTGTCTGCTGTCCTGTAGTCCTTTGGCCTCTAGGAGGGCCACCAGCCTCTCCTTCAGGATAGTCTCCATTAGCTTACCCACGATGGATGTGAGGCTCACTGGTATGTAGTATATCTGTTACAGTATATCATAAAATATTAAATATATAGTACGAAAGGCCCTATATACATTCATACCACTGTTATATCATAAAATATTAAATATATACTATGAAAGGCCCTATATACATTCATATCCCTGTTATATCATAAAATATTAAATATATAGTATGGAAGACCATATATAGATTCATATCACCATTATATCATAAAATATTAAATATACTGTATAGTATGGACATAAAATATTAAATATATAGTATGAAAGGACCTATATATATATTCATACCAACGTTATATCATAAAATATTAGATATATAGTACAAAAGGCCTTATATACATTCATACCACCATTACATCATTAAATATGAAATGTATACTACAAATGGCCCTATATACAGTCATACCACTGTTACATCATAAAATATGAAATATATACTAAAATGTTAAATATGTACTACAAAAGCACTTATGAAAGGAAGAAGCAGCACTTTAATATCTGTAGCCATTACTTGACAGGTTAAGACTGATGTTCGTCAAAAGATACACAGTATGATGAATACTCACAACAGTTAAATGTATACAAACATGTATAGAAAAGGTTTGGGGAAACCAATCTGGGGTAGAAGGATCATGTTAGACCTTTGTTGTACATTTGAGGTAGTGATGATAAAAATATACTTTTATTTGTCTTGGAATCGGGTTTTTTCTCGGCCCCGCAGTCTATAGTTTTAAGGAGGAAACTGCATACTTGAGGCACCCAAAAACTAAAGAAGTCCAAGAAAGTGTAGCACTGAGGACCACCCAAGGTTAGAAATCACTCAGAGAACCAAAGTGTAAATCCAATTCAAACATTTATTTGGTTCTTACAGTATTCATCGATACAAACAGCCCAAGTTACGTCTCTCTGCCCATGTTCTTCTGCTATCCCAGCCTTCCTCAGGGGCAGAGAGCCATAGCTCAGGTTGTTTGTATCAGTGAATACTGTGAGGACCGAATAAACTCCCTCAACACAAAGATTTTTGAAATACACCTGCTATACAGGGGCCATATACTGGCAGATCGATTAAGCTGAATCAGCCAGGCAAATCATGAGTGGACCTTGAGCCAGCGGTACCGGGTCAATATAGCGATTCAAAAACTGCACACCAATAACCGTGCTGTTTAAAGCACCACAGAATTTAGAGCAACAGGGGTATACTAGCGGTAGGGGAATGACCGCTACCCCTGTTGCTCTGCACTGATAACTGCAGTGGATCAAGTTGCCATGTGTGTGGTGCCTGGTCAAGCTGTTCCCATAGTACAGTGGCTAAGGCACTAGCACACGGCAGGATTGGAGACCAAGGATCACAGTTCAGTTCCCTCCAGGTTTCTTGGTGTTGCAACTTTTTTTTTTCTCAAAAAGCTGAATTCTTCCCCAGTAGGATTGTGGGAAGGGCGGTGAGTGGCCATAAGTAGGCGTTGTCATTAGAGTGCATTCGAGGTGGGAGAGGAGGTGAAGTGGCAGGCTAAATCCTTTGAGTAGTGGTGGTGGGCGGAGTGTAATCAGTGGTGGAAGGGGCAATTGAGGGAGGGAGGGATATTCGTGGGAGTGAATAGGGAGAGGGGAGGGCAGGGGGCAGTGAGGGCTGGAAGCATGTGGATGGAGAGGTAGTGGTTGAGAGTGCCCTCAACGTGGGTTAGGTGTGACAGGCACAGACCTTTTGGAGATCTAGATAGGTACGAAACCCGAATTTGAAGTGTCAGAGCTTGGTACTTTCAATGAGTGCTGTAGGCAGCTCATTGAACCACTTCGGGCCCAGGAAGGAGAGGGATCTCTGGGCCATTTTAGTATGCTTAACGGGGACCAGAAGTCCCCCTTAGCTGCACTCCTGGTCTGTTTTGTGGATAGTGCCTTCACAAAGAGTCTGTTCATAGACTCTGGCTTAAGCCCTTGTATGGCTCTTTTAACAAGCATGCAGGTCTGGAATTGAGCTCTTAGCTGGAGTGGGAGCCAGCCAGTCTCGTTGTAGAGGGTACAGGTGTGGCTGAAGAGATCTGCCCCAGGGCTAGGCAGCAGGCCTTGTTGAGGAGTGGTTTTACTCTTTTGAGGGCTGTTTCAGACCCTGCTCCATATATTGGTAGCCCGTAGTCTATTGAGGACAGGACCGAGCTGCTTACGGCAAGTTTCAGGGCCGCAGGTGGTAGGGAGTGTTTGTGGTGGTAAAGGACACCCAGTTTCATGTTAGTAGTCCTGACAACGTGGTCAATATGACTGGCAAAATTGAGAGTGTCATCAAGGTATACTCCAAGGTACTTAAATATGAAGACTTGTTCAAGGGAGTCTCCCTTCAAGCTCTGAATTTGCAGGGGGTGGAACTTCTTTTTGTTTTGTGGGACTGTGACCAGCATGCTTTTGTTTTTTTTGTGATTGAGCAGGAGTTTGTTTTGGCAGAACCAGGATTCAAGCTTGTGGAAGCTATTCTGCAGCTCAGTAGAGATGGTGCATTGGTCCCTGCCAGAGGCAGATATGACAGCATCGTCAGCACAGAGTATGATGTGTGCTGGGCTGGCAGATGGGGGGGGTATTTATAAAAAGACTGAAAAGGAATGGGCCAAGGATGGATCCTTGCGGGACTCCTAGACTCACCTCCCTCGGCTCAGAGAACATGTCGCTATTCTGACGCATTGTGTTCTGTGGGAGAGGTAGCTCCCAAACCATGCCACCATATCAGGGGACAGGCCGGTTGACAGCAGGCTGCGAAGGAGAAGGTGGTGGTTCACTGAGTCGAAAACCTTTGTGAGGTCTATGAATATGGATCCCACTGCCATCCCATTGTAACCCCTGGTCGGCGCCACCCCCCAGTGTTACACCCCTGCCTACTACCCTGGACATAGGCTAAGGGGTTTGGGTTCACTAACTTATAACATTTTTTAAAACCTTTGCGCAGTGCCTCCACTCAGGGTGCTTTACGTGGGTGAGATGGTACTGGGTGTAGCCCCCTGAACTGCTACACCACCCACAATGACCAGTTACCTTCCTCAGACATGCTCCAAGACACAGTTACCCACATTTCAACATTTTGAATTAAAGACTCTCTCTAATAATATGCTCACACAGGATTTCAAACAACAAATAACAAGATATTTATTTTGGGGGGAATAAAGGAGCAAGGAAAGGGAAACAGGAGGAGCAGAGGATATCTTACTGTATTTACACATGTACAGAGATCATTTTGAATTTTTGCTGGTGAACCTTCCAGCTGGGTGGCTACAGATTAACAGGCAGACATAAATCACATTTTACCATTCAACTTAAGACATCCAGCTCCCTGGCTATCTATCTAGCTGCTGATAAATCAGATGTTAAACATAATTATTAATAATACCCACACTGGTACCAGTCCCAGATACAGCAGAAACCCCGCAATCTCATACCATACTGGTTCAAGAGATACCACAGTCCAAGATGTTGCAGGCCTGATGGAGTTGCAGCTGGTCGAGGTGGCCGGCTATTAATTTGAGGGTGGGAGCAGCTTGGAAACAGATTTTTGTAAAGCAGCAAATTACTATTTACAACCACAGCAGGGATTGCCCTGCACTTCAGCAGACAAAGCAGGGATTGCCCTGCACTTGCAGACAAATCAGGGATTGCTCTGCACTCGCAGACTTCTGAACATTCCAGAACAAACTATGTTGATCTTACATCCAGAACATTCAACACAATATTGGAAAGTCCCATCCAATGCAATGAGAGTGATGCTTCTGTCAAGCATCTTAAACGCAGTTTAAACCCGGTCACATCCAGTACTTTATATACCAAAAGGCATCCATCCAGAGTAAGTTGGCAACAACACTTTTATCAAGCATCCCATAATTTAGTCACAGGCAGTCACATCCAGTACATTCTATATACCAAGAACATTATCCACAAGCGGAGTCCCATCCAGCATGTCTAGCCATTTAACACTTATCCCAAGCGCTCTCAGACAAAATTCTGTGCAGACACAGGTACATTCTCTTTAAGGTATCTTAGACATTAATATGCTCTAGGGACTCCTGTCTCATGAAGTGGCAAGCGCGTCTTGGCAGACAGCTCCATGATGGCAGGACTCTAACCCATAGCTACACATTTATATGATTCAGTAAGCCCAGCATCTTGCTGCACCTGCAACTTAGCCATTTGGGCCACAGACAAGATGCATTCATTATTTGAACTAGGCAGTCTCTTATGGGGTTAGTAGCCCAGACTGATGACTTCAATACTTCACACTTAACAGCACACATTTCTTAATGGGGCATGGAGCCCCCAAGATTACTTGCTTAGCTTCTCCCTCGCACCTGGGGGTACGAGGGTACTCACTCAGGTCCTCCATGGGTCTCATCCACAATCGAAGGCATCCGGAAGACTTCTTCAGCTCTCTCACTGCTGAGGTACTTGGTCAGTGCTCTCACCACTGCATGATGTCATCTGGTCTGGTCAGCACTCTCACTGCTGCTGGACATCTGATTCTTCGATCCACATCTTTCCCCAACGTGGGAGGGAAGGCTAGCCTCTGGAGGACAGTACTGGCAACCTCCAGACTAGCTGTTGCAGAGAGCACAATCAGTGTAACTAGTTACAGTAACTGTTAACTGAAGAAAATAACAAATGCCCTCTGAAGACTGAAAGGGCTTGAAGTAAGTGGCCCAGGCCTGACGGCATGGCTGGAGCCTGAGCCCTTCCCCCATGGGGGCTCCCAGCATGACTCCCACTGTCCTGAACACTAAAAAGGCAGACTCCATGTCCTTCGGCACGCGGCAGAGACTGTCTTCTCTTTCCTCTCTCCCTGTGTTCCATACAGTGGATGGTACTCTGATAGAGAATGTCATTTACTTCAGATACCTTGGGGGTTGGCGAGACCACCACCTGGACTTTTCAGCACACGTGGATGTGATCCATAAAAACCTTTATCCCAAGCTTGTGCCTTATATAGAAATAAGGACTGCATTCCTCCAGCGGTCTGACACGCTATTGGGCAGAAAATGATCCTTCCTATGTTTGACTATGCAGACAGTCTACAGTGCTGCCCCAAAACTACTCTGGCCAGACTGGACACCCTCTTCAATTCCTTCTGCTGCTTCATACTATCCTGCCCCCCCTTGCACTCACCACTGTTATCTTTACTTAGCCACGTCCCTCCTTTCACTGGAGTCCAGGTGCCTGGCTCACTCTGCTACTTTTATGGTCAAATTCTGGAATGGGAGTCTCCCTTCCTACCCCACCACTGTCATCTCTGCTGCACCACTGAACTCATACTCACTTTGTAACTTTGACACCCGCTCTTCAAACAACATGAAGTCTTGCTATATTATGACAATTGCAGTGAGTCCCCATCTTCGAACTGTCCCGGAGGTGAAATAGTTAACTTTTCCATGAAGCATGGAACTCTGAGCGCGAGCTCGGTTAGAAAGCTCTGTCCGTTGTGCTTCAAACATAAACTGTCAGATTCTTTACTCCGCCTCACTGAACAGTCGCTCCAGAGATTTCTCCTTCTGCTCAGTTCATTTGTCGGTTTAAGAAGTGTTATTTTATCAGTTTTCAGTGAAAATTAACCGAAATTAAACTGCAACCGGTCGGTTCAAGCTCTGTCTGTGGTAACGTAAGTAATAGATAGGTTTTACATTGAAATTTCTGTGTGGAACTTGTACACATTTATCGGTTCGGTTTGAACCGATCAGGTTGTTTGAAAAATTGCTAGTCCTTTTTTAGAGTGCGGTTCCCAGTTTTTATCGGTTCTAAAAAAAACGGATTTCATTACGTTTTTTTCCACAACCCGTGACATGGTTGGGAACCGATAAGGGTGTCTTGCTTGGTGGATTGCCATAAACGGGCAAGTTTGGTTAGGCTGGCATTATGTCTTTGAAACCCAAAAGAAAAACCGGACCCACTGGGTTTCAGCACTGTAGTGTTTGTGGGGAAGCTTTTGCTAAGGCTGACCCACACACCACATGTGTCTATTGCCTGGGGTTTGACCACCTCAATTCAGATTGCCAGATTTGTAAGAATTTCCCTGCTGCCACCATAGAAAGAGAGTGGTAGGCCTGGGAGCTGGAGTACAAAAGTCCGCTGACCCGATAGCCCGGTTCGGTACTAACCGAATCGAGGAGTGCCCTCGACCAGGGCGATACTTCCTTGGGAAAACGAAGAGCCTGTTAGGAGGAGCCAGTTCCAGCAAAAAGGTCTAGAAAGTCAGTTAGCGTAGAGCCAAAAGTTCTCTCCCCAACTGCTGAAGAAATAGCTAAAGCAACTCAAATTGTCCAGTCTCTTTCCCATCCAACCGAACCGTCACCATCAGGTAGGCGTCCGGTTCGGCCGGTTCCACCGGTTCAAGTCTATGATTGTGAGGATTTTTATGAACCGGAGGAAAGGGAAGGGGAATATGAGGAGAGTGAATATGGTTTGGAAGATCTGGATGTGCCCATTGAACCGGACATCTCTCCAGATAGACCCTTAGGGGTTTCTCCTCCTAGGCTGTCTGAGTCCCCTTCTCATTTCATTTTTTATAAGAAAGTTACTGATACTCTGTAGCTCCCTGTTGAGGAAGCTGTAGATGATCAAGAGGAGCCTGACTATGTAGAAATGATGGATATTCCAGAGTCTAGGAGACTGTCTATCCCTTTACACAAATCTTTTCGGAAACAGACAGTAAAGTTTTAAACACTCCTCACACTATACCTCCTGTGGATAAAGGATGGACAAGAGGTATACTTTATCAGGTTCCGACACTGATTTCTCACGCAGCAATGCAGCCATGGGGGTAGTGCAGGCTACAAGCCCAGACAGGCTAATATTCCCCTAGCTTCACACCCCTGAGAAGGACTCAGGAAGATTGATGCTATGGCAAAAGAAACAGTACATGGCAGCATCTTTGGGAATCAGACAGGCAAATTATATGGCTTATGCTGCTAGGTACCAGAAACCAGATGGGACACTGTGCTGGCTCTAGCAAAACAGGTCCCTGACCAGTTTGCCAGGGAACTGGAACAGGTGGCTATGGATGGTATTGAGGCATCCAAGGTGCAATTTCATGCTGCAGTGGACTCTAATGATGTTTCATCAAGAGTCATGGCTACATCTGTGGCTCTTCGGAGAATGGCCTGGCTCAGATGTACTGCCCTGTCTCAGGATACCCAGTCTAAGGCCATGGATTTTCCTGTTGTGGGCAATTCTCTGTTTGGGGAGCAAACAGAGAATTACATGAAGAAAATGGATGAATATAGGACCACCTATAGGAGTGCACAGGCCAAGGAAAGGCAGGCCACTCCTCAAAAGCAGCTTCCTAAAGGCAGGGGCAGGCCTTTTCATAGGCCTTTTTACCAAACCCGAGCTTCCTCTTCTGCCTATGCCCAGAGGATTCTTTAGAGGGAGAGGCAGACGGGGTACAAGCAGGCCTGCTCTCACCCCTCAGCCCAAAGCCCCTGCCAAGCAGGCACCCTGATGGGGTTGCCAGGGCCAATTCTTCTGTACCTGTAGGGGGCAGGCTGGCTTACTTTGTCCAGGACTGGAAGTCTCTAACATCAGACAAGTGGGTCCTGGAAGTAGTAAGCCAGGGACTGGTTCTCAACTTCAAAAGATTTCCAAAGCTGAGAACCAGATCTTTTCCACTTGCATCTCCATCAGAGGCATTCACCCTAGAGGCACAGGTCTCTACCCTCCTGGCTCTCAGAGCCATGGAAAGGGTTCCTCCCCTACACCAGGGCAAAGGTTTGTACTCCAGGTACTTCCTCACCCCAAAAAAGACAGGAGAATGGCGGCCCATCCTGGATCTCAGATACTTAAACAAGGACCTTTTAAAACCAAGGTTCAAAATGGTGACTCTGGGAATTATCTTACCCTCTCTGAGGCCAGGGGACTGGCTAGCTTCCCTGGACCTCAAGGATGCCTACTTCAATTTTCCCATCAGAAGCTCCCATCGAAAGTACCTCAGGTTCGAGCTGCCCTCAGGCCATTACCAGTTCAGAGCAATGCCCTTCGGCCTCACTTCTGCCCCAAGGGTATTCACCAAATGCCTGGCACTAGCAGTTGCCTACCTAAGAAGGCAAAAGATTGCCATCTTTCGTTACCTGGACGATTGGCTCATAGTAGGCCAGTCCCCAGAACAGGTCACTATACATCTTCAGATAACGCAGCAACTGCTTACCTCTCTAGGTTTCCTTCTGAATCTCTCGGTCAGTTCTAGAGCCTGTCCAGCTTCTTACCTTCATAGGCGCAGAACTGAACACACAGGAGGCCAGGGCCTTCCTTCCTCTGGACAGGGCAAAGACCCTAGTCTCACTGGCCTCCTCATTCACCCTGTAGGTCTCTCGACCAGCAAGGCATTTTCTGCAGCTCCTAAGACACATGGCTGCTTCCACAGCAGTTGTGCAGGGAGCAAGATTTCAGATGAGGGACATCCAGTTCCATTTGAGAGCTTTTTGGTCCCAAAAGAAGGATACTCTGACCAAGTTGATCCCAGTAACTCGAACCCTGATCCAAGCCCTACAGTGGTAGCAGGATCAGAGCAACCTGAGACAAGGGGTTCCTTTTTTCACTCAGTCTCACTCCCTAATCCTTACTACAGATGCATACCTCTTGGGCTGGGGAGCTCACATGGGCGACCTCACCACCCAGGGTCTGTGGTCTCCCCAGGAATCTCTACTCCATATCAACCTGTTGGAGCTCTGAGCAGTTTTTCTAGCACTTCAAGTTTTTTCCAAGTCTGTTCAGAACAAGATTGTACAGGTCAGAACAGACAACACCACTACAATGTGGTACATCAACAAGCAAGGGGGCACTCGGTCTACGGCCATGTGCACCGAAGTGATTAAGTTGTGGTCTCTGGCTTACTCCCTGAATACCTCCCTTGCAGCAGTCCACCTTCCAGGAAAGGACAATGTCCTGGGAGATGCTCTCAGCAGGATTTCTCAGGGCCATCACAAATGGTCACTGGATCCCCTGGTCTTGGAAGTAGTATTTGCCAGATGGGGCACCCCGCAGATAGATCTTTTTGCAGCCCCAGACAATCACCAACTTCCCCTTTTTTGCTGCAGGCCCCCAGTGTTGGGCTCTCTCCCCCTGGATGCCTTAGCCCTCAGTTGGGAAGGGAAGTTCCTCTATGCCTTCCCTCCCTTCCCTCTCCTGTTCAAAGTGTTAGTCAAAATCAGATCCCAATCCTACAAAGTCATTCTGATAGCTCCGGATTGGGGCCGACAACCCTGGTATCCACTCCTACTGTCCTTAGCAGTCCATCCTCCCCTGTCCCTCCCCAGGAATCACAATCTGTTAACCTGTGCCCAGGGAAGGGTCTGGTACCCGAATCTCAAATCTCTCAATCTCCAGGCTTAGTTCTTGAAGAGTTAGAGTTTGCTGATTTACACCTTTCCCAAGGTGTAATGGATATATTGAAGGCCTCAAGGAAGCCTTCCACCAGGGCTACTTACAATTCCAAATGGAAAAGGTTTTCCATATGGTGCTCTAAAAGCATATTTCCCGGGACTCCGCTGATCTACCCACAGTCCTGGATTATATGGTCCATCTGAATTCTTCTGGGCTCAGACCAGCTACCCTGAAGGTGCATTTGGCAGCTGTGTCTGCTTTTATTTCAGCAGGTAACCTCTTCTTTCAGCTCATCCTGTATTTTCAAGTTTTTAAAGGGTTGCTTCACACCAACCTCCATTCAGGGCCCCTGCCCCTGCCTGGGATCTTAATGTTTGCATTGCTCAGCTTATGCAACCCCCCTTTGAGCCCTTGTCTTCAGCTGAGCTTAAGTACTTGACTTGGAAGACTGTGTTTCTGGTAGCCATCACCTCTGCCAGACGCATAAGTGAATTACAAGCGTTGTCAGTGGAGCCGGATTTTATCTCCTTTCACAGAGATAAGGTGGTCCTCTGGACTAACAGGAAGTACCTTCCTAAGGTGGTTTCAGATTTCCACCTTAATCAATCTATTTCTCTTCCAGTGTACTTCAATGACCACTCCTCCTCTGGTGAAAGGAGGCTGCACAGCTTAGATGTGAAGAGAGCCCTTAGTTACTACATAGAGCGTACCAAGGGTCACAGGTTTGACTCCCTCCAACTGTTCCTCACTTACGGCGAGGTTGGTAAAGGAAGCCAGCCACTAAAAGATCCATTGCCAGGTGGATTGTCTCTTGTATCCAATTCTGCTATAAAAGTTGGGTAAAGTCTCCTCAGGCCTGAGGGCTCACTCTACCAGAGGTACAGCTGCTTCTCTGGCTGCTGCCAGAGACATTCCTATTCTAGAAATATGTCAAGCAGCTACCTGGAAAACAGTTCACACTTTTACTAAGCATTACTCCCTGGACATCCGGGCTAGGAGAGTGATGCTCGGTTTGGCACAGCTGTTCTCAGAGCCTATTCCCTAAGTAGGTTCTGTCCCTCCTCCATGGGGGTACTGCTGTGTAGTTGCAATTGTCATAATATAGCAAGACTTCATGTTGTTTGAAGAAAAAATTACTCACCTTAGTAATGTTGTTTCTTCTAATGGAGTCTTGCTATATTATGACCTCCCTCCTTGCCTACCCCTCTCAGAACCTCCGTTTTGGACTGTGGCTAGGCCTTGCAGGGTTGGCACTCACTTATGCCCACCTTGTTGCTTTTTACAGCCTCTTTTTGGGGTGAATTGGTGTTGTGTTTTTCTTTTTCTAGGTCTCTTGACTTGAGTCTTTGTTTGAGACCAGGAAATGTGTGTTTAGGTTAGTAGCCAGTTGGCTAGTGTAGGTTTACAGCTTCCACACAGAACCTTAGTGAGTTTTAGCTCGTAAAGATCTGACAGTTTATGTTTGAAGCACAACAGACAGAGCTTTCTAACCGAGCTCACACTCAGAGTTCCATGCTTCATGGAAAAGTTAACTATTTCACCTCCGGGGCAGTTCGAAGATGGGGACTCACTGCAATTGTCATAATATAGCAAGACTCCATTAGAAGAAACAACATTACTAAGGTGAGTAATTTTTTCTTTCACTATAACCCTCTGTTTAACCTCTACTGGCCAATCTGCCTTCTCGTAATGCCCCATCTCCTAAAGCTTTCTCTTCCCTGCTGCATGTCTTCACAGCCCACTCCTGCTCCTGCCAAACCCACTGATCATCCGAACCCTAATCCCTCCAACTTACCTCTGGTTCATCCCTCACTACCCTCTCCCCCACCACACACACACACACACACACACACACACACACACACACACCTCTGAGGCTTGGCCCATCCCTGCATTTCGTGTCTCCTAAATGCATCCAATATCATATCCCTCTAGCATCTGTTAGTTAGTATCTAGGCATCACTCTGTTTTTGTAACATATTTCATTTGCTTCTTGATATTGTAACCATGTATCACTGCTTGTATGAACCTCTTCGTGTTTTCTTCTGTTCCCATTCTTGGCTTCTATAAATTGTACAATTTTGCACTTTTCTGTTTTTATCGCACTTATGTTCACAATTTTGTATTTTGTATTTGTTTGCATTTTGTTCACAATTTTGTATCTTGTATTTGTTTGCATTTTGTTCACAATTTTGTATCTTGTATTTGTTTGCATTTTGTTCACAATTTTGTATCTTGTGTTTGCTTGCATTTTGCTCTACCTCATTGTTAAAATAATTCAATTGTATAGTGTTCTGCTACCTTTGCCTCCAATGTTCCCCTGCCCCCAGGACATATCTGGAAGTTAGCTATTTTTGCTCTGTATACCTTCCTGGCGAAATGCTTGAATAAATAAATAAAAAAAAAAAATCATGGTTTACGGCCACATTACAGTTGGACTTAACTTGTTTTTAAGAACCATGTTTAAACCCTGGTGGCTACCTAGTCTTTAGCCCAGTTTTAAAAATGGTTTAAGGTAAACAAGTTTTACTTTGCAAGTGTGTATGCACTG
Source organism: Neoceratodus forsteri (assembly GCA_016271365.2). Lineage (NCBI taxonomy): Eukaryota > Metazoa > Chordata > Ceratodontiformes > Ceratodontidae > Neoceratodus > Neoceratodus forsteri. Next base: position 563,205,355 of record JADMNL010000023.1, on the reverse strand, counting down.
CAGTGTTCCTCTTCGTATGCACAGCATTCAGTTGTAAAGCACGACTGCTGACTTTGATTCCTGGGCTTTTGTGGTGTGTACAGAATGTGGGTTTTAACCCATTTTGAAAACTGAGTTAGGATGACAGGACTTGCAAATGTGGATGCACAAACACAGTAAGTCTTAACCCGTGTTTGAGAATGTTTTATAAATCTGTTCGCAAGTGCGTACAGTGCCTTAGATAGTTTTAGAGGTCATTGCTCTCCTAGCTATAGAAACAAATCTGAGTTAAAAACTGTAGAAGGGAGCATGACCGCAGTGCAGAGTTTAAACTTGCATTCTAAATTCCATGATTAACATAAAGTTCTGTCTCCAGGGCAGCACACTCCTGTGGACTGGTGCCATTTGTAAGGCTCACTGATGAATGCCTGGAAGAAACAACAAGTGAGTAATTTTTTCTTAAGGGTCAACTACACATACACAGAAACACAGACAATCATACACACATACACTGAGACACACACATTCACTGAGATATACACACTCACTGACACACACATATACCAGCACATACATTCACTGCGATACACAAACACATACACTGACATACACATTACTGAGATATACACATTCACTGAGGCACACGCAGAGAAAATGACGTACAGATACTGAGACACACACACACAGACACACACGAGGCACACATATACTGACACACACATTCACTAAGATGCACACATAAACAGACAATCATACACATTCACTGAGATTCACACATAAACTGAGATGCATTCACTGAGATTGACACACACACACACACACACACACACACACGCTCACTGAGATTCACACATAAACTGAGACACACACACATACACACACATTGAGACACATGTTCACTGAAACACACAGACACACACATACACTGACATTCACATTCCCTGAAATACAGACATACACTGAGACACACGTGTATACAGTGGTCATTGAACAAAAGCTGACCAGTATTGCAGTATAGTAACTGGCGATCATTTTTTTCTATGAGCTCAGCTAGTTATTATTCGCTGTAATAACCTGCAGGTTATTATGGTGAACACATAATCTGTCAGTCAAAATTGAGCGTTCCATTATTGGCTCTTGTCCGGTGTGTGAGCGGGCTGATCAGATCTTACTTCAAGAGGGCTCTTGCAGCAGGTATTTACATATAGGACTAACCCGCCAGGCGTCAGGACCCCACAAAAAAATTTCTAACTAGCAGTCTCTGGCGGGGGACTGCCCCCACGTCAGGTGACCAACGTCATGCGACATCAGTATAAAGGGGTGGTCTCCCATGCCCACCTTCCAGTTCTGTCCCACCATCGACTTGTGAAAGTTCCTCACGATAAGAGTTCAGCGCTCGTCAGTCATCTGTCGGTTCAGTTTTCAAACTTTTCTACCACTTTTTTTTTATATTTTCACCATCAATACGCTGTGCATGCCGTCCCGACGCCTTCTGAATTTACATAAAAATAAGTGAGACTCATGCGGTTCTCAGCTGCCGCATAAGGACAGCCATTTCCTGTGCCTCTTCTGCCTAGGCCCGGATCATCTTCTGGAGAAGTGCCAGCACTGCTAGCAATTTAATTTGCTACCCAAAAACGGAGGCAGCAGTCCTTGGAGGCTCATACTTTAAAGAAAAAAATGGCATCCATGGAGGAGGGGTTGAAAAAGTTGAGGCAGGCATCCACTTCCCCTGAAGGCCACAAAAAGAAGAAAGAGAAGCACCGGAAGCAGGATTCGACTTCCACAGCCTTCACGTCTCCAGCTGGAGTCGCAGTTCTGAAGGTAACGTCCCCTCTGAGGGACTGCTCCATGATGACCGTCTTGGCAGTGTCCAAGAAGGTGTCGCCCCTCCCGTCAGGCTCACACTCAGGCCCCTCAGGTACCTCTTGGGTAAAGGAGGCCTCTCCTCCTAGGGGAAGGGTGCTGTAGGTTCGAGCGGGTCCTCTAAGTTGGACGCCGGTGCCACCGACGTCTGCCCGGACAAGGCTGGTAACCCACTTGCTCCTTTGGGAGGACGCACAGTCGCTCCTTCTCCTGACAAGGCTGCATCTCCAATGTGGCCTTCATTGAGCAAGGGATCTGATAAGTCAGACACTGGCTCCTCCGACGCCCACCCAGATCTGGCTGATAAGCCAGACGTCAGCCCCTCCGATGACCGCCCAGCCAAGGAGCCTGCATCGGACCCCTTCGACAATTCTGACACCCCAGGCTCCCCTCAATGCTTGGTGTTGCCCTCTGAGGTCCCTGCCTGCCTCTACTGAACCCTGAGGATTCCAACCTTCCCTCCCCGGTCATCATGGAGGACCTGGACATGCTGCCATTAGGGCTCCCTCCTGCTGGGCCAGACACCCTGACACCGGACCCTCAGACACCGGTTCTGACGCTGGCTTACCCGATGCCAGCCGACGTCCCCCTACCGGACAGAGCTCCCACACCGGGCCCAATGCCTGCAGGGCCATCTTTGCCTAGCCCGCCAGCTGGGCCTCTGCCAGGTCATTCTGCTCCATCAGAGCCCCTGGCATCCGGGTATCCGACACCACTAAACCCAGTGCTGTGTTACCCAGTGCCACAGTATCCAACGCCACAGTACCTGACGCCACTTTATCCGATGCCACAGTACCCGGCACCTCAATACCCGACACCGGGATTTCCGCTGTCGGGTTATGGATACTTGATGTATGGCTATCCTCAGTATCCGTATCTCCCTCCTCCTCCGCTGCCTACACTCCAGTCACCAGCGGACTTGAAGGGGACTCTAGCTGCCTGGTGGGCTGAGGCCAAGGCTCAACTCACCAGAGAGGTAGAGAGTTGTCTACCGGCACCAGACTCCAGCACCAGAGAAGGGAGACTCCTTCCCCCTTATCCAATGCCAGAGGTGAACCCTCGGGCACCAGGGATGGGGAGGATATACGTCCCAGAGGGCTTCCCAAAGGAACCGTCCCTCCCCCGCATCAGGAGGAGTCTTCCTCTTTTTCATTGGAGACCTCTGACTCAGACTCAGGGGGATGCTCTGACCCGGATGATGAGCCTCGTACTGTAGACCGACCTAGGCCAAGGACCCCTCTGAAGTCTCCTCCACAGGATCCTTCTTTTCTGGAGCTACTGAGAAAGATCCAGGAAGTTCATCAGTGGCAATCTCTGGAGCCAGATCCACAGTGTAAAAAGCTTGCTGCCCATTTGGATCTGCCAGAGGCCGCTTCTATATTGATTCCACCCCGGATAGAGCCTCACGCGGATCTTGTTTCCACTATTTGGAAACAACTTTCTGCATTAGCCGCCCCCTTCTGTGGAAGGCAGATTGGCTATATCAAGCTCCTGAGGGAGTAGATTTCTTGAACCTACACCCCAAAGTGGACTCAGTCATGATTAGCGTTGTTCACGGCCACTCCGCTAATCTGAAACATTTCAGCTCGTCTCCGCCTGACAAGGAGTCTCGGCTTCTGGACCAGTATGGGAAGAAGATCTATGCATCTTCTACCCTAGGTATTAGGGCTCTGAATTATGTAGCACATATGGGGGATTACCAGAAGACCATCCTGAGTCAGGTGGGATCAAAGTTAGATTCCCTCCCTGAGTCTCAGACAAAGCAGGAAGTGGCAGATCTTGTCCGTTCCGCTCATTTGGCCAGTCAGCACCTGCTTCGTGCCACTTACAATGCAGTGGACACAGTTGGATGGAGCTCAGTTTTTGCTGTAGGCCTTCGGCATCATGCCTGGCTCCGTGTGTCAGGACTGGTCCCTGAAGTGCAATCCACTATTTAGGATGCGCCCTTCAGGGGTTCGGTACTTTTCAGCGGTGATGTCAAGGATATCATTACCGACTTGCAAGAGAAGGGCACTGCACTCAAGTCCGTGGACTCTATGTACAGACCTCCTCAGGGGCAGCAGCGCCCTTTTTGTAGACGTAACCAATAAAAACAAAAACCGCAGGGCAAACAGGCCAACAAGCATCGGGCCCCTCCAGCAAGCAAGACTCCCCTTACCAAAAAAGCCACGGGAACCTCGGCTGCTGCGCTGCCCCAGACCTCCTGACTCCTCACCTCTCCCACTGCCTCTGGAGGTCCCAGAGGAACTGGTAGGAGGGAAGTTCTCCTTCCATCTATTGGGTTGGGAGAGGATAACGTCGGACACTTGGGTGCTCCAGTTGATTGCAGCAGGACACTCGATAGAGTTTCTACAGAAACCACCCCCAACACCGCCCCGAAGTTTAGGGGAGGCCTTGCGGCCCCCGCTTTCTTCTTATATTATATAGCTCATCATCTTAGTAAACTGGCCTTTTGGAATAAAGATTATGGGCCACCGGAATACTTCCCTTTGTGGTTGAGTATAGAGAAACACTTAGTGGCTAACGCCCACTGTTCGTCATTTGCTCTTTTGTATGCCTCCCCATCTCATATTCCTAAGTCCCTCAGGAACAACCTGATGGGTTGGTCACTTAAGGCTTCTCATCAGCTCCAGAAATATCTTGGAGTGAGGTGGTGTCAGTCATCGGACCAGCCTATTATAGGCAATCCACACTTTAAGACTGGATGTTACCCAATACCCCCCACTTTTTGGCCTCAGCTGAATAGCTACAAGGCCTCTGACATTTGGTTGAATGGGAAACCGCTTCCCTTTGATCATTTTTAGAGATCCACTGGGGTGTCAGATAAAGGTGCCTTTAAAGTCGCTCAAGTTAGTAGGCCCTTACCTCCTTTTCCTGTGTCCCGATGCAGGACTCAGAGGGATTCTGGATGTGTCTATAGTCCTCAGATGGCTTCCCAACCCTATTCGGTTTCTAACACTTACAAGACTCTCCAAGTCTTGGATTCTAATTTACCAACTGGGATTTGTTATTATTGGACGAAGGGGTTGGGAACTCCCGAGGATTCTGATTTATGGGGGAAACTTTGGCAGACAGTGTATAAATATATAAAACAAGACAGGCTTAGGTTAGTCCATTTTAATATTATGCACAATATTTATCTTACGCCTGTGAAACTTTTTAGAATCGGTAAATTGACTTCACCAGTGTGTGGCAGGTGTAAGGGTGACATTGGTTCACTTTACCATATGCTGTGGACTTGTTCCAAAGTGCAGAGGTTCTGGCAATCTATTTGTAAATCCTTGGACTCTATTCTGGGTTTGCAGAACTTGTTCACCCCTGAAGTCTGCCTGCTAAGCAACTTTCCCCCTGGTACCCCAAGGGTTAGAAGAGCGCATATGACACTTATTTCTGCAGTGGCTAAACTGACTATTATGAGGCATTGGGCAGAAGATAAACTCCACTCTATAGTGGAATGGTACAGGGAGGTCATGTTAGCGTTACAGTTGGAAAGGCATATTGCCTCCATGCAAGATCAGCTGAAGGCCTTCCTATCAATGTGGGTACTTTGAGACTCTTCTTGCTGTATGGAAGCCTTGATGGTCTTGTTTACATTTTGAGGTTGTGGTTTAAATGTAAGTGGCAGTGTGTGGTTTGGGGGGGGTGGATATTTTGGTATTTAATGGGGGGTTTGGGCTTTATTTGAATGGGTTTAATTTATTTATGGGTGGACTTGATTTGATGGATTTGATATGTGGCATATTATGGTAATGTTGTTTTATTGTTTTATTCTTGGACTGTTGAAATTTAATAAAGCATATTAAATTAAAAAAAAAAAAAAGAAACCACCCCCAAGTCTTCTTATTCCTCGGAATATCTTCCTCTGGTCCTAGAAGAAATTACCTCCCTTATATAGACATAGACAGGGTAGAGAAGGTTCAGAGGAGGGCAACAAAGATGGTGCATGGGTTGCATCACAAGTCCTATGAAGACAGGTTGAAGGAACTGAACATGTACTCCCTGGAGGAGAGGAGGGAGAGAGGGGATATGATAGAGACATACAAGTATCTTACAGGGAGGAACAGGGTGCAGGAAAACACTATTTTTAAGCGAAAAAGATGTTTCAGGACTAGAGGGCATGGGATGAAGTTGGAGGGAGGACGATTCAGAGGAAACATGAGAAAGAATTTCTTCACAGAACGGTGGTGGACAAGTGGAACACCCTGCCAGAGGAAGTGGTGGGGGCTGAAACAATCACGGGATTTAAGAATGCATGGGATAGACATAAAGGAATTCTAGAGGGCAGGGATAAGGGGAAACAGACTTCTAGGAAAACAAACTGAACTTACAAGCTCAAATGGGCAGACTAGGTGGGCCATAGGCCCTTATCCGCCGACACTGTCTATGTATCTATGTTCTCTCGAAGGTGGCGATAGAGCCAGTTCCCAACCACCTTTGAGGGATGGGTTACTACTCCCATTTCTTCCTAGTTCCAAAGAAGACGGGAGATGCGAGGCCTGTTTTAGACCTCAGTTCCCTGAACATGTTTGTGGAGTACAAACACTTCAGAATGCTCTCCTTGCAGAGTCTTCTGCCCCTTTTTCAGCAGGGATTGTGGCTGTGCGCTTTGGACATACAGGATGCCTACCTACATATCCCCATATGCCCTTCCCACCGCAAATTCCTTCGTTTTTGCTTTCAGGGGGACCACTACCAATTCAAGGTCCTCCCATTTGGTCTTTCCTCGGCCCCCCTGAGTATTTATCAAATGCCTGTCTGTGGAGGCGGCCCACCTGCATGCCCAGGGAGTTCAGGTATTCCCGTACCTGGACTATTGGCTCCTGGTGGCCCCATCCACGGAGGAACTCCTGCACTCCCTTTCCCTTACCCTGCAGGTTTTCACCAGTCTGGGTATCACCATCAACCAGGCAAAGTCTTGTTTGGTCCCTTACCAAAATCTCCAATTTATTGGGGCAATTCTGGACATGACCATCGGCAAAGTCTTTTTGCCTCCAGACAGAGTAGACACCCTTCAGACTCAGGCTCGTCTTCTGTCCAGTTGCAGATGGGTCAGAGTCAGGTCAGTCCTCTGCCTCCTCGGGCTAATGGCGGCTGCCATTCTGACAGTCCCACACGCTCGCCTCCATATGAGGATCTCTCAATGGATGCTTCGGTCTCAATGGGACCAAACACTGGATGACCTAGACCAAGAGGTACTAGTCTTCGATCCCATGATAAGGGACTTGCAGTGGTGGATGGTGCAAGAGAACCTTTGCCGGGGAGTTCACTTCATTATCGATCCCCACTTCCAGACGTTGATGACAGATGCATCAGGGGAGGGCTGGGGAGCCCATCTCAGGTCTCACAAGGCTCAGGGCAGCTGGTCCAGGTTCGAACAAAATCTGCACATAAATGTGCTCAAACTCGGAGCAGTCCTTTATAGCTTCCAGGCCCTGCACTCCTCCATACTTCCCGGTCATCTACTCATACAGACAGACAACATGTGTGTAGTCTGGTACCTCAACAAGCAGGGAGTAACATGTTCCTACCCTCTATACAGGGAAGCAATGAGAGTGTTGAGCTGGGCCACCCAACACAACCTTTACCTGACGGCCATTCACATTCTGGGAGTGGAAAACACACTGGCTGACCACCTCAGTTGGTCCTCAGCCAAGGCCCACGAATGGGAACTGGATCAAGAGGTAGTAGACAACATCTTCCTGCTTTGGGTAGACCTGTTTGCATCTTCTCAAAAGGCAAAACTTCCCACCTTCTGCTTGCTCACTCCAGGGCGAGACATTTTTTGGCGGGACGCTCTGTCTCTCGATTGGAGAGACAGATTCGTGTATGCCTTCCCGCCTATTCCCTTAATTCCGAGGGTCCTGAACAAGCTCAGATCAGAGAGGGCATGAATGATCATCATCGCTCCATTCTGGCCCAGGCAAGTTTGGTTCTCTCTTCTGCAACAGTTTTCAGAGGAACCTCCGCTTCCTCTTCCTCTGTTGCAACATTTGTTGACCCAGAATCAGGGAACCCTTGTACATCCAGGTCTCAAATCCTTTCATTTGCATGCATGACTCCTGCAGATGTAGCTAAAGCCTGCTGCGGGGTTTACTCGCTCGTAGCAGACATTTTGGTGGAGGCCAGAAAGCCTTCCACCAGGTCCACCTATGCCATGAAGTGAAAACAGTTCTGTATTTGGGCCATGTCAAAGGACTTTGAACCTTTCTCTTGCCCAGCCAACAGAGTCCTGGACTACATGCATCATCTCTTTGATCTGGGTCCCAGCCATTCCTCTTTAAAGGTCCACATGGCAGTGATTTCAGCCTACCATGTCCCCTTCAGAGACAGGACTTTCGATCAGTTGGAAGTCTCTAAGACATTCCTCAGAGGGGTCCTCTATTTGAGACCCCCATCTGCATTCCTGCTCCTCCTTGGGACTTGAAATTTGTTCTCGAGAAGCTTACTCTGCCTCCTTTCGAGCCGGCAGCCTCAGCAGATTTAAAGTTCCTCTCTTGGAAGACTCTCTTCCTAGTGGCTATTACTTCAGCTCGACGAATTTCCAAGCTTCAGGCCTTGAAGTGTAAAATCCCGTATTTGATTTTTCACAAGGAACATGTGGTTCTGCGCACCAACCCACCCTAAGTTTCTCCCTAAGGTGGTAATGGAATCCACAATGAATCAATCCATTGAGCTACCCGCTTTCCTTACACAACACTCCAATCAAGGGGAGTACCTCTTGCGTACTTTGGATGTTCACAGAATACTGAGATACTATACCACTAGGACTAAGGATCTCAGGATATCTGATCAGCTTTTTGTCTCTTTTGCTCACAAAAGAGAGGGCAATGCCATTACCAAGCAATGCCTATCTAAATGGTTGGCTCATAGTATCACTTTCTGGTACGACAAGTACAACAAGACCCTGCCGGGTCAAGTCAGAGGTCACTCCACCAGAGGAGTAGCCGCCTCTGTGGCTCATTTCAAGAATGTGTGAGCGGCAGACATCTGCACAGCTGCAACTTGGACTTCAGTCCATACCTTTACGAAACACTACAGTTTGGACATTGCCTCTCGCCGTAGAGCAGGCTTCGGGTTGGCTGTGCTTCAAGGTCTCCTTTCATAAGACCCATCCAGCCTGAGGTTCCATGCTATGGATAACTATCCTCTTCCCGTGTGCTTTTGCTTGTTCCAGTCTGCTTGGGATTCAGTCTTATATGTAAATACCTACTGCAAGAGCCCTCTCAAAGTAAGATAGTACAGTTACGTAAGAACTTACCGTAACAGTAGATCTTCCAGAGAGGCTCTTGCAGTAGGTATTGTCTTCCCACCCTCCACCCCCCTAAGCTTTTTTGGCTTCTTTTCCATGAAGGGAAATTTCCGTTTCTCTCTTGTCTTGCCTCTTTGGGCCCTTGGCAGGAAAGAACTGGAAGGCGGGCGTTGGGGACCACCCCTTTATACTGACGTCGCATGACGTAGGTCACCTGACATGGGGGTGGTCCCCCGCCAGAGACTGCTAGCTAGACATTTTTCTGTGGGGTTCTGATGCCTGTCGGGTCAGTCCTATATGTAAATACCTACTTCAAGAGCCTCTCTCAAAGATCTACTGTTATGGTAAGTTCTTACATAACTGTACTTTCCTGAAACATGGCCGCTCCCTATGTCCATTAGCAAGGAGCCACCACAAAAAGATTCTGCACCTAGAATAATTCATTTATCATTTATCAATCTGATTGATCCTGCCTTTAAATAAAAAAAAAACTAATCTGGTTGATCCAGCAGTTTGCCAGCTTCAGTCGACACAGACTGTGAGCAAGAACGCATCCATGACTGACTGAGTACAGACCAAAGCGTGATCGTGATCATGATCTCAATTGCCAGTGTTAAAAAAAAAAAAGAAAAGTAAATAAATAAAGAAACAAAGTTCAAAAGGCAGAGAGACTGTGTGTGTGTGTGTGTGTGTGTGTGAGTGTGTGTGAGTGTGTGTGTGTGTCACAGCCTCAGGACTCAGGTTGGAAAAATTTGCTCACCGTTAATTATGTAAAATAAAAGATGGGATAGTGTGTCAAACTTGACTTTAAAACACACCCTCGGTATGGGATGCTTTAATAAACCCCTCGGGGTTTATGTGACATCCCACTCCTCAGGTGTGCATTCAATTCTCGTATCACACATGTCCCCATCCTTTATTCTATGTATAATGTAGTTGCAGTAAAATAAAAAACACCACCGTTACACCGTATAATGCAGTTATGGTAAAAAAATGTATGATATTCAATGTGTTTTTTTTACTGCAATTGCGTTATATATAGACGAATATATGTGCAGATGTGTATTATGAGTATTTTTCACACACCTGAGATGTGTAATTCCAGTTTAACACAGACAGCGAGGCTTGAGAGGTTTAACAAGGCATCACACACTGAAGGTGCATGAAAAAAACAAGTAATTACACAACCGCACATAATTTGTTTTTACGGCAGCATAGTCATAGCCAAGCTGTCTTATTGCTATGAAGTAGAAGAGGAAAGGAGACAGGAACACTATCATGTGTCCCTCCACAGTGCTACAGTTATGCTCTCAGCATTGGTTTCCAATGGCCCTCCCATCCACAGACCTGACAATCCCCTCTCCTCTCCCTCCTGCTGGGGCACTGAAGAAATAGTTTGCTACAGTTTTTAAAAACACAGGATTTGATCACCCTTTCCAAGAAATGACTTGCCCGCTGACATCAGGCATACCACAAACTCCCTGCAACTTAACCTCCTCCTCAGTGCCCACTTCACCATCAACTGCACATGCTCCTAGCTATGGTAAGTTCTCATGTCCGCATGCCCCTAGCTGGGCTGCGCAATCGTATCACAGCTTTCCTGCTAACACTGTAAATATGTCAACTGGATGTAATTATTTTCACTGCATTCTCCTGTAACACTGTAAATATGACTAACTGCATGTACTCTCATCGGATGTATTTTATGTACTGTATTGTTTTTGTCTGTGTTAACCTGTACCCTACGCCCCAGGACGCATCTGGTATCGAGTGGTCCATCACTCAGTATGATTTCCTGGTTAAACTCTTAAATAAATAAATAAATAAATAAATATTCTGCTGTGAGTTTCTTATCAAGTTGGCACTAGGACCTTGAGGAATTTGAGTCTCACAAGCTGAATGGATTGTACTTCCTGAGTCAAAATGCAACAGACTACCATAGCACTTAAAGCAGCAGTGCAACAAAAATGGGTTAAAATGTGGCCCCACCTTTTTTTCTTCTTAATCAATGCCAGATGTCTTCCAGTTTCTTTTGGTGGTACAATTTTCAGTTTTCATTATCATTTAATAATTTTATTAGAGTTCTAAAATAATTATTTCTCAAGAAAAAGAGACGTCCACCTCATTTTTGCATAGAGAAAATATTGAGGATCCGATGAGGGTAAGAGTCCAGACAAAAATGTAAATGCACAGTACACAGCACAGAAAGCATCCAGAAAACCCAAATCAACAGTTCTGCCAATATTTTTCATAACCATAGCAGAAAATTAGCTTTTTGGAAAAACTTTTTTCGTTGCAATGCTGCTTTAAGCAGAAAGTAAACAGAACTGCAGGATTTTTATGTTGCTTGCACGCAAGTGCAAGAAACATAGTGCCATCATCGGAGTTTTCGGAGGTGTGTCACCTCCTCCTCCAATTCAGTCAGTGAGCTGGCAGGCGCGGCCCCTGTAAGCCAATGCAGGCTGGAGCTGTCTATGACACGCTCCAAAATGCAGTGGCATACAGTTGAAAGGGGGAGCTACGCTTCAGTGAGCACCGATAGAAATGTAAGCTCCCCACCGCGAGACATCGCCCCGCCGCGTACTGTGTAACCGGACGGTGCCCAATCCCCACCGGCTGAGCTGCGCGCCGTCCCCTCCCGTAGTTGGTACCACGCTAGGAGCCCACCCCAGCGTGGCAATCAGTCCTTTGGCCGACGGGGTGCCTAATCCCCTGGCCGGCTGAACGCCCCCATCTACTGTGTAGCTGATGGGGTGCCCAGTCCCCGCCGGCTGAGCCGCGCGCTTCCCTCCCAGATGGTGCCACGCTGGGAGCCCACCCCAGCGTGGCAATTAGTCCTTGGCCGACGGGCTGCCCATGCCCAATCCGCCAGCTGAACGGCCCCCATCTTGTGCCATGCTGGGAGCCCACCCCAGCATGGCAAACGTCCCATCGACGCCTTTTTTTTTTTTCACCTGTAAAACAAAACGGTCTCAAGCTGCCTCCCACCCCTCCCACAACCCGCACCCACCCACTGTGTACCCAGCCTCCCCACACACCACACCATACTTACTTCTAGACTCTGGCACAACGATCTTCGGTGGACCGGGAACATGTCTGCACTCTTCAAAGCCGACCGCGAACTGAGGAAATGCCGGTAAGCTGTATAATGGGCTAGATTGGGGGGGGGTTCAACTTTATTGCATATCTCAGGCATTTTGGGGAATTTTTGCACCAAATTTTCAACATGGGGTTTTTAGGACCCTTCTCATGAATGATGTCACTGTCATGGCGTTATTCAGGCCCAAAGGGTGATTTCCAGTGACTGTGCAGTGACTGCGAAATCACCCTTCAGGCCTGAATACCACCATGACAGTGACATCATTCATAAGAAGGGGTCACAAAAACCCCATGTTGAAAATTTGGTCCAAAAACTCCAAAAAATGACTGTTTTACGAGCGTGCGTTGCGCAGTTTCTACGCAGGCTTGTAAGTTCGCGAAATTTTGATATTTTCACTCCAGATTTTCAACATTGCCATTTTACCACACCTTCTTATGAGTAGTATAGCTGTCATTTTTCACATCTCACCCAAAATGTGTTTCCGCCCTTGTAGCGCAGAATGGTGCAGTCAGTGTGCGAAATCAATGTACGGGACAAATTAAGAAAATCACAGTAACGCTGTTCATGAGCAGAGGTCTTAAAATGTCTATGTTGAAAATTTGGTGAAAAATTCCTAAAATAACTGTTTTAGGGCGTCGTTCGCGCCGCAGTTCTCACGCGACAAATGAGTTCTCAAATTTTCAATATTTTCACTCCATATTTTCAACATTACCATTTTACCACACTTCCTCATGAGCAGTATAGCTGTCATTTTTCACATCCTGCCCAAAACATGTTTCTGCCCTATGTAGCGACAATGGCGAGTCGGTGTGCGAACTCAGTGTATGGGACACATTAAGAAAATCACAGTGTCACTGTTCATGAGCAGAGATCTTAAAATGGCAATGTTGAAAATTTGGTGAAAGAATTCCTAAAATGACTGTTTTATGAGTGTCGTTGCACAGTTCCCACGCACTGTCTGAGGTTTGCAAATTTTCAATATTTCCACCCAGATTTTCAACATTGCCATTTTTCCACACCTTCTTATGAGCAGTACAGCTGTCATTTTTCACATCCTGCCCAAAACGTGCTTCCGCCCATGTAGTGCACAATGGCGCAGTCGGTGTGCAAACTCAATGTATGGGACACATTAACAAAATCACACTGACACTGTTCATGAGCAGAGGTCGTAAAATGGCTATGTTGAACATTTCATGAAAAATTTCCTAACAATGACTGTTTTACGAGCGTGTGTTGCGCAGTTCCTACGCACGCTAGTAAGTTCGCAAATTTTTAATATTTGCACTCCAATGACTTCCAAATACCTAAACAGCACATAGAAGCAAGCAACATTCGGCATTGACAAATGCTTGTTAAAAACACATCTAGGTAAGGAAAGCTGCTGTTGGTAGACAGCACCTGAGCGACTGTAAGTACTTTTTCTTTAAAACCCCTTCGTTAAACAACAGTGACAGTATACATTCCAGAAGCCTGTTTAACAAACAATTTAAGATCAATGGCAACTGGTTTGTAGAGTTTAGATTCTGAAAAGACAGTCAAAAGAAAGTCTGTTCTATGTTCAGTTTCTTTCCGTCTAGTCAAACAGTGCTGTAAGGACATCTTGGGGTGCTACCATGTGTCCCCCACAGAAACTCTGAGTAACATTCCAGCAGGTTAGTTCAGTAAACAACAAAGTATGCTTGCAGCTTGTTCAGAGCTGAACAGCACCATAGCTGTCATGTGTCCAGACAAGCACACCAAACATTAAACAGTTATCAGCCCCCTCATAAAATACTAGTACACTTCTACCAGGCAGCAGGACCCTTCGGAGCTGTTCAGCAGATACATACAGGCTTCCAGAATGACACAGCAAATGACATCATTAATACAGTAGCCTTGGACTGCAGCACAGTTGAAACGACCAGACACAGTGCTTTGGGTAAACTCACAATAATAGGTGACAAACTATTATTTCAAAACTAATTTTAATAAAACAGCACAAGTGCCATGTGGAACTATGTGGTTTATGCAGCAGATTCAAAAGCCTGCTTTTTAAATTGCTGACATTTTAATTTATTTATTTATTGGAATTTCAGAAACAACCTTTGAGCAAGAACTCTTTTACAAAGGGTCCATATCAATTAATCGGTACAAAGACACATGTCATTGAATTCACAGTACAGATACAGACATAGTTCAATTATCAGTACAACACTGAATTCACAGAACAAAATACAAACATAGCTGAATTATCAGTACAGGAAGTAACAAAAGAATAGAAAACAGCTAAGTTTATTATGAGTTTCATTAAGGGTATACTAAGTGCTGTGTGGCATAAGGAAGTATGTGAGAGAGAGGAAAATGGAAGATAGGGAGAGAGTGGTGTGGGAATAGAGCAGCCCGGTAGGAGCCTTGTCATACTGCATTACAGTTTTGGAGCTGAGGAACTAGGGAGGGTGCATGTGAGATAGTGCAGTAAGGTGGGAGAAGGTGAAGAGAGGGAGGGAGGGAGGGAGAGAGAGGGAAGGAGGTAGAGAAGTAGTGGAAGGGTGGTATCATGGCAGTGGAGATTGATGGAGAAGAGGAGAGATGGGGAGCGGGAGAGACTGTGAGAGAGGGACAATGAGGCATGAGAGAGCACAACCGCTAGTGGAATAAGAGCTATGGAGCAGGCTATCCATTGAGCACCAGGACCAATTGAATATAGCCCCTGTCTTGTTCAGGCGTACTATGCCAGGATAGTATGCCAATATTTATGTGCACCTTGCTAACCTTCTGAACCTTCGGGCACTCATCTTTTATCTCTGGTTACTGGTAGTCCTCCCATATGTCAGCTGTACCTCTCGGGTATCCTCACGATGAATCCCCTTGGGGCACCACCTGGCCCAAGTTCTGTGTCCCCCCCCCGGTACCCCAGCCAGCCCCATTATCTCATTTGAGCCCTGCTGGCCCCAGAGCACATTCTGTGAGTGGCCAGCATTTCAGCCTGCAGTCGTGCTCGCACTTTCAGAGGTGTATTGTTTCATGCACTACCGTATGCGTCAAAAGTTGGTAGGTGTTCCTGTGGATCCTGCTGCACAGTATTTAGTTAAAAAGACACTGGGGGCCTAGAGCAAGGGCAGGGTAAGTGTTTTTAAATAAGTATAAGGCAAGCCTCCGGGGCACCAGTATTACAGGGCAAATGTCAGGGCAGTGAAGCCCTAATGAATATTTTTGAGCTGCTGCCAGTTTTAGAGGGGCACTGTATTTGCAAGACAGTGACACAGAAACTAGGCACATATGGGAGAGAGATTAATAAATGTGTTTAAAAGAGAAATGTTGGGACTATATAACTGTGGGGAAGTTATGTAAGAATAGTGTTTTTTCTGGCTACACTAGGACAGTTATGTTGGGACTGCAATAAAATGTGTGTTTGGGATTATGCAGCAGCTACTGTTGTGCAGCCAAATAACCAGTCAAGAGCTTGGACCTTTGGCCAGAGACTTATTGGAATTAATGAAGACTTGTGTGGAAAAAATTACCTTTTCTAGGCACCAAAAAGCAAGCCAATTAAGAGACTGGAATAGTTTGGGATAGTTTTGACAGTCAATGACATTCTAGGACCTTAGCCCCATATAAAAGGGGGTAACTGCTGAAACAGTGGAGATTTCCCCAGATCTGCCCAGGAGTTCAGACTGTGAACCTCTGAGGAGTCAGCCATCTCTCAGAGGTTAGGCCTGGTGGGCCTAGACTTTTCTTGGCGGTTCAGTCCGCGGGGTCCAAGGTGCATCAGTCATTGCCAGCTGCGGCATGCAACAGCAGTGGATTCATGCAGCAAAATGCAGTATTGCAGATCATCCTGCAAGCCTACTGGAAGGACCAGAGAGGAGCCAGCAGCACCCTTACATATAGATGTGTAAAAGTTGTCAAAGTGTTTGAGCGGCTGGCCAGTTCAAGATATCCAATTCTCGGTTTTGACTCATTGACTCCGCTAAGCCATTCGGCTTTGAGCTATGTGAAATCAGCCCAAGTCAATTGCTCCTGCATCACCAGACCAGCTGCTGTATGAGGACCATGAGGGAACCTTCCCCCCTGCTTCAAGAAACATCTCCACAGGTCCTATTTTCTCAGCTCATCTCCAGTGTCTGGGTACAGTGAGTAGAAATCAGGGTAGCTCCCTGAGACAAGCTTTAATAATCACTGTGTTACCACCTAATCTCCATTTCACTGCTAGTTTAATGGTTTAAGAGACTGGGCCATCCGGCCACTGGACACAAATAAAACTGCATGCCAAATCATCATATCTTCTTTCATCATGAACCCTACCAACAGCTGCAACACTGGGCACCATTTAGGCTAGCTTGTTTTCCATCTGGGTACCCAGTATATTTATAGGACTGCAAAGTGGAACTAAATGCATGCCAGTATCCTGGCTCAAACCAGTAAGGATAAAATCATTTGACCAGATTTGCCCCTTCCTTGTTATGCTCCCCCTAAATAAACCTGATTGGTGTTGCAATGTTATATTGCCTTACACATGTTTACTGGTGGTCTGTTTCTGTGTTTGAAATATTCCTGAACATGCATGCCTGATAACCATTGTTTGCAGGGGGTTCCAGGAGGTCACACTGAAGCCCAGACCTTGGTAAGTGGGAAACCCATGAGCATATCATCAATGTCTGTTGACAAATGTGTTGTGAGAGATTACTGCTTGGTCCAAGGTCTAGGACCACTAGGTGGGGTAGTGGGTAGTTACAGCTTCCCAGAGGGCTGTAACACATTTAATAAATACCCACTGAAACCTTACTCTGAGTGGAGGCACCAAAACTCGGTGTTTACCGTGGGTGGGAAAACCCTGGTACTAGCTAGTTATGAACCCAGGCCCCTCAACCTGTGGATAGTACTACAGGCAGGGATTGTAAACCTAGAAACAGTGCTACAATCTTGTTTAACAAGCAATGTAAAGTTCAATATACAGAGTGCACTGGTACTAGAAGAGCGATCCTGTTTGGGGGGGGGACCGAGATGTAGGTTTTCCTACTCTTAGCAGGGTGCTCAGCTTTAGGGCTGGTCACTGGGCAGGAATGTCTAGAGGCAAGGCAAGGCAATTTTATTTTTCAGGCTCCCAATCCCGGAGGCTCTGAGCACCGCACAACAGGAACAAGTCTATCATAATGTGACAAAGGAACATAACACATTTTCCAGTCTATGAATTATCACTTTCATAAATTAAAATCAGTAAAACCAGAAGAGGGTAAGGAGGAGAGGGCCATCTTGAGGGCGGATTGGCCTACTCTAGGGTTCTAAGTTAAGTTTTGCAGCCACTAGCCAGCAAGTCTAGTGAATGGGAAAATTTACTACCCCACAGACTCTTCCACTAGCCAAGCTGAAGTACTGTACCTACAGTACAAATCTACAGGGCTAGTTAAAGGAAAATCTTACTAACCTAATACAAAATACACCAGAATTTGGCTAGTTGGCCTACAAGTTTCAAGCGCTGCACTCTCTGTGATGCGTTACAGTACTTAAACAACTTATTTTTAAAATGTAATGACTGAGGTGTGGTCAGCTCTGGGACTTCCAGTGGCTGGTTGTCAGCGCTGTGACTGTCGGCATCATTGCTGTAAGGGGGCAGGTAAGCACTACTACTACTGTTGAGGTATGTTCAGAGGAAGTGTTGTGTTAATGGTGGGGGTCAGTACTGTGATGGCTGTGGTTGGGGGTGTCGGTGCTTTAATTGTTGAGGGTGGGGAGACAGTGCAGTTATTGTCAAGGGGTGGGTGGTCAGTGCCGTGACTGTCAGGTGGCAGGCAGGACTGCAACTTTTGGCAGTGGGGGGAGTGTTGTGACTGTGGGGGTGGAGATTACTGCTGTGTCTGTCTGTAGAGGGTATCAGCCCTGTGACTGTTGCAAATGTAGGGGGACAGCGCTTTGACTGTGGCAATGGGTAGTGCTGTGACTGTTGTGGTTAGAGGTAAGTGCTATCACTGTTGGGGGATGAGAATCAGCACTATGACTGTTGGTTAGGTGGCCACTGTGACTGATGGTGGAAGGTGTTAGTTTGACTATTGAAGGGTGGTACAGGTCTGTGACTGTTGGGGGTGGTCGTCCTGTGGCCGTTGTGGGTGAGGAGTTAGTGCTGTGGCTGTTGTGGATGAGGGTCAGTGTGGTGACTGTTAGGAGTAGGAGGTCAGTGCTGTCATTGTCAGGGGATGGGAATTAGTGCAGTGACTGATGGTAGCGGTGTCAGTTCTGTGACTTTTTGGGGTGAGGTGGCTGTGGTGTGACTGTTGGGGATTGATGAACAGTGCTGTAAGATGGGATAGGGTGCAGTACTGCGACTAGTGCTGTTACTATGGGGGAATGGGGACCAGTGCTGTGACTCTGAGGGGTGCATGGTCATTGCTGTGACTGTCAGGTTGGGGGGGTAGGAGAGCAGTTCTGTGACTATTGGAAATACTGAGAAAGTGTTATGACTCTCAGAGGTGTGGATCAGTGCTGTGACTGCCAGAGGTGGGTAGTCATTGTCAAGATTGTCAGTGGAGCCAGGCCGGTGGCACTGAGGGTTGAGGCGCTGGACACCACACCTTGCATCATGCCGGCAACCTGGGTTCGGGAGTGAGCTTGGGCCGCTGGGGGTCAGCAGGGGAGGGTTGAGGATGAGTGCCCTTGTGTTGGTCTCCTCCCCTGGTAGAAGGGGAGGGATGTCCCAGCGTGCTAGTGTCCCCGGTGGAGGCCGGGGGCAATACAGCAAGCTAGACTAGCGTGGTCGACGCCGGCAGGGTTGCTGTGCACCAGGGTGTCAACGTGCACCATGTAGGGAAAGGGGAGGTAGCCCACAGAACAGGGGAAACTAATGGCGCCATGGAGAGGCAACAGCACCTGTCCCCCATGCTGGGCCAGCTCTGACTGACTTTCCAGGTCCTCCACCTGAACCCCTACCCTGCAGCCAGAGTCTGACTAGTAAGCGCGCCCAAGAAGGAGAGGGTGACCCACCCCAGGTGAGTTAAACTGGTGGTGCTGGCTGCGGGGGGGGGGTACAGATCAGAGAGGTTTCAAGCTGGACAAGACATGGATTAGGATGCCTGAGAGAAGCTCCATGGGGCCGCGACCAGAGGGAAATAAATAAAAAAAGATTGTTAGTGGAGGGTGTTAGTTCTGTGATTGTCAGTGGGGTGGTACAGTCCTGTGATGGGGGGTCAATCCCGTGTTTCTGGAGGAGGGGGTAATACAGTCCTGTTACTGTGGGGGTACAGTCCTGTGACTGGGGGGTGGGTAAAACAGTCCTGTGACTGGGGGGACAGTCTTGTGACTGTGTGTGTGGGGGGTCTAATCCAATGACTGTTGGGGGATTGGTCATTGCTGTGACTGTTGGTGAATGGTGTCAGTACTGTAACTGTTAGAGTGGTGGTACAGTCCAGTGATTGTCAGGAGGAGGGTCTGTTATGTAACTGTCAGGGATGGGGTGTCATTTATGTGACTATCAGAGTGAGGGTCTTTCCTCTGACTTTTGGGAGGTCTGCTTCTGTGCAAGTTTACAACTTTGAGGGACAGAAGCGTTTACAGGAAGTTGTATACATGGCAGGAAGGTTGTATAAGGCGCCAAACTAAGTGACTATTAGAGGGGGGGGGATGTTGTGGTCCCAACTTTGTTGGGTGGTCATCAGTGCTGTGATATACAGTGTTGTGACTGGTGGGGGGGGGGATTACTGCTGTGACTGTCTGTGAAAAGTGTCGTCCATGTGACTGTCGGGGATATGGGTATAGTGATGTCATGGTGGTGGGGTGTAGTGCTGCGATTTTTGGGAATGGGGATCTGTTCTGTGACTGCCAGGCATGGGTGCCCTGTGTAGTGTGATTGACAGTGGAGGGTGTCAGCCCCATGACTGTCCGAGAGGGTACAGTCCTGCGACTGTCAGGGGTGGGATGGTCAGTCCTGTGATGGTCAGGGGTCAGTGCTGTGGCTATTATGTAAGTAGTGTAGAGTGGTGCACAAGTAAAGGAAAAGGCAGTGTATAAGCAAAGCAGCCAGCGTGTAATAACAAAAGAAAAGAATGCTCGGCACTCCTAGATTCAGTTTTACATGCAAAGTGCAAGATTTATTTTCCAGCAACATGCCTGCATGCACCCACTTGGGCCGGCACTTCAAGCCTTCAGTGGCCCTTCCGCAGAGGACAATTTTGAGGATTAAAAAGGGTGCATCCCATTTATACAGAAATAAAGTGATATATACCACACACTAAAAACAACATGCAAATCAAGGGAAAAACACAGAAACAGCTTTTCGAATGGCAACAAACATTTCATTATTCTGTTGTTTGGTGTTTTGTTTTTGACACTCATGGTAAACAGTTGCTGTTGTTAGCATAATACTTAAATTAAGCTTATCGCTGTATCTTTTACTTCATTTAATTGCATACCTTTCCCTCTACAACTATATTTTTTTACCTCTTAAACTGTACTATACCCATTTCATCTCTCTTCTCGCTATTGTTCCCACTGCTGTATTTACTACATATTAACCTTCTTCTCTTTACTTTTGCAGGTCTCACAGGATGTGAACTCCTCCCCCATCAGATAAGTATTACAAAATGTCTAACCTGTCTTATCCTTCCTAGTAACTCTCTAAGAACTGAGGATCCTTTGTGACCCCTTTCCTCTATTTTATTCTACAGGTTTAAGAAATGTCATCCCTTTATGACTCCTACCTCTGGCTCCATAGAACCCTGGCAAGAGACCCTGTACATTTTATCTATACTTGATAGGTTTACTGTAACAGTGCAGCTGCATCTATTATGGGAGGGTTATGTATACTTGTCGCAGTGTGGGTTCTACAGATGGACACAGAGACGTTGGATAAGGCGCAACCCACTGTTTTTCGAGTGGGATGTTTATTACTTCATAAACAAATATGCACCAAAAAGAAAATAAACAATATACAAAAGAAAATACTTGACTATAAACAGTGAAAGTAAATCCTTCTCAGAACAGACCTACTCTCACTGCTGATCAGAAAGCACTGACCCTATCTGATGTGATACCTGCTCAGGTAGTGTCTTAAGTACCCGCCTACCTGAGTCAGGTGATCTAGCATCATCAAAACTTTAAAACATTTTGTTTAGCCCCACATTATAGATTTAAACAGGCTAGGAATATTGTACATGTAAAGTACAAGCAGCAGTTGTTCAAGAACTGTAATAATAAGCTTTCTTAGAGTAATTTGCCAATCACATTGTTCCTCAGAGAGTGAGTGACAGCACTGTTACTGTAAGAAGAGGCCACAAGGGGGCGCTGTCCCCCTATAGTGGATGCTCAGTTCAGTAGCAGAGCTTGGAGAGACCACACCTTTTTCTCCTGCAGTGTAGGCTGTGAATTAGCAGACTACTTATGTTACTAGTTTTGGCCCCTCTGCAGGACTGCTTATAGGCAGAGGAGACCTTTCTGGAAACACCCAGCAAACCTAAGGTGAGGAATAATAATAAAATAAACCTTTATGCTTTAATGTGGGCGTGTTCTGCTTTTGTAAGAGTTTTACATGTATTCCTGCAGTTCCCAAAACAGTAGTTGTGGAGGTGACAAGGCTGCTACTAACCAAGAAGTCCTGAAATATAATGTTTAGCTTATTTAAATGGTTCCAGGGCTCAGTATAGTTTAATTGAACATACAGGCGCTATCTTGTCCATGGCAAGACGCTACAGCATTTCTAAGGCAACACAAACAAGTGAAATATATTACACTTGGTACTGGGACCCTCCCTTTTTACTAGCCTCTACAGGCTTATATGTGAATGCATGGGGAGGGGGGTGTACACCCTGGGTGGGATATTCAGACTGCGCCAGGCTGTGGCGCAAGCCTGGGCACAGCGCAACTTGGCTGCACAGGGGTGTTGACTGGGCGATATTCAATGGAGCTGCACCATGGCACAGCATCATTGAATATCACACCTTGGCCACCCGCAGTGTGCATGGTGCAGTGGCACTGGCCAGCACAAGTGGCCAGAGTGGAGCAGGGGGTATGCGCTAGCACAAGTTCCGTTGCGCTAGGTGCAACAACCTCGATATTCAAAAGTGCACATGCAAATGGGGCCATAATGTATACAAGGTGCAATTGGGTCCATTTGCATGTCATTATGGCCCCATTTGCATGCAGGTGCACTGATCCCCAGTGACTTGCGCCTAGCACCCTGCCAGACTGCAGCCGTCGGGGACCGATGCCCCGTGCAGAAGCGGCAAAGCGCCCCACTGCCCGATCGCGGGCATATGTTGCATTATAAAGGTCCCATATCCCTGGTGGTCCAGTGGACCACTCGCAGTCCGATCATGGGCATTTGTGAAAAATAATCGTCCTATGTCCCTGGTGGTCCAGTGGACTGCTCGCAGGGCATATATATAACAATAATCGTCCTATATCCCTGGTGGTCCAGTGGGCCGCTTGCACCTGATCGCGGGCATAAGTACATGTCAAACCGTTAACTCTATCTCTGGTGGTCCAGTGGACCGCTTGCAGCCTGATTGCGGGCATATGTAATAACAAAAAGAGGTCCAAAATCCCTGGTGGTCCAGTGGACCATGTCCAGCCCAATTGTGGGTGTACGTTTCATAATAGAACACACCAAGCCATCCCTGGTGGTCCAGCGGTACCCCCTCCCCACCCGCCCACTGAGCCCCAACATCCTACCGCCCGCCGACTGACGCATATGGTAGGGCTGTACGCCCATTGGTCCAGGGATTTTGGACCTCATTTTGTTATTACATATGCCCGCGATCAGGCTGCAAGCGGTCCACAGGACCACCAGGAATATAGGACGATTATCTGTCACAAATGCCCACGATCATGGCTGCAAGCAGTCCACTGGACCACCAGGGATATGGGACTATTAATTATAACAAATGCCCATGATCGGGCTGCGAGCGGTCCACTGGACCACCAGGGATATAGGACGATTATCTGTCACAAATGCCCGTGATCGGGCTGCAAGCAGTCCACTGGACCACCAGGGATATGGGACTATTAATTATAACAAATGCCCGCGATTGGGCTGTGAGCAGTCCACTGGACCACCAGGGATATAGAACTGTTTTTACTACATATGCCCGCAATCGGGCATGGGGGGCACCACCACGATGGTGCCGCCAGAGCTCGGGTGGCCACTCGCAGGTGGCAGCTGCCGTGTTGTGCCCTGCAATATGGCAGGTCACCTGTGGGTGGCCAGCTGTTGCTCCTTTTTTTTTTGGCTCACCTGTGTGCAGCGCAGGTAGGGGTTGCGCATGCATGGGCTCAGCACATCTCGGGCTGAATATTGGGATGTGTGGATTATGTACGGTCACGCTCCCCCTACCTGCACTGCATACATTACTGATGCACTCAGGCACATTGGGATTTGTCCCAGGCACATTCCCCCTTTGAATATCGCACCGGGGTGCATCAGTGGGTTGCACCATGCGCAATCCTTCTGAATATCCCACCCCCTGTTTACTCGGTTTTAGCACCTCCATTATATCTATATTCAGCACTATGGTTAGGGCAAAGCAGCACAGGGCACAAAAAAGATAAAGGGAAAGGCAGTGCTGCTTGCCTATTTTTAGCCCATACCTTTATTGCCATTTGCATACTTTTTGCTAGCCACAGACAGCCAATCGTGTCTGTCTTTGATGAACTCAAGATCCCCTTTCTTGTACCTTCTTACTTGGACCCAGAGAAGGAAGGGAAGGTAAAAGAGGGCTGAGATAACAGTTTGGGGGTTGCATGGAGGTGGCCTGCCTCAAACAAGAAAGAAAGGGATAGCTGTACAAGAGAGAAGGATAGAGGTTACAACCTTAACGAAAAGAAAAAGATGGGTCCACACATCAGTGGCAGGGACTGACCCTGGCACAATACTGTATGTGTTAAGGTCATACACACTGCAGCATTTTCCCCCTCCATAAAACATTTTGCTTTGCCAGTTGACTCAGGCAGGCTCTCATCCCTATCCCTACCTCCTCTGTCCATCACTCCCCTGTTCCAAACCACAGAGCCCAAAGTTCCCATGGATTGCCTCCCTCCTCCAAGACAGGGTGGCCAGAAAAGGGAGACCCATCCTTATCCCCACCCAGTCACTTACATCCACAACTGAGCCAGTCATCCAGGTGGTCATGTGGGACAGAGGTAGCTGGGTAGGGCTTTATGGAACCTGCGCTAGCCATTTCTGCATTTTTCCCTTTCTTGAGTTCCTGCCTTCACCTGGAGAAGCCAAAGGTTGAGTCAGCATGCCTTTCCATGCAGGGAAAGGACAGCTATGTGATGAATGTTCAGTCTGCTTACCAACTTCTGGCCATCTGGTATATTCCTGAACTTGGGTCACTGATTGGGTGGGCAATAAGGCACCTAGCACCTCATCCCTCCATACCACTGCACCAGACAGGACTTATACTGCAGCAAAATAATTATTTGTCACTATTGGGACAGGCAACTGGACAACAATGGTGCCACAAATGGGTTAACCCAGACCTTAAATGGAGCAAGCTACTCAGGGATAGGGTCTGGGAGCACTTCAAGTCCACAAGCCTCAGGTTAGACTGGGGAGAAATACAGGGCATTGAGAAACAAGTGCAAGAAAGCTTCCAAAAATGTGAACTCTAAATATCTGTGTGATCTCCAGTCTCGACACCTTAGGGATCCAAAGAAATTCTGAGGCCAAATCAACCTACTTCTGAAGGGTGCCACTAGTGCCCAGGATTGAGTTCTTCTGATTGGGGATAACCTTACCAATGACCCCTCAAAGGTAGCTGAGGCCTTTAAAGCCTTCTTTTCAAACTCTAGTGCTACTAAGCCTCCTGACCCCCCCCCCACCGGGTGCCCCCCACAGCAATGGAACTGGATGGGAACACCCTAGACCTCAGTATCATCTGAAACTGGTCAAACAGTCTGAGGTGCTAGCCCTTTTGAATCAGATTAACCCTGACTCCTCCCCTGGACACCATCAACTAGAACCTAGGTTGCTGCGGGCCGCTGCCCCAGCTATCACCCCTCCTGCCTCCATGCTCATTAACCGATCCCTACTTGAGTGAATAGTCCCTAACAAATGGAAAGTTGCGACCATCGTCCCTGTACATAAAAAGGGGCCTCGGGGTAAATGTGGGAAACTACAGACACATCTCCATTCTCTGCCCTCTTGCAAAGGTGCAGGAGAGATTGATGTACAACCAGTTGCAAGACTACCTTGAGCAGCACCTGCTCCTAGCCGATAGTCAACATGGTTTTAGGAAAGGCCATGGAACTGACACAGCCCTAATCAGGCTGATGTGTGACATCCTTGATTCCATGGACAGAGGCTCCCCAACTGGAACTTTATTCATCGACCTATCCAAGGTATTCGATCTGGTTAATCATGAATTGCTTCTCTCCAAGTTCCAGCTGCTGGGACTGGACGGCCTCTCGGTTACCTGGTTTGAGAGCTATTTGCTCAACAGGACCCAAAAAGTTCAGTGGAGAGGAGTTCAATCTGGCACCATACCTGTTACCTCTGGAGTACCCCAGGACTCGATCCTCCACTATTTATCCTCTTTATCAATGACATTGAGCGGGAATGTGGTCTGGACAACCTAATCCTGTATGCCAGTGATACAGTGGCATACTGCAGTGATCTGCAACCTGGTGCTATCTCTGCTAAACTTCAGGCCAGTGTGACTGCACTTGAAGCCTGGTTCACTGCTAACTTGGTTGTACTGAATGAGGAGAAAATGAAGGCTGTCCTCTTTGAGACTAGGCATCTGAGAGCCGACAGGCATGACCTGCTCCAGCTCCACACAGCCCAAGGGAAGCGAGTTGAAGTCATTGACAAGATCAAATACCTAGGAATCTTTCTTGACCAGGATATGTCCTACAAGCCACACACTGACTTTTTAACCAAGACCGCTCATCAAAAGATTGGCCTACTCTACAGACTGGATAACTCCCTCTCAGATGAGGCGAGGCGAGCAATTGCAAATTGCACTCTGCTGCTACTCTCCTTTATGGTGCTCCCCTACTTCAGTTTCTCAGGAGACTGAACTAAGAAAGCTCTCTGTACTCTATAACACAGTTGCATGCTTCGCTACCCACTCCCCCCCAGGAGGCACCACTGCGAGGTCCTTGCAGACCTTAACTGTCCTGCCTTAGGGCACAAACTGGTCTACCCATTGCTATGTCTGACTTACAAATTCACTGCTGTGGGCCCTCCTTCCCATCTGCATGGCTTGTTTGACCCCAATATCCAGTGCCACAACCTGAGGTCATTGACAGGCCGCCCTCTTGATATCCTAGAGTGTGGACCAACCTGGGCAATAGGTCCATTAGGTATGCTGCTCCTAATCAGTGGAACTCTCTTCCAAAGAACCTGATGGGCTGTCCCACTCTTCATGATTTCAAGTCTGCCTCAAAGGTGTACCTGATGGGGTTGAGTCTCTGTGAATGTTATCGTTAGTCCAAGTCCACTGGGCCTGCAAGCCCCCCTTTTATGCTAATCAGGGCTGACGGGCTCCTGGCCTACTGTACCTCCATACGACCTCTCCCCACCTGCCTTCATCATCCCTCACTGGTGGGGATCCCTAACAGAGGTAGTACCGCTGGCCTTGCCTTGTATATTTCTCTATGTAAGATTCCCCAATCAACTTATGTCACATCAGTGACAACTGACCTTGCGTACCATGAGCTACCATACTGTCTAATTACCTCCTATTCTCAATGTGTACTGTGTATAATTAACAAACCTACTGTACGCAAGCTGCTATACCTCTGTATGTATTAATTGTCTGTACCACTGTATTTATTAATGTATGTAATTAACTCCAGGTCACCCTGAAAAAAGGGGCCTTTGGCCTCAGTGGGCTTATCCAGTTACCAAAATGAAATAAATAAATAAATGTACTGGATATGACTTCATGCAAAATGAATATGGATACTAGATAAAAGTGTCACCTTCTGCTACTGTATGGATGGCAGTTTGGTATTTAAATGTACTGGATGTGATCTCGTTTCAAGGGAATTCGGATGCCTAATAAAAGTATTGCTTTTCCAACTATACTGGTCGGGACTTTGAATTATTGTGATGAATATTCGGGATGTAAAATCCAAGATCTAGCCATGTAGCTTGTCCTGAAATGTTCAGTTTCTGTGATGTGCAGGGCAATCCCTGGCTCTTTGTGACCAGCAGGGTCAATCCCTGCTAATTCTGTTAAATGCAGGGCAATCCCTGCCTTTGTTGTACCCAATAATCTACAGCCATTGTAGGAATAGTTCTCCAGGTTTGCCCCTCCCTTCGAATCAATAGCCGGCTAACTCGACCAGCTGCATCGTCCACCAGGCCTGCAACATCTAGGACTGTGGTATCCGGGTGTCCAGTATGGTATGGGATTGAGGGGTTTCTGGTATATCTGGGACTGGTACCAGTGTGGGTAATCAAATAATTATTTACTTAACATCTGATTAGTTAGCAGCTAGATAGCCAGGGCTCTGGGTACTGTGTGTCGAACTAAGAAATGTGATTGCCTGTAGTTTATTAGTATGTAGCCACCCAGCTGGAAGGTTCACCAGCAAAACACCAATCAAATCTGTACATATGTATATAGTAATCAAATAACCTCTACTCCATCCACATCCCCGTTCCTAACTCCTTGTCCCTTAAATAAATTGATTGCTACTGATTTTTGAAATTCTGAGTGTGAGCTCATTATTAAAGAGAGTCATTAAATGCAAAGTATGGAAATGTGAGGAAATGTTTATTGGGGCATGTCTGGGTAAGGTAACTTGTTATCGTGGGTGGTATAGCATTTCAGGGGGCTATATCTGTTACCAACTCACCCATGTAAAGCACCCTGAGTGGATGCACTGCGCAAAGGTTTTAAAATGGTTATCTGTTAGCAAACCCAAACCCCTCAGCCTAGCTTTTAAGTAGTAGGGAGGGGTGTAACTCTGGGGATAGCGCCACCCAGGGATTACAATAAGATCTTTAACACCCACCTGAACAACCACCAGACCATGCAGAAGGGACCTCGTTTTAACATCTCATCTGAAAGACAGTACCTCAGGAGTGCAGCAAACCCCTCATGCTGTGCTACAGTGCAAGTATTGGGATTTACTCCAAGTGCCTGGTGTGGGGATAAAACCTACGGCCTTCTCATCTTCTAGCCTCAGAGGTGAGTGTGCAACTTGCTGAGCCACTGACACTGAAAATAGCATTATGCTGCCTTGTTGGCTCTCACCAGAGTTTGTTTATAATTACTGTACTGCTTAGCAATGTTTATCAACACTGCTGGATCCTGTTCTTTTTAAATCCCCCGTTTCCCTGGTTGTGAAAGAGGCTTTCAGAAATGGCAGTAAAAATGTTGCAAATTTATTGACTTTTTAGCAGACAGTCTCCTAAAAATTCAGTTCGATCAGCATCACAAAAAGCAACACTTATCAGATTCATGCAGGAACACTTAATGAACTAGGCACTGTAAATCTGAAAATGGAAATGGCAGTGGGAGTATTTAAGTATAACAAGACAGAACTTTGTCCAGCTCAGCCAACCTCAATCTAAAAACAAACAAACATTTGTCAATACTGAATGTTTGCTTGCTGGCATTGGCAGTGGTAGTGTAGAAGTTACAGAGCTGCATAATAGGAATGGCAGTGAAGTGTTGAACTATAGCCAACCCCACCAGCACCCTGCAGAGAGTGACAGGCATTGGGGTGTGCCTTTGGGTCGTCAGGCATAATGGCCATGCCATTTCACCACACCCTATCCTGCAGACACCGACAAGTGTCACGGTGTGCCTTGGGGTCTTTGGCCCTTACGCGCACCCCATTCCATCAGGAAATACGGTGAGATGGGTGCTGTATAGGAGAATGAGGTGAACTTTGGGGCCTTAGAGTCCAAGGCACACCTCAATGCCTCTCACTGGCTGCAGGGTGTGGAATGGTATGAGCATTACAGGCGAGAATCCCAAGTCACACCCCTGATGCCTGTCAATCTCTACAGGGTGGGGCGTTATGGTCGGAAACCCTAACGTCTCAGACGTTCGTTGGCATTTTCACTCCAAATTTTCAACATGGGTCTTTTGAGACCCCCACCTTATGAACAGTGGCAATATCAGTTCGTTCGCTGAAAGCTGATTTTGCACAGCGACTACGCCATTTGGCACCACAGGTGCGAAAACACACTTTGAACAGGATGTGAAAAATGACAGCTGTACTGTTCATGGGAAGGTGGAAAAAATGGCAATGTTGAAAAACTGCAGTGAAAATATTTAAAAAAACTGGCGAAGTCATGAGTGTGTGTAGAAACTGTGCAAGGCACACCCATAATGCAATTAGTTTGGGGATGTTTTACAGCAGATTGTCAACACAGGCATTTTGGAACCTCTGCTCATGAGCAGTGTCACTGTGATTTCTTAATCTGTCCCGAACAGTGATTTCCCACAGCGACGACGTATTTCTGCGCTGGAAGTGTGAAAACACATTTTGGGCATGGTGTGAAAATGACAGCTGTACTGTTCATAAGGAAGGGTGGAAAAATGCCACTGGTGAAAATCTGGACTGAAAATATTAGAAATCCATGAACTTATGAGGGTGCATGGAAACTGCGCAATGGTCGCTCGTAACACAGCCATTTTATGGACTTTTTTCACCAAATTTTTAACATAGCCATTGTAACACCTCTGCTCATGAACAGTGTCACTGTGATTCTCTTAATCTGTCCCAAACATTGATTTCGCACACCGACTGCACCATTATGCGCTACATGCGCGAAAACATATTTTGGGTGAGGTGTGAAAAATGACAGCTGTACTGCTCATAAGGAGGTGTGGTAAAATGGCAATGTTGAAAATCTGGAGTGAAAATAGTGAAAATTCTCGAACTTACGAGCGTGCATAGGAACAGCGCAATGCATGCTCGTAAAACAGTCATTTTGGGGAATTTTTTCACCAAATTTTTAACATAGCCATTTTAACACTTCTGCTCATGAACAGTGTCATTGTGATTTTCTTAATCTGTCATGAACATTGATTTCGCACACCAACTGCGCCATTGTGCCCTACATGCATGGAAACACATTTTGGGTGAAATGTGAAAAATGACAGCTATACTGCTCATAAGGAGGTGTGGTAAAATAGCAATGTTGAAAATCTGGAGTGAAAATATTGAAAATTTGTGAACTTATGATCGTGCGTAGGAACAGCGCAACGCATGCTCGTAAAACAGTCATTTTGGGGAATTTTTTCACCAAATTTTCAACATAGGATTTTTGGGGGCCTAGCTCATGAACTTTGACACTGTCATTTCATAAATTGGTCCTGAAAGGTGGTTCCACGCAGTGACCGCGAAATCACCTTTCTGGGCTGATTAACAAAATTACAGTGAAAGAATTCTTGAGGTGGGGTCCCAAAAACCCCATGTTGAAAATTTGGTGAAAAAATTCCCCAAAATGCCTGAGATACGCATCAAAATTGAAAAAACCCTATTTATTACATTATACAGCTTACCGGCATTTCCTCAGTTCGCGGTCGTCTTTGAAGAGTGCAGACGTGTTCCCAGTCCCCCGAAGATCATCGCTCCGGACTCTGGAGGTAAGTATGGGGTGTGGGGAGGCAGGGTGCACAGAGGGTGGACGTGGGTGGGGGGAGCGGGGGTCAGGACAGTCAGCGAGGGAAGGTTTTCTCTTTCAGATTTCTTTTTTTTCCTTTGGACGATGCAGGACTTTTGCCACGCTGGGGTGGGCTCCCAGCATGGCAGCTGGAAGGCTGTTTGGGGCAGGGGGCAGTGGAGCCAACGGGGGATTGGGCACCCCCATCGGCCATACAGTGTGTGTGTGTGGGAGGGTGGAGCACATTAGCACGCAATATGCGTGCATGCATGCGTGTGTGGGGAGAGGGCGCGGCTATTTTCTTTCAAGTTGGTGGCAACGTTCAAAACTAGTGTCACCGACTGTGTCCCCCATTGTTGGTGGACATTACACACACACCAAAATGCCATGCAACAGTGCCGCACCTCCAGAACCTGCTTCAGCACCAAGCTGCCACAATATGTTTCTTGTGCTGTGCGCAAGCAAACATAAAAATTATTTAGGGAGGAGACTTAACCAATTGTGTGCCATATAGACTCTAAATGCAGATTGGTTACAAAAGGCTTACTCACCAATATTGATTTAGAGAAATATTTTCTTTTTACTCATCAAGATACAGTATACGAAAAATGCAGACGTTTTGAAATTATCCTTCATCAGTACAACACTGTATCTGTTTAACACAAAATATCCAAGTTAGTATATACAGAAAACACACACAGTATATTTCATTCATCTTTCATATTATAGAACCACTAGCATATGTACATGCTCACCCATAAAATTCAGACTGTGTGAGTTCCTTTCTAAATGTATATATTTCATGCAGTCTCTGAAATTCATAAGCCTTATATTCTCTCGTTCACAAAGCTGTAAAAACTCATAATAAAACTCTTTTGAAAATATATATTAAAAATGGAAAAGGTTTTATATGTAAATTATGAATTCCCACATAATGCATATCTGTTTCTCACCTGCCTATTCAATTGTAACACCTCAGGTGCTTCATTATTTCAAGTGCCGACAGTACAAAGATCCATTTTTCATGCCTTCAAATAAACTCTGCAAAAAATCCTGTAACACCCGTTTCAATCCCACAATTCCACAATTTCAATCGTATTGCTCTTAAAGAAGTCCTATTGTTAAATGTTGAATTTTATTTACCACATCTGCTTTTAACATGTTTTAGGTCTATTACCTTAAGGTTTCAAATAGTTTTTAGGTAGTATTGGATGTTCCCTATGTTTTTTGCTTGCCTCTCTCTTCTCTCTTCTCTATGTGAAAAACAGAAGGGGCTGAAGGATAATTCTGAAACGTCTGCATTTTTTGTATACTGTATCTCGATGAGTAAAAAGAAAATATTTGTCTAAATCAATATTGGTGAGTGAGCCTTTTGTAACCAATCTGCATTTAGAGTATTTAAGTATAAAAATACTCTCAGAATCAACTTTTTTTTATATTTGCCATGTGCGTGTGTGCGCAGCGAACATTTTGTTATGAAAGTTGGGTTTTGAGAGGTGTGACACTGTCCGTCCAATGCAGAGCAGTCTTCAACGGATGCATCAGTGTCACACCAATCATCAGCCAGGCTGATCATGACACAGTTTTGGCTTGCTGGTAGAGACATCCTGAACTTGAAAAAGTCAAACCAATCATGGGTCGTCTCTTTCTTTTGATCAGCGCTGCCCAGCAAGCAGAGCTGATCTGCTATGATCAGCCTAGGAATTTCAAACATCCACGAAGAGCCCTGCATTGTTCCAGACATCAGCTGTAATACAGACAACCATTCCTCAATGTCTGTTGCTGGCGACCCTGTAACTGTTCCCACCACTTGACCTCTCTTTCAGCTCTCACCCTCACACAAACATTGACACTGGGGGTGTCCAATCCCCCAGTGTTGCCACCTCAGACTTTGTCCTTTAGTTTAGCAAATTACCTGCTCCAGACCAGTCAGGGCTGCAGCTATGAATCCTGGGACCCTGGACAAGTCACTTGGAATGGGTCCCCGTTTCCCAAACCAGCTAATGACAGAGGTAATGCCAGCTCCTCAGGAGGGCTCTTCCTGAGCTCGGGGCCCCGGACAACTTCCCCACTTACCCACCCATTACTGCGGCCCTGCCAGACCTCTCTTTCGATTGCAGATCATGAAGGTCCCCAGCCGAAGTGCTCTTTCTTAATGTTTTTATTTTATTTAGTTTTTGTTGACCAGAAAAGGAGGACTAGACAGTTCTGCCTATTTTGAGCCTCATCCCAGGGGAGGGGGATACCGATGTATGCCAACTGACATTGAACCAGATTAAGCTGTTGGTGGTATATTAGTGAATGGGGGACATTTGGCCAGGACACCGGATAAATTATCCTACTACTATTTTTTTGAGAAGTGCCATGGGATCTTTAACATCCACCTGAACTACCACTAGAACAGGCAGATGGGACCTTGGTTTAATGTCTCATCCAAAAGATGGCACCTCAGGAGTGCAGCACCCCTCCATGCTGCACCACAGTGTCAGTATTGGGATTTACCCCAAGTGCCTGGTGTGGGGATAGAACCCACAGCCTTCTGCTCTTCCAGCCTCAGAGGTGAATGTGCAACCTGTTGAGCCACTGACACTGCTACATTTAGTTTTTAGTTACTTTTGTAGCCCTGCACCTAACTGCATGGTCCGCCTGAAGACCCGAGCGAGAAAATACGTATGCGCTCCCTGGTCATGGGAGTCGAGAGCTTATGAGTACACATGTGCCTCTCTCTGACATCAAGAAGTCAGTGTTTGGACGTATGCTGACAACATGGCGAAACTCCGATGGCAAAATCCCTCACTGTGACAGTCTCGACAGGTTTCAAGATTGTCGCTGTGAGGGACCTGAGGGTGAAATTTTACCCTTTTGCTGACTGTTGCCTCCCCCCTTCAAGATGACTCTGACTCAGAGTTAGTTATCGATAGAAGGGGGATGGGTAGTAGGTGCCCACCGTGATGGGGGGTTTTAAATAGTCCCCTGGTAGAAAACACAGCAATGTCTGACAGGCGAAATTTCACCTGTCAGCATAGAGGATCTCACTGTGCCAGACTTCAACAACGGTGTTGTCGATTCGGCATAGGTAAACAATGTTTGGATTTGCGTGACTGTATTGTAACCGCATATGAATTTTTTTTCTGCCAGCTGTTCAAGTGCAGGACTTGTAGGCTTCGGGGAGTCACATGCCACAGTAATTTGTGCAGTGTTTTTGTTTGCTCAGAGGTGGGGTTTGTTATAGCATCATGGTATGTTAAGAGCTTCTGCTGTGAGTGTGTAGCATCTCTATGTTGGCAGCACCTTTCTGGTGTGGGACAGATGTGGGATAAAGTACTTTTGAGAGGTGGAATGGGGGATGTCTCTTATGGTGAAGCATGACATCCACCATGTTGTGTCTTGGGAGGGTATTTGCACTGCTGTTGGTGTCCTCCATAATGCTATTGTCTTGGGTGAATCTTTGCACTGCTGTTGGTGTCTTCTGCCATGCTGTCTGTTGGTTATGCCTTTGCCCTCCCTTGTCAGTTTGGATGTTGCATGTTTAGTTTGTTGGTGCAGCTGGGTTTGAATCACAACCTCACCCCATGCTTTAGCCCACAACGCATTGATCAAGGCCCTCTCAGCTTGCATTGAGTATGAAGCCCACAACACATTGATCAAGGCCCTCTCAGCTTGCATTGAGTGTGACTGTGGATCGGTGGTTTGGTCACCAGCCTTTTGTCATCGCTATTTCCCAGAACAAATAGAAAGCTACAGGTGCACCAAAACAAGTGTTACTTTGGGTTGCATTAGTGATTTCGTTATTTATGATTTAAATATAACCCGATCCCCTGTGCCAGCTGCTACCCACCACCCTGCCCATTTTAGTTGTGCAACACCAGGGATCCCACCCCCAGTGCTACCAAATATAACAGTGACACTGAGGGTGCCCAATCTCCCAGTCTTGCCACCTGTAATAAAGAAAACTGTCCCTCAAAATATATATATTTTTTAACCCTGTAAGAAAGAAAACTACATCAATGTCTGTTGCAAAGTTAGTCCTCCCCATCTGACCCTCCCACTCATCACCCACAACCCCACCACCCCCAAGTCCATGCTTACCCACTGGAGGTCCAATGCCGTAATCCTCTGTGGACCACAGACGTCTTCACTCATCAAAACAGGACTGTGAACAGAGGAAATCAGGTATGCAGTTCGGTGTGCATATTTCAATTAGGTTTCTAACTTAGTGACACAACTTGATCATTTTTGCATATTTTTGCCCCAAAATTTCAACATGCCTTTTCTGGGACTCCACCTCATGAATAATTGCAGTGAAATTAGGCAAAATGTGTCCCAAAAGATGATTTTACGGTCACTGCACAAAATCACATTTCAGACAATAGTTGAAATTTTTCTCTGCCCTTGTTCATGAGGCGGGGTTATAAGAAGCCTATTTTAAAAATTTGACATACAAATATTAAAAAACAACAAAGTCATGAGCTGATGTTGAATTCTGCAAATGCAGGCTCGTAACTCTGATAATTTTCAATATGTTCACACCAAATTTCTAGCATAGTAATTTCTAGGATCGTGGATATGTTGTTCATCCACACTCTTTGGCATGTCCCTTCCACTTTAAATCTTGCCGGAAGTCTTCTAGCTGGCTCCCACCCACCCACCCGGGTGGTATAACCCTCGGCTCTGCCCCATGATGATAGATCTTCCTTTCCGCTGGAAGATTCAGGTCGCCTCCCTTGTGCTCACACATTTTGTAGGCCCTGGCTCTAAACCTTTCGGTTATTCCGAAAATTTTTCTAGTTCGCATTTTATTTATTTATTTATTTATTAGAACATCAGTTTAACAACCTTTGAGCCAGAGGCTCATTTACAAAGGTACCTCGTCACAGTGAGGACAAAACAGTGCAAGAAACAAACATCAAGGCAGACAAAAAATCAGAGTACATTTAGGAATCAGCCAAAAAATACAGGCATATGTTGAACACAGTATACAACAGGCTTACATGTGCGCTTTACAGAGTAGACAATATACAGTAGTTACATGGAGATTGATTCAGTGGGCAGAATAAAGGTAAGGCTGGGTGGGAGGCATCAGCAGAGGAGTGTGTGGAAGGTAGTAGCAAGTATAGGTAGAGCTGGACAGAAGGTCAGAGAGCGGCTCAGCGAGCCTTGTCTGGGAGGATAGGAGGAGGCTTAGAGGCAGGTACAGCTGCGTGTTGAGAGCAGGTGATTTCTAAGACTAGTTTTAAAATAAGATAACGAGGTGGCATCAGTGACTCTGGCGGGGAGGGCGTTATACCAACAGGGGGCTCTGTAGGGGTAAGCCCTTTGACTTGCGAGGTTCTCGCCCTCGGTATAACCAGTGCAGTTTTACGGGATATGCGGGTATGCACTGTAGGGTTTGCATGATGGATAGTGGTTGACAGACCCAGTGGGGATAGCCCAAGGAGTGATTTTTTGGTTAGGAGGCAGGTTTGGTATTTGAGGCACTCATCTAGGTTGAGTAGATTAGCCATGGTGTAAAGACGGGAAGTGTGGGTTAGACTAGGAGCCCCAGTTATGAGCCTGCAGGCCTTGTTTAAGGTGAGGCGGATCTTGTACAGGGCAGTCTGGTCTGCTGCACCATACACAGGTAGGCCATAGTCTACCAGAGATAGAACAGAGGATGTGACTGCAAGTCGGAGGGCTTCCGTGGGGAGGCAGTTTTTATGACGATAGAGGATACCCAGCCGAGTGTTAGAGGCTGAGGCAAGGGCAGAGATGTGGGCATGAAAAGAGAGGGCAGGGTCAAAGGTTATGCCTAGGCATTTATAAGAGTGAACTAGCTCAATAGGGAGTTTAGAGGTGGAGTGGACTGCAAGAGGATAGTTACTGGATTTATTTTGGGGGTGGGCAAAGAGCATGGTTTTGGTTTTCTTTAGATTAATTACGAGCCTGTGCTCAGTAAACCAGGCTTCTGCGTCATTGTAGGATTCCTGCAGAGAATCCTGAAGTGAGATGGGATTACGGTCGGAGGCAAAGAGTACAGCATCATCTGTGTAAAGAAGGATTTTACCAGTACATACACTGGGCAGGGAGTTGAGAAAAAGGAAAAAGAGCAAGGGCCCAAGAATGGAGCCCTGAGGGACTCCGGAGCGGATAGGGCAGGTGCTGGAAAGTTTCCCATTGATTTTCACACGTTGTGAGCGGGCCGACAAGTAGCTGGAGCACCAAGAAACAGGCCCAGTGGCAAAGCCTAAATGACTAAGGGTAGTTAGCAGGAGGGGGTGGGAGACAGTATCAAAGACTTTTGATAAGTCAATGAACACCTGCTAGGGAGCCAGAGTCCAGTGAGGTGTGAAGAAAGTTAGAGAACTCCAGGAAGGCAGTATTGGTGCTGTGGCCTGCTCTGAAACCATGTTGTTCTGGGCAGAGGATGCTATATTTATCGAGGTATTCAGAGATTTGGGTTGCCACAATTTTTTCTAAGGCCTTAGAGAGAGGAGAGAGGATTGAGATAGGTCGATAATTGCTAGGGAGGGTCCTATCACCATCCTTGTGTATTGGGGTGACAGTAGCTATCTTCCTAGCAGAGGGGAATTGCCCTAGGCAGAGGGATTTGTTAAAGAGGCTGGTGATTGGTGAGATAACCAGATCCAGAACCTGACGGAGAAGACTGGGATCAAGGGAGTCATTGCCAATTGTGTTACTCTTTAAGGCCTTGAGTAGGTAAGGTCTGACTTCCTGGGCAGTGACTCGGCGCAGGTAGAACAAGGGGCATGGGACAGTGACTTTGGTTATTTGACTGTGGAAGACAAGTCTTCCCCTGGATTCATCGGGGCCCCTGTGGCCAGAAAATATTGCGCACCGATCCCCACACCACGTGCGTTTATTGCCTCGGTGTTGACCACGACACCTTGAATTGTGACATGTGTCTCACTTTCCATCCTAACATCCTCGATGACCATCTTACACGCCTGAAGTTGGGGAGACCAGAGAAATGGAACCCTCCAGTGAAATCCAAGGAGGCTCGGTGGGTGGTTTCCATGGCTGCGGGATCCACCGAGCAATTAGAATGCACGTAAGCATTCGAAGAGGAAGCGACTCAGGCTGCAGAAACTACTCGGAGCTTCTTTGTTCTGCTCAACCTGGGCTCCACCTTCTTGGGTTCCTTCTGAGAGTTGTGCCAGTCTTTTCTGGCCAAGGGGAGAGGGTCCTGCAGGCATGCACTCCTCTTGATCCCGTAAGCGGGAGAAGGATCTGGGATCGTCTTCATCCTGATGGAAACGCTCTTGGGAGTGGGAGAGATCTTGGTCCCAGGAATACGTGGTCTTGACTTTGGTGGAGCTTGCTTTTCCAACTGCTGGCTTCTTGGCATTGCCGTCTGGCCAGTCGACTGAACTGTCAATCGACGATGTAGAAATCATCATCAACCTGATCGATTCTTTATAGCCGACTCTGGTCAATGATTCCCTCGATCGAACTCCAATTTTGACTTTCCTTGATGAGGAGACCCAGTCTGCTGGGACTCCCATCGAGGAAGTGGTCCTCGACCCCAGAGAATCACCGGTCCTGCCAGTGTCTCCCCGAGCAACCGAGTCAGCCTGTCCAATCTTGATCGAGGTTTCAGACCCCCTCGACTGACAGGCTGAAGAAGAGCCGCAAGCACTCAAAAATGAGGCAGTGCCATTGGTCGTCTTCATCCTCTTCAGACGAGGAGAGGCTCCGACTGAACTCAGTCAGTGTTACAAGGACCTCATGCGACAGCAGCTGATTCAGACCAGGCACAAGCCAACTGCGACTTCCACCCCGGCCATTACTTGACTTTTGCCTCCTAGGCGGAAGCCGACTCCTTCGGAGCCATTTAAGTCAGTTCCCCTACCAGTGGAGCTGGCAAAACCTCCTGTTTGGCCTAAAATGGTCCCTCCACTGATCGTGGTGGAACCACCTCCCAAGCAGCCTGTGGGAGGGGCTCCTTCCAAGGAAGATAGGCTGGACACCGGGCTTCCCCGGTGTCTTTTGGTCACTGTCACCCTGGACTGCCCTGGGTGGGTCAAAAGTGGCTTGGGAGGTCGACCTACAGTATATATCCAGATTCCTCGGATTCGGATATCACTGGCCTGCATTCTCATCCTGGGGATGATGAATCAGCCAGTGGGACAGAGATGTAGGAAGGTCCCTCGTCTTTTCAAGCCATTCTCCACCTCATCTCTAAGTCCACAGGGAAGCCCCTGGAGCCAGTTCAGAAGAAGGCAGAGTACCCTCTCATGGACATTCTCAAGAGAGGGATACGCCGATGGAGGTCTTTCCTGTGGTTGAGGCCATTGTTGGCCCTGACTTAGAAATCTGGCAGTGCTCTGCCTCTTGTCCAGCTCCGTCTGCCTGCATGGCCCACAAGTATGCGGTGCCCATGGGGTCCCTTGCGGGGTTCACAGAGCACCCTTCGGCTGAGAGCCTGGTGACTGCCTCTGTGTTCAGGCATACTGGCAGTTCTACTGATACTGACTGATCTCCTGATAGTCCAAGCTGTTGGACCATTCAGCCAGGAAGGTCTATGTAGCTTTTTCCTTGGGCCTTCGTAAGGCAAGTTCGACCGTCATCATGGCACACTTCTCCCATGCCCTCCTAGGGTCTCTGGATGAAGTCCTCCCACATCTCCCCATGGACATGCAGACCTTGGTCAGGCAGGTCTGGGACCAGGGCTGAGCTATTGCCAAACAGCAGCTTCAGACAGCCCTGGACATTGCGGATTCTTGTGCCCGTTTGATGGCAGTCGCAGGTGCCTCTCATCGCAGGGCTTGGCTGAGGCTCTCCTCCTTCCTGGCGGATACTCAGCACAAACTAGCTGATGTGCCTTTCCTAGGGACTGACCTGTTTGGCCCAGGAGTGGCTGGTCACCTTCAATGCATTAAGCAGTCCAGTGCCACCTTGGACGCTACTTCTGCCAAGGGCTCTTCGGGCAAGAACCAGCAGAAGAAGAAGAAGAAGCCTTTTCGGCATTCTTCCCCTTCGGCTCAGCAGTCCTCTTTCCAAGGAGGACAGAAGCATCAACAACAGCAGTAGGCTCAAGTTTGGTGCCCCTGGCCCAAGCCCGGGCCTTTCCAGGCCCATAAAGGAGGCTGTGGTTCTGGTCCTGAATCCACCTCCTCCTCCTCCTCCAAGCCTGCTCAGTGATGGGACAGGGACTGCCAATCCCTCTCCCATCATGCCAGCTCTGGGTCCTCCCGTGGGGAGCCGGCTCTGCCACTTCCTTTCTGCCTGGTCTGCTGTCACTTCAGACAGGTGGGTTCTCAAAGTGGTTGGTCAGGGACTGCCTCTGGAATTTGAGCAGTACCCTCCAAGCTGAGCCCGCGCCCCTAGGGAGGAAAGAGTATCTGCTCAGACTTAGTCGGCTCTCAGAGACAACATCACTCAGCTTTCTCCTCAAGGAGGCTGTAGCTCCAGTGGTGGATCCTCCAGCAGACCCAGGCTTTGTCTCCAGCTACTTCCTGGTGCCCAAGCGGACGGGGCTGGTGCCCCATTCTATATCTGCATGACCCAAATCAATATCTCAAGTCATGCACCTTTCGGATGGTCACTCTGTCCCGGATCATACCATCCTTGGAGCAAAACATGTGGTTTTGTTCACTGGATCTGCAGGATGCATTCTTTCACATCTCAATCCGTCCATCCCATCAGCGGTTCCTCCACTTCAGGGTTGAAGGGACCCTGTACGAGTTCTGAGCCATGCTGTTTGGCCTGTCATTGGCTGCACGGGTCTTCACCAAATACATTGCAGTGGTGGCGGCCCATCTCAGATGTCGGGGGGTCAGGATTTATCCTTACCTCAACGATTGGCTCCTAGCAGGTTTAACCCAACAGAAGGTGGAGAGGTCCAGGGACCTTGCCCTCCAGATCTGCTCCCAACATGGCCTCCTGATCAATGAGGCCAAGTCAGAACTCATGCCTTCTAAGGTGATGGGCTTCATCGGGGAAGAGCTCGACTCTTGTCAAGCCAGAGCTTGGCTCCCTGCAGACAGGGCGGAGGTTCTCTCCTCCTTTGCCCAATCATTTCTGGTTGGGCAATTGCGCCCTGCCCCGTACTTTCTGCACCTTCTGGGTTACATGGTGGTATGCACCTCTGTGGTCTATTGGGCCCGGTTGCACATGCACCCCTTCCAATGGGAGCTGGCCGCCCAGTGGACTCAGTGCCATGGTCATTTCAACCAGCTGATCACTGTAACCCAGAAGAAGTGGGATGCACTCCACTGATGGACCACCCCAGACCAGTTGCAGGAAGGGACCCCGTTTGTCTGCCCCGAGCCGATGGTCATCCTTAAGACCGATGCCTCTCTCATTGGCTGGGGAGCCCACATGGGGGACAAAAGGGTCCATGGGCTCTGAACCCATGAGAAGTCCTGATGCCACATCAACCTGTTGGAGCTCAGAGCAGTCAGACTGGCACTGTCAGCTTTTGCTCCTCAGCTCTGGGGTCAAGTGGTTCAAGTCCAGACAGACAATACCAGGACCATGCACTACCTCAACAAACAGGGCGGCACGCACTCCCGTCTGCTGTGCAGGGAGGTGCTCCACATCTGGACCCTTGTGAGCCAACTGGAGGCAGATCTCCTAGCCATGCATGTGACAGGAGCCTCAAACCATCTGGTGGATGCTCTCAGCCACCTAGGCGAGACATCCCATGAGTGATCTTTCAATCCAGAGGTAGCTTACAACCTGTTCTCCCACTGGGGAAAACCGATGGTGGACCTGTTTGCCTCCAGGGACTACACCAAGCTGAGGCTGTTCCATGCCCGCCCCCCTCAGCAGGGCTCACTGCAGGGGGATACCTTCTCAAGGCCATGGACCCCAGGCCTTCTCTATGCCTTCCCTCCATTTCCCTTGATCCACAAAGTGCTTCTCAAGGTGAGAAGGGACAAGGCAAAGGTGATCCTGGTAGCCCCAGACTAGCTGCCCTAGTTCTGGTATTTAGATCTCCTCAGCCTCAGCTGCAGGCCCCCGGAGTGACTTCCAACATGCCTGGACCTGATATCACTCAATCAGGGGAAGGTATTCCATCCAGACCTTCAATCCCTGCACCTCACAGCCTGGTACCTGAATGGGTAGAGTTCCAGGTTTTGGGTCTTTCCGACAATGTCTTCACTGTGGTGGAGGCATCCAGAAAGGAATGGACCAGGAAATGCTATGCCTTCAAATG
Organism: Neoceratodus forsteri; assembly: GCA_016271365.2. Lineage (NCBI taxonomy): Eukaryota > Metazoa > Chordata > Ceratodontiformes > Ceratodontidae > Neoceratodus > Neoceratodus forsteri. The sequence continues at coordinate 563,163,459 of JADMNL010000023.1, read as the reverse complement.
GAAATGGTTTTCCATTTGGTGTCAGGGCAAGGGCCTGGACCCTCTGTCCTGTCCAGTGGCTAACATTCTGGACTACCTTTGGTCTCTCTCCAAAGGGGGTCTGCGGTCTTCGACCCTTAGGGTGCACCTGGCAGCCATCTCTGCTTACCAGGCATGGGCTGGTCAGCTGACGTTGCTGCAGGAGACAGTGTTCAGGTGCTTTTTCAAAAGCCTGGATCACATATCACCTCCGGTGCGCGAACCTCCACCTCCATGGGATCTTCTGCTGGTACTGGCAAAGCTCATGAGCAAGCCATTCAAACCAATGCACAAGTGTGCATTGTCACACTTGTCATGGAAGAGAGCCTTCCTGGTGGCTATCATGTCTGCCAGAAGGACAGAGGAGCTCCAGGCGCTTTCAGTGGATTCCCCTTATCTGGTCTTCCACAGAGACAAGGTTGTCCTACATCCCATCTGAAATTCCTTCCGAAGGTGGTGTCAGAGTTTCACCTTAACCAGGTGTTAACTCTGCCGGTTTACTACCCCATCTACACCTCGGAGGCCGAGTACAGGCTCCATACTTTGGACCTGAGACATGCTCTCTCCTATTACAAGGAGAGGATGGCAGAAATTTGGGGAGAGGTTCGCCAGCTGTTGGTCACCTACGCTGAAGCCGCTTCTGGCAGACCTGCAGCAAAGCGGATGATTGAAAGATGGATTGCATCATGCATTAGTCTGTGCTATGAGTTGGCGGGCAAGGAGCCTCCCAGAGGCATAAGAGCTCATTCTACCTGCCATACCACTGCATCGGTGGCTGCTTCCAGGGACATCCCTATCTAGGAAATCTGCCAGGCTACTACCTGGAAGTCAGCAAACACCTTCATTACCCACTACCACATCGACCTTGAGTCATGCCGGGATGCTGGTTTTTCGGCCTCAGTTCTTCAATCTCTGTTCCCTAAGTAGGGGGTGTGAACCTTGCCTCCCTCCTCCCAGAGAACTGCTAGGAGTCTGCCAAAGAGTGTGGATGAACAACATATCCACGATCCTAGAAAAACAGGTTACTCACCTGTAACAGTAGTTCTAGGAGTGGTACATGTTGTTCATCCACATGGACCCACCTGACCTCCCCGGCTGTGGACGCACAACACCTGGCTTCCAGCGGGCTAAGATCTGGTGTCATAGGACGGAGGGTTATACCACCCAGGTGGGTGGGAGGAGCCAGCTTGAAGACTTCTGGCAAGATTTAAAGTGGAATGACATGCCAAAGAGTGTGAATGAATAACATATACCACTCCTAGAACTACTGTTACAGGTGAGTAACCTGTTTTTCTTTACAGCACCTCATGAATGTGACAGCTGTCATTTTTCAAATCCTAGTAAAATTTGTTTTGCATCCCAAAAGGTGATTTTACAGCCACTGCGCAAAATCACCTTTCAGGCAGGTGTTGAAAATTTTCTCTGCACTTGTTCATGAGGTGGGGTTATAAGAAGGCTATGTTGACAATTTGGGGTAAAAATATTAAAAAAACAACAAAGTTATGAGCCTGCATTGAAATTTACGAACTCGGGCTCCTAACTTTGGTAACACATAACACACAGTGCACCACAACGCTTCTAGTACCCCAGGGCTTCTATACCAGTGGCAAACATCTGGCACTGACAAATACTTGTTTTAACTGGTAGCAGCAGATGCAGTCTGTATATGCAAATTCAGAATTCTTCTTTGACTGCTGCCACCTCATGGCAAACTTCACGTAAAACTGAGGTTCTGGAAAAACAAGATATCTACAGTTTCCAGCAGCCAGCAAACCAAACATTGCCTCCATTCCAGGATCAGTGCTGCAGTTCAGAACCGCAAATCAGAGGTGAGAGAAACGGTGGTGTTGTCTCAAGGGCAAAGGTGGGGGTCAAAGTAGCGTAGCAAGTAAAATACTTTTTAAAATATTTGAAAGTGAGAAATACACATACACTCAAATTCAATGAGACACACACACATACATACACTGACACTCACACACACATTCACTGAGACACACATTCACTGGGACACACACACATGCACACGCACACGTGTACACTGACACAGACATTCACTGAGACAGACACACACAGACACATGCATATACTGACACAGAGATATTCACTGAGACATACACATACAGTGAGATACCCAAATACACTGAGACACACAGACATTCACTGAGGCACACACACATACACTGACACACAAACATACACTGAGATATACACACTCATACACTGAGACACATTCACAAAGACACACATACATTAAGAGACACACACTTACAGAGACACACACACATACACTGACACACATTCACTGAGACACATGCAGTGGGATACACATATAGTGACATACACACACAGATATACACTGAGACACACACATTCAGTGTATATGTGTGTGTACACTGAGACACACACACACACTGAGACACATATTCACTGATACATGCACACACACACACACATTCATTGAGACACACACATATACTGAGACACAAACATATACACTGTGACACGCACATACAGTGACACACACACACACTAAGACACCCACATATACTGAGGCACACACATCCATACATACACTAAAATACACACACACACACACACACACTGAGACACATTCAGTGAGACACACGCGTACACTGAGATACACACATACACAGAGACGCTCATACATAAACACACACACACATACACTGAGACACATACACTGACACATTCACTGAGACACGTACACACACACATACACTTAGACACACACATACACAGAGGCATGCACACATACACTGAGACATACACATACAGAGAGACACACAGATACACTGAGATATGCACACACATACACTAACACACACACACAGGTGCACTGAGAGACATATAAACTGAGACAGACACATACACTGAGACACACACATACAGAGAAACACACACTGACACACACAGATGCTGAGACACACACACACACATTTACTGAGACACACCCACAACTACACTGAGACATACACATACACAGCCACACACATATACTGAGACGCACTCACACACACACATAGACTGACACACACATACACACAGATAGAGACACACATTCACTGAGACACACAGATACACTGAGATATGCACATACATACAGTGACACACACATTCACTGAGACATGCACACACACACTGAGACACACACACATACATTAAGGCACTCACATTCACTGAGACACATTCAGTCATACACTAACATGCACATACACAGAAACACACACATACTCTGAGGCACTCACATTCACAGAGACACCCCTACACTGAGACATGCACACAAACATTGAGACACCCACATGCATATACTGACATACACATTCACTGAGACATGCACACATACACTGAGAAATGCACACATACACTTACACTGAAACGCACATACATACACTGTGACACAGACATACATACACTGAGACCCATACATGCATACATACACTGACACACACAGACATGCATACATATACTGAGACACAGACATACATACACTGAGACCCACACATACATACACACGCTGAGACACACATACACTGGGACATACAGACATGTATACACTAAAACACAAACATGCACACAAATGTAAACAATACGCACATACATAACTCGTATACACTGAAACACACAAATACACACAGATGCAAACAAATATACACTGATACATAACACATATACACACACACACACACACACCTATCCACTACCATAGCATAGGGCACTAATGCCCCTGATGGTTAGGGTTCAGCTATATATACACAGAATCACAGACACTCACACACACACACACATATACATAGACACTGATTCACTGAGACATACATTCACTGAGACACACACTGACACACACATTCACTGAGACATGCACACATACACTGAGACACCCACATACATTGTGACACATACCCTGAAACACACACACATGCACTGAGACACACAGACACACACATACACACACACCCCCCCATCCACTACTATGATGTAGGGCACTGTAGCCCCTGATGGTTAGGGTTCAACTACACATACATAGAATCACAGACACTCATATACACACACACACACACACACACACATACATTGACACATACACAGAGACACACTGACACATAGAGACACAGACATACACAAATATTCACATGTACTAAGACACACATACACAGATACACACACATACACAGAGATTCACACATACACTAAGATACATACATACACATACAGAGAGACATAAATACATCAAGGTACATATACATACACTAACACACACACATACACTGAGCACACTCACACATATACATTGAGACACACATACACATACAGGCAAAATGGAGTAGAAGATGGGGGGAAGGGAGAGAAAAGGAATGGAAGCGGGGAGGGAAATCTGAAAGCAGATACAAATAGTCAGAAGGGGAGGAGCAGATTGAGAGATGGAAAAACATTTATGAGGATAAATTGTGGATGTGTAGATAAGTTTGCCAGGGTGCAGAGGGAGCAGTTAGGTGGGGAAGCAGCTAGTACTGAAGGTAAGAAAGGAAGGATGGGGAACATGGGTCCAGGGGATGGAAGGGTGACAATCATAGAGGACTCCATAATTAAGGGTATTCACTGGGGAAGGAAAGGGAACTCAAATGCAAGCAGGAGGGTGGTTTGTATGCCAGGGATGACAGAGGGGAAGGTGGGCCCAAGAATAAGGGAAATAGTAAGGGAGGTTGGAGGAAAACTTAATTTAGTTATACATTTGTGAACCAACGACCTAGCTGGGGAGGAGGTTGAGGTAGTGCAAAGTAGGTTCTGGGAGTTAGGGAATATCTGCAGGGAGGAAGGAAGTTCACTGGTCTTCTCAGAGGTGATACCAGTACCAAGGGCCAGCACAGCTAGGAAAAGACAAATAGAGGATTTTAATGACTGGCTGAGGAAATGGTGCAGGAAGGAGAGGTTCATCTGTATTGGGGACTGGGAGGAGACCTGGTCAAACAAAGCACTCTTTTCACCAGACAGGCTACACCTCAGTATGGAGGGTTTGAGGGTACTCAGGGACAAACTGGGGGAATACATAACCATTACACAATTTAAACTACTGGAAGGGGGCAGTGGGCGAGCAGGTCCATAGACTCTGAGAGGAGGTAGTCAGTGAACCTCCCCCCACAGTAATGGAAGAGGTCTGGAGGGAGGAGGTGGGAGGGGAAAATACACAGTTAGCAAATGGTGAAGGGGGTGAGGAACACATAACAAGGGTATGTGGAGGGGTGCACACAGAGGGGATAAATGTGAATAGAAGAAAAGAGGGAAGAGAAGAAAGGTCAGATTCTAGGTGGAGGGTGGTGTCTCTGAATGCGCGGAGTCTTGGAAACAAGATGGATGACCTGCAGGCACTGTTAGCAGACAGGAGGGTGGACATAGCTGCAGTAACTGAGACTTGGGCAACATCACACCATGACTGGGACCTTGCTATCTCTGGATATAAACTATACAGGAGGGACAAAGAAGTCGGGGAAGGGGGGAGGGGTGGCTGTTTATATCAGGGAAGGAATAACTTGCATGAGGGAGGAGTCTAAGGAAGGGGAGGTTGAGACATTATGGGTTCAGTTAAGGTCCAATAGAGGGAGAAAGGTGAGGTTGGGGGTGGTTTACAGACCACCCAGTCAAGATAAGGAGATATACAGGGAAATGATCTCACAAATATTGGAAGCTGCGGGGAAAGGAGAGATGGTAATTGTGGGGGACTTCAACCTGCCCAAGGTGGACTGGAGGATACCATCCACAACATGAGCTAAGAGTCAGGTGATACTGGAAGGACTGCAGAGTGGGTTCCTGACTCAGGGCGTCACTGAACCAACAAGAGCTGAGGCAATTCTTGATCTGGTGCTCACAAATGGGGAGCATGTACAGGAAATAATGGTCAGGGAGCCACTGGACGGAAGTCACCATTGCACAGTGTGGTTCCATTTGGACATGGGCAGGGAAAGCATCCTGACTAAGACCAAAATCTTGGATTTCAGGAGGGCGGACTTCAGGAAAATGGGTAAGGTTCTAAGGAGCCATCGGTGGGCATCAGAACAGATATGGGGGTGGACCAAAAGTGGTCCATCATTAAGGAAGGAATACTGGTTGCCAGAGATGAGTGTCTTAAGCTCAGGGGGAAGAACACAAGGGCCAAAGCGCCCAGCTGGTTCAGTTCTGGGGTTGCCAAGGCAGTAAGGGAAAAGAGGCTGGCCTACAGAAAACTCAGGAAGACCAAGAGAGAGAGGTGGATAGGGAAAATTACCTATGGTTAGTTAGTGAGGCAAGTAAGGAAGTCCGACGAGCAAAGGCACAGAAGGAGATGCAAATTGCTAAAGGAATTAACAAGGGGAGAAGGCTTTCTTTCACTATATAAGTGAGAAAAGAGACAAGAAGTAAGGGATTGTTAGGCTTAAGAAAGGGGTGGAATGGCAGGAGGATAATCGAGGGAAAGCAGAGATACTAAATGCATACTTCTGTTCTGTTGTCTTCTTGGAGAAGGATGGACCAGTGCCTTCAGGAGGGAAAAGAGGAGTGGGGGGGAGGGAAACACAGGCATAGCGATAGAGGAGGATAGAGTGAAGGAGGGTCTGCTGGCATTGAAAGTGGACAAATCACCAGGCCTGGACAGAGTACATCCAAGGGTACTAAAGAAACTGGCTGAGGAGCTGGCAGGGCCACTAGCAGACCTATTTAATAGTTCACTAGAATCAGGTGTGGTACCACAGGACTGGAGAAAAGCTTATGTAGTGCCCCTTCACAAAAGCGGTCCCAAGGATGATCCAGGGAATTACAGACCAGTCAGTCTGACCTCCATTGTGGGCAAGCTCATGGAGACCATACCAAAGGAAAAATTGGTGGCATATTTAGAGGAGCATGGTCTCCAGGAAGAGAGGCAGCATGGGTTCATGGTGGGGGGAGATCGTGTCAAACAAATCTGATTGACTTCTTTGGCTGTGTCACTAAGACAGTAGACAGGGGCCAAGCAATAGACATCCTCTATCTTGATTTCAGTAAGGCCTTTGACTCTGTGTCCCACAAAAGGTTGACCAGGAAGTTGGTGGATCTTGGAGTTGGGGAGAAGATGGCCAGATGGGTTGAAAACTGGCTGAGGGACATAATCCAGAGAGTGGTGGTGGTAGGGAGAGTTATCTGGCGCCAGAGATGTAACCAGTGGGGTCCCACAAGGCTCCGTGCTGGTGCCAGTGTTGTTCAATGTCTTCATCAATGACACTGGTAATGGCATTAAAGGCAAAATGTGCCTGTTTGCAGATGACTCCAAGCTCTGTGGGAGAGTGGACACAGCTGAAGGGATACGGAACCAACAGGAAGATCTGGAAAAGCTGGGGAGGTGGTTCAGAATCTGGTAGCTTGGCTTTAATGCCAAGAAATGCAAAGTTATGCATATTGGAGCCAAGAATCCCAGGACAGAGTAATACCTGGGTGGAGTCCGAGTAGCTGCATCAGAGGAGGAGAAGGACCTGAGAGTGATAATCACTAGTGACCTGAAGCACTCACGCAGTGCAAGAAAGCAGCAGCAAAGGCAAACAAGATGCTGGGATGCATAGCTAGGGGGATCAGTAGTAGGAGAGAGGAGGTTATACTGCCCTTGTACAGGTCACTGGTAAGGCTGCATCTAGAGTATGGAGTTCAGTACTGGTGCCCACACCTCAAAAAGGACATTAACCTGCTGGAGAAGGTACAGAGAAGGGTTAGAAAGATGATAGCCGGTCAGCAGGGCAAGGCATATGAGGAGAGGTTGAGGGCACTGAACATGTACTCCCTGGAAGACAGGAGAGCGAGAGGGGACATGATTGGGACATTCAGGTACTTAAAAGGGATAAATAATGTTGATAAGGAAAGTTTCTTTAAGCTGAGTGGCAACCATATCACGAGGGGGCACAGTCTTAAGCTGGAGGGTGGGAGGTTTAGGAGAGATGTCAGGAAGCGCTTCTTCACAGAAAGGGTGGTGAACACTTGGAATGCGCTGCTGGAAGAAGTCATCTCATTAAAGACAGTGAGCAGCTTTAAGAGAGACTGGGACAGGCATGGGGGAGATAAGAATCATGGGTAGGGAGGATGGGAGAAGTAGGGAGGGAGGGCAGGGACAATAGCTCATGCTGTGGACCCTGCAATTCGAGCAGACCTGATAGACCAAATGGCCTTCTTCTGCTGGCTTCTGCGTATGTTTGTACATTCATATGTATATACACTGAGACACACACACACACGCACACAGTGAGATACCCACACATACAATGAGACATACACACACATAAACTGAGCTACACACATGCACTAAGACACACACAGATATACTGACACACATTCACTGAGACATGCACACATACACTGAGAGACCCATGTACATAAGAAACCTAGAAACATAGAAGTTGATGGTAGCTAAGGACCGCAAGGCCCATCCAGTCTGCCCATTTCTTTTTCTTCCTTATGAATGTGCCATCGGCCTTTGCTCAGTCAATGGCTTATTTATTCATACTCCTCTGTACTGCTCCCTAATGGCTATCCCATGCCTGTTTGAAGCCCTGCACTGTATTCATAGCCACCACTTCCTGAGGTAGGCCGTTACCTGCATCCACCACCCTTTCTGTGAAAAAGAACTTCCTCACATTACCCCTTAATCTGCCTCCCTCTAATCTCATGCTGTGTCCTCTTGTCCTGGTATTTTTCTTATATTGAAACATGTTAGACTCTTTCACCTTGTTAATGCCCTTAAGGTGTTTGAATGTTTCGATCATATCACCTCTCTCCCTCCTTTGCTCTAGGGTATACATACTGAGCTCCATTAATCTGTCCTCATATGTCTTCTGATGCAGCCCCTGCACCATTCTGGTTGCCCTTCTCTGGACTGCCTCAGTTTGGTTAATGTCCTTGTCAAGGTGTGGCCTCCATTAATGCATGCAGTATTCCACATGGGTCCTAAGCAGTGTCTTGTAAAGAGGGATTATTACCTCCCTCTTACAACTTGCGATACCCCTACTAATACACCCCAACATCCCTCTAGTCTTACCTACTGCTTTAGTGGTCTGCTTGGATGGTTTCAGGTCATCTGTGATGATAATGCCCAAGTCTCTTTCTTCCCTTGTGACTGCCAGCAACTCCCCTCCCAGCCTATAGGTGTCTTCAGGGTTTCTCTTCCCTGTGTGCATGATCTTGCACTTCTTTGTGTTAAACTCCAGTTGCCACTGTTCCAACCATTTTGCTAGTTTATCCAGATCTCTACTCATTGTGACCACCCCATCTGGATCATCTACAATGTTGCAGATCTTGGTGTCATCTGCAAACAGACAAACCTTACCCTGCAGTCCCTCTGCAATGTCACTGATGAAGATATTGAAGATGACTAGCCCCAGGACTGATCCCTGAGGTACCCCACTTGTGACTTGCATCTCTTCTGATTGTATACTGTTTACCACCACTCTGTTTTCTGCCCAACAACCAGTTTGCCACCCAGTTGACCAACTTCTGACCCACCCCAAGCCTACCCAGCTTATTAATCAATCTTCTATGTGGAACAGTATCGAAAGCTTTACTGAAGTCAAGGTAGGCAACATCGATTGCTCCCCCTTAGTCCACCACTCTGGTTACCCAGTCAAAGAAATCTAAGAGATTAGTTTGACAGGACCTTCCTTTTGTAAACCCATGCTGTCTTGGATCTTGTGCCCCTATGGATTCCAGGTGTTGCACTATCCTTTCCTTAAGGAGTGCCTCCATAATCTTGCCCACTACTGAGGTAAGACTGACTAGTCTGTAGTTCCCTGCCTCCACCTTGCTACCACTCTTGTGGAGTGGGATCACATGAGACCTTCTCAAGTCTTCTGGGACCTCTCTTGTGCTCATAGACTCACTAAACAGTTCTGATAATGGCTCTGCTAGTTCCACCCTTAGCTCCTTAAATATCCTAGGATGTATGCCATCAGTCCCATTGCCTTGTCCACCCTGAGCTTATCGAGCTCTTGTAGGACCCTTTCTTTTGTGAAGGGACTAGTGCACACCTCCCTCCCCCGTGTCCATGGTGCTGAGCTGTGGACTCTACCTACCTTCTCTTCAGTAAATACTGAGCAGAAGTATCTATTTAGGATAGATGCTTTTACATGGTCCTCCACCTCACATGCCCCCTCATCCCCTTTGGTCTAATGTATCTATAGAAAGTCTTGTCACCTTCTTTTACTGTTCGTGCTACTGTTTCCTTGGTTTGGGACTTTGCCTGCCTTACTGCTTTCCCTGCTTCCCTTAGGGAAGTTTGGTATGCCTCCCTATCTTCATGCCGCTGCATTCCCTTATATTTCCTGAAGGCCAGCCTTTTGGCTCTGACCTTTTCTGCTACTGTATTTGAGAACCAAAGTGGTTTCCTTCTTCTTTTGCACTTCCTTTTCTCTGTAACACAATGGGATGTTGCTTCAAGTATTGCATCCTTAATGCTTGCCCTCTTTGCCTGTACCCCCTCACCTGTATTTCTTTTTGCCAGGGCTATCTTAACTCTGTTGGCCATCTTATCAAAGTCAGCTCCTCTGAAGTCCCATATTTTTGCCTTGGAATGGGATGATTTAGTTTTAGTGGCTAAATTGAACCATACCATGTAATGGTGTCTGGCCCCCAGGATACCTTCTACCTGGACATTTGTGATCCTTTCCCTGGTAGTCAGTGCTAGATCTAGGATAGCCCTGTCTCTTGTGGGTGGTTGTCTACTGTAACAGTGTGACACATATATACTCTGAAAGACACACACACACGTTGAGACACACAGACATACATACACTGAGACACACGTTCACTGGGACACAAACATAATTGAGACACTCACTTACATACAGTGAAACACACATACACTGAACCAACCACACACATATATACACTGAAACACACATACAATGAGACACACACATGCACTGGGACACACACACTTACACTGACTGACATACACATATGCAGATATACATACACATGCACTGAGATATACACACACATGCACTGAGATATACACACATACACAGAAACATAGACACAAACACTGAGACACTCGCATTCACTAAGACACACACACTGACACACAGACATTCACTGAGACACACACATACACTGAGACACACACACATTCAGTGAGACATATACACAGAGACACACACATACACTGAGACACACATACACTGCCCCTCAACATGACCTTCCCCCTGTAAACCCATACTGCTTTGGGTCCTGTAATCCACTGGACACAAGATAGTCCACAATCCTTTCCTTCAGTAGTGTTTTCATTAACTTACCTACCACCGATGTCAGGCTGACAGGCCTGTAAATGCCCACCTCCTCCCTGCTACCACTTTTGTGTAGTGGGACTACCTCTGCCCCTCTCCTGTCCCCTGGGGACCATGCCAATCTCCAGTGATCTGTTAAATAGGTCTGGCAGAGGTGCATTCAGTATCTTCCTGAGCTTCCTCAGCACTCTTGGATGTATCCTGTCTAGCCCCATAGTTTTGTGTGCCTTCAGGTTAGCAAGTGCTTTTTGGACTTTCTCCTCAGAAAATGGACTGGTGTACACTCCCCTCCTCTCAGAGCTCCTGGTGCCTTTTCAAGCTCCCTCCCTTTCCCCTTCTACTGTGACTACTGAGTAGAAGTGCTGTATTTGTTTAAGATGTTAGTCTTTTCTTGATCCCCCTCTGTACAGTCCCCCCCTTAACCCTACAATCCCTCCCATGGTCTTCCTTTTCTCGCTAACATACCTAAACAAGCATTTGTCAAAGCCGAATGTTGATTGCGTTGGTGTGTTGAGCTCGCTCAGTGCCCCTCTGTCAATCGCTCAGTATGTTTCTCCCGGTGCTGCAGGCTGCTCTTTTGTACTAGGCTCCTGCCTGCGTTGGCACCTTGTTCTGCCCACTAAGAAATCCCGACAGAGCTCCGTTGAGGTGGTTCACTCCACTCTCTCACGTGCTCATTTTGTTTCTCCTGGCGCTGCAGGCTGCCGTTTTGTACTGGGCTCCTGCATCTATTGGTGGCTTTTTCTGCCCACAAAGAAATCTGCAGCAGTCCCGACACAGGTCTGTTGAGCTTGCTGACTCCCTCTCTCTCACTCGCTCGTTCCGTTTCTGCCGGCACTGCAGACTGGCCTTTTGTACTGGGCTCCTGCCTGCATTGCCGCCTTTTTCTGCCAACAAAGAAATCTGCAGCAGTCACGATAGAGCTCTATTGAGCTCACTCACTCCCCCTCTCTCATTCACTTGTTGTGTTTCTCCCGGCACTGCAGGCTGCCCTTTTGTACTGAGCTCCTGCCTGCGTTGGCACCTTTTTCTGCCTACAAAGAAATCCACAGCTGTCCCGACAGAGCTCTGTTGAGGTCACTCACTCCCCCCCCGTGTCACTCACTCATTCTGTTTCTCCTGGTGCTGCAAGCTGCCCTTTTGTACTGGGCTTCTGCCTGCATTGGCACCTTTCTGCCCACAAAGAAATCTGCAGCAGTCCCGACAAAGCTTCATTGAGCTCACTCACTCCCCCTCCCTCACTCGCTTGTTCTGTGTCTCCTGCCACTGTAGACTGCCCTTTTGTACTAGGCTCCTGCCTGCAATGGCGGCTTGTTCTGGCCAGAAAGAAATCTCATGCAGTCCTGACACAGCTCCATTGAGCTCTCTCACTCACCAATTCCATTCCTGCCGGCGCTGCAAAGTGGCCTTTTGTACTGGGCTTCTGCCTGCTTTGCCGCATTCTCTGCCCACAAAGAAATCTGCAGCAGTCACAATAGAGCTCCGTTGAGCTCGCTCACTACCACACTGTCTCTCACTCGTTCTGTTTCTTTTGGCGCTGCAGGCTGCACTTGTGTACGGGGCTCCTGGCTGCATTGGCACCTTTGTCTGTCCACAAAGAAATCCACAGCTGTCCTGACAGAGCTCCATTGAGGTCACTCAGCCTCCCTCTGTCATCTGCTCCTTCTGTTTGTCCTGGCGCTGCAAGCAGCCCTTTTGTACTTGGCGCCTTTTCCTGCCCACAAAGAAATCCTCAGCAGTCCTGATAGAGCTCCGTTGAGCTCACTCAGTCCCCCCGTCTCACTCACTCATACTGTTTCTCCCACCACTGCAGGCTGGCCTTTTGTACTGGGCCCCTTCCTGCATTGATGCCTTTTTCTGCCCACAAAGAAATCCGGAGCAGTCCTGACAGCGCTCCGGTGAGTTCGCTCTCTACCCCTCCGTCACTCACTCTCTCGTTCTGTGTCTCCCAGTGTTGCAGGCTACCCTTTTGTACTGGGCTCTTGCATTGGGGCCTTTTTCTACCCCCAAACAAATACGCAGCAGTCCAGACAGAGCTCAGTTGAGCTCGGTCACTCCCTCCTCTCACTTGTTCGCGCGCAATCAACATAAAAATGTCTTGTCCCCTTTTGATACTCTGAGCTATTATCTCCTCAACCTGCACCTTTATGCTCCTTACTGCTTTGCCAGCCTGCCATTGTTTTACCTGATACACTTCCCTATCCTCCTCCCTTTGGGTCCCATTATACCTTCCAAATGCTTTTTTTTAGCTTTTACCTTTTCTGCTACCTCTTTTGAAAACCACAGCGGTCTTCCCTTTCTTTTACTTTTGCTTACATGCTTGACACAGAGGTTTGTTGCCTTCATTCTGCCTTCTGTTAGTTTGGCCCACTTTTCCTCCACCCCTCCAGGTCTTCTCCCCCTTCTAGGTCCCTCCTGAGGAAATCACCCATCTGTATAAGATCAGCCCTTCTGAAGTCCAGGACTCTCGCCAATGTGGGTGGATTCTGCAGCAGTTTTGTTGAACCACACTGTACGATGATCTCTGGTCACCACCTGGCTTCCTACTGTACCATGACATCTACAACACACTCTCTGTTAGTAAGCACCATATCCAGTATTGCCCTATCGCCAGTAGCTTTACTGACTAGTTGCCTGAGGAACACACCCCTGTAGGGAGTCCAGGATGTCCCTGCTCCTAGCTGAAGCTGCTGTAGGAAGGCTCTAATCTACATCCAGCAGACTGAAGTCCCCCACTAGCAACACTGCCCCCTTTTTAGCCATTTTGCTAATTACTTCTAACATTTCCTCTGGCACTGTCAATTTGCAGAACCTTTATCCTAAATAGAGTCTGGATCTGGACCCAACCTCGTTGCTGCTGCTTTGGAGTCTGCAGCTTGTGAATAGAAACTGATGGAGATGGATTCGTGGGATTAGAAGAAACATTTTTCACCATAGTAATATTGTTTCTTCTTAAAGGATCCATCAGTAATACTCACAATCCCTTACCCTTCCTACCCTTCCAGAATCTGGAAATAGATTCAGACAAGAATCAGTTTCTGTTTACTGGCTTGAGCTTTACTTATTACAGTGTGTTTACAATCCTGAATAAGTGGTCTAATCAAATGTCTGCAATATGTTTATTATGTTGATTGCACGCAGCGTAAGAAACATATTGGGACAGCTTGCTGAGAAGCAGGCTGTGAAGGCAGGGCACTCTTGTGGCCAATGCCCCCATAGCCTGCAAAGGCTTGTCCCACTTCCCCAATGCCATGGCAGGCTGCTGGTGACACAAGTTTGGAATGTTTGCACCAACTAGTGACAATTTAGCAGTTGTAATCAGGGGCTGCCTCATCATTGCAGCATCAGCCATCCGCTGCAATGAGAGAGCGACCCGTCATTGCAGGGTGGGATGTAAATACCCTGATATTGCCTGTGAACATGGTGGCGGGCTGCTGCTGTGTTCACAAACAATATTAACCCCCCTCCACCATGTTTTTCTGCCGACGGGGGAGCCCACTCCCCGTTGGCATAATGTACCTCACCCTCTGTTTAACTGTCTGCTGACTGGGTGCCCAGTCACCGTCAGCAAAAAGGAATCCCCATTTTGTTGTTTGCCAATGGGGGTGCCCAGTCCCTGTTGGCACAAAGGAATCCCCCCCTTTTGTTGTTTGCCGACGGGGGTGCCCAATCCCCCATCAGCTACAGCTGGCCCCTTCAAAAAAGTAAGCCATTGGTGGCACACTGGGAGCTCACCCCATCGTGCCACTTGGCCCTGTAGAGGGAAAAACAGTCCCGCAAAGTCTTTAGTTTTTTTTTTGGACCTGAAAAAAAGAAAACTGTCCCTCGTGGTCTCTCGGCCCCTCCACCCGCAACCCGCACCAACCCACTGTGCACCCTGCCTCCCCACACCCCCTTTCCCCATACTTACCTCCAGAGCTGGGCGCGACGATCTTTGGTGGACCGAGAACGCGTCTGCACTCTTCAAAGCTGACCGCGAACTGAGGAAATGCCGGTAAGCTGTATAATGTAATAAATAGGGTTCTTCCAACTTTGCCGCATATCTCTGGCATTTTTTGGAATTTTGACACCAAATTTTCAACAGGGGTTTTTTGGGACCCCTCCTCATGAATACTGTCACTGTCATGGCGTTATTCGGGCCTAAAGGGTGATTTTGTGGTCACTGTGCGGAATCACCTTTGGGGGCCGATTAATGAAACAACAGTGCCAGTGTTCATGAGATGGGCTCTCAAAAAGCCTATGTTGCAATCTAGGAAAATCCAAAAATGACTGTTTTAGATGCGCTGCGCAACTGCTACGCACGCTCATAACTTCATGAATTTGCAACATTTTCACACCAGATTTTCAACGTTGGTATTTTGTCACACCTCCTTGTGAACAGTACAGCTGTTATTGTTTACATCCTGGGGGAAATGTGTCCGCACTTTCAGCGCAGAATAGCTCGGTCGCTGTCGGAAATCAGTGTTCAGGACAGATTAAGGAAATGACAGTGACACTGTTCATGAGTAGAGGTCCTGAAATGGCTATATTGAAAATTTGGTAACGATACTCCATAAAATGACCGTGTTATGAGCATGCATTGCACAGTTTGCACGCACGCTTGTAACTTCGCAAATTTATAATATTTTCACTCCAGATTTTCAACATTGCCATTTTACCACACCTACTTATGAACAGTGCAGCTGTCATTTTTCCCTTCCTGGCTGAAATGTGTTTTTTGCAGTTCTGGCACAGAACAGAGCGGTCGCTGTGGGAAATCACTGTCCGGGACAGATTAATAAAATTACTGTGATATTGTTTATGAGCAGAGGTCCTAAAATGCCTATGTTGAAAATTTGGTGATGATAGCCCATCAAAAGAGTGTGTTACATGTGCGTTGCACACTTTCCACACACCTTTGTAACTTTGCAGATTCGTAATATTGTCATGCCACATTTTCAACAATGGCATTTTTTCACACCTCCTTATGAGCAGTACAGCTGTCATTTTTCACATCCTGACTGAAAAGTGGTTTCACAGTTACGGCACAGAATAACACGGTTGCTGTGGGATGTCAGTGTTCGGGACAGATTAAGAAAATGACAGTGACACTGTTCATGAGCAGAGGTCCTAAAATCCCTATGTTGAAAATTTGGTGACAAAACTCCATAACATAACTGTGTTACAGGCGTGCATTCAACTGTTTCCACGCACCCTTGTAACTTCGTATATTTGTAATATTTTCACGCCACATTTTTAACAGTGGCATTCTTTCAAACCTTCTAATGAACAGCACAGCTGTCATTTTTCACATTCTGGCTAAAATATGTTTTTGCACTCCTGACGGAGAATAGCATGGTCGCTGTGGGAAATCAGTGTTTGGGACAGATTAAGATGGAACAAGTGAGAGGGGGGAGTGACTGAGCTCAACTGAGCTCTGTCAGGACTGCTCCAGATTTGTTTGTGGGCAGAAAAAGGCCCCAACACAAGAGGCCAGTACAAAAGGGCAGCCTGCAGCACTGGGAGAAAGAGAACGAGAGAGCAAGTGAGGGAGGGGGAGTGAGCGAACTCACCGGAGCGCTGTCAGGACTGCTGCGGATTTCTTTGTGGGCAGGAAAAGGCATCAATGTAGGCAGGGGCCCAGTAGAAAAGGCCAGCCTGCAGCGGTGTGAGAAACAGTATGAGTGAGTGAGACAGGGGGACTGAGTGAGCTCAACGGAGCTCTATCAGGACTGCTGTGGATTTCTTTCTTGGCAGAAAGAGGCGCCAATGTAGGCAGGAACCCCGTACAAAAGGGTTGCTTGCAGTGCCAGGACAAACAGAATGAGCATGTGACAGAGGGAGACTGAATGACCTCAACAGAGCTTGTCGGTACAGCTGTGAATTTCTTTGTGGACAGACAAAGGTGCCAATGCAGCCAGGAGCCCCGTACACAAGCACTGCCTGCAGCACCAAGAGAAACAGAATGAGTGAGTCACAGAGTGGTAGTGAGTGAGCTCAGCAGAGCTCTATTGTGACTGCTGTGGATTTCTTTGAGGGCAGAAAATGCGGTAACGCAGGCAGGAGGCCAGTACAAAAGGCCAGCTTGCAGCGCGGGCAGAAACGGAATGAGTGAGTGAGAGAGGGGGAGTGAGCAAGCTTAGTGGAACTGTGTTGGACTGCTTCAGATTTCTTTCTGTCCAGAACAAGCCACCAATGCAGGCAGGAGCCCAGTACAAAAGGGCAGCCTGCAGCGGCAGGAGACACAGAATGAGCAAGTGAGGGAGTGGGAGTGAGTGAGTTCAACAGAGCTCTGTTGGAACTGCTGCAGATATGTTTGTGGGCAGAAAAAGGCAGCAATGCACGCAGGGACTCAGTGCAAAATGGCAGCCTGCAGTGGTGGGAAAACCAGAATGAGCGAGTGAGAGATGGAGAGGGAGCGAGCTCAACTGAGCTGTATTGTAACTGCTGCAAATGGCGGCAATGCACGCAGGAGCCCAAAACAAAAGGGCAGCCAGCAACGTGGGCAGAAATGGAATGAGCGAGTGAGAGAAGGGGAGTGAGTGAGCTCAACTGAGCTGTGTCAGAACTGCTGCAGATTTCATTGTTGGCAGAAAAAGGTGCCAACAGAGGCAGGAGCCCAGTACAAAAGGGCAGGCTGCAGAACCAGGAGAAACAGAATGAGTGAGTGACACAGGGGGAGTGAGCGACCTCAACGGAGCTCTGTCGGGACAGCTGTGGATTTCTTTGTGGGCAGAAAAAGGTGCCAGCGCAGGCAGGAGCCCAGTACAAAAGGGCAGCCTGCAGCACCAGGAGAAACAGAATGAGCGAGAGACAGAAAGGGAGTGAGCGAGCTCAATGGAGCTCTGTCATGACTGCTGCGGATTTGTTTGTTGGCAGAAAAAGGCGGCAACGCAGGCAGGAGTCAAGTACAAAAGGCCAGCCTGCAACCCCGGCAGAAACGGAATGAGTGAGTGAGTGACAGACAGGGAGTCAGCAGGCTCAACAGACCTGAGTCGGGACTGCTGCAGGTTTCTTTGTGGGCAGAAAAAGCTACCAACAGAGGCAGGAGCCCAGTACAAAAGGGCAGGCTGTAGTGCCAGGAGAAACTGAGTGAGCGAGTGAGAGAGGGGGAGTGAGCCACCTCAATGCAGCTCTGTCAGGACAGCTGCGGATTTCTTAGTGGGCAGAACAAGGTGCCAACACAAGCAGGAGCCCAGTACAAAACAGCAGCCTGCAGCACCGGGAGAAACAGACTGAGCGAGTGACAGAGGGGCAGTGAGTGAGCTCAACACACCAACACAATCAACATTCAACATTGACAAATGCTTGTTTCTTGTGAGTCCGCTTTAATTGTGTATTAGTTTTCAAACTTTTATCAAAATCTTTAAAAAAATTTTGGTAGCCATTTAGCTAGTTTTAGTGATCACAGCTCCCCTTTGCTCTAGAAACAAATCTGACATTTGGCAGTTAAAGGGAGGGTGACCACAATGTAGATAGAGTTTGAACTTCATTCTAATTGTAAATTCCATAACTAGCATACGTTCTATCTCTAGGGCAACTCAATTCAGTGGACTGATTGCAGTTTGTGAATATTGATGGATCCCTTAAGAAGAAGCAGCATTACTTCAGTGAGTAATTGTTTTTTTACTTGCACTCTGATGGTAGCTTCCCCAAGTGCCTCATCCAACTCCTTTCCCTGTGCTGGAGATCTGTTCACCACACCGGAATGGCTAGCAGCCCCAAGCCTGTCTCCAGCGGGACCCAAATCACCTCCAGACCTTTTTTTTCCCTCAAGGTGCCCCTGTATCTCCGTGGCCTTGATTTCCTTCGTGACGTATAAAACAACTCTCCTCCCCTCCTTCCCGCCCTCTCTCTTGAACATAGAGTAGCCCGTTATGGCCATGTCCACGTTGTGGTGCTCCATGCACCACGACTCCGTTCCGGTCACTAAATCCATGTCATCCTCTGCCATGATTGCCCTCAGGTCCGGAATTGTTTTCAAAGACTTCTTGCGCTGACGCACATTGCTCTTCACAGCCTCCTTCACCCCCTGTCCATCGCCCTGATTCCCCCTCCCATTCCTGACTTGAGAAAGGAACAGGAGTTCCTAAATGTATCAGGAGGGTGCTGCTTGTCTCTAAGAGTACAAGCATTTGTCAATGCCGGACGTTCGCTTGCAGGTATTTGCAGTGGTGTTTGTCACGTATGGTGCTTTACCCTAATGCCCTGTGCGGTTGCTGGTATTTGCAGTACAAATTTTCAGCATGACCTTTTTGTTACCCCCACCTCATAAAAGCATTTGAGACCTCTGCTTATGAACAGTCCCACTGTTATTTTGTTAATCTGTCCTGAACGTTGATTTCCCACAGCGACCATACCATTCTGCTCCACATGTGCAGAAACACAGTTCAGGCAGGATGTGAAAAATGACAGCAGTAGCATTCATAGGGAGGTGTGAAGGGATGGCAATGTTGAACATCTGGAGTGAAAATACAACAATTTCTCGAACTTACAAGTGTACATGGAACTGGGCAAGAATGAACGTCATGACACAGTCATTTTGTGGACTTTGTCACCAAATTTTCAACATAGGCATTTTGGGACCTCTGCTCATGAACAGTGTCACTGTGATTTTCATAATCTGTACTGAGCATTGATTTCTCACTGTGAGCACACCATTGTGCGCTGGATGTGCAAAACACATTTCAGCCAGGATGTGAAAATGTCAGCTGTACTGTTCATAAGGAGGTGTGAAAAATGCCAGTGTTAGAAATCTGAATTGAAATATTTCAAATTCTCGGGTTATGAGTGCGGCGTGGAAAGTGCAGAACACACGCCTCAGAATACAGTCATTTTTGACATTTTTCTACCAAATTTGCAACATAGGCTTTTGGAGACTCTGCTCATGAATAGTGTCACTGTGATTTTCTTAAAGTGTCCCATACATTGAGTTCGCACACCGACTGCGCCCATTGTGCGCCACATGGGCAGAAACACGTTTTGGGCAAGATGTGAAAATGACAGCTGCACTGCTCATAAGGAGGTGTGGTAAATGGCAATATTGAAAATATAGATGAAAATATTGAAAATTCATGAAACTTCTGATGGTAGGAACTCTTGTATGCGGCTAGTAAAACAAAGTCATTTTTAGGATTTTTTCACCAATTTCGAATACACAGCCATTTTAAGACCTCTTCTCATGAACAGTGTCACTCGTGATTTTCTTAATGTGTCCCATACATTGAGTTCGCACACCGACTGCGCCATTGTGCACTACATGAGCGGAAACACATTTTAGGCAGGATGTGAAAAATGACAGCTGTACTGCTCATGAGGAGGTGTGGTAAAATGGCAATGTTGAAAATCTGGAGTGAAAATATTGAAAATTCGCAAACTTACGAGCGTGTGTAGGAACTGCGCAATGCACGCTCGTAAAACAGTCATTTTAAGGAATTCTTTCACCAAATTTTCAACATAGCCATTTTAAGACCTCTGCTAGTGAACAATATCACTGTGATTTTTCTTTGTCCCATATATGAGTTCAGCACACCGGCTAGCCATTATTGCGCTGATGTGAAACACGTTTAGGTGAGATGTGAAAATGACAGCTGTACTGCTCATAATAAGGTGTGGTAAAATGGCAATGTTGAAAATCTGGAGTAAAATATTGAAAATTTGCGATTTTACGGCCTGCATAAGAACTACTGGCGCTAAGTAAAGCGATAATTTTGAAATTTTCCACCAAATTTTCAAAATAGGCTTTTGAGACCGCCTTATAAATGCTGGCAGTGTCGTTTCATTAATCTGGCCTGAAAGGTGATTTCGCGCAGTGACTGTGCAATCACCCTCCAGGCCCGAATAACGCCATGACAGTGACATCATTCATGAGAAGGGGTCCCAAAAACCCCATGTTGAAAATTTGGTGCAAAAATTCCAAAAAATGCCTGAGATATGCAATAAAGTTGAAAAAAACCCATCTAGCCCATTATACAGCTTACCGGCATTTCCTCAGTTCGCGGTGGAAGCGAAAAGAGTCGGGCGTGTTCCAGTCCATTGAAGTCGTCGGCGCTGGACTCCGGAGGTAAGTATAGGGGGGGGGGAGTTGTGGGAGTAAGGTTGTTCAGTGGGTTGGTGCGGGTTGTGGGAGGTGGGCCAGGGAGAAGCGCCGTGGGACCGTTTTAATTTACAGGTTTAAAAAAAAAAAGACGGCGTGGAGCGTTTGCCATGCTGGGGTGGGCTCCCAGCATGGCAGAAGAGATGGCTGGGGAGGCGTGGAGCTGGCGGGGATTGGGCACCCGTCCGGCTAAAACTCAGGGATTGCTGGGGTGGGCTCCCAGCGTGGCACCCAAAGCTGGGGGCGTGAGGCGCTGCCAGCATGCAGTGGTGCGATGCGGGACATTTGCCACGCCAGGTGGGCTCCCAGTGTGGCAGCAGGAAAGCTGTTTGGGGGACATGGAGCCAACGGGGGATTGGGCACCCCTGTCACCCAAAACAAGATTTGCCACGCTGGGGTGGGCTTCCAGCGTGGCACCAAAGCTTTGGGGGGGGACGTGAGGCACTGCCAGCACACAGCAGTGGTTTTCTTTGAAGTGAAGACCACCGCTGTCATACACACACCAGCATCCATTGGTGCAGGACCTACGCCTGCTCAATGGAGCAGTGTACAGTACAGGACAGTCACACCTCCAAACTGTCCTATTCTCCCAAGACGTTCCTTGCGCATGCTCACAAGCGAACGTAAAAATGACATCAATTGCAACTGTAAGAGAACCTGGTGTGTTCTTGAAACAGGTGGTGACCATGCAAGTTTTTGTGAATTACCTTTTTAACTTCCTCATTCTTTGACTCCTTCAATCCTTTACCCTCACTTACCTGGGTTTTACTCCCACTTGTCTTCTGTCTTGTCCTCATCCTTGCCTTTCTGCTCCCATGCGCTAGTGGAGTTTTCTCCCACCAGGCCCTCCCTCCTCCTCGCTGCTCCACCATCCTGGGGTGCAATTTGTGCCTCTTTTTGCATTACTGTTTCCGCCCCAGGCTAGTTTAAATGTTCATCCAAGTAACACTTAAACCTCCCACCAAGGACTGCAGTCCCCTTTATGGAAGGATGCAGCCTGCCTCCCTTATAGAGGCTGACATTCTCCCGGGCTGGTCCCCAGTCCCCGATGTAGCTAAAGCCCTCCTTCATACACCATGCCTTCAACCAGTTGCTAAATGCCCTGGTGCAGAGCACCCTTGCTCCTCCCTGTCTGTACACTGGTAACACCTCAGAAAAAGCCACCATGTGTACTACCAGCTTAAGGCCCCTCCACAATTCTGAGAAGTTACTTTGCACTACCCTTACCCTGTCCCTAGCCAGGTCATCTGTCCCCAGGTGGACAAAGAGATCTAGACGCATACACATACTCTGATACACACATGCATACTAGGGGTGGGCGAATACTTCATTTTGAATATTCAACCAAATATTCATATTCATGGCCCCACATATTTTAAAATTCAGTATTCATTATTCATGTACCTGTGGGTGGGGGGGGCAGCCCTCCACCCTCCTCCCCAGCCCAATCATGTTAAAAACAACCCCCCATCCCTCCACCCTCTGACATAAGCAATCCCCCAACACCCATAATTTAAGCTTTAAAAGTATAAATAACAAAAAACTCCCATGATGGGTGACCAGCGCAATCCGCACAATCCGCCCGCCTCCGTGGCTGACCGTCGTCTCCTCTTGCCATATTTAAATGTTAAAAATTATCCTCCTGTCCCACCACCTCAGCAGCAGCACCTAAATTCCACCCTCCTTCACCAGAGTACCCACATTCATAAAATGAAGGGTCCTGCAAGTGTAGGATGGCGTAGGTGACTGACACAACCCGCCCTCTTGCACGACCATCTGCCTTCCTGTGAATGGGGCTGCTGTGCTTGCTCACATAGTAAAATGGTTCATCATGTGATCGTTGTTTTACTATGTGAACAAGCACTGGGGCACCATTCACAAGAAATGGCCAGCCATGGAGTAGGGTGGGTTGTTTCGGTCACCTTCCCCTGCTGGGAGGAACTCAGTGGTGCTGGAATGGTTTGAAAAGTGGTAGGGCCAAGGACATAAGGGGTAAATTTTCCCTTATTAAATATATTACCATGGTAGCAAAAAGTGATAGGGCCACTTATGAAAGTGGTAGGGCCATGGCCCTAGTGGCCCCCCCTGTTCCGGCACCTGTGGAGGAACTTAGTTCATTTTATGAAATTTGGGTGGGGGGGCTTGGATGCTGCTGTTTGTGGGTGGGGGCTAATTTCTCTGTATTGAAAAATGGCAAGAGGGAGACAGCGGCCAGCCGTGGAGGTGGAGTGGGTTGTGCCAGTTGGCCATCAGGTACGTGGTTTTTGTAATTAAACTTTTTAAAGCTTCAATTGTGGGTGCTAGGGGGAGGAGGGTGGGATTTGGCTTGTTGCACAGAGTGGTGGGATGGTTGTTTTTCTAATGACTGGGCTGGGGAGGAGGGTGGGAGGCTGTTTTTTCACTCTTCCCCATAGGTACACAAACAACTAATACTGAACTTCCAAATATTTGGGGCCCTGAATACAAATATTTTGTTTATTTAGTTTTTTTTTAATTTTGGTAACCAGGAAAGGTACACTCAGGCGAGGCTTGCTTCCAGGTGCGACCTGTGGGCAGGGTACAAAGGGTTGATGCAAACATAGGAAAACAACAAATCATTCCATAGAATAATACAAGCAGTCATGTGCTACCTACCTGATAAAGTACTGAAGGATATTGCCTGGCCTATGCTATTTTCTTTCTGCTGACTCCAGGCCAATGTACTAACCTAATTATGCCTCATGGTTGCCGACTTCCTGCACACGTTTACGTGACAATGCCTCTTATGGCTGCTACATTAATGTCCCATGTTAATTGTTGTCATTGTTGTGCATAGGTTGGTCTGTTTCTTTTTGTATGCTGATACTGATGAGGAACCTTTGTAAATGAACATGCTTGCTCAAAGGTATTCATCTGATTGTTCAAATAATAAATAAACAACACTCTAGTCAGGAATGTTTGGTACACTATCCCATACTGGCATGGTACCCACACGCAAAAATACATAATACACACAGTAATGGCATAACAAAAGTCTCTCAAGGGCTAGAAGATACATATGACATACAGGCGTAGTATATTGAAACAGAGGCATGAATATAGTATTAAATATACAAATAGGCTATCAATATTCTGCCAAACATTCAAAATAAGGAATTCACCCATCCCCTAGTGTGTGTGTGAGTGTGTGTGTGTGTGTGTGTGTGTGTGTGTGCATGTGTGTCTGTATCTGTGTGTGTGTGTGTATGTGTTTGTGCGTGTGTGTGTGTGTGTGTGTGTTTGTGTGAGTGTGTGTGTGTCAATGTGTGATAGTGTGTGTGTGAGTGTGTGTGCGTTTGCGTGTGCGTGTATGTGAGTGTTTGTATGTGAGTGTGTGTGTGTGTGAGTATATGTGTGTGTGTGTGTGTGTGATAGTGTGTGTGTGAGTGTGAGTGAGTGTGAGTGTGTGAGTGTGCGTGTGTGTGTTTGAATGAATGTCTGTGTGTGAGTGTATGTGAGAGTGTGTGAGAGTGTGTGAGAGTGTGTGTGAGTGTGTGTGTGAGTATGTGAGAGTGAGTGTGAGAGAATGTGCATGCGTGTAGTGTGTAAATAAATGATTCAATGGTTGGGCTGGGGAGAAGGGTGGGGGCTGTTTTTTCTCTTTTTTTTGTTAGCATTTCCTGAATATGAATGAATAGGTATGAATAGTGCCACTATTCATTATTCGCATCCAAATAATGAATAATGCAAATAATACACATTATTCATGGTATTCAGGAGATACTGTTCATCCCCCACACACCCCTATTAGAATAACAATCAGTTAATCACTCCCTAAGGGTAATATGGCAATTAGTTGTGCCTTGTGCCACTTTATACCCCTTGGAGGTGATTAACGGACTGTTAAAGCAGCAGTATTTGTCAGCTGGCAAACAATTTCATCATATAGTTTTTCAGCAAAAATGTAGAAAAAGGATAACACCTTTGAATGAGATTCTGATAGTCAGGATACAGACAAACAACAGAACAAGGGGACATGTCACTGAAAGGAGGGCGAGTTAAAGAATACATCAGGAAGAAGTATGTCACTGAATGAGTGGTGGACACAGGGACCTCAAGAGCAGGTGGTATTAACAGATACAGTGCTGGAAAGGTACTTTGAAGGGAAAGGGTTGACAGCGTATTGTCACTGAGTCAGTGGGAGGGAGGAGCTTTATGGGCTGATGTTCTTTTCTTCCTAAAGTAGTTTGAATGTATGTGCAGTGTCAACATCACACGACAACTTTCCAACACGCTCGATAACTGCAGAAGAGCTGTGGGCCAATGGCCAGCCTAAACAAGTCTATCGGAAGCCCTGCAGCCTTCAGGAAGTGATTCACTCATTCTTCAGAAAAGTAAATCAGCTCTTAGTCAGCTGACTGCCCGAGCAAGATCTGACATTCAGCTCCATTGCAGAGTGCAAAAACAGAGACACAGACACACGCACACACACACACACACACACTCTCACTCTCTCTCTCTCTCTCTCTCGCTCTTTGGACTCCACTCTTTTATGCTCTGGAGTTTGGTGCAGTCCAAGATGTCAAAACACCTGAGCATGCCCCCAAACTCCACATAATTAGCCAACCAAAGACAAGATGTAATTGAAAGAGCAGGATCGACTTCAGCATATCACTCCATAAACATGCTCTAGGCAGCTATTAAAATTTACCATGAAACACCCTTTTTTAAATTTCATTTACATTTCCCAGGTTATGCAGTATTCAGTATTTTTGCCAGTTTAATCGTGAAGTCTGTATAAGGTACTTTCATCAACATTTTAGTACTTCATATGTACTGGTTATGATATACATGGATATTACATTTATTTAAAATCAAAAAGAAAGACAGTAGAAACCACTGACACAAAGTTTTTATTCACAGTACAAACAGAAACATAGAATGTGTTGGCAGAAAAGGACCGGTGGGCCCATCTAGTTTTCACTATTGTCCCTGACTATAACTACACACGGGACCCTATTAGGTCTCAGGTGCTCCTCCTTCCTCTCTTTCCTCTATTATACCCATGTGCCTATCCCACGCATGCTTAAAGTTCCCCACTGTCTGCCCAAGGACACTGGCAGGGTGGACATGGTCCAGCCGAGGGCTACCACAATGGTGCGGAGGTTGCACAAGAAGTCATCTGAGGAGAGGCTGTGGGAACTCAACATGTACTTCCTGAAGGAGAGAAGAGCGTGAGGGGACATGATTGAGACCTATAAGTATAAGTACCTCACAGGAGTGAACTTGGTGCAAGTGGGGAGTCTCTGTCAGAGAAGGAAAAGAACCAGAACAGGGGGACATGCAATGAAGCTAAAGGGGGGCGAGTGTAAGAGGGCAGACGATGCCTAGAACAGCCTCTCAGAAGAGGTGGTGGGGCAAAAAGAGTGGGAGGGCTTCAAACATGCATGGGACGGGCATACAGGTGCAATAGATAGAGGAGAAGGAGGTGAGTGGGCACTGGCTACTAAACAGGGTCCGACGTGTTGGAATAGGCAGGGGAAAAAGAAGGCAGACCGGATGGGCCAACTGGTCCTTTTCTGCTGACAGATTCTATGTTTCTTTCAGACAGTTTTGAAAAGGACAGATGGCTAAACACTTTTCAAATTAGCTATCAGTTGCTACTATGTGTTGCTTGTATGGTGCTTTCTCTGTTTGCCAGATGGTAGAGTACCTGTCTGGCAATCCTTGCTGGGATGAATTACACCAGCTCTTCACCTGGATTGCATACAGTGTGTAGTGTTGTTTCTCTTCAAGGCTCACATTAGCACTGGTGTGATCCTCCAGATGGTACTGTCATGCCCAAAAAGTCTTCCTCTTCCCCTTCTTACCCATTATCCTCCCACACAACATCATCCCTCCATCTGCCCATGTCCCGCACGTCTACTGCAGGCCTGCATCTCATTGAGGCCACCAACAAGGCAACGTCCATGGCACGGCCAGAAACAATATGTTGTACAGTGAATTTGTGGAGTTGAGTGCCATGGGAGCCTCAAACAATATGTTTTGCTGTGAATTTATGGGGTTGAGCGCCATGGGGGACAGAAACAATATGAATTTATGGGGTTAAATTCCATGCAGTAACCAAAACTAAATACAGCACCCAAATAAACAATGATAGGAAGGGGAGCCTGACGAAGAACCTGCAGGAGTCTGAAGTGCTGGGGCTTTGTTTGTTCTGTCCATTTGTCGTTTGGCACAATAAACACTGACCATTAATTTTGTTGTCTCTTTAACCTGTTTTTTGCACACCTTTCTTGTTAGCTGTGTTCCATGGGAGCCAGAAACAGTATGCTGTGCTGTGAATTTGTGGGGTTGAGTGCCATGGAGGGGGGGGGTGCTGAAACAATGTGCTATGTATACTGTTACTTTGGTGAGTTAAACCTCTGGCAGAGGGCCAGAGTCTGAAACAAATGTGCTGTGCTGTGATTTTTGGGGATTAAATCCCATCTGAGAGCTTTGACAAGGCATGTTTATTTATACTGTGTCCAACTCTGAGAGCACTGGGCACGCACAGCCCAGTCTAAACAAACGCAGGTCATGTACATGTTGTATAAAAATCAGACAAAATAATATTACAGAGAAACTAAGATAACAGGGATAGTAAAATCCTAAAATACATTTAATAAAAAAAAAAAAAGCAGAATGAAGACAGACCCTGATACTCCCTGTGACAGCGGTACTCACTCTCAAGCCTTTTGCACAGTGGCATACAGCCACCCTTTTGTGGAGCGGACCAAGGAGAATGTTTGCAGGCTGTCTGCTCTGGCCTGGCAACCACATGCCACCTTATTTGCACACCCTCCTAGGTAAGGTTCACCTGCTTTAAGATTGCCAACACAGTCCCATAACTGTTCTCCTCTGGCTGCCCAGGCTGCCTTCAGTAGTCATGCCTTCGGTAGGCAGAAGTCACTATCTTAAACTTAGAATTCAGAACACACACCACAGATACTATATAGAGAATAATGGTCATGCAACTGTGTTATGGATTTTTTTGTACACACTTGAGGTGTATGATGACCCATAGACCTCGAGAACGAAGCTTGGGAAGTTAATGAGGTCATCACACCCCGGCAGTGTGTAAAAAAAAAATCCATAACACTCAGTTGCACAGCCCTTATTTTTATGTTGACTTGCGCGCATGCGTAAGCAACATCTTGCGCTAGTGCAGATCTTGGGGGCGCGGCTGCTGTTGGGCGAATGCAGGGCATGCATCAGTAGGTGCGTCCCTCATTCCCCAATCAGCCTGCATGCCACCGCCACACCATGCATTCATGATGGGGCAAGCACATCAAAGCAAAGGTCCGCTGCAATCTGAGCAAAGCTCGTCATACGCAGCGGACCCTTTGCTTGCCATGCTCGCCGCCATTATGACCATGGTTGGTGAGCGGGCAGGCCTCACGCACGCTGTCGACATCGGGGTGCCCAATCCCTGTCAGCAACCCCCTAATGCTGAATGCCGAGGTGTCTCCCTCGGCTCGCGTCTCCCTCCTCGCTAGCCCTGGCTCACCGGCAGGGGAGCCCACTTCGCCGGCATCACCCCAACTGTTGAATGCTGAGGGGTGCCCAATCTCGCCGGCATTACCTCCGTGTTGTGTGCCGACGAGAGTGCCCAATCCCCATTGGCTACTGACACCCCCAAAACTACTTTAGGTGGCACGCTGGGAGCCCACCCAGCATGCCAAATGCCCTGTAAGTCAAAACTGTCCCGCCTTTTTTACCTGCAAACGAAAGCTGTCCTCAGTCTAGATGCCCCTATCCCCCACCCGCACCCACCCACCCACTGCACACCCTGCCTCCCTCACCCTCCCACCCCATACTTACCTCCGGACTCTGGCACGACGATCTTCCGTGGACCGGGAACACGTCTGCACTCTTCAAAGCCGACCGCGAACTGAGGAAATGCCGGTAAGCTGTATAATGCAATGAATAGGGTTTTTTCAACTTTGCTGCATATCTCAGGCATTTCTTGGAATTTTGGCACCAAATTTTCAACATGGGGTTTTTGGACCCCTCCTCATGAATTCTATCACTGTCATGGCGTTAATCGGCCTCGAAAGGTGATTTTGCAGTCACTGCGCAAAATCACCTTTCGGGACCCATTAACGAAATGACAGTGCCAGTGTTCATGAGGTGGCCTCTCAAAAAGCCTATGTTCCAAATTTGGTGGAAAAAATCCAACAAATGCCTATTTTACGAGGGTGCGTTGAGCAGTTGCTACGTAGGCTCGTAACTTCGCGCATTCACAATATTTTAACACTGGATTTTCAGCATTGGCATTTTTGTGCACCTCCTTGTGAACAGTGCAGCTGTCATTTTCCACATCCTGCCCGAAATGTGTTTCCACACTTCCGGAGCACAATTGTGCAGTCGCTGTGGGAAATCAGTGTTTGGCCCAGATTATGAAAATGACAGTGACACAGTTCATGAGCAGAGCTCCTAGAATGCCTATGTTGAAAATTTGGATTTGATACTCCATAAAATGACTGTGTTACGAGTGTGCATTGGCAGATTGCACGCATGCTCGTACCATCATGCATTTGTGATATTTTCACTCTGGATTTTCACCATTGCCATTTTTCCACATCTCTTGATGAACAGTACAGCCGTCACTTCACATAACCTGCCCAAAATGTGTTTCCGCACTTCCGGCACAGAATAGCGTGGTTGCTGTGCAAAATCACTTCTTGGGGACACTTTGAGGAAATGACAGTGACACTGTACATGAGCAGAGGTGCTAAAATGCCTATGTTGAAAATTTGGTGCCGAACGCCCATAAACTGGCAGTGCTGCAAGCGTGCCTTGCATATTTCCCATGCACCCTTGCAACTCCGCAAATTCTGTATATTTGTATGCCACATTTTCAGCACTGGCATTTAATTACACCTCCTTATGAACTGTGCAGCTGTCATTTTTCACATCCTGCCCAGCATGTTTTCCCGCACTGCACTAACAAACACCCACAGGGACACCCTAACGCCTCTCACTCTCTGCAGGGTGGGGGTGGGTTGGCATCAGTTCAATACTTGACTGCCACTCCTATGCTGCATCTCTCTAACTCCTGCACTGCCAATGGCAGCAAAACAACATTCGGCACTGACAAATGCTTGTTTATAATTTCTGGTGCAACAGAGCAGCCATGTTTGTGGAACTCTTCTACCTGCCCATTCACAAATAAGAGCCAATGAGGTAGAGCGATGTTCATGACTGATGGGAGAGTTAAACAAAATGCTGTAATAACCGGTTATGACGGTGTTTGAAATGCAGGTCAGCTCAATGCATTACGTGGGGGAGTCACCAGTTATTATACAAAATAATGTCTCTTTATTCGCTATTTACAGAGGTCGGTTACAGTACATGTTAGTTTGGACAAAAACATTTTTTGCACTCTTCCAGATGTTTTTTGGAGCACAGGGTATGCTCTTTTTAAATGTAACCCTCCAGGTGGTGCTATCCCAAGGGCTACTACCCCTGCCTGCTTGACTACTGACAGGTTGAGGGGCCTAGGTTCTATGGCGGGGTGCCTCCACCCAGAGGTCGGGGTTTGTAGTGGTTAGACTAGCTTGATCACAGCCCTCTGGGACACCGTGACCCCTTTTGGTTCCCTCTAGTGGCTCACACAGTACACAGGAGTTACAGCCCCAATACCCCACCTATACACACTGTTCACTCATAAAGTACCACTTACCCTCGAGACTGATTCTGCAGCATGTATCTGAGGATCCCCTGTAAAAAAAAGGTTAAACAACATGCACGGCAAAATACAATACTGTTTCCATAAACACCAACACCACAGACAGTATATAGTATAACAACAACAAATCAGATTTATTTAGGGGACAATAACACGGGTGGGGGGGAATCAGGTTAATTGGTGGCATTAAATCACAGTACTGTGCACACATACAGGGTCTGAAAAGTCACACTCTGGGTACCCAGGTTGGGGGGGGGCTAGCCAGGTCCGTTGCCCGGGGTTGGCCGGGCAGGTGCAGATGGATAGGGCCCTGTAGAAGAAAATAAATGCACAACACCCAATTGTAATCCGGAGTCTGATGGCTCAGTCCATGAAGCAGTGAAACAACAAGAATTAGATGACACACTTGTGATTGAAAACAGGATGCAGGGGAATACCTTGATTTGTACTCACAATACCCAAGCTGAGAACCGGATGGTGGATGTTCTTCTGGATTGCCAGAACAACAAGGCATGGAGACAAAGTCCTTGTGACTGGACCCCACTGCAGTTGATAGCAAACGGATTTAGTCCAAGACAAGCTGGGGTTTGCTTCCAGCTTCAACATACACCACACAGTACAAGGGATTGGAAATAGCGATTCCCCACAAGCACTACGCGCATTCATGTGTAAAAGGAAAGTACTATACTAGGCAGGCTGCTCCTCAATCCCGATCGCAATTACTGCAAAATACTCGGCAGCACACACAGCAGCTTCAGTTCCTGACAGACCGAGTGCGATTCAGCAATTTCTCCAGTCTTCTACAGGGTGAACCTGGTTTCCACACTTCTGGTGCTTCTTTCTCCTCACAACTTGGATTCAGTCCAAACTGGCACTCATAAAGACTGCAGACCAAAACTCGGGGCCTCACACGCACTTCCTGCGTGAAACTACACACCGCAGAAGCACAGAGCTCCTTCTCTCTTCACAGTCACAACTGATCTAATCTTTCCAGTCACAGAGCAGGGCATTTCCTCCAAATCCAAAAGGTTCCAGTTGGCTGATCCTCCTTGTCAGTCACAACAGGCTCCCTCTATTGGTGGAAAAAGGCACCAAGGTTAAAACTACATTTCCCAGAGTCACTGCCCATACAATCCCCTTGTGGCTGGCTCAAAATTGAGAGTTCAAGTTCCGATTCGTCCACAGGCTCCATTTTAGGGTCTCCCTATCATCCTGATTGGTCCAAGTCAGCTATTCAGAACCAAAATGAAAGAATTACACTGAAACAGTTCATGCTGAAATGAAGACAGGTTAGACAAACAACATTTTCTCAGTCACTCTAAATGATTTCTGGCAAACAGTTATATCTTTCAACAAGGCTCCCTCTGCACATGAAGCAACGGCAGAAACGGAGCGAATTGACAGCAGCCCGGGCGGGATTCGGGCATTAGAACACACAGTCTCCCATACAAACTGATTAAGTCTGCAAGCAGACCAGCTTTTAAAGAGACAGTACGTGGAGGCTCAAATAGCACTCACTTGGAACCACATTTAAACAGCTCAAACGCCAAACACCGCCCAGACTTGAAGCATTCAGGCAAGCTCCTGGAAGACTTTTGGGAACCCCCATTTGCAGGGGGGTTACATAAATACAAACTTACACACAGCCTTTCCCAAATCAAACTGACCCTCCCTCTCTGTCCTGTAACTAAGCTTTTCATCCCCCCTGCTCCAGTGAAAGTGTGAAAAAGTCTGTTTAAAGTTTTACCTCCTTTCTGTATGTTGCATGTCTTATTGGCTACATACCAGACTTCCTCCCCTGCTGATAGTAGTTTCTTGCTGTCCTTCTATTAAAGCAGCAGTACTAGTTATTAAAAAATATACTTTTAGCTGGCTCCATGGCGCCGAGCAAAGGGGTTCACTCAGCATACTGGCGACCTGGGTTTATGCCTCGAGCCCGGGTGACAGGAGCAGAGACATGCAGGGAGGGATTCCAGAGCTTCCATTGAATACTTCCATCCTGGGGGGTTGGGTAGGGCCTCTGGCACCTGGAGGCTGATTAGCGGATGTGCTTGGTGGCGTGCAGCCTCGACACCCCACGCCCCACACATCCCCACCCCAGGTCACTGCTTCAAGTGCGTGGCCCAATTAGGGGTGATGGGAGGGCAGAAAAAGGAAAAATTGCCACCAGTGCTGGTTGGATGATGGCAGTCCCGGCTCCCCCCTTGCAGGGAAGCCAGGAAGCCCCTCAGCTGTTCCTCTGCCACCTGACCAAGATGCAAGGATGTACCTTCAGGCACTTCGATCTCCCCTCCTGGTTGCCCCCAAGGGTAAGGGAGGTCCCCCGGTGAAGGGATACGTCAGGACAGTGGAAGGCAGCAGACGGTGAAACGGGGCAGCAGCAGGGGTATGTGCTGGCCGCCTGAAGAAGTGGGTGGCTGGGATGACTTGGGGGAAAAACAGAGCATGCCAAAAACAAATTTACTTTTACAATAGTTACTGTATGTCAAACAACCCCCAAATTGACAAAACTTGAACCCCTTGCTTTTAATTTTGTTTTGTTTTCTTTATATTCTTTATTTTCTCTGACAGTTTAGCACAGATCCTTGCCAGGAACATTATATTGGATTCTGAGAAAATGACGTGCTACCATTCTCTCATTGGTTATTTTGTCTAATGAAACTGGAATGCACCACCCCTTCCTTTGTCTGCTGAGTGTTTATAGGACAAGTAATGTAAACAAAGGGTGAAAAACAGGAAATGGTATGGGGCTGCCATATTTCTTGTGGATCCACAAATATTATATAAATGTATAAAAATCAAGGGAACCATCTATCAGAAAACAATAGTAAACAGCAAAAGTGAAATCTGAAATTTTAAACTACCAGGCAGTGCTCAGGTTTTGCTCAGTTCCCGACCTTGTTGGATACTTGAGTTGTGTTATGAACTTTGGGATTGACTTACTGCAAGTTGTGTTTGGACCTCTATCACTACCCAAATTCTTTTGGACAGCAAGTACTTTTTAAACTCTTGTGCATTAACAGCCTGAATTTCTCCTGTCGTTAAGTCTCATTATTTTATATTTATGGAAATTATCGAGCAGTGAGAGTGCTCAGTAAAAATCTGTAATTTCTCCCTCAAATAGATAACTGTGAGAGATTTATTTGGAGGGTAGTTTACTAAATTATTTCTTATATTTATTTTTTGGTTTCTTTGACTTATCATTTTTAGCACCAGGAAGTGAGAGGCCTGGGTGCTTTAAAAAAAAAAAATTTCTTTGGTTTATTATTTTCAGCACCAGGAAGTGAGAGGCCTGGGTACTTTAAAACTGGTTTCCTATATATTTTGTCCCCCAGATAGTGAGAGGACTTGTGGGCTGAATATAGGTTGTGGTAGGAGGTTAGGTTAGGTTTTTATTTTAAGTTATTTAATTCAGCTGTTTGTTAATTTTGTAGTAGGTAAAGATTATCTAGTTGGGTGCAGGAGGTGAAATTTAAGATAGGCTGAAAGTGTAGGGGTATTATATTACTGTTTTTTAGATTGTTTAGCTAGACTTAGAATCTAGGGTTAGGTTGCGGGCCTGGGATATGTGCCAGTTTACCACCCCAGTCGTGCGCTATTCAGCCTCCGCTCTCCATGCCCTCCACCCTTTTTGCCCCCCTCTCTTGGTTTTTTTCACCTATTAACATTGTCGGGCCTTGGGTATTGCCCGTGGGGGGGGCCATGAACAGTGGAGGCTGGAAGGGCAGGACACTCTCATTAGGGTGGTTCAGCCCAGAGGATGCCCTGGGGTGAAGTGGAGCTTGGAGCGTGGGCCACCCATACCCAAGGGCACCATCGTTGATGATGGGCAGGTAGTCGGGGCAGCCCAAGAGTTTTGTCCAACCCGGGCATTGTTGTGCAATGCCAGATCTGTCCACAACAAGACTACAGTGATTTCCGATCTTATTGGGTCAACAGATCTGGCTTGTATCACCGAAACCTGGCTGGATGATAATGCGGGCCCAATACTTGAGGTCGCAATTCCAGCCGGGTATACGGTGATGCACTGCCCGAGGCTGGACCGCGGGGGGGGGGGTGTTGCAGTCTGTTTCAGGACCGAATTGGCACTAATTAGTGTTCCAGTTGAGGAGGCCAGTTCATTTGAATGTGATGTAGTAGCAGGTGTGTGGGCTATCGAATTGCTCTCATCTACCGTCCATCCGCAGATGGGAAGCAATTCCTTAAGGAAGTGGCAGACTTTGTTGTCGATTTGGCATTTGAGTCACCCAGGCTGATGGTCCTGGGTGACTTTAATGCCTGGATTGATGACGAACTCTCGCAATTTGGGCAACACTTCCTCCAGTTGATGAATTCACTGGGCCTGACACAGGTGGTTACCACTGCGACTCATAAGTGTGGCCATTCTCTTGATCTGGTCTTCCTCCTGGGAATCGAGGCCTGTGATGTGGGGGTGGAACCAGTCAGTTGGTCTGATCACTAGACTGTGAGATTCAATTTTGGCACCCCCCCCTTGTAGGCCGACCCCTGTGGAGATGGTCAAGTACCGACCTTTACGGAATATAACTTCCGATGGCCTTGGTGCAGTGCTTGACCTATCACAATTTCCTGTGCATTGCAGGGATCTGGAAGCTTTGGATTTGGCCTATAATAATGCCATCACCTCTGCCCTGGATTCTATTATTCCAGTTCGTGTGTGTCCTCTCTCCCTTCGACCTTGGGCTCCTTGGTTTGCTGGAGCCTTGAGGGAGTTGCAGCGACTAGGACGCAGGTTAGAATGTTGTTGGCAGAAATCCAGATTATATTTTATTTTATTTTTATTTATTTATTGGATACAATTGGAATTACAATCCTTTGAGTCACAGACTCTTTTGCAAAGGCTCCACGTCGGTTACAGAGGGTGGAGGGTAAACAAATAGAGAACGCACAATAAACAGGTAGAAATTCGTAAAACAGTACTGCAAGTGCAGTCCAGGCATAATCTTAGTTAACTGGTGGTAGTAGTAGGCATCGATACAGGATAACCCTTGTCAGAGAGGTAAATGATGCTGACTCTTGGGATCTATCGAGACCCTGTGTCATGTTTATTGGGGCTATGAAATACCAGAGGAGGGCTGTTTTGAATTGGGAGAGGCTAAGGGTCTGAGAGATGGGGGTAGAGTGTTTAGTCAAAAGGGGCGCAGTGGCGGAAGGATCTTTGCCCAAGGGATGTTCTACAATGGGGGACCAGGAATGAGGAGGATGCTGCGAGTCTAGTATTACGCCTGGGGGGGGGGTCTATGCTGACTATTGGGAGAAGGCCGATGGGCGCCAGCTGGAGATGAATCTTTTTCGCTAGAATGCAGGAGTGGTACTTAAGTCTTCCTTGGAAGTTTAGCCAACCAGCCAGAGTGTAGAGCTCACAGGTATGTGTTAATCTGTCACACCCGGTGACTAGGCAGCAAGCTTTATTCAAAGCAGTGTTGATGCTACGAAGGGCGGTAGGGTCCGCAGAGCTGTATATCACTATCCCGTAGTCAATTAGGGAGAGGATAGAGGAGGCGACCGCAAGTTGCATGGCCTGGGTGGGTAAGCAGTGTTTAAGTCTGTAGAGGATACCCACTCTAGTAGGTGGAGAGGAGAGAAGTTGTATGTGATGATGGTAGGAGAGGGAGGTGTCTAATGTAATTCCCAGGTATTTAAAACATGTAACATGTTCAAGTGGGGTGCCTTGTTTGTTTTTGATTAGGAGAGCCAACTGGCTGTGTGGACTTTGTCGGTGTGCAAAGACCATCTTAGACTGTTAGAACATTATCGGTTCTATCAGTCAGAAATCTCTCGTAAGAAGGCAGAGTTCCTGTCCGGGGAAATTTCTGCTGCTCAGAATCGACCAGCTTAGCTTTTCAGAACTGTGGACAGGTTGTGCAACCCAGCCTGTCTACAGCTCTGAAGAGCCTTTTCACAATTACAGTGTGATGAGCTTGCTCAGTTCTATGCTGATAAGGTGGCTGACATTAGGTCGGAGATCCACTTGACACATTCTGTGAGAGTTGCTAGAGATCAGGGCTTGGTCACTATCCCTCTGTTTTCCTGGAGTACCTTTGACCGCCCAGAAAATCACAGATGTTATGTGGCTAGTCCAGGGGATGCACCCTACCTGCTGTAGTTTAGATCCGAGCCCTACATCCCTGATTATGGGGTGTGGTGATTCTATCGGCCCGGTTCTGGCACAGGTAGTCTGGTGTTCCTTCGACTCAGGTGAATATCTCTGTTCCTTGAAAGAGGTGGTGGTGACACCCTTGTTGAAGAAAGCTTCTCTAGACCCAGACTGTCTTGCAAACTACAGGCCTATCTCAAATCTCCCCTTTGTGGGGAAGCTGATCGAGAAAGTAGTAGCGGCCCAACTGGAGAACCATTTGACCATCCATAGCATCTACGAACCTCTCCAATCAGGTTTTAGAAAGAGGCACAGTACCGAGACTGCACTGGTTCGGGTGCTCAATGATCTCCTGATGGCAAGAGACCAGAGAAAATGTGCCATTTGGGTGTAACCCCCCCCTACAAATGGGGGTTCCTAAAAGCCTTCCCGGAGCTGCTTAAGAGCTCCTTGCCTAACTGGTGTTCGACGCAATGCTGCCAAAATGCGGCTGTTGTGAGTGCTTTTAAAGCCTCCAGTACTGTCTCTTTAAGAGCTGCCTGCTCGAAGGCTCCAGCGGGTTTGTATAGGGGGGAGTGGGGTTTCTCTGCTCGAATCCTGCCTGAGCTGCAGTGTACTTGCTCCATTCTGTAGCCGCTGAAAGCGCAAAGGGAGCCCATTTGGTAGATGTAACTGTTCGGCTGTGATCATTTAAAGCATTAGTGAAATTACAGTTTGTCTAACCTGCCTTCATTGCAGCTGGACTTTGTGTGCTTGGCCCCTTCATTTTGGACCTGGACTGCTGAGCTGGGCCAATGGGGTAACGAAGGGTGACTGAAATGGAGACCGCTTGAGCCAACCAGAATCAGGACTCTCTTTGGAGCCGGCTGGCCATAGGGGATACAGCCAGTAATTCTGGGAAATGAAGTTTTGGACTGTGGCCCCTTTTCGCACCAATGAGGGACGAATTAGGTGACTGGCATCTGCAGTCCACCAATGGGATCGGGTGGTGCCAGAACTGAGATTCCCTGCCCAAACTGCCAAGGGCCAGAGTCGTTGGTGATCGTGAAGGAGAAGGAGCTCTGGCTCCTGTGCCAATGTAGTGTTAGATGCCCAGGCATGAGTCCAGTCCGAGAAGGCGGGCGACTTCATCGCCAGGGGGGAGAGGGAGAGAGAGAGAGAGAGAGAGAGAGAGAGAATGGACAAGATCTGTGAGGAGTGCAAGCAAAGGAGGCTGTGTGAGCACAGCTACCTACCAGGCTCACCCTGTAGAGGACTGGAGAATCTGCTGAATCGCGCTCGGTCTGTCAGGACAAGTGAAGCTGCGTAGTTCACCTGGTTTGTTCAGCAAAAGCGATCTGGAGTTTTGGAGCAGCTTCCTGGTATGGTACCCCTCTGCATTACATATGAATGTGTGGAGCAGCATTTGAATCACAGGCTAAGTCCTGTAGTGGTGTGAGAGGGATCTGGCTGCAGGATTTGTGAGTACTAAAAATCAGGGTAGCTCCCTGTCAGGTGTTCTTCCTGAGGACCAGAGTTGTCTGGCTGTTCATTGGCTGCATGAATTGTGCCTGCGGGCTATTACAAATCTAATCTAGGTACCAAATGCTTGTTTCTTCTCCAGGGCCCCAACCAGCTGCAATGAATAGGCTAGCCTTGTAAGGCCTGGGTACCCAAAGACAGTGACTGATAGGTTTGGCCTGTTCACAGTGCCCTATATAGTAGAAGTGTTAAGCTAATTAACTTGATTTCCCCCAATCCTTGTTACTTCCCCCTTAATAAATCAGATTTGTTGTTGCAAGGTGTATCGTTTGAACTGTGTGTTTGTGCCACCCTGTTGTGTATGGATTATTGTATAACTGCATCTTATTTTACAGGGGGTCTTCAGCACCAAGTTAGCCATCCTGACCTGGGGGAAAATGTAAGTCATAACGTTAGAGTGGGGATTGCTAGTGAGCCACTAGTGGGAAGAAAGGGGGTTGCAGTGACCCAGAGGGCTGTGTCCAGGTCGCATTTGACTGTTCCAACCCCGACCTCTGGGTGGAGGCACCCGCCATTGGATCCAGGCCCTTCACTCAGTCTGTTATTAGCTGAACAGGCAGGGGTAGTAGCCCTTAGGATAGCGCCTCCTGGGGGTTACATTGATACTTTTAGATCTGTCATCAGCTTTTGACACCATTGACCATGGAGTCCTGCTTGAGCACCCGAGATGTATCTGTAGTCTTTCCGGTTTAGTCCTCAGATGGTTTACTTCTTACCTCACCAGAAGAACTCAGAGGGTAGTTTCAGGGATTTTTTCCTCTGATCCTATCTCTCTGTCTTGCGGGGTTCCTCAGGTCTCAGTATTGTCCCCCATGTTGTTTGCAGTGTACATGCTTCCCCTCGGAGACATTGTGAGATGGTATAGGCTGAGGTTTCATTGCTATGCCGATGATACCCAGCTCTACCTGTCTTTTGCCCCCGACCTGGAAGAAGCAGTCTCGGTATTTAATAACTGCCCTAATGAAATCCAGGATTAGATGAAGTCCAGTTGGTTGAAGTTGAATTCTGGCAAGACCGAGGTGATAGTTTTGGATTCTGATCGCTGGATAGGGGGACTTGTGACAGGCTCCCCCTTAGGAATGTTTCTTGAGGGTGCTGAGCTCCAGGTCTCCGAACAGGTGAGAGACCTAGGGGTGATGTTGGATGCAGGGTTGACACTTCGGACCCAGG
The DNA here is from genome assembly GCA_016271365.2 of Neoceratodus forsteri. NCBI lineage: Eukaryota > Metazoa > Chordata > Ceratodontiformes > Ceratodontidae > Neoceratodus > Neoceratodus forsteri. The sequence continues at coordinate 563,123,581 of JADMNL010000023.1, read as the reverse complement.
TATCAACTGTTGTTAAGTCATCCTTTTACCACCTGAGAAATATCACTAGGATCAAGCACCTTATTCCGTCCGGTGATCTGCCTACACATGCCTTTGTGACCTTTATTTATTTTATTTATTTAGACAGCAGTTTGGAAAACCTTTGAGCCATAGGCTCATTTACAAAGGTACCTTGTCACAGTAAGACAAATGAAAATACACAGTATAACAGCAACTTAAGATATAGATACAAACAAGCTGGTACAGGTAGGATTGATGCAAACAATACCAGAGTTATGTTGTCCTTAGCAGCTTAGTAGTAAGCTTTGTCATTAGTACTGAGTACGGCTTTGACTAGTGGCAATTACAGCTTCGGGTGTTAACAAGGTGGTTCCGTAAGGTCGTTTTGAAGCACAATATAGTTGGAGCTTCGGAGATGGAGGGGGACAGTGTGTTGAACCAGGAGGGGGCCCTAAAGCTGAAGGCTCTTTGGCCGTGAGAGGTCCTAGCTCTAGGGATAACAAGAGAGGTTTTCCCAGAGGTCTGAGTATGAACTAGTGGGACAGAGCGGCGGATGGCGGTGGTCAATCCTGGCGGGGATAGCCCAAGGAGGGTCTTTTTTGTAAGGGTACCTTGCGTTTAGATTGCTGCAACTCGCTTTACGTTGGGCTTCCAGGGGTTGATATCTGCTGCCTGCAGCTGGTGCAGAATGCTGCAGCCCGGTTGTTGATGGGGATTCCTAGATCTTCCCATATCACACCAGTGCTGCAGGAACTGCACTGGCTGCCGGTACAGTGGCGGATCACCTTCAAAGTTGGATTACTGACTTATAAAGCCCTACACGAACTGGGCCCTGACTACCTGAAAGAGCTCCTGATTCCTTACCACCCCATGAGACCGCTCCGCTTGGCCGACGAGGGGTTGCTAGAGATTCCGAGGGTGACTTTAAAATCTGCTGGGGCCCGTGCTTTTATGTTCGCAGCCCTGTCCCTCTAGAATTCTCTACCCCATCGGATTAGGGAGTGCATGACTGTGGGGAGCTTTAAACAGGCCCTAAAATCTTATCTCTGGGTTAAAACATATGGTAGCGATGATTGCTGATTTGTATCGTATATTTTATGATGATGTTTTGGTTTTTAGTGTGTTTTATTGTACTGCGCCTTGATACATGAAAGGCGCTTAATAAATAAATCATTATTATTAAAGCATTATTAAATCTGGGAAGTGATAAACACTTCCTGGTTAACTAGTACTGGCAGCTGCTTTAGGTGACAATTGTGCCACCTTATCCCTGTGAGTGTTCTGACTTTGCAGACCTTCCCAGGCTTTCCATGTCCCTGTAGAAATAGAACGGAAAAAAACCCCAAACATGCTTACATTGCCTATTGATCTAACCATAAGGCTGCCCAGAACACCATGTGTCACACTCCTCAAGCTTAGATATGAATCAAAAGCGTGTTTAAAAAGCTAGAACTGAGGCCACTTCTTAAAGGGGAACACTCAGCAGCAAGGGCCCCATACCTAAATGCGGGGCTGGTCCCTATTTGCACTTTGCATGCAAAACATTTTTGTTTACTTACTATTTGCTGCAGTGAGTAGATTGTATCAGACAATTTTTTTTTTTTTACTTTCAGGCTGACATTTTCTGTAACTACAAATGACATTAGGACTGTATTAGGGGGAAATTAAATCACCTGTAGTGCATAATAGGGCTTTTTCAAGCTCCAATTAGATGCTTTCTAGTCCTGCTGTTCTCCCTGGTCTAAGTATAGTCTTTTGTGACTGCATTTAGTCCCGGGATGACTGCTGGATCAGCAAACAAAAGAATCCGAGCTTGTGGACGGGTGTGGGTATCTAGGATAGCATCAACTGGCAGATAACCACTTCAGTGCATGAAAAATGCCTGACGGCATTTGTCATTTTATTTTGCTCATAAAATCAGAAGAAATATATACAGAAATCAAAAAAATATAAAGAAAATAAAGGTTAGTTTGTATAACTCAAAAGGCCACTGCTTTGCTTCAGCAGTGCCAAGGCTTTTCCCAGCCTAGCCTGAAATTGACCAGTGTGGAGACACACACTCTCAGGAGGTCTTTCACCTTCCTCCAGCAGCTCCCTACTACAGACTCCTTATCTAACTCTCTACCCTTGGTGGAAGGCTGTACATTTTCTAGGGTGACATCACAGTCATGTGATGTCTATTTTTTTTTTCAATTAGTATCTTTCTGGCTCATAACCTGTACCTATAAAAAAAATAAAAGGTTGTTTCTAAACCTTTGTTAAAGAGGATTCATACTAGCAAAGAGAATTTTATAATGCTGGCCAGACTTATTATCAACTGGTGCTTAATTAATTAGGAAAGCCAAGCTCCACCCACAGGCCAGCTAACATTCTCCAATAATTCTGGTATGAATGTGGGCCACTAGGGGCCGCTGTCCCCCTATAGAAAAATCATTTGGCCTTTGGAGTCAGGTAAGCCTAGTAACACTTTTCACTCTTGTGACTCAGAGCAACATATACTTATATCAATTCAAAGAAAACATTTGCCAAGAATTCCAAAATATTTGCACTGCTGGTTTTACTCATGAGGGTTTTTGGTTGTTCTGCAACTATTGCAGTTTAGTCCTGAAAGTGTTTTAATGGGAGGTTCAGGATTGGGGCCCTTCTATATTCCATTTTATTCAGTATTATTAAGTATATAGTTTTTTTTTTTCTTCAGGATTCTCTGAGTTGGCAAGGGGAACGGGAGAATGAGGATGCTCTCCTCTTCTCACTTGTCCCCCACCAGCTCAGTAAGCCTCTCCCACCAGTTTATTTAATTCTTTAACTAAATCTTTAATTTAATTTCCACTAGTATTGTAATGCTACCAGCATTTTTATGTTGGCTCACGCATGCGCAGCCAACATATTGCGGTAGTGCAGATTTGGAGGCATGGTCACTGTTGTGCGAATGCAGGGAACACACCAGTAGGTGCGTCCCTTATTCCCCAATCAGCCTGCATGCTGGCGCCACAATATGCATACATAATGTAGTGAGCACATCTAAGGAAAGGTCCGCTGCAATGCGAGCAAAGCTTGTTATATGCAGCGGCGGCACCTCCCGACGTTCTTGCCCTGGTAAAAAAGTAAAAACATAGCGGCACACTGCCTGCCATAATGCCGACTCACAGGGTGCCTAACTCCGTCAGCATGCCCTGATGCAATGTGGGCAGCCAACGGGAGCCCACTCCCCGTCGGGCATCATGCACCTCCCCCATTTGTTATGTGCCAGGGAGGTGCCCAATCCCCGGCTTATGCCCCTCGCTTATTGTGTGGCCGACAGGGTGCCCAATCCCCATTGGCTAAAGGCATCCCGCCCCTTCAGTATGTGCCGACGGTAGTGTCCAATCCCCGCTGCTAAAGCATCCCCCCCCAAACACTGAGGTGGCATGCTGGGAGCCCACCCCAGCATGCCGAATCACCTGAAAATGGAAAACCGTCCCACAATGTTTTTTTTTTTTAAACCCCAGTAAAAAATAAAATGGTCCCTTGTGGTCTCCCTGCCCCCTCCCACAACCTGCTCCCACCCTCTGCGCACCCTGCCTCCCCACACCCCCCTCACCCCATACCTACCTCCGGAGTCCGGCACGACGATCTTCGGTGGACCGAGAACACGTCTGCACTCTTCAAAGCTGACCACCAACTGAGGAAATGCCAGTAAGCTGTATAATGGCATAAATATGATTTTTTCAACTTTGGTGCTTATCTCAGGCATTTTTGGGAATTTTTGCACCAAATTTTCAACATGGAGTTTTTGGGACCCCCCACTGTCATGGCATTAGTCGGTCCCGAAAGGTGATTTTGCACTCACTGCGCAGATTCACCTTTTGGGACAGAGTAACGAAATGACAGTGCCACTGTTCATGAGGGGGGCCCTCAAAAAGCATATGTTGCAAATTTGGTGGAAAAAATCCAAAAATGACTGTTTTATGAGTGTGCATTGCGCAGTTTCCTCGCACGCTCGTAACTTCGTGAATTTGTAGTATTTTCACTCCAGATTTTCAAAACTGCCATTTTTCCTCACCTCCTTATGAACAGTACATCTGTCATTTTACATATCCTGACCAAAATGTGTTTTCGCACGTCCAACGCAGAATAGCGCGGTCTCTGTGTGAAATCAGTTTTTGGGACATTTTAAAGACATGACGGTGACACTGTTCATGAGCAGAGGTCCTAAAATGCCTATGTTGAACATTTGGTGATGAAAGTCCATAAAATGACTGTGTTACAAGTGTGCATTGCACAGTTTCCACGCACCCTTGTAACTTCACAAATTGGCAATATTTTCATGCCAGATTTTCAACGCTGCCATTTTTTCATACTTCCCCTAAATGTGTTTCCGCACCTGTGCCGCACAATGGTGTGGTCACAGTGGGAAATCAACTTTTGGGACTGATTAACAAAATCACAGCACCACTGTTCATGAGGGTAGGTCCCAAAATGCCTATGTTAAAAATGTGGTTAAAAAAATCCCAAAAATAATTGGGTTACGGACGTGTGTTGCACAGTTTCTGCGCATGCTGATGACTTCACCAATTTTTCATATTTTCACTCCAGATTTTCAACGTTGCCATTTTTTATGCCTTCTCATGAACAATACAGATGTCATTTTCCACATCCTGCCCAAAATGTGTTTTCGTCCCTGTGTCGCCAAATGGCATAGCCGCTGTGCAAAACCACCTTTCAGCTAACAAACAGATAGTGTGAGGAGAGACTAAAGGAGCTGAATATGTATACCCCTGAGGAAAGGAGGGAGAGGGGGGGACACGATAGAAACTTTTAAGTACCTCAGTGGAATCAACAAAGTCCAAGAGGGTAGCATCTTTCAGAAAAAGAGATGTGCAAGAACAAGGGGGCACAATTTAAAGATAGAGGGGGGACGGTTCCGGGGCAATGTGAGGAAGTATTTTTTCACAGAGAGGGTGGTGGACGCTCGGAACAGCCTTCCTGAGGAGGTTGTGGGGTCTCAAACTGTGGGAGAATTCAAGAATGCATGGGACAGGCATAAGGCAATTTTTGTGGGGGGGTAGGAAGAAATAGGTTGTAGGTTAAATAGGATCTGCAGCTTATCCTCTAGGTAAGTAAATGGGCAGACTAGGTGGGCCAAGCAGTCCTTATCTGCTGTCAAAGTCTATGTTTCTGTGTTTCTATGTTAGTGCCACTTTTCATGAGGTGGGTTCACTAACAGCCCATGTTGAAAATTTGGAGTGAAAATACCAACACACACCTACAGTATTACGGTTTCCAACTGTAACACCCCACCCTGTACAGACTGACAGGCATCAGGGGTGTGACTTGGGATCATCAGCTGTAATGCTCACGCCATTCCACCCCCACCCCCACCCTGCAGCCAGTGGCAGGCATCGTGGTGTGCCTTGCACTGTTTGTCCACAAACTTCACCCCATTCTCCTATACTGCACCCACGTCAGCGTATTTCCTTATGGAATGGGGTAAGTATAACGCTCAAAGACCCCAAAGCACACCACGACACTTATCAGTCTCTACAGGGTAGGGTGAGGTACAATGGCATGAGTGTTATAGCTGACAACCCAAAGGCACACCCCAATGCCCGTTGGTCTCTACAGGGTGGGGGTGGGGTTGGAGTCACTTCAATACTTCACTGCCATTCCTATTAGGCGTCTCTAACTCTGGCACTACCAATGCCAATGCTAGCGAGACAACATTCGGCATTGACAAATGCTTGTTTTCTTTATGTCCATCTTCCTTCTTTCAGTCCCCAATGGGCACTTGACAGGGCAAAACAGCACTCCAAACTGCTGTCCAACGGCTGCAAGTTTCAGCCATCGGGAAACTTTTCATTTTGGCTCATTATTTACTTTTATTTTTATTTTCTTATAAGACCCCTTTTTATTTTATTACAAGAGGGCTTCCTGCCCTAATGCAGAGCCTTGCCAATCCTTTTTGGACAGAGTGACTGACCTTCTATTTAGTACTGTGCTCAAAGGGTAGTTCCCTTGGAGTGGCGGCTGCAATTTGCAAGGAAACCTGAAGCTGCCCGCTCCTGTTGTTGCGACAGAGCAGCGAGAGAGACCTACTTGAGTTTACATGCACCCTGTTTATTTGGTTCTCTTTCTCTTCTCATGTTAGAACCTTTCTCTGTTTTATATTTTATTTGTTCACCCCTCAAGTGAACAGAGAGAACTGGAGAAAATTTGGAGCGGCAGCTGTCAGAAGCATTTAAAGCCGCAAGGCTCCAAGAATTTTGTTTCGGCGCAAGTCGGGAGACAGAGTGCATGAGGAGTGAGCGAGGAGTGAGTGCACTCCTTTTACTTTCAATCCTATTCTAATTACACTTTCTCTCACATCAATTACATTATTAGACCCCGCAGGGTCTATTCTCCTAGAAGGGGCACCTTGGCGACACATTTAATATACGGAGCAGTGGCAATGTACAGATGAAAATATCGCCGCTCCATATTGCTCTTGAATCGATTCAGGATTCTTTTCTCTCTTTCGGAGCGGCTCTGCTCTGCTGCACATAACAGTTTGGTTGAAGCCTCCACGGCTTGGCCGGCTGATTCTTGCTTAAGTACTTCTAAGCCAGCAGCCAGGAGTCCTTTCTACTATAAATTTAAATGATTGGGTTCAGGCAGATTTCACTGAGCGGCGGCAATGAAAAGTAAAAGTATTGCCGCTCGGTGACTATCAATCCTGCTTTTCTTTTACATACAGAACGGTGGCAATGAAAAGTGAAAGTGGAGGAAGCCACTCTGTATTACTCGTTCTGCTTTATCAATAAAGTAGCGGCACACAAGTATCTCTTATGGCTAAAGGATTCTTATAGCTATTTAGGGGAACCGTCCACCTGTCTCTAAAGGTCATTATAAAAAGGGTCTGAGAAATTGAGCTTTCTGATTGGCTGCAAACATTCTAACAGCCTTATGTTAATCTTTTATTAACATACTTGTAGAGCTTAGCCATTTGCTGAACAAGGTTTAACACTATTTAAAAACATTTTTTATTATAATAGCAATAAGACACTCCCAGGAATTATGTTAATGGTCAGTTAATCACCCTCTAGGGGCATGTGGCACTCGGCTAGACCTTGTGCCACAGTACACCCCTAGAAGGTGGTTAACAGACCACTAACATAACCCCATGTCATGTCTTACTGCTTAATTAAAGATCACCATATTGAACCACCTTTTAACATATGGTTATTTCTACCATTTTAATTGTACAGTTGCACTAACTATTACACATCTGCACTTTATTTATAAGCACTGCAGCACTTCATGTGTATACTGTAAGCACCTTATCTTTATTTTATAGCTGCCCACATTTATTGTAAAGCACACAAGCACTTTAATCATAAAATTCTGCACTACATACATTTAGCACTAAATGGGGAGGGGTAAGGGAAGACCTATGTCTCCTTACCAGGGTACACACCTATGACAGGGGTCACCCTGTCACAGAGATGATAACAACTTTAACATGCACTGCAGGCTATTGAATCTCCCACTGCTGCAGCATGCATCTGATGTCTGCTGCAGGGCATTCTGGGATTTGTAGGCACAGAAAATGCCAGCCTAGAAGTAAACAAAATTACTCTGATACAATCTACCATACTACAGTAAACAGTAAAAAAGGTCTCTGTACACAAAGTGCAAATTAGGACTAGCCCTACGCTTGGGTGTGGGGCCCTTGCTGCTGAATGTTCCCTTGCATATCTCCACCAAGGATGAGTGCCACACACTCACAGGTAAGTCATTCCATATGCACAGAGCTGCGATGGAGAAAGCCGTCTCCTGGCTGCATTAAAGGGGACTTAGGAATAGATGCAGGATAGCCACTGTGGTGTGGAGATGGCAGCCCAGAAAGTATAAGACTAAGTTCTTTAGGTAGCCCAATAGCGTCCTTCTCAATTCTAGTTCCCCAGCACACAGAAACATAGAATGTAATGGCAGAAAGCCCATCAGCCCATAAAGTCTGCCCAACCCTACCTAATACACCTGTGTGATCCCCACCAGCCATCTATCACCAACCCTTGGCTGCCTTCCTAAATTCACATGGATCACATAGTCTCTCCCTGGGAAAGGACTGTCCCAGGGCAGCAGCCGTGCATAACTTGGTGGCAAGGTGGGAACGTGTAAGGCCTCGACTTTCTGACATCCCAGTGGAGTGGAGCAGAAGAAGCAGCTTCACTTTCAAGAAACTTTCCTTCCTTAACAATATAACATGGGTTGCACAGTAAGAAAGTGGGGATGATAGGATTAGAACCTGTGTCTCCTGCATCCCAGGCCTGTGCTCTAGCACTAGGCCACAGTGCCTTCTCGTGTATGTATTGTATAATGATCACTGGCTTTATTGTATTTCCATATCTGATGCTGCAGCTGCTCTGATGTTGGATGACCCGGGCAAGGTTGAAAAATGAACATGTGTCTCAGCTCACTTTACCAGGGATCTAATAAATCAAGAGGTGTATCAGGCCTGTTCATTTTTATAGCTGGTCCCTGGCAATAATTCAGTCATACCAAAATAAGTACCGAGAGTTTTCCATTGAATCCGAGGGGCGTGCAGCAGCAGCTGTCGTAAAATTGCAGTTAGCTGATGTACATCTGTAGGTGACACAGTTCCCATATATGCAGTCCTCTCCCACAGCAGCACAATCTATGGCAAGGATCTATTTAATAGGAATAGGGTAGCAGTATCGAGGGGGTGTGAATGGAGGCTGTAAAGAAGAAAGTTCAGGAGGGATAGAGCAAGCTCTATTTCACAGAGAGGGTAGTTGTACAGTGGAACAGACTTACAGCAGAGGGGTTGGGGGCAGAGATTATTCATGGGTTCATTCATGGCTGGGATAGTACAGGGATGGATAAAGAAGCATATAACTTGATGGTAGATAAGGACCGCAAGGCCCATCAGGTCTGCCCATATACCATACCTGTATCAGCGGCTGCTGACCCTTCTTGGTCATCGAATTTAGCTTTTCCTTCCCACCTCTAGGGTTCTCTTATGCCTATCCCATGCATGTTTGAATCCTTCCACTGTTCTCACTCCTACCACCTCCTGGGGTAAGCTAGTCCATGCAAGCACCACCCTTTCTGTGAAAAATAACTTACTTACATTACCCCTTATCCTGCCCCCCAATCTCATATCATAGCCCTATTTGTTCTTGTACCTCTCCTGTACTGAAAGATGTCTTCCACTTGCACCTTGCTTACGCCCTTAAGATACTAGAAGGTTTCTATCATATCTCCCCATTCCCGCCTCTCTTCCAGTGTATACATATCGAGGTCTTTTAATCTCTCCTTATAAGTCTTCTGTTGCAAGCCCTGCACTATCTTCATCGCCCTTCTCTGAACTGCCTCCACCTCCCTACATCCTTACAAAGATGCGGCCTCTAGAACTGCACGCAGTACTCCAGATGAGGTCTCACCAGTGTTTTGTATAGTGGTATCACCACCTCCTCCTTCCTTTTGCTGATGATACCCCTTCCTATGCACCCCACTACACCACTGGCCCTCCCTACAGCCTTTGTACTCTGCTTGGCCACCTTTAGGTCCTCTGAGATGATAATCCCCAGATCCCTTTCCTCCCTGGTGAGTGTCAGCAACTCCCCCCATCCCATAGCTCTCCACAGGGTGTCTGTGCCCCAAGTGCATGATTTTGCACTTCTTCATGTTGAACTTCAGCTGCCACACTTTGGACCATTTTTCCAGCTTTCCTAGGTCCCTCCTCATTTTTTCCATCCCATCTGGAGTCTCTACCCTGTTGCAGATCTTGGTGTCATCTGCAAATAGGCAAGCCTTCCCTTCCAGCCCTTCTGCAATGTCACTAAAAAAGACATTAAGAAGGACTGGCCCCAGAACTGATCCTTGAGGTACCCCACTGGTTACCCCTCTTTCATCAGATTGAATCCCATTTACCAGCACCCTCTGCTTCTTGTCCCCAAACCAGTTTCTAACCCAGTTCACCACCTTGTGGCACATGCCCAGGCTTCCCCACTTATTTACCAGTCTTTTATGTGGAACGGAGTCGAAGGCCTTGCTGAACTCGAGGTAGGTGACATTGATCGCTCCCCCAAATCCATCTCCTTCATCACCCAGTCAAATAAATCTATCAGATTTATTTGACATGACTTTCCCGCTGTGAATCCATGCTGCCTTAGATCCTGTGCTCCATTGGATTCCAGGTGTTCCACAGTCCTTTCCTTAAGCAGTGCCTCCATAATCATACCCACTACTGAGGTGAGGCTGACTGGCCTATAGTTTCCTGCCTCCTCCCTGCTTCCATTTTTGTGAAGCGGGACTACATGTGCCCTCCTCCAGTCCTCCGGACCTACTTCTGTATTGAGTGATTCACGGAGCATGGCTGCCAGTGGGGCTGCTAGCTCTATCTGTAGTTCCTTTAGTATCCTGGGATGTATGCCATCTGGTCCCATTGCCTTGTCCATTCTCAGTTTTGTGAGCTCCTCTAGGACTCTCTCTTCTGTAAATGGACTGGTGCCCCCTCCCCCATATATCTGACGCCTAGCTATGGTCCCTGTCCCTCCCCTTTTTCAGTGAAACCTGAGCAGAACTACAATATTTATTCAGTACTGATGCCTTTTCCAGGTCTCCCTCCACATGTTCCCCTTCCTCCCGGCTGAGCCTTATAGTCCCACCCCTGGCCTTCCTTCTCTCACTGATTTACCTATAGACTGTCTTGTCCCCTCTCTTCACCGTTTGTGCTAATCTTTCCTTTGTTTGTGCCTTTGCACTCCTAACAGCTTTCCCTGCTTCCCTCAGACAATTTAGGTACACCACCCTATCCTCTTCCTTCTGTGTCTCCTTGTATTTTCTGAAAACCCTCCTTTTGGCTCTTGCTTTCTGTACTGTAACTTTAGAGAATCATAGTGGTTTGTTCCTTCTCTTGCCTTTGTTTCTCAGCCCAATACACTGGTTTGTCGCCTCCACTATGGCTCCTTTAGGTGTGTCCACTGCTCCTCAAACCCCCCCACTCCATTTTGCATCCCTCTTTACCAGGGCCTCTTTGATACCTAGCCCCATCCTAGCAAAGTCCACTCTCCTGAAATCCCAAGGCCCTTGCCTTTGTGTGGCTTGACTGTGACCCTGTACCCATGCTAAACCACACTGTTTGGTGGTCATTGGATCCCATGTGCCCTTCCTCTCGGACATCTGTGATTCTATCTCCATTGGTCAGTACTAGGTCCAGAATTGCCATATCCCTGGTGGGTTCTAGCACAAGCTGCCTGAGACCTGCCCCTGCAGGGAGTCCAAGATGTCTCAGCTGCTGGCTGAGGCTGCCAGCAGGATGGTCTAACCCACATCTGGCATATTAAAATCACCTAGCAGCAGTACCTTCCCTTTTGTTGCCATCTTGTGTATTTCTTACACTGCAATCTGTCCACCTCTTCCCCCTGAGCTGGAGTATGTAAGTAATATTTTATTTATATGGCACCCAGTCCAAAAGTGGGGTAAACAGACAACATATAAGATGTAAAATCTACATAATAAATTAATAAATAAATGATCACATCAAAATCAGCAAAAGCTTTCTTGATAAGCTTTTTTAAAAAGGTAAGTCTTCAGGCTCCTATTAAAGGCCTCCACTGAAAGGGTCTCCCTCAGCAATTTTGGGAGTGAGTTCCAGAGGACCAGGGCAGTCATCTCAAATGAGCGATCACCCGAGGTTTTCAGCCTGGCCCTCGGAACCGCTAGGAGGCCCTCAGTGGAGGAACAGAGGGAGTGCACTGGGATAGCAGGTGAAAGGATGTCAGACGGGTAACCAGGACCTGAGCCATATAGAGCCTTGTAGGTGAGGAAGCCCACCTTGAAGATGATCCTCCACGTGACAGGTAGCCAATGCAGGTCTCATAAGACCAAGGTTACATGACAAGACTTAGGTAGGCCTGTCAGCAAACTGGCTGCCGCATTCTGCACTAGCTGCAGCTGGCAGAGGTTCCCTCCACTGACCCTGAAGTATACAGCATTACAGTAATCTAGTCTGGATGTAACAAAGGCATGCACCAGTGAGGGCAGGTCCTCAGGCAGAATCAACGGTTTAGTCTGGGTGACATTTCTTAAATGGTAAAAACCACTCTGGACAACAGACAACACCTGAGCATCATGTGTCAGTCTGTCATCAAGGATAACACCCAGATTTGTCACCTTGAGGGATGCCATCAATGGGGCAGATCCCAGGACCAATTTCGGTTGCCACCCATGATCAGGCTCAATCACCAATGCCTCTGTCTTGTCGAGGTTCAGCCTCAGCCAGTTAGAGGACATCCAGTCCTGGATTTCAGCCAGGCACTTATCCAGCACTTCAATGGCGCCATTCATTCTAGAGACAAATGACATATACAGTTGGGTGTTGTCTGCATAGCGGTGGAAACCCAAACTGTAGCTTCTAATGAGTTCACCCAGGGGCAGCATGTACACAGTGAACAGCATCAGCGATAGGATCGAACCTTGAGGAACTCCACATGACAGGGGCTTCAAGGAGGAGAAGAAATTCCCCATCACCACCCGTTGCCTTCTGTCCGATGGGACACAAGCAAATGGATGACAGTTCTGGTGAGTCCACAATACTCTCTAAGGTGATCCAAAAGCACAATGTGGTCCATGGTGTCAAATGCTGATGAGAGATCAAAGAGAATGAGAACTGACCATTCCCCTCTATCTCTTGCCTTGAGGAGATCATTTTGCACCCAATCTAATGAGGTCTCAGTGCTATGTCTAGCCCTAAATCTGGACTGGAATGGCTCATAGATGTCAAAGGCTGCGTGGTGTGCCTTGAGCTGCAGTGCCACCACTTTCTCTACAAAATTCCCTAAAAATGGGAGGTTGGAGTTAGGTCTATAATTCGCAAGGCATCAGGGTCGAGCAATGGTTTCTTCAGAAGGGGCTTCACCAGTGCCTTCTTCAAGGCATTGGGCAAGAGCCCCTCTGGGAGCTAACTCCCTTTTCCTCCCTCCCTCCCTGCAGCAATCTCCCTGGACAGGAACTCTGCCTTCCTACTGCTGATTGCTCTCTGATAATCATTATAATGATTTCTCAAAGCCTTCTATCCTTCATGGACTGGATCCTCTGCCAGCAACGCTCCAACTTCCGAAACGATCTTCATCTCCTTGAGAGCACTATCAAACCATGGGGGTCTCAAGTGAGAAGAGCTGGGTCATATACGGACTGGTGCAGTGGCACAGAGCACCTTGGAAACAGCCCCATTATAGGCCAACACCAACTTGCCCTAGCCAATTGCACATGCAGCACTCACACTAGACAAGTCAACTATCTCCAGAAGTCCCTTTGCCTCTAAAAAAGCTAAAGCCAGTGACCAGATAGGGTCATTGGCCGCTTTGGCAGGTAGCGTAAACGGGCAGGCTGGATGGGCCTGGTGGCCCTTATCTGCCAACAGTATCTATGTAATCCCCTTAAAGGGCGATAGCTGACCACTTCAATGGGGGGGGCCCAAACAAGAACTCAACTGTGTAGTGATTGGACCAAATGACCTGATCAGTCCTGAGGTCAGTGACCTCAAGCCCCAGCGAGAATATCAAGTCCAAGGTGTGGCCGTGGTGAGGCCTGTAGATCACTACTGTGTGATTTGCATTACCATTTCCAGGCTCAAGGGTAACCACAGTGCCTCGGCCTCCCCGTGTGTCCTGTACCACAGTTGCTTTTATACCTTCCCTGATGTACAGGGCCCTACCCTTTTTGTACCCTCCCTGTCCCTCCTGAATAGAGCATAACCTGGCACATTCACCTCCCAGTCGTGGTTTATGGTGTACCACATCTAAATTATTGCCACTATGTCCAGTTCAGCCTCTACCATCAAGGCCACCAGGTCTGGGATTTTATTTCCCAGGCTGCGGGCATTTGTGTTCATGACCTTCCAGACTTTCCTGCCTGCCCACCTTCTACTCCTGCTGTTGCCTTCTTGTTTCTTCCCTCCAACCCTGGTTTCCTTCCTTTGCTGCCTCCCTTCCTCCTCCGTACTTCTTGTAACTGGTTCAGGTGTACCTGTCAACAACTTAACTTCCTGATCTTCCTTGCTGGCTGCTCTGATATGTGGGGGTATGCTGCTTGAATCTTCCTGCTCCCATCCCCCCCCCTTTGGGTAGTTTAAATGCTCACCAAGGAATGATTTAAACCTCTCATTGAGGACCGCCATCCCCTTCCTGGATGGATGAAGGCTGTTGCCTTTGTACAGCCCTCATTGCTCCAGGTGGGTCCCTGGTCCACAATGAAGCCAAAATCCTTTTCCCCGCACCAGCCCTTCAACCAAATGTTGAAGCATCTAATGCAAAGATTCCTAGCCTCCACCCCTGCTGTGGACTGGCAGCACCTCTGAGAAAGTCACGGAGCTGGCTTCCTCCCCAAGGCACCTTCCTAACTCCCTGAAGTCCTCCTGTACCTGCTTTATGCCCACCTCCTCCCTGGCTAGGTCATTTGTCCCCAGGTGGACAATGACCTATAGCCCCCCCTTGCAACTGCTTTACAATCCTTTGGACCCACTCCCCCTCCCTCTGAGCTGTGCCTCCTGGAAGGCACTTAACCTCTCTCTCTCTCCACCCCTCTACTTGTGCCGAAATCTATTTCCTCAGACAGTTGAGTCCCCCACCAGGAGTAGCTTCCTATTTCTCTGTGGTCATCTTCCTCCCACCCCTGGTTCTCCCTCCAGGAGGACCTGCTCATTCTCCCTGGTCACCACTTTGGGTTCCCTTATGGAACTCTTCTGCACCTCCAGAACAGCATAGGAGTTTCTAAGTTGGACCAGATGGGTGATGTGTCTCTGACCCACCTCCCTCAACCTCTCTGAGTCCACCGTAGTCCAGTCAGCCTGCTACCCAGGCAACCGTTGCGGCAGTGGCTGGGATCATGGTGACCTTTGGGTGGGGGTGACGGTTCCCACTACTCCTGCCAGCTTGGCTCAAAGCCTGGCAACCTCCAACCTCAGCCCAGATAGGTGCCAGCAGATGGGGCAGTACTGCAGTATCCAGAATGTTGTCCTGAAAACTGCCACTCCGCATCCACTCACTGCACCACTACCATCATTTTCTTATTCTGATTTTCCTCTCCCTGAGTAGCTGACTTGACCCTTCTGACCTTCTATCTGTTTTTCTTTGAGTGGCTGTGCCCTTGTTTACTGACTTGGTTAGCCTAGCTGTTAGTCTCTCTCTTCCCCTGTAGCTGCTACGTAAATTTGTTCTCCCCTCGCAATCTTTACTGCAATATCCTTTTGAATTTTTTTTGTTTGTTTCTCTCTCTCTCTCTCTCTTCTCTCCTTTCTGTCTCTATGCAGGAGTTGCAGAATGCTACCTTGGTCCTGTGCCTGTAAAGGCAGAATGACCCTGGGGTGGTGGGATGGGGAGGGTGGGTGGTTTCTCCGGTGTTTCCTTGCTACAGAAAAGAAACAATCAGTTACTCTGCTCCCATTCTCCTTTTCATCCTCGTGGTGTCCTCTGTTACTAATGCCCCTCAGTTCTCTGGAGAGATGCTATGACCCATGAGAGAAATCAGCATAAAGCAACAAGAGACTGCAAAATATGCTGCTAAATACAGAACTTACTGGCTACTAAGAATTACAGAACTTTTCAAAAAAAGCACCTCTGCTTATTCACTCCCACAGACCCTTTAAGTTTGAAATGAAAATAAAAAAAATCACCTGTGCTGTGTAGTTCTTTTCAGCTCTTCCACCAAGAGGAAATATGGAGGTAGGGGATTCAAGGGAAGGGGTAGATTCTGCAACAGGACATTAGTTCATGGGAATGAGGTAGGGACACATTTTCGAACAGACCGGATGGACCCTAGGTCTTTTTCTGTCAATGGTGTCTGTGTTTCAAGTAAGTAAGTAAGTAAATCTTTATTAGTATAGCGCCTTTCCAAAACCAAGGCATGTCTAAGTTAATATGACCTTGCCTAAGAGCAAGAAACAGTCCCTGGCTACTCACCCCCCCAAGTGGAGTGGCACAGAAAGCCTAAGTGTGGCGAACTCCTACCTCTAACTGTTTCTGGGATACTGTAAGCACCTTACTGGTTTCACCAAACATACCTGTTCCCCAAACACCTACATGCTAAACAATTCTGTCATACCATCTATGCCCAATGCCACTGAAGTTCCTCTGACTGCTAAATGTAGCTGCATGAGACTAAATCCAGTGCTACTGAAGTATTCCTCACCACCAAATGTAACACTGGAAACATCTCCTGGTTACTGTTAAAGTTCCTCCACCCCCTCAGCAACTTAAACCAGTATTGGTAACAAATACCCAGTGCCAGTAAACATTCCCAGCCTTTGAAGTTAAAGTCTAGCATTAGGAGTACATTCCCAGTGCTGGGGCACTGCCCCATCCCCTCCCACCATGACGTCAGCCAGCACAGCCCTCTTCTCACCTCCCAATCCAGCGGCTGCCTGTATAAAATAGTGAAGTATAATTATTTTAGTACAGTAATGGTTTAGCACTAGTTATTTTAATATGGTAATGGTTTAGCACTAGTTATTATAGTATAGTAATGGTTTAGTACTAGTTATTTTAGTATAGTAGTGGTTTAGCACTGGTTATTATTGTATAGTAATGGTTTAGCACTAGTTATTTCAATATAGCAGTGGTTTAGCACTAGTTATTTTAGTATAGTAAAGGTTTAGAACCAGTTATTTTACTATAGTAATGGTTTAGCACTAGTTATTTTAATATAGTAGTGGTTTAGCACTAGTTATTTCAGCATAGTTATGGCTCAGCACTAGTTATTTCAGCATAGTTGTGGTTTAGCACTAGTTATTTCTGCATAGTAGTGGTGTAGCACTAGTTATTTCAGCATAGTAGTGATTTAGCACTAGTTATTTCTGCATAGTAGTGGTTTAGCACTAGTTATTTCTGCATAGTAGGTTTAGCACTAGTTATTTCTGCATAGTAGTGGTTTAGCACTAGTTATTTCAGCATAGTAGTGGTTTAGCACTAGTTGTTTTAGTATAGTAATGGTATATCACTATTTGTAATCCATCGGAGGCCATCCACAGAGCTAAGAGGAGGGTTTTGCCAGTCAACATTTGGGGGTGGGGGGAAGACAAAACAGGAGTAGGGCAATAACTAGGGATACTTAACAACAGGGTGTACCAACAGACAGCACAGAATGGTAGACTTGGGATTGGGAGCCAGAGGATGCCAGTGGACACAAGGGAGGGTTTGCCATGGAATGAAGGGAAGTGGTGTCATTAGGTACCAGGGACAGACTGACATGGGACAGTGTGAGGGAGTCTGTGCCAATGGACACCAGGAACAACTTAGCATAGGATGGGTGAGTGTGAGGGGGTGCTGCTGAATTAGTATATTCTTAACTTAGGACAGGGTGAGTAGAGGCTTCAGAGGACACCCGGATGTACTTTGTGTGGGAAGGATGAGAGTGGGGAATACACTGGACACCAGGAAATGCTTTGAATGGGATGGATGAGTGAGGAGGTGCCACTGGACACCAAGAAGTGCTTTGAATGGAATGGAATGGATTGGGGAGGGGTGCCACTGGACATGAAAAATTGCTTGAAATGGGATGGATAAAGATGGGAATTTGGGTTGAACAGAACCAAATTCTACAGATATTTACAGCTAGGGACATGTGTGGGCACTCTAGCAGACTGGTACCAAGTCCAACAGACAGTGTTGGCACTCATGACCGTTGTGATTTCAGCTAGGCAAGGGCTGCAGGGAGGCCAGCTAATCTCTAGACTATGTAAGGCATTGCAGGCACTAGACCCCTGGAATTCCTTGCATGTTAAACAAAAATGGGAATCGGAATGAAGCACCCAGATACAAGACAAAACATGGTCCCAAGTTTGTTACCTTCAGCTTAAAATGACTAGCGCCCCAGCTGGAGGGAAGATGCTTGGAAATGCATGATCAGAGATTTTCGCACAGCCCACATCCGGGCTAAATTCATGCCCCAGATTTCTGGTACATACTAGAGGGATTGTGGGGAAGACACCCCCAACCATACCTATGTAATCTGAGCATGCCTGAAAATGTGTGACTTTTGGTCCCAGTGTTTAACAGGAATTGGGAAAATAGTAGGGTGTTTCATACTGATGGATCCTGGCTATGCCAATCTAGGGCTGACTCTCCAGGGATTAAAGGGGGGGAAAAACTGCTGCAAATCTTATTAGCTGTGGGGAAAAATGTTTACTAGAAACTGGTTGACCCCCAAAGGTTCCAGGCATAGAAGAGTGGAGACTGTATACCGTAGAGCAAATCACATTCAGAAAAAATCCACAGTAAAAGTGTTTGAATTTGAAGACACATGGGTACATTGGGTCCACTATGCCCTGGAAAATTATCCTGACCTTGTACCCTAGAACACCCTCAACAAGAATGAGCACTAGGTGTCTTCCCTAGGTGAGCCTTCTCCCCACCCTGGTATTGGAGTAAAAGGTAGTTGGGCCCCTCCCCTGATACCCATTTCCTGCCCAGCCCTACCCCCATGTAGTTCAACAGTAAAATAACTATGCTTGAATTCGATGCCTTCATCTCTTGTGTAAATAGTGCTCCTTCTTCTCTGTGCCTGTTAGTTTTTTGGGATGAGAACCACTGATTCGGTGCAGTAGGAAACCAACACTGCACTCTAAACACAGAAACATAGAATTTGACGGCAGATAAGGACCACTTGGCCCAACCAGTCTGCCCATTTCCCTACCTGATGGATAAGCTGCAGATTCTAGTTAATCAACAGCTTACTTCCTCCTGCCCCCCCCCACTCTCCAAATCATAGCAAGGGATGGGCAGTATCCAGTGTGAATTTTGTTCTGTCTTACAGGCAACATCTTGTGGCAGACAGGGATAGGGCTCTGCTGGAAGGAGGCCTGGGGATCTTCAAAAGGTTTGTGCACAGAAGCAAATGCATGCTGTGTCTGCATCTGCACCCAGACAGTGCTAGTGCTATTTTCCGAAGTTGTATCCATTTACTACAGTAACTCACAGTTTGCAGCAGAAAAGGTATGCAGTTGCATACACTTTTGATGCAAATGCAATTATGTCCATTTTTGGATACAAACTTTGGATGCTGTTGGGCCATCTAATAGATTGTCTAACAGGTTTGGATGGATTTCTGCTATAAAAATTGCACCAGATACATTTTGGGTCGATCTCTTTGAAAATCCCTTCCCCCAAAGTGTTCATATCCTGAAAGTTGATTACTATAAATGGGTAACGTTGCCTTGAGTAAGTGGGGTAGTACCTGCCTGATCTTTTATTTGTTTATTTATTGGATTTTGGTAAATGGGTAGGCTCACTGAAACGTGTCCCTTTTTCAGGAGCGAACTGGATTAATTACATTCAGTACGGAAACTGGAGGTAGCAACAAGGTTCAGAGCATAACAATGAATATCTTATGAAACAAAGAACAATAGCAACAACAGTAGTAACAGATTCATATCTTCAAAACAGAAAGTCAGAGTACAATTTGCATTATCTATTCACATAGTACAACTCAGTGGATGAGATAGAACAGAGCACATAGACCACGTATAATGACTTACAGCATCGTAAAGTGATAATAGCTTAACAGGAATCAGTGGAGGCAGGTACAGCTATATTTTGGAAGGGGATGTTCTTTGATGAAGCGGTCCATGATCTCAATAAGTGATGTCAAGGCACCTAAAACTCTGCATGAGGTATTCTGTTATGTGCTGAAAAAAAATACTAATAAACTTTAATTAAAACAAAAACATGGGATGGATCAGGAAGGGGGTGCCACTGGATCCCAGAGATGCTAAGAATGGGATGGATCAGGGAGGGGGTGCCACTGGATTCCAGAGATGCTAAGAATGGGATAAATTAGGGAGAGGGTGCCACTGGATTCCAGAGATGCTAAGAATGGGATAAATTAGGGAGAGGGTGCCACTGGATTCCAGAGATACTAAGAATGGGATAAATTAGGGAGAGGGTGCCACTGGATTCCAGAGATGCTAAGAATGGGATAAATTAGGGAGAGGGTGCCACTGGATTCCAGAGATGCTAAGAATGGGATAAATTAGAGAGGTGCCACTGGATTCCAGAGATGCTAAGAATGGGATAAATTAGGGAGAGGGTGCCACTGGATTCCAGAGATACTAAGAATGGGATAAATTAGGGAGAGGGTGCCACTGGATTCCAGAGATGCTAAGAATGGGATAAATTAGGGAGAGGGTGCCACTGGATTCCAGAGATACTAAGAATGGGATGGATCAGGGAGTGGGTGCCACTGGATCCCAGAGATGCTAAGAATGGGATGGATCAGGGAGAGGGCCTGAAGACACTAAGGTGTGCTCAAAATGGTATGGATGAGATGGATGAGAGAGGGGCTGTGACTGGACACCAGGATGTGCTTTCAGTGGGATAGATGAGGAAGAGATACAACTGTACACTAGGAAGTGCTTGGATTGGGATTGATGAGGGAGTGGTGGGACTGGACACCAGGGAATGCTTCTAATCAGATGGATGAGGGAGAGGTGTCACCAGATCCCAGACAGCACAAGGAATGGGATGGATGTGGGAGGAGTGCCACTGTATCCCAAAAATGCTAAGAATGGGATGGATCGGGGGGGGTGCCACTGGATCCCAGAGATGCTAAGAATGGGATTGATTAGGGAGGGGGTGCCACTGGATCTCAGAGATACTAAAAATGGGATGGATGAGGCAGGGGATGCCATTGGATCCCAGAAATTCTAAGAATGGGATGGATCAGGGAGAGGGCCTGAGGACACTAAGATGTGCTCAAAATGGGATGGATAAGAGAGGGGCTGCCACTGGACACCAGGATATGCTTTTAGTGGGAGAGATGAGGAAGAGATACAACTGTACACCATGAAGTGCTTGGATTGGGATTGATGAGGGAGGTGGTGCATCTGGACACCATGGAGTTCTTGGAATGGGATGGATGAGGGAGCAGTGCAGCTGGACACCAGGGAGTGCTTATAATCAGATAGATGAGGGAGGGGTGTCGCCAGATCTCAGACAGCACAAGGAATGGGATGGATGAGTGAGAGGGTGTCATTGGACACCAGGAATTGCATGGAAAGGGTTGGATAAAGAAGGGGCACCACTGGACATCAGGAAGTGCTTGGAATGGGATGGATCAGGAAGGGGGTGGCACTAACATCAGAGAGTGCATGGAATGGGATGAATGAGATATGGGGTGCCAATGGATATCAAACATCAGGAAGTGCAGAGAAAGGGATGGATGAGGGAGGGGCTGCAACTAGACACCAGAGAGTGCATGGAAAGGGATGAATGAGGGAGGAGGTGCCACTGGATACCAGGAAGTGCACAAAAAGGATGGATAAAGGAAGGGGTGCCACTGAACACCAGAGAATGTTTAGAATAGAATGGATAAAGGAAGGGATGCCATTGAACACCAAGGAGTACTTGGAATTGGATGGATAAGGGAGGGTGTGCCACTGGACACCAGAAAGTGTGTGGAAAGGGATGGATAAGGGAGGGGCACCACTGGGCACCTGGGAGTGCTTGGAATGGGATGGATGAGGGGAAGGGTGCCCCTGGATACCAGGGAGTGCTTGGTATGGGATATTTGTGAGGGATGTGCACTGGATCCCAAAGAGTACTTGACATGGGGCAGACAATGCAAGGCAAGCAGGTGACATCAGATATCAGAGAATCCTTGGCATGAGACACAGATCAGGAAAGTAACATGGGACAGTAGGGAGTTCTTGGCATGGTGAAGGGTGAAGCGGGGTGCCACTGGACACCAGGAAGTGCTGGGTATGATGGGATTAGAGAGGGAGGAGCACCACTAGACAGATGATGTTCTCTAATTCAATTAATCCATGGGGTCAGCCACCGGTTGCATCAGCAAACTCTTGTCTCGTTGTCTTCACTGTCACTAGAGTGCTGTCACTTCAGAGAGGCCAAACATGCTCTGCATCAAAACGGCATGCCAAATAAACTGCAGCGCCTTCCCTGTGGTAAGGCAATGGCACACAGAAATTAATTTTGAAGTGCAATGTCTCAAGAGGGACAGGATGATAGGCGCTGCAGAGCCAGCCAACTGATTCATTTCACTTATAGACAACGACGGCAAAAAAAGACCAGAGATCCATCCAGTCTGCCCAAGTTCCCTATAAACCTCGGATCTTTCCCTGGAACCTATTGTTCCTCCAGGGTACTAACCCCCCCGTCCTTTCCCCATTTTCCTCCCTGGTCCTGTTGCCCCAAGCAACCACCATTCCCTTCATTCTATCCCAGCCCTGCTTGAAACCCTTGAATGTTTTCACACCTACCACCTTGGCCAACACACTATTCCAAGGTTCCACCACCCCTTCTGTAAAGTAGTACTTTCTGATGTCCCTCCTGGACTGTCCCCCAGGTAATGTCCACTCATGTCCACATGATCTTGCATTGGTATTCTTGCTAAGTAATTCCTTGCAGTTCACTTGGATTCCTTTATGAAACTTAAAGGTCTCTATCATTTCTGCCCTCTCCCTTCCGGTTTCCAGTGAGTACATATTTAGTGCCTTGAGGTGCTCCTTGTAGGATCTTCCCTGCTGGCCCTGAATGATTGTTGTTACTCTGCAGTGCACTGTCTCCAACCTATCCATATCCTTTCAGAGGTGAAGGCTCCAGAACTGGGTGCAGTACTCCTGGTGAGGCCTCACGAAGGATCTGTAGAGTGGAAGTATTGCCTCTTTTCTTCTGCTGTCAATCTCTCTCCCAATGCATCCCAGCATCCTGTTAGCCTTGCAATAGGCCTTGTTGCACTGACTCATTATGTTGCTTGCACACACGTGCAAGAAACATAGTGACATCATCCGAGTTTTCGGAGGTGTGGCACCCGTCTTCCAATTCAGTCAGGGTGTTTGCAGGCGCGGCCCCAGTTCTCCAATCACTGCTGCAGCTGTCTATGACAGCAGTTGAAAATGCAGTGGTCGTACAGTTGAAAGGGAGAGCTCCGCTTCACAGTGCAGAGCTCCTCCTCCCCCCACACACACACAAACCGCATATTCGTGCTTTGATCGTCCCTCCCTACGCACACTGTGTAGGCGGGTGCTCATTCCCCAAGTGGCTCCACGCCTCCCCATAAAAGCTGTCCAGGTGCCACGCTGAGCCCATCCCAGCGTGGCAAAAAACTATTATAGCCGACGGGGGGCCGCCCAATCCCCTCACCGGCTCCAGGGCTGCATGCCCTCCAAAAGATTTTCAGGTGCCACGCTGGGGAGCCCACCCAGCGTGGCAAAGCTGTTATATCCAACAGGTGCCCAATCCCCGTCGGCTCCAGCCCCCAAACAGCCTTTCCAGCTGCCACGCTGGGAGCCACCCCAGTGTGGCAACGTCCCAGCGTCGTCTTAATAAAAAAAAAAAAAACCTGTAAACAAAAAAGGTCCCTCGTAGTCTCCCTGCCCCCACAACCCGCATCCACCCACTGCGCACCCTGCCTCCTCAGCACTTCTACCCTATACTTACTCCGGAGCTCTGCGTGACATCTTGTGGACCGAACACGCCTGCACTTTTCAAAGCCGACCGTGAACGGAGGAAATGCCGGTAAGCTGTATAATTGAATAAATAGGTTTTTTCAACTTTGTTGCATATCTCAGGCATTTTTTTGGAATTTTGGGCCCAAATTTTCAACATGGGGTTTTTAGGACCCCTCCTCATGAATTCTTGCACTGTGATGGCGTTAATCGGGCCCGTATGGTGATTTCAAAGTCACTGCATGAAATCACTTTTTGGGACCAATTAATGAAATGACACTGCCATTGTTCATAGGTGGGCTCTCAAAAAGTCATATTTGAAAATTTGATGAAAAATTCTAAAATGACTGGCTTCTAATGTCGTTATGATTCCTACACACACACTCGTAAGTTAGTAGATTTTCAATATTTTCACTCCAGATTTTCAACATTACCATTTTACCACACCTCCTTTTGAGCAGCACAGCTGTCATTTTTCACACCCCACCCAAAATGTGTTTCTGCCCATGTAGCGCACAATGGCGCAGTCGGTGTGCAAAATCAATGTATGAGACACATTAAGAAAATTACAGTGACACTGTTCATGAGCAGAGGTCTTAAAATGGCTATGTTGAAAATTTGGTGAAAAAAATTCCTTCAACCGTTCTGCAATGTTACTAATGAAGACCCTGCAGCACCCTACTAGTCACCCTCTCCCTAGACTGCACCCCGTTTACCACCACTCTCTGCCTCCTGTCTGTTAGCCAGTTTCTAACCCAGTTTACCACCCTTTCCCCCATGCCCAGCCTACCCAGCTAGTTTATCAGCCTCCTATGTGGGATGGTGTCAAAGGCTTTGCTGAAATCAAGGTAAGCGTTGTCCACTGCCCCACCCTGAATCACTTCCTTTGTCATCCAGTCAAAGAAATCAACCAGATTTGTCTGACATGATGTCCCCACTGTGAATCCGTGTTGTCGATGGTCCTGGGCTCTGATGGCTTCTAGATGCCCCACTATCCTTTCTTTAAGCAATGCCTCCATGATCTTCCTCACTACTGAGGTGAGGCTGAATGACCTATTGTTCCCTGCCTCCTCCCTGCTGCTGCATTTGTGTAGAGGGACCACATGTGCCCTCCTCCAATTCACTCATGTTGAATGACTCAGTGAACATGGCTGCCAGAGGTACTACTATCTCCCTTCGCAGTTCTCTTAATATCCTTGGGTGTCGCCATCTGGTTCCTTCGCTTTGTCTACCTTCAATTTAGTGAGCTCCTGCAGGACTCTTTTGCCTGTGAATGGACTATTGTCCACCTCTTCACCCCCTTGGCAACTGCTGTACTGCTGTGGCCCTTGCCCCTCCCACTCTTCTGTGAATTCTGAGTGGAAAGACACAGTGGATGACTTGGGAGGAAGGCATGGAACTATCACTTCCAAATACCTAAACAGCACATACAAGCAAGCAACAGTCGGCATTGACAAATGCTTGTTTGTTTAAGTGAGTCACTGATTATAACTCCCAGATCCAGTTCCTCAGATGTAGTGTTAAGTCTCTCCCCTCATATCAAGTACTCTGTCTGGGGTTCTTTTTTCCAAGGCACATTATTCAGCACTTTTGGGCATTAAGTTTTAACTGCCAGATGTTTGACCACCCCTCTAGCTTTTGTAGGTCTCTGCATTTCCCTTATTCTCTCCTCACTATTTACCCTTCCACATAGTTTTGTGTCACCTGTGAAGAGACACAACCTGCCCAGGTCCCTTTTCCAGTTTCGCTAGTGAACATGTTGAAAGGGACCAGACCCAGGACAGATCCTTGTGGAATCCTGCTCGTAACCTCCGTATCCTTTGATTCAACCCCATTGACCACCACCACCCTCTGCTGTCTCCCTTGTAGCCAATTACCTACCCAGTTCACTATGACTTAGTGCACCCAGGCCTTCCATCGTCTTCAGCAATCTTTTGTGCGGTACTGAATCAAAAGCCCAGCTGAAGTCAAAGTACAGCAGGTCCACAGTGTGTCCCTTGTCTAATTCTTTTGTCATCCAGTCGAAGAAAACTATCAGGTTAGTCAGACAAGATCTGCCTGCCGTGAAACCATACTGTTTGCTATCCTGGAGTCTGTTGCTCTCCAGGTAATCTAAGATGTCCTCTTTGATCAGTGACTCCATCAGCTTCCCCACAATAGAGGTCAAACTGGCAGGCCTGCAGTTATCTGGTTGCTCCTTGCCCCCCTCTTATAATGCGGTACAATATCTGCCACCTTCCAATCCCTTGGAACTTCCCCAGACCTAAGTGAGCTGTTGAACATACCAGTCAGTCTTTCAGACAGCTCTGCTGCTAATTCCCTAAGTATTCTCAGATGCAGCCTATCTGGTCTGGGTGCCTTATCTACCTTAAGGGCTGCCAGCTCTTTCAGGACCCTTTCACTAGTCAGCAATGGCTGTCTCATTTCTGGGACTCCCATAGTGGCTGATTTGATATCACTCTAGGACCTGCTGATGCTAGTGCATGCCTTTGTGACCTCTAGGCTCGACTACTGTAACTCTCTGTACTTTGGGGTCATGGGAGGGACCCCTTGCTGGTGCAGAATGCAGCGGCCCAGTTACTGAAGGGCCTTTTGAAGGCCAGTCATGTGACCCCAGTCCTGCTTTCCCTGCACTGGCTGCCAGTCAGGTGGAGGGTCCTTTTCAAGGTGGGTCTTCTCACCTTTAAGGCCCTATACAGACTGGGTCCTAATTATCTTTCAGAGCTCCTGACACCAGTGACCTCTGCTTATTCGCTCCGCTCCTGTTCGAGGGACCTCCTGGATGTTCCCAGGGTTTGACTCAGGACCTCGGAAGATCGCACTTTTATGGGCCAACCATGTGGAACTCGCTACCATCTACAGTCAGGGAGGCCCCCTCGACTGAGGTATTTAAGTGTCGTCTGAAGGCCCACCTTTTTGCCTTGGCTTTTGTAGACTTTTGATTCCATCGATGTCCAGCCCCGGGATGTGGCATTCTGAAGCTTTTTAATACATTTTTTAAAGCTATGTTTTACATTGACTGTTGGCATTTTATACTTACACTTTTTTCTAGTGTTTTTTAAGTCTGTGCTTCCTGTACTGATACTTGTTCGGCGCCCAGAGCCTCTGGGATTGGTCACCTTTTAAATAAAATTGCCTTGCCTTGCCTTGCCTTGCCTTGACCCTCTGGCATGGACTCGCAGTCTTCCTTAGTGAAAACTGAGCAAAAGTACCCATTTAGGACAGCGGCCATTTGCCCATCCTCCTCTTTCACCCTACCCTGTCAACTAGCCTTACAATTCCCCCCTGAAGTATCTGAAAAACTGTTTTTCTCCATTCTTGACCCCCTCCACATATGTAGCTCTGTGTCGCTTTCACCTCCCTAACTGCACCTTTGCCTCCCTATTCTTCTATAGATAAGCCTCCCAGTCTACCTCCCCTTGATTTTCCTCCTTGTAGTTATAGAAATTAGAAGGCATTCTTTTTGGCCCTTACTGCTTCCCTAACCCTTGTTGAGAACCACAGAGGTCTCAAACCTGTTTTTCATTACTGTTTTTATGCACGCCTTCAATGCCATATAGATGGCTCCCTAATTGCCCCCCCATCTTTCCTCCATCTCACCTACATCCCCAACCCCTGCTAACTTATCCCTGACTAGCTCCCTCAACCTATCAAAGTCCACCCTTCTAAAGTTAAGGATTTTGAATCTCGAGTGTGGTTTGCCAGCCACAAGAGCCAATTCAAAACAAACTGAGTTATGGTCACTGTTCCCTAGCGACTTTCCTACTCCCACAGCACCCACCATAAGGAGGTTGTCCAGCCCAGTACCATCCAGATGGTGATTCACTTCACACCCCAGGAGGAGGTTCAGGCTTCTGACTCCACCATGGGGGACTCTAGATCAGTCGAAGGGAAGGAGCATAACAACACATTGGCACCCAAGGGGGGCAAGGCTGTCAGAAGAGTCTTAGTGGTAGGGGACTCAATGACTCAATGAATAGGGGAATAAGTAGGGTCATAGGGGTGGGGTCAGATGGAAGGGGGATGATCTGATGCCTGCCTGAAGCACCAGTAATCTGGAATTTAAACAGAATAGTGAGGACAGTGGAGAGGGAGCAGGGGACATTGGGGGTGCTGGTACACCTTGGTACCAAAGATCTGCCAATCTAGTTGGTGGAGACAGTGAAGGGGGACTTCCATAGACTGGGGACAGACTGGCAGCACACTTAGCCTCCCTGGCCTCTTCTGAAATCTCCCTGTGGAAGGGAAGGGAAGTAGGATACGATAAGTAAGGCTGAAATTGAGAAGTTTAACAGTAGGCTTTGGGGTTGCTGTTGGGACCTGGGGTACCACTTTGTATGGGATTTGGGAGATTTCTGGGACAGAAGACTCTTCAAGGGTGATGGACTTCACCTGATGAGAGAGGGGGCAAGCTCATTGGGGCAGAAGTTTGATGTCTATATCAGATGGTTAAACTAATTGCGTGGCAGTCCATCTCTAGGGGAACCAAGGTGGATGGTGAGCAGAAGAGGATCCTAGATAGTACTCCCCCACACCCAGGGGACTGTAGAAGCAAAGAAGCTACAGGGGACTCAGTAGGGTTTACAGGACCAAGGGAAGGGGCAGTAATGTGGGAGGAAAACAAAAGGCAAAAGCACAAACAAGTGGGGGAGGAAACATGGAAAACAAAAGGACAGTAGCAGAGTTAGCGTACAGCAGGGGTCAAATGGAAGGGGGTATGCCTTAATGCCAAGAGCTTAGGTAAGAAACTCAGTGAGCTCCAGGTGCTGATGGCAGACATGGAGCTGGATTTTATGGCTATCACGGAAATGTGGGCCACAGATAAACATGACTGTCAGATGACGATCCCTGGGTATTCACTGTTCATGAGGGCTAGAAGAACTGGTAGAGGGCAAGGAGTTGCCCTTTTTTGTTAAGGAGGGCATAGAAGTGGCAGAGGGTAGGAGCATTAGGGGTAACAATGGGGAGGCTGAATCAGCATGGGTGCAAATCACAGCAGCCTCAGGCAGGAAGAGTACAAACAAACCAGGTGGGTGCTGTGCTCAGGACCAGGGCAGGGTATGTGGTGTTAGGCAAAGGCCCATGAAGAACATAACAGAGAACAAAAGTCCACCAGCACTCCAGAGCCAGGCATTTTCTTTCACAACTCCAGTGAAGGATATGGGCCACAAGTTTATAGATGCCAAATGAAAAAATTTATTGCGGCTTATAATAGCCAAATTAATTGCACTGGAGTACACAGACAACAGTACCCACTGCAAAGATTAGGTGCCCCGGTGCTGCGCCATGTAAGGCTTCGTCAGGGGGCAGGTACCTCATCACAACCACTTAACTTTATACAAAAAGACTTGGTGACGTCATGTCAATCCATTAAAGTAACAGTACAGGAAAATAATGAATACAGAAATGCTAGATTATAGAACCTAAATGGAAAAACAAGGATTGTTGTTATGCACTATGAAATCATTATTTAGTAATAATGTTAATAGAATTTATATGTACTTAGAAAATGGACTTTTTATTTCCTGGTATCTGATTGGCTAGTGTCCTTGCCAAGGGGGTACATTAACTTTCAATAGATGCCCAGGAAACAAAAAGTACCAGTCTACAGTGCCCCTTCACCCAGTAAGTATTGTAGTGCCCACCCTTCTACCTAATTGGCTGCAACAACTCATTTAAATTGTAAAACGCCGCCATTTTGTTCCCTCGTTTAGCAAGAGAGCCCCCACCACCATCAGTTCTCCTGGTACACTCCTTCCTGACGTAAACAACTGCCTGCTAACTACATTAATTTTTTAACGTCTGTTTTTCTAAATTAAAAATATGCACCTTGTCCCATGCCCCCAATTCCCCACACAGTTACAACAAAATCTTGATCACCTAATGACACTCTTGCTCCTCCCTCCTCCTGCCAGTTGCAATGTCTGTTCACAAAAGAAAAGATTTCAAATGTGTACTACTGCTCAAATCTAAAACACTGCCACCACTGATCTTTCCACATGCCCTGCAATCCCCGATACTGTTACGGTGAATGTTTAGGCACTTACATTCCCACAACTATCAGCACTCTCACTTCTCCCTGCTATGGTCGGTTGGTCGCCCGCTCGCTGACTTCGTGGCTAAAACAGATGCTCCCCTTCACAGTCCCAGTCTACATGGAAGGCAGCGAGGACCAGGAATGTAAAAAAAAATTAAAACATGCAGCGAAGCCCGACAAAGAAAAATATGTTAAACAACTGGCTCTCAACAGCACCTGCTTACTCTCCCATGCCACGCTTCTGTGTCACGATCGCAACCTCTGACCTACCCCAGTGTGAAAAAAAACAACCTCTGACCTGTGTGAAAAAAACATCAGCGAGACAAAAACAACCACTCAACATAAAACAATGCAAGTGTACAGAGTAAATAAAACAATTGTAATATGTGTGTGGGGGGGGGGGGCTGTTCAACTAAAAAAAGAAATGAAAGAATCTGCTGCATTCTGTCAACTTTCTAACTATTGTCTGCATTTGGACAAAAGGCCATTCTTGTAATGCAGGTGGAGGAACTATTTCATTTCAAAGCATTCTAAAAACTAATTTGTAATTAATTTGTTTTCTTTTTTTTAACAGTGCCCATTTCTAAAGCAATAATACCCTCCAGGGTAGGCAGTATAGACGGCAGCCGGCGTTAGGCCTCATTACACCTAGGTCCGTATTGCTAATACTGCCCACCCTGTCGGGTATTATTGCTTGCCTATAAACAAATGACTGTGTGGTACATAAACAACAGAAGTGTCAGCACAGGCTTGCGGAGTTGTATTTAACCATTAGCCGTTTATGTCAAATAATACATTTTATATTTGATAATACTAACAGATGCATCCTGATCGTCATACTTTATAATGCTGCAAACCTGGGAAAGGGCAACAGATTTGGGAGCAAATCCACTATTGACAGGCATGAAATTAGCCTATAACTATGGTTCCAGGAGTACCTGTGCTCATTAGCCAACTCCTGCTGTAGAAGAGAAACAAAAGAAAAGGAAGCGGTATTAAAGGGGAAAAAAATCCTCTGCGATTCATTTCTTCAGAAATATATGAAAGTCGCTAACTGACTGTTATAAGAAACATTTTTATAAATCACACTAGGAGAATTCATTCAACAAAAACAAGAGATGACAAACCAATATGAGGACTAAATCTCAACCAAATTCATTAATCTTATATCAGAGGTTTCATAGTATGTCTTTGTATGCAGTTTGATATTAACTGTTTCATACAAACAACCTTGATATAATATTACATAATTTTCACAGAAAAATGGAGAAACAAGGTGTGGGGTGAAAACTTTTATATATATGGACCAATACTTATAGCCAATCTCTGAATTGTAGGCGATGAGTGGGGGGGGGGGGGGAGTGAGAGGTTTTCTAAATATGGTTTTAAATGCCATTCATTATTCTGTCCATCAGGTGCTAGATCCTGTCAAGAGAAAATCCTAATAACCTTCTTTCTGTTCAAGCCCATTCAGGCAATCTCCTCCCCTTCTTCCCACTCTCACTTGTTCCAGACCAGTGAATTTCAAATGTTTAGATTCACCATTGCGAGATTCCAAAAAGTGTAATGCCACGGGGCTACAGGTATCATGGTTTCGAATGTCTCTACCGTGCCACACCCACACCATAGAGAATACACTTCATAAGTTTTAATGCATGATATAAACTGCCTAATGTGTACTTTTCTTTGGTTAGTTGGTGCAATGAATTCTTTACCTTGGCAACAATTGGCACAGGCACTACAAATGCCACATCTGTGCATGCCCATGGGTTTGATAGGTAACCACATGCTGGTGTTTTTATTCATTATGAACTGGCTGTGAACCAGTTCATCTCGGAGGTGTCTTCCCCTTCTAAAAGTAACTCATGGTTTGTCACCTAGGTGGTGTGCTAATGTGCTGTCACTTAACAGCACTGGCCAGTATTTATTAACTGCATTCCCAATCTTCCTGATAAATAACAAAGTTCTGTGCTAAATGTAATTTTATCATCTGAGGTTGGGATTTGTTTGGGGTTTTAGCAGGACTTCCCTGTTAAAAGCACTTGCACGTGATAATGCCTGTTCTAACAATTCCAGACTATAACCTCTGGCTAAAAGCCTTTCTTTCAGCTCGGAGGCTTGATGTAGAAACATGTTATGTTCACTACAGTTGCGTCTTAGTCTGATGAATTGTGAATAGGGTACCGAATGTTTGAGCCTTTTGGAATGTGCACTTCTTGCCAGTAATATGCTATTGGTGGCAATGGGTTTCCTGTAGCCCCTAGTAATTATTTCATTATTGGGACCTGCAGTAAGAATGATGTCCAGAAAAAAATCTAATCTTATTGGGTCACTTTTAGATGTAAAATGTAAATTAAAAGTATTCTGATATAGCCAATGGACAGATTGTTCTGCTTCATCTTTGTTAACAGACAGTACACATATACTGTAATATCATCTATAAAATGGGACCAGTGTTTTACATAATCAAGGAAGGGGTTGCTGTCTGAGTTGAATACTATTTGTTCCTCCCAGTAGCCGAGGAGCAAATTGGCATATGAGGGGGTCATTGCTGCCCCTATTGCCATGCCACATTTTTGCAAATAAAAATCCCCATTGAATTCAAAGAAATTGTGCTCCACTGCAAATTGCAGCCCCTCCTCAATTAATTGAACAGGCAACTTGTTTTTAAGGGAGTCCCTTGTCAGAAAATATTGGCATGCACTAATACCGTCTGTCACAAATGCATTCAGCAGGTCATGCCCTCTGTTCCCACAGTGCCAACTTCCAAGCACAATAGAGTGAACAGGTAACATACAGGGTAACCCTCCTGTCTGCTTTTGGGTCTGAATCACCTTTTAGTCTCAAGTTCTGGGGGGATTCAAACTGTGAATCTTATGCTAGCATACCTAATGTACAGGCTCAGATATGTACCCTCTTTGGGGATTGCGGTATAATCTTTCGCCAGGTGCACCCAGCCATGCTCCCAAAATGAACCCTTAAAACTATAAGAGACCTTAGGTGTATTTTTACCTTTTTCCCAAGCTTAGTAACACCATCCAGCTGTTGAACAGTTTTGTCAGACTTAACCCTCTATACGTCATATGCAAGAAGAACTGGCAGACACCCAGGTAGTCTTTCAAATAAAAGATTCTTTACTAAAAGATGATAAAAATATGAAAAATGTAACCACAGAACAATATATTAAAGAGCTCACAATCACATAAAAGAACAAGGGCAAAGTACAAAGCAAAACTCCTACCACAATACATTTAGACCTTTGCTGTCTAAGGTATTACCT
Source organism: Neoceratodus forsteri (assembly GCA_016271365.2). Classification (NCBI taxonomy): domain Eukaryota; kingdom Metazoa; phylum Chordata; order Ceratodontiformes; family Ceratodontidae; genus Neoceratodus; species Neoceratodus forsteri. Next base: position 563,090,824 of record JADMNL010000023.1, on the reverse strand, counting down.
CTGGAAATGCTTAAGTTAAATAAGAGAGCTGTGTCTTTGAATCCCAAGATGGTATGACAACATTTCAGACACAAGTATTCAGTTTAAACTCTGTGTCTCCACACCTCTTCTATGAGTTATGTAGCTCCTCCTTTTAGAATATAAAAATCACAAACATGATGTCCTTTCAGGAGGTATATTAAATAATGTGACATCAGCAAAAACTCATTTCCCAAATTATGAGTATTTGGTCAGCCAGTTCCTTTGAGGTTTAAAACCCTGAAGTCCATCACCTAGGTGTGATATAGCCAACAGGAATCAGCTAAATGACGTCCTGTCCTGTAATAAAATGTATATTTAGTTTCCAACTTAAAAGCATGAGGTAATAAAAAGGCCATAAAATGCAATTTCCCAAGGAAGTTTGGTCCATTTACATATCCTGGAGCTTCACTGAAACCTGGGTGGGGGGGGGCACCCATGGAAGCCCAGGCTGTCTTATGTGAGACAATCACATACTATATTTTTGTATTACAAATATCCTACAATAATCATAACCAGCTGGCCAAGCATCACACTCCTCCCCATCTAGACTGGATTTGTGGGCTCTATCCCCTGCATGGGATGAGCTCCCTAAGTCAGTTTACTCCTCATATAGAAGTGACAGGCCATCTGCGTTCTGCTTGGTTGCTCCAGCCTTATGTAAGATCGTCATGTCATACCCTTGCAAGGCAAGACTCCATCTTAATAGTCTACCATTAGTTTTTCCCATTTGGATCTGCCAAACCAGGGGGTTGTGGTCAGTTTGTACCTCAAAATGCTGCCCATATAAGTATGACTCTAACTTCTTTAGGGCCCACACTATGGCCAGACACTATTTCCACAGTAGAGTAAGCCTGCTCCCTGGGAAGTAACTTTTTACCCAGGTACACTACAGGGTGATCTTTCCCTTGATTGGATGTCTGACACAGTACTGCCCCAATACCCATGTCTGAGGCATCAGTCTGGACTATAAAGGGTCTGCTGTAGTCAGGACTTGTCAATACAGGAGCACTGCACAGTGCCCCCTTCAGTCTGGTAAAGGCTTTTTCACAGGCTGGTTCCCAGGTAATTTTCTTAGTCATCTTTTTCTTTACCAGGTCAGATGGGGAGCAGCCAGGGCACTGTCATTGGGTACAGATTTCCTATAGTACACTGTTGTCCCTAGAAAACTCCTGATCTGCTTCTGCATTACTGGTCTGGGCCATGTCTTGATCACCTCTACTTTTACTTGGTTGGGATGGAGCTGTTCCCGGCCTACAACATGCCTGAGGTATGCCACTTCAGCCATGGCCACCTGACACTTCTCAGCTTTGACAGTGAGCCCAGCCCTCTGCATCCTGCCCAGCACTTTCCTAAGGTGGGACAAGTGTTCCTCCCAGCTGGCACTAAAGATGGCAATGTCATCCAGGTACACGACGGCATACCCCTCAGCACCATTTAATACCTGGTTCACCGACCTTTGAAAAGTGGCCAGGGCGTTCTTCATTCCGAAAAGCATTACTTTAAATTCAAATAAGCCTATTGGAATGATGAAGGCTGACTTCTCCCTAGCTCTGTCAGTTAACTCTACTTGCCAATACCCCTTTGTCAGGTCAATAGTTGTAAGGTAGGTTGCCCCTCCCAACTTGTCCAGGAGTTTGTCTGTCCAGGTCATTAGGTGGGCATCTGACTTTGTGACTGCAGTCAGTCTGTACTAGTCCATATAGAAATAAGTAGAGCCATCTGGCTTGGACACAAGGACCATGGGTGAGGCCCAGGGGCTGTGGGATCTCTGGATTACCCCTAAATCCAGCATTTCCTCCACCTCCCTCCTAATGCCCTTTTGGACAGCCTCTGACACCTGATATGCTGTCCGCCGTATGGGCGTCAGTGTCCCTATCTCTACATCGTGCGTTGCTAAGGGGGTTAGTCCAGACTTGGCGCTAAACAGTGGGGAAAAGTCTGATAAAACCTCCATTACTTCCTGGATCTTGTCTGGGGCCAGCTGGGGTGACAGTTTAACTGCCTCCACAGAAGACTCCTGCTTGCTTTCTTCCAGCAAGTCCAGAAGGGGGTCTCCTTCATCCTTTCCCTCTCCAGGACTACATACTGCAAACACCATGTCAGCCCTATTAGCATACGGCTTCATCATGTTGACATGGTACATTCTTTCTGTATGTCTTCTGTCACGTAACTCTATGATATAGTTACATAGAAACATAAAATTTGACGGCAGATAAGGACCGCTTGGCCCACCCAGTCTGCCCATTTCCCTACCTACTGGATAAGCTGCAGATCCTAGTTAACCAGCAGCCTACTTCTTCATACCCCCACACCCTAGAATTGCCTTATGACTGTCCCATGCATGCTTGAATTCCACCACTGATTTTGACTCCACAACCTCCTCCGGAAGGCCGCTCCATGCATCCACAACCCTCTCTGGAATAAATACTTCCTAAATTACCTCTGAGCCACCCCCATCTTCAAATTGTGCCTCTTGTTCTTGCACACCTCTTTTTGAAAGATGCTACCCTCTTGGACTTTGCTGATTCCTTGAGGTATTTGAAAGTTTCTATCATGTCCCCTCTCCTCCCTTTCCTCGAGGCTATACATATTAAGCTCCTTAAGTCTCTTCATATGTCTTCCGTGCAGACCCTGAACCATTTTAGTTGCCCTCCTCTGGACAGCTTCTATCCTGTCTATGTCTTTGCGGAGATTGGGTCTCCAGAACTGCACACAGTACTCCAGATGGGGTCTCACCAGCTGTCTGTACAGAGGATAATAACTTCCTGTTTTCTACTGGTGATGCCTCTCCCTATGCATCCCAGTATCCCCCAAGCCCTCCTTGCTGCCCTCTCACATTGCTTGCCCACCTTTAGGTCATCTGATATGACTACCCCCAGGTCCCTTTCCATTTTTGTTGTTGTTAGGATCTCACCCCCATTGTGCTCTTCCCTGGGTTTTGTTTCCCAGGTGCATTACCTTGCACTTCTTAGCATTGAATCTAAGCTGCCATACATTTGACCATTCCTCTAACCTTGCCAAGTCCCTTCTCATCCTTTCCACCCCATCCTGTGCATCAATTCTGTTGCAGATCTTAGTGTCATCTGCAAGGACAACTTTCCTTCCAGTCCTTCCACAATGTCACTTATAAAGACATTGAAGAGACCGGTCCTAATACTGAACTCCTGCGGTACCCCATTAGTAACCTCCTTCTTCTGAGTGACTCCATTTACTATTTCTCTGTGTCCTATTCTCCAGCCAATTTTTACCCAGGCTGTCATCTTGGGACCCACTCCCAAGCTGGCTAACTGTATATTAATCTTTTGTGTGGGACTGTGTCAAATGCCTTGCTAAAGTCTAGGTAGGCCATGTCCACAGCCCCTCCTGATCTACTACTTTGGTCACCCAGTCAAAGAAATCTATCAGATTTGTCTGGTATGACCTTCCGCTGTGAATCCATGCTGCCTAGGGTCCTGTGCCCCTCTGGCCTCTAGATACTCGACAGTTCTTTCCTTCAGAAGTCATTCCATCATTTTCCCTATCACTGAGGTTAAACTAACAGGTCTGTAGTTTCCTGCTTCTGCCTTGCTTCCACTTTTGTAAAGGGAATCACATCTGCCCTCCTCCAGTCCTCGGTACCACCCCATCCTCCCATGATTTGTTAAAAGGGTAGTCAGTGGTGTCACTAGTTCTACCCTTAGTTCTTGTAGAATTCTGGGATGGATCCTATCAGCCCCATTGCTTTGTCCACCTTCAGTTTTAAGAGTTCTTTCAGAACCCTTTCTTCTGTAAATGGGCTGGTATCAACTTCTGTATCCAGAGTGTTACTACTGTTTGTTTTATGTACCTCCCTCTTCATTTGTAAATACTGAGCAAAAATATTTGTTTAGTATCTCTGCCTTTTCACAGTCACCCTCTGCCACCCTCCCTCCCCTTTATTAAGCCTCCTATCCCTCCCTTAGTCTACCTCGCTCCTGATGTACCCTAAAAAGGTTTTATCCCCTTCTAACTGAGTTGGCTATCTTTTCCTCGGTTTGGGCCTTTGCTGTTCTGACTGCCTTCCAGCCTCCTTTTGCTTTTAACTGATACAGTTCTCTGTCCTGCTCCTTCTGCGATTCCTTGTACTTCCTGAATGCTTCTTTTTCTCATGAACCTTCACTGCCACTTCCTTTGAGAACCATAGTGGTTTCTTACATCATCTTGTTTTGTTTATTTGCTTCACACAAGGCTCGTTACCTCTGTGATGGCAGTTTTTATTATTCCCATTGTTCTTCCACCCTCCTTCCTGCCCATTTGCTAGTGCATTCCTTAGGCACTCATCCATTTGGCAAAGTCAGCCCTCCTAAAGTCCAGTACTTTTGTCTTTGTATGGCTTGACTCTATTGCTGTGTTTATTGTGAACCATACTGTTCGATGGTCGCTAGTTCCCAGATGGCTACCCACTTCTACATCTGCAATCCTCTCTCCATCTCCATTTGAGAGAATCAAGTCTAATATTGCTCCCTCTCGAGTGGGCTCCAGTACTAGTTATCTAAGGCATGCCCCCTGTAGGGCATCTAGAATAGCTGCACTCTTCGAAGTGGCAGCTGCAACTGCACTCCAGTTAACATCTGGCATATTCAAATCACCCATCAGAAATATCTCCCCTTTTTCTGCCATTCTAAGTATACTTTCTATCATTTTCCTGTCCATTTCCTCCCCCTGAGAAGGGGGTCTGTATACAACCCCTGTGTGTATTGTGGTGCCATTGCCTGTCTCCAAATTTACCCACAGTGCTTCTTCTCCTCCCTGTTTACCCTTTTGTTCTGTTGCTTTTATTCCTTCCCTTATGTAAAGAACTACTCCTCCTCTTTTACCCTCCCTGTCCCTCCTAGTTCACGTCATTTACCTTTCTAACTACTTTGTATGGTTCTGCACACTCAGCCTGCAGCTTGTCTTTCCAGACCGGAATAAGGAGCATGACTTCCTGACCTACCTTGTAAGAGTGAGCTCTGGCTCTGTGGTCATACCACACTTTTTGTTCCTGGTTGGCAGCTGCCAGGTTGGTCTGGGCTGTCCCCATAAGCTCCTTCAGTCTTTCCCTAAACCTAAGGACATAATCCACTATGGGAGGGCCCTGGGTGGCATGCTTACCTTCCCAGTCCTCCTGGATCAAGTCTAGGGGCCCACGTACCTGGTGCCCATATAAGAGCTCAAAGTGGGAAAATCCTGTCGACTCTTGGGGCACCTCCCTGTATGCAAACAACAGCTGGGGAAGGTATTTCTCACAGTCCCTACCATGCTGTTCAGCAAACACTTGGAACATTGACTTCAGGGTACCATTAAATCTTTCCACAAGCCCATTGGCTTGTGGGTGATAAGGTGTTATGCGCCTCTGCACCACCCCACACTTCTTCCACAAACATTTCATCAGGTCCAACATGAAGAAACCCCCTCGATAAGTGATAACCTCCTGTGGAAACCCAACACGGGAGAAAATTCCAAGTAAGGCATCTGACACGTTATCTGTCCTCAGTGAGGATAGGGCGACTGCCTCTGGTGACCGGGTGGCATCATCCACCACAGTCAGGATGAATCTCTTCCCAGAGGAGCTGGGGGTATTTAAAGGTCCCACAATATCCATTCCCACCCTCTGGAGTGGCTCCTCCACTATGGGCAATGGAATTAGGGTGGCTTGGGTTTTCTTATCTGCCTTCCCTATTTCTTGGCATCGGTGACAAGACCTGCAATACTACTTCACCTGCTGGGTAAAGATGGGTCAACAGAAATTCTCGGCCAACCACTGCATAGTGTACGCGATTCCCAGATGACCAGACAAGGGAATATTATGCTCAATCTTGATCAGCTGCTCAAGGTACCCCTGGGGAACGACAAGCTGCCTGCCTATCACCCCTCCCTCTTTCTTCACATCCTGAGTTTACATCAGTCCATTTTCCCAATAAACTTTATGTTTTCTGTTCTAGCACTAGCATCAGTGCACTCAGGATCACTGTCATCCCTAACCCTCTGACAATGGGTCACCCCTCCTCCTTCAGAGTAACCCTCCATAGCTGGTTAACTGCTACTGGGGAAATTTCTACCCCCTTTTCATTAGTCTCCATATCAGGAGACACAGGCTGGGGAACCAGCCTCCCAGTGGTTTCCACAATGGCTTCTGTGGGGTCCAGGGAACTACAATTTTCCCTTGACGCTTAGCTACAGGTAACTGCACACACCATCTCCTGTTTGAGATTATTGCCAAGGATGACGTCAACTGTTAAAGTTTTGGCTACAGCCACCTGTTGCACAGTTCCCCCTGTTTCACCCCCAGTCTAGGAGAACACTAGTGAGTGGAAATGCTCTCTCCTCACCAGTGAACTCTTGTACAGTTACAAATTTTGGGGGTATAAGCTGACCAGGCTCCACCAGATCTCCTTTTACCAGCATCAGGGATGCCCCGTGTCTCTTAACCCTTGTGTCTGTACAACATTTACTATGACTGGGAGCATGTGTTCCCTCATGTTCACAAGCATGCTTCCAGGGACACACAAACAACCCACTTCTTTCCTAGCCCCATTTTGCATATTGCTCATCCTTTTGGGACACTGTCTGGCAATATGCCCAGTTTCTTTACAAACCCAACATTCGTTTCTTTTCTCAGAGAAATCTTTTCTTTGAAACATGGGGTTAACTAGTTTTGGTAGAGGCAGTGAGGGATTTAGCTGCCCTGAAGGCACACCTTTCCCTTTCTCCACTGCCACGCTACCCCATTCACTCTCAGAGCAGGTCTACTCTTGGCATAGTGGTCCAAGAGTTCAGCAGCCTCTTGCACTGTTTTGGGATCTCGGTCCTCCAGCCAGGTTTTCAGTTCTGCTGGGCATGCCCCAATAAAACTTCTCTAACAATGTAGCATTTTCAATTTTATCTACAGAGTTTGCTTCAATTCCTTTCCACCAACGTTTTAAACACTGACGTTGTTTCATGGCTAGCTCCTCATAGCTCATGTCAGGGCTTCTCCGGAGCTTACAGAATTTTGCTTTGTATGCTTCTGCAGTTAAATCAAACTTTCTTTAAAAGTGCAGCTTTAAGTTTGCTGTAATCATTACTGTCTTCATTGTCCATTTGACCCAGTGCATCCAGAGCTTTCCCAGTATGTAGCAGGGATAGCTGGAAGCTCCAGGACCCTCTAGGAATTTTTGCCTGAATACAAATTTTTTCCAAAGGAATTTAAAAAGGCATCCATATCCTCCCCCTCTTTAAATTGGCTATCAATTTGGAATCTAATTTGTTACCCAGTCCTGTAGTTCCAGTTAAACCCAGAAACCCAGGTCACTTACCTGCTCTGGTGCTGGTGGTTGGAGTCGTAGCTTCTCCAGTTCATGTTGCCTCTGGCACTCATGCTCCTCTCAGTCAGCTGGTCACTGTTCTCACTCCCTCTTCTCCTCTGCAGCTCGCTTCTCTCACTCAGCTTCTCTCTGTTCTCGCTCTCTCTTCTCCTCTGCAGCTCACTTCTCGTGCTCAGCCTCTCTCTGTTCTCACTCCCTCTTCTCCTCTGCAGCTTGTTTCTCTCATGCCACTTCATGCCATTCCCGCTCAGCCTCTTTCTGGAACTCCAGCTCCATTCTGCACAACTCAATCTTCAGCCTGATTGCTTCTGGCTTCAGAATGCTGGTGACCTTCCCCTGCTGCTGTGGCCCTTGGCTTGCACTGTCCCTGATGTCCTTCTCACTGGATCTGGATACTGCACTGTCCGCTGGCCCCTCCATGCCCCAGGTTTGGTCCTCTACAGTCACAGTCTGTGACTTGACACTCTGGGCATCAGCAGCCATCAGAGCATTCATGAGTTTCTGTCTGGTGGCTCTCCCCTCATGCAGGACTCCTCCGTCCTTGCACAACTGCTTCAGGTAGTCTGCAATGTGCTCGCTGTCATTGAAGGCCTTCTTCTTTCCTAACTACAGCTACTCTAACTTGCACTTTGAAAAAAAGTAAAACAGGTAGGAACTTTGACTGTAAGCAAAATTATATCGTTCTGTTTTTTTTTAAATAAATCACTGCCTTATTTTGCAAGTGAGCTGTACAGTATGAAGCTGACACACTGAACAGTTAAAGCTTGTATTACCAATTTTTTCACATACTGTCAACCGAATCTGTCACAAACGCACTCAGCAGGTCAGGCCTTCTGCTCCCACAGTGCCAAACTCCGAGCGCAATAGTGTGAACAGGTAACAGACAGGGTAACCCTCCTGTCTACTTTTGGGTCTGAATCACCTTTTAGTCTCAAGTTCTGGGGGGATTCAAGCTGTGAACCTTATGCTAGCGTACCCAATGTACAGGCTCAGATACGTACCTTCTTCAGGAATTGTAGTACAGTCTTTTGCCAGGGGCACCAAGCCAGGCTTCCAAAATGAACCCTTAAAACTCTATAAGAGACCTTAGGTATATTCTTACCTTTTTCCAAGCTTAGTAACACCATCAAGCTGTTGAACAGTTTTGTCAGACTTAACCCTCTATACATCACATGCAAAAAGAACTGGCAGACACCCAGGCAGTCTTTCAAATAAAAGATTCTGTACTAAAAGATGATAAAAATATGAAAAATGTAAACACAGAACAATATATCAAAGAGCTCTCAATCACATAAAAGAACAAGGGAAAAATACAAAACAAAAACTCCTACTACAGTACATTTAGACCTTTGCTGTCTAAGGTATTACCTCTGGAAATGCTTAAGTTAAATCAGAGAGCTGTGTCTTTGAATCCCAAGATGGTATGACAACATTTCAGACACAAGTATTCAGTTTAAACTCTTTGTCTCCACACCCCTTATATGAGTCATCTAGCTCCTCCTTTTAGAATATAAAAATTACAAACATGATGTCCTATCACTAGGTATATTAAATAATGTGACATCAGCAAAAACTCATTTCCCAAGTTATGAGTCTTTGATTAGCCAGTTCCTTTGAGGTTTAAAACCCTGCAGTCCATCACCTAGGTGTTATATAGCCAACATGAATCAGCTAAATGACATCCTGTCCTGTAATAAAATGTGTATTTATTTTCCAACTTAAAAGCATGAGGTAATAAAAAGGCCATGAAATGCAATTTCCCAAGAAAGTTAATTACATTACAGAGATCTCCTGGTCAGTTTACATATCCTGTAGCTTCACTGAAACCTGGGGGGGGGGCACCCATAGAAGCCTAGGCTGTCTTATGTGAGACAATCACATGCTATATTTTTATATTACAAATATCATACAATAATCATAACCAGCTGGCCAAGTGTCACACTTTCCTCATGATGGATGGAGGTATAAAGAGACTCAATATGTATGGTCAGCCATTCCCCATCCTTCATTCCATCTGAAATCCTTGAATTTTTCTGGACTATGCATCGTATCCCTTGTATAAGATTTGATGCATGTTGCCCTTCTCTTAAAGGGATCTGGAAATTAGTCCTAACCGGCAGGAGTTAGTAATGTTCCTATTTACAGAAATGACATGCATACCACCAAAGGATTCACATTTAACTGTACCTAAAAAAACACTGATGTGAAAAACTATGTTTTCATGTGTTTTCTTTCAATGGGCAGCATTCTCCACAGATCTTTTCATGGAACCAGGAGTTTGGAGTTTTTACTATGTCACGATTTGTGTACAGAATGCTAAGCATGAGCTGTTGACCTATCAGAACCTTGCTTAGAGTTCTGTACATGAACCGTGATATAGTTATAACTCCAGATCACTGGTTCTGTGAAGAGAACTGTAACAGAGTGCTGCCCATTAAAACAAAACAATGCAAAATGCAGTTTTTCATGTCACTCTTTATTCAGGTACCATTAAATATGGATAATTTAGGGGAAATAATATCATTTTTGATTATAAGCACTTTATAAACAGCTGCCAATTAAAAAGGATTTCCTGTCCTCTTTAAGATACACATTGAGATAATTGCATACGTTATCTGTGAGGGAACCTATTCCTGCTACTATGGGTCTCCCTGGAGGATCTATAATACTTTTATGAATTTTTGGTAAAATATATATAACTGGAGTCCCGGGGAATTGTGGAAACAGAAATTTTAGCTAGTTTTCAGTGATTTCATTTCTGTCTTACATTTTCCAAAATAGTTAGCGACTCATTTTTATACTTAAATACTGGGTCACTTGAAAGTTTAACATAGTTATTAGTATCACTGAGTAACTCCATTACTTTATTACAGTAAAAATATTTATCCATAATGACTAAATTGCCACCCTTGTCAGCTGGTTTTATAACAATATTTTAATTACTCTTTAGTTCATTAATGGCTGTCTGTTCTTCCTGTGTAAGGTTATTCTAGAATCATAAAGATCTGTTATTCAGAATTTCATTCACTTCATTCATGATCAAACGTCTGTAAATTTTAATTGTTTCATTATAGCCTATAGGGTAAAAATGTGACTTTGGTCTAAACAACCTTTTTCTCAAATTCATTAAATTATCAGTTATCACATCATACAGCTGGATGTTAAAACACCTATCACATTTCCTCCTTTCAGCTTCATTCTCTACTAATAGTTCTTCCAGAATATGCAGGTTTTGTAAGTCCAGAACATCATTATCTGTAGCGGTAGATGAAAGGAGTTCTGATTCAATGTCCCCATAATCAAATAATGATTCTACCCTTCCCCCAAAGTCGCTAAATCTGAGTGTCCCATTATTAATGTGACTTGATGCTCATTCACTGAAAAAAAGTTTTAGTTCAAATTTTCTAAAGAATTTCTCCAAATCAAAAAAATGTCAAATACTTTTGGTTTAGATGAAGGAACGAAGGATAAGCCTTTCGATAAAGTTTGTAACTGAATTTCTGACAATACATCTTTAGAGATGCTGATTATTTGTAGTTCCAAGCTTTGGGTCTGGTGCCTGTGTCCTTTACCACCCCTCTTCCCCTGCCTCACGTTTTTCCATTTTTTGAAGGTTTACTGGTGATGTCCTGGGGTCGCTCAGTGCCTGAGAAGCTAACTAAAGGTGCTGTCTGTTGCTGAATTTCTTTGGTTCCTCTCACCGCAGGGTCTCTATTACCATCAGTTGCCTCCATGTGTCAAGAGTTGCATCTCCCTGAGCGTCCCTGTGATCTGGGTCTTGACTGACGTCCTCTCCTTGAGGTGGATCTTGTTTTTTTCAAAACGCGACCAATTGAATTGCCGTCCCTCTAGATAGTCATTAGTGTCTCTTTCAAGCTTGTACTTCTTCTGATTTATTATTTCTCATGATTTTTTAATTTATTTTGCAAAACTTTGTCTAGTTGTTTCAATTCTTTATGTTCAGAGAACTTCCCGAGGGCTTCCTTTACTTCAACTATTTCCTTAATTAGATTTGCATATTTAGCAGTATCGTTTTTTTATAATTAATTTAACAAAGATGACCACACACTTTAGTGCTGCCCAGAACTGGATGTCATGCGTGTGCCACTGGACACTAGGGATTGATATGTAGTTAGTGGTGTTTGGTGTCAGAGGGTGGGGGGAGGGGGGACTGGACACCAGGGATTGCTTCTTGTGTGGTGTTGTGCCAGATACCACCATACAAGCAGCAATCCCTTGTGCCCCCCCAAAACCAAGTACTACCAAATACAAATCATTCCCTGGCGTCCAGTGGTACACCCATGATATCCGATTCCAGGCTTCACAACGCATAAAACCTTCCCTGGTGTCCAGTTGTCCACCCACACTCTCTAATACTGACCAACACAATGCATAAGGCATCCCCTGATGTCTTCTGGTACCAATATCCTGTGTGATACAGTGGTTGCTGGTATTGGATGAAGTGAGGGTAACCAATGGAGAATGCTGTATTTCTGTTTGTGCCAGGCATGGGAGGGCTTTGGTGGGGGTACCACAAGATACCAGTGAACGCCTTTTGTGTTGTGTGCATCAGTACCAAGGGCTATGGGTGGTCAACTGGGTACCAGGGAAGGTTTTATGCATTGTGCTGCCCAGAATCGGATGACATGCATGTGCCACTGGATGCCAGGGAATCATTTGTATTTAGTAGTACTTGGTGTCAGAGGGTGGGGGGGTATGGGACACCAGAGATTGCTTCTTGTGTGGTGTTGTACCAGATATCACCATACAAGCAGCAATCCCTTGTGTCCCCCGAAACCAAGTACTACCAAATACAAATAATTCCCTGGCGTCCAGTGGTACACTCATGATATCTGATTACAGGCATCACAATTCATAAAACCTACCCTGGTGTCCAGTTGTCCACCCACACTCTTTGTTACTGAGCAACACAACACATAAGGCATCCTCTGATGTCTCCTGGTACCCATATCCTATATGTGGTGGCATGTGCTTTCAGAGTGCATAGGGAATACAAGTGAACACCATGGAATGCTTTATTGGTGCAGTTTCCTATTATGGGATGGCATGGGGTGGGTGCTGGACACCATGGAATGCTTTATTGGCGATGTCTACTGGTATGGATTGAGATTTGGGCACCGCAGGACACCATGGAATGCTTTATTGCTGCAGTTTCCCATTATGGAACGACATGAAGGGGTGCCAGGCACCATGGAATGCTTTATTGGCACTGTCTACCAGTATGGAACGACATTGGGATACTGCAGAACACCATGGAGTGCTTTATTGGCACTGTTTCCCATTATTGGATGGCATGGGGGTGACTGTCGAACACCATGGAGTGCTTTATTTGTGCTATTTACCGTTATGTGACAGCATGAGAAAGGGCTACCGGGCAAATGGGATGGAACGGAGGAACAACTGGATGATGGGGAGTGATGTGTTTGACTAGCGCTGGCTGTAGATAAGTATACTCTGCGGTCCAAAACAATGGTTGAATTTTTTTATTACAGAAGAACTACACTGAATAAGAATCAGTGACCTCCAGTACACCCAGAGAAAGACATAGACGTGACAGAGAGACAGGATCAGAATGCTAGAGACAGAGTCAGATCAGATATCCTGTGACAGCGAGAGATAACCCAGGAAGGAAGAGTGGGCAAGATAATTCATTGATAGGATCAGCCAGATAACTCATAGACAAGAAGAGGCAAGATGGTGTATACAGGATCACCAGACCAGCCAGAGACCAGTCAGTAATGAAAGGGACTGATTAGAAACCAGCATAGAGAGAAAAAGTCCAGCCCTGAGAGCCACATACAAGCAACAGTTCAGACTCTGCAGTCAGGGACCAGCTAAAAACATTCCACGAGAGTCAGATTGAAGAACATAGCACCAGAATACAGCATACAGTGTCGGGGACCAGAACAGATAGACAGCCAATTGATCAAGAGAGTGCATAGAGAAAGAAGAGACCTAAGAGAGAGAGGGAGAGAGAGAGAGAGAGAGAGACTGAGTGACAGACGACATACAGTGAGTGAGAGTTACAGTAGAGGTCACCGAGAGACTTACTACTGAGTGAGAGAGGTAGTCTAGAGACTTGCTACCGAGCAAGAAAGGTTGCCTGAGAGAGAGGGGGGGAGAGAGAGAGAGAGAGAGACTGAGTGACAGATGATGTACAGTGAGTGAGAGTTAGAGTAGAAGTCACCAAGAGACTTACTACCATGCGGGAGAGGTAGTTGAGAGACTTGGTACCGAGCGAGAGAAGTCAACGAGAGACTAAGTACTGTGTGAGCGAGATACAGTAGAGAGAGACCACTGATCATGATTGCAGCAGAAATGGAGACCACTAACCATGTATTGTTTGATGACAGCAGTGAAGAGTTCCTTGGATTCGATGATTCCGACATACAGGTTGACTTGATGCCAATGGATCGTGATGGCGACTTCAGCGAAGAGGATAATCTGCCACTTGCAACACTATGTCATCAGATGCAGTCCTCTACAAGCACTGAAGAGGAGCAGCCATTGGTTGGAACACAGCTTAGAACTGGCCTAATGGATGTAGTGGACGAACATCACACACAACAAATGGCTTCACATCTGGATGCGGTTCCCACAGAAACCTGGAAAGTTGACTTAAAGACTACATATTTTGGATTTCATGGAGCCTGTGGGTACGGCTACAATTCTAAGTGCAGACAAGAAAGCCAAGGATTTTATGGACTTAATGTTTCCTCCAACCCTGTACGAACTGCTGGCAGAGGAGACCAACCAGTATAGTGCACAGAAGCAGACCGAATCACAAAAAGTTGACAATCGATGGACTCCAGAGTCAGCAGATGACATAAAGACATTTTTGGGAATCAGGATCTACACGTCGGTTGTAAAGGTGCACACTACCGCATGTACTGGAGCAAGAACTTCCTCTTCGGACAATTCCCAATTGCACAAGTAATGACCAGAGAGCATTACGAGAAGATTATGCAGTATCTGCATGCCAATGATACCACACAGAATTCACCCAAAGGAGCACCAAACCGCGATAAGCTGCACCATGTACACCCAATAATGGACAAAGTTTTGAAGGCATGCAAGACAGAGTACAATCTCCACCAAGATTGATGAGGCAATGGTAGGATACAGAGGATGACTTGGATTTTGGCAGTACATGCCAAACAAGCCACAGCTGTATGGGATTAAAGTGTGGGTTCCAGCAAATGCACATAATGGATTTGTTGCAGATTTCCAGGTATATGCTGGAAAAGATGCTGGCGCCACGGAAATGGAATTAGGAGAAATAGAGAGTCATAAAGGACCTTACGAAGGATCTAAATGGAAAAATGCACCACCTTTATTGCGACAATTACTTCACTTCAGTACATCTGGCAGAAGACCTTCTACAATGTGGAATTTACTTATATGGCATGGTGTGCACGAACCGGTTGGGATGGCCAACAACATTAAACAAGTTGACGATGAAGAAGAACAGAGGGTACTACGAACAAATGCAGAATAGTTTACTAGTCACCACCACCTGGAGGGACACTAAACCTGTATTTTTTCTATTAACAAACCATGACCCGACAGCACCTGCAATGCCAGTGCCCAGAAGACAAAAAAATGGAACTACTACCAATGTTCCCTGTCCAGCAATTCTTCAGCAGTATAACAAGCAAATGAATGGCGTGGACATCACGGACCAGAATCTTACTCAGTACTCCACCACCAGAAGATCA
Source organism: Neoceratodus forsteri (assembly GCA_016271365.2). Classification (NCBI taxonomy): domain Eukaryota; kingdom Metazoa; phylum Chordata; order Ceratodontiformes; family Ceratodontidae; genus Neoceratodus; species Neoceratodus forsteri. The sequence goes on along the minus strand of JADMNL010000023.1, from coordinate 563,075,760 downwards.
AAGAGGGGGTGGATCTACCTGTTTTGGTTTCTGTGGGACATGTCAATTGCCAATGCATATAAACTGTTTCAAGAGAGTGCAAATCATGTACAGCTATTGAAGACCAGAAGGATGAAAAAACACAATCAACTGAGCTTCAAGATGGCATTATCGGAGCAACTAATTACTGGATACAACGACAGAAAATGAAGTGTTGCGGCTGCTGGACTTCAACAGGACCCTAGTTGTTCCAGTCTTCACTATCCAGTCAAAGCAAGAAAGGTGAGATGCCGTAATTGTGCTCTGAAAAAGAAGCGAACTGAGCCATCATATGCATGCAGTACATGCAATCTCAACCTCTGTTGTGACTGCTTCACCGAGTATCATCCGTTCAAGTGAACTACTGCGTGAACAGTGACAACCAATATGGAAAAGGTACCCTGAAGACCAAGATGTGAGGTGGATGTCAAATGCTGAGGGCCACATCCCAGAACAGAACATGCACTGCAGTCATCTATGGTGGGGGAAAGAGCTATAGTGGGACTATACGTAAGAGATACAGAGAGAGTGGAGTGGAGAGAGATCGGTGCCTTTGCTAGTCAGCACGAAGAAACAGTCCTTTGTCCTTAGTGCTGTTGCTATGGTTGTGGTATTGTTTCATATACTGTATATTATAATGGACCTGCAAATACAGAGTGTTGTAAGAATGTGTGCAGTTGTGAGCTTTTTTTTGAAGACATACAGTACCTGTAACGTTAGTGCGGCAGTTATTTGATTTCAAATATAGCTGTGTGAGTGGTGCCATTAGGATAGAGTAATATTAGTAAAATGTCATTTTATTTTTCTTGGCTTTCTAATTTTAATTTTTTCTTTGCTGCAAGTGGTGGGAGACAGAGCTATAAGGGGACTGTATGGTGAGAATGGAGTGGCGAGAGAGTGCTGATGCAGTTCAGATGGACCAGGAATGTAACGGAGAGAGAGAGGTGGAGAATGAGTGAGAAATGAGGTGTGGGTTCAGTCTGGAGAGTTACGGAGGAGTTTTACAGAGATCGTCAAGGGATCTAGATGAAAGGTGGATGTCAAATGCTGAGTGCCGCATCCCAGAACGGAACGCGCACTGCAGCCATCTATAGAGGGGGAAAGAGAATGTAGTGGGACTGTATGTAAGAGATACAGAGAGAATGGAGCAGAGAGAGAGTGGTGGTGAAGTTGAGACAGTCTGGTAATGTAACAGAGCGAGAAAGGTAGAGATTGAGCAAGAGATGAGGTGTGGGTTCAATCTGGAGAGTTAAGGAGGAGTTTTACAGACACAAGGAGGAGTGTTCAGAGACACAACTGACACTTCTGAGTGATCAGTGACACTAGACCAGTTGGTAATTTCTAGTGCTGTTTCATTGTATGGGACAACATGGGGTGTCCTTTGGACACCATGGAACGCTTCAGTGGCACTGTTTCTGGGTATGGAGACCGAGATGGCAGAGGGATTGAGATATAAGATGGGTGGTCAATGCCTTATGCTGCCTCCCAGACTGATAGGCACAAGGCAGAGTGTTCAGAGGCACAGCTGACACTTCTGAGTGATCAGTGACACAACTGACACAAGACCAGTTGGTAATTTCGAGCACTGTTTCATGGTATGGGATAACATGGGGTGTCCATTGAACACTGGTTTGTTTGTTGCTGTTCCCCGGGTATAGGATGACATGGGGTGTCCTTTGGACACCATGGAATACTTCAGTGGTGCTGTTTCCGGGTATGGACACTGAGATGGCCGAGGGATCGAGATGCAAGATGGGTGAGAAATGCCTTGTGCTGCATTCCAAAATGGTAGGCACAAGGTGGAGTGTTCAGAGACACAATTGACACTTCTGAGTGATGAGTGACACAACTGACACAAGATCAGTTGGTAATTTCCAGCACTGTTCCATATTATGAGACAACATGGGGTGTCCATTGGACACTATGGAAGGCTTTTTTTGTTGCTGTTTCCCGGTATGGAATGACATGGGATGTCCATTGGACACCATGAAATGCTTTTTTTGTTGCTATTTCCTGGTATAGGATGACATTGGTTGTCCATTAGACGCCATGGAATGCATTTTTGTTGCTGTTTCCCGGTAAGGGATGAAACTGGGTGTCCATTGCAGATGTAGGGCCAGTTTGTCCTCATCCACCCATGTCTTCAGCCAGCAACGCTCCAACTTCTGACCACTGAACTTCGTCAACTTGAGATCTGAAGTAAAAGTGGTTGAAGGCTGAGAAAGTAGTGATGGTTGAGCGAGGGGTGGTGAATGATGTAGTCACGGTAAGGATAAATGGGGTATGATGTAACCACTATGGTAATAACTCTAAGATATTCCCATAGTGAATACGTCGTACTCATTTATCCACACAATGACTCAGATAAATGGAGTAATGTGAAGGGTTTATCCTGACGCCTGTTGCATAAATTCGGCTAGGTTATATTGTACCCCTACAGCTATGTTGTTTTGTGTATTGTTTTTGGCATTCATCAGTGGCAGAACTAGAGCCCTGCAGCTGCATTTGGGTCTGGTCTACCTGGTATGGGGCCTTTCATGCCACAGCAGTAGCACCCTTAGCACAGCTGCTACATTAGGCTTCGGTCTGTGTGGTGTGTGACCTGTCATGCCCAAGTACCAGCACCCTAGTCATGCAGCTACATTCAGCTTTTGTCAATGTGGGAAGTGGCCTGGCATGCCCCAGTAGCAGCACCATGGCCTGCTGTACATTGAGCTCTTGTTGACAGGGTATACAGCCTGGCATGCCCCTGTAGTAGCACCATAGCCCTGCAGTTATATTGCCTGTAATAACCGCTAGCTGTATTCTACTTCCTACAATACCCATTGGCAGGGTTCTACTGATTGCTACAATATGTTTGTTTTCCTTACTCAGATATGCAGTCTACTATGAAGAACATTTGGATCTGCGGGCACTCCTTTGTATATAGGGCAGAGCATCAGAAACGGTCTCAATCCGGTGGACCAGTCCTGACCTTCGACAATGCTTATGCACATGTGCATTGGATAGGACACAGGGGCATGCATTGGGGTCAACTGGTACCACTGTTGCATGAGGAGTGCTGGAAGGAGTCTGATACAGACATCATTGTGATGCACTTGGGAGGAAATGACTTTTGGAGTGGATACTTCAGTGACACTTATGCGCAAGATTAAGGCAGACATCATCAAGATCAAGCACCGTATGCCAAGGACAGCTATCATCTGCTCACGCATCATCCAGCGGAGGCAGTGGCAGAGTGTCGAGAATTTGAAGGAGAAGGACAAGATGAGGAGGAAGATCAACATGAAGATGGCGACATTTATGAGATGTGACCCCCCCCCCCATGGTGTGGTTAACTGATAAGTAACATAACACTAAGATATGCCTAATTGCTATTTAGGGCAAGATCTAGGTTTTCTTCCATCTGGCAGTAAGGACGTCTAGCATACCAAGATTCAATACATTTGCCAAGGATTTTGATTCGTGTCATGAATTAGGGCCCTGTGTGTGTGTGTGTGTGTGTGTGTGTGTGTGTGTGTGTGTAGGATGGCATCTGATCTTTTGTCCTACACACGGTTATTAGTGGTGATCGATAATCGTGAAATTACACTGCTGACTTTGAGTGGAGATTGATTTTCTTCCATTCAGCAGGATGAACATCAGGAAGATTAATATTGTCAAGGATTTTGAGTCATGTTGTTAATTAGTTGGAGCTTGGTGTGTGTGTAGGACAGCTTCCGATCTTTCGTCTTGCATACAGTTATTAGCAGTGATCGATAATCACGAAATTCCGCCGGCGGCTTTGGGTGGAGATAGATCAATATTTTCTTCCGTCCATCAGAATGAACATCAGGAGGATAAACAATTTTGTCAAGGATTTCAATTTGAGTCATGAATTAATCAGGGCCCGGTGTGTGTGTAGGATGGCATCCGATCTTTTGTCCTACACATGGTTATTAGCGGTGATCGATAATCGTGAAATTACACTGCTGACTTTGGGTGAAGATCGATCAAGATTTTCTTCCATCTGACAGGATGAATGGCTGAAGGATAAACAAATTTGTCAAGGATTTTGATTCATGTTGTGAATTAGCCAGGGCACAATGTGTTTGTAATATGGTGTCCGATCTTTCATCCTATACGCCATTATTAGCTGTGATTGATAATCATGAAATGATGCCACCGGCTTAGGGGAGAGGAAGATATAGATTTTCTTACCCAGCTTATGGTACGAGAAGGCACGGCTGCTTCGATCACGAATGTGGATGCTCAGGAGATTTTACTAGGCACTGACACGATCCATCCTGCCACAGTAAGTACTGATATCGAGGTATCTGTTATTGATGCAACTGACTTAACTGATGTTAAGCTCATGGAACCTGTATGTAGACCTAGTTCTGACTGTGAGGCAGAGCCTCAGTTTTAACAAGCCCCAGGTTTAGGTTTACATAGAGTTGGTAGACAAGATGTACTGGATATCACCCGAGGAAAGTCTGGACAGTGATCTGTGGGCACAGCATTAATGAGGGCAGGATGGAAACGGCAAGAGGGGGGTGGCTGGGTCCTGGATCCTTCTCACCTTCCACCCCCAGATGATAATATCCCTAGCATGCAAGAGACAAATCAGGACTTTTTAGGAGATGCTGTACCTTCATCTGATGCTGGTACTAGTAATGCTATTTTGAAAGATGCAACTTCACCGGTGCAAGCGTCATCACTGCCGGCTGAGTTTCTGGATCAGATGGGAGATCCGCCAGCACACTGGGGTGATAGTGAGGAACCTCAAGAAACTGTGATGGGGGGGTTCCACCTAGGCTGGAACCTTCAACCTTGTGGAGACAGTTTCATCATAAAGATATGGGTTTTCCAGGCACTGTCCCTGCTCTAAGGAAAAATGTGGTTCACCTTCAGTATCAGGGTGGGCTACCCCACCCTCCAGATAGAATATATGTGGGCAAAATGTTGTTGAAAGAATCGTTACTTTTTTTGCTAATGAGATCTATGCATTGATCCATGCATCGGGAGACTCCATTTTTGATGTTAGTTTTAAAACCCCTGTAGATTTGGATCACTTTTGGAGTGTGTAAGAGAATAAACACCACTCGGCCTTGTGGATTCCGTTTCAGGTTATCCCATTAACAAAACCACTTATAAAACAAATCACTATTCTCTTTAGGAATGAGGGGATAGCAGTATATAATATCCAGTACTGGCTTCAGAAAAAATGTGAAGTACTTGGAGACCCCTCTCCAATATTGGACGAAGAGCACATCTGGACAGGGGGCTGGAAATTTTAAGTTCGGCTACATTCTGGGGCTCATGGTCCACAGCATCTGCTGAGCGCATTTTTTTCTTGATCTGAAAGGGGTCATTGCTTTTATCAAGGGCAGCCAAAGACCGGCTTCAGGTGTGGCTCTCACATGCACCTCAGCAATGCGTGTGATAGAGTGACGTGCTCTCTATGCATGAAAACTGGACATACCACTACGGATTGTACGAATGAATAAATGTGTAATCTCAGTGGTCAGGCTGGACATATTTAATGTATGTGTGAGTGGCCTATGCACAATAGAGGTGACCGGCCTAATTAGTTGATAGAGAAGGCTCAAAAAACGAGCATTGAAACCCAACAAAAGGTACGGGCAAGGAATAAGGAGGATGAGGAGAGTGCTCAGAGATCGCTTCTGGTTGAAGGGAATCCTGACGTGGGTCCAACTATTGCTCAGGTCGTACAACCCCCTCCCCTTCCCTCCTCCACCGAGTACTTCTGCTAACACTGTATCAGACCCTCTGGTCTTGATTGGCATTGATGGCACACATCAGATGGCGGTGGACCTAGAGGAGAAAGGAGATGTTGGAATTACAAATGTTACTACGCAGCACACCCTTGCGGATGCCGCACACGAAATGCCCCCACCTGATACCACCGTGGTGGCTTAAAAAAAATGGACTATGAAAACGGCAAACCCCAAATTGAAGTTACCTAAATTGAGAAAGGAACAAATATAGGTGCCCCTCTCAAATGCATATGAGCTTTTACAGATACCGGAATCTGATGTTGGGGATTATTCTGAATCTTCCTCTACCTTTTCTTCACAGAAAGGGCAATCCTCTGAGTCTGATGATGACAGTTTGGTTCCTAAAGTTTCTGCGGTCAGAGCTAAAAAGAAACAATTGGAGGCAGCACCTAGACAGAGTTCACATCTTGGAAAGCAGTCAGGGACTTGAGCAGTTTCTCTCTTCAAGGACCCTTGTTAAAAAATTTGTCTGGATGATAGCTCCCACCTTTTTTCCTTATGACTGCAATGCATGCTTACAATATTGCTACGCTTAATGTCAATAGTATAAGAAATGGGAAGCGCCATCTCCTAACCTTTACCAGTATAAGAGATAATAATATTGACATTACATGCTTACAAGATATTAGATTATATACTGTGAATGAAATAGCAGCTGCTCGGAAATTATAGTACTGGGGACCTTCCTTTTTTCTCTGACGTGAGAAAGATGTGGGGGGGGTGGGCATTTTGTTCTCAGGGTGGGATAATCGTATTTCAAAGGTTTTGGATATTTGTCCAGGGTGTGTTATGCTTATTGATTTCACTCATCATAGACAACAGTGGCGATTGATAAATGTGTATATACCGTAACAAAGAAAGGGAGAGTGGATTTAATCCAGTGCATAAGCCATATTTATTTACATCTCGAGTGTTGGTGTGGGCAGGAGATTTTAACTGTTTCTTGTCCTCATTAGATAGGGGGGGCAAGACCATCCAAAATGTATTGTGATTCTGGGGCACTGTCTAAAGTGGTACAACAGGTGGGTCTAGTGGATGCCTATAGATCAATACATGCCACTGGGGGCTATACTTTTTATAAAGCAAAATTAGTCACTAGAATAGATTATGTTTTTGTATCATCTAATTTAACAGTTCTCTAGGCATTTTCCATTCCTTTTGAAACCTCAGACCATTTAATGGTTAAAGTGAGACTTTCCCTGGGTGACAGGATCAGACAAGGGAAAGGGATGTGGAAGTTGAACAACATGCTGCTCCTGGACAATTCGTGTGTAGATCAAATTTTGGACTTATTACGAGCTAGAAAATCAGTAGTGTGTCTTGCAGACAACATCAGTAGATGGTGGATCCAAACAAAACTGGATATGAAGGTGCTGCTCCAAACATTCTCTTCTAGATGGCAAACTGATAAATATTTGCAATATTTGACACTGAAGAGACAGTTTATGACAGTTGCGTCTTGTCTTAATGAAGGGTATGGGGAATATGCTGAACAGATTCAACACCTTAAAAAAAAAATGCTAGACCTTCAATATGACCGAGTGTCCTCACTCCTATATGAATATAGGATATGCACCCCAGGAAAAGGGACTACAGGGGATATTTACGAAAGTTGCCATAAAAGAGTGTGACAAAGAACAATGTATTCTCTGTGTACGGAATGGGGATTGAGGGTGACATCCATGATGGATGTCTTGGAGGAGGTTGTCCAATACATGGAATGGATGTATTCGGCCCTGGACATCACTGAATCCATGATTAATGAGTTACTAACTCCATGTCAGATAGCGGAGATTCCTCAATTAGATTTGGACCGACTGATTGTACCTATCACAGTCCAGGAAATAACAGATGCAATACGATCTTTGAATGCAAATACGACACCTGGACCAGGCGGACTGAATACGGAATTCTATAAAACTTTTACAACTGCTTTAGTGGATGTTTTACTTATAGTCTTTAATCAAATTTTGGATGGATAGGATATTGCGCCTCAATTTGGTCAGATGATACAGTTGTTATTTATAAGAAAGGAGAAAGACAGTTGCTTCAGAATTGGAGGTCTTTGAGTCTTATGAATACGGATGCAAAAATTCTGATGAAAATTTTAGCTAAAAGGCTGTGGACTGTTGCCCCCCTGGTTATTGATCAGAGACAGGTGTGTACGATCCCAGGGCAGACTATTACAGATAATTTACTTCTGCTTTGAGAGGTTGTTGCCCTAGGACATCAAAATGCCTTGACGGGTTATTTATTGAGTCTGGATCAGGAACAAGCCTATGATATGTTTTCCCATCTATACTTACAAATGATATTGGACAAATATGGTATTCCTAAGTTATTTAATACCTGGATCCAGAAATTGTAAGGGATTGCCTCGACTTTTCCAGTTATAAATGCACATCATGGGAGGAAGGTTCATGTTTCTCGGGGAGTGAGACAGGGGTTCCCGATGAGCCCTCTATTGTATATTTTTTGTCGGATCCTCTTTTAAAACTCATTCAGCATGATTAATTAATATGTAGTGTAGCTATACGTGGTGTTAAGAACTTCACTAAAACGTTGTCGTATGCTAATGATGTGTGCCTATTGGTGGCGGATGAAATGTCAGTAGAAAGAGCCTTGGATACTGTTCAGCATTTTTCTCGACTTACAGGATCAATCCTGAATATACATAAATGTGGTGGTTATGTGTTGAGTGCTCGTACTAAGCAGATAGTAGAGATTTGAAATACCTGTATGACCAATAAGGTACTCAAAATTTTGGGGGTGACCTTTGGTGATCCAGATATGGCTAGACTGAGTTGGATGGAGAGAGTGGAGCAGTGAAAAGACCAGGTGTGGAAAAATTGCCATCAGTCAAAGAAAAAAAAGGTGTCACTGGTGCACCCCTTTTTTCTGCCGCAGCTTTCATATTTGAGTGTCCTATTTCTGCTCCCTAGCTCATGTGATGTTTCAATTTTAGTCCAGGCCTTTAACTAGTTTGGGGAAGTAGACTTAACCCCATTAAGAGGGAGGTCTTATATAGAGAAATCAAATATAGTGGATTACGGTTAATCAATCCCATTGGTTATTGCCATAGTATTTTTCTTGTCGCTACTTTCTCTGCCTTTCTGAAACCGGGAATGGCTGAATGGAAGAGGGTGGCAGCACTGTGGATTGTCCCCTTGTTAGAAATATGGGAACAGGGACCATTGATTCCCAAAAAAAAGGATGATTGGCCAGAGTTTATGGTGTCCTCTTTAGAGAAGATTAAAAAACGGTCTATAACCAAAGCACAGGTTTTCATTTTAGATAGGAAAGTCTTATATAGGACGGTACAAGAAAATTTCTTTCAGATCCCTATTGAATATAAGGACATCAGACCTGTGTGCTATCCAGATATTGAAGTATATCTTGTAGATAACAAGACCCCATCCAGGATGTGGGATGTGATGTGGCTTTGTGCCCATGGCGGATTGGGAGTTAAAGGTAATGCTAAACATAAGAGGGTGGAAGAACGGTGGTGCCCCAGAGAGTTCTGTATACAACAAGTTGAGACCCTAGAACATTTCCTTATACTATGTCCATATGCACAGGAAGTCTGGAAGACTCTAGCAACTCGATGGGGAGATGTTGGTTGGCACACTGTTACGTATGAAAATGTGATTACTGGAAAGGTACAATTAGCACAATGTATGGACCCCAGCACTGTTCGTTTAATTTTTACATGTATAAAGTTTCTTATGTGGCAGGTGTGCTGTAAGTTTGTTCTCCAAAAGGAAAAAAGAGTTCTCTCCAAGTGCAGGTTGAGCTGATTGAGAAGAAGATCAAAGCTCAAGCACAATTTGACAAAGATCAGATGACATGGGAACAGTGGAAAAAAATGTGGAAGGGGATTAAATTACAATTTATGGATTGAAGGTCACACTGTCACTTTTTTGTGTGTTTTCACTATAGGGAATAGTAGCTTTACATTATGCATCTTGGTCATTGGGTGATTTTGAATGTGTTTAAATAATGAAAGGTATGTAATGTTTTGTATAATTCTGTTTTTTCATTCAGTTTTGTCTGTATTCCAGTTTAAATGAAGTCTTGCTCTTTTTTTCAGTTTCTGTATGATATCTGTACCATTTGTGTTTATTTTTGTTCTGCGATAAAAATTCCCCTACTCTTTTCAAGAAGTGCTATGGGATTTTTAAAGTCCACCTGAACAACCACCAGAACAGGCAGACCAGACCTCGGTTTAACATCTTATCCAAAACAAGGCACCTCAGGAGTACTGCATCCCCCTCGTGCTGAACTACAGTGTCAGTACTGAAATTTAACCCAAGTGCCAGGTGTGGGGATAGAACTCACAGCCTTCTGATTTTCTGGCCTCAAAGGCAAGTGTGCAACCTGCTGAGCCACTGGCACTGACAATGTGCCATCAGCCAGCACAGCATTCCTCTCATCACTACTGTGTGCGTATTGTATGCAGTATGCATTTATTCTGAGTCAAGTCAGCAGCAGGCTGTGGTGCGAGGAGAGCAATGCTGGCTGCCAGCTTGTATTTGAGGGAGCACTGGTGGGACAGTGCATGATGGAGGTAGGGGTCCACTGAAACACCAGGGATACATATCAATACATTTTTCTTCTGTTGAACAAATAATTAGTGTACACGTTTATACAGGGATGATTGTGGGAAGAAGGACTGTTGGCAGCAAAGCAAGGGAAGATTTTGGTACCTGCATGGGTGGGACCAGGAATACAGAGACCTCCGAGGATCGGGTGGTATTTCTGTACTGGATGACATCAAGAAAGGGGGCATTGCACAGTGATTTTACAATTTTCCATCCTATACCACACAAACACCCAGACGGGTGCTTGCGTACCATTCATTATTCAATATCTCCCTGACATCCACACTGCCTCATGCTTGGCCCCTGCTACACCCTCATGGCATCCTGTTTCTCCCCAATCCTTCCCCACCATCAGGGCCCATCTAGTGTTTTGTTGAATGGAGGTCGGGACACATGCCTGTGCTGAATCCTGTATTTGCGATCAAGACTTTGGTGCATCTTGTGGTCAGTGGCATGCCCGGGTGTTTGGTGTAAGGACAAAACTCATAGTAAAATTGGACCAAAGATACTTGGCACAATTGGGCATTGTTGCAACCCTTACATGGACACAAGTTGTGTCTCAGTAAGTGGACTTTGACAATCAGGCCCATTGTCTTTTCCACAGCTGTGACTATTTTATCTTTTATACAGTAAAGTTACTTGACAAATGTATGACAAAGACACCATAGTTTGTATGCTTTTTTCTTTATAATTTTACTGTTTTTATTCACTCATTCAGATATGTGAGTGGGTAATGGAATGTTGCAGGTTCTTCATCTATTTACATAGGATACTTCCATCACTGTGGCTGCACGACCACAGTTTCAGCACCTGAAACGGTAAGAGCAACTGTTAACTTTTGTGTTCTCTAAAAACCTAGTATGTATGTGTACTAAAGCTAGCACCGATATGTTATAAACTTATCACAAAAGGGTTTATACTGAATGTTTTGCATACCCAATAAAAAAATCTAATTTGGGGGTATTTCAGCAGTAAAACAAAAGGAAAAGCACCTGTCATCAATTGTTCAGCACCATTAGAAAGATGATTCCATGCTAGACAACTTTGCTGCTCATACTATGTTTGTAACATATACGGTTCAGGAACTATTCACGTTTGTTTATGATGTGGAGTGTGTTTTTAACACTTTTCCCATCTAGTCTCATGGCAGCAAGTTGAATAAAAACAAAAAAAATTATTTTTGGATTTAAAAAGAAATTATTTTTGGGCACAAGTACTTTTACCACAACCCTGATATGTATTTGTGCTAAATCTGGAATTTATATGATACGAATTTATCACAAAAATAAGGTTTACACTGAATTTTTTGCATATACAAAAAATCCAATTTTGTGGTATTTTGGCAATATAAAAAGTAAAGCATTTGTCAATGATTGCTTAGCACCATAAGAAAAATAACTGCATGCTGAACAACTTTGCCACTTATACTGTGCGTATAACATTTACGGTTCAGGAGATATTCGCATTTCTATATGGTGTGGTGTGTTTTTCACACTTTTTCCTGTCTAACATTGCGGCAGCAAATTGAGTATAAATGATAAAAAATATATTTTCGGATTTAAAAAGTTGTTCTTTTTGTGCATAAATATTTTATCACAAGCCAGGTATGTATTTGTGCTAAAACTGGCATTGATACGACACAAATTTAACACATAAATAAGATTTACATAACATTTTTAAAATTAAAAAAAATGTTGTGGTATTTTGACAATAAAACCAAATAAAGCACTAATCATCAATTGCTTAGCATCATTAGAAAGAAAATTTCATGCTGAACAACATTGACGCTTGTACTATGTGTGTAACATTTACAGTTCAGGAGATATTCACATTTGTTTATGGTGTGGTGTGTATTTTACACTTTTCCCCATCTAGCCTCACAACAGCAAGTTGAATAAAAACAATAAAAAAAAAATTTATTTAAAAAATCGTTCTTTTTTAGCATAAATACTTTACCACAAGCCTAGTACATATTTGTAGTAAATCTGGCATTATTATGATACCAATTTTTACCATTACATAAAGTTTACATTGAATTTTTAAAAAACAAAAAAAAAATCCGATTTTGTAGTATTTTGGCAATAAAAAAAGTAAAACACTTGTCTACAATTGCTTAGCACCATTAGAAAGATTATTTCATGCTGAACAACTTTGCTGTTCATATTATATATGTAACACTTACGGTTCGGGAGATATTCACATTTGTTTAAGTTGTGGTGTGTATTACATCCTTTTTATGTAGCTTGCACACATGTGCAAGAAACATAGTGCCATCATCGGAGATTTCGGAGGTGCGTCACCTCCTCCTCCATTCCAGTCAGTGTGCTGGCAGGCGCGTTTCGGTTAATCGCATTTGGAGCTGTCTGCGACACGCCCAAAATGCAGTGGCATACAGTTGAAAGGGGAGCCACACTTCAGTGAGCACCGATAAGACATCGCTGCTCACGCACAGCTCCCCCACAGACACAGCAGGCAGCGCCTCGGATCCACTGTATAGCTGACGGGTGCCCAATCCCCGGCCGGGCTGAGCTGCGTCCCCCCCAGAAGTCGGTGCCACGCTGGGAGCCCACCCCAGCGTGGCAAGCAGTCCTTGGCCGATGGGGTGCCTAATCCTCGGCCGGCTGAATGCCCCCCATCCTTGTGCCACGCTGGGAGCCCACTCCAGCATGGCAAACGCTCCACAACATCTTTTTTTAAACCTGTAAAACAAAACGGTCTCCCGCGCCGCTCCAACCCTCCCACAACCCGCACCCACCCACTGCGCACCCAGCCTTCCCCACACCCCCTCACCCCATACTTACCTCCAGACTCCGCGCGATGATCTTCGTGGACCGGAACACGCCTGCACTCTTCAAAGCCGACCGCGAACTGAGGAAATGCCGTAAGCTGTATAATGGGCTAGATAGGGGTTTCAACTTTGTTGCATATCTCAGGCATTTTGAATTTTTGCAACTATTCAACATTATGGACCCCTTCATAGGATGTCACTGTTATGGCGATACCGGCCTGAAGGGTGATTTCGCAGTGACCGCGCAGTGACTGTGAAATCACCCTTCAGGCCTGAATACCACCATGACAGTGACATCATTCATGAGAAGGGTCCTAAAACTCCATGTTGAAAAATTTGGTGCCAAAATTCCAAAAAATGACTGTTTTACGAGCGTGCGTTGCGCAGTTCCTACACAGGCTCGTAAGTTCACGAAATTTAAATTTTTTCACTCCAGATTTTCAACATTGCCATTTTACCACACCTTCTTATGAGTAGTACAGCTGTCATTTTTCACATCTCACCCAAACTGTGTTTCCTACTCATGTAGCTAGAATGGCTCAGTCGGTGTACGTAAATCAATGTACGGACAAATTAAGAAAATCACAGTGACACTTTTTCATGAGCAAAGGTCTTAAATGGCTATGTTGAAAATTTGGTGAAAAATTCCTAAAATGATTGTTTTACGAGCGCAAGCTAGCAGTTCCTTAATGACGCTCATAAGGTCGCCAATTTTCTATATTTTCACCCAGATTTCCAACATTGCCATTTTATCACACCTTCTTATGAGTAGTACAGCTGCCATTTTTCACATCTCACCCAAAACGTGTTTCTGCCCATGTAGCACACAAAGGCACAGTCGGTGTGCGAGATCAATGTACGGGACAAATTAAGAAAATCACTGTGACACTGTTCATGAGCTCAGGTGTTAAAATGACTTTGTTGAAAATTTGGTGAAAAAATTCCAAAAAATGACTGTTTTACGAGCGTGCGTTGTACAGTTCCTATGCATGCTCGTAAGTTCGCGAATTTTCAATAATTTCACTCCAGATTTCCAACATTGCCATTTTGCCACACCTTCTTATAAATAGTACAGCTGTCATTTTTCACATCTCACCAAAAACGTGTTTCCGCCCATGTAGCGCACAATGGCACAGTCGGCGTGCGAAATCAATGTACGGGATAAATTAAGAAAATCACAGGGACAGTATTCATGAGCAGAGGTCTTAAAATGGCTATGTTGAAAATTTGGTGAAGAAATTCCCTTCAGATGTTCTGCAATATTACTAATGAAGACATTGAACAGAACTGGCCCTAGGACCGATCCCTGCAGCACCCCACTGGTCGCCCCCTCTCCGTAGACTGCATACCATTTACCACCACTCTCTGCCTCCTGTCTGTTAGCCAGTTTCTAACCCAGTTTACCACCCTTTCCCCCATGTCCAGCCTACCCAGCTAGTTTATCAGCCTCCTATATGGGATGGTGTCAAAGGCTTTGCTGAAATCAAGGTAAGCATTGTCCGCTGCCCCACCCTGATTCACTTCCTTGTCACCCAGTCAAATAAATCAACCAGATTTATCTGACATGATGTCCCCACTGTGAATCCATGTTGTCTATGGTCCTGGTTCATGGCATCTAGATGCCCCACTATCCTTTCTTTAAGCAATGTCTCCATGATATTCCCCACTACTGAGGTGAGGCTGAACGGCCTATTGTTTCCTGCCTCCTCCCTGCTGCCGGACTTGTGTAGAGGGACCACATGTGCCCTCCTCCAATTCACTCATGTTGAATGACTCAGTGAACATGGCTGCCAGAGGTACTGCTATCTCCCTTTGCAGTTCTGTTAATATCCTTGGACGTATGCCATCTGGTTCCATCGCTTTGTCTACCTTCAATTTAGTGAGCTCCTGCAGGACTCTTTTGTCCACCTCTTCACCCCCTTGGCAACTGCTGTACGGCTGTGGCCCTTGCCCCTCCCACTCTTCTGTGAATACTGAACGGAAAGACACAGTGGATGTCTTGGGAGGAAGGCACGAAACTGTCACTTCCAAATACCTAAACAGCACATACAAGCAAGCAACATTCGGCATTGACAAATGCTTGTTTCATCTAGCCTTGCGAAAGCAAGTTGAACAAAAACACTTAAAAAATATTTTTTTATGGAAAAAGTTGCGTTTCTTTGCCATAAATACTTAACCACAAACATGGTATGTATGGGTACTGAATTTGGCATTGATATGATAAACATTTATAATAAAAATATAGGTTACATTGAATTTTTTAATGAAAAAAATTAGATTTTGGGGTATTTCAGCTATTATAAAAAAATAACTAAAGAACTTGTAATCACCTTCATAGCTCTGTTAGAAAGATATCTTTGTTCTGAACAACTTTGCCACTCGCACTATGTGTGTAGACCTTACAGTTAAGGAGATATTAGCATTTATTCATTGGATGATGCATGTGGTGAGAATTTTGCTTAGAATGTCTAGGATGTACTGTTATGAGTATGTGGGGCACAAGGGGTAGAACACTCAGACAGCTGCTTAGGAGCCAGTGAGTTAAGTAGATTGTATTGCTGCCTTTTAGCTAGGTTACTAATGCAAAATAGATAGCAACCTCATTTTGCCTTGCTACAAATTAATCAATCAACCTTTATTTTACCAGGTGAAACACCATTGAGAAGAACTCATTTACAAGATGGACCTGGGTCATGCCACAACAGTAAATATATAATACATAAGTCATTCAGTCATTGGAGGCAGATAATACAAGAGAGAATAACATAATTCATTGGCGGCAGATAATACAAGAGAGAATAACATAATTCATTAGAGACAGATAATACAAGAGAGAATAACATAATTCATTGGTGGCAGATAATACAAGAGAGAATAAGAAGGTAGCAAAAATGTACAAGTAACCAGCATTATTACGGAGAGATAATCTACACTTCATTACAGTAAATTAATAATAGCAAGTATTACTGCTTATCCCTGTCCTCCAAGACAGCCATGTAAAGGAGACAGATCATGTTTAATAACTTAAAATTAGTATTTAAAATTCCAGCTGCCACCATATGCAGCTCATTAACAATGTACTTTGACTGATATTGTTCCCTATGCATTATTGTAGGTGTCACTGGACAGTGCTGCAAGTGCCCTTGAGGCATATTGCAGTTGGAACCATGTAGCTTAGTTTATGTCCCTTAAATCTTAATCTTCTTTTGTGGCATTGAATGTCCCCCTGTCCTCTCATTTTTGTGGGAGGCAGTGTGGCGCAGTGGTTTAAGGCTCTGAGCTACAAACCTGGAGACCTGGGTTTGAAACCTACAGCCCCCACTTGCATACTGTGTGACCCTGAACAAATCACTTAACTTTCTTGTGCTCCCAGGCAGCACCTGGAATCAAGCTTTGGCTTAGTGTGCCTCTCCTGGTTAAACAATCTCCCCTTTGTGCAATGAGTCTTATCCAACTAGTCTCTTAAACAGTAGGAAGGAAAAACAAACGAAAACCATGATCACACTTCTCCCTCTTCAAAATAACCAGCAAATTCTTTCTGTGAGGTAGCCATCAGACATTTAAGAACTGTGACAAACTGGTCTGCCCCTTTATCAGTTAGAAACAAGGAGACTTTTAAGGGCCAAGCATTAGAACACTTAATTTGATCTTCTGGAGGTTTCATTTTATGACATACATCTGGTTTTTCAAAGATCCTGGATTAAGCCTGCTAAATGTTAGCTCCAGGAGCAAATTATTGCTTGTCTCTGGAGTAAACCCCACATATATGGGAGCATACTACAGCTCACTGCAAGCGTTAATGGCAGTTTCCAATATATCAGCCATTCTTTATCCCATCTGTGCCAGCAAACTCCAGTGCAGTACTAGCCACAGGAGGCATGTGACCAGTAGGGTACTATGAGGCTTGCAGGAGCAGCGTCGCTGTAAGCACTACTGCTCACAAACGATGATCGCTCCTCTGGAGCAATCAATCTGCCATGTTCATTGTGCTTGGTGTGGACTGTGTAGCGTGCCATGGTGGACTGCAGGCTGCTAGTGGCAGAGTGGGGAAGGGCCGGGGGGAACTTTAACAGTCAGACTAAAATTGTTGGAAGGAACTCACGTTGGAAGTTGTTATGAGAAAGAAAAAGGATGATCATGAGGGGGGCGTCCAAGTCAGTCACCCTGGCTCGGGGGATGGGTGACTGTGGTTGGCTGGTGGCTGAGTGGGGAGGGGTGTTAAGAACGTCTCTTCTGCTGAGGTTGCTAAATGTACATGCTAGATCCATACTGCGGGTGTATTAGGATGGTGCTGCACTTCTGACGGTAAACAGCACATCCCTGTACCAGGATATTACATTTTTTCATGGTGGACAAGGCATGAAAGCCTTCACAAATGTCAGCATCCCATATCATAGTTCAGGAATGAAAGAAAACAACAACAAAAAGTGTGTCTTGACATTTTTTGCCAGACGAACATTACTGCTTGCAGCCACAGCCATGCTGGAATCCGTCTGCAAGGAAGTCCACCCCCCACGACAACACCCTAGCCCAGTACCCCAGCATTGACTTGCACCACACCTGCTTGTCCCTCAGTGGTGGCTAATGTCCCCACCACCAACTTCAGCACTGATAACACCCACAGCTCCCCCCAGTCCCCCTTGATCTGACTGTCGGTGCTGCAGTGACTCGACGGTGACTGGTGCAGCCATCTTCCCACCACCTAGGCCACCTGCTGACTCCGTCTAACAGTGACAGGGAGTGCAGATTATTTACAGGGCATGGGTGACATGCCATGATCTATAAATACGCTGCACTCCCTGCTACTGTTAGACGGAGACAGCTGAGGTGGGCTGTGTCACTCACCTTCAATGCACCGCAACACATGACAGTCAGGTCAGGGGGGACCGGGGGGCTGTTGTCTGTACCGTGGCTGGGAAGGGAGGAAACTAACCACCACAGAGGGACAGAGTCAGGGTGGTGCAAATCACTATTGGGGTGGGCTGGGGCATTGCTGTGGAGGGGGACTTCCTAGCAAAATGGATTCCTACAAGACTGTGGCAGGATGGCTGGGGGCTTTGACCCCTGGGCCCCACCAAAAATTTTACAAACCCGGCTCCTATTATGGTGAACTCCATAAAAGAATCCAACCAATCTTCCAGGTTATCCCGCTACCCCCACCCAAAGACCAGATAGTGCACATCAGTTCCGTGCACGCACGCACACACACACATGACCTAGTAGCTACCGTCGTTGATGTTTGCATAATTTTTTACAACCTTAGGTCCCCCGCTGTTTATTCACACTGTGCTACAGACTAGCATGCCTTACAAGTTCATTCTGATGATGCACTTTATTGACAAGCCTCTTGCACTCCATCTGCTAATGCTGTCACATGGTTCTGCCTTGCAGAGTCGCTCTCACCTGCCCTCCTCCTTCAGCCTAGCCCCACAAAACATAGAAAGAGGAGCGAAATCTGCCGCCTCCCTGATGTGCGCTGGGACCGCCCTACTGCTCCTGGTAGCATGCAGTTCAGTAAGGATTCTAGGGAGGAAGACAAACTACTGCGGGGGCTATAGGTAGGCAGCGAGGCGTCACATTGCCAACTGTGATGCCAGCCAGCTGCACTGGTCCAGGGCACACAAAAGGTGACATTGACAACCAAGGAGTCAGTCATCTGATAAAGGTCAGATACACACTGCAGGGCAAGGAATCAGTTGAAGTAGGGTACATTCTCCAGTTCTTTTGGTGTTAAAGGCAGGTGATTTATAAAGCAGATTAGCAATTTGTAAGGTACTGTAAGTTGTACGCTCTTGTTCCAATTGAGTAACTAGTGGTTGTCTCAATGTCCCCATCTTGGTCTGGCTCTTCCAGGCACTCCTGCCCTGAGGTGGTTGGTGGTCTGCCCACATAATGCAGGGTGAGCCCAGGGGCCATGAAGCTGGGATCAGGCTCCAGCTCGAGGGTGAGTCACTGGCCGAATGCTTCTAGTTGCTAGATCAGGTGGCGGGGCTCCTTCTGGGCGGTCCTGCTCCCTGCAGTCATGGGCTACTTTGGCTGGGCAACCCGCACAAGCACCACCAGCTGCTCCTCCTCCTCCTCCTCCTTCTGCCAGCTGCTCCCACCCAGAGTGGCACTGGCCCTGACATGGAGCAGTGCCACCAACAGCAGGACACGGACACTGACCCTCTGCACTTCGCCTATCGAGATGACCTCCTCTTCATCTTTCTGCCAGCCACTCCCACCCAGAGTGGCACTGTCTCCGGCATGGAGCAGTGCCACCAACAGCAGGACACGGATACTGACCCCTGCAATTCGCCTATCGAGACCTCCTCCTCCTCCTCACTTAGCAGTTCTGGGACTGATGAGACGAGAAGAAAGGTGGGATGGAAGCCACTGAGAATAGACACTGGGAGCACTGGGGACAGGACCTACTCTGAGCACTCTGGTTCCTCCGATCAGCTGTCATCCTGTGTCCCTCCTTGGCTGACTTGTAGCTGCTGATATGTGTTAGATGTGGCTATATCTTGCACAGTTCAACTGTGAAGGGGAAGGGATCAGATCCATTTCAGTGCAGTAACTGCTCCTTGCTGCTTTAAAATAGCTTCTTGATTTCACTTGGTATCAGGTTATTTTTTTTTTTCTTACTACTTCTAAGGGGCTAGCAGGGCATTCTTTTGGGGCTGTTGGAATTTTGAAACAGATTTTGGTGTGTTGTAAGTGGGCAGATTCGTCTTGTTTCACTTGGTAGCAGGCTAAGTTTTTCTTACTTCTTAAAAGGGGCTAGCAGGGAACTGTTTGCGAGTTGTTGAAACCTATTCTGGAGTGCTTTAAGTGGAGCTGTCATTTCTTTAAATTGGAGGCCTGTTTCTTTGAATTGGAAACCTAGGTTTTCTAATTTCAAGCCTATTTTGGTGTGTTGGTGAGGCTGTTTGAATTGGAGACCTGTTTCTTCTGGTAACAAACCTATTTTTTGTGCTTTTAGTGGAATTGTGGTTGTTTTTTGCTGTCTTCACTAGCTGCAATGTTTAGTGCATAGTGGGGGAAGGGTGCTAATTGTCTGGCCAGGGGCCTCAGCTACCTGATTGTTTCTAGAAGGCATGGGCTGGTCTCACCCACCTTGCCACTCACCCCACCCACCCCAGGTACATCATTTCCTTTATATTGGTGGTTCTGACATCACTTCCCCAAAAGGAGGTAGAAGACTTGGTTTGCTGGCCAAGGCACCTAGCTTCACCTGAGCTCTTCCCTTCTAAGACTGCTTGAAAGGCAGAGTAGAGAAACTTACCAGAGCAAGGGAAAAGGATTAAGACTTAGTTTGGCTAAGCAGATTTACTGTGTGGTGGTGTTTTTATTTTTTGCTCACAGGGATTGCTACTGTTTGTTGCTAACATTTCATTGCTTTATTTTTCTCTGATTCAAATTGTTGTTGCTGGTATACCTTCTTCTGCATTATTACAAGGTGTGCCTACAGGTGTGCTAACAGATTACTGCTGTAATCTTCTGATTCAAATTGTCTTTTGCAAGGTATATCTTCTGTTACTGCTTTATTTTTCTCTGGAGCAAAGTGTTTTACAGCGTATATCTTCTGAAATTATTACAGGTGGTGCTTTACAGGTTTTACAGTTTTATCTAACATTAGGATAAGCTTTCAGGGTTACTGCATTTGTTGTTGACTGATTGTTTCTGCTCTTACCTCCTTGTTCTTTCGTCCGTGGTTCTTCTTTTAGGCAGGGAAGGGCCCAGCCACCCACCCCCATCCCCAACCACCCCACGCTACACTCCTTTATAGGGTACCACAGTTGTGACATTTCCTGTGGCAAAGCAGGAAGGGCGGATCAGTGGGGCTCCACAAGGTGATCTCATTTACAGGGGCACTAGTAATTTAACTTGTTATAACAAGTTAAACAAAGCACAATTAAACCATTACTTGCATTTTTTTCTTCTAATTACTCTGACTAGGTTACAAACCCAGCAACTTATTTGGAATGGATTTCATTAACTGCAGGTACTGTGGAACAATTTTCAAAAGGACAGTCTTACAGGATTTAGGACACTGTCCTACATGCTGGGCCTTTGGAGATCTTAGGGCTCAGCTCTGGGCAGCATGGGCAGAGATTGCACGCCCAAATTTCATATTGAAGAGGAAATACATTATAAGAACCACTCACCATTTCCCCAGCATCCAACAGAAAACCTCGACCGCAGAGGGTAGTTGGTCCAGGAGGTTGGCAGGTGGTTAGGAGGAGCAAATCAGGTGCCCCATCACTCTGCTCTCCAACACATTACCTCCAAAATATAAACACTACAAACAGGTATCTGCCTCTATCTCTGAAATCAAATAAAGAGGCAGAAGACACTGCAGAGCAGGACATCATGCACAGGAGCTAGTACAACAAAACTCACTCAAATCAGGAACCAAAACAAAACAAGCACAAAGGAAATCCAAAAAACTTCTGATCATAGGAGACTCCATGATTCGGGGAGTTGATACCCATCTCCAGCCAGGGGTGATGGTCAGATGTCTCCCAGGTACATCAGCATGGAGAGACACTGACTGCATTGCTAAAATTGTTCACAAAGCAGGAGAAAACATTGATGTCCTAGTACACATAGGGACTAATGATCTCGCCAGCTGGTCAGTTGTGGAGACCAAGGAACACCTGACTAGGCTGGGTGACAAACTATCATCTATTTCGTCCAGCATCTCCTTCTCTGAGATCCTGCCAGTCTGGGAGAGGGGAGCAGATGGACGGAAGGTCAGAGAAGGGGAGACAGGGGAGCTAAACACGTGGCTCAAGGGCTGGTGCCAGGAAAAAGGACACAGATTTGTAGGGAACTGGCAACAGTTCTGGGAGCGAAAGTTCTTTAAATTTGATGGACTGCATCTGACTAAAGAGGGAGTCAGTGCATTGGGGCAGAAGTTTGACGTCTTTGCAGAATATTTAAACTAGCAAATGGGGAGAGGGGTGCAGCACCCCATATGTCGAATGGGATGAACACCCTTCCCCCCTCAGCTAGTGGTCAAACAGGAATTCAGCATGTTTGCCGCTCATTTGCATCACCAGGTAAGAAAAAGGTTTGTCTCCCCATACAACGCACAGGGTAATGCCAAACTTCACCCAACAACTAACACACCAAAATCTGGCCAATGGAAAATCATGTACACAATGCTCACAGCCTGGGAAATAAGATCCCAGACCTGCAGGCAATAATGTCAGAGGCTAAACTGGACATAGTAGCACTTAGTGAGACGTGGTTTACCAGTAACCACACTTGGGAGACTTCAGTACCTAGCTATGTATTGTTCAGAAGAGACCGAGGTGCAAAAGAGGGGAGGAGTGGCCCTGTATGTTAATGAAAATATCAAAGCTACAGAAATTCAGAATACACATAAGGAGCCAGAAGAACTGTGGGTCACCCTGAAACAGGAAATGGGACAGCCATAAGAACTGGGTTGTCTACAGGCCCCCAGACCAGAGGGAGGACATAGACACATTACTGTTAGAAGATATACAAAACATGACAGCTAAAGGGAGGTTCTGATAATGGGAGACTTCAACATGCCAGATACAGATTGGTCAATACCAGCAGGAACATCTGCCAGAACTAGACTCATAGTGGATTCCCTGCAGGGGAGGCCTCAAACAACTGGTACAGCAACCCACAAGAGACAGGGCTATCCTAGATCTAGTACTGACTAACAAAGAAGGGATCACAGATCTCCAGGTAGAAGGTCACCTGGGGCCAGTGACCATCACATGGTATGGTTCAATTTGGCTACTACATCTAAATCATCCCATTCCAAGGCAAAATATGGGACTTCAGAGGAGCTGACTTTGATAAGATGGCCAACAGAGGTTGCCAGCCCTGGCAAAAAGAAACACAGGTGAGGGGTACAGACAAAGGGGCAAGCATTAAGGATGCAATACTTGAAGCAACATCCCATTGTGTTAGACAGAAAAGGAAGTGCAAAGAAGAAGGAAACCACTTTGGTTCTCAATACAGTAGCAGAAAAGGTCAGAGCCAAAAGGCTGGCCTTCAGGAAATATAAGGGAACACAGCGGGATGAAGATAGGAGGCATACCAAACTGCCCTAAGGGAAGCAGGTAAGGCAGTAAGGCAGGCAAAGTCCCAAACTGAGGAAACACTAGTACTAACAGTAAAAGAAGGTGACAAGACTTTCTATAGATACATTAGTGAAAGGAGAAAGTCCAGAGGGGTATTGCTAAGCTTAATGGAGAAAATGGAGCATGTGAGGAGGAGGACCCTGTAAAGGCATCTATCCTAAATAGATACTTTGCTCAGTGTTTACTGAAGAGAAGGTAGGGCAGGGCCCACAGCTCAGCATCATGGACACAGGGGGAGGGAGGCACTACTCCCTTCACAAAAAGAAAGGGTCCTACACGAGCTTGCTAAGCTCAGGGTGGATAAGGCAATGGGACCTGATGGCATACATCCCAGGGTACTTAAGGAGCTAAAGGAGGAACTAGCAGAGCCATTAGCAGAATTGTTTAGTGAGTCTCTGAGCACAGGAGAGATCCCAGAAGACTGGAGAAGGGCTCATGTGATCCCGCCCACAAGAGTGGTAGCAGAGAGGAGGCGGAACTACAGACCGGCCAGTCTTACTTCAGTAGTGGGCAAGATTATGGAGGCACCCTTAAGGAAAGGATAGTGCAACACCTGGAATCCATAGGGCACAGGATCCAAGACAGCATGGGTTTACAAAGGAAGGTCCTGTCAAACTAATCTCATAGATTTCTTTGACTGGGTAACCAGAGTGGTGGACCAAGGGGGGGAGCTGATGTCACCTACCTTGACTTCAGCAAAGCTTTTGACACTGTTCCATATAGAAGATTGATAAATAAGCTGGGTAGGCTTGGGTGGTCAGAAGTTGGTCAACTGGGTGGCAAACTGGTTGACGGGCAGAAAACAGAGAGCGTGGTAAATGGTATACAGTCAGAAGAGATGCAAGTCACAAGTGTGGCACCTCAGGGATCAGTCCTGGGGCCAGTCCTCTTCAACATCTTCATTAGTGACCTTGCAGATGGACTAGAGGGTAAGGCTTGTCTGTTTGCAGATGATACCAAGATCTGCAACAGAGTAGATGATCAAGATGGGGTGGGCAGAATGAGAAGAGATCTGATAAACTAGCAGAATGGTCAGAAGAGTGGCAACTAGGATTTAATGCAAAGAAGTGCAAAATCATGCACATAGGGAAGAGAAACCCTGAAGCCACCTATAGGCTGGGAGGGGAGTTGCTAGCAGTCACAAAGGAAGAAAGAGACTTGGGCATCATCATCACTGATGACCTAAAATCATCCAAGCAGACCTCTAAAGCAGTAGGTAAGGCTAGGAGGGTGTTAGGGTGTATTAGTAGGGGTTATCACAAGTCGGAAGAGGGAGGTAATAATCCCTCTGTACAAGACACTGGTTAGGCCCCATCTGGAGTACTGTGTGCAGTATTGGAGGCCACACCTTCACAAGGACATTAACCAAATTGAGGCAGTCCAGAGAAGGGCAACCAAAATGGTGCAGGGACTGCATCGGAAGACATATGAGGACAGATTAACGGAGCTCAATATGTATACCCTTGAGCAAAGGAGGGAGAGAGGTGATATGATCGAGGCATTCAAACACCTTAAGGGCATAAACAAGGTGAAAGAGTCTAACATGTTTAAATATAAGAAAAATAGCGGACAAGAGGACACAGCATGAGATTAGAGGGATGCCAATTAAGGGGAATGTGAGGAAATTTTTTCACAGAAAGGGTGGTGGATGCATGGAATGGCTTACCACAAGAAGTGGTGGCTATGAATACAGTGCAGGGCTTCAAACAGGCATGGATAGGCATAAGGGGTGTTTTGCCAACTCAAACCAGGCAGCTATTTACCACTCACACTCACATACACACAATAACAATACAATAAGTACAGCAAGCCAAAGCTTTATTATAACAAAATATAATACAAAAGGTTATACATCACCGATTCAATAAAGCATCATCCAAGCCCTCTTCCAATGGCTGAAGCCTCTTGTCAGCCTGGCTAGGAGTCTCTCAACGGAACTGGCCCCACAGCGATGCGCCCACCCTGCAGGAGAGGCTTCTAACCAGGCATTGAGAAAGCTACATTTATATCTTATTCTATGCTAAAATAACCGCAGCCCTCATAGTGTTGTTTTCCCACATCTCTAGAAGCTGGCCGGGCTCCCAGGATGTCGCTAATTCACACGATAAGGACTGCTCAGAATTCTCTACACCTGCTAGGTCACTGTGCTCCAAACACTGGCCGGTGCCTAGAACACTATGAGCTAAGCAGAAGTTTAAACAAAACTACAAAAACAGGTTGCCTGATAATATGCACCTTCAAGTCAGCAAAATACACTGTCTGAAGCAAAACATAATAATGAGGCTATCTAAAGAGCAAAACACCAATTAAATCAAGCAGCATGTAAAATGGAGTCACACAATACAAAATGGAGTATAAAATGACATACATTACATGAAATAGCATACAAAATGGAGTGACAATAATCAACATATTATACTATCACTACAGGGGGCAATACAAATGACCATGAATAAATAGGCCACTGACAGAGCAAAGGCCGATGGCACATTTATAAGGTAGAAAAAGAAATGGGCAGACTGGATGGGCCTTGCGGTCCTTATCTGCCGTCAACTTCTATGTTTCTATGTAGGACAAAGGACATGCACCTGTCATAGCAGAAGCAGATGTCCAGCAAAGGAACAGCAGTGATTGAAGAGGTGACTGCTATCTCTGTGGAAGGGAAGTAAATGCAACACAAGGAGTTTTCATTTTTACCTGTTTGCATTGTGGAAAGGAGGGGTAGGAGTTAGAAGGAAACTGTGCAATAGTTGCTTACAGTTTCTTGTTGGGGTGGACAGGAGAGATAAGAACTTAAAAGGCAGCTGCCAATCTATCTAAAGTGTATGACAAAGGGGGTAAGGGAAACTGAGAAAAGGAGAGGAATGTCTTGCAACGATAGAGGAGGGAGAGGGGAGACTTGGGTGAGCATTGGGTATCCCTCATCTGGAAGAGTGGGGGGGGTCACTGGTGGGCAACGACAGCAATGGGTAGGGTGGTAGGCTGCAACAACTGCGGTGCGCCAGTCTTTCTAAAAATTGCATGGAGGGTGGGGGGATGTTTAATGTACAACCAAATAGAGAAATTTAAAAAGGAGATCGACAGTCTGCAAGAGGAGCTAAGACAGTCAAGACAGACTGGAGGAGGTTATAGTCCAACACTGGGGGGGGGAGATGAAGAGGGAGAGCTAGTTGGGCCAACAGGGGTGAGGAGAGTCCCAGAAGAAGGGAAGCAGAGACAGGGGGGCCCAGGCCAAGAAGAACAGCATGGGGGAACCCAGGTCAAGGAAATGAAGACAACAGGAAGGAGGAGAAAGGGACTGGTGATGGGAGCAGGAGAAGTGGCAACAGTCATGGAGTCGAAAGGAGGGAACGGGCTAGTATGAGGAGAGAGGAAGCAGGCATTGGAGAGGAGTTTTCAGAAAATAGTTCTGCAGTACTAAAGGGAAAGGAGGAGGAGGGAGGTGATGAAATTGGAGTAGTAACTGGGGAGTTCTGCTGGTAGAATTACAAAAGGGGCAGAAGGGGGAACTACTGTGTAGGAGGAAGAGGAGGAGCCAGGAGTGAGAGGTGGGGAGGATGGGAAGCAATCAGTTAGTAAGAGAGGTGTAATCTTGGTGCTGGGGGACTCAATACTAAGAGGAGTCAGGTGGGGTAGCAAAAGGGAGAGGCATAATCGCGATTGGGTGGAGGCCATGCTGGGAATGACAGAGAAAGGGTGGGACAATCTGTTCTAAAAAATGCTAGAAGGGGTAGGGAGAAGCCTCATTTAATTATACATTTGGGGATGAACGACCTGGCTGACCGGATGGTAGATATAGTCCAGAGGCAGTTTGAGAAACTAGGACAATTATGTGAGGGGGCAGAAAGATCAGTAACTTTCTCAGAGATTCTTCCAGTGCCCAGGGCAAGCACAGCAAGAAAGCTGAGAATAAAAGATTTTAACGAATAGCTAAGAATCTGGTGTCATGCTAAATGGTATGGGCTGGTGGAGGGGGGTGGGGAGGGACCTGGGAGGACAATAGTCTCTATGCCAAGGATAGACTACACTTGAGCAAGGAGGGAAGGAAAGTGTTGAAATAGAGGATGGAGGAGTACATATAGGAAGTTGGGAATTTAAACTAGGAGCGGGGGGGAGGTGGTGGCAAGTGGGCAAGAGACATGCAGAGACCACAGGTTGAGAAGCAATATGAGCGTACCCCCCATAACAGGGGCAAAGGGCAAGTACTAGTGGCGATGCTAGTAAAGGAGGGGGAAGGGGAAGGGGTGGAAGGTGGTCACCCTGAATGCTAGGAGCCTAGAAAATAAAATTGCAGAGCTACAGAATCTCATGGCAGAGGGGGAGGTGGACATTGCAGCCATTACCGAAACATGGGCCACCCAATACAATGACTGGGACCTGTCGATACCAGGGTACAGGATATTTTGTAGGGACAGGGTGATTGGGAAAGAAGTGGGGTGGCACTATATGTGAGGGAAGGACTGAAGTGTGTACTGGAGGAAGGAGAGGAGGGTAGTACAGAGTCACTATGGATGCAAATCCAGGATTCCAAGAATAGGACTCTCAGGATGGGAGTGGTGTACAGGCTGCCCTCTCAGACAGAAGAGTTGGACAGGGCATTAGCGGGACAGATCAGAAGGACCTGTGAGAAGGGTAGTGTGGTGATTGTGGGAGACTTCAACATGCCAGAAGTGGACTGGAGTACTCCAACAACCAGGAATAGAAAGGAGCAGGTACTGCTGGATGACTTCCAGGACAGCTTCCTGCTGCAAATGGTCAGTGAACCGACCAGATTAGGGAATACCCTTGACCTCATGCTGGCAAATGGGGAGTTTGTGAGGGAATTTAAGATGGAAGAACTGCTGGCGGGGAGTGACCACCACTCTGTATTGTTCATGTTGGATATGGGTAAGTAAGGAGTGGAATCCAGCACAAGGGTATTGGACTTCGGGAGGGCTGACTTCAGGAGGATAGGGGAGATGGTAAAAGGCTACCTGGCCAGAATTCAACCTAGTATGGGCATTAACCAGAGGTGGGAGCTCATAAAGCTGGGGATAGTGGAGGCAACCAGAACCTGCAGCAAGGCCCAGAGCAAGAAGGCTAGGGTAACGAAACATAGCTGGGTGAGCAAGGAGGTTATGGAAAAGGTAAGGTGGAAAAGAGCTGCCTTTAGGAGGTACAAAAAACAAGGAGGGGAGAGGACAGGGAGGAGTTCCTGAAGGAATCGAAGGAGGTGACGAGGGCAACCAAGGTGTCTGAGGAATTCAGGCTGGCACAGTGCATTAAGAAGGGGGAGAAGGACTTCTTCAGGTACATCAGGGAGAAAAGGAACTGTAAGGACCATAGTAAGGATTAGGAAGGAGGGGGTGGTTGTGAACAGGGGTGATAAGGCAGAAGCAATAAACCACTAATTCTGCTCTGCATTTACTAAGGAGAAGAGGGGGGGTGACACCAAGGTGAAGGGAGGACAGAAACAGAGGGGGAGGGGTGACAGATGAGGAAATCATGGAGGGCAGTGTTCTGGAGGGTTTGAGGGCACTGAGGGTGGACAAGGCCCCAGGCCCAGATGGCATCCACCCCAGGGTGCTGAAGGAGCTGGTGGAGGTCCTGTTGGGATCGTTGGCAGACCTATTTAATGCCTCACTACATTCAGGGTGTGTACCTTAGGATTGGAGGATGGCTCATGTGGTGCCCCTCCACAAGAGCAGCCCTAAGGATGAACCAGGGAGCTGCAGACCGGTGAGCCTCACATCCATCGTGGGTAAGCTGATGAAGACTATCCTGAAGGAGAGGCTGATTGCCTTCCTGGAGGTCAAAGGACTACAGAACGGCAGACAGCATGGCTTCATAAGTGGCAGATCCTGCCAAACCAACCTGGTGGAGTTCTACGGCTGGCTAACAAGGCAACTGGATGAGGGCCATGCAGCAGATGTCCTGCACCTAGACTTCAGTAAGGCATTCGACTCAGTGCCGCATGGGAGGCTGGGAAGTAAGGTAGAAGGCACAGGGGCAGGTGCAAAGCTGGTGAGATGGGTAGTGAACTGGCTTCAAGGAAGGCAACAGAGGGGGGTGGTGGTGGGTGGGGAGCTCTCATCCCCAAGGGTAGTGACGAGTGGTGTTCTGCAGGGCTCAGTGTTGGGACCAGTGTTTGGAATATTCATTGCAGACATATCACTGGGCATAAAGAGCAAGATCAGTCTGTTTACTGACGACACCAAGATGGGAGCAGTGGTGGATGCCCTAGGGGGAATGGCAGGGGTCACAGGATTATCTGGCAAAGCTGTAAACCTGGTTGGACACCTGGCTACTGGTGTTCAGTGCCAAAAAGTGCAAGGTGCTACATTTTGGGGCAAAAAACCCAAGGAGGAGTTACCAGCAAGGGGGGAGTGCAGCTTGCTGAGACAGAGGAGAAGGATTTGGGGGTGCTCATTAGGGGGTCAATGAACAACTCGGCACAATGTAGGAAGGCATTTGCAAAGACCAACAAAATGCTGGGTAGCATTGCAAGGTGTGTATCCTCGAGGAGAGGGGAGGTGATTCTGCCACTGTATAGATCATTATTTAGACCACATCTGGAGTACTGCGTGTAGTACTGGCACCTGTATCTGAAGAGGGGCATTAAGTTACTGAAGGGGGTACAGCGCATGGTGACAAAGATGATCAAGGGGCTGGGGGACTTACCATACAAGAGGAGGCTGAGGGAGTTGAACATGTACTCCCCGGAGGACAGGAGGGACTGGGGGGGGGTATGACTGAAACCTTCAAGTACATGAAAAGAATAAACAAGACAGATATGGAGGGTCTGTTCAAAGTAAGGGAGGGGAGGGACACCCGGGGCCATGATATGAGACTGGAGCGAGGAAGGAAGGTTCAGGAGGGAGATGAGGAGACACTTTTTTATGGAGAGGGTGGTAGCTGGGTGGAATGCATTATCGGAAGAAGTGGTATCCAGTAGAACAGTGGCCTGCTTCAAAAGGGTCTGGGACAGGGCAAGGGGGAGGGTCAAAGGAGGGGAAGAGTGGGGGAGGGGCAGCTGCGGAATAAGGGGTGCTAGCTGCACATTCAAGCAGACTTGATAGACCAAAAGGCCTTTATCTGCTGGCAACTTTCATATTTATTTATTTATTTATTAACGAGATTTACCAGATAGGCATACTGAGCGGGAAGTAAACCGCTCGTTTCCAGATGCGACCTGGGTACAGATAACATGGTACATATAGTAGCATTTACAGAAAACATTGGTACAGTAGGCATTGTTACAATAGGATAGATACTTCACTACATAGCTTGAATACAGTTCGATGCAGCAGTGGTGAGAAACATAAAGGGGCTAGGGAGATTTAAATCATGACATTAACATTGCAAGATATTAAACATATGTACTAGTGCAACGCAGCAGATAGTTGGTATAATACCTCTAAGTGCCAAGTGGATATTTGGGTTTGGCCACACTACCTGGAATGTTACAGGTGCAGGTGTCAGAGAAGTGTGCCTGGAGGAGAGTGGTCAAAGTCCCGAGGGAGGAGGAGGCCTGCCTGATGGCACTAGGGAGATTATTCCAGAGGAGGGCATTCTGTAAGTGAAAGCTGACTGGCCTTTTGAGGTGCTCATGAAAGGGATGTGGAGTAGATATGGGTCAGAGCCACGCAGGGGGTAAGCCGGCGAGGGTTGCAATGTTAGAGAGGAGCTGAGGTAGGAGGGGAGGGAGTTCGACCAGTGTTTTGCAACGAGATTAGCACAGTGGAGCTGTAGTCTGGTATGCAGCGAGGGGAGGCATAGGGCAGTATATAGGTGACAGTGGTGGGTGGTTGGGGGGCAGTCTAGGATCAAAAGGCAGAAGGAGTGAAAGAGGGGATCTAAGAGTGCTAGGGTGGATGGGGAAGTTGCACCGTAGACCACGTCTCCATAGTCAAATATGGGGAGAATCATTTTGAGCACAAGCTCTTTCCTGACCTGGGTGGTTAGGCACCCTTTGTTACGGTAAAGGGCACCTAGTTTTGGGTGCAACTTTTTCTGCAGGGAGTCTATGTGTATAGCTAAGTCCATGGTGATCCAACCATACACCCAGGTACTTAAAGGAGGCAGGTTTCCAATGTGGAGCCGTCCAGTGTATGGAAGGTGGGCAGCTCACCTATCCTGGAGAGTCTATGCGTGTGCAATGTTAGGATAACGTTTTTGGAGTTAAGGATGAGTTGATTTGAGCTAAGCCAAGTTTGGACTGCATTGAAATCATGCTGGAGAGTGGATTTCAGGGCCCTGCTGAGGGGCCTGAGGCGACAGGACGGTATCGTCGATACATTTGGATAGCTGAGTTAGGGCAGGATAGCGGAAGGTCATTTAGGAAGATTGAGAAAAGAACTGGGCCCAGGATGGAGCCCTGGGGAACCCCCATAGTGACTGGGAGTCGGGGGGGTATTTGGTTGCCAATTTTGAATGATTGAGACCTGCCAGAGAGGTATGCCTGGAACCACTTGATGGCTTGGCCAGAGAGGCCAGCATCATGTAGTTTGGTGATGAGCTTGGGGTGGACACGGTATCAAAAGCTTTTGCCAGGTCAATGAATATGGCTGAGGTGATGCACCCTTTGTCCATGCCTGAGGTAATGTCATTTGTTAGTCTAAGGAGCGCGGTTATGGTGAAGTGAGAGTTCCTGAATCCAGACTGGAAAGGGGTGAAGAAGGAGGTTTCTTCAAGGAATCGCGTGATTTGAGCGAGGGCTAGCTTTTCTTGAAGTTTGGCCAGAGTGGGGAGGAGGGAGATCGGGCGGTAGTTCCCTGGATCAGCTGGGTTCCCTCCTTTGGGCAGTGGAAGGACTAGAGCTTGCTTCCAGGCTACCGGGATTTGCCCAGTCGAGAAGGAGCGGTTTGTGAGGTCAGCAAGGGGGGTGGAAATAGCCGGGGCGGAGAGATGTAAGAGTTTAGCGTCCAGGCCAAGTGGGCATTTCCCTTGTTGGGGTCAAGGGAGGTGAGGATGGCTGAAACTTCAGATGGGGAGGCCAGTTTAAAGGAGAATAAGGAGTGGAGGGGCAGGGGTGTGGGGTTCTGGAATAGGTGGCAGTGTGGACGTGTCAGGGAGTAGGGTTTTAGTGCAGCTGGTAAAGAAATGGTTGAAAGCAGAGGCAACTGCGCTTGGCTCAGATATGTTTTTACCTTGTATAATGAGGGAAGGGGTTGGGGGCTGTATAGGAGGATTGAGCAGCGTTTTAAAGCAGCAGTACTACGAAAAAAAAACTTGCACTTTTTTGACAGTTTATTCCCTGTGCCCTGCTAATCGTATACCTGGTACTCTTTCTCGCCGGCATTGTACTATCACCGAGTAATTTGCTCAGTTATCCCCCACTTTTGTTTACATTTTTGCCACCCAGCATGTTGCACTGGAACCCCCTCTACTGCCAACTGCACATTTGAATGACTTGCAGGACATCAGAATGGTCAGCAGAGGTTCCTCTGCTGTTGTCAAAAGACGGATGCGACCTGAAGAAAAAGCGCAGCTGAAATTAATCAGCCGCCATATTTGTTGTAGCGCTACAACACTTCAAATAAATTGCAAATATCTAAAAAACTAAGGACGACTGGGAAAAAATATTTACTGGTATGGAAACTGGAACTTTGGCCGCATGCTTACAGCTGAAAAACAGAATTTTGATTGGTCACTTCCTGATTTCGTAGTACTGCTGCTTTAATGGTTTTCCAGAAGTTGGAAGGGTGGTTTAGATTGGAAGTGAGGGCCGCTAGGAAGAAATGCTTTTTAGCCTGTCTTATGGCTTTAGTACACTTATTGCGGAGGGTCCGGTATTGCTGCCAAGAGGCGGTGGAGCCAGTTTTCCTATGGTTTTTCCAGGCTAGGTCCCTGGCACGGCAGCTGGAGAATATGTCAGCCGAGATCCAGGGGAGGTGGGCAACCCTTACCCTTTTGGTTCTCAAGGGAGCATGGCGATCCCATATAGTGAGAAATTGCAGCCTGAACAAGTCAAAAGCTTGATTAATGGTGGGCGCCATTTTGATGAACGACCAGTCGGCCAAGGCGAGATCAGTTAGCAGTGAGGAGTGGCATAGGGACTTGTAAGACCGAGAGCAGACTGACCTGGGTGGCAAGTTGTTGGTAGGTCGGTGCACTTGTCTACTTAAATATATCGGGTGATGGTCACTCATTGAGTCAGGGAGTAGGCCTGCTTTAGAGACTCGGTGAGGGTGGGTTGAGAGGGCCCAATCCAGGAGGGAGTGGTGCTGGGATTTGGTGTTGAGACGTGTGGGTTCCTTGATCAGCTGAGAGAGGTTAAGGGCCGTGACCCTGCAGCGAAACTTTGAGCAGCTCTTGTCTAACCAATTGTAGTTAAAGTCCCCGAGGATGTACAGCTCACCAGCTGTGGCCAGGTTTATGAGTGTGGCCAGGAAGTCAGAGATGTGACTTGCTGGGTTTGCGGAGGCGCAGTATATCCCTGCCACAAACACAGGAGCGGTGTGATATATATATATATTTGTATGCTGGCTGGTTGTAGCCTGGTCCATGTTCTGCTCACCCCCTTCTCTCTTTCTGGGCTCACACTGCAGACCTGGCTGCCCAGATTGCTGTTGCTCACTTGTTGGAGTGGAGTGGTCACTTGCTCACCTCCCTCTGGCTCCTGGCAGGTGCCGAATTCTCACTTTCTGCCTGTAAGTTGGGAACTCTCTCTGAAGGAGAATGTGGCCCTCTTTCCCTTTCTGTTTCTTGCTCCCTCTGCTTGGAGACTATAGGGCTGGCTGCTGCTCGCTGTCCCCTTTATAGGGCCGTGGCGCCGGGTGGCACCCTCCACACCCTCTCCTGTCTGCCTCCCTTCGCACTCTGTCCTGATAACCAGGGGCAGCCTGCGAGCTGGCCTTGAGCCAGGCTCATCAATCATGGATGCGGCTGTGCACTGCACCGGGGTTGCTGACGGCAGCACAGGGAGGAGGATGGCAAAGTGCCGAAGTCAGAACCAGTCAAAAGAGGGGGTTCTCCAGATTCCCACTAGTAGATTACTAAAATCGGAGTTTTGCCAAGGACCCTTATTAAGATGCCGGAGTATGACAGCCATATAGTATATTAACCCATAACAAGACAAACAGAGCTGTGTATTGTGTGCCATGGGTTGTGGTATCTTCAGAAGGAGGGAGGGGGTGTTGCCACTATATTGCTCGCTTCTGAAACCCCACCTAGAGTATTGTGTCCAGTTCTGGATCTGGAGGCTGCATCTCTGAAAGTACAGAGATGGGGGTTGAGGCAGCCCAGAGGAGTGCAACTAAAACATTGCAGGGGTTGCATCAAAAGCCCTATGAAGAGACAGTGAGGGATTTCAACATGTACACCCTGTAGAAGAAGACAGCAAGAGGGGACATGACAGAGACCTAACATATGAAAAACAGGGTTCAGGAGGGAGGTCTCTTTCAAATGAGAAACAGCACCAGGGCCAGCCATGCAGCTGCATGAGGCAGCGAGATTAAGAGGGATGTGAGGAAGTACTATTTCACTGAAAGAGTGGTACATGCCTGGACCAAACTGCTGCCAAAGTGGTAGAGGTGAAAACAGCAGGGGGCTTCAAGCATGCGTGAGCTAGACATAGGGAAATATTAGTTAATAGGCGGGGGAGTCCTGGAGACCAGTTAGGATACGTGGACACAGACTAGGAAGGGATCATCTGGGCAGATGGGGTTGGACCAAGCTGTCTCTTCTGGCCGACAAATTCTATATTTCTATAATGTGGGGAATTGGAAGATGCAATTTTAAGCAAGGAGATGCCAAAAAATAGCAAAATCAGAGAGATTCTTTGACACATAGGGAGACTTGGAAGGATGGTATGGGCATTGGGCACAAGTGACTGATGGCAGGGATGTGATGGCAGTCACCTGGTAAAGCAGAGTAAAAAGCACCAGTTGCAACACACAGATCATACAGACAGGGGAGGGACCCCTCTTTGCCCAGTGCCCACTGCTGGGGGATGGCTTGTCTACTGGCTATAGAGCTACTGGCTATGTGCGTGAATGCAAAACTGGATTTTTCTGAAAAGGGGATTTTAGAATTGCAAAACAAATGTTTAACAAGCAACCAGCGTTCGGCATTGACAAATACTTGTTTTAATCTTTCTCCTGCTCTTTATGACTATGCAACCTGTTTGAAATATTTTTTTTGTTCCATGTTTAGAAAGTCAAAGGGCTCTGAGATATGACAGTGCAAAAGAACCAGCCATGCACAGCCCACATTTCACGGGGGCGTGAATCCCAGGCTTCTTTAAAAAAAATTGCATTGCCACTTCTAGAGACAAATACAGTGATGTCTTAATAACTGCAGGTCGAGACACCGTGTTTGTTTATTCCATTTTGCTTTTGGGGAAAAAAACTGCTTTTCATGTGATCCCTTACTTTTGGGAGTGATGTCATTCCTAGAGAATCTGATTGGTGAGATTTCAGAGCCAAATATATTTTGCCTTTTTGTCTGTCCATGACGCTTTGCTCTCCATAGGAGTGACATCATTTATTTAGGCCCTGATTGGCTCTGCTTTCAAAGCTAAAAGAAAGATTCACCTTTAAACACAGTCCCTTACTTCATGGCCTGATGTCATTTCTGGTGGCCTTGATTGGTGGTTATGAATACATGCATGTTGCTAAGTAGAACACTGTTGAGGATGCTAAGGGATGTGCTAAAAATAAAGAAAACAGAAGTTCAGTTTTCAGTGTGAAAGACGCAGGTTGAGATAGACTATCCTGTGAAGATTAAAAAAGAAATGTTTAATGCTGTAGTTCACAACATTGTTTGGCAGAAGTTTGAGAATAAAATGATGTATTCAAGTGCCCCAACAGTCAACGCTCCTACACCGTTACCTACAGTAACTCCTGCTGGGAGAGGCTGAGACTGCAGTGCAAAGATCCTCCTGGGGGAGGCTGGGAGGGACTACAGTAGCTGTGACCTCCCCCACAGCCAATGTTCCTGCACCATTACTTACAGTGAGTCCTGCTGGGAGAGGCTGGGACTGCAGTAGCTGTGACCTTCCCCACAACCAGTACTCCTATACCATTACCTACCGTGACTCCTGCAGGGAGAAGATGGGACTGGAGTATCTGTGAGTTCCCCTAGAGTCTGTACTCCTACACCAATACCTAAAGGTACTCCTGGGAGAGGCTGGAACCTGAAGTAGCTGTGAGCTCCCCCACAGCCAGTGCTCCTACACCATTACCTACAGGTACTCCTGCTAGGAGAGCCTGGGACTACAGTAGCTGTGAGCACCCTCACAGTCAGTGTTTCTACACCATTACCGACAGTGACACCTGCAGGGAGAGGCTGGGACTGGAGAAGCTGTGAGCTTCCTCTACGGTGAGTGCTCTTACACCATTACCTACAGTGACTCCTGCTGGGAGAAGCTGGTACTGCAGTAGCTATGAACTCCCACACAGTCAGTGCTCCTACACCACTACCTACAGTGACTCCTGCTTGGAAAGGTTGGTACTGCAGTAGCTGTGAACTCCCACACAGTCAGCATTCTTACACCATTACCTACAGTGACTCCTGCTGGGAGAGACTGGTACTGCAGTAGCTATGAACTCCCACACAGCCAGTGCTCCTACACCATTACCTATAGCGACTCCTTCTAGGAGAGGTTGGGTCCTGGAGTAGCTGTGAGCTCCCTGACAGTCAGTACTACACCATTACCTACTGTGACTCCTGCAGGAAGAAGCTGCGACTGGAGTATCTGTGAGTTCCCTTAGAGTCAGTACTCCTACACCATTACCTACAGGTACTCCTGCTGGGAGAGGCTCGATCCTGGAGTAGCTGTGAGCTCCCCCACAGCCAGTGCTCCTACACCACTACCTACAGGTACTCCTGCTAGAAGAGGCTGGGACTGCAGTAGCTGTGAGCGCCCTCACAGTCAGTGTTCCTACACCGTTACCTACAGTGATTCCTGCTGGGAGAGGATGGGACTGCAGTAGCTGTGAACTCCCCCACAGCCAGTGTTCCTACTCCATTATTTGCAGTGACTCCGGCTGGGAGAGGCTGGTACTGCAGTAGCTATGAACTCCCACACAGTCAGTGTTCCTACACCATTACCTATAGTGACTCCTACTAGGAGAGGTTGGGTCCTGGAGTAGCTGTGAGCTCCCCCACAGTCAGTGCTCCTACACCATTGCCTACAGTGATTCCTGCTGGGAGAGGCTTTGATTGCAGTAGCTGTGAGCTCTCCCACAGTCAGTGCTCCTACACCATTACCCACAGTGACTCCTGCTGGAAGGGGCTGGGACTGCAGTAGCTGTGAACTCCCCCGCAGTCAGTTCTCCTACACCATTACCTACAGTGACTCCTGCTGGGAGAGGCTGGGACTACAGTCAGTACTTGTGAGCTGCCTCATAGCCAGTGCTCCTAGACTATTGCCTACAGTGACTCCTGCTGGGAGAGGCTTTGACTGCAGCCACTGTGAGCTCTCCCACAGTAAGTGCTCTTACAACATTATCTACAGTGACTCCTGCTGGAAGGGGCTGGGACTGCAGTAGTTGTGAACTCCCCCACAGTCATTGCTCCTACACCATTACCTACAGTGACTCCTGTTGGGAGAGGCTGGTACTGCATTAGCTGTGAACTGCCACACAGTTAGTGCTACTACACCATTTCCTACAGTGACTCCTGCTGGGAGAGGCTGGGTCCTGGAGTAGCTGTGAGCTCCCCCACAGTTAATGGTCTTACACCGTTACCTACAGTGACTGCTGCTGGGAGAGGCTTTGACTGCAGTAGCTGTGAACTCCCCCACTGTCAGTGTTCCTATACCATTACCTACAGTGACTCCTACTGGGAGAGGCTGGATCTGCAGTAATTGTGAGCTCCCTTATGGTCAGTGCTCCTATAACATTACCTACAGTGATTCCAGAACAGGAAGGGTGAGAGTTGTAAGGAGAGGAGAGAATAAGCATCCAGAGAAACAGTAGAGAGGACACAAAATAAGACATGATAGGAGTGGTGCAGTGCAATGGCTGTGGGGCGGCACTGTTCCAGGAGACATTTTGGAGGCTGCGATGATGCCCTATTTGCAGGCACCTCTCTGGTCTGAGAGAGGAGGTTGCCTGTCTCCAGGCTGACCAGGCTAGGATTCGGAAACCTCCTCCCACCTAGGGACCACCAGGGCCAATGCCACTACTCAGAGGCTGCCAAGAAAGAGGAGAGGCTGGACCAGGTGGGCTCAAGGAGGGAGAGGGTGGTGGAACAGAGTTGCATCCTCCAGCTATACCTCTCCACAATTCATTCGCTTCTGGTGGATAGTGGTTCCTCTATGGAGGCACCTGCAGTGGAGACCAAGGAGGATGCCGAACCTTCACAAAGGAGAACCACAGGAGGGTGGCATGGGACCCCACAGGGAAGGAAACAACTCCTGGTGGGGACTCAATCATTAGGTGGGTAGAAATGGGGGAGGAAGGGGAGAGGGAGGTAAGGTATCTCCTGGCGCCACGGCTTGAGGGACAGGAAGCGAACCTCAGGATCGTGGGAGGAGCTGCACGAGGGAGGGAGCTGGATGTCATTGTCCACCCAGGAACAAATGACCTGGCTAGAAATGGGATCAGAGCAATGCAAGAGGAGTTTGTAGAGTTGGGAAGGGGTCTTTAGACAAGTAGGCATACGGCACCTTCTCGGAGGTGCTGCCTGTTCAATGGCAAGGAGATGTTAGGCACATCTCACCAGGAATTCAATGAGTGGTTGAAAACTGGTGTGGAGCTCAGGGTTTTGGCTTCATTGGGGATGGGAGCCACTTGGAGGATGCAGACCTATACTGGGCGTGTGGTCTGCATCTGTCCAGGGGGAACCAGGATCCTAGGTGAGAGGTTTAAATGCTTCATTGGCAAGCATTTAAACTAGCCGAGGGGAGGCACTGAAAAGGAGCAGGGAAACTGAGCCCCCACAAAACATGGTGGATTAGTGAGGTAAACACCAAGTTACAGAAGCTATTAAGGAGCAGAACAGATTTAAATGTAAAAAGGCAAAGGCAGTAAGGACAGAAATGGGGCTAAAGGGTAAGGCTATCAAAATGTGGAGGGTGATGAGTACCAATGCCCATAGTCTGTGTAACAAGCTCCCTGAACTAGTGGTCTTGATGGAAGAGGGTTGCCTGGATATTGTGGCAGTCACAGAAACATGGTACACAGAGAACCATGACTGGGATGTCAACATACCAGGATACACAATCTACAGGAGGGACAGGGAGGGTAAAAGAGGAGGAGGAGTAGCTCTCATGTAAAGGAAGGAATCAAAGCAACAGAACTAAAGAGTAAACAGGAGCAGATGAGGCACTTTGGGTCACTCTGAGACAGGAAATGGCACCACAATCGCATGGGGTTGTATCAGACCCCATCTCAGGGGAGGGAATGGACAAGGAAATGATAGAAGGCTTTCTTAGAATGGCAGAAAAAGGGAGATATTGTTGATGGGGACCTGAATATGCCAGATGTTAACTGAGCACCTTGCTGCAGGCACAACCAAGAGCAGGGCTATTCTTGATGCCCTACAGGGGCATGCCTCAGACAGCTAGTATTGG
The DNA here is from genome assembly GCA_016271365.2 of Neoceratodus forsteri. NCBI lineage: Eukaryota > Metazoa > Chordata > Ceratodontiformes > Ceratodontidae > Neoceratodus > Neoceratodus forsteri. The sequence goes on along the minus strand of JADMNL010000023.1, from coordinate 563,035,963 downwards.
AACCCACTCAGGAGGAGCAATCTAGACCTGGTACTCTCAAATGGGGATGGAGAAAGAATCTCAGATTTAGAAGTGGGTAGCTATCTGGGAACAAGTCTACCAAACAGTGTGGTTCACGATAAACACAGCCATACAATCAAGCCATACAAAAGCAAGAGTACTGGACTTTAGGAGGGCTGACTTTGGAAAATGAGAGTGCCTCAGAAAAGCACTAGCAAACAGGCAAGAAGGAGGGGTGGAGGAACAATGGGAGGATCAAAACAGCCTACAGAGGGCAACAAGCCTTTGTGTAAAGCAAACCAATAAAACACAACGAAGGAAAAACGCTATGGTTCTCAAAAGAGGTGGCAGGGAAGGTTAAGGAGAAAAGGACAGCATTCAGGAAATATAAGGAAACACAGAAGGAGCAGGACAGAGAACTTTACTGTAAAGCAGAAAGAGGCTGGAAGGCAGTCAGAATAGCAAAGGCCCAAACTGAGGAAAGGATAGCCAATTCTGTTAAGAAGGGATAAGACCTTTTATAGGTACATTAGGGAGCGAAGAAAGACCAAAGGAGGGATACTGAAGCTAATAAAGGGAGGGAATGGGTACAGGTGACAGTGAAAGCAGGGATACTGAACGAATATTTCTGCTCAGTATTCACAAAGGAAGAGGAGGGGGAGTTACCTAAACCAAACAAGAGAAACACTCTGAAGATGGGGGTCGATACCAGTCCATTTACAGAAGAAAGGGTTCTGAAAGAACTAATAAAATTGAAGGTGGACAAAGCAATGGGGCCTGATGGGATTCACCCAAGAATTCTAAAAGAACTAAGGGTAGAACTAGTAACACCGCTGACTACTCTGTTTAACAAATCATGGAGGATGGGTGGTACCTGAGGACTGGAGGAGGGCAGATGTGATTCTCTCTCACAAAAGTGGAGCAGGACAGAGGCAGGAAACTACAGACCAGTTAGTTTGACCTCAGTGGTAGGGAAATGATGGAATCACTTCTGAAAGAAAGAATTGTTGAGTACCTAGAGGCCAGTGGGGCACAGGACCCAAGGCAGCATGGATTTACGATGGGAAGGTCGTGTCAGACGAATCTAATAGATTTCTTTGACTGGGTGACCAAAGTAGTAGACCAGGAGGGCTGTGGACATGGCCTACCTAGATATTAGCAAGGCATTTGATACAGTCCCACACAAAAGATTAATACACAAGATAGCCAGCCTTGGAGTGGGTCCCAAGGTGGTAGCCTGGATAAAAAATTGGCTAGACAACAGGACACAAAGGGTAGTAGTAAATGGAGTACACAGTGAAGAAAGGAGGGTTACTAGCGGGGTACCGCAGGGTTCAGTACTGGGACCGGTCCTTTTTAATGTCTTTATAAGTGACATTGCAGAGGAACTGGAAGGAAAAGTATGTCTCTTTGCAGATGACACAAAGATCTGCAACAGGGTTGATACACAAGATGGAGTGGAAAGGATGAGAAGGGACTTGGCAAGGTTGGAGGAATGGTCAAATGTATGGCAGCTCAGATTCAATGCAAAGAAGTGCAAGGTAAAGCACATGGGAAACAAAAACCCAGGGGAAGCGTACACAATGGGGGTGAGATACTGACAACAGTTAAAATAGAAAGGGACCTGGGGGTAATTATATCAGATGACCTAAAGGTGGGCAAGCAATGTGAGAAGGCAGTAAGGAAGGCTGGGGGATACTGGGATGCATAGGAAGAGACATCAATAGTAGAAAACAGGAAGTTGTTATCCCTCTGTACAGACAGTTGGTGAGACCCCATCTGGAGTACTGTGTGCAGTTCTGAGACCCCATCTCCGAAAGACATAGACAGAGTGGAGGCTGTCCAGAGGAGGCAACAAAATGGTGCAGGGTCTGCACCAGAAGACATATGAAGAAAGACTAAAGGAGCTTAATATGTATACCCTTGAGGAAAGAAGGAGAGAGGGACATGATAGAAACTTTCAAGTACCTCAAGGGAATTAACAAAGTCCAAGAGGGTAGCATCTTCTAGAAAAGAGATGTGCCAGAACAAGGGCACAATTTGAAGATAGAGGGGAACAGCTCACAGGTAATGGAGGAAGTATTTTTCACTGAGAGGGTTGTGGATGATGGAACAGCCTCCTGAGGAGGTCGTGGAGTCAAGAACAGTGGGGACTTCAAGAATGCATGGGACAGGCATAAGGCAGTCCTAGTGGGGGTAGGAGGAAGTAAGCTGTTGGTTAACTAGGATCTGCAGCTTATCTGTTAGGTAGGAAAATGGGCAGACTAGGTGGGCCAAGCGGTTCTTATCTGCCGTCAAATTCTATGTTTCTATGTTTCTATATTTCCTACTGGGAGAGGCATGATCTGCAGTAGTTGTGAGCTCCCTCACAGCCAGTGCTCTTACACCATTGCCTACAGTGACTCCTGCTGGTAGAGGCTGGGACTGCAGTACTAATGAGCTCTCCTACAGTCAATGCTCCTACACCATTACCTACAGTGACTCCTGCTGGGAGCGGCTGGGACTGGAGAAGTAGTAGCAACAGTAGTTTTATTTCTGGCACCCTGTCTCGTCGGCCTAGGGCACCATTACAAAATAGTGAACATCAACAATCACCTACTACATGGACCAACATAGACATAGTAATAATAATAGTAATAATAAGAAGAATCAGCATTTTTATAGTTCTTTTCATACACAATGTATCCCAAAGCGCTTTACAAGCAATGCTAGACTGCTAGAGAAGTGACTGATGGAGGCCATGTTGCACATCAGCACCCACACACAGCCTGGACAATTGCATGAACCGGTTTTATTGGAAGTGGAATATTGGCCAGGACACCGGGAATGTCCCTCACTCTTTGTGAAGAATGCCTTGAACTGTTTCACTTCCACTTGGACACTCACAAGGACAGCACCAGGATGGGTAGAAGGGACCTCGATTTAACATCTCATCCAAAGGATGACACACCGTGACAGTACAACATCCCACTAATGATGCACTCGGGTGCCAGAGTTTTTTTTAGGTACGAGTCCAATCCCGGTGTGGGACAAGAACCCACGACCTCCTGGTCCAGAGGCGGATGTGCTACCAACTGAACCATGCTAACGTCTAATAAGTAAATTCACAAACAAGTCATAATTTAATTGTCTAAAATTGGCTAAAATACACAGTAGGGCCAAATTGCTGGGCTAAGAGGTAGGTTTTAAGATATTTTTTAAATATTTTAACAAAGGTGCCTCCCTCAGAGCCCTTGGTTGTGAGTTCCAAAATTTTGGTCCAGCCACCCAGAAGGCTCTGTCCACTGATGTTTTTTTTTTTTACTTTCTTTTTTTTATCCCGCCTTGCTGCCCTCTCACCCTACTCCTTCGGACTTGGTCAGTCCCCTTGTGGATCCCATCCATGGTTTCTGCCCCTAGAGTGCCCAGCCAACTCGTACCTTCACTCGTTCTCCACCTTCGGAGTGCCTGCACGTTGGAGTCTTGCCCGTGGGTAGGAGATCCCGGGGGGACCAGTCGTCATCCAGGGTTGAGAGGGTGTTTTTCCGTTTTTCCCTTCCCTTGTTGTCCCTCTACCCCCAGAGGATGTCAGCACGCAGGACTGACATCCAGACAGACGACGTGCTGACGCACACCGTTGTCAAGTGCCCAGACATCCTCCCCTCCCCGGCTCTTGTAGAGCCGCCTGTGGCCCGGTGCCCATGCTTCCACCGGCTCCGGAGCGTTGGGTGCTCACAGCACCCCAGGATCCCACTCCTGGAGGAGGAGAGCATCCATTGGGATGCTCGATCCTCCTCCTCCTCCTCCCCTCCGACCCCCAGCAACCGAGTCCGTTCCGAACCTGGGTCATCGGCATGGTGCGAGGTGTGGCATCCAGTGCCTCAACCCTCAGTGTCACCGGGCCACCCCCACTGATGTTTTTAAATGGGTTTTGGGAACTACCAGGAGGCTCTCCTCGGAAGAATGGAGGGGGCAAGTGGGACAGTATGGATGCAAGAGATCATTCAGGTAACCAGGACCCAGGCCATGCGGGGCCTTGTAGGTTAGTATCCCGATCTTATAGGAGATGCGCCACTTGACCAGCGGCCAGTGCAGATCCCACAGCACAGGGGTGATATGACTTGATCTAAGGAGGCCTGTCAACAATCTCACAGCCGCATTCTGCACCAGCTGCAGGCATCGCAGCACACCTCAACGGACTCCAAGTTAGAGAGCATTGCAGTAGTCGAGACAAGATGTCATGAAGGCATGCACTAAGGGAAGGTCTTCAGGGGGAACTGGGGAACGAATCTGGCTAATATTTCTGAGATGGTAGAAACTACTCTGGACAACAGTGTTGGTGAGAGGACCGATCCTTGGGGTACCCCACAATGCAAGTCCCTTGGGCACGATGAGAAGTTACCCATCACCACCCTTTGAGATCTGCCCTGAAGGAAGGACTTTAACTAGTTCAAAACTGTGCCAGTGAAGTGTGAGCTGCTGCCTCACCTCTCCACTAAACTATATCAATACCACAAAATTCATTACCTACAAGTGCTCAAATAGTTTTATTCATTTGTTAAACATCCAGTTGAACGAAGTTTGAAAATTTCCAGTCAAAATTATTTTTAAAACTGTTTTATCATTGTCTGAAAATCATCTGGTCTCTAAAGCAGGATGCCTCCGCCTACCGCTAAGCCAGGTACAGACACTTTTAAACAGGCTACGGCCGCTAGCTCAAATGCAACAGATGTTGCTGCCAAGTCTGATATACAAGAGGTCAAAGACTTGGTAGTCAGCCTCACAACAGCTATCTTAGACATGAAGGAAGGCATGGGGCTTTTAAAACTAGATAATGAAAAGACTGTTGAAAGAACAAATGTATCCGAACTTAAAATTGCTCAGTTTGAAAACACTATTAGCTATCTTGAAGAAAAAACAGACCATCAAAGCGATCAAATACACTATTTAATGAAACAAACTGATGACACTGAAAACAGAGGGAGAAGGAATAACATCAGGATAGTGGGGGTCCCAGAGGAGGGGGAGGCCAACAACATGTCAGGCTTCCTGAAACAATCTATACCGGAATTACTGAATTATCACTGGTCATGGGCCCTTGAGATCGAAAGAACACATCGGGCTTGTCGCCTAAACCACAATCTGGGGGCAAAGCTAGAGTGATTATTGTAAACCTTTTAAAGTACTCCATCAAGGACAAGGTAATGAGGATTGCTAGGGACCGCAAAGTCCTGAACTGGAGGGGGAACAGAATTTACTTTTTCAAGATTTTTCAGGGAAGGTGGTGGAAAAAAAGAAGGACTTTCTATGAAGTAAAGTCACAGCTGCAGAAAATGGAAGTGCATTACTATTTCAAGTATCCTGCTATATTAGTGACGCTGGACGCAGTTGGCACCCCCCCCCCAAAACTGTGATTATCCTGAACAAGTGTAGGACATTATTAAATCCCTAGCAAACAGGGCCCCAACACAAACTGCCATCACAACTTCAAACGGGTGTACTGTCACGATCTCGGCATTTTATCAGCGAACACCACCACAGCGATGAATCTCACCAGGTCACTGTGGTGGCTTGCTGAACAGCGCTGCTCACACTCCGGGTGTTCTGCCCCCATCCCCGATACAACTCTAACTTGCAGTTGCATATTTAAAGATGGGGAAGGTGTGGGGGGGTGCTGAAAAAGACTGTTTCCCAACGGGAGCAATGCCGACAGTCGAAATTGTTCCCGTCGCTGTCGGGGATGTCGAGGACATCCCCGACATTGTCAAGTGGTGGAACCCTTCAAATGGCTCTAAACATTCTATCTGTCCTCATGCCACTTGACCCAGCCTTCAGCCTTCAGGTCCCATGGAACAAGCTCCTGAGCATGCTCAGTCTGCACCAATGCAGACTCCTCAGCACATGATTCAGGAACCCCAACAAGTGAAGATTTGTACCCCTATACCCTATGCATCGGCAGTGAAGGCCAAGAATCTCAACACCCCCAAAACTACTATGCTCTCTTCCTCTCTTAGCAGGAAAAGTAAACCCATGACGAAGCAGTTCTTTACTCACCGACAAAATCACAGACATCGCCGTCCTCTCCAGTGCCCTAAGCGATCACTCCACGGTTCACTGTACGTGGACCTGCATGGTAAAGAACCACCCACCCAAAACTGTTCTCACCTGGCTGCTCAAACCAGGTCAGCTTGGCCAGCTGAAAGCCCATCTTGCCCAATGGGACTGGTCTCCTCTGTACCTCACCCATGTCCTTGATGCCACCCTTAATTACTTCATTCGCTCCCTCACTGCAGCTTGTGATATATTTGCTCCCCTCTCAAAATGTCTTCTAAAAGCCATAACACCCTCTGGAGTTCTCAGGCCCTCCTTGATCAGATGCGTCTAGGAGGTAACCTCTGGAAGAAAGCCTTAGACTCCGACAAACCAGCAGATAGACAGCTCTATTGGGCCGCACGCAATAGCTGCACCTGGGCCATCCAAAAAGCCAAAGCGTAGTATTTCAAAACCGCCCTTACCCCCTCCTGGGGCTCTGGTCGCAAGTTCTGGGAGAACATGAAATCCCTCAATGGCAAACCTCCCCCCCACACCCAACTTTATGTCAACGGCTCCATCTCCACCGACCTACAACTTGTTGCTGACACCCTTAATACCTCCTTCTCTGACCCCGTTACCCCTCCCCCCACTACCCTCCTCACCCTCCTTTCCACTTCCGTGCCCTTACCCCCCTGGAGATCATGCCATATCTCCTTAAAGCTCTGAGTGGTGCCCGGCACAGTAGTGATATCCTTGACCTACTCCTCCGACGCCTGGTTCTGGACTAGGTTCTCTCCCCCCTCACCAGCCTCCTGAACTGCTTTCTCTGCCTTGGTAAACTCCCCTCCTTATGGAAGACAGCCGTCATCACCCTGATCTACAAAAATTGTGACTGTTTCTCCCCTGGCATCTTCAACCCAATTTCTATCCCCCCAAAAGCCCGGAACGCATTGTCTCAGACCAGCTTACTGAGTACCTCACTAAATATAACCTTCTCTCCAAAGAACAACATGGTTTCTGACTGGGTCACAGCACCTCCACTGCCCTACTGGAGTTCTCCAGTTACATCCACTCTGCCCTTGACGCAGCAGGCTGGCTGGTGCTGTCTTCCTTAGTTTATCTAAGGCCTTTGACACTGTCAATCACACCCTCCTCACTTCTCTCTCTCTCTCTCTCACCTTGGCCTCTCCCAGGACGCCACTGCCTGGTTCTCCGACTATCTGTTGAACTACCCCCAGCAGGTCAAAATATGCAACACCCTCTCCAAACCCCTCCTGGTCCTCTCTGGTGTCCCTCAGAGGTCTATCTTAGGGCCCATTCTGTTTAGCCTATACCTCAACACCTTACCAGAAGCCTGGCCTGAAAATATCCTGCTTTATGCAGATGACGCTGTTCTCTACTCATCCCACACAAATCCTGCCTCCCTTGAACTTTCCCTCCAGAACTCCTTTAATGAAGCCAAGTCCTGGTTTATCAAGCACAAACTTGTGCTGAACCAAAAAAAGACCAAGGTTATGCTGTTTTCCCACCACCAGAACAGACACAAGGATTCCCCGCTCCAAATCCATACATTCCTTTCCTTCCCCCTCGAGCAGGTGAACACCTTTAAATACCTAGGTGTCACCCTCGATTCTGCACTCACCTTCCATGATCACATTCACCTCCTCTGCACCTCCGTCAACTCCCATCTTGGCCTACTCTATCGCCACAGGGACTGTCTCCTTCCCGATGCCCTCCAACTCGCGATTTTGTCCTCCGTCTTGTCCCTTATAGATTGTGGTATCCTGATCTATGGGGCTGCTGACAGTACTGTTCTTCACAGAGTCAGAGTCTCATTAAACAAAGTCTGCCACCTAGCCACAGGGTGCCCTAAAACTACCCACACCTGCACACTCTATAGCCAATCTAGCTGGCTAAACTTTGATGACAGGCTAAAGTACCAAACCTACCTCCTTGCCAGGAAGATATCTGTTGGCCTAACTGCCCCCAGTCTCTCCCCTCTCATACAACCAGCTCCCACTACAGTGGCCACTCGTAGCTCGCTCAAGCCTACACTGCTAGTTCCTTGCCTCAAAACATCACTGGGTCAGCGCTCTTTCTCCTATAGAGCCCCCTCCTGGCTAAACTCCCTTCCCATCTCTATCACTCAGGAACCCAAATTTGGTCACTTCAAATCCCTACTCCATGACCTCCTCCTCTCTTTCCGGTCCTGCAATTGCCCCTTGCCCCCCTCCAACAATGGACTCCTGTCCTGCTTTAATGTCTACTTAGACTGCACCCCTATGCTATGTGCTTCTTCTTTTGCCTGTAACACAGTCTTATCCCTTATGTACTTGCCAGTGCATTGCTACCTATATTATATAATGTTGCCACTCTGCTGCTGCATTATCTCTGTATATTGTCTGTAAAGTTTCATCCTTCTCTGACGTGTAGCCTTTGTAAAGGAGTCTGTGACTCAAAGAATTGTAATTCTGATGCTGTTCAATAAATAAAGCAATAAACACAGCCCGAGTTCACTCCCAAGAAATGGCAGACAAACCGCTTAACAGAACAAAGAGGTTCTCCGGTCTCCCTGATTAAGTCTTTCAGCAAACCAAATAAAAACAGTACGCCTGAAGTTGAACTGCCTCCCGACATGATATTAGACTAGGATATGATGAAACAGTCAAATGTTACAGAAAATGCTAGCACTCGCATCCGGTGTTTCCGTATTTACTAATCGATCAATGAGCTGAGTGGTTAATTTTATATTGTCACTTTATGTTTGCATTTAATATTGGTTAGAACATGAGCAAGCTAGCTCCATTTAATATCCTATCTTGTGTTTTTTTTTACATATATTCTATGCTTACCAGAGTCTGCATTGAAACAGCACATGGTTCCAAGTAACGTCGTAAACCAGGTATTTTGAACTCTTCAGGTAAGTCATTTTAAGGTTGCTGAAGTGAACTGGTTAACTAGTTAGGAAGGTCGACGAGGCCTCAAGAGTTTTAAACATTTCTTTAGCAGATAAAGGTAGTTACAGTTATGCTGAGGCACTTCCTCACAGAGAGGGTGGTGGACACTTGGAATGCACTGCTGGAAGAGGTCATCTCGTTGAAGACAGTGGGCAGCTTTAAGAGAGGCTGGGATAGGCAATGGGGGAAGGTAAGGATCACAAGCAGGGAGGATGGGAGGGAGGGCAGGGACAGTGGCTCAAGCTGTGGACCCGCAATACGAGCAAACTTGGAAGACCAAATGGCCTTCTTCTGCTGGCTTCTTCGTATGTTCGTATGATTGTTCCACATTATTATGCTCATCTCTGCATAGGTAGCATACACATGGGGTCCTTGTATATTTAGTTCTCACTTAACACCAATTATTAAAGCTATGAAACATTTTTTAGGACAGACATTTAGTTCAAATGTGTCAGCATTCACCATGCTATGCTAGCTACCCCTCAGTAGTCATATGACCTTATCCTGGTTGTTTGGCAGATGCAGCACTACAATACTAATATGTCATATACCACAGTAATTATTTGCAATGATTTTTGTTGTACAATGTGTAGTCTCTGGATGTTGCTCTTCTAAATGTACAGTATGTGCGGTTGTTTCAAGTGCTGATCCTGGTAGCCCTTATGATGCTTTAGTTGCTAGCTCAGACTCTTACAGGATTTAATGCACGGCTCTTGTGGGGTCAGTTGTATCTTCTGTGTCACAAGGAGCGGTGACAGAACATGGGGCATTAGACCTTAAGGAGCTACTGACGCCTCAAAGAAAACATTAAAAAACATAATTATTAGGTACAAGTCTGCCTGCATTCCATTTATATTTTATATATTTCTCCTCTCAATTATTTATTACTAAGGAAATTTGCATGAATATATGATCTTTATCCCTTAGAGTTCCTTTAGAGTCCATCTGCTTCTATAGCTTACTCCCTACCTCAAGTCATGATCCTCTGTTGCATCATCACAATCTGTTGCCATGGCAGTAACTGTGCTGTCATAAGTAGTACTCTGACTTCAGGTAGGGAGAAAGCAGCAGGAATAGACAAACTCTTCAGGAGCAAAGATCCTCTTTTCATGCAAATTACATCAGTAATAAATAATGGGGAAGAGGAATATAGCACTAATAGGAAATACAAGCTGGACTGTGTCTAAATATTATGTTTTGTTAAAGTTGTCCTGAACGTGTCACCAGCTCTTTAAACATGAGTAAACGAACAGTGAAGTCTGTATGTGTCATCTGGGTGATGGGGAATCATGGCAGCATTTGGATCAGCAGACTACCTGGACTGAAAGAATTACATTGGAAAGTAAAGTCTGGCATGAAATGCAAAATGTGGGTAATTTTGTATCATATGGGTTACGTGGAGCTCATTAGATTTCAACATACAAGGAAACTCTACTACCGGATTCTAGCAATAGGGAATTCCTGACAGCTGTGTGTTTGTGTTGTCCTGTGTACATGTCTGGTTTATATTTGTGACAACCTGTTTCTACATGTTTTAACGATAGGAGGTTTGTCAATGGACTCCTCATCATCGTGGCGGAGTACTGGGTGCTGATTCTGCTTAATTACAGATAAGTCCTTTCAGAAATGGTATATATTTTTACAGCAAATGGTATTATTTTGTAAGGTGGCTATCAAACCTTTTACAAAGCTGAATCTTACCCATTTATAACTTTAACTTTACTGTGCCTTTGTGTCAGCTGAACTAAAATCTAACGTGGACAAGGTGTGAGAGTAAGTGGTGAAGTGACCTCTCATGGAGTCCAATAGTTAAAGAAAAGAAAAAAAAAAGAGGGTTCACAAAGGTGAGGAGGATTTTTAACCTGTTACTATAGATTGTTTGTTAAACAATTGCTAATTCATAGTATCGTAGTATCATAGTAAAAGCCAGCAGAATAGGCCCCATGGTCTATTGTGTCTGCTCGGAAGCTAGCCCCCTACTAGAAGCTCACTCCTCCACCCCCCCAGCCCCAGAGGTGGCCCTCTCTGGCCTCAGCTTCCCCCTGTACCTGTCCCAACCCTTCTGAATCCTTTCACTGTGGTCTCTTTCACCAGACTCCTGGGCAGTGCGCCCATGGTTCCACCACCTCTCTGTGAAGAAGTGTCTCCTCGCGCCCCTGTACTTCCCCCTTCCAGCTTCCACTCGTGCCCCCTTGTAGTTCCCCCTTCTTAAGCCTGAACACTTCCCTGGCTCTGCCCTTATTTATCCCCTTTACATACTTGAAAGTCTCTATCATGTCCCCTCTGTCCCTCCTCTCCTCCAATGTGTACAGATTGAGTTCATCCAGTCTCTCCTCATAGGTCCTATCCTCCATGCCCGGAATCATCCTCCTCTGGACCCTCTCCAGCAGCACTATGTCCCTTTTAAGATGGGGTCTCCAGAACTGCACCCAGTACTCAAGATGCGGCCTAACCAGGGCATTATACAGAGGGAGGATCACCTCCCTCTTCCTGGAGGTAATCCCCCTGGTTATGCAGCCTAGTATCCTGTTTGCTTTTGCTGCAACTCTTCGACAATTATCGGTGTTATTCATTTTGCTGTCCACCACTATCCCTAAGTCCCTCTCGCCCGATGTGACTTGCAGTGTGGTCCCCCCTAGGGTGTATTCATGTCCCGGGTTTCTGACCCCTAGATGCAGCACCCTACATTTCCCTGCATTGGACTTCAACCCCCACTTCCTTGCCCACCCCCCCAGGCTATCTAGATCCTGCTGCAGGCCACTGTCCTCTCCTGCCTGTGTGCCAGTGCTCCCAGTTTTGAGACATCCGCAAAGAGACTTAACCTACTCCTAACACCCCACCCTATATCCGAGACATAGGAATTGAACAGGAGTGGCCCCAGGACCAAACCCTGGTGGACCCCACTGATGACCCTCCTGGGGGAGGAGAATATCCCTCCAACCACCACTCACTGTATTCGCTCCGTAAGCCAGTTTTCCATCCACCTGAGCAACTGCCCCTACCCCATCCCCCCCAGCTTTGTTAGTAGGCCATTGTGGGGTACTGACTCAAACGCCTTACTGAAATCCAGATAGAGGATGTCCACTGGCCTATGTCAGTCCAGGGCACCCATCACGCAGTCATAAAACTCCACCAGGTTAGTTTGGCATGACCTCCCCAGAACAAAACCATACTGCCTGTCATTCAGGTGCCCCAACCTTTCCAGCTGCCCCCCCAGCCTCTCCTTGATAATGCCCTCCATAACCTTGCCTACCACAGACGTTAGGCTAACGGGTCTATAATTCCCCATCTCCTCTCTGGACCCCGCCTTGTGGATAAGCACCACATGAGCCACCTTCTAATCTTGAGGCACCCGCCCTGTCATCACAGAGATGTTGAAGAGTGAGGCCAGTGGAGCTCCCAGCACATCCGCCAGTTCCTTCAGCACCCTTGGATGCAGCCCATCTGGCCCCGGCACCTTCTCAGTCTTTAGCGACTGGAGAGCATCTCTCACCCTATCCACTGTGATTTCGCCCTCCCATCCCCCTCCCCATGCATCCTCTCCTCCCCTTCTAGATACGACCCATCCCCTGCCCTAGTCTCATCCAGTCCTTCAGTCTCCGACTGACCTCCTGGTTCAGTGGGCTCCTCTAACCTCCCATCGGGTTGGAAAGATCCCCCACCTCCCCCAGTAAAGACAGAGGCAAAGTACTCATTTAGCACCTCTGCTTGTTCCCCAGTTTCCTGCACCCATCTCCCCAAGTTCTAATCCTGCTGATCTGTGCCCTCACTTTTCTTTTCTCCCCTATGTATCTACAGAGCCCCTTTCCCCCCTCCCCCCGTGGATATCCATGGCCAGGTTAAGCCCCTTCTTCGCCTTGGCCCCCCTTACCACCCTGGTGACCCTCTTAGCCAAGAAATCATACTCTCCCCTCTCTCTAGCCCCCCTTGAGCGCTTTAAGCATGCATGGGCAGCCTTTTTTTCCCTCACCACCTCCTGGGTCCACCAACACGGCTTACTGGCCCTACATTGCTTGCGCCTTAGCTTTACGCAGGCCCCTGAAGCCTCCTGCACACCCTTCATAATGGTCTCCCACAAGCTACCAGCATCCATGTTTGGCCTTATCTCATCCAAGCACCATTTAAGAATCCTTCCCATGCCCTCAAAGCCTGCCCCCCTGAAATCTATTACTTCTGTGTTAGTGCAGATTTTCTCTCCCCCTAGGAACATAAGAAACCAGACCGTGGCATGTTCACTGCCTGCCAACGGGCCGCTCACCTCCAGGCCCCTTATCTGGTCACTATCTGCTAGGACAATGTCCAGGATCCGATCCTGCTTAGTAGGCTCCCCCACATGCTGGACTAGGAAGGCATCCTAGAAGACATCCATCAACCTCTGTTCCCTGGCCACCGAGGATGTCATAGTGCCCCAGCATGTTCAGGTCGCCCATGATCACCACCCTGCCCTTTCTGAGGCCACAGTGACCCCTGATGTTCTCAGCCAGATCATCCTCCAGTTCCGCTAATTGATAGCTACAGTTTTATTCAGTTAAGCTAAAGTGTTCTACAGTGCTAGTGAGTGTTTGCGCTTATTGTATAACCAAAGACACAACACTTTACAACTATATTTGCTATACATTAACATAGTAGTGAGTGTAATTGCATAATTCTAGTTTCTCAAATTAGTCTTTAGGTTTTATTAAGTGTTTAGTGATTAACAAGGTCACTTTCTAGCAAACATGTCAAATGAGAACAAAAATATGTTTAAGATGGTCTCATGGAATATCAAGGGTTGTCATAGCCCTATTAAGTGGACTGAGGTTCTTGCTTTTCTTAAATCACTATGAACAGATATTGCATTTATTTAGGAAACACATCTTATAGGGGAGGAACTACTAAAATTAAAAAAGACCTGGGTGGGTACAGTAGTAGGTAATTCATACAATTCTAAAAGTAGAGGAGTTTGTATCCTATTCCATCAGAACTTGAATTTAGTAGTTAATTCCAGACTAGAAGATCCTGAAGGCAGGTTTCTTATTATCAGCGCTCAACGTGACGGGGTAGATGTCACACAGTTAATTTATATGCTCCAAATGTAAACCAGGGTGATTTTTTGCCACTGTAGCGGACAAATGTGGGTCTGCTGACCCAAAAATCTATTATTCTGGCTGGTGATTTTAGTTCCATACTAGATAATTACTTAGATAGGAGCTCAAGAATGACAACTGACCAAATAAGTTCCTCTAAGGCTCTTACTAGATTTTGTGATGAAATGGGCCTTATAGATTCTTGGAGAATGATACATCCTAAAGATAGGGATTTCACTTTTAACTCCTGTAGACATAATTCTTATTGTAGACAGGATTACATACTAATTTCTAAACAGTTATCAGGTGGCCTAGCTAGTAGCAACATAGGAAACATTGTCATTTCTGGTCACGCACCAGTGTCAGCTGGGATCCAGATAGCAGAGCTCCCCTGTTCTAAAGGGATGTGGAGATTCAATAGCAGCCTATTGAAGGACAAATAATTTATTAAAATGTTAAACATAGAAATAAAACAATACCTTGAGTTAAATGATAATGGGGAGGTGTCTAATGGAGTCCTGTGGGATGCCATAAAAGCTTACATGAGAGGCCGCATAATTTCCTTTGCCAGCCATAAGAAAAAATTGCCAACTGAAGATCTGTCTAAGATGAAATTAGAACTTTAGAAAAAAGAGTCACAATATGTACAGTCTGGATGTTTAGATTCTCAACTATTCTCAGAAATAGTAGGTCTAAAATATGCGGTTAACACTATTTATAATCGCAAAGCCGAATTTGCACGCTTTACACTGAAACAGAAGTAGTGGGAATCTGATGAAGTGCCAGGGAAGTTACTAGCACACAGGCTCCGTAAAAATACAGAGTCTGCAAAAATGGCCTCGATTAGAGTTAACAAACACAAAGTAGCCAATTCAGCAACTCAAATTGCCAAAGGCTTTGAAAGATTTTACTCTAATTTATATGAATCTAAAGTATTATATGATGACGGATTGCTTATCTCCTTTTTAAATAATATCAAAATGTCTTCCATTTCTGATAAAGATAAATTAGCACTTAAAGGGAACTGGTCAACAGTACAGGGTCCCGCCCCCGCAAGGCTTATCCTCCAGTTAGGTTTTCTAAATTATCTTGCAGCATCTTTCGTGCTGGCATGCTTTATTTAAAAGAGAAGTCTGCAACCTGGATGGTAGTGGGGGAGGTTTCATCATTTGTAATGTGTGGCATCGCGTTCACTTATTCCAATACAATATGATTGAAGTGAAAGCGCGGCGCCACACCTTTACAGATACGAGCCCCCGCCAGCATCCGCCATACTTCTGGGTCGTGGACTTTTCGCCTAAAATAACATATGTTGCAGTGTGAAAAAAATGCTGCAGCATACTCGGAAAGCTTAACCGGAGGGTAAGCCTTGCAGGGGTGGAAGCCTGTATTGTTGACCGCTTCCCTTTAATAAATCATTTACCAAGAAGGAAATAGTTAAAGTAGCCATGTCAACACCTGCAGGTAAAGCACCAGGCATAGATGGGTTTTCAGGTGACTTTTCAAGGCTACAATCCAACATATTGCCCCTTGTTAAACTGAGTTTTCACTGAGTCCCTTAAATCAGGTATTTCGCCCACCTCTGTGAGCGAGACTGCCATTAGTGTGGTACCAAAAAAGGGCAAAGATCCTACCAGATGTGGTAATTACAGACCTATTTCTCTGATTAATGTAGATTGTAAATTTCTGGCTAAAAGATTGCCAATAGGCTGAACAGAGTCATTCCACAGTGAATACATCCTGAGCAAGTAGGCTTTGTGAAAGGTCGAAACAGTGCCAATTTGATCAAGAAGGCCCTACACTTCATATTCAATTCCAAGAATTCGTCCCATAAACTTTTCCTTTTATCCTTAGATGCTAACAAAGCCTTTGATCACATAGAATGGGGGTATTTGCAAAGCATTCTGTCAAAATACAATTTAGGGGATCAGTTCTGTGGCTGGGTGAAAATTCTATATAACCAAATATCTGCTAAAGTTAAAGTAAATGGGGCATTCTCAGGTAACTTTGACATTCATAGAGGAACCAGACAGGGTTGCCCCCCTCACCTTTATTGTTTATCCTAGCTCTTGAGCCTCTATTAATTAAAATCAGATCCACAACAGAGATTATAGGTATGGGGTTGGGAAAGCATGATAAATTTTAGCATATGCAGATGACTTACTACTTACCCCCACGGATCCAGGGAAATTAATACATCCCCTTTTAGAACTTATACATTAATTCTCACTACTCTCAGGTTTTAAAATAAACTTTGAAAAATCAGAGATACTTCCAATTTCCAAAATATTTTGTAATATGGACTTCAATCAGTTTGATTGTAAAGTCTGTACCTCTACAGTCAAATTCCTAGGTCTTGAAATATGTGGTGATATTAATCAAATTAGTCGTATTAACTTTACGGGCTTACTGGACTCCTTAAAATTAGATTTGCATAGGTGGCTTCCAATGCTTATGTCTTTTTGGGGCAAAATTCAGACAATAAATATGATTCTGGCCCCTAAGGTCTATTATCTTTTTTGCCTGAAAAATATTATAAGCTGTTGGACTCTGCTCTTCTGAAATATCGGTGGGAAGATAAACCCGCTAGGATTTCTAAACTCATGCTACAACAACCTAGAAATAGGGGTGGTTTTAATTACCCAGATTTCAGAACTAGGCATGACACCTTTCTAGTATCTCAGAACATCCATTCTTTATAGCTCAAAGATTCAAATTTGATCCCAGGGTGGGCAGATTTTGAGAAACGCTTATTCAAAGGAGTTAATCCCAGGGTCATTTTGTTTGCGGAACTTCCAAAAGAAGTAAAATCTCACCCAATCCCAAGAGCCGCTTCGAGGGCCTGGTCTAAGATTGTTAAGTTGTTAGACTGGAATCCAGCCCTCTCTCCACACTATCCTATTTGGCATAACAAAATATTTCAAATTGAAGGGGAAACTTTGCATTGGCAGATTTGGAAGGATAGGGACATTTTATATTTGAATGACCTGCTGGAGTAAAAACACAGCAACTCCGATATATTTTGTACATTTAACTAGAAAATACAAGCTACCTAGAACAGAGTTCGTTAAATATGTGCAACTTGGGCAAATCCTAAAAGAAAAGTTGATAATGATTCGGTCACACTACACCCCACCCCACTCATTTCATGGACAAAACATTCACCACAAACAAAGGGTGTAGAACTTTATATAACTTGATTATAGACTCCAGAGATAATCCAATCCAGTCAATAATTCAAAAATGGGAAATGGAATTTGGTACCACTATCTCATCAGAGGAATGGGATCACAGTTGGATAAACATCCTCAAGGCCTGTAAAGAAGCAAAAGGCAGGCTGACACATTACGAAATAGCTCATCCGAGGTACCAAACACAGGATGAACTATTCAAATTGGGCTTATCTGATAATAACATGCTGGCAATGCTCTACTGACATTGGCACTATTTCACACATAATTCGGTCCTGTCCACTAATGCAACATTTCTGGGATGAGGTTTCTGGGGCTTGTGCAAACATTTTGTTCAAAACAATCATAGCTTCTGAGAAATTAGTAATGTTGGGCATCACATCTGATCTTGTAGGGTGGTCCCAAGCCAATATTTTGTGGTTACTTGTCACCCTGATCTGAGCCAAAAACCTAGTCCTTAGACACTGGAAACAAACTACCCCTTCTACTCTGGCTGAATGACTGGATGAAATCACCACTAGATCAAGTTATGAAAGACTAGCTTTTGTTTGGAGCAGTCATACAGAGAAATTCTTAGACATCTGGAACCCTTTTGTGCACTCTGTTTTCTGTAAAAATGCTAAACAAGTTTAGAGTTTTTGTTTAATGACAGTGAAGTTTCCTGTATTGGCATGTTACAGTATATAGTTTACTTGCTTGACTAATGTTATTAGATTTGTTGCACAATTATATAACTTATTATTGGTTTGACTGTATTGCTGACTCAACTCATTTTGTTATTTGTATGTTTATCTGAACTCTCAATAAAAGTTTGAATTATAAAAAAAAAAAAAAAAACTGTGCTGGTGAGTCCCACGTATTCCCCGAGATGGTCCAAAGAATCTCGGTCGAAACTCCGATTAGAGAGTCTCATAGATATCAAAGATCTCCAGGTGAGCCTCAAGCTACAAAGCAACCACATTCTCAATAATCTTACCTAAAAATGGCAGGTTAGAGACAAGGCTCTAATTCGCCAGGACATCTGGGTCCAAAGTTGTTCTTTTCAAAAGGAGTCTTATCAGTGCACTGTAATTTGGCTGGAAAGACCCCATTCAACAAGGAACATCCAACAGTCCTAGCAAATACTAGGCTCAGCAGCTATGCACAGCACACTAGGAGTCATGTTGGACCTGGGTATTCACAGCAGGTAGGTCGCAGCTCCGAGATCACACTAATAATCTCCTCCGTCGTCACTGGCTGAGACTCACTCCATGACCATTGACAGCCAGTGCAACATCCTATCCCCCACTGCTGGACAGAGACTGTCCAGAAAAGGAGAACCCAGTCCTAATGGAGGACACCCCGCCTGAGAAAAACCAAGCAGACTCCTTGAATTGTAAAAATGGTGCACTTTTCATGGGCTCCAGGCAGGCTGGGTGTAAAAGCCTGCCTACATGTGATAGGGAGGCCCTATCTGATGAATGAAGGACCAACAACACTTTTTTTATTGTTTTATTCCCTCTTCTGAGTTGGTGGGTAATGAAGATAAAAGGGGCAGCTAGCTACAGAGATACTGTAGCTGTCCCTAAGCTGCAGAGCACTCCCCTCGGTCTGAAGAAAAGCCAGTTCTTTTATACAGTTACCATAAAATGTAATGTCATTTGAATAGGAGGGGCTTGTGCCAATTTAGAGGGTAACATTGGTTTTAAGGAAAATGAACAGATGCTATAATAATCTAGGTGTGTAAACATGCTATACCCTGTTACCTGTTACCTATTATATACCCTGTCGCTGGTGCACTATGGCTTGCCCATTTACGCTGCGGCGGACAATACCGCCTTGACTAAAATCCAGCTCTCAGTTAATAAGGTCTGCAGGCACCTGACTGGAGCCCCTAGTCACGCTCACACTTGCCTGATCTACTCCATTGCCAACCTGATCACCTTTGAGGAGCGTCTGTGTTACCAGACCTGCCTACTCTCCAAAAAAATCTCTTCTGGGGCTCTCCCCACCCCCCGCGGGGGTCTCTGCTTCCCTACGGTGTGCATCCTCATCTGTTGCCACCCATAGCTCTGTCAAGGCCACCTTCCTGGTGTCCAGAACCAAGACCTCACTATCCCAGAGGTCCTTCCATTACTGAGCCCCTGCTTGGTTCAACTCCCTCCCACCCTGCATCACAGACATTGCCAAAATTGGCCCCTTCAAAATTGCCCTCTGGAACCATCTCTTTGATGCTCATTGCTGTAGAGGCACCTAATTAATCCCACTAATCCTAATGGGATACTCCTGTCAGGCCTCTCTGACTTGACAACATCCTCCGGACAGCCTATCCTCTCCCCCTCCATCCCATCCCACTCTCCATCCCTACCTCCACCTTCTCCAGGTATTGTCTAGGTATGTCCAGGGCTGTACCCCCAATGTAACTCTTGGGTACCTTGTATATGACTGTAACCTATTATAAGTAACATTATGTAACCTATGTGTACTTTATGTTTAATGTTTTGCACCTGTACTGTTCTCACTGTTATAACCACACTATGTAACTCTGTCTAACTGCCACCACCCCGCGACGAGGTGCCTTTGTAAATGAGTCCATGACTCAAAGGTTGTAAATCTGACTTTTCTAATAAATAAATAAATGTTTTCTAAAGAAATATCATGATCTCATGTCAGATGAGTCAGCCTGTCTGTTGTTTATTTAAGATGAGTCAGCCTGCCTGTGTTTACTTAGGATGAGTCAGCCTGCCTGTGTTTACTTAGAGAATTGTGAGTCAGACAGGTCACATGGTGCGCTGACATTATCAGTAGGCAGGTATAAAAGCCTACCTCCTGAGATGCAAAACAGATGAGTCAGTCAGTGGATACCTGACTGTCGTGGAGGAAGCATCTCTTAGCACATGCAAGTTTTCATGTGCTACAAATCTATGTGACTGGAACTAAGCCTGGAAGTTGTGTACTGAGGGAATTGTGCACTGTTTTGCAGAATTGAAAGATTAATCACCTATTTCCTTTCTATATATTTATTATTTTATTTTTGAAAATAAATATTGCAAAATGCGCTCTACACCTTTTTACCTGTGTTTGTTGCATCTGTCTACCCACTAACCTTCACACTACAGCCAGAAAAAGCTGAGCTTGTCAATTTCTCCTGGACCCAATCTCCCCTAGACAGGAATTCTACCTTCTTATGAGAGACTGCCCTTTGATACTCAACATAGTGAATAATCAAAGCCAGTTTGTCCTCCTGAGCCCTGGACCTCCTCCAACACATTTCTAATCTCCATTCCATAGCCTTCATTGAGTAGCTGTGAGCTCTCCCACTGTCAGTGTTGCTACACTATACCTATAACAACTTCTGCTGGGAGAGACTAGGACTGCAGTAGCTGTTAGCTCCTCTACATCTGCTCCTACACCATTATCCACAGTGACTCCTGCTGGGAGAGGCTGGGACCACAGTAGCTGTGAGATTACTCCAGAGTTAGTGCTCCCATACCATTACCTACAGTGACTCCTGTTGGGAGAGGCTGGAACTGCAGTAGCCATGAGCTCCCCCACAGTCACCATTACTTACAGTGACTTCTTCTAAGAGAGGATGGGATTGGAGTAGCTGTGAGATCCCACAGTCAGTGCTCCTACACCACTGTCTACAGCAACTCCTGCTAGGAGAGGCTGGGACTGGAGTAACTGTGAACTCCACCACAGCCGACAGTCCTGCACCACTACCTACATACAGTGACTCCTGCTGGGACAGGTTGGGACTGGAATAACTGTGAGCCTCCTGTCCCTTCCCCCCACACTGTTAGTGCTGCTACACCATTACCTATTATAAAATGGGTTGGGTTTCAAAAATAATGAAACTTGATTTGCTGAGGGCTATCTTTACCCGTGCTATTATCTCAACACAATAGCACTGGATAAATATCCAGCAGCCACTTCGCAATAAAATCATCCCTGACTGCTATCACAAACAAGGCTGCCACTAGGGGTGTGCGAGGGATGAGTAGTATTTCCAGAATACCACAAATAATGCACTATTCCTTATTCAGATACAAATACCGAACAGTGGCACTATTCATGTCTATTCATATTCAGGAAATACTAACAAAAAAAGGAAAAAAAAAGCTCCCACCCTCCTCCCCAGCCCAATCATGTTAAAAAGAACCCTGTCTCCCCACTCCTGCCCCTTCCCCCCAGCATCCACAATTTAAGCTTTAAAAGGATAAACAACAAAAAAATTCCAATGACTGGTGGCTGGCACAACCTGCCCACCTCCATGGCAGGCTGCCATCTCCTTGTCTTTTTTGTTACAAATCACCCCCATCCCCCCACACCAGTAGCAGCACTCAAGTCCCACCCTCCTCCCCAGCAGCCAAATTTCATAAAATGAACAGTCCAGCAGGCGCGGGAAGGTGACCAACACAACTCGCCCTCTTCCACGGCTGGCTGCTGCACCTTCTTGTGAATGGCACTCTCGTGCTTGCCTGCATAGTAAAACAGCTAGTCATGTGATCCGGGTTGGGGGGATTGAGGATGGTTTTTAGCATTACAAAATGGCAAGAGGAGGCAGTGGCCAGCTGTGGAGGTGGGCAGATTGTGCTGGTCACCATTGTGGGAGTTTTTGTTATTTAGCCTTTTAAAGCTTAAATTGTGGGTACTGAGAGGGAAGTGGGCTTGTTTCAGAGGGTTTGGGGATGAGGGGATGTTTTTAACGTGACTGGGCTGGGGTGGAAGGTGGGGCTTTTTTTACTTTACTCCCACAGGTACACAAATAGCAAATACCAAATTTCTGAATATTTGGGGCTCGGAATACGAGCCACCCAATTACTCACAAAAAAAACTCCAACCAGGCTCTAGAAATAAAATTGCCTTACATTAAAAAGAATAATAATTTAACATTATTTGCCCTCATAATCCTCTTCTTACCCACACATACATAAATTTAAAAATTAAGTAGCACTGAATTGCAGTTTTAATTTCTGTTGTTTTTTTGCTAACCAGGAAAAATCACCATACTGCCCTCACCTGCTTACCAGGGAAATCACTGCTGTTTAACCTGCTACAGATAATACAAAAGCCCTGGTTCTTCTGAGGCCTACTCTTGTGCAATTGCAGGGGTACAGAGCATTCTGCCAGTAGAACTGAATGGAGATTTGAAGTTGTGTATTCCATCCATAGTAAACATTCCATCTATGCGGGAAAGATAGAAAGGAAACAAGGAGGGAAATGGGAAGAAATAACATAAAGAAGGAGGATGAAGGCTGAGGAAACAGGTAAATGGGGTGGGTTTGGGAAAATAGAGGGTTTAAGGACTAATTTACAAAAAAAAAAGTGTTTGGCTGTGCATAATATTTGAAACTGAGATGGCTATATCAATGCTGGGATGTGCTGGGACTGTTTCATTGGCGTGGATGGATTTTATAAGAAAAAAACTTTAAAATGTTTACATTGTTTTATTTTTGTGTGTTTTTCACCCCCCCACCCCCACCCCCATATCTTGAGCCCATTTTGTAATTGCAATAAGACACCCCAGGGTGTGCTTTGCGGTGGGATAACAGCACTTCTCTTGTGGTTGAAGGCACTCGGTGATGCCTTGTGCCTCAAAACACACCCAAGGTGTGCCGTTATGCCACCACAATGCACACCCTGTCATATTTTATTGCTTACAAAAAGGGTCTCAGAAATGCCACAATCTGGTTGACTGTCAGCATTCTAAGCGTCTCACATTACTCTCTGTTACGCTGTCATGTAGAGCCTGATCACCATGGTGCATGAATGCTTCCTGTCAGCATTCCATTATCTAGCACTGTGGATGACTAAAAAGATACATTCTGATTCTGGTCCAGCATTCTGAAACAGTTGGTGAATGAGCTATTTTACTAATCCGCCTCTTAATGAGGAAAACATTCAAAAAGTAGACTTCATATACTTTTCTTTTGAAATAGATTTTATAATAGTAATAAGGCACTCCCAGGAGTTTTTAGGAGGCAGTATAGTGCAGTGATTTAAGGCTCCGAGCTGCAAACCTGGAGACCTGGGTTTGAATCCCACAGCCCCCACTTGCATACTGTGTGACCCCGAGCAAGTCACTTAACTTTCTTGTGCTCCCAAGTCACACCTGTAAACAAGCTTTCAACTTAGTGTATTTCTTCTGGTTAAAAAAAATCAGTTACATTATAGGGGTGGGCAAATATCTAATTTCGAATATTTGGCTGAATATTCGTATGCAGGGCCCCAAATATTCAAAAATTCAGTATCTGTATTTATTTGTGTACCTGGGGTGGGGGAGCAAAGTATAAAAAAGCTCCCCACCCTCCTTCCCAGCCCAAGTAATGTTAAAAATAACTGTCTGCCCCTCACCCTCTGCAAAGAGCCCATTCTCACCCTCCTCCCCCCAGCAGACACAAATGAAGCTTTAAAAAGTTTAACAATAAATAGCTTGCACAGTGGGCAACCAGCATAACCTGCCCACCTGCACCGTGAGCCACTGTCTCCTCTTGCCATTTTTTTAATATAAAAAATCATCCCCACACCCTCCCCAACTGGACGCAGCCCCCAAGTCCCACTAGCATCCTCCTCCCCCACAGCACCCACATTTCATAAAATGAAGTAAGTATCCCCACAGGTATGGGAAGGTGACTGACAAAACCCATCCTCCTCCACAGCCGTCCACCTTCTTGTGACTTGCACCCGCGTGCTTGCTCACATAGTAAAACTGATCATGTGATCAGCTGTTTTACTATATGAGTAAGTGCTGGAGTACCATTTACAAGAAGTCGACTGGCAGTGGAGGAGGATGGGTTGTGTTGGTCGCCATCCTGAGCTGGGGAGGGGTCTTAGTTCATTTTATGAAATGTGGGTGCTGGGAGGGGGAAGAGGGGAGACTTTGGGTGCTGTTACTGGGTTGGGGGATGGGGGATGATTTTCTACATAAACAAAATGACAAGAGGAGATGAATGGGTTGCACCAGTCATCCATCGTCGGAGTGTTTTGTAATTAATATTTTTAAAGCTTAGTTGTAGGCACTGAGGGGAGGAAGGTGGGAGTGAGCTAGTTGCTGAGGGTGGTGGGATGGAGGGTTGTTTTTCACATGATTGGGCTGGGGAGAAGGAAGGGGGCTATTTTTTCTTTTCTTTTATTTTGGTTAGCACTTCCTGAATACCGATAGGCACCAATAGTGCCACTTCTCGTCACTTTTATCGAAATAACAAACAGTGCATTATCACACCCCTATTAGAATATTGTCAATCACTCTCCAGAGGCAATATGGCACTTGGATGCACCTCATGCCACGTTACATTGATTAACAGACTGTTACAGCAGCAGTGCAATGAAATTTTTTTTTTTCCCCAAAAAGAGCTAGTTTCAGCTGCAGTTAAGAAAAATATCAGCATACTTGTCAAATGTACTTGTCTAGGTGCCTCCTATGCTATGCACCGTGTTCTTTTTTTATTATTTTTCAGTCCTAATCCTTGCTGGGTTTACAGGGCTATTTGTATGCAAAATATGGCAGCCATCTTTTTTTCTTGAGAAAAAAACTAAATTAAAATATTTATAAAATACTCAGGTTTTGGTGGTATTAGAAAATGTTACCACCAAATAAAACTGGAAGATGCCCAGAATCTGTAATAGTGAAAAAAGGTAAGGTCAAATTTTTTGCCCAGTTTCATTGCACTGCTACTTTCAAGCGACAGTATTTGTCAGTCAGCAAAACACATCATCATATAGTTGTTTTTAGTAGAATAATGTTTATTAAATATTGCACCAAAACATAAAGAGACATAACAATACAGAGGAATCAAAAATGTATTTCTGACATCCTAAGATTCACCCTTGGTGTAGTTTGTTTTCTCAGATATTGTTAAAACACCTTACCTTTTCTTACAAATTTCATGATTAATGACTCACGTCATTAAAGATGGCCGTCACTCACAGTTTTTAAAAGTCTCTTCTGCTGTGGTTACTTGTTGAATGTACATGCTATGTTCATACTGTAGATGTATTAGGATGGTTCTTCCACATGTTTGTAATGGTAAACAGCACAACTCTGTACCAAGATACTGAATTTTTTTCATGGCTGGCATAGCAAGTGAGTGAGAGCCTTTACAAACTTCAAAATCCCAAGTATTGGTTCAGGAATGAAAAAAAGGGAAAAGAAAAAAGGTATCTTGGTATTTTTGCTAGAAAAACATTTTTGCTGAAAAAAAAACAAACTATAAAGTGACTAACAAATACTGCTGCATCATAGAAAGGAGGTAGATTCTTGGAACAGTCTTCCAGCGGAGGAGGTGGGGGCCAAAAACAGTGGTGGAGTTCAAGAATGCATGGGATAGGCACCAGGGATTCATAGTGGAAAGGAAGGGGGAGAGAGAGAAAGAACTGTAGATCAGGCACAGTCTACGGTAATAGTGTACATAGGGAGAAATGGGCAGACTGGATGGGCCAAGCGGTCCATATCTGCCATCAAATTATATGTTTCTATGTGTCCTTAATCCAACCCCTGGTCATGCCTTATTGCTTTGCTACTAAACAAGTGTCTACAGTGACTCCTGCTGGGAGAGGCTGGGACTGCAGTACATAAAAACACAGAAACCTAGAATTTGACGGCAGATAAGCACCGCTTGGCCTACCTAGTCTGCCCATTTTCCCTACCTGTTTCATATACCTCAGATCCTAAATGATCTGCAGCTTACCCTCTCTTTCCTATCGCTAGAGTTCCTTTATGTCTATCCCATGCATTTTTGAATTCCCTTACCATTTTTGCCCTTACAACCTCTGCAGGGAGGCTGTTCCATGGACCCACCACCCTTTCCACAAAAAAATACTTTCTCACGCTACTCCTACAGTAAGTCTACCCCCCTCTATTTTCATAACATGGCCCCTTGTTCTTGAACACCTTTTTTCTGAAAGATGCTACCCTCGTGTACCTTATTTACACCTTTGGGGTATTTGAAAGTTTCCATCATATCCCTCCATCTCTCTCTCCTCTCCAGGGAATACATATTAAGATCCTCCAGTCTGCCCTCATAAGACCTTTGGTGCAGCCCCTGCTCCATTTTTTTTTACCCTTCTCTGAACTGCTTCTACTCTGTCTATGTCCTTACGGAGATGCGGCCTCCAGAAATGGACACAGAACTCTAGATGAGGTCTCACCAATGTTCTGTACAGTGGCATCACCACCTCCTTCCTTCTGCTGGAGATGCCTCTCCCTATGCACCTCAGCATTCCACTGGCTCTCCTCACAACCTTCTCACATTGTTTGGTAACCTTTAGATCATCAGATATGATTATTCCCAGGTCCCTTTCCTGTTTGGTGGCTGTCAGTGCCCCCCCCCAGTCATGTACTCATCCCCCCGCATTTCTGTGCCCCAAGTGAATGATCTTTCACTTCTTTGCACTGAATCTTGACTGCCACACACTTGATCACTCCTCAAGCTTGCTTAGGTCCTTCTCATTTTCTCTACCCCTCCTGGAGTGTCAACCCTGTTGCAGATCTTTGTGTCATCTGCAAAGAAACACACCTTCCCTTCCAGCCCCTCTGCAATGTCACTTATGAAGACATTAAAGAAGACTGGTCCAAGCACTGATCCCTGCAGGACCCAGCTGGTCACCCCCCCCCCCTTCGGATTGAACTCCGTTCACCACCACCCTCTGTGTCCTATCACTTAGCCTATTTTTGACCCAGTTTACCACCTTGGAACCCACTCCCAGGCTGCCCAACTTGTTTACTAGCTTCCTATATGGGATGGTGTTGAATGCGATAGATAGATAGGTAGATAGATAGATAGATAGATAGATAGATAGATAGATAGATACTTTATTTATAAAGCTCCCCTTTCCGAAGACTTGGGGTGCTGTACAATCAGAACAATACAACTATTAAAATTAAACAATACAAATAGAATTAACTGGGAGTCAACAAACAATTATTCTATCTATTTAATTAAAACATTTCCATAGGTTGTTTACTCATTAAAAGCCTATTGGAACATATAGGTCTTCAGGACCTTTTTAAAGGCTTCTACCAAGCAAGCCTCCTTCAGATAATCAGGTAATGAGTTCCACAGGGTAGGCACGGCCACCAAAAATGCCCGCTCTCCTGAATGCTGCAGCCTAGCCCTGGGAACTCCAAGGAGGCAACCCTCAGCAGAACAGAGTGCCCCGGGGTGACTGGTAGGCGACAAGGAGTTCTTGAAGATATACTGGCCCCTTTCATGTAGAGTCTTGTAGGTGAGAAGCCCTACCTTGAAGGCATTCCTCCACCTGACTGGAAGCCAGTGCAGTTTGCAGAGGATCAGGGTGATATAATCAGACCTTTTCACATCCATCAGCAATCTTGCCACCGCATTCTGCACCAGCTGCAGTTGGTGGAGGTTGCCTCCAGATAACAATAGGTACAGGGCATTACAGTAGTCCAACCTGGATGTGATGAAAGCATGGACCAGCATGGTCAGGTCCTCAGGCAGGATCAGGGCAACATTCCTAAGATGATAAAACCCACTTTTAACCACTGCCGACACCTGAGCATCAAGCATCAGGCCATCATCCAGGATCACACCCAAATCCTTCACCCATCTAGATGGAGCACTAAGCACTAAGCCAGGTGGTATCTCCTCAGCCCCCCCCCCCCCGCCACGATGATCTGGATCCACCATCAGTACCTCAGTCTTGTCTCGGTTAAGTTTAAACCAGTTTGAGTCATCCAAGTCTGGATATTCTCTAGGCAGAAGTTAAATACAGAGGTCGCCATCTGGATATTGGGTGCACAAGACAGCTATAGCTGGGTATCATCTGTGTAACAGTGAAAACCCAGCCCATACCACCTAATAATATCTCCCAAGAGCAGCATATACACCGTGAACAATAAGGGCGACAAGACCGAACCCTGCAGAACCCCACAGCACAGAGGTTTCAGGTCAGATGAGGCCAACCCCATCATCACCCTTTGCACTCTGTCTGTCAAGTATGACCTGAACCAGTTGATTGCATTACTGGACAGGCCACACCAGATCCGCAGGCAGTCAAGTAGCACCTCATGATCCACAGTGTCAAATGCTGATGAGAGGTCCAGGAAGACTAAGATAGTATGATCTCTCCTGTCCCTCTCTATCAGGAGATCATTTAGCATCTTCACCAGGGCAGTCTCCATACTATGCCCAGCCTGGAACCCAGACTGAAAAGACTTATAGGTGGAAGAAGAGGAGGTGAGATGTTCCTCATGGTGAATGTCCACTGCTTTTTCTATAACCTTCCCTAAAAATAGGAGGCTAGAAGCTGGCCTGTAGTTGTCAAGACAGTCCGGGTCCAAAGAGGGCTTCTTCTAAAGGGGCTTGACCAAGGCCTCTTTCAAGGCCAATGAAAAGACCCCACTCCTCAAGGAACTTTGGACGATATCCGCAACCACAGGTTCAATCAGGTCTAAACACCCAACCAAAAGGTGGGTTGGACCTGGGTCCAGATCGCAATGTGTTGGTCGCAGCCTGGAGATTATTTTCACCACCTCTTCCACCCCAACTTACCTAAACTCATCCCAGACAGGAGGAGTGTTTCAACATGGCTCAGGATGAACCCCCTCATCCCTTTTGAGACATGCTCGATGAGACCTTGGCCCTGATAGAGGACACATTGTCGGCAAAGAACAGAGCAAGCTCCTTGCACCTGGTGCTCAAACCTGCCCCACCAACATGGAGACAGATAGGATGTAAAAGCCCTGTCTACAGTGTGGAAGAGCTGAGCTGGTCTGCTCTTTGATGCAGCAATCTTCCTAGACAAAAACACAGCCTTTTTGGGGCAGATTGCCCCATGATAACATAATGCAACCTCAGGACCAATTTGTTCTCCATCAGGCCAGATCTCCTCCAACACCTTTCTAACCTCTGACCCCTAATCTTTAAACCCCAGAGTTCCTTATCATACCATGGAGGTCTCTGATGAATAGACAGGGGCCATACATGAACGGGTGTGACTGAGTCAAAGGTGGCAGCAACAGCCCTATTATAGGCTGTCACTGCCTCCTCCATCCCAGCTGCACACACCACCTCTACACCCGATAAGTCCAGCACTGCTTGAAGTCCTACAGAGGAAACGCCTCTCAAAGGGCAGTACCATACCATCTCCACAGGTGTGGGACCATCTGGGGGGGCCATAAACATGAACCGCACAGTGCTGTGATCCAACCAAACTACTGGATCCACTCTGAGGTCAGAAATATCAAGACCTAATGAAAAAACAAGGTCCGACATGTGGCCACCCAAGTGTGTCACTGTCATAACATTCTGTGTCAGACCCAGAGCCTCAATACGCTTAAGAAGATCACCTCCAAATCCCGAGAGCCTGCCATCGACCCAAGCATTGAAGTCCTCCAGAACAGACCATCTGGGGGACTCCAACACCAGACTGGCAATGAGCATCGATCTCCTGTAAAGAGTCCCCATCTCTTCCTGGGGGACGATAGAGCAGGAGGACTCTGAAGCCCACACCCAGACCACTCCGGGCAGCCACACACTCAAAGGACCCTATAGGATGAACAGGTAGGAACATGAGGTTCAGGCTAGATTTAAAACAATTGGCCACACCCACCCACCCTTGAGATCCTCCCTCAGGGTGTGTATCATGGAAAGGGACCCTGGTTTTCCATTTTTACCGGTAACACCGGTAACAATCACGGAATCCTGCTTGGTTTGTGGATTTTGAATTCTTGTACCAGTGCCTCACGGAAATTGCATGTCACTGCATAGAATCTCTAAGATTTCAGTATCTTTTTAAATTTTCTCTTTCTATGTCCCTTTCTCATAGCATCAGTCTCCACTTTTCAGAGATCCCTAGGCTGGGTATCCCCTAGCTTCACCCCCAGGTAATGCTCAGGAGCTCCTGTGGTCCCACCCCTATCCTGCCTGGATTGCACTCCCCCCAGGTGGGAAGGGAGGGTACCCCAGGTCACCACTCCACACTCCCTTAGTGTGTGTCGGGCAACTCAGTGGGTCCCTCATGGAGCCTGGTTATGAAGTCTGGGCACCTGGGTCCCTTCTGCCAGTGGCCGATGTGGGGTGATTGTTCCTGGTTTTCTGGTCTCCGTTCCTGAGGGCACCGGCACTAGAGATCCAAGGAGGTAGGTCACATAGAGACATACCACTGCTCCAGATCCTGGCTAGCATCCTCCCCTCCTGATCTCTCTGCAGCACCATTGCACCACCACCCATGGTCACACAGGTGGTGGTAAAGCAGCAGGACCTGCATCCCACCCTCCCCAGAGGAAGAGGAGGAGAGCAGTCCCCCAGGTGCTTGATTCTACTCCCTGGCCAGACCTCCAGCAACCAGAGTTTGCTTCTGACCCGGGGTCGCTGGCACTGCAAGCAATAGTGTTACCGCAGCCCCAGTGGGCCGACCCAGATTTCAGCATCTTAAAATGAATGCTGCTGTGCTTTGCATTCTTTCTGCTTTGCTGCATATAGCATCAGTAAGGAAATCACCCACACTGCTTTGTTGTAACCAGCCATTCAGTTTAACCACCCATGCCTAGTGGTTAGAGTAACAAACAGTGATTGAACTGGGTACATCCAGCAGACTTCGGTTTGAGTCCCACAACCTCCTCTTGCATACTGTGTGACTCCAAGCAAGTCACTTAACCTCCCCACTGCTTCTAGGTCACTCCTTAAAACAGACAGTTCTGCCTAGTGGGCCTTACCTGCTTTATAAAGAATACATAAAACATATCAATATATGTTTACTACATCATAGAATAGTAGTCAGGGTAAAATGTAATTTACCTGCGTTTCACTTGGGCTGCAATGATTTTGTTTAGGTAAAGATAAATGTTCAGATACATTTTATCTGTTTTATAAGCTTGTTTTTAGATTTTAGTCAGGTTTTTACTATATTCTTTCAATATAAGCATCTAGGTTGTAGATTGCTAAACGCAGGATTACTGTTACGAATTAACTTATTCAAGTTTATAATCAGTAGGGCCATCCAAAATCCTCAGTTGTTTGAATGAAAACTAGTCTGAATGAAAGTATGTTCACAAAGAAGAAACTGCCTTACTACTTATGAAAAGACTTCACAGTTAGCACCCCATTTAGGTGAATTGGATCATTTGCACCTTTCCCCCACCTGCTGTTTCAGTCTCTGTGACAACAAAAAGTTTTCTGATAGACTGCTTCAACAAAAAGCAGATGTAAAGTATTTAAGAGTACTTATGTTTGGCCAGTGGATTTTGAAAGCACAGTCAATGACATACAGAAGGTAAGACCCCAGGGGCTGTATGATGCTCGTGGGTAGAGTGGTGCTCAATTCACATCTGAACAAAGATATGAAAACTGGGAGACACCCTTTTCATGGACACCAAGTGAAAAAAGCATCCACATGTCTGGGAGATGCATGAATCCATTTGAAAGTTCTCCACTAATCACTTTTGGACTTTTTAGGTAAAGACACTATTTCAAAGAAGCAAATTCAAGCAGTTTTTTTTTGCTCCTTCTACCCCCTGGCCATCCACTCCTTCAGGCCTGCCAAGGCCCCCTACCACTGCTGCTGAGTCTGACCACCATCCACTGCCCCTTATTACTGTGCTACCAGGTTACCCAAAGTAACCCTTCATTGAGTGGGCCCCTACCCCGTGGGAGGCTACCAGGGGAGGAGAATTGCCCCAATGAGCTTCCTATGTATCTTGGGAATGGCAGGGGTCAGAACAGACACATGTCTGGGGCTTCCAGCTTATGGAGGGACCAACAGCCATCCTTCGGTCACATGATGTCAAGGCACAAGCCAACATCCGTCACGCTCCCTCCTGCAGTGAGGGCTGACATGTTGTCATGCCTCTGGCCTCCACCAGGGGCCAGCAAATGCTGAGCCATGAATCCACCCTCCCTCCCTCCCTCCCAGGAGAAGGTGAGTGGTCATTGGACACTCAAGCCTTCACCCACCAGCTGGCCCTCCAACATCCAAGTCTGTTCCCCAATCCTGGTCAGCGGTGTCACAGGCAGAAATCCAATTCAGGCAGTTAAATTATAGATAGCAAAAATCAAAGGTAGTCCACCTTAGCGGTGATGGTTCAGATGAATTCACATCTGAGTTCTAACAAGCAAAGAGATCAAGTCATTTGTAACTTGTGCATGTGGGGTGTGGGTGTTGAAGAAAGGGGATCATAGTGCTGTCACTACTGCCATAACCTTGAGGGATGTGATCTGCATTGTTGCTACTGCCATCACACTGAAGGGGTGGGGGCTGTAGTGCTTCTGCCATCACCACTGGTGGATGGGGAATGTAGTACTGCTGCTGTCCCACCTGAGGGATGGGGGCCATAGTGCTGATATTGCCATCACACCTGAGGGATGGGGAATGTAGTACTGCTGCCATCATACCTAAGGGATGGGGGCCACAGTGCTGCCTCTTCTGTCACACCTGAGGGAGGGAAGTCGTAGTGCTGTTGCTGCTGGTATCACACCAGAGGGATGGAGGCTGTAGTACTGCTTCCATCACACCTTAGGGATGGGGGCTGTAGTGTTGCTGCTGCCATCACATCTTGTACCTAAAATAACTTTAAATTGGTACAAGGATGGAAGGATGTGTAATAGTGGAGGTCAAAATTGCTCAAATGCATGTTAGCAGAGTTAAAATTGTTAAATAAAGTACACAAAACCAAACAACGGTAAAACCGGATTTTGGCTTAGCAGACACCGGTGACAATACCATTTTTTACAATGTGCAAAATGGAATATGCCCTTTCTCAATCCCAGTAAACCAGTGTCCCTGATCATGGAGTACCCAGCCAGCACTGCCACCTCCAAAATGGGAGCAGCATTCTCATCCTGTCAGGTCTCCATGATGCAAGCCAGGTCGACCAAGAATATCAAGTCCACCATTATGGCAGTCTTGTTCCTCACTGACCTGGCATTGCATAACACAACCAGAGTAGGATAAGGGGAGGTAACTGGACCAGCTATCTGCCCATATTACACGTGGAGCCCTTGGGTATGTGAAATAAGCAGAGTGAGACCCTTTCCTGTTCCCATTTTGCCCCTGAGCGTCTCCTCGGCCTCACCACCCGAATCCCGGACACCCCAACAGCCACTCGGGCATGACCCCCCCCAGACCCTCCTCCTCCCCCCGAGCTATTCTCCAATGCCCTGCACCTCCTATAAATCTCCGCAGGAAGTGTCAGAAGCTTAAAGGGATGGAGGTCTCAGAGAGAGGCCCCCCGAGTAGCTGCATCTTAAGATTCCCTGTCCCAAACACATACTACCTAAATAAAATTCTCCAAAACAATTAACAAACCAAAATAAAACTAATACCACAGTACAATTCAACCCAAACTCACCTAACCAATAAATAATAAAAAATTATATCCCAAACCACCCACCATTTAAAAATTACAAACTGCAAAATAGAAATTCACAGACACTTCGCTCTTACATGCAAAACCCTCACACACACACACACAGTCTTGTAAACATTTTAACAAATAATTAAGCAATAAAGGCACGACAGGGTAGCATGTTATTGTGTAACTCTTCATCCTCTAGGGTGGGATTTAAGCACAGGCGAAGCCGAGTGCTTCCACCACCCCAGGAGTGACGTTATTACACATTATACAATGGGGTATGAAAATCCTGTAACCTCATTGGTCAACACACATCACATAACCGTGGTATATCCTGTAATAACCCATGGCTGAGAAATGGCATTTATAAAAAACATACTTAAACACATTTAAAATTTATTTTACATATGGGTCCATTGTATAATCACAATAAGGCACTCCAGGATGTGGGTTATTGGGGGATTTACCCACTTCTTGTGTGGTTAAGTCACTCGGCTGCGTATGATGACACACCACACAGAGGCGTCGTAAATCCCCAATAATCCACACCCTATCATGTCTATTGCTTAAATAACACACACCCTGGAGTGCCTTATTTATTATACAATGGCTCGTTATTTTTATTCTTAAAAAAAGGAAAAAAAATTAAAAAAATATTTTTTTCCCCATTATTTGTGAGTGGAGGTACATGTTTTAAAAAAAAAAGTTCACTATATATTTCAGCCAGTAGGTGGAGCTGCTCAGTAAATGACGCTGGTTTCCCAAGAGTAATCTTGAAGCCTGTAAGCTTGCTGCAGTGATGGTTTACAGCACTGTCAGCTACCTCACCCCCCCCCCCGTGGCATTTTCACTGACTGCTGGAAATGGCCTTTAAGTTTTATTAGTGCTCACGTCTTTTGATTCGCATTATGGGGGTTGTAGTTTCGCGATCACGTCGGAGACTGCGCAGAGCGTTTTATTTGGGACGTGAGGAGGAGTTGGAAAAGACTTCCCTGAGATGGTTGAACAGTTATTGTGCGGTGGTACAAGAGCAGCTCGGATTACAGCATGTGTTTGTTTTCATGCCTGCTTTTTTCCGCCGAAATTGGGCGGTATCACTTAATTGCATGCGAACGGCAGTTACGCTTTCGCCGGTTCAGTGAAGCCGCTCGCTTTGAGAGAAAACAGCATTAATTCAATTTGTCACACTATCGGTTGTGGTGTGGCAGCTTTTCCCCAGATGTTGCTGCTTCGAGGGTAGTGAAGAGAATCGGGAGTGAGGGAGGAATGAAATTATTTGTCAGGGAGCCGATAGAGTAGTGTGGGCTTCATGATTCTTGTGGGGAGGGAGGAATTTGTTTCGCTGCTCTGCAGTCGTTTGTGTGCCTGAACTCAATACAGTGATGTTATCGTTCAATAACATCACTGTCCCAGGCACACACTGACCAATCAGAGTCCAGGAAATGTTCTTGCCATTGTATAATACTAATTAATATACTATACTCCAAAAGGGACAGAGGAAAAACACCAGTCCAGAAGATCAAAGTCCACAGCAACTTCTGAGTCCAATTTTGTACAGTTTATACTTGAAGGCTTGTTAACAGGTTCCTTCCAAGTCCAAATCACATATAATAACTGGCTGAAGAATTAGTAGTGCTGCCACAGCTCTCACCTCCACAGCTCAATCAGTACAGGTACCAGGAGGATCTCACCCTCCTGATACAGACCGTTTACTGCAATTTAAATGTATATTCAGTCACTCTTTTCACCACAAAAGAAAAGAAGTCACCAACTGGCCAAGTCCAGGGAGAAAATCAGGTCAACGTTCTCACAATCCAGGTGATTCCAGTCATATGTGCAGTCCTGAAGGAACGACTCACCAATTTGCAGCCCCCCTCACCAAGCACCGGTAAGCTTCCCAGCTACCCTCCCTTCCCCTCCTGTGACTGGCCACCATCCAGCAGCCGATCCACTAGAAGCTTCTGGGCCATAAAACTGAGCCCAGTGCAAGCAGCCCCCAATCCCAGGGTATCGTCCAATACACAGATCCTCCGGATCCGCTCCGAGCCTAAAGGTGGCCCAAGGACTCCCACACGCCGGCGGCCACCCTCCAGCAGCCACCCAGCTGGATCCTTCCCACATGGTGGATTACCACTTGGGATGCCCCTGGTCCACCCTCAAGCTCAGGAAATGGACCCCGCGAGCTGCAAACCAAGGCACTCCTCCAGCAATCTGCTCTGGGTCACGAGCATGCTCCACATCAGTCCACACCATCGGGTCCCCTCTGCTCCTCCAGCCTCAGTCCCGGCTCCAGGTGATTCAGATGGCAGCCTCCAACCTTCAGCCGCACCAGCACCCTCATTCCATCCTCCTCACAGGTATCTTGGCAGGTGTTAAGTATTAAGTGTCGGCAGCCACTAAACTTTTAATGTTTTATTATGTTTGTTTCAGGGTTCCTCATTCCACACTCCTTGAAGAAGCCTCAGATCTCGAGGGCAGAACAGTTACCGGAACTCCAACCATCCCGCAGGCTCCTCGATCCCTTATGCAGTAGAAATGTAAAATTACACTAAATAAACTAAACAAATGAAAACTACAAAATAACTTTAAAAGAACTTTACAATAGCGCTAAAATAATGTTGCTAGTGCTAAAATAACATTACAATTAGCAGCGTGCTTACTTGCTGAAATCCAGGTAGGTGACATCCACCACCCCTCAAAATCAAACGAAGTAAGCCACCAACAGAAGTAGGACTGTGCTCTGTAGACAAATCCTCCCCCAATTCTACATCTAATGGATGAGAATTCAGGGAGGAGCCCACAGACAGGATTCACAAAAAAAGCTGTTGACCGCCTGAATCACCATTGACTCTGCGGGATCTATCGGAAGTAACAGTGACCGTTGGCCGACGGGGAAGTCTGGCAGTGGTATGTGCATTCTTTGGAGGGGGCCCTCCTTTGGCTGCACAGGAGGCGGCTCCACCCTAATGGGTGGGGAGGCTGGTAAAGGCTGAGCCGTAGCAGGCTGGGGCCTTGGTGGTGACACCTATGGCACCCATGCAAGAGCCAGGGTGGGGGCAGGAATCGGCTTAATCCCAGAGAGGGTGAGCTGTTGCCACATTACTGTATATACACTCGCGTATTAGCCGACTCGCGTATAAGCCAACCCCCCCATCCTGTAGACAAATTGAAAGAAAAACTGCTTGACTCGCATATAAGCCGAGATTAGTTTATTGGAAGCTCAGAGCACAGTATCACCTCTACTATCACCATTGTAAAATTGTTACACCAAGTAATTTAATGTCCAGCATTGCTCTTTCAGTTCTTTCATGTCTAGCATCTCAGGTACTGGTAAATTTCAGGTATCGGTCATTATCAGTTAAAAAGATTATCCTTCGACACTGGAAGGATAATGAAGACATTCCTTTTTTGGAGTGCCTTAAAGAGATTTTGGCCAATCTTAGGATGGAGAAAATGGTGGCTAGTTTAAATAACAGATTGAGTAGATACAAACAAATCTGGGAACCTTTCCATACGCTGCTTTGTGCTTAGATTACCTCTTCAAGTAATTATCAAGTCATGTTGGTGTATACTTCAGATAATTTGAGCTGTGCTGAGGGAGGGTAGGGAGGGAGGGGCAGGGGTTGGGGGAGCAGTCTCTTTAAGAAGTTCTTTGAGATCACATATATGTATTTCTATTAGTCAGTTTGGAGCTGATCTTATATGTGTTTGTGAAAACTAATAAACTTTGAATTAAAAAAAAAAAAAAAATTTCAGGTATCGGCATCTCACATTCGACCTGGAGATAAAGAACGTACCATAGCTGTAATATCAATTCGTATAGAAAATGTACGGCAAATTCATACCGGTAATCATAATCTCAGCATCATTTCACATGGTGGTTTGCAGCAACATCTTACCCCACTCAGTCTGAATCTTCCTCGCCATCATCTCCTTCAGATAAGCATAGTCTCTGTTCATTCTCTGCCATAAAAGCATCCGTGAGAATATCTGCTTACGGGTTGTCATCCGGTTCTACCTCCTGCTCCTGTTCCGATTCTTCATAAAGTGCACCATCTTGTGTCCCATCCATGTTATTGCTTATCCAACATTTCAAAACAGATCTCATGACCATTTCAGCCGGGATACTATCCCATGCTTGAACGATCCAGCCACAGATGAGCTCAAGCTCGGGTCTTCTCAGGTTCCCACCTTTTGTCAGTGTTCCTTACCCTGAATACATCCACTCCGCCCATAGTATATGCACCCTATCCTTGAAAAGGCTTATTGAGGCAGACATCAAGGGGATGCAACAGTGATGTCAGCTCTCCTGGGATAACGTACAAGTCAGTGCGGATTTTCTTGGCTGCCTTTTCGACATCTTCTGTCAGGTGTGCTCTAAACATGTCCCACACAAACACTGCTCTTTTGCGCCTAAGAGCGCCTAGATGTGTATCCCACACCTTCTGCAGCCACACACCTGCAAGTTCCTCATCCATCCATCCATCCCTTCTGGTAAGGAAAAACAAGGATACCAGGTGGGAAAGTCACTTTTTTAGGTAGTGTTTTGCGTTTAAAAATCACCATGGGCTTCAGCTTAGATCCATCGGCTAAGCAAGATAGCACAACATTGAAATTAGTTTTTTCATGTCCTGTTGTTTTTATTAGGACTATCTTGCTGCCAGATGGATTTACAGTGCAATTTGATGGTAGGTCAAATGTTAGCGGTGTCTCGTCCATGTTGCCAATTTGTGAAAGATCGTAGCCGTGCTTTATTCGTAGCTTGAGTACGAATTGCTGGAATCTGTCAACTTTGGCTTCCAAATCTGGGGGGAGCTTCTGGGCAATTTTGGTTCGTTGTCTCAGGGTTAAACTGTAACGCTCCATAAACTTGGAGCACCAGCCAGCAGAAGCCAGAAATGTATCAGTGCCTGCTGTGTTACTGGCAAATCTTTCATCTTTTGCCAGTTTTAGAGCCTGCATGCATATTGACATACGCGTTACTATGTAGTTGCTCTGCCTGCATTGTAGAACCCAGTTATTCAGCTCGGCTTCCAAAGCCTGAAATGCAGGTCGATCACCACGGCATGCTCGCTTAGATTTAGGGAGTTCCAGCAGAATGACCTTCCTCTTTCTCCACTCCCTGACTTGCTTCTCATTCACAGAGAAGTGGCGAGCTGAGGCACAGTTGTTCATTGCTTCAGCATGTTCGATCACCCGCAGCTTGAAAGCTGCATCATAAGCGCTTCTCTTTCTCTTGACACTCATTTTGGGCACTGAGGTGACTACGGTACCATCACCATACTTATTCGTATTGTGGCTAATAGGAGAACTGCAGTGAACTTTTTTAATAATTTCTTGACCCACGTATAAGCCAAGGTAGTATATCACGGTATTGCAAAAAGGGTAAAAAAAATTCGGCTTATAGGCAAGTATATACGGTAGCTCTTTTTACTGCCAGCACATCATGTGTCAGAGCCTCTCCTCACCTGAGAAAGAAGAAGAGGAAAAGTAACAGTGACACCGCTTGCCCAAGCGCCATAAGCAAGAGCGCCTACACCGGCGAGGGCTGTTCGACTCTGGGCTATGGGATCTTGGCTTCAACTGCCGGGGAACCTGACGTCAAGAAGGAGAGGGAGCCAGTGAATGCCAAGATTCCTCTGAGGGAAAGGGATCCCAAAGGTATGGGACTGAATCAGGAAGCTGGCCTGACCTTCCCTGGGAGGTGATGTGTAGGACCGGAGTCCTAGAGAGGGAAATATCCCCCCTCCTCCTCCGACAATGCATCGACCAGCTTGAGAAAAATCTTGACTGGTTGGTCGAAGTGCATCTCGGTCGACAAGCCTGATGGGGAGACCGTGGAGCCAGCGGCCTGGACCGGAGGATCAACTGAAGGTCGAAACCTCCAAAGAAACGTGGGAATCCAAGGTCGAAGAGTGTTCACGATCCACGACCTTTGACAAGACCGTTTTTTAGGGTCTTTTTTTTTTTGAAGATTTAGAAAGTTTTGTGCCCTTATAAGGACCCTGCTCAAGGGTGGGAAGGGACTAATACAAATCCTGGAATGCCCCCGTAAAGGTGGCACCAAAAGAATGGCATGAAGGCTGAAGCTGAAGAGGCCTGCTCCTCGGCCTGAGGCACCACCTCCTCGAAGGCCACAAGTTGTTCAGCAGACTCCGCAGCCAAGGAGCCCACCCAGAGGGCATCTTTCAAGCGAATGGGATGGTCCCGTTCATCTGGGCACCCGAGTAGAAGATGAGTATGCCGGTCCTCCAAGATGTTTGGATGCAATCTGCGACATAGGCTGCAAGCCTGGGGATTGTGTTTGTGACCCAGGCA
This sequence comes from Neoceratodus forsteri, assembly GCA_016271365.2. Taxonomy (NCBI): domain Eukaryota; kingdom Metazoa; phylum Chordata; order Ceratodontiformes; family Ceratodontidae; genus Neoceratodus; species Neoceratodus forsteri. The sequence goes on along the minus strand of JADMNL010000023.1, from coordinate 562,996,125 downwards.
GTAAATACACAAGGTGTGCGGGTACGTCAGGGACATCTTCTGCCTGCAGTCACACTTCCTAAAACCGTGCGCCAACTTTGAGTAGTCCATACTGACAACAACAATATTTGAAACTGAGTTTGAAACCAGACTTGAAGACACTGTAGAAAACAAAGGGCCTACTTAAACACAGAGCGCAAAGGAGGGAACCTTCCTTCTTCCAGTGGAAAAAAAGATCTGATGCCATGGGGTGGTGCCGAGGGAGTAGCTGTGAACTCTCCCACAGTCAATGCTCCTGCACCATTACCTACAGTGACTCCTGCTGGGAAAGGCTTTGACTACAGTAGCTGTGCGCTCCCCCACAGTCAGTGCTTCTACACCATTACCTACCATGACTTCTGCTGGTAGAGGCTGGTACTGGAGTAGCTGTGAGCTCCCCCATAGTCAGTGCTCCTACATCATTACCTACAGTGACTCCTGCTGGGAGAGGCTGGGACTGCAGTAGCTGCATGCTCCCCCACAGTCAGTGCTCCTACACCATTACCTACAGTGACTCCTGCTGGGAGAGGCTGGGACTGCAGTAGCTGTGAACTTACCCACAATCAGTGCTCCTACACTAGTGCCTACAATGACTCCTACATGGAGATGCTGGGGCAGCAGTAGCTGTGAGCTCCCCTACAGACAACCAGACAACCCTCATACCTCTCCTTGACTACGTTGATGCTCTCTATGGCCATTGCTCTGATTCCCTGCTACACCAACTGGATGTACTTTACCATAGAACAATGAGATTTATCCTAAATGCCCACTGTCACGCTCACCACTGCGATCTATATGCCTCCCTAGGTTGGCCCTTCCTAACCACCAGATGGCTGTCTCACTCCCTCACCTGGCTATACAGAGTCCTATTATCAAAACTCCCCCCCTATATAACTATTCTCTTCCAGCGCTCTACCTCTTCATATACCTTACATAGCTCCACCTACATTATGTTGGCTATTCCTACTCTCCGCGCCCGTTCTGGAGGACTGGCTATAAGCCATGCTCTATCAGTTGCTGGGACCAAAGCCCAGTCAAAACTCAAGCTTCAACAGCTAATCCCCCCGGGCAGCTCTAAAAACCTGCAAACTACGTGACTCGTGCACATGCCTCTAACCTCTCAGCCTGCTGACTGTTAGCTTACGCCCCTTATTGTCTCTTTTTTTGGTACTCTCACTCGTCTCAAACACCCCTCCCTCTACAGCTACAACCTTAGTGAAGTATGGACCTATCCTGTCACTCCTCTCAAACACCCTCTCCCTCTACAGCTACCCTTACTCTGTTGCCCCCTCATCCACCACAGCTACCCCTACCCTGCTACCCCCTCTTCCATCAAATCTTCCCTGTTCACATCTGCCTTACCCTCTATCCTCCACCCCCCCTTGCCTCATCGCCCTTCTTCCTCTGACTACCCTGCTCCCCAGGACCACCACCCCACTCCCAAAGGTATCCACATGATACCTTGACTCTTAACTTTCTTACCCTGACCTCCTACTCCCTCTGACCACCCTGCCCCCGTCCTACCCCCACCCTGACCACCCTGCTCCCTCTGACCACCCTGGCCTCCCGCTGCTCCCAAAGGCATCCCCACGATATCTTGACTCTTAAGTTTCTTACCTTGACCTCCTACTCCCTCTTCATTTCCTCCTCCGAATTTCAATGCTTCCTCCAACTTGCCTCTCTTCCCACCTGCCTGCCACCATATGCTTAAATCCTGCCTATTGCAAGATGTTTTACCAACTAGCTGCAGTTTTCGCTACAATGTTTCTATGTAGCTCCAATCATGAGGTGCTGAACTGTCACATATAATGCACTTTTTTAAGCTGTATAGTATGTTTCCTCTCTAGGGTAATTCCATGATGTTTATTCACGTGTATATATTTCTTCCCTTTATTTTATATGTTCCATCCCTTTATGAAGATTACTGCTGTATACTCTCTTATGTATTTATTGTCCTGGTAATATTGTATGTGTGATGGTTTTACTTGTTCAGGACTTCCTTGTAAATGAGCCTGTTCAATGAAGTTCTTTCCTGCCAATAAACTTTGACTTGACTACAGGTAGTGCTCCCACACCATTATCTACAGTGACGCTTGCTGGGACAGGCTGGGACTGCAGTAGCTATGAGCTCCCCCACAGTCAGTGCTCCTACACCAGTACCTACAGTGACTCCTGCTGGGAGAGACTGGGACTGGAATAGATGTGAGCTCTCACACAGTCAGTGCTCCTGCACCAATACCTACAGTGACTGCTGTAGGGTGAGGCTGGGAGTGGTACTAGTAGCAATTTTATTTCAAATGGCACCCTTCTGTGGAGGAAAAGGGCATCTTACAATAAAGTGCAGAAGTGAGAGACAGCACATAAACAAAATACAGACATATTTAATTTCAAGAAATTAAATTCAATAAACAAATACAGACATATTAAAATTCAAGAAATTAAATTCAATAAACAAATACAGATATATTAAAATTCAGGAAATTCAATTCAGTTAATTAAAACAGTTAAAACTTTCCAGCTGGAATGATACAGTATGGGTATTAATTACTCTCAAAAGCTTGGGTAAACAGATATGTCTTCAGTTCAGTTCAGATCTTTCTTGAAGACCTCCACCAGGGGGGACTCTCTAAGGGCCCTCAGGAGTTAATTCTGCAGAACTGGGCCAGAAAACTCAAAGGCCCAATTACCCAAGGTTTTTAACCTGGCCCTTGGCACTACTAAGAAGCTCACCTCAATGGAGTGAGGAGAGCATGAGGGCAAGTGGGGATGCAAGACATCGACAGATGGCCAGGATCCAACCCATGTAGGGCCTTGAAAGTTAGTAACCCAACTTTAAAAGAGATACACCACTTAACCAGCAACCAGTGAGTCCACACAGCACTGGAAAAACATGACACATCCTCGGAGGGACAGTCAGTAACCTGTCTGCTGCATTCTGCACCAGCTGCAGCCGCCGTAGAGTACCTCCATTGACCTTGAGGTACAGAGCATTACAGTATTCAAGTGGAGATGTCACATATGCGTGCCCCATCATTGCCAGGTCCTCAGGGGGTGTAAAGGATCTAATCCAGCTAATGTTCCTCAGATGGTCAAAGCCATTCCAGACTACAGCCAACACCCGAGCCTCAAGTGTCCCCTTAGGACTCTTTCCTCTGTGAATGGACTTGTGTCCATCTCTCTGCCCCTGGTATTCTTGCTGCTTCTATGTGGTCTGTCCCCCTCTCACTCCCCTGTGAAAACTGAGCAGGAGTATCTGTTCAGAATATCTTCTTTTTCATGATCCTCATCTGCACAGTCTCCCCCGGCCCTTCTTAGTCTCACAGTCCCTCCTCTTGTGTTCCCCTTTTTTGTTTACGTATCTGAAAAAGGTCTTGTCGCCTTTAGCTACACCTTTGGCTATCATTTCCTCTGTTTGCGCTTTGCACCCCTCACCATTTTCCCTGCCCCTCTCTGCTTTTAGCGGTACACCCCTCTGTCCTCTTCCCTCTGCATCTCCATGTGCCTCCAGGGTGCCATACGTTTACCTTTACCTCGGCAGCCACTCCCTTCCCGAATCATTGTGCTCTCTTTTTCCTCCTATTTTTGCTCACTTCTTTCATGCAGAGATTGGATGCCTTCACTATGCCATCCCTTAATTTGTCCCACTGTTCCTCCTCCCCATCCATGCAATCCCCCCTGCTAGATTGTCTCTAAGTCATTTATCCATTTTTTTAAAATCTGCCCTCCACAAGTCCAGGGCCCTCATCCTTACTCAGTATTACTTGGTTTGAAAAGGTGGAAGAAGGCCAGAGACCATCAAGACCATCTTCCCCACACCTGTGGGGTGAATAATTATTTCCCATAATCAAGTAAATTGTCCAGAAGAAAAAATTACTTACCATAGTAATCTTCTTTCTTCTCAGTGATGCTCAGACATTCATAACTTTGTGCAGTCATCCTGATGGGTTGGACTGCCCGGAGAGATGGAACACATGCAAATGATGGAATTCTTTGCACGTGAGCATCTTTCAAATACTGCCTCTACCAACTGCAGTGTTCTAAACCTTTCAGATTTGTAAGAAGCCTGGAAGTCAGGCAACATGGGAAAAATACGACATCTAATTAATAAACATTTTTTAGGATTAGCCTAATAAAACTTGCTACAAAAAAACTCCAAGGGAGGAACTATATCTATATATAATAATGATGTTCACCATACAGTGAGAAAAACTATTAAGAGAGACAGAAAACTCTGTTAAAATCTATCAAGCATAGAGAAAATGTATCCAGAAGGAATGGCTATGTGGCACTAGCATGCTGAATGCAGAGGCTGAAGTTCTGGAAGGGGAGGATGGGAGGGAGTTATGAATGTCTGAGCATCACTGGGAAGAAAGAAGATTACTATGGTAAGTAATTTTTTCTTCTAACCCCAGTAATGCTCAGACCATTCATAACTTTGTGCAGACTACCAAGCAGTACCCCCAGGTGGTGGGCACAGAACGTATTTTGGAAACAGACTTTGCAGGACAGCTGTGCCAAATTTGGCATCACTTCTGGACAAAATATCTAAATTATAATGCTTTGTAAAAGTGTGCACTGATTTCCAAGTATCTGCTTTACAAATGTCCAACAATGGCACCTCCCTAGCAGCTGCAATAGTGGCAGCTGTTCCGCTTGTTGAATGAGCCCTTAGCTCAGCTGGGGACTCTCTACCTGCTTTAGTGTAGCAGAATTGAATACACTGGACAATCCACCGAGAAATGGATCTTTTTAAGGCTGATTTGCCCATTCCAACATCCCCATATGTAAGGAAAAGTTGTTTCCTGTCTTGCCTATGGCCTTAAGTAGCTGACATGTAGTTAGAGTTACCACCTTTTAAGAAGCCCAAAGTGGGACATTTCTTACCGAAACATGATTCTTTGTAGGACAATATGTAACCTTAACCAACACAACAGATTTTTTCTTTAAATAATCAGAATTAAGACTAAGTATTGCAGTTTTTTAGGTGCTTCCTAGTGTTTCTTATCAATGTAAGGTATTTTAGTCAAGGTACTATAGTTTTGTCAACATTTAGAGGAAAGTCTGAAAATATTTATTTCTGCTACAATGTCAGGACATTTAGTATTTTTCATGTTTTTTCGCAGGACACAGCTGCCTAAATCAGGACTGTCCTGCGAAAATAGGGACAGATGGCAACCCTACATGTAGTAGCTGAGAGCTCTTTTCACATCCAGGCTATGAAGCCTTCTTTCACCAGAACTGGCATGATCTGTGAAAAAGACAGGCAAAGTTATTGATTGGTTCAGATGGAAGTCTGAAACCACTTTGGGAAGAAATTGTCTGTTTGTTCTGAGGACTACTTTGTCCCTGTGGAAGGAAATGTAGTCCTGGTCGACACAGAGAGCCTGAAGCTCACTAATTCTTCTTGCTGAAGTAATTGCTACCAGGAAAACTGTTTTCCAGGTAACATACTTTAAATGGGCTGTAGCCATGGGCTCAAAGGGAGCCTGCATCAACCATGCTATACATACATTAAGATCCCAAGCGGACACTGGTGCCCTGTGAGGGGGGTGCAAATGCATTAGGCCTTTGAAAAATCTTTTGAAAATGGGATCTGATGCTAAAGACACCTTTGTTCTAGCAGACAGGTATGCATATACTGCTGCAAGGTGAACTCTTAAGGAACTGGGTTGCAGACCTTGTGAATGTAAATGAGTTAGATAATCCAACACCACTGAGACCCCTGCATCATTTGGGGTGAAGTTTCTAGTACAGCACCAGAAAGAGAATCTTTTCCACTTAGCAGAATAAGTTTTCTTAGCTGAAGGCTTCCTATAACCTTTCAAGATGTTTAATACAGCGTCAGAAAGGTTCAAACCTGCGTACTCTAACTCCTCAAGAGCCATGCTTTGAGGTGAAGAGACTTTAGATTTGGGAATAGCAATGTTCCTAGATTGGAGGTTAGAAGATTGTGCCTGAGAGGCAAGCTTATTGGCCTGCTCACTGCCATGGAGAGCAGAAGAGAGTACCATGGCTGCCTGGGCCAATCTGGAGCTATCAATATCAGAGAAGCTGAGAGAGATCCGAGTTTCAGCAGTACCCTGAAAACTAGAGGAAAAGGGGGGAATGCATAGAGAAACTTGCCCGACCAATCCAGTACCAGGGAGTCCAGAGGGATTGTGCCTTGGGCTGGTGGCCTGCAACAGTACTGAGGCAACTGGTGGTTCTGCTGGGATGCGAACAAGTCTATCTCAGGAACGCCCCACCTGCTGAAAATTACCTGCACCACCTGCTTGTTCAGTGTCCATTTGTGATGAGACTGATTGATCCGACTCAGTGTGTCTGCCAAGATATTGTCCTTTCCTGGCAGATGGATGGCTTGCAGGGACACCTTTAAAGAATATGCCAGAGCCCAAATTCTCATGGCTTCTGTGCATAGGGGACCTGATCTGATGCCACCCTGCTTGTTTATGTAATACATCGTGGTGGTATTGTCTGTTCTGACCTGTACCACCTTGCCCATTACCAGTATAGAGAAAACCTTTGGTGCCAGCCGCACTGCTCTGAGTTCCAGCAGATTTATATGCTGGAGGGACTCTGCTTCTGACCAGGTACCCTGAGTTGTGTGCTCCCCTAGATGGGCACCCCAGCCCAGCAGGGATGCATCTGTTGTGAGGACTAGTGAAGGATCCTCCTTCTGGAAGGGGACTCCTTGTCTTAGGTTGGATTCCTTTTTCCACCACAAGAGGGCTTGTAACAGGGGCCTTGTCACTAGAATGAGTTTTGAAAATGGGTCTTTTTCTTGACTCCAATGAGTCCTGAGGTGAAACTGGATGTGTCTCATGTGAAACCTGAAACCCTGCACTGTACCTGTGGATGCAGCCATATGATCCAAGAGCTGCAGAAATTGTCTGGCTGTTTTTTGACCATGCAATCTGAAAGAGTTTGCTATGGTCTGATTACTTTGCACACTGTCTAGTGGTAAAAGTGGCCTGTAGGGTGCTGATCTCTGCCCCTATGAACTGTAAAGTCTGTGTAGGGGTGAAGACAGATTTTTTCTGGTTTACTATGAAACCCAGGGACTCCAAAAGATCCTGTGTGAGCTTTAGAGAGGTTGCATCCTGCTCTGGTGATTTGCCCACTATCAGCCAGTCGTCCAGGTATGGAAATACAGTCACTCCCTGTCTTCGAAGAAATGCCACCACAGCTGCTAGGCATTTTGTAAACACCCTTGGTGCCGAGAAAAGGCCGAAGGGTAGGGTTGCAAACTGATAATGACCTGATGGGAGTCTGAATCTGAGATATTTTCTGTAAGATTCCTTTATGGGGATGTGGAAATAAGCGTCCTGTAAGTCCAGAGATGCCAGCCATTCCCCTTTTTGGATTATTGGCAGAATCCGAGCCAAAGTGACCATTTTGAACTTTGGCTTTTTTAGGTGCTTGTTTAAAGCTATGAGATCCAAAATTGGCCACCACTCCCCATTTTTCTTTGGTTGTTAGGAAGTATCTGGAGTAAAAACCTCTTCCTCTCAGGGTTGTAGGGACTTGTTCCACTGCTTTGAGCTGAAGCAGCTTCTGAACCTCTGCCTCTAGCAACGAGATTTGTGCTAGGGGTGGGAAAGTGGAAACCCTGGGGTGTCTTCAAGGAAGAAATTTGAACTGCAAAGGCAGACCCTTGCCCACTACCTCCAATACCCACTTGTCTGTGGTGATTGTTGACCAGAGGGGGAGGAAATGGGACAGTCTGCCTCCAACAGGTAGGGAGGAGGTGGCTTGCATCTCAGGGGTTCTGTTTAGGCTGGGGTTGAGGTTGTGCCTGAGCCCCTCGCCTAGAGCCCCTTCTACCCCTACCCCTTGAGTAGCCCTGTGGGGGGTACTGCTGGTATTGGGGCATGACTACTGGCTGGAAAAAGGGTCTTGATAAAAAGGAACGACCCCTAGGCCCCCCTTCCATAGGGCCTAGTGGATGAGGAAGCTCTGTCTCTAGCAGAGTTACTTCTATAAGTAGCCTTATATTCATCCACTTTTTTCATACAGTATAGGCCACTGTGAACTCCCCAAAAAGGGCATTTCCCTCTAATGGGAAATCCAGGGCCTTTGACTGGGTATCCTGAGTGAGGTTTGTAGCCCTGAGCCAAGCAAACCTCCTCTGAGCCACTGTATTAGCCATCCATCTGGCTGTAGTACCATTCAGGTCAGCAGCCATCTGGAACTGGTACTTGGCCGCCTCTAGCCTAAACCTGGCAGTTTCAGTCAGGTCATCTGACAAGGGTGGGGTGGCCTTCATGGACATTGCCAGTACCGACTGCCACAGGGATTTCTGATACTGGGCAGCATAAGCTTGAAAAGTGGCCTGTCTCATGGCCAGCAAGGCTGATAAATAGCCCTTTTTGGCCATACTGTCCAGTTTTCTGGAGTCCTTGTCCGGTGGGTGTGAGGACAGAGGGACTTTAGCCTTATCACAGGCAGCTTGCTGTATTACCCCTTGATGATCAGGGTGGGAAAAAAGGAAGTCAGCTCCCTCCCTGTTGAGCTGTTATTTTTTATCTATTCGCTTGTCAATAGGAGGAATAGAATTTGGGGTTTGGAGGAGCTTCATAGCATCCTTTTTGAAGAATTTATATACTGGGAGGAGGAGGGCCTTTGTGGGTATTAAACCCATCATATTGAGGTACTCAATCTCCTCCTCATCCTCTACTTGTTCTGTTGTGGCAATATCCAGAGCATCTGCCATTTTCCTTACGAAAGAAAAATGAGAGGAAAAATCCTCAGACACTCTGGGAGGCGAGCCAAATTCCTGCTCAGGGGAAACCTCTGGGGGAATAGGTTCGTCCTCCTCGTAAAGCTCAACCTCTTCAAAATAGTGTTGCTCCGGATCAGGGGGCAACACAGTAGCAGCAACCTGGGGACCCTGGGAAGGGACAGGAGGCTGAGGGATGATGCTCTGCAGAGCCTGGATAATTTTAAATGCCTGAGCTATGTCCTGAGCCGAAGGCATGACAGGCTGCTGCGCAGAAGTCCCTGGTTTAGCAGGAGAGGGTTCTGCATGTTTGAGCTTCTTTAATTTCTTTAAGGGAACCGGAGAGTCAGCCGGTTCTTTCCCTCTTTTTGCCCCCTTTTTGCCCGTATCAGGGGCAGGGGTAGAAGCACTCGTTAATTCAACCACAACAGACTGGGGTGTCAGCTGGTCAGAGCCTGAGGGACCCCTTGAAAACTTTTTATTAAGCCTTTCAAGGCGCTTCTCAACAGTTTTTTCTGGGAATGTTTTACATATCTCACATTCCTGGTCCAAATGTTCAAAACCCAGACAAGCTACACGTAAAGTGTGCTTGTCTGCCTTGGCAAACACATCTCCACACTTTAAACAGTTTTTAAAACCAGGCTTCCAGGTTCTCTTTTTAGGTTTCTCAGTCATGGTGAAAGATAAAGTGAAAAACCTCCAACCGCTAAATACCAAAGCTAATGCGGTAATTTAAACAGTTTTTTTTTTTTTGCAGTCGGTTCCTGAACCGATAAGGAACCGATGGAACCGAGAAGGAGATGAAAAAATGAACCGGTTCAGCGGTTCTGTAACCGATAAAAAGCAGTTACAAATAAAATCTTTTAGGACCAAATTTTAGTGAAAATGAACAGGTTCTTTATTCAGAGAACCGAAACTAAGTTAAAACTAATTCGGATCACTCACGGTTATACCGAACCGCGAGGAACCCAGAAAACAACAATTTAAACAATAATAACTAACAATTAATAGAAGCAGTAAAAGAAAACTAAAAATACTTATGGTTTTTATGACTTTCCTTTCTTCTTTCACGCGAAAGAGGGCGACAGAGACTCCGAGCGACCAGACTTTCAGGCGGAGAGAAAAATCTGAAGGGCTTAGAACACTACAGTTGGTAGAGGCAGTATTTGAAAGATGCTCAAGTGCAAAGAATTCCATCATTTGCATGTGTTCCATCTCTCCGGGCAGTCCAACCCATCAGGATGACTGCACAAAGTTATGAATGGTCTGAGCATTACTGGGGTTAGAAGAGTTTATATTTACTAAATAAGATGGCAATGCATTCCATATCTTAGTGACCCTAACTGTAAAGAAGTTGACTCTTTTATAAGTTCTTATTTTGGGTACCTTAAACTGTTTGCTGTGACATCTAAGTCCATCAGGTTTATCTGACCATTCTATGTTACAATCTTTCTGAAGTTCTGAGCCTTTCAAAATGTTGAACAACATAAGCATGTCTCCTCTGATTCTACAACTCTCAAGGTTGTAGAGATTTAATGCTGTCAGCCTTTGGGGATAGGAGAGGGTTTTGCAAACTGCCACCAATTTGGTGGCCTTTCTTTTTTATTGATTCAATTCATTTGATATCCTTTATTAGACAGGGAGACCAAAAGGAAGCTGCATAATCCACATGGGGTCTAACATACATTGTGTAGAGAGGAAGGATACAGGCTCTGCTTCTATTCACAAAGGCTTTGTGGACTGATTTCAGAATCTTATTGACTCTAAGGGTTACCTTTCTACACTGGTCAACATGTGTAAAGTCTTTGTTGATAATTTTTCCTAGGTCACTTTCCGATTCAGCTTTTTAAATCGTTTCTGTACTGAGCATGTACACAGTATTTGGGGTTTTCCTTCCAAAATGGATAATAGCGCATGTGTCCGTATTAAACTCCATTTTGTTGGCTTTTGCCCACTGATCTATTTTCACAAGATCTTGTTGCAATAAATCTATTTTGGAGATGGTGTCAACTTCCGAACAAACTTTGGTATCATCTGCAAATTTAGCAACCTTACACCCTAATCCTTCATCCAGATCTCTTATAAAAATTCCGAACAAGATGGGACCCAGTACAGTTCCCTGTGGGACACCACTAGTTACTTTGATCTCACAGGAAAGGTGACCTGATATTTTATTTTTTATTTTATTTTTATTTACTGTATAATCGGAATTACAATCCTTTGAGTCATAGACTCTTTTGCAAAGGCTCCATGTCGTTTACAGGGGGTGGAGGGAGAACCAAAGTACAAGGAAGACAGACGGAACGAGCAATTATATACAGGTTTCAGTTCAGACGGTATTTATACAATGGCTCCACGGTGGTTACAGGGGTGGAGAGACACAAGACAATATAAAGCATTTAAAGAAACACTTTTTTTTTTTTTTTCATACACTTTGATTTTTTCAGGTTACAGAATTGACATGGCAGTTGAGAGGCATTTTAAAAGCTTTTGGGAGGCATACATGATATTTATACCTGTTGTGCTCCATTAGCCAGCCATTTTGAGATTCATCTGACTACGAAATAATATACTCCTAACTTAGCCATTTTGGATACGAGTAGTGCATGTGAGACCTTCTCAGAAGCTTTCCTGAAGTCAAGGAGAACCACATCAACTGGGATGCCCCTGTCTAGACTGTTACTGATTCCATCATAAAATGAGATCAGGTTGGTGGTACGATTGCCCCCTGGTGAAACCATGTTGTGTTTTGTCTGACGGCTTTTTGTCCTATAGTTCTTTTTCTAGTCTAGCCTTTAATATATTTTCCAAGCATTTCTTTGTGTGGTTTGTATCTGCTGCCTCCTTATGTTACACCACACTATACAGTGATTGCTAAGGGTGTGCAAATGCCTTATTCCAAATATTCGGACCCCAAATATTCCGGTATATGGTATTCGTATTCTGGTATTTGGGGGGTGTAATTAAAACAAAAGCAAAATAAACAGCCCCACACCCTCCTCCTCAGCTTAAATCATTAAATCCAAGCCCCCATCCCCCACCATCTGTTAGTAATCCAATCCCTCCTCCCTCCTCCCCCCCAGCACCCACAATTTCATATCTTAGGTGGAAAAACTCCCACGATGGGTGACTGTCCCAACCCGCCTATCTTCACAGCCAGCTGCCATCTAAGCACTCGTGCTTAAAGAAAACGAATTTCACCCCTCCCCGGCTGGCAGCACCCATCAACCTACCTCCCCACCCCACCAGCACCCAACACCCAATTCTTTCCATGCATCTAGGCATTCGGTACAAACCCACCCTCCTCCACGGCCGGCTGTCTTCTACTGAATGAAAGTGCTGCCACGCTTGCTCGCTCTGTATAGTGAAATGATCAGCTGATCATTTCACTACAAAGTAAGTGTGAGCAAGGGTGGCAGCACTTCCATTCTGCAGGTGGCTGGCAGTGCAGGAGGGCGGGTTTGTGCCAGTCACCTTGATGCATGGTAAGACTTGTGTGCTGGGGGGGAGAAGGGTAGTTTGTAGGTGCCATCAGCCAGGGGAGAGGGGAATTAGTTTTCTTTAAGGGCAAACAAGCACTTAGATGGCAGCTGACCATGGAGGTGGGTAGGTTGTGCTGATCATCCATCATGGAAGTTTTTCCAACTAAAATATCAAATTATGGGTGCTGGGTGGGGGAGGAGAATGAGCTTGGGTTACTAACAAAGGCTGGGTGGAACAGGGGGCTTGGATTTAATGATATGGGCTGGGGAGGAGAGTGGGGGACTGTTTTCTGTTTTTTTAAGCCTTTCCCTGCACCCCCAAGCTCTCACTCCTTCTGGCTGCTCTATGACCCTGTCTTCCCACCAGTCTCACCCCTCACTGCTGCTTCCTGCCACCTGACTCCCCAGGGTGTCTCCACATTCTCGAAGAGTCCTCTCTTCCAAGCATTTTCACATTCAAAGCTCTAATAATGGATTATCTGAAGGAATCATGCAGCTGTTTCAGACATCTATGATCCCTAAGCCCCCAGTGCCACTCCCAAATCCTACGCCTAAGTATCTCATCCACCTCACATTCCTTGCAATGGAAACCCAGCACCTACTAGCCTAGCTCCCTTAATCCTGGTTGTCCCTGTCTATTCCCAACCACTAGCTCATTCTGGCCTCCCTCTTGGCTGCCTACTCTCTCACCCCCATTACTACCTTACTCCATTAATACCTCCTTACTCATTATGATTTAAGTATGAGCTCTTACTTAGCGGAGACTATCTGGGATTGTCGTCTCTTCTCACTCCTGTAAGCTTATCATGATGTACCATTGCATGTTATTTATGTTGACTGGTATGTATAGGCCTATATTGACTGATGCCTACACAATGTTTTTTGCACCGCTGTCCATCATAACTGTAATTTATGAACTGTGCTCTATTGTATCAATGCCCAGGACCACTTCGAAAATGAGCTTGCTCAGTGGTGTTTATACTTGGTTATATAAAGTTGATTGATTGATTGATTGATTGATAGATAGATAAGAGTCCAGCTTATCCCTTTGGGGATCCCTCCTTGGGGGAGAGGAGGGGAATAGCATTCCTGAAGGTCCCCCGAGGTATGCAGGGCTGGGAGGGCAGGAGCGGTGCACTTGGGAACTGATGCATGGGGGGGACTAAGCAGCTGCCATGCGGCAGGCTAAGATGTGTGCTAGTTTCCATCTTCTGGGTCCCTCCCCACACTCTAATGATGTGAATCATGGCAACACACTGGAGGCAGAGTCAGCCGACGTATGGTGACCCATGCTGGCAAGGCTGTGCATGCCACTAGGTGTCACTCTGTCTGCGTGGACATTCTGTCACCCTCTCTGTCAACCTCCACTCCTGACGTCCCAGATCTGGGGCTCAAACCTGGGTCTCCAGTGCGCCAAGCAGATGCCCTACTGCTTGGCACCACGGAGCTGGTCTCTTTTTTTTAACATAAAGTCATTACTGAAGGTACCAGGTCAATATGTCCATACCTGAACAGCACAGCTGAAATCACGCTGCTGATAGTGCTAAACCATGTACAGCGACAGGAATATTACAGCGTTTGAGAATTACTGTTACCCCTGTCATTGTACCCTCAGATGGGGGAGTGCGTAACTAGCTGCAGGTGTGGTGTCTGGTTGAGTTGCTCCTGTGGTGGAGTGGCTAAGGCAGTAGCACCTGGGGCACAGGAGCATTGGGACCAGGGTTCAGTCCCCATCTCCTGGTTTTAGAGTTGTCATTTTTTTTTTTTTTTAGGACATTCCTCCCTCCTGCATTTCTCCCCATCCTCGAGGTCCACCACCCAGAGTTGATTATATAAAGTCCGGGGGTGTGGGGGGCGCAGCGCTCCACATCAGGGGGTGCAGGGGCATGGAGACCCCTGCAAAAACAGAGTTTGTATTATGTCCCATTGGTTTCTATGGTGTGCGCAGGTTTGGTTACGGTCGGTGTTTTTACTGCCTTTATTTGGGAGGATGTCATTTTGCATGCGGCATTGTTTGCCGCACGGTTTTTGTTTGTGCAGTTTTGACCCCGTATTTTTACTGAATAGGCAGGGGACAAATAGTGCCACTATTTGTTATTAGGATCCAAATAAAGAATAGTCTATTATTCATGGTGTTTGGGAAATACTATTCAACCCTCACACACCTCTAGTGATCACTGGTCCCCATGTGGCATCCAACCTTGATGTCTGCAACACTGCCCCTGTATGTGAGCACCAGTACCAGTATTGCCCTGTCTCAAGTGGGCTTCTGACTAGTTGCCTGAGAAATTCCCCCTGCAGAGAGTCTAGGATGGACCTGCTTCTAGTTGAGGCCACCGCTGGGAGGCTTCAATCTACATCCAGCAGATTAAAGTCACCCACCAGCAGCACCTCCCCCTTTTTTGCCATTTTGTTAATGGCTTCCCCCATTGCCTTAACCATTTCTTCCCCTTGTGTTGGAAGCCTGTACATCACAGCAGTGTGAATAATGGTTCCGGCTCTTGTCTCCAGTGTGACCCACAGCACATCCAACCAACCCTTTACCTGTAGGTTCCCTTGCATTTCTGTCACTCTAATACCCTAACTCACATACAGCACAACCTTCCACCCTTCCTCCCTTCCCTGTCCTTCCTGAACTGAGTGCAGCCTGGTATGGCCATGTCCAGTCGTGGCTACCTGTGCATCATCACTCAGTAATGGCCACATGATCCAGGACGGCCCCGCCATGATGGCCTCAAGATCTGGAATTTTATTTTCAAGTCTCCTTGTATTGGCACACATGACTGTCCACAGCTTGCTTCGACGCTGCTGCAATCCCTTTGTTGCCACTTGAAACTTCCCTCACTGCTGCAATCCCTTTGTTGCCACTTGAAACTTCCCTCACTCCCCTCTTCATACCTTACCTCCTCAGCACCCTCCCTTTACACATTCTCTGTTCTTGTCCTGCTTGTCTCCTACTGTGCTTCTACTTTCTTTAACTTGAGCCCTGGGGGAGTTTCCTCCCCTCGGGCCCTCTCTTGCAGATGACCCCTCCCAGGGGCAGCATATATACTGCAAACAGCAAGTGTGAGAGGACTACAAGACAGTGACACTGGGAGTGAAGAAAAAAGTTCCAACACAACTCTCTGCGTGCTGTCCCTGAGGTAGGACTCGAACCAGCAGATGACTTTGCCAGTGAGTCCTCCAGACTCCCTCAGTTGATCCAACAGCCACCCATGATCTGAAGTGTCAAAAGCGAGGAGAGACTGAGGAGGATGCGAATGGAACCTTCTCCTTTGTTCCTCACCCCGAGAAGGTCACTGTGCACTCTAACCATAGAAACATGGAATGTTGGCACAAAACAGCTGTAGGTCCATCTAGTCTGCCAGTAGTTCAACAGTAAACACCGGCACCATTACCTGAGTGCAAAAATGGCTTTATTTTCGTGCAAAATTACAAATGCCTACAGCTTGGGTGAAACCTCGACCAATTTTGCAGTCTCACTGCATCATCAGGAGGAGTGAGATTGCAAAACCAGTCGAGGTTATACCCAAGCTGTGGGCATTTGTGATTTTGCATGAAAATAAAGCCATTTTTGCACTCAGGTAATGGTGTGACGTGTTTGCTGTTGGACTATTAGACTTTATATACTGGGCACATTGTTCAGTTTTGTAGAGGAGATTGTTAGTTGTGGACCATCTAGTCTGCCCTTTATTCCTGCCTAACACTACACCCTGGACTCTGTTTGGTCACCTTTGTCCCTTCCTCCCCTCCTTACCGCTATTTATTATACCCATGTGCCTATCCCACACAAGTTTGAAGCTTCCCACTGTCTTCACCCATATAACCTCTTCTGGCAGGCTGTTCCAGACATCCACCACCCGTTCTGTGAAGAAGTATTTCTTCACATCCCCCTTAAACTCCCCCTCCCCCCAGCTTCGTAGCATGCCCTCGTATTCTGGTGCTCTGCCTCTTCCTCCTGTGAAAGAGACTCCCCTACAGCACCTTGGTCACCTCTGTGAAGTACTTATAGGTCTCAATCATGTCCCCTGTCTCTCTCCTCACCTCCAGGGAGTACATGTTGAGCTCCCGCAGCCTCTCCTCATATGGTTTCTTGTGCAACCTCCTGCACCATTTGAGTAGCCCTCCTCTGAACTGCTTCAGCTCTGTCAATGTTCTTGCAGAGGTACAGCCTCCAGAACTGGACATGGTACTCAGGTAGGGTCTCACAAGTAAGTGATACAGAGGCAACACCACCTCCCTTCTCCTGCTAGAGATCCCCCTCCCAATGCACTCCAGCATCTGGCACGCCTTGCCTATTGCCCTGTCCTGCCACCTTGAGATCATCAGACTTGATCACCGCAAGGTCCCTCTCTTGCTTGTTATCTGTAACTACCCCCAACCCCCAATGCAAAGGTGAGGTAGGGGTGTTTTTATAGACTTTTTTAAAATTGGTAACGAGTAATAGTTTCCGAATATGATGAGTCTTCCATTCGAGAATGGCTCCTAAATATTCAAGAGGCCTACCATTAATGGTATTCAGGAAATACTATTCAGTCACTGCACAGCCCTATTACCTTTAGTGAATCCAAGTGAGAGAGGCTGGGACAGAACTAGCTGTGCACTCCTCTGTAGTCAGTGCTCCTACATCATTACCTATAGTGACTCCTGCTATGAGAGACTAGGATGGCAGTAGCCGTAAGCTCCCCTGTAGTCAGTGTTCCTACACCATTACCTAGAGTAACTCCTGCTGAGAGAGGCTGGGACTGCAGTAGCTCTGAGCTCCCTCACATCAGTGCTCATACATCATTACCTACAGTGACTTGTGCTGGGAGAGGCTGGGACAGAAGAAGCCATGAGCTCCCTCACAGCCAGTGTTCCTACACCATTACCTGTAGCAACTCCTGCTAGGAGAGGATGGGACTGCAATAGCAGTGAGCTCCCCACATCACTGCTCCTACACTATTACCTACAATGACTCCTACTGGAAGAGTCTGGGACTGCAGTAGGTGTGATCTTCCCTACAGTCACTGTGCCTACACCATTACTTATGGTGACTCCTGCTGGGAGAGGCTGGGACTGGAGTAACTGTGAGCTCCCTACAGTCAGTACTCCTACACCATTACCTACAGTGACTCCTGCTGGGACAGGCTGGGACTGGAGTAGCTGTGAGCTCCCCCACAGTCAGTGCTCCTACACCATTACCTACTGCAGTGACTTCTGGTGGCAGAGGCTGGGACTGCAGTAGGTGTGATCTCCCACAGTCATGTGCCTACACCATTACTTATGGTGACTCCTACTGGAAGAGTCTGGGACTGCAGTAGGTGTGATCTCCTACAGTCACTGTGCCTACACCATTACTTATGGTGACTCTGCTGGGAGAGGCTGGGACTGCAGTAGCAGTGAGCTTCCCTACAGTCAGTGCTCCTACACCATCACCTACAGTGCCTCCTGCTGGGAGAGGCTGGGGCTGCAGTACCTGAGAGCTCCCCTGCATCAGTGTTCCTACACCATTACTTGCAGTGACTCCTGTGGTGAGAGGCTGGGACTGCAGTAGCTGTGAGCGCCACCACAGTCAGTACTCCTACACGATTACCTACAGCAATAGTTCTCACGCTTTAGGCATGTTTACACTGTCACCTTTACAGTGAATCAGCCCGTGCACATGAATTGATGCACTGCAAAGTCGGCAATGTGGATACTTAACAGACTGTTCTAGGAGTGCTGTAGATCCTCTTTTTGTTGCGGCGTAGGAGTGGGAACGTTTATTGGAGTGAGTGTATTCTGTGGCAATGTAAATCAGCTGTGATGTTCGCACTGATAGAAAATCTCCATTTCCAGGTTGATGAGAGCAATGAGCACATCACCAGTGCATCACTGCTGATGTCAGAGTGAGCAACCCAGCCCCGGAACATACTCTCCAGCGCAACTTGCATCAGTGCGAGGGCGGGCTGTGTAAATGCTCAGTTGAGTCCACTGGAGAGATCGGAGCAGGAATGGAGCAGGGCAAATGTCAGAGCACTGCAGCCCTGTAAATACGGCTTCTGTTAAAGTGAACCTCCCCCAAGCCATGGAAAAGATTTTGAGCCTGCCTCAAATTTGGAAAAAATCTTTGTCTTATTCATGAAAAAAGTATCATATTTTGTCCAATTCACTAGGAATAAAGTGAGACTAATAAAGCTGACTGAGTATATTCTCTTTTTATTCAACTTATTCACCACCCCACAGCACAGGTTATCCTTGTCACTCCACTTTTCTGACTATTTACCCTTCTTACTTTGTCTGTTTTCCATCTATTTGAAACAACTATCGTAGCCACCTTCATCTGTCTCCCTCTTCCTCTGTTAAGTAACTTCCTGTACCTTTACCTCAGGTCACACCTGAAAACAAGCACTGACTCAGTGTTTGTTTCCCAGTCACCAAGTACATATAAATGAACACATACTTTAGAAACAAGCTTTGGTTCAGTGTGCCTATCCCAGTCACCAATTTAAATATAAACACTTACTGCAGAAACAACCTTGATTCGGCATGCCTTTCAAGTCACCAATTTACATATCAAAACATACCTAGAAAGAAGCTTTGGTGCAATGGGCCTTTCCTAGTTTTATTTATTTATTTTATTTGAAATTTGGTGACCGAGAAAAGTACACAGTGCCAAAGCTCGTTTCCAGGTGCTAACCTGGGACAGGGTAAAGAGCACAAACAAGCATTTGTCAATGCTGAACGTTCGCTTGCAGGCATTTGCAGTGATATTTGGCACTTGGACATGGCTTAAAAAAATCAGTGACAAAGAAGTACAAGCATTTGTCAATGCCGAATGTTGCTTGCTTCTATGTGCTGTTTAGGTATCTGGAAGTCATTGGAGTGCAAATATTGAAAATTCGCGAACTTACGAGCGTGCGTAGGAACTGCGCAACGATGCTTGTAAAACAGTAATTTTTAGAATTTTAACTAAATTTCAACATATAGCCATCTTAAGACCTCTGCTCATGAACAGTGCCACTGTGATTTTCTTAATGTGTCCCATACATTGATTTCAAGACAATCGACTGCTCGCATTTGTGCGCTACATGGGCTGGAAACACATTTTGCAGGATGTGGAAAATGACAGCTGTACTGCTCATAAGAAGGTGTGGTAAAATGGCAATGTTGTAAATCTGGAGTGAAATATTGAGAATTCATGAAACTCAACGAGCGCAGTATAGAACTATGCAATGCACGCTTCAAAAACAGTCATCATTTTAGGATTTTTCATTCAAATTTTAACATAGCCATTTTAAGACCTCTGCTAATGAACAGTGTCACAGTGATTTTCTTAATGTGTCCCATACATTGATTTTGCACACCGACTGCGCTATTGTGTGCTACATGGGTGGAAACACGTTTTGGGCAGGATGTGAAAAATGACAGCTATACTGCTCATAAGGAGGTGTGGTAAAATGGCAATGTTGAAAATCTGGAGTGAAAATATTGAAAATTCGTGAACTTATGAGCCTGGGTAGGAACTCACGCACTCGACGCTTAGAACACAGTCATTTTGAATTTTGCACCACTTCAACATGGGGTTTTAGCCCCTTCTGAATGATGTCACCATGTAGTAGACCAGGTCCGGGTGATTTCACGCGTGACCGCGCAGCTGACTGAGAAATCACCCTTCGGGCCCGAATAACGCCATGACGGTGACATCATTCATGAGAAAGGGTCCCAAAACCCCATGTAGAAAATTTGCAAAATTCCAAAAATGCCTGAGATATGCAATAAAGTTGAAAACCCCCTATCTAGCCCATTATACAGCTTACCGGCATTTCCTCAGTTTGCGGTCGGCTTTGAAGAGTGCAGACGGTTCCCGGTCCACCAAAGATCATCGCGACTGAGCTCTGGAGGTAAGTATGGGGTGAGGGGGATGGGGAGGCAGGTGCGAGTGGTGGGTGCGGTTGTGGGGGGGGCCTGGGAGAAGCGCCGTGGGACCGCTTTCAAAAACAGACGACGTGGATGTTTGCCACGCCTGGGGTGGCTCAGCATGGCAGAAGGATGGCTGGAGGGCCGTGAGCCGACGGGGATTGGGCACCCAGCGCGCAGACAACGCGATGGGATCTTGCCACGCTGGGGTGGGCTCCAGCGTGGCAGAAGGATGGCAGAAGGTTTCTCCCCATCCCCGAGGTCCACGACCCAGAGTTGATTATATAAAGCCCTGGGGGGTAGGGGGCGAAGCGCTCCACATCAGGTGGTGCAGGGGCATGGAGACCCCCACAAAAACAGAGTTTGTATTATGTCCCATTAGTTTCTATGGTGTGCGCAGATTTGGTTATGGTCAGTGTTTTTACTGTCCTTATTTGGGAGGATGTCATTTTGCTTGCGGCATTGTTTGCCGTACGGTTTTTGTTTGCGCAGTTTTGACCCCGTATCTTTACTGAATAGGCAGGGGACAAATAGTGCCACTATTTGTTATTTGGATCCAAATAAAGAATAGTCTATTATTCATGGTGTTCGGGAAATACTATTCAACCCTCACACACCCCTAGTGATCACTGGTCCCCAGGTGGCATCCAACCTTGATGTCTGCAACATTGTCCCTGTATGTGTCCACCAGTACCAGTATTGCCCTGTCTCAAGTGGGCTTCTGACTAGTTGCCTGAGAAATTCCCCCTGCAGAGAGTCTAGGATGGACCTGCTTCTAGTCAAGGCTGCCGCTGGGAGGCTTCAATCTATATCCGGCAGATTAAAGTCACCCACCAGTAGCACCTCCCCCTTTTTTGCCATTTTGTTAATGGCTTCCCCCATTGCCTTAACCATTTCTTCCCCTTGTGTTGGAAGCCTGTACATCACACCAGTGTGAATAATGGTTCCGGCTCTTGTCTCCAGTGTGACCTACAGCACATCCAACCAACCCTTTACCTGTAGGTTCTCTTGCATTTCTGTCACTCTAATACCCTAACTCACATACAGCACAACCCTCCACCCTTCCTCCCTTCCCTGTCCTTCCTGAACTGAGTGCAGCCTGGTATGGCCATGTCCAGTCGTGGCTACCTGTGCACCATCACTCAGTAATGGCCACATGATCCAGGATGGCTCCCGCCATGATGGCGTCAAGATCTGGAATTTTATTTCCAAGTCTCCTTGCATTGGCACACATGACTGTCCACAGCTTGCTTTGACACTGCTGCAATCCCTTTGTTGCCACTTGAAACTTCCCTCACTGTTGCAATCCCTTTGTTGCCACTTGAAACTTCCCTCACTGCTGCAATCCCTTTGTTGCCACTTGAAACTTCCCTCACTGCTGCAATCCCTTTGTTGCCACTTGAAACGTCCCTCACTGCTGCAATCCCTTTGTTGCCACTTGAAACTTCCCTCACTCCCCTCTTCATACCTTACCTCCTCAGCACCCTCCCTTTACACATTCTCTGTTCTTGCCCTGCTTGTCTCCTACTGTGCTTCTGCTTTCTTTAACTTGAGCCCTGGGGAGTTTCCTCCCCTCGGGCCCTCTCTTGCAGATGACCCCTCCCAGGGGCAGCATATATACTGCAAACAGCAAGTGTGAGAGGACTACAAGACAGTGACACTGGGAGTGAAGAAAAAAGTTCCAACACAACTCTCTGCATGCTGTCCCTGAGGTAGGATTCGAACCAGCAGATGACTTTGCCAGTGAGTCCTCCAGACTCCCTCTGCTGATCCAACAGCCACCCATGATCTGAAGTGTCAAAAGTGAGGAGAGACTGAGGAGGATGCGAATGGAACCTTCTCCTTTGTTCCTCACCCTGAGAAGGTCACTGTGCACCCTAACCATAGAAACATGGAATGTTGGCAGAAAACAGCGGTAGGCCCATCTAGTCTGTCAGTAGTTCAACAGTAAACACCGGCACCATTACCTGAGTGCAAAAATGGCTTCATTTTCATGCAAAATTACAAATGCCTACAGCTTGGGTGTAACCTCAACCAATTTTGCAGTCTCACTGCATCATCAGGAGGAGTGAGATTGCAAAACCAGTTGAGGTTATACCCAAGCTGTGGGCATTTGTGATTTTGCATGAAAAAAAAGCCGTTTTTGCACTCAGGTAATGGTGTGACGTGTTTGCTGTTGAACTATTAGACTTTATATACTGGGCACATTGTTCAGTTTTGTAGAGGAGATTGTTAGTTGCGGACCATCTAGTCTGCCCTTTATTCCTGCCTAACACTACACCCTGGACTCTGTTTGGTCACCTTTGTCCCTTCCTCCCTCCTTACCGCTACTTATTATACCCATGTGCCTATCCCACACAAGTTTGAAGCTTCCCACTGTCTTCACCCATATAACCTCTTCTGGTAGGCTGTTCCAGACATCCACCACCCGTTCTGTGAAGAAGTATTTCTTCACATCCCACTTAAACTCCCCTTCCCCCCAGCTTCGTAGCATGCCCTCATATTCTGGTGCTCTGCATTTTCCTTCTGTGAAAGAGACTCCCCTACAGCACCTTGGTCACCTCTGTGAAGTACTTATAGGTCTCAATCATGTCCCCTGTCTCTCTCCTCACCTCCAGGGAGTACATGTTGAGCTCCCGCAGCCTCTCCTCATATGGTTTCTTGTGCAACCTCCTGCACCATTTGAGTAGCCCTCCTCTGAACTGCTTCAGCTCTGTCAATGTTCTTGCAGAGGTACAGCCTCCAGAACTGGACATGGTACTCAGGTAGGGTCTCACAAGTAAGTGATACAGAGGCAACACCACCTCCCTTCTCCTGCTAGAGATCCCCCTCCCAATGCACTCCAGCATCTGGCACGCCTTGCCTATTGCCCTGTTGCACCGTCCTGCCACCTTGAGATCATCAGACTTGATCACCACAAGGTCCCTCTCTTGCTTGTTATCTGTAACTACCCCCCCCCCATGCAGAGGTGAGGTAGGGGTGTTTTTATAGACTTTTTTTAAAATTGGTAACGAGTAATAGTTTCCAAATATGATGAGTCTTCCGTTCGAGAATGGCTCCTAAATATTCAAGAGGCCTACCATTAATGGTATTCAGGAAATACTATTCAGTCACTGCACAGCCCTATTACCTTTAGTGAATCCAAGTGAAAGAGGCTGGGACAGAACTAGCCGTGCGCTCCTCTGTAGTCAGTGCTCGTACATCATTACCTACAGTGACTCCTGCTGGGAGAGGCTGGGACTGCAGTAGCTGTAAGCTCCCCTGTAGTCAGTGTTCCTACACCATTACCTAGAGTAACTCCTGCTGAGAGAGGCTGGGACTGCAGTAGCTCTGAGCTCCCTCACATCAGTGCTTCTACACCACTACCTACAGTGACTTGTGCTGGGAGAGGCTGGGACAGAAGAAGCCATGAGCTCCCTCACGGCCAGTGTTCCTACACCATTACCTGTAGCAACTCCTGCTAGGAGAGGATGGGACTGCAATAGCAGTAGAGCTCCCCACATCACTGCTCCTACACTATTACCTACAATGACTCCTACTGGAAGAGTCTGGGACTGCAGTAGGTGTGATCTCCCCTACAGTCACTGTGCCTACACCATTACTTATGGTGACTCCTGCTGGGAGAGGCTGGGACTGCAGTAGCTGTGAGCTGCCCCACAGTCGGTGCTCCTACACCATTATCTACAGTGACTCCTGCTGGGAGAGGCTGGGACTACAGTATCTGTTAACTCTCCCAGTCAGTGCTCCTACACCATTACCCTACAGTGACTTCTGGTGGCAGAGGCTGGGACTGCAGTAGGTGTGATCTCCCCTACAGTCACTGTGCCTACACCATTACTTATGGTGACTCCTACTGGAAGAGTCTGGGACTGCAGTAGGTGTGATCTCCCCTACAGTCACTGTGCCTACACCATTACTTATGGTGACTCCTGCTGGGAGAGGCTGGGACTGCAGTAGCAGTGAGCCTCCCTACAGTCAGTGCTCCTACACCATCACCTGCAGTGCCTCCTGCTGTGAGAGGCTGGGTCTGCAGTACCTGAGAGCTCCCCCATATCAGTGTTCCTGCACCATTACTTGCAGTGACTCCTGTGGTGAGAGGCTGGGGCTGCAGTAGCAGTGAGCTTCCCTACAGTCAGTGCTCCTACACCATCACCTACAGTGCCTCCTGCTGGGAGAGGCTGGGTCTGCAGTACCTGAGAGCTCCCCCGTATCAGTGTTCCTGCACCATTACTTGCAGTGACTCCTGTGGTGAGAGGCTGGGACTGCGGCAGCTGTGAGCGCCACCACAGTCAGTACTCTTACACGATTACCTACAGCATTAGTTCTCACACTTAGGCATGTTTACACTGTCACCTTTACAGTGAATCAGCCAGTGCACATGAATTGATGCGCTGCAAAGTCGGCAATGTGGATACTTAACGGACTGTTCTAGGAGTGCTATAGATCCCCTTTTTGTTGTGGCATAGGAGTGGGAACATTTATTGGAGCAAGTGTATTCTGTGGCAATGCAAATCATCTGCGATGTTCGCACTGATAGAAAATCTCCATTTCCAGGCTGATGAGAGCAATGAGCACATCACCAGTGCATCACTGCTGATGTCAGAGTGAGCAACCCAGTCCCGGAACGTACTCTCCAGCGCAACTTACATCAGTGATGGGCAGGCTGTGTAAAGGCTCAGTTGAGCCCACTGGAGAGATCGGAGCAGGAGTGGAGCAGGGCAAATGTCAGAGCACTGCAGCCCTGTAAACACGGCTTCTGTTAAAGTGAGCCTCCCCCAAGCCATGGAAAAGATTTTGAGCCTGCCTCAAATTCGGAAAAAATCTTTGTGTTACTCATGAAAAAAATATCATACTTTGTCCAATTCACTAGGAATAAAGTGAGACTAATAAAGCTGACTGAGTATATTCTCTTTTTATTCAACTTATTCACCACCCCACAGCCCAGGTTATCCTTGTCACTTCACTTTTCTGACTATTTACCCTTCTTACTTTGTCTGTTTTCCATCTATTTGAAACAAATACCATAGCCACCTTCATCTGTCTCCCTTTTCCTCTGTTGTTAAGTAACTTCCTGTACCTTTACCTCAGGTCACACCTGAAAACAAGCTCTGACTCAGTGTTTGTTTCCCAGTCACCAAGTACATATAAATGAACACATACTTTAGAAACAAGCTTTGGCTCAGTGTGCCTATCCCAGTCACCAATTTACATATAAACACCTACTGCAGAAACAGCCTTGATTTGGCATGCCTTTCAAGTGACCAATTTACATATTAAAACATACCTAGAAAGAAGCTTTGGTGCAATGGGCCTTTCCTAGTTTTATTTATTTATTTTATTTGAAATTTGGTGACCGAGAAAAGTACACAGAGCCAAGGCTCGTTTCCAGGTACTAACCTGGGACAGGGTAAAGAGCACAAACAAAGGGTTACAAAAACTGCAAAATGCAAAATAAAAAGGAGCATAACAAATAACTACATTATTACATTCGTTTGTAGGTCAATTATACAATGGCAAAACGAGAACAGAAATACATGTCAGAGCAAAATAGCAAGTTGCCAGTTTGTGCATAAGTAATGACATTCACCTGCCATTATCTATATTTTGTTTGTTGCATCCCATCACCTAGAACATCCAAAACTTAAAATTTAAATACTGTACATTCTCAGACTTGACTGGGCCTTCCCTGGAACAGTTTGGAGCCTGGTCTCACCATTTGAGAACCACTGACCTACATTTACTCCCACTGGGAGAGGCGGGGACTGCAGTAGGTGTAGCTGCGAGCTCCCCCACAGTCACTGTCTCTACACCATTACCTACAGTGACTCCTACTGGGAGAGGCAGGGACTGCAGTAGGTTTAGCTGCGAGCTCCCCTACAATCACTGCCTCTACACCATTACCTACAGTGACTCCCACTAGGAGAGGCGTGGACTGCAATAGGTGTAGCTGTGAACTCCCCCACAGTCACTGCCTCTGCACCATTACCTACAGTGACTCCTACTGGGAGAGACTGGGACTGCAGTAGCTGTGAGCTCCCACACAGTCAATGCTCCTACACCATTACCTACAGTGACTCCTGCTGGAAGAGGCTGGGACTGCAGTAGCTCTGAACTCCCCCACAGTCAGTGCCTCTACATCATTACCTACAATGACTCCTACTGGGAGAGACTTAGCAGAAGTAGCTGTGAACCCCTCCTCCCACACAGTCAGTGCGCCTACACCATACCGTGACTTCTGCTGGGAGAGGCTAGGACTGGTTAGCTGTGAATCTCCCTACAGTCAGTGCTCTTATACCATTACCTACAGTGACTCCTGCTGGGAGAGGCTGGGACTGGAGTAGCTAAGAACCCACCCACACACAATCAGTGTTCCTACACCATTACCTACAGTGACTCCTACTGGGAGAGGCTGGGACTGCAGTAGCTGTGAACTCCCACACATTCAGCGCTCCTACACCATTACCTACAGTGACTCCTGCTGGTAGAGACTGGTATTGCAGTAGCTCTGAACTCCCCCACAGTCAGTGCCTCTACACCATTACCTACAGTGTCTCCTACTGGGAGAGGCTGGGACTGCAGTAGCTCTGAACTCCACCGCAGTCAGTGCCTCTACAGTGACTCCTACTAGGAGAGACTTAGCAGAAGTAGCTGTGAACCGCTCCTCCCACACAATAAGTGCTCCTACACCATACCATGACTTCTGCTGGGAGAGGCTGGGACTGGTTAGCTGTGAATCTCCCTACAGCCAGTGCTCTTATACTATTACCTACAGTGACTCCTGCTGGGAGAGGCTGGGACTGGAGTAGCTAAGAACCCACCCACACACAATCAGTGTTCCTACACCATTAGCTAGAGTGACTTCTACTGGGAGAGGCTGGGACTGGAGTAGCTGTGAGCTCCCCCGCAGTCCTTGCCCCTATACCATTATACTGTATATAGTGATTCCTGCTGAGAGAGGCTGGAACTGGAGTAGCTGTGAGCTTCCCCACAGTCAGTGCCTCTGTACCACTACCTACTGTGTCTCCTGCTGGGAGAGAATGGGACTGGTTAGCTGTGAATCTCCCCACATCCAGTGCTCCTACACCATCTCCTACAGTGACTCCTACTGGGAAAGACTGGGACTGAAGTAGCTATAACACCCCTCACAGTCAGTGTTCCTGCATCATTACCTACAGTGACTCCTTCTGGGAGAGGCTGGGACTGCAGTAGCTCTGAACTCCCCCACAGTCAGTGCTCCTACACCATTACCTACAGTGCCTCCTGCTGGGAGAGGCTGGAACTGGAGTAGCTGTTAGCTCCCCCACAGTCAGTACTCCTACATCATTACCTACAGTGACTCCTATTGGGAGAGGCTGGGACTGCAGTAGCTCTGAACTCCCCAAGTCAGTGCTCATACACCATTATGTACAGTGACGCCTGCTGGAAGAGGCTGGGACTGCATTATGTGTACTCCCCCCCCCCCAGTCATTCTCATATGCCATTACCTAAGCTGTGTTTACACAACATTAGCGCTTTAAATTCCAACCACAGCAGCACAGTCCCGACCACCCATGACTCAATGGACTGCCTGTCTACACAACTCCTTTCTGAATCACTCCAATCTGCGCTGGTGAGGGGCCTTGCGTCAGGGGGCCAGATGGCAGCTTAATGAATCACGAGCCTGAACGTGGCTTGCAGCGATTCACACAGTCCACATGGCAATAGAAGCCACTGTAAGCCGCTTACTATGTTTGGCGTTCCCAGCTTGCTAGGGAATCCAAGAGCATGTTAGCGAGTGGCTTACCACGATCGAGTATGTGTCTACATGGTCACATTTGCACTGGAGCAACCCAAGCACTCGTGTTACTCCAGTACAAATGTGACCATGTAAACAGGGCTCTAGAGTGATTCTTGCTGGGAGAGACTGGAGCAGGAGTAGCTGTGAACACTAGAGGTGGGCAAGGCTGGGAAACTTTGCTATGTGTAGAAGTACACAAAGTGTCCTGACTTGCCATAGTCCAGGTTACATGTCCCTTCACGTAGTTCTTTGCCTAGCTAAGTGCCCAGTTTGGCAATCACCAGAGAAGACTACGCATGGTGGTACTTCATTGGTGAAGATGGCACAGCATAAGTTCCTGTCTGTCTTCACCTATCAAACTGAACTGTTTGCTAGGTGAAGAAGGCAGGAAGTATGCATAGTTGCACCTTCATCAACGATGTGCCACTATATGTAGTTTTTGTTTACTTTTTTGATTAAAAAACAAAATAACCAGCTGTCCCAGTGGTGCTGAGGCGCTGAACGCCACACCTTGCGCTACACCGGCAACCCGGGTTCGGGAATGAGCTCGGGTCATCGGGGTCGGCAGGGGAGGACTGGGATTGAGCATCGGGAGACAGCGCTCCTAGTCCTGGGATGGGCTGGGGACATTACACCACATTGTGGCGACCCCTGGGGACGCCTGGAGGTACCGCATGCGACGGTGTAACTAAGGGGGACCGCAGCGGATGTCTGCACGTATGTGTGCGGACATCATTGTACGTCCACGATCCCAATTGGGAGAAATGGGAAAAAATGGCAGCAAGGGTCCACGGCAGCTTGATGGCCACAGTTCCACCAGCCGACGATGCCTGGAGGCATGTGCCGGTACTGATTCCTCACCGGGTGCAGGAGCTACAGGTGGGAGGCCCCTTTCGCAGGTGTAGATGCATCTGCCAGCTGAGCATATGAGCTTTGGGGTCGGCGGTGGAGAGGAGCAGTGGCTGGATGTGGAGCAGGACTGTGGTTGCAAGGTAGAAAAGTGTTAAATGATAAAAAAAAAAAAAAAAAACACATTCACCCATGTGGGTCATTTTTACCACTGCTTTCCCACTAACCTGACTATTAAGAGTTATCACCTGGGCTGGCTCATTGATATAGCGGTAGCACTACCGTATACAGTGCCGATGACCCTGATTCAGGAGCAAAGTCAGGGCATTCGAGGGTTGGCCAGGGGGAGGAGGTTTAAGCATCCGAAGGAATGCTCGCCTCCTCTGTGGGGGAGGGTTTGCAAAGCTGGGAAATGCCTGACCCCTAGTGAAGGCGCTGAGAAAGGCAGTTTGAGACCACTAGAGTGCAGAGGATGTGGCAGTCATGCGACACACTTCACATTCAAGTGCATGGCGTGCATTAGGATAACATTCCATGCTGTGCCTCGTGGAAGAAACAAGAAACTCAGTTGGTAGAATGACACTTGACACCAGCAGGCCCCACCTCTGACTAGCCATGATCACCAACTGAAATGGATCTTTTTCATTGGGGGGGTAAGAAAGTCCCACTGGCCCTTTCGGGGGTAAGCCCTGGGGAAGAAACTGTCAGGTAATTCCCAGTGCAGATTGGGGTGATGGGATTGTGGTGTCCAGGGGATGGGGGCTGCTTGAGAAGGAGAGAAAAAGATAATCCCAAAAGAAAAAGCTATCCTCTACCCCCTCCACCCTTGGTAGCACTCAGCTCCCTCCTTCCCAACAGCACCCCTGAAAAGTTTTTGTATTAGTACAGCATTTTAAATAACCCTCCCCCCCGCACCCCAGTCACATTCTGGCACATAGTGTCCGCCACCATCTAGACCCAGTTAAATATATGAGCACACCCACCTCATCGCCCTTGCACACCCCCATCTTCCCCCACTCCTAGGATATGCTTCAAAGGGACACATTCACACCCAGTGGCCATAATAGTTCAAAAGCCCATGAACTGCTCTTTCCAGCGAGGTACTGGGCTCACCTGTAGCTGTAGATGACTGAGTCTGTTTAACATTAATACTATGTTGCAGCCAATTTTAGAACACTGTGATGTCATCAAGGAACAAGATGTGTCTAATTACACTGAATCAAACACG
The DNA here is from genome assembly GCA_016271365.2 of Neoceratodus forsteri. Taxonomy (NCBI): domain Eukaryota; kingdom Metazoa; phylum Chordata; order Ceratodontiformes; family Ceratodontidae; genus Neoceratodus; species Neoceratodus forsteri. The sequence continues at coordinate 562,966,171 of JADMNL010000023.1, read as the reverse complement.
GCTTGTTCATTGATGACATCACAATGTTATAAAAATGGTTACAGTGTAGTTTTGATATTGAACTGACTCAGTCCCCTATATCTCTGGATTTCTTTCAGCTACAGGTGAGTCCAATAACTCATTTGAAACACCTTTCCATGGCCTCTCAAACGGTGTCAGCAACTGTACGTTTTTGATTTCTTTAAGTTTACTCTAATCTGTAAAACAGAAAACCGTCCACACCACAGCGACCAGCCTCACTGTTCATCACCGGCTCACTAAATGAATTAATTGGTGATGACATACCCTAGTAGTAAAAACTGATTGGCTGACCACTGCTGCTACAATAATTTGTAATGCCAAGCAATAATTATGGTGTACAATACAATTTGTATGAAGTACAATACAACAATTATGCAACATAATGCAAAAATTATGTAGTGCAATGTAACCCCCCTATAAATAAGGGTTTCTATAATGTCCTCCTGGGCTTGCCTAATGTTCACTGTCAGGATGGTGTTCTGTGTCCAGCCATTTAAAATTGCCTGCATGAGAAGCGCTATAGCAAGCCTCCATGCCTGTCTCTTTAAGAGAACCATTATGCTGTGCTAGAAATTAGTCTGGACTGGGTCAGAGTGATTTAAGGCTCGTGACCAGCCAGTCAAGTTGTATCTCTGCTCCATTCTGCAGTCGCTACTTACGCAGAGGGAGCTCTGTTAGGAAAAGTAATTATTGCTTATCTGTAGTAGTAATAATAATATAGGAGTTTGTCTAACCTGCTTCCATTTGCTGCTCGAATTTCTGGAGAAGAGCCACCATCTTGGTTCTGGACTGCCAGTGTTTGGACCGATCGGAATCTCAGGGGACCTAAAATGGAGACTGTCTCCAGAGGCCTTGTGGGAGTGAAATCTGTAGGAACTGCAGTTTTTAAGGTTTGGCACCTAAATGGACCTGGAGGGGGAGCCCTTACTGTGACACAGGCCTGGCGTCAGCACCCGGGCCACCTGGGCACATGCCTGGGGCCCTGACACCAGAGAGAGGCCCATCAGCAGTGCGAAGAAAGGTTTACTTTAAGTTTAGTAGCTTCGCGATCGCACTGGCTGGCAGCGTGATTGATTTAAATTGACAGTGCTGCCTGTGCCCGCTCGGCTGCTCGCTAGTCGCTACACGTATGCTGCTGTAGGAAATGTGAGCGAGTGATGGAAATGTCGAAATGGATGAATCCCTAAACTGTCTGCTGCAAGCCCTGCTTGTTGTTCACCGAATGGCAGGGCGGGCCCCCTGATCCAGAGAGCGTTCCATTCCAGTGGGGTGAGGTGACTGTCACTGTGGAGATCCTATGAAGCAGCAGCAGCAGCAGGCTGGCTAGCCAATAGCTGGGGGGAGCGTGGTGGAGGGGGTGGGCCTGAGCAACCCAGCCAGCCGGCTGCTTAGCTGCTGTTTGTGATGTCACATCATGGAATCGGTCGGACGTTGGTTGTTGCGAATGCGACTGCAAAGGGGAGGCACCCAGCGCCGCGGTGGACAGCAGCAGCAAGCACAAGGTGCCAGCAGGACAATTCAGATCTGGGAGTCTGCACAGCAGCAGGAGATGGGCTTAGCGATTGGTGGGTTCCGTGGTCCGCTGTCACATCAGCTGTCGTCCGTCCACGTCGGGCCTCGGTCGAGCCGAGCTCTCTGGCACCCGATGATGAGTCAACAACAGACAGCAATGGATATGGAGCAGACGCAGATGTGGATAAAGCTTCCTACATAGTTCCTGTTACTCAGCCACACTCCAACCAGGAAGGACAGCCTGGGTAGGGTAGGGAGGTAGCCCTGATGCTGGCCCTGGTACAGCCAAGGGCCCCTGGGAGGGAGGGGAGGGTCAGGCTGTGGCTCGTTGTAGTGTGCCCCTACAATTTTAATCTGCTTTTGACTCTCTGTGTAAACTGCAATTCTGCCAAATTTGGGGGGTGCAATACAAGTGCAGGAGTCTGTCCAGGATGGACACAGTCCAGATACTGTGTTTAGTCGCTTGTGTGCTTTTTGAATTTTTTAAATGGACAGGTCTGATCTTGGGGAGGGCGGGGGCCTGCTAGAGGTTCACTGCCCGGGGCCCACAACAACCTGAAGCCGGCCCTGCTGTAACAGACAGCTGTTTCAGCCAACCAAACCTTTTGGATTACTGGGAAAGCCCAGAACTGCCTGCAGTAGTGTGTCAGTTGTGAGTTGGAGTTGAAGAGTGAACAGCTCGAGTCTTCGAGGAGCTGCTCTTGTGTAGGAGCACAGGAGAATCAGCGGGAAGGTCCTGCTGGCCTGCCTGCTACCTCTTCCAGTGTGAAGAACTGCTGTGAGTGTGAAAGTTGGACTTTATCCAATTTCCCAACTGAGACCTGAAACCTGATGTGAAAAGTGTGTTATTGTTGCCTGCAAGTGGACCGAAGACTTGCTCCAGAAGCGATCGGCCTGCCAGGTACCGAAGTGCGCCCCAGATTGAGAGGTTTGCGCAGAGACACTGCAATTAGCAAACGGACTTTATCTGAACTGTGGTAAGTTACTTTACCATGTTATAGATGTGCTGAATGTGTTGTGTGGGTCGCGATTTGGTTCCCCACACCGAATTCTGCTACGCCAGCTGGAGGCTGTTCCAGCACTTTTCACGGACTGTATCTGAACTGCTTACTCTGCCTAGGACCTGCCACCTCAGCCTAGGTTGCTGCTCCTGAATCAGAGACATTTGCGGCTAAAGACCCACTCGGGGATTCAGCCCCAACTCAACACCACCGAACAGGTAGCGACCACCACGGTGAGTTGCATAGGCCCTGCTTCCCCTGGCAATCCAGTACAACATCCAGAGGTCTTCATTTTGTCTGTCCTGCATCCTGGTCTGGGTAGCGTGAGTACAAACAGGGCAGCTCCCTGCAACAAAGCTGCAATCATTTGTGTGTTCATCTGATTTTCTTGTTCTGGGTTTATTTGCAACAGACTGAGCCATCCAGCTCTGGATTAAAAATATTTAGGTTGAGTGCATGTTAACTGTGTTTTTCCTTCCTAAGGGCCCCAACAACAGCTGCAATGCCGGCCTACCCTGGGTAATGCTTCAGGCTAGCCTGTTCTCCAGCTGGGTACCCAGGGTTGCGGGACTTGGTTAGAGGGACTTATAGTGCATCCTTTACCAACCTGAATATAATCAGATTTGACAATCACTGCTAGATTTACACCCCACCCTTATTTACATCCCCCTGAATAAATCAGATTGTGTTTTTTTTCATGTTTAGCCTGGCTAGTATGTACCTTCTTGGTGGGGATATTGTACTGCCTTTCAATTGTTGCATCACTGGTCTTGTTTTCCAGGGGGCCTCCAGGACAACTGCCGCTAATCCAGCCCTGGTGGTAAGTGCAAGGAGTGTGAGCATATTATTACTGTCATACGGTATATGTGATTGCTTTATTGCTGAACTATTTAGGCCACTAGAAGGGTTGGTGGGTGGCTATAGCATCCCGGAGGCCTATACCAACAGTTGTTACACTACCCCAAAACCATTCCTCTGGGTGGAGGCACCCGTTCAGTGAGCTTAGGCCCCTTAACCTTTGCATAGTCACGCAGGCAGGGGCAGTAGCCCATAGGATAGCACCACCTAGGGGTTTCATCTTGGAGGCACTGCTGGGATTTGTGCCATCTAGTGGTCAGAAGTGGGAACTACAACCCAAAGGAAAATTGAGACAGAAACTGAAATGAAGGCGCTTACTATGCCTAAGTGGAAAATTGCTCCCCACATGCTGGTCGTGCACCGCATGATGGGGTGGAGCGAGGCCGAGGGGGTGGATCCCTGACATGTCATATTGCTACTTGATATCCCATTAAGGACCACTAATGAGACAATTGCAGAAACTGTGGGGAAAGTTAAGTGTCTGGGAAAGGCTGAAGTGCAGGGGGTGGACTCAGATCTGTTTGATCAAACCCTGGTGGCCCTCCTCTCATGTAGCCTCCTCTTGGACCCTGAAAAGGTACCCCATTATTCATGCCCGAAGGGTCCCAGATGACAGCCAAGGAGTTGTTAAAAATGTTGGACATTTCGGAGGAGACCACCCCTCTACAGTCTCCCCGGTTTCCCCGTCTACTCTCAGAGCCTCCCCTTTTGTGACCTCCCCCATAGTGATACCGTCTGTACACCTGGACTCCTGTCGCAGGCTCAGACTGTTCTCTGGTGCAGTACCTGTGCCAGTGGGGGGAAGACGACTTGGAAACATGGATGGACTATACTACTCCCCTGGTTTAAAAGTGGCAGTGTTCAGAAGGAGAAAAGAGCAAGAGACTTATGGAAAGCTTAAGGGGCCCTGCACTGGAAGCTATCCAATTTCTCCAATCCAGCAACCCAGAGGCCACTGCAGCTGAGTACTTCTCTGCCTTAGAGGGGGGTGTTTGGCAGCACTGAATCTGGGGAAGACTTAATGTGGAAATTCAAGTCTGCTAAGCAATGGAAAAATGAGAAGTTGTCTGCCTTTATTACCTGAATTGAACGGGCCTTGCAGAGGGCCCACAGAAAAGGGGGAGTGCCTGCTAGCGAACTGAACCAAGTCAGGTTGGAGCATATCCTCAGAGCTGCCCGATATTCCAGTGTGCTCATGCTGAAACTGAAATTTCGGGATAGGAAAGCTAACCCTCCCGAATATTGCTGGCTAACGAAAGAGATTCAAGAAGCCGAGAACGATGAGAAAGGATGGGAGCCCTACGCTGGGGTTGCCCGCACCAGCCAAGTCTCAGACCAACCCGAAGAGTTGGATGAAACTACTGAAATCCAGCAAGTTAGAGAGCTGCTTAAAGAGATAAAGGGGATATGAGCCAGTCAACAAGCTGCGACTGAGGCGGCCAGAAGCTCCCACCCTTGCCAGTTGCCAGTTGAGACTAGAAGCAAGGTTTCTCTTGGGGGCATGGGGGTCCATGCCATCGCTCTCAAATCCCAGGTTGAGGCCCAGTTGATGGAAGAAATGAGAGAGCTGAGAGCCTTAGTGGGAGACCTCATACACGCCACTCGTACATCTGCCCACTGGTGAGGTAGCGAGGATAGAGAGCCTGAATCAAAGTTGAAGGAAGACCGTAAAATGTCTTCCAATCAGCCCAAAGTTCAGGAAGAATCTAACCACTCCAGTGACCCCAAGGAACTGGTGTTCTGCTACTGTTGTGGAGAAGACGGACATACCCGACGAGGCTGCATCTTCCCGAAGAACCTGCGAAGGGTTACCGCCAGACTGCTAAACTTGGTTCATCGAAGCAACATAAGGCCCCAGCCAGGCCCACAAAAGAAGTCCTATTCCTCAAAAACTGCTGTGAGACAGTCTGCCAAACCAACTTCCCTGGACTGGTCCGAGGTGGTGGGCCTCTCCATGGAGACTACAGTGACCGTCAATGGCATTTCCACTCATCCTATATTGGACAGTGGTTCACAAGTGACCATTGTGTTTCAAGATTGGTGTGACCAGCACTTATCTGACCTTCCACCTCAACCCCTCGACTGACTACATGTGAGGGGGTTAAATGAGAAATCCTATCCCTATCTAGGATATGTTCAACTCTGTCTTTCCCTATGGCTGTAGCAGGTGTGGATGAGCAAGTGGAGACTCTGGCCTTGGTGTGCCCACCCACGGGACTGTATGATGGTGTCTCTCTACTAATTGGTATGAGTGCCCTTGTGTTTGGGCTATTAGCTTAACTTTGTCAAGAAAAACAAGCCAAGCAAACTGGACGGGACCGGTGTATCCCGGCTTTAGCGCAGCAAGCCTACGACTTGCAAACGTAAAACTAGAAGATGGAGAAGGATGAACCTGCAGGGGTAGTCTGGGGAAAAGATCATGACCCACTGGTACTACCACCCAATGCTCAGTGCACCATCAGTGGTGAAGTGCGCCTCAAGACGGATGTTAAAATTAAGATCCTTGTGATGGACACCCCAGAAGAGGGGAAACTGCTTGAGGGACTGTTGGTCAAGCCTAGCATTCTACCTGCCCGGGCCCATGCCTATGCTTAGTGGGTAGTGGTGCAGGTCCAGAATATGTCAGATTGAGAAGTTCGGGTGAACCGAGGGTGTACCCTACCACTGTGTATTGTCCTGAAACTGCTGTGCTGCCCAGCAAGAAGTGCCCCATTGAGAGTGATGGGGTGACTCCTGACCTATTAGACTTCGGGGAGTCCCCCCTTTCTGCAGAATGGAAAGCCAAGATTAGCCAGAATTTGTCCTAGAGGAGCCAAGTATTTTCTTTGAAGGAATGGGACGTAGGATGTGTCACAGGGGCTGAACATTACATCCGACTCAATCATGAGAGGTCATTCGGAGAAAGGTCCCGTTGCCTTGCCTGGCTGACACAGATGATGCACGAAGGCACCTCAAAAAAATGCTGGTAGCAGGGATCATTCAAGAGTCTAGAAGCCCTTATGCTTCCCCGATTGTGGTAGTCCAAAAGAAAAGTGGATCGATGAGGATGTGTATGGACTACCACACATTAAATCAGAGGACTGTCCCGGACCAGTACACCATGCTCTGCATCCAGGATGCCCTTCACTGCCTCAGTGGAAGGCAGTGGTTCTCAACACTCAACCTCTGGAGCGGGTACTATCAAATCTCGATGGCCCAGGAAGACCATGAGAAAACAGCCTTCATCTGCCCCCTGGGCTCCTACGAGTTCTTAGGTATGCCTCAAGGTATTTCAGGTGCACCCGCCACTTTCAAGTGGCTGATGGAATGAGCAGTAGGAGACATGAACTTGCTAGAGTGCCTTGTGTATCTTGATGATGTCATTGTGTTCGGCTGGACTTTGGAAGAACATGAAGCTTGCTTGTTCAAGGTCCTTGACCGACTAGAGTATTTCAGACTAAAGCTATCCATAGACAAGTGCCAGTTTTTTCAAAAGTCTGTGAAGTATGTTGGGCACATAGTATTGGCTGATGGGATTCAGACAGACCCGAGCAAAGTGGAGTCTTTGACCACCTGGCCTCAGCCCAATAACTTGAAAGAGTTGCAAAGGTTCTTGGGGTTCTGCAGTTGCTACTGTCGGTTCATAAAAGACTGTTCCAAAGTCATTCGCCCTTTGCTCAATCTAACTCAAGGCTATCCCCCTACAAACAAAAAATATAAAAAAAAAGCACAGTTAAGGAGGAAGACAAGGTTTACTTTCAGACGCATGAACCGTTTGGAGCCAGGTGGACTTTTGAGTGTGAAGCTGCTTTCTGTGAAATCATTCACCAACTCACCCATGCCCCTGTGCTTGCGTATGCCAACCCTGCCAGACTCTATGTGTTGCGCACTGATGCCAGCTTGAAGGGACTTGGAGCCGTTCTGTATCAAGAGTTTGAGGAAGGTCTACAGCCAGTGGTGTTTGCCAGTCAGAGCTTAACCACCTGTGAATGGAATCATCCAGTACACAAGCTTGAATTTCTTGCACTAAAATGAGCTGTGGTGGACCAATTCCACAAGTATCTCTATGGGGCTAAGATTCTGGTCAAGACCGACAATAATCCCCTCACCTATGTTCAGACCTCAGCTAAATTGGATGCGAAAGGGCATCGCAGGTTATCTGCCCTTTCCGCTTATGACTATACAGTGGAGTATCGAATGGACCTGAACCACATTGATGTGGATGCCCTTTCCAGATGACCAAACTCTAATGTGAATTGGGTGAAAATATCTGAGCAGTCTGTCAAAGCCCTCTGCCAGAAATTTGACAAAGATGAGCATCCCTCTTCTGAAACAGTTGATTGCCTAGTAGACTGTTTGGATCCTCCTGACACTTGTGTTCCCATGGCCTACTGCCACCTTGCAGCATTGGACCTTACTGCCCTGCCACAACTCAACCCTGAGAACATACAGCAGGGGCAGACACAAGACCCTATGATTAAGCCTGTGCTTGATGTTTTGCATGCTGGTAAGGATGTGTCTAAACTCCGCTCTTCAGATCCACGAACTGCTTCGCTGTTGAAGGCGGGTCCCAGACTTAAACTGCACAACCAGCTACTTTATTGAAAAGTCATAAACCGACAAGGTCAACCTGACAAACAGCAACTGGTATTACCGACAGCTTTCAAACATTTGGTTCTACGGGCCCTCCATAATCAGATGGGGCATTTGGGTTGTGACCGAACCACATACTTGGCCTGTGCCAGGTTGCACAGGCCAAAAATGGGAGCTGACATTGAGGCCCATATCTGGACTTGCAGCCATTGTTTCCAATGAAAAACTCCGCCTCAGAGGGCTGCACCCTTGGTTAATATATCTACCAGCGCGCCCATGGAGCTGGTGTGTATCGATTTCTTGTGCCTTGAATCCGACCAGAAAAATGTCGGGAATGTGCTTGTTGTAACTGATCATTTCACATGTTATGCCCAAGCCTACCCAACTAAGGACCAGAAAGCATCTACAGTGGCCAAGGCTTTGGTTGAAAAGTTCTTCATCTATTATGGTGCACCTCAGAGAATTCACTCTGATCAGGGGAGAGACTTTGAAAGCCGTCTGATCAAGGAAATGCTCTTGCTCTGGGGAGTGAGAAAGTCCCGAACTACCCCCTATCACCACCAGGGGGCACCACAGCCTGAAAGGTTTAACAGAACCCTACTTGACATGCTGGGCACACTTCATCCCAGGGACAAGTCCAGATGGAGCCAACAGATCAGCACCTTGGTACACACCTACAATTGCACCAAAAGTGATACCACTGGGTTTTCCCCCTACCACCTGATGTTTGGTCGGGAAGCCAGGTTGCCTGTAGACATTTGTTTCAGGATGTCCCTGGATGGAGTCAAAGCTGAGAACTACTTACAATATGTTCAAAAGTTAAAGGCCCAGCTAAACCATGCCCACCAACTGGCACAAACCATGGCTGCAAAGAGAAACTTGTCTAATAAAGAAAGGCATGACCAGTGTGTCAGAGCTCAGGAAATGCTGCCTGGAGAGCGGGTTTTTTTGCGAAACCTGGGACTGCAGGGCAAGCATAAAATTGCTGATAGATGGTACCACCTTCCTTACGTTGTTGTCAGTAAGTTGGAAGATCTGCCTGTTTATAAAATGCACCCTGAAAACAACCCATGGGCCATCAAGACAATGCACCAGAATCATCTGCTGCCTATTGGTCAAGTAATCATAGACTCTCTACCTCAAGACACTGCCTCTCCTGGGACTGTAACTAGAGCTGCAGCCAAAAAGAGACAGACTACCTCCTCTCCAGTTGTCAAAGATTCAAGGCCTCCCCTTAGGCAGGCCCACAATAACATTGATAACCAGTCTGAGTCTGATGACCATGAGTGTGAAGCATCCTATTACCCATCTTATGAACTGAGTCAGTTGTTTCAAGGTAACCCCATGTGCAATTTCAGAGATGAAACTGGACCTTCAGGACTGCCTAACCCTCCAGCCTTCTCCACAGAGCCTGTGCCCCCTAAAAGTGAGGTACAAAGTGTGACTTCTAATGTAGCTGAATTTTTGTGTCTGGTCGAACAGTTCGAATTGCCAGAAGGAGAGCCTGCCACATACAGCATCACTGGTGACATACCAGATACTACAGAACTGTGTGAAAGCAGTGATCCCCCACCCACTCTGACAAATAGCCAAGAGGAGATAAATGGTGTGGACAAATTAGTCAAGTGTTGCAAGATCTGAATTCCATAGAATTCCTCCTGGATGATGAATCCAGGCCTTCAGAACCAACCAATGAAAGCAATGTTGCTGAACCAGAGTTAACAGAACAAGGAGCAGAAAGTGCTTCCAGTATGAAACCCACAACCAGTGCAGAAGTACCCTTCCCTATAGGAGCAGAATCCAATGCCAATGTGGAAAACACGTAGCCTGTGCCTATTCCCCCCAAGAAAGGGCCACCAAACCAGTGATACACCTCACTTACGACTCCCCAGGGAGGCCTGTGGATCTGCCTTTGCATGTTGACCATAAAGGAGTCTACATTTCTGAAAGCTCACTTCCCAAACTGAGCTGTTCTACTACTTCTAAGTTAATTGACAAGCCCTCATACTTTGGTGCCGCTGTCCCACGCAGCCCCGAAATAGCTGATAGGGATGGGCCCCAATCATGTTGCTTAAAGTACAGGAAGTAGTACAGACCTGAATGGTCAAAGTAATGTGGTTACCTGTTTGAACTATTCTTTGAAATGCTATTATGTGTGTGACAAAAGTATAAAAACTGTTATCTTTACAGAAAAATATTGCTATCATGAAAAAGTATGGTGATACTTGGTGCTCACTTGTTTGCTGATGTATCAGTCTTCTTCTTGTTATGGTATACCAGATGAAACATGCATGTTATCCTACAATGTTTTTGTAGAATGTCATAGTAAGTATAGACTTGACGCGGATGCCAGGTTTTTCCAGGCAAGGAAGAGTGTAACCCCTCCTCCCATAAATAGGGGTTCCTATAATGTCTTCCTCGGCTTGCCTAATGCCCACTGTCAGGATGGTGTTCTCTGTCCAGCCGTTTAAAATTGCCTGCATGAGAAGTGCTATAGCAAGCCTCCGTGTCTGTCTCTTTAAGAGAACCATTATGCTGTGCTAGAAATTAGTCTGGGCTGGGTCCCAGTGATTTAAGGCCCGCGACCAGCCAGGCTAGTTGAATTTCTGCTCCGTTCTGCAGTCACTACTTGCACACAGGGAACTCTGTTAGGAAAAGTAATTACTGTTTACCTGTAGTAGTAATAATAATATAGAAGTTTGTCTAAACTGCTTCCATTTGCAGCACGAACATTTGGAGAAGAGCCACCATCTTGGTTCTGGACTGCCAGTGTTGGACCAATCAGAACCTCAGGGGACCTAAATTGGAGACTGTCCCCAGAGGCATTGTGGGAGCGAAATCTGTAGGAATTGTAGTTTTTAAGGTTTGGCGCCTAAATGGACCTGGAGGGGGAGCCCTTACTGTGACAGACAACTCTCTCAGCCAACCGAACCTTTTGGATCACTGGGAAAGCCCAGAACTGCCTGCAGCAGTGTGTCAGTTGTGAGTTGGAGTTGAAGAGTGAACAGCTCGAGTCTTCGAGGAGCTGATCCTGTGTAGGAGCATAGGAGAATCAGCGGGAAGGTCCTGCTGGCCTTCCTGCTACTCTTCCAGTGTGAAGAGCTGCTGTGAGTGTGAAAGTCGTACTTTATCCGATTTCCCAATTGAGACCTGAAACCTGATGAGAAAAGCGTGTTATTGCTGCCTGCAAGTGGAACAAAGATGTGCTCCAGAAGCGATCGGCCTGTCAGGCAGAGCAGTGAGCCTCAGATCGAGAGATTTGTGCAGAGACACTGCGATTAACAAATGGACTTTATCTGAACTGTGGCAAGTTACTTTACCATGTTATAGATGTGCTGAATGTATCATATGGGTCACGACTTGGTTCCCCATAGAGAGTTCTGCTATGTCAGCTGGAGGCTGTTCCAGCACTTTTCACAGACTGCATCTGAATTGCTCACTCTGCCTAGGCCCTGCCACCTCGGCCTAGGTTGCCACTCCCGAATCAGAGACATTTCCGGTGAAAGACCTACTTGGGGATTCGGCCCCCTGCTCAACACCATCAAACAGGTAGCGACCACCATGGTGAGTTGTGTAGGCCCTGCTTCCCCTGGCAATCCAGTACAACATCAAGAGGTCTTCATTTCGTCTGTTCTGCATCCTGGTCTGGGTAGCGTGAGTACAAACAGAGTAGCTCCCCGCAACAAAGCCGCAATTATTTGTGTGTTCATCTGATTTTCTTGTTCTGGGTTTATTTGCAACAGACTGAGCCATCTGGCTCCGGATTACAAATGTTTGGGTTGAGTGCATGCTAACTGAGTTTTTCCTTAAAGGCCCCAGCAACTGCTGCAACGCTGGCCTACACCAAAACCATTTCTCCGGGCGGAGGCACCCGTTCACTGAGCTCAGGCCCCTTAACCTGTGCATAGTCACGCAGGCAGCGGTAGTAGCCCATAGGATAGCACCACCTAGGGGTTACAGCAATACAATTGTAACATTTATTTATTTATTTACTTGAATTTTGGTAACCGGGTGAGCCCACTGAGACCCATGCAATCCCTTTTTCAGGGGCGACCTGGGGGACAAAACAAAATAGTACATTACAGAGTCAGGCAGTACAATTTACTATATTAATTACAAAATTTACAGAGCTGTATACAAAATTTACAGAGTTATATACATTTCTACAAAAGTTAATGAAGTGGGATGAACTTGGATGTATTCAGCATACTATGAAACAGTAGTGGGATTGGCGTGTACATAAACAGAGTGAGAAAGAGCAAGCTGGAAAAAAATACACCTGCGGGAGTTTCGTAGATAGTAACTAGGATAAGAGTCAACGGGGATTGCCAAAAGCAGAGGCAGAGCAAGCTAAGGGAAGGATACACCTGAGACAGTTAAGTAGATAGTAAATAAGATAAGAGTCAATAGGAATTAACAAATGCAAATGCAGGATAGAAGTTCGAGCAGGTGTGCAGCTAGCGATTGTTTAAATAGAGATAGGGATACCTATTGTATTGCATACAATAGTTATACAATACAATACAATAATTATTCTGTAAAATACAATAATTATGCAATGCAATACAATACAATACGTATGCAGTATTATACAATAATTATACAGTACTATACAAATAATTATAAAATGGCTAGAAAAATCTAGAAATTTCTTTGGCTGAAAGACATCACCTGACTGTGCATAAAAGCTCTATAAATGCACAGTCAGGTGCCAAATCTCATTTTGCTCCCCAAAGAACCTACTTAGAGCCACTTTATAAGTGTAATAAGCCCCTCCAGAGTGTGCATCATAGGATTTTAATGCACTTCCCAGAGGCGTACGGACACTCGGCCTTCAGCCTTCTACCTCACTACACCCCTGGGGTGTGCATTAAATATACAATAATGTATGGGGTTGAGTGCATAATTGGAAGGCTGGGCTTGCAGCTGAACTGTGAACTTTTCCCTTTCTTCTAGGTGTTCTAGCTGAAATCTCCATGACATTTTGGCAAGTCCTGAGAAGTGCCTGTTTTGTTATAAAAAAAATGCGGTTGTGTGCCCCTTAGTAATAGTGCCATGAGGGAGTCCTGACAGGATTTTATGAGGGAAGTTCTCCTTTGCAAGTGTGTGCTGAGGTGCAGCACGAGGCAGGAGAAGGAGCAGGTGTCACGTGTTCGCCGTTATAACGGTGAATTATAACCTGCTCCTTCTATGGGAGAAAAGACAAGCCAGTTGTTACATTACAATAATTATACAGTAAAATACAGTAATTGTGAAATACAATATAATTATGCAATGCAATAATTATACAGTAAAATACAATAACTGTGATATACAATACAATAATTATGCAATACTATAATTATACAGTAAATAATGGATATGACATGAGCCGACTTAAGATATAATTTTTATCTTCAAGAGAAGGAATTGTCTGTTGATATCTCATGAGTGGCAAAACCACAAGTGAGGAAGCAATAGACCAATACCCTCAGATGAAAATGAAAATGATATTTCAAGTCAGTCCATGTCATATTCGATTTATAGAATGGGTGTTTAGGTGGTTTTGTGATAGAAATGGTAAAAAGCTCTAAAAGAAAAAAAATGTAAACTACTTAGACTACTGTGTATTCAGCCCAATAAATAAATAAATAAAAGGCAACTCACATTTTATTTTTTATTGAAAGAGTTTTACCAGGAAAGGCCTACTGAGCCATAAAACTAATTCCCAGTGGTCTCGTAGGGGAAAATTAATAAAATTGGTCACTAAGCATGCTCAGAAATTTATCTTCACATGTGAGAATAAAATTCTGAGCATGCTCAGTTTGGTCACAATGAGTGAGGTAATTTTTTTTTGATCATGCTCGGTAACAAACTTCATTTATCTTGTTCATGTGGCCCAAGATATCATGTTTATGTTGTCAAATTTATTTTTACACCTGTTGAATAACATACAATAACTGTGCAATGCAGTACAATAATTATGTAATGCAATAATTATACAGTAAAATACAATAACTGTGCAACACATATAGAATAATGGCTGGGGTAGTGCGTTATAATGAGAATTTTACCCCTCCCCCACGGTGTGGGATGCCACATAAACCCGGAGAGTGAAGCTCAAGGGATTTATAAAGGCACCTCATACTGAGAGGGTGTGTAAAATGTTTTACACACCTACCCAGCCTTTATTTGATATATTTGCTGGGGAGCATTTTTTTGCTACAGCAGTTATATAAAATATAAATACATTTCTCTTCAACTGCGGTCCATTTTGGACAAAGCATGGTCCACAATCGGAAGTGGCTGGAAACTCTCCTCCCTTTTTTTATGCAGCCAGTTTTCTTTTTTATTTAACTTACCACTGAGTGCGAGTTCCCGTGAAGTGTCCAGTGGTAAGTCATGCTGGTTGCCGCTAAAGAAAGGAAGATTGGATGGTTATAATGGTAAATTTACAACCGGGTTTGCCTAAGGGAAAAAACACTCACAGTTATTATAGTTCAACAATTATGCAATGCAATACAATAATTATACAGTTGAAATACAATACAATAATTATGTAATGCAATAATTATACAGTAAAATACAATAACTGTGCAATACAGTACAATAATTATGTAATGCAATAATTATACAGTAAAATACAATAATTGTGCAATACAATACAATAATTATGTAATGCAATAATATAGAGAATAAAGTATGGGGTGGTGTGTGTAACGAGATTTTACACACACCCAAGAGTTGGATGGCATATAAACCCTGAGGAGGCGAAGCTCGAGGGTTTATCCAGGCATCTGCTCCCCTAGGGTGTGTGTAAACTGCGCCATACACACCACCGCATTTTATATAATTGCTGGGTCAGGCTTTTTCACCACAGCCAATTATATAAAATAAATGGTCTGGTGCAGCTGCAGTCTGGATGATGTTTAGCCGAGTCCTCGGTCGCTTAGCAGCAGTTTACTTTTTCTTATTTTGTTGTCCCCTTTACGGTGTGATTTTTGTTAGGAAGTTTTTTTTTTTTAAAATAGTTACTTACCGCCTAGAGATAGTGGCGGTGGTGCGGTTTCGACCGTCGAAGAAATCTGGTGGCGAGCGGTGAAAACCCGGAAGAGCTGTAGGTTGGGCATGCGCATAGTGAGGGAAACCGTGCGTGTGTTTGCCATTATAAACGCTCCTTTATAAAGACAAATTACACCACGGTTTCCCTATGGGAAAAAGCCTAACCCAGTTATTATTATAATACAGTAAAATATGATAAATGTGCGATACAATACAATGATTATGCAATGCAATACAATAATTATACAGTAAATAGAGAATAATGTATAGGGTGGTGTGTGTAATGAGATTTTACACACACCCGAGTTGTGGAATACTACATAATCCCCAAGGATGAAGCCCAAGGGGTTTATAAAATGCATCCCACAATGAGGGTGTGTGTAAAATCGAGTTTTTACACACAACACCCAAATTTTATTTTTTATAATTGCTGGCATGCGCTTTTTCACCTCAGCAATTATACAAAATAAAATAAACTAACACTGGTGTTCAAGAAACCGTGGACCAGTCTGGATTACATGCGGTCTGCGATGTTTCAAGGTACAGTGCTCCACTTGTTGGGGGAAAAATAAGTGGACATTTTGATCAAAAAGATCTATATTTGTGTGCTTATTTAAAAATAAACTTACTGCCGAGAGGTGGTTGCGGTGTCCTTTCTGGCTTGAAGGTGGTGGCACACACTTGGTTGCGTAGGCATGCTGACGGGGAAACACAGCATGGATTTCATTTTTTCTTTTGCCATGGTCAGAAAATGAGTTTCTTTCTATTTTTTTTTAATAAAGTAAATTACTGCCCAATGCGAGGGACGGCAAAGTGTGCAGCACTATGGGATTGCTCCGCGGAACGTCACAGACCGGTGACTGATACATGGGCGGTGTGAGGGAAACCCGGCGGGTGTTTGCCATCGTAACCAGCTGGTTATAATGGCAACTTATAACCAGGTTTCCCTATGGGAAAAAGCATGCATCAGTAATTATAATGCAATAACTGTGCAGTGCAATAATTACACAATAAGCTAGAATAACTGTCCATTACAGTACAATAATTATACAGTAAAATACAACTGTGCAATGCAGTACAATTATTATACAGTGCAAGAATTATCCAGTAAACTATGATAACTGCAATACTGTACAATACTTATTTAATGCAATATAATAACTATACAGTAAACTATGATAACTGTGCAATACTGTACAATAATTATGCAATGCAATACAATAATTATACAGTAAAATACAACTGTGCAATGCAGTACAATAATTATACAGTGCAAGAATTATACAGTAAACTATAACTGTGCAATACTGAACAATAATTAAGTAATGCAATACAATAATTATACAGTAAAATACAACTGTGCAATGCAGTACAATAATTATACAGTGCAAGAATTATACAGTAAACTATAACTGTGCAATACTGTACAGTAATTATGCAATGCAATACAATAATTATACAGTAAAATATAACTGTGCAATGCAGTACAATAATTATACAGTGCAAGAATTATACAGTAAACTATGATAACTGTGCAATATTGTACAATAATTATGTAATGCAATACAATAATTATACAGTAAAATAACTGTGGTACTGTAAAATAATTATGCAATGCGTTACAATAACTATATAGTAAACTATGATAGCTGTACAATATTCTACAATAATTATGCAATACAATGCAACAATGTATTACTTTGAAATTACTCCAACTGGGATAGCCCCATCAGATGAAGCATCTTGTTTTCTTGGGGGTCCCAGGGAGGGTGCAGTAAAATATGATAATGATGCAAAACACTGCAATAATTATGCAAACCAATGTAAAGTCCAGCACTGATGGTGCCTCTTTTCCCTTACTATAAAATAAGCACCAGAAGACTCTCTGCAGTTCCTAAAGGTGTTGTTTATTGTGCTAATCGGTGCGGTAACAGCAAAGTGCATACAAAGAAAATGGCAGCAACCCAGGAAACCACACATATTTTGTGTCCTGATAATGCTTTATCATATGTATTTATGTAGAACAAGTAAATAATTGTGCAATGCAGTACAATACAATATTTATGCAATACAATACAACAGTTATCCAAAATAATTCAATAATTGTGGAATATGATGCAATAATGATACAGTGTAATACAATGATGATGCCGTGCAGTACAATAATAATGCAGTAGAATACAACGACCATGGACTACATTACGTACATACATACAAACATACGACTATGCCAGCAGATAAAGGCCTTATGGTCGATCTAGTCTGCTTGAGTGTGTAGGTCCCCCCCTTGTCTAGAGATGGATCTCTCCCCTTCCTCAAATCCCCCTGACCCCCTCCGAGTCCCCCTCCCCTTCCCCTTTCCCCTGTTCCAGCCTCTCTTGAAGCTATCCTTCATTTTATCCATTATGGGAACTCATTCCACTTGGCCACCACCCTCTCGGTGAAAAAGTGCCTCCTCATCTCTCTCCTGATTCCTCCCCGTACTAGCTTTAGGATATTCCTCCTAGTGGACTTGTTCCCACTAAGGCAGGAGAGGCCATCTACATTCACCCTGTTGATACCTTGCAGGTACTTGAAGGTCTCAATCATATCCCCCATCTTCTTTCTGTCCTCAAGAGAGTGCACATTGAGCCCCTTTAGCCTCTCCTTGTAGGTGTTGCCCTGCTGACCCTGGATCATTTTGGTCACTCTTCTCTAGACTGTTTCCAGCAAGTAAACATCCTTCTTAAGATAAGGGCACCAATAGTTCACTCTGCATCCCAGGCGCAGTCTCGCTAGTGATGTGTACTGCGGATCAATGACCTCTGCGTTCCTGCTAGTAATCCCCCTGGCTAGGTAGCCCAACATCCAATTTGCTTTTACTGCTGCTCTTCTGCAGTGTGCCAAGAGCTTCAGGTCACTTGTCATGATTACCCCCGGGGCCTTTTTCTTCCTCTGACTTGGTTACCTGCACCCCACCAAACCAGTCTCTGGGTTCTGCTTTGTATAATCCAGGCAGATTTTACCTTTGATCTCATCCACTGTGTCACTGATGAAGATGTTAAACAACACCAGACCAAACACTGATCACTGTGGGGCCCCACTGCTCACTAACCTAGCTTCCCAGAGTTCCCCCTGACCACCACCTTTTGACTTCTGTCTTGCAGCCAGTTTTTGACTCATCTAGTAAGTTTGGTCCCCACCCCAGGTCTTCCAGTTTCCTGACCAGTCTCCTATGAGGCACAGAGTCGAAGGCCTTACTGAAGTCCAAATATAGGACATCAGCCGCTTGATTCCTGCCTACTGTCCTGGTCACCCATTCAAAAAAGCTAGTCAAATTAGTCTGACAGGGCCTTCCTGGCACAAACCCATGCTGCCTGTCATCCTGTAGGGCATTTTCCTTGAAAAAGCTCACCGGTTTTTCCTTCAGGATAGTCTCTATCAGTTTCCCCACTATTGAGGTCAGGCTGAACTCCCTGGTTCATCCCCATGGCACTTTTATGGAGGGGCACCACATGTGCAGTTTTCCAGTGCCAAGCACACTCCCGACCTCTGGAGAGGTGTTACACAGGTCTGCCAGGGGGCCACCTGCACCTCCGGCCAGTTCCTTCAGGACCCTTGGGTGCACACTGTCTGGCCCTGGGGATTTGTCTGCCTTCAGGGGTCCTTAGGCCCTTATGCACCCTGTCCACCTGTATTATGCTGTCCGTGACTCCCCATTCCCAACCCCCACACCCTGCTCCCCACGGCACTGCTCTATCCTTCTTTCTAGTGAAGGCAGAGCAGAAGTACAGGTACAGAAAGTCACAGAACACTTACCCACCCAGAAAAAACAAGAGAAACAGTCATGGTTACCTCTCCTATTGAGGTGCTTTTGTTTTTGTACACTCCTTCTGATGCAAGTAAATATTATTTGAATTATAACCATTTGAGTGTTTTTCTTGTTTTTCTGGATGGGTGAGTGTTCTGTGACTTTCTGTACCTGCGTTCCCGTTGTGTCACATTGAACCCGGTCCCCGCTGGGCAGCTCCTTATTTCCTGGCAGAGCAGAAGTACTTGTTAAGTGCCTCTGCTTTTACTTCACTTCCTGCTGCCCAGACCCCTCTTTTTTAATCTAACAATCTCATCTTTAATATCTCTCTTTTCCACTATGTGTTTGAAATGGCTTTCTCACCTGATTCTACTCCCTGTGCTAGCTACATCTCCCCTGTAGCCTTGGTCTCTCTAATCACTCTCCTCGCCACCCTAGTTTTTGCACAATAAACCTCCCTATCCTCCTCATTCCGAGTACAGTTTATTTATGAAAGGCTACCTTCTTTTCACTCATCACAAATTCCACTTCCCAGCTGGGCCTTTAGGCCTTAGGATTCTGCTTTTGATTTTGGCACACTCATTAGTGGTCTCCATCAAACCCTCCTTTATTATGGCCCATTTCTGTTTCACCGCCATCTCCTTTCTGATCCCAGCAAGGTGACCTACCAGCCTCTCCCCGATTACTAATTTTCAAATAAAATAACATTTCTCCCATCCTATTGAGGTCAGCCTTCCTGAAGTCCTGACCACCCCTCCGCCCATGTCCAGGTTGAACCGCACTGTGTGGTGGTCACTTCCTGAAAGTGGTGCTTCCACCTTTACATCCCGAACATGTGCACCATTGGACAGGACCAGGTCCAGTACAGCCTTCTCTCTAGTGGGCTCCATGACACCCTGGTCCCGGGATTCACACCGAAATGCATCCAGCAGTACTTGCTTCCTGGTGCTGGAGGTAGCCACAATTTTCCAAACCAACCCAGGCAGACTGAAGTCCCCAATTATTACTACCTCCCTCTTGCCTGCGAGTTCCATGATCTGGGACCCCAGTACCTTGTCTAAGTCCTCATCCTGTGCAGGCGGTCTGTAATCTACCCCTATCATTAGTTTTCTCTACTCAGTGGGTCTTACCTGCACTCATAGTGCTTCAGCCTTTCCATCCACACATTCCACTCTGGTGCAGGTTATCCCCTCCTTCACATGCAGAATAATTATGCAGTGTGTTACAATACAATGCAATAATTATGCAGTACGTCAATGGTGCAAACACAACAGTAAAAGGTAGAAAGAGAAACAAAAATAAAACTATGTGCTAGGAAAGCATGCAATGCAAAAAAAAAAAAGATAAAGATATTTCAGTGCACAGTGCAAATGTTATAAAGCAACACAAAAAACAGCAGCAAAACATGACCATTAAGTGCAGGAGTAGACTGGGTGTGGTCTCAGAAAAGAGCTTTCAGGGCAGTAGGAGATGGAGAGGAAACTGTGAGGAGGGAGGGAGGACAGAAGGCAGAACCAAAGCTAGGGGAATGGGTACAATGATGCTGACTGCCCAGCAGTGGGCATGGTGCAGGGCATGGAGAAAGAGTCATAGGAACAGAGGGAGTAAGAGGAGAGGGGCAATAGAGGAGGGAGCTGAGATAGCAGGGGTGGAATCCAAACCAGAACTTTGAGATAAGGGAGGCCGAGTGGGAGAGGCATCTGTGTGAGAAAGAGAGGGAGAGAGAGTAGCGAGCAAGGGAGGAATAGTGAGAACAGTGAAGGAAAAGAAGAATCAGCATTTATATAGCACTTTTTCATGCAAATTGTATCCCAAAGTGTTTTACAAGCAATGAGAGACACGTAGTAAAGTGATTGGGTGTGTAGTGCAAGCCATTTTGCACATCAACACCCACACACAGCCTTGGACAATTGTATGAACTGGTATTATGAGAAGGGGAATGTTGGCCACAACACCGGGGAAATTCCCCTCCTCTTGGGGGTGGGGTGCTATTGGCTGTATTCCCAAGACAGCAGATCCAGAGGCTGCAGAGGAGGAAGTACCGCAGCAGCCTGGGGAGACATCCTCCCTCCAAGACAGTGTTAGCTAGGAGGATGACAGAAAACAGTTTCAGATTCTGGTTACTGAACTGAGTATCAGAGCTAAGATGGAGATAGCCACTCAGGAAGGAGATTTGGAGCAAGACTTTTGAATTTGCCCAGAGACACCAGAAACAGATATTGCTGCGGCAGAAGCCTAACTTGAAAAAGAGGTGGCAGACCACCGAAAAATGCTAGTAGTAATGCTAGCTGAAAATCAAGAGCATTACCTGAAGCCAAAAGAAGCCCTTAAAAAGTGAGTTTCTGTGCCTCTTTGGACTGTTCCAACAAGTTTGCCTCCTGCAGTGTCTGTGAGCAGGTCAAAGGAGCTGGAAAATGGAGTAGGACAACCATCCAACTTTGACAAACAGCTGATCCAGACAACTATCAGAACGCTGACAACAGCTCGAGGGCAGATATCAGCTGCATTTGGTGTCAAAGAATAAAGCATTACAGAGGAACCGTGGTCACCAGAAAATATGCTGCAAAATGTGGGCTGGACAAAGGCAGCTGATGGTGGATGGGTTCTGGACACAGACTGGGATCTAACCTTTCCCCTTACTTCCCAAACTGAGCAACAACATGGTGTTGTGTACACGGAGGTGCAGGAGGGAGAACTGGGTCCCATTGCAGGTCAGAGTAGGAGAAAAACACAATTGGTTTTGACCACAAATGCTCAGCAAACTCCGGTAAATCACTCTTTGTTTGACTAACAAGCTAAAAAACATAGTGGGGAGGATAAACTTGAAACTCTGATAACAAGCATTTGTCAATTCCGAATGTTGATTGCGTTGGTGTGTTGAGCTCGCTCACTACCCCTCTGTCATTCGCTCAGTCTGTTTCTCCCAGTGCTGCAGGCTGCTCTATTGTACTGGGCTCCTGCCTGCATTGACACCTTGTTCTGCTCACTAGGAAATATGCAGCTGTCCCGACAGAGCTCCGTTGAGGTGGCTCACTCCCCCTCTCTCACTCGCTCATTCTGTTTCTCCTGGCGCTTCAGGCTGCCCTTTTGTACTGGGTTCCTGCCTCTGTTGGTGGCTTTTTCTGCTCACATAGAAATCTGCAGCAGTCCCGACACAGGTCTGCTGAGCCTGCTGACTCCCCCTCTCTCACTCGTTCCGTTTCTGCCGGCGCTGCAGACTGGCCTTTTGTAGTGGGCTCCTGCCTGCACTGCCACCTTTTTCTGCCAAAAAAGAAATCCGCAGCAGTCATGATAGAGCTCCATTGAGCTCGCTCACTCACTCCCCCTCTCTCACTCGCTCGTTGTGTTTCTCCCACCGCTGCAGGCCATCTTTTTCTACTGGGCTCATGCCTGCATTAATACCTTTTTCTGCCCATAAAGAAATCCGCAGCAGTCCTGACAGCGCTCCGGTGAGTTCGTTTACTCCCCCTCCCTCACTCGCTCTCTCGTTCTGTTTCTCCCAGTGCTGCAGGCTGCCCTTTTGTACTGGGCTCTTGCATTGGGGCCTTTTTCTGCCCACAAACAACTCCGCAGCAGTTCCGACACAGCTCAGTTGAGCTCGGTCACTCCCCCCTCTCATTCATTCGATCTTAATCTGTCCCAAACACTGATTTCCCATAGCGACTGTGCTATTCTCTGGCAGGAGTGCAAAACATATTTTAGCCAGGATGTGAAAATGACAGCTGTACTGTTTATTAGAGGTGTGAAAATGCCACTGTTGAAAATGTGGTGGAAATATTATACTTCAGTGGTTACAAGGGTGCGTGGAAACAGTTCAACGCACGCTTGTAACACAGTCATGTTATGGAGTTTCGTCACCAAATTTTCAACATAGGGATTGTAGGACCTCTGCTCATGAACAGTGCCACTGTCATTTTCTTAATCTGTCCCGAACACTGATTTCCCACAGCGACCGCGTTATTCTGTCCTGCAACTGTGAAATCACATTTCAGTCAGGATGTGAAAAATGACAGCTGTACTGCTCATAAGAAAGTGTGAAAAAATTCCACTGTTGAAAATCTGGTGTGACAATATTACAAATCTGGGAAGTTACAAGGGTGTGTGGAAAGTGTGCAACACACACTTGTAACACAGTCATTTGATGGGCTATCATCACCAAATTTTCAACATAGGCACTTTAGGACCTCTGCTCATGAACAGTATCACTCATTTTCTTAATCTGTCCCTGACAGTGATTTCCCACAGCGACTGCTCTATTCTGCGCCGGAAGTGCGAAAACACATTTCAGCCAGGATGGGAAAAATGACAGCTGCACTGTTCATAAGTAGGTGGGAAAATGGCAATGTTGAAAATCTGGAGTGAAAATATTATAAATTCGCAAAGTTCCGAGTGTGCGTGCAAACAGCGCAATGCACACTCGTAACACAGTCATTTTATGGAGTATTGTTACCAAATTTTCAACATAGCCATTTTAGGACCTCTACTCATGAGCAGTGTCACTTTCATTTTCTTACTCTGTCCTGAACACTGATTTCCCACAGCGACCACGCTATTCTGCGCTGGAAGTGTAAAAACACATTTCCGCTAGGATGTGAACAATGGCAGCAGTACTGCTCACAAAGAGGTGTGAAAAAATGCCAATGTTGAAAATCTGGAGTGAAAATATTGCAAATTCACGAAGTTACGAGCGTGCGTAGCAACTGCGCAGCGCATGCTTGTAAAACAGTCATTTTTTGGATTGTTCCCACCAAATTTGCAACATAGGCTTTTTAAGTGTCCACTTCATGAACACTCACACTATCATTTCATTAATCGGCCCCGAAAGGTGATTCCGTGCAGTGACTGCAAAATCACCTTACGGGGCCGATTAATGACATGACAGTTCAAGAATTCATGAGGAGGGGTCCCAAAACCCCCACGCTGAAAATTTGGTGCCAAAATTCCAAAGAATGACTGAGATATGCATTAAAGTTGACAAAGCCCTATCCATTTCATTATACAGCTTACCGGCATTTCCTCAGTTCGCGGTCGGCTTTAAAGAGTGCAGACGTGCTCCCAGTCTACCAAGGATTGTCGCACTGAGCTCCGGAGGTAAGTATGGGGTGGGGGTGGGGAGGCAGGGTGCGAGTGGGTGGGTGCGGGTAGGAGGGGGGCAGGGGACCTTCTGAGGACAGTTTCCTTTTTTCATAGAAAAACAAAAAAACACGTCACGGGACAGTTTTTTTTTCACAGGGGCATGTGGCATGCTGGGGTGGGCTTCCAGCGTGCCAAAGGACTCTTTCTTTGGGGGGGCCAGCAGTAGCTGATGGGGGATTGGGCACCCTCGTTGGCAGACAATAAAAATGTGGGGGTTACAGAATGCCGATGGGGAGTGGGCTCCCCCATCTGCAAAATCAACAGTGGGGCACCGAAGCCGACGGGAATTGGGGCTCCCGTCGGCAAATAAACACAGTGGGGAGGGTTATATTGTTTGTGAACATGGCAGCAAGCCACCGCCATGTTCACAAACAATATCAGGGTTTGGAAGTTCCACCCTGCAATGACGGGTCACTCCCTCATTGCAGCAGATGGCTGATGTTGCAATGATGAGGAGGCCCCTGATTGCAGCGGCGAAATTGTCAGAAGTTGGTGCAAAGGTTCCAAACCCGTGTCACCAGCAGCGTGCAACGGCATTGGGGGAAGCGGGACAAGCCTTTGCAGGCTGTGGGTGCACTGACCACAACAGTGCCATGCCTCCACAACCTGCTTCTGAGCAAGCTGTCCCAATATGTTTCTTGCGCTGCGCACAATCAACGTAAAAATTACTCAGGAAACAGTGGCCAAAGTGGCACAGTTAACTGAACATAACTGATAGTGAGAAACAGCATACTATAATTACAGGGATGCCTTTAACAGTACAGGGGGCTTCTACGATTAATTGTCAGTCATGTGATGAAGCTGTGGGGGCTACTTTGGAACAAAGATAGCAACAACAAGTACATACAGATGGTGATACCAGATAGTAGTCTAAGAATGACCAACATGAGATGGTATCTGATTCTGAAATGTCTGCTGAGGAGTCTAATGTTCCTCATAAGTATGCCCCCAAATTGGCTGATTTGTTTACAAATAGGTCTGAACCAGCCCCTCAAAGAAACGCTGTTTATATGACATAAATCTGGCATGAACTCAAGGCCAGACAAGGTTTTTGTGAAGAGAAAATTGCTGAAAGGATCTAAAATTGATGGTCTCTGAGATCTATGTATTAATACATGTGCTGGGGAAGTTAATTTTGTTGTCAGCTGTAAGACCCCACAGGGATTGGAGAGGTTTTGGTTAAAGTGTAATCAAGTACAATTTTCCCTTCTTTGGGTTCCTTTCATGGTGATCCCCCTCACAAAACTTATGGAAGGTCATGCACACAAATGTCCACGGTCTGGGGAACATGATCCCAGACCTGGTGGCTGCAATGACGGAGGCTGATCTGGACATAGTGGCAATAACCGAAACATGGTACACCGGCAACCACAGCTGGGACATAAGTGTACCGGGTTATGTCCTGTTCAGAAAAGATAGGGAGGGTAAAAGGGGGGAGGGGTTGCCCTCTAAGTCAAAGAGAGCATAAATGCGACTGAAGTTCAAAACAGGCATGAGCAAACAGAGGAAGTCTGGGCCACCCTTGAGCCAGGCAATGGAACACCCATTCACACAGGGGTCATTTACAGACCCCCGGCTCAGGCCGAGGAAATTGACAAGCAGCTGCTAGGAAAACATGCATGAAATGGCAGCAAAGGTAGAGTTACTGCTAATGGGAGACTTCAACATGCCAGAGGTAGACTGGTCCATCCCAGCAGGGGCCTCAGCTAGGACACAAGACTTTGTGGACTCCCTTGAGGGGGCTGGCCTTAGGCAACTGGTTCAGGAACCTACCAGGGACCGGGCAATCCTGGATCTGGTGCTGACCAGTGGGGACAGGGTAGCAGATCTTAGGGTGGAAGGTCAGTTAGGGTCTAGGGACCACAATATGGTGTGGTTCAAAGTGGACACATGGATACAATCAACCCATATGAAGGCAAGTCTTAGACTTTAGAAGGGTGGACTTTACCAGTATGAAACTACAGCTAAAAGAAACCCTGGAAAAGAGGGGGATAGGTGGGGATGTTGAGGAGAAATGGGCACACATCAAGGAGGCTATAGCTAGAGCCAGAGTTCTTGCATGAACCGAACCCGAATGGAACCAGAACTGTTCATTTTCAATCAGAACTGAACCAAACTAGAACCTCCTAGTTGAAGTAGGTGGTGAACTAGAACCGAATGCGAGCCTATCCTCTTTAAAATACAGAACTGTGTTATACATTTAGGTTTCCTGTATTTCCTTTCTCTCTGCTGGATGCTGCTGTCTGTCATGATTTTGATGGACTGAAGTGGTTAATAATTAAATCATACTGTCTCTTTAACTTTACATGCAACTGTATTTTCGATTGCAAGGTAGACCTGGAATGTGACTCGAGAGGGGGAATTCATTTAATTTAGTGAGCTGCATGATGAGGAAGTTCTGGGACGTGTGACAGCTAATAGCAGGCAAAATGGAATTAAATTCTTGCTATTACTTAAGTTAAAGATGTGTGAATTTAGTTAATTGAGCACTCAGTGTTTCCTATTGTTTTGTCTGTTCAGGAACCAGCTAAGACATTGTAGTCTCTTGTAACCTCATTATTACCTATAACAGGCTGTGCTTGCTTTGCAACAGGTTTTGCCACTAAATTAATAAAATAAACTGCATATACAGTGGAAGCCGCTTAAGCGGGACGGCTGGGTGGAAAGCTAAACGACCCACTTAAGCGGCCGTCCCAGATAAACGGAGTTAGCAATCCGGGCTTGTGGAACTGGAAATCGGATGTGCTCAGAGAGTGACTCCTTTACTGAACAATAATGATGCCACCTCAGTTACATATGGGAATGACGAGGCAAAGGCACGTTGAGCAGCCGTCGATGCAGTACTCCTGGGGGGGCTGAAAGAAGGAACTTGGTGTGAAAGTTTGTGAAGGACCAACATCGGTATGGCAGAAGAAGTCTGTAATGCTTTTTGATTTAAAAAACAAACTTTTCTGTCACAGCGCGTGCCTGTATGGAGCGTTTGATGTCAAATAGCTGCTCCCAGCCAAGGTACGGCTCCAGGCACCAGTCTGAATTAATTTTAGCCACAGCAGAGGATAGCGAGTGGCTCCAGCTGTTGAGAGCTTCCAACACTCCCACTCTGTCAGCCGAGATATAGCTCTAGTCTCCAGTCTGATTTAATTTTGTCCGCAACAGAGGATAGCGAGCAGCTTCGGCTTTTGAGAGCTTTCAACAGCTGCTCCCAGCCGAGGTACTGCTCCAGGCTCCAGTCTGACTTAATTTCAAATCCTCTGTCAGCCAAAGACATGGCAGGCAGGAACTTTGTTGAAATCGGGCAGAAAATGGTAGGTCTAACAGCGATGATCACCCAAAGGGTAGCTATGAAGCAGGCAATAACAGGTGATTTTAGGTTGCTCACTGTAATTAGATGAACAATTATCAGGTGCTTACTGATCCAGGAAAGGTCTGGGGAAAGGTCAAAATCATTGAAAACTGTCTCACTTAAGCAGATTTATGCAAATCTGGTGTCCCACTTAAACGTTTGCAGTGCAGTGCACTTTACATTAAACAAAATCGGTTCCATGGCAAGCGTCCCACTTACGCGGGCGTCCCGCTTATCCACATCCCGTCTAAGTGGCTTGTACTGTATTTAAACTTTCATATGCCATCATTAACTTAACTTACTTTTTAACAGCACTTGATATATCTTTTTTTTATTTTACCTAATTTATTGAATGTCTTGAATGTACTCAACATAGAAACATAGAAACATAGACTTTGACGGCAGATAAGGACCGCTTGGCCCATCTAGTCTGCCCATTTCCCTACCTACAGGATAGGCGGCAGATCCTAGTTAACCAACAGCCTATTTCTTTCTACCCCCCACAAGAATTGCCTTATGTCTGTCCCATGCATTCTTGAATTCTCCCACAGTTTTAGACCCCACAACCTCCTCAGGAAGGCTGTTCCATGCATCCACTACCCTCTCTGTGAAATAATACTTCCTCACATTGCCCCTGAACCGCCCCCCTCTATCTTTAAATTGTGTCCCCTTGTTCTTGCACGTCTCAATGAAATGTCTTGCTCTTTTGTCCTTTGTATATTTTACATTGTTGAATTAAAGTAAGATGTTTGACAAATGCAGCTCTAGTCATGTCTTATTTATATTTAAGAACCACATTTTTTAAGAACTGAGCCAGAATTGAAAAAGTAACAAAAAGGCTAGAACTGAACCAAACTAGAACCCCAGAAAATCATAGAACCCTGGCTCTAGCTATAGCAGAGGTAACAAAGCAATGTGTTAAGTCAATAGACAAGAGTAAAAGGAGAAGAAAACCACTTTAGTTCTCAGGGGTGGTGGCAGAAAAAGTAAGGGTGGCCAGTCTGGTGGTACTGAGGGTTGAGGTGCTGGATGTCACACCTCGCGCCACACTGGTGACCCGGGTTTGGGAACAGACTCAGGTCGCATGGGGGTCAGCCAGGGTGAGGAAGGATCAAGCATCTGCAGACAGCTCTCCTTCCTCAGGGGTGGGGGGGTCACAGCATCACGCTGTAGACTGACACTCAGTGGAAGCTGGGGGTCAGCACAGGTGCGATGTTTAGCAGAGGGGTGGACCCACACACAGGGTGTAAGACTGCCTCCGGAGAGGTGGAGACAGTCAACCCTCCCATTGCACGTGCGTGGGTTCGGGGAGGAAACCGGAGGAAAAAGATGGATCTGACTGGCTCCATGATGGTCGGCTGCGCCAGCGCCAACCCCTGGCCATGTCATGGGGGGATAACCCATGTGGGATGGCTGGGCGGGATGGGTGCAGGAGATGACAGCCGGAGAGACAAGTCCCCTCCGAGGGAGGGGCCAGAGCCACCTGCCCACTCTGAGGAGGAGTAAACTGTATATAGAAAAAAAAAGTAAGGGCCAAGAGGCTAGCCTTCAGGAAGAATAATTGAGGACACAAAGGGATGAGGACAAGAAAATGTACCAGAAGTGTCTGAGAGAGGTGGGAAGGCAGTGAGGAGTGCTAAAGTGCAAACAGAGGAGAGAATAGCTCAGTCGATTAAAAAAGGAGATAAGACATTCTTCAGGTACATTAGTGAGAGAAGGAAGACAAAAGGAGGGAGTAGCAAAGCTTAGAGTGGCCAGTGGGAGATAGTGGAGGGAGACGGGGGGGAAAAGCAGCTATTCAAAATGAATATTTCTATTCAGTTTTCACTGTGGAAGGGGATGGACAGGGCCAGTAGCTGAACTTCAAAGGAGATAAGGAGGCAAACACCAGTCCATTCACAGAGGAGAGGATCCTAGAACAACTGGCAAAGCTAAAGATCTGAAAAAGCCATGGGTCCAGATGGCACACATCCTAGGTCCTAAAGGAACTGAGGACTGAACTAGCAGTCACTCTGGCAGCCCTGTTCAGTGAGTCCTTAGACACTGGAGTGGTCCCAGAGGACTGGAGAAGGGCAAATGGTTGTCCCTCTTCACAAGAGCAGTAATAATGAAGAAGCAGGGAACTACAGGCCAGTTAGTCTAACCTCTGTAATTAGAAAGATGGAGGCACTCCTTAAGGAAACAGTGGAACACTTGGAAGCCAATGGACTGGTGGATCCCAGGCAACATGGGTTCTCTGCAGGACGATCCTGTCAAACTAATCTGATAGATTTCTTTGACTGGGTGACAAAGGCAGTAGACTAAGGGGGTGGTAAATATTGCCTACCTCAATTTCAGTAAAGTCTTTGATATGGGTCCACATAGGAGACTGGTCAACAAGCTAGGCAGCCTGGGGTTGGGACGCAAGGTGGTGTACTGGATTGGAAACTGCTTAAGGGACAGAAAGAAAAAATTACTCACCTTAGTAATTATGTTTCTTCTATTGGAGTCTTGCTGTAATCAAATAAAGAGGCAGAAGACACTGCAGAGCAGGACACTGTGGCACAGGAGCTAGCACAACAATACTCACCCAAATCAGGAACCAAAACTAAACAAGCACAAAGGAAATCCAAAAAACTTCTGATCATAGGAGACTCCATGATTCGGGGAGTTGATACCCATCTCCAGCCAGGGGTGATGGTCAGATGTCTCCCAGGTACATCAGCATGGAGAGACACTGACCGCATTACTAAATTATTCACAAAGCAGGAGAAAACATTGAGTCCTAGTACACATAGGGACTAATCGATTCTCGCCAGCCGGGTCAGTTGTGGAGACCAAGGAACACCTGACTAGGCTGGGTGACAAACTATCATCTATTTCGTCTGGCATCTCCTTCTCTGAGATCCTGCCAGTCTGGGAGAAGGGAGCAGATGACGGAAGGTCAGAGAAGGGGAGATAGGAGCTAAACACGTGGCTCAAGGACTGGTGCCAGGAAAAGGACACAGATTTGTAGGAACTGGCAACAGTTCTGGGAGCGAAGTTCTTCAAATTTGATGGACTGCATCTGACTAAAGAGGGAGTCAGTGCATTGGGGCAGAAGTTTGACGTCTTTGCAGAATATTTAAACTAGCAAATGGGAGAGAGTGCAGCATCCATACGTCAAATGGGAAGAACACCCTCCCCCTCAGCTAGTGGTCAAACAGGAATTCAGCGTTGTTTGCCATTCATTTGCATCACCAGGTAAGAAAAAGGTTTGTCTCCACATGGCGCACAGGGTAATGCCAAACTTCACCCAACAACTAACACACCAAAATCTGGCCAATGGAAAATCATGTACACAATGCTCACAGCCTGGGAAATAAGATCCCAGACCTGCAGGCAATTATGTCAGAGGCTAAACTGGACATAGTAGCAATTAGTGAGGCGTGGTTTACCAGTAACCACACTTGGGAGACTTCAGTACCTGGCTATGTATTGTTCAGAAGAGCGAGGTGCAAAAGGGGGGGGAGGGTGGCCCTGTATGTTAATGAAAATATCAAAGCTACAGAAATTCAGAATACACATAAGGAGCCAGAAGAACTGTGGGTCACCCTGGAAACAGGAAATGGGACAGCCATAAGAACTGGGGTTGTCTACAGGCCCCCAGACCAGGGGGAGGACATAGACACATTACTGTTAGAAGATATACAAAACATGACAGCTAAAGGGGAGGTTCTGATAATGGGAGACTTCAACATGCCAGATACAGATTGGTCAATACCAGCGGGAACATCTGCCAGAACTAGACTCATAGTGGATTCCTGCAGGGGGAGGGCCTCAAACAACTGGTACAACAACCCACAAGAGACAGGGCTATCCTAGATCTAGTACTGACTAACAAAGAAGGGATCACAGATCTCCAGGTAGAAGGTCACCTGGGGCCAGTGACCATCACATGGTATGGTTCAATTTGGCTACTACATCTAAATCATCCCATTCCAAAGCAAAATATGGGACTTCAGAGGAGCTGACTTTGATAAGATGGCCAACAGAGTTAAGCTAGCCCTGGCAAAGAAACACAGGTGAGGAGGTACAGGCAAAGTGGGCAAGCATTGGGATACAATACTTGAAGCAACATCCCATTGTGTTAGACAGAAAAGGAAGTGCAAAGAAGAAGGAAACCACTTTGGTTCTCAAATACAGAAGCAGAAAGGTCAGAGCCAAAGGCTGGCCTTCAGAAAATATAAGGGAACACAGCGGGATGAAGATAGGGAGGCATACCAAACTGCCCTAAGGGAAGCAGGTAAGGCAGTAAGGCAGGCAAAGTCCCAAACTGAGGAAACACTAGCACGAACAGTAAAGAAGGTGACAAGACTTTCTATAGATACATTAGTGAAAGGAGAAAGTCCAGAGGGGGTATTGCTAAGCTAATGGAGAAAAGGGAGCATGTGAGGAGGAGGACCCTGTAAAGGCATCTATCCTAAATAGATACTTTTGCTCAGTATTTACTGAAGAGAAGGTAGGGCAGGGCCCACAGCTCAGCATCATGGACACAGGGGAGGGAGGTGAGCACTACCCTTCACAAAAGAAGGGTCCTACAGGCTTGCTAAGCTCAGGGTGGATAAGGCAATGGGACCTGATGGCATACATCCCAGGGTGCTAAGGAGCTAAGGAGGAACTAGCAGAGCCATTAGCAGAATTGTTTAGTGAGTCTCTGAGCACAGGAGAGGTCCCAGAAGACTGGAGAAGGGCTCATGTGATCCCACTCCACAAGAGTGGTAGCAGGAGGAGGCGGGGAACTACAGACCGGTCAGTCTTACCTCAGTAGTGGGCAAGATTATGGAGGCACTCCTTAAGGAAAGGATAGTGCAACACCTGGAATCCATAGGGCACAGGATCCAAGACAGCATGGGTTTACAAAGGAAGGTCCTGTCAAACTAATCTCATAGATTTCTTTGACTGGGTAACCAGAGTGGTGGACCAAGGGGGAGCAGTTGATGTCGCCTACCTTGACTTCAGCAAAGCTTTGACACTGTTCCACATAGAGATTGATAAATAAGCTAGGTAGGCTCGGGGTGGGTCGAAGTTGGTCAACTGGGTGGCAAACTGTTGACTGGCAGAAAACAGAGAGTGGTGGTAAATGGTATACAGTCAGAAGAGATGCAAGTCACAAGTGGGGTACCTCAGGATCAGTCCTGGGGCCAGTCCTATTCAACATCTTCATTAGTGACCTCCGAGATGGACTAGAGGGTAAGGCTTGTCTGTTTGCAGATGACACCAAGATCTGCAACAGAGTAGATGATCCAGATGGGGTGGGCAGAATGAGAAGAGATCTGGATAAACTAGCAGAATGGTCAGAAGAGTGGCAACTGGGATTTAATGCAAAGAAGTGCAAAATCATGCACATAGGGAAGAGAAACCCTGAAGCCACTTATAGGCTGGGAGGGAGTTGCTAGCAGTCACAAAGGAAGAAAGAGACTTGGGCATCATCATCACTGATGACCTAAAATCATCCAAGCAGACCTCTAAAGCAGTAGGTAAGGCTAGGGGGTGTTAGGGTGTATTAGTAGGGGTATCACAAGTCGTAAGAGGGAGTGAACATCCTCTGTACAAGACATTGGTTAGGCCCCATCTGGAGTACTGCGTGCAGTATTGAGGCCACACCTTCACAAGGACATTAACAAATTGAGGCAGTCCAGAGAAGGGCAACCAAAATGGTGCAGGGACTGCATCAGAAGACATATGAGGACAGATTAATGGAGCTCAATATGTATACCCTTGAGCAAAGGAGGGAGAGGTGATATGATCGAGACATTTAAACACCTTAAGGGCATAAACAAGGTGAAAGAGTCTAACATGTTTAAATATAAGAAAATAGCAGGACAAGAGGACACAGCATGAGATTAGAGGAGGCCGATTAAGGGGGAATGTGAGGAAATTCTTTTCACAGAAAGGGTGGTAGATGCATGGAATGGCTTACCACAAGAAGTGGTGGCTATGAATACAGTGCAGGGCTTCAAACAGGCATGGGATAGGCATAAGGAGCAATACAAATGACTATGAATAGATAGGTCACTGACAGAGCAAAGGCCGATGGCACATTTATAAGGTAGAAAAAGAAATGGGCAGACTGGATGGGCCTTGCGGTCCTTATCTGCCGTCAACTTCTATGTTTCTATGTTTCTATGTTTCTATGTTTCTATGTTTCTATGTTCTGACAAGTGCAGTTAGCCCCAGCCTTTAAACTGCCCTGGAGAACAAAGGGTTAACCTTTCTATGCAGAGCACAGAATGCTGAGCTCGAGCTCGGTTGATGTCTCTGTCTGTTTCCCTTTGAAATCTAACCATCAGATTCTTACGAGCAAAACCCTAATAGCTATTCTATGTGGAAATTGTAAACTTCTTAATAGCCAACTGGCAACAAAAAGTTTTGGATCCCCAAGGAAGACTCAAGTCAGGAAACCCAAAACTCAAAAACCAAACCAAACAAGAATAGTAATAAAACAACACCCAAACAAAGAAGAGGGTGTAAAAGGAGCACCCCTGAGGTGCAACACTGCACCTGCCCACCGACTTCCCAAAATCAGGTTCTGAGAGGGGAGGCAGGGAGGGAGGTCAGAATACAGCAAGACTCCAATAGAAGAAACATAATTACTAAGGTGAGTAATTTTTTCTTCAAACAACTTGAAGTCTTGCTGTATTCTGATAAGTGCAGACTACCAAGCAGTACCTCCATGGAGGAGGGACAGAACCTACTTTGGGAATAGGCTCTGAAGTACTGCTGTGTAAACTGAGCATCACCCTAGCCTGGATATCCAGAGAGTAATGCTTGGTAAAGGTATGGACTGTTTTCCAGGTGGCTGCTTGACAATTCCTAAGAGAGGATATCCTGGCAGCAGCCAGGGAAGCAGCTGTACCTCTTGTTGAGTGAGCCTTCAGGCCTGAGGGTGGAATCTTTCCCAGTTTTTCATAGCAGAATTGTATACAAGACACAATCCACCTGGCAATAGTTCTCTTGGTGGCAGGTTTGCCCTTTCTAACTTCTCCATAAGTGAGGAACAACGGAAGGGAGTCAAACCTGTGACCCTTGGTACGCTCTATGTAGTAGCTATGGGCTCTTTTAACATCTAAACTGTGTAGCCTCCTCTCCCCTGAGGAAGAATGATCAGTGTAGAAAACAGGGAGAGACATAGACTTATTCAAATGGAAGCCTGAAACCACTTTGGGCAAAAACCTTCTATTGGTACTAAGGATCAATTTATCCCTGTGAAAGGAGATAAAATCAGGTTCCACTGACAGGGCCTGCAATTCACTGATACGCCTGGCAGAGGTAATGGCTACCAAGAACACAGTTTTCCAAGTCAAGTACTTAAGCTCTGCTGAGGACATAGGCTCAAAAGGAGGTTGCATAAGTTGAACAATGCAAATATTCAAATCCCAGGCAGGGGCAGGGTCTCTAAAGGGAGAACTGGTGTGAAGCAATCCTTTGAAAAATTTACAGAACACAGGATGAGATGATAGTGAGGAAGACTTTCCCACTGACAGAAAAGCAGAAACAGCTGACAAGCGTACCTTGAGAGTAGCTGGCCTGAGGCCTAGGCCATTAAGATAGACCATATGATCCAGAACCATAGGCAATTCAGCAGTATCTGGGGAAATATGCTTCTTGGAACACCAAATGCTGAATCTCTTCCATTTGGAGTTATAAGTCTTTCTGGTGGGGGGCTTTTGAGCAGCTTTGAGAATATCCAGAACCCCCTGTGATAGATGCAAATCTGCAAACTCTAACTCTTCAAGAGCCATGTCTTGAGATTGAGAGACTGAAGATTGGGGTACCAAATCCTTCCCTGAGAGGAGGTTAACAGGTTGTAATTCCTGGGAAGAGACAGGGGAAGATGGACTGCTAGGGACAACAACAGGGGGTACCAGGGCTGTCTGGCCCAATCTGGAGCAATCAGAATCACTTTGCAAGGTTGAGACCTTATCTTGACTAGAACTTTGAACAGGAGTGGGAAGGAAGGGAAGGCATACAGAAATTTCCCTTCCCAATTCAGAATCAGAGCATCCAGGGGGACTGAGCCCAAGACTGGGGGTCTGCAACAAAATACAGGAAGTTGGTGATTGTCTGGGGCTGCAAAGAGATCTATCTCTGGAGTGCCCCACCTTGAAAAAAACACTTTCAACACCTGAGGGTCCAGGGACCATTCGTGATGGCCTTGAGAGATCATGCTCAGTGCATCTGCTAGCACATTTTCCTTCCCTGGAAGGTGAACTGCGATCAGAGAGGTTTGCAGGGAATAAGCCAGGGACCATAATTTCATGGCTTCTGTGCACAAGGCCGTGGACCTAGTGCCTCCCTGCTTGTTGATGTACCACATGGTGGTGGTGTTGTCTGTTCTGGCCTGAACCACATTGTTCTGCTCTGACAGAGAAAGCTTTTAGGGCCAGAAAAACTGCCCTGAGTTCTAGGAGATTGATATGGAGAAGGGATTCTTGGGGTGACCACAGTCCTTGGGCAGTGAGGGCCCCCAGATGGGCTTCCCAGCCCAGAAGAGAAGCATCCCTGATAAGGACCACTGAATGAGACTGGGTGACAAGTGGGACCCCTTGTCTTAATTGTCCTGATCCTGCCACCATTGAAGGGCCTGGATCAAGGTCAGAGTCACTGGGATCAGTTTGGTAAGGGAATCCTTCCTCTGAGATCAAAAAGCCCTCAGATGGAACTGAATATCCCTCATCTGGAATCTTGCCCCTTGGACCACTGCTGTTGAAGCTGCCATGTGGCCCAAGAGCTGGAGGAAATGCCTTGCTGGTTGCGATACCTGAAGGGTGAAGGAAGAGGCTAGTTCTATAAGAACCCTTGCCCTTTCCAAGGGAAGAAAGGCTCTTGCTCTGACTGCGTCCAGTTCTGCTCCTATAAAGGTAAGAAACTGGACTGGTTCAAGAACTGACTTGGGAAGGTTGAGAAGAAATCCTAGAGAAGTGAGCACTTGCTGGGTCACTTGCAGGTGAGACTTGACTTGGTCTGGAGACTGGCCCACTATCAGCCAGTCGTCCAGATATGGAAAAATGGAAATCTTTTGCCTTCTTAGAAAGGCAACTACTACTGCCAGGCATTTTGTGAAAACCCTTGGGGCTGAGGTTAGGCCAAAGAGCATTGCTCTGAAGTGGTAGTGGCCTGAGGGCAACTCGAACCTGAGGTACTTTCTGTGGGAGCACCTGATGGGAATGTGAAAGTAGGCATCTTTGAGGCCCAGGGAGGCTAGCCAGTCCCCTGGCCTTAGAGAGGGAAGGATTATTCCCAGAGTTACTATCTTGAACTTTGGTTTTAGAAGACGTTTGTTTAGGTATTTTAGCTCTAGGATGGGTCGCCACTCCCCTGTCTTTTTGGGGGTAAGGAAGTACCTGGAGTACAGCACTTTGCCCCAGTGTAGGGTAGGTACTCTCTCTATGGCCCTTAAGGCCAGCAGAGATGAAACCTCTGCCTCTAGGGCAAGGGTTTCTGAGAGATTTGTAGGTGGAAAAGACCTGGCTCTCATCTTTGGACATTTTCTAAAGCTGAGAACCAGTCCCTGGCTTACTAGTTCCAGGACCCACTTGTCTGATGTAATAGACCTCCAGTCCTGGACAAAGTAAGCCAGCCTGCTCCCTACTGGAATAGGAGAGTCGACCCGGGCAGGCACATCAGGGTGTCTGCTTGGCAGGGGCCTTAGGCTGAGGAGTGGATGCAGCCCTGCTCATCCCCCTTCTGCCTCTCCCTCTGAAGAACCCCCTCTGTGAAAAGGGAGAAGAGGCCTGTGCTTGGTAAAAAGGCCTATGAAAAGTCCTGCCCCTGCCCCTAGACTGCTACCTTTGAGGGGTTGCCTGCCTCTCCTTGGCCTGAGCACTCCTGTAGGTGGTTCTGTACTCATCCATTTTCTTCATGTAATTCTCTGTCTGCTCCCCAAACAGAGAATTACCCACTACAGGAAAATCCATGGCCTTAGTCTGGGTATCCTGCGAGTGGCTAGTACATCTGAGCCAAGCCGTTCTCCGAAGAACCACAGATGTAGCCATGACTCTTGATGATACATCATTGGAGTCCACAGCAGCATGAAACTGAATTTTAGATGCCTCAATCCCATCTGCAGCCACTGCCTTCAGCTCCTTGGCTAGCTGGGGGGAGGCCTGTTTAGCCAGTGCCAGTACAGTGTCCCACCTGGACTTCTGGTACCTGGCTGTATAGGCCATATAATTTGCCTGTCTGAGTCCCAAGGAAGATGCCATGTACAACTTTTTTGCCATGGCATCAATCTTCCTGGAGTCTTTGTCTGGGGGGGGTGAAGCCAAGGGAATGCTTGCGTTATCACAGGCAGCAGCCTGCACAACCCCTACATGGCTTCATTGCTGATATAAAAACTCCGTATCTGAACTTGAGAGTGTATACGTCTTGTCAATTCTTCTGTCCACAGGAGGTATAGAATTAGGAGACTTCAGAATTTTTTGTGTCTGCTTCCCAAAAGACTTGTGAAGGGGAATAAACAGTCTCCTGGACTCTGGGATGTCCATCATTTCTACAAAATCAGGCTCCTCCTGATCCTCCATTGCCTCTTCCATTGGAAACTGGAGAGTCTCAGCTACCTTTCTGTAGAACATAAAGTGGGAAGGGGACTCAGAAAGCCTAGGAGGGGATACACTTGAAGGTCTGTCTGGGGAGATGTCCGGTTCCCCAGGAACATCTAGACTTTCACCATCACCATCATCATCTTCAAACTCCCCTTCCTCCTCAAACTCCGGATCATAAAGTTCTTCAGGGGCATAATTGTGAACCGGGGGAACCGACCAAACCGAGCCCCTGCCAAAAGGTGCCGGATCGGTCGGAACCGGGTGAAGCGATTCCACAATCCGAATCGCTCTGGCTATTTCTTCAGTGGTCGGAACATGGACTTCTAGATCCAAACTGGACTATTTTTCTTTGTGCTTTCTTTTAGTCGGAACCGACCCCTTGGGATCGGCTCTCCTTTTGCCTGAAGAAGTATCGCCCTGGTCAGAGGGCACTCCCTCTGGTTCGGTCGGAACTGAACCGGGCTGGCCATCCAGGTCAGCGGACTTCTCTGCCTCCTTTTCCCTCAGTCTACCTAATTTCTTTTCAAGGGTAGATTTAGGAAAAGTTTTGCAAATTTGGCAGTCTGAATCGAGGTGTTCAAACCCCAGACACAACACAGGTGGTGTGGGGATCGGCCTTGGCAAAGACCTCCCCACACTCACTGCAGTGTTGAAACCCAGTGGGCCTGTTTCTTGGGTTTCAGACATGGCCAACCTAACCAAACTTACCCTTTTTTTGACAACCGCCAGGCAAGACTCCCTTATCAGTTCCTAACCTTGTCACGGGTCTTGGGGAAAAAAACTGATAAAAACACGTTTTTTTTTAGAACCGATAAGGACCGGTAACCACACACTAAAGTTAACACAAGAATTCAAACAAATGATCGGTTCAGCTGAACCAATCCATACTTTTTACAAGTTCCACACAGAAATACAGTAAAACACCTATCTAGTACTCATGGTACCACAGACAGAGACTGAACCGACTATGCAGAATAATTTTTCGGTTAGAAACCGACGAAAAACCGACACTTCAACTGACTTTCGAACCGAGCTGCAGGAGAAATCTCCAGAGCGACTGTTCAGTGAGGTGGAGTAAAGAATCTGACGGTTAGATTTCAAAGGGAAACAGACAGAGACATCAACCGAGCTCAAGCTCAGCATTCTATGCTCTGCATAGAAAGGTTAACCCTTTGTTCTCCAGGGCAGTTTAAAGACTGAGGCTAACTGCACTTGTCAGAATACAGCAAGACTTCAAGTTGTTTGAAACAGAGGGTAGTAGTGAATGGAACCCAGTCAGATGAAAGGGAGGTGATCAGTGGGGTACCCAAGGGGTCAGTTCAGGGGGTCAGTCCTCTTCAATGTCTTCAGCAGTGACATTGCAAATGGGCTGGAGGGAAAGGTTTGCCTGTTTGCAGATGACACCAAGATCTGCAGCAGGGTGGATACTCCAGCGGGGGTGGAAAGGATGAGAAAAAACCTGGAATTGCTGGAGAGATGGTCAGGGGTATGGCAGCTAAGGTTTAATGCAAAGAAGTGGAAAATTATGCATGTGGGGAAAAGGAATCCTGGGGCAAGCTACAGGTTGGGGGAGCTGCTGACTAACTAAGGAGGAGAAGGATTTGGGGGGTCATAATCTCAGATGACTTGAAGGCAGTTAGGCAGATGGCAAAGGTGGTGGGAAGGGCCAGTGGGATGTTGGGGTGTATTGGAAGGGGAATCACAAGCCAAAGGAGGCAGGTAATAGTTCCACCGTACAAGACCCTGGTAAGACTTCACCTTGAATACGGTGCACAGTTCTGGAGACCACACCTTCAAAAGGACATTGACAAAACAGAGATGGTGCAGAGGAGGGTGACCAAAATAATGAAGAGATTACATTACAAGCCTTACAAGGAGAGAGTGAGGGACCTCAATTTATATATGCTAGAGCAAAGGAGGGGGAGAGGTGACATGACAGAAACATTCAAGTACCTCAAGGGCATTAACGAGGTGCAAGGGGACAACAAATTCCAGATTAATAGTAGTGCCAGGACAAGAGGACACGACATGAGACTGAAGGGTAGCCGCATAATGGGAAATGTCAGGAAGTTCTTTTTTATGGAAAGGGTGGTGGATGCATGGAACAGCCTGCCCCAGAAGGTGGTGGCAGCCAGTACAGTGGTGGGCTTCAAACATGCATGGGACAGAAACAAAGGAATAATAGATATAGGGAGAAAAAGCTAAAGCCAGTGACCAGATAGGGTCACTGGACGCTTTGTTAGGCAGCTTAAATGGGCAGCTTGGATGGGCCTAGTGGTCCTTATCTGCCGACAGCATCTATGTATCTAGGGTTAAGCAAGTTACTGTACGGAATGAGGGAATAGATGTAGGGGATAATCCCCACTGGTTATAACAAAGATGTGAAGTCTTAAGTTCCCTGGAGGCAATTATTGATTCCAAATTTTCTGGATTGGTGGCTGGCATTTCAGAGTAAAATTGAGACAAAATGAATCTGGGATTTTACACCTTCCAAACTGTTTTTTTTTTTATAGGGAGAGACAGAGGTGTCTGTTATTATGCAGGGTAGCCAAAGACCTGCTATAAATCTGGAGCTTGGACACACCTTTCTAGCACTTGTGATACACTTAAATGTGGTCTCTGTGTAGAATTTGGGCATGTGCATTTCCAATGTCAAAATTACTTAAAATGTAATATTTGAGATGCCACAGGACATGTGTTTCAAAATAGAATGGATGGACCAAGAACATCTGTTTAAAACTGCACAACAGAGATCTCCCTCTGGTCCTTCAAAGCCCCCCAGATTCAGCCAGTACTTCTGAAAACAGTTTGAGTCCCCTTACTGCTGAGCACCAGATGGGCCCCAAAATAAATTGTGTCTCAGATGTTGTGAAGTTGGTTGCAGCCTCACCTGGACACTCTGCCTGAGGGGTCTGATAAAGGGAATAGAAGTGAGAAGCCAGTAACAACCAAAATGAATCCATTCCTACCATGGATATATCGAGTCCAGGCCTTTCTACCTCTACAGACTCAGGGGAGGAGGGCAAGATGACTACAATGATATGCCTTCTCTACAGGGATGAACGAAACTGTTCACTAGAAGGAAGAGGTCTAGGCTGACTAAATGCTCACAAGCTAACATGAATGAAAGATTTGTATGACAGATTTGCTGGTTGAAAATAAATTTGAGGTTCTTTCTGAAAAGAAGAAGGAGGGGGATTCTGACGTTGGAGAGTAGGATTCTGATGCCTCCTCTCCCATTTCTCTCAGTTTATGCCACCAGTTTTACCAGAAGGTAAAAAAGGAGATGAAGAAAAAAAAGAAACAGGCTAAATCAAAAAGTGCAACAGTGAGCGGAAGAGAGGTATTACTTGAATATTAAAGGTTTGGCTTTCCTTACTCTTAATCATGGTGCAGTTTAAGTCTGCCACCTAAATGTTTAAAGAATATTCAAAAATGCCAGGCAATTTTTTTCCCCTGCTACTGGAACAACAATTGGATGTCATTTTTGTACAGGAGAATTGGATGTCTGCTACATTTTCCGTAATGCAGATTAAAGGAAAATGAGCATGGGGCCATCTTTTTGGTCCGTTGAAGATGATAAGGCTGATGGAGTAGGAATCTGTGACCAGGAGCTCCTGCCACTCTAGATGACCGACCTTTTCTTAAATATGTTGCAACAGTTCTTCTGTTTCTTAGCCTAATCTATCCTTTACAATTTCTAGTCCATAAGGTTGGCCACCCATGGGCACCCCTCCCCTTTCTTGACTACGCTGTAGTGTTCTTTTTAATTTTTCCTTTTCCCTCTCAGGTCCTCATACAGGGAAGTTATTTTGGTGACCTCCGAGCTGATGTAAAACAGCAGGCTGTGTTCCTCATTGTTGGATTTAGTATGCAATGGCACTATGTCATAAAATACCTTGATGTATATGCTTTATGTGTATGAAACCTGCAAATGTTGAAAATATAGTGAAAGTATGGTGCCAGCACTGGCTATTTACAGAACCACCTCTTGCATATGTCAGCTTGAAGAATTTTACATAAAGACAAGCTTCTAGTTGTAGAAAAAGTGCTTCTTTACAGGTAAGCGTGAGGAGGGGGCATCTTGGAGCCGTGCTGCTTTGATGTTGTGTGTAAATTGAATAAAATTAAGCACTTTTTCTACAACTAGAAGCCTTTCTCCATGTACAATTCTTCAAGCTGACATATACAAAAGGTGGTTCTGTAAGTAACCAATGCCGGACCCATACTTTCACTACAGTTACTTGTTTACTGGCCAGGCACAGCATTCAAGGTGCAGCCCAAATGTGTATGTGCAAATGTTGAAAATACCACGGCACTAAGTGTTTTTGATAAAGGCAAAAAGTTACTGGGGACTATATTATAAAAATTATGTTACTGGGGTAGAGATATCAGAAAACCCATGTTGAGTTTTTTAAATGCATATAAATTACACATTGTTTGAGAGGTCCTTTGGCACCATGCATTCCTGCTTTAAGCTGAACCAGCCTAAAATGTCATGGTGATTTGCATATGCATCCCATGATGCTTTGAATTATGGAGGTATGTGTGATGTTGTGTTTCTAAGAAACTTGGCATTATTGCCAATACCCTTTGGGAAAACCCTTGCTTCATTGCTTCTGCACTGAGGTTCTTTGTCTTTAGCTTGTTTTGGGGGTTTTCTTTTTCAAGCTCCCCATCACACAAACACACAAGACCAACATACGGAATGAAATAGTTTATGCTCCACAAGTTAAATCAGAGAGGGTAGCTTCATTGGAAAAAAATGATCCCTTTATGGCTACTGCTAGGCATTTGTTTTAGATGAGGACAACTGCACCCTGGATTTTGACAAAATATGTGCCAGTAAGAAAAAAGAATAATCTGATTATGTTGCTTTACAGAAGTGCATTACTAGTGCAGGACTATTGGATAGTTATAAAAGTAACAGAGAGAGGTCAGTGTAGCGCAGTGGGTTATGGCTGTAGGCTGTGGATCTGAAGACCTGGGTTTGAATCCCACAGCTCCCCAGATGCATACTGTGTGATTCTGAGCAAGTCACTTAACTTCCTTGTGCTCCCAGATCGCATCTGGAAACAAGCTTTGGCTTAGTGTGCTACTCCTGGTTAAAAAAAATGCTCCTGTTCCTTTCCAGATACAGTTAACAGAAGCCACAATAATTCCTACAGACTTTTCAGGTCATTTAATACTACACGTGGTAGTAAACAATGTCCAAGGTAGCACAAAGAATAAAAACAGGTTGAATATAGCACTTTCACAAGATGGACCAGTTCAGCAAGAAATTGGAACGTTATCATTAGCAAAACAATCAGTGTGCAGCCTCTATGATAATATAGGGACTAGGCGAACAGATACTGAAATGGAAGTGAAAGCTTGGTTTCAGGGATTTGAGAAAAAGCAGCAATATTGTATATATACCATGGGGGTGAGAGCTTTCTCAGTAGGATAGCCTGTGTTATTTCCACTGTATATATATATATACACACACACACAGTAGTAGCACCAAATTAGTCAAAGGATTTTTGAGGATTTTTAAAAATCCCTATTGAGAATTGTGAAACCTTAAGTTAGGGATTTTGTTTTGTTTGTTAGTGTGTTCACTGCTACACAAAGAGGGTTGACTCATCTGATAGTGTAGCTGAAAATCTACCAGATGGCAATTAAGTACTGTAATAGAAACTGCCCTCTTTCTGTAGGTATAACAAAAATAATTTTATAGGATTTTGTTCCCCTAAATTTTGTGAAGGATAAATAGGGAATCTCACAAAATTACTTGACAAATTTAGCACTACTACTGTGTGTATATATATATATATATATATATATATATATATATATATACACATATATATATATATATAGGATACATGATGGGCATGAGTAGATATGGCAAATATTGTCACCCTTTCGCACTCATGAGATATCCAGAGCTCACGGAGCAGGAGTGACAATATTTGCCATAGCACACAATCTGACCATCATGTATTCGATATATACAATAGGGCCAAGAGTTTTAGAAGTTTTGTTATGCTGTCTTGTGTTCTGTTCCTGTTTATGTGTTTGCTCATTCTGTGTCTGAGCTTTTCTGAATGGGCTGGCAGTGTTATAAACTCTGGGAGACACATGAGAGTGTTTTGTAATGCTAAATGAGTTAGTTTTAGGTAGGAGTGAGAAACATACTTTTGTGAGGCTATATTGATAGAAGTCTGGCTGCAGTGAAGCTGAGAGCATCACAGTAATTGTAATGAGCTGAGAGGCAGAGTGTCAGAACAGCTGATACTGTTTTTTAGTGGTAATTAAGTTAGCTGCAGGCAGAGTGTTCTGTGAAATTGTGCTCTTTAGGATTCTGGCTGTAGTCAAGCGATAGTATCACAGTAATTGTAATGGGTGAGAATCAGAGTTTGAGGGACAAGTGAGAGTGTGTTTCAGTGGTAGTTGAGTTAGCTGCAGGCAGTAGTTTAGACTGTTCTGTGAAGCTGTGCTGTTTAGAATTCTGGCT
The DNA here is from genome assembly GCA_016271365.2 of Neoceratodus forsteri. Lineage (NCBI taxonomy): Eukaryota > Metazoa > Chordata > Ceratodontiformes > Ceratodontidae > Neoceratodus > Neoceratodus forsteri. Next base: position 562,921,833 of record JADMNL010000023.1, on the reverse strand, counting down.
GCAGTCACAGTAATGAGCTGGAAGTTGGTGGTGGGGGGGGGAATAGGTGTGTTTTGTAATGCTCACTGAGTTAGCTGTAGGCAGCAGTGAGACCTCTGAAGTAGTTCTGCATTTGTGTCTATGGTAACAGCACAGATGTTTCTTGCATGCTGAGGGGAAAGCTGCCTAGAGTGATGACCTTTTGTGACCTGTGTGTGTAAATGGCTGATATCATCACAGCAGAGCAGAGGATAAAAATATCACACTGCAGTGGATGATACACTGTTTTATCTCATTCATTTACCACTCACCTCTACTGTATATACTGTATATATAATATATAACAGAAATCAGTTGCAGAGAGTGTTATGTATAGCATATCAAACAGGGAAGGATTATACAGATCAGATTAATCATTTTAAAAGTGAGATGAAGAAATGCGAGTATATTAGAGCACATACATTGCAGGCAGAATTTAGTTAGACATGCAGAAAATATCATTTGGAGATCCTTGTCTGGCTTGTAAAGAAAGAGTAGAGGTTTCTATGTTTACAAGCTTACAAGATACAGCACAGAATCTAGTTGCATCTCAGGAAGGGATTATCAAGATAACAGAACAGTATTTGTGAAATCTGAACCCATTGATGCATGTCCAGCAGGTATAGATTCCTCCTTGGGGAACATAGAATTACAAGCACCTGAGTCAGACAAGATGAACTTAGTGTCAGCTATTACAGTACAAAAAGAAGAAACTGCAATAAGGTCTCTTAAAGTAGGAGCATCTCCTGGATGGGATGGTATTCCAAATGAGTTTTTATAAAACATTTAGTGAAGAACTGAGCAGATCATTAACAGCAGTATTCTTTTTACGTTCGCTTTCGCGCATGTGCAAGGAACGTCTTGGGAGAATGGGACACTTTGGAGGTGTGCCCTTCCTCTGCAATCCCCTGCTCCACTGAGCAGGCGTGGCAGTCCTGCACCAATCGGACGCGGTGCTATGTATTACAGTGGTGGTCTTCTCTTCGAAAACCAGCACTGTGCTTCCACCCGTCCACGCCGCCCAAATCTTTGCTTTCCACGCTGGGAGCCCCACCCCAGCAAGGGCCCACCCAGCAAGGCAAACGTCCCGTGTCATCTGCCGACAGGGGTGCCTAATCCCCAGTGGCTCCACAGCCCCCAGCCATCCTTCTGCCCGCTGGGAGCCCACCAGCGTGGCAAGCGTCCCCGTTGTCTGCCGACGGGGTGCCCAATCCCCGTCGGCTCCACGGCCCCCAGTCATTCTTCTCCACATACTGAGAGCCACCCAGCATGGCAAATGTCCCATGTCGCTTTTTTTTCTTTTTAAAACCTGTAAATTAAAACGGTCCCAGGCGCTTCTCCCAGCCCCCACAACCCGCACCCACCCACTGCGCACCCTGCCTCCCCACACCCCTCACCCCATACTTACCTCCGGAGCTTGGCGTGACGATCTTCGGTGGACCGGGAACACGTCTGCACTCTTCAAAGCCGACCGCGAACTGAGGAAATGCCGGTAAGCTGTATAATGGGCTAGATAGGGGGTTTTCAACTTTATTGCATATCTCAGGCATTTTTTGGAATTTTGCACCAGATTTTCAACATTGACCTTTCATGAATGATGTCACTGATCATGGCATTATTCAGGCCCGGCGGGTGATTTCAGTCACTGCACAGTCACTGCAAAATCACCTTCAGGCCTGAATAACACCATGACAGTGACATCATTCATGAGAAGGGGTCCCAAAACCCCATGTTGAAAATTTGGCAAAATTCCAAAATGACTGTTTTACAAGTGTGCATTGCCGAGTTCCTACCACTGTAGGTTTGCGAATTTCAATATTTCACTCCAGATTTCAACATTGCCATTTTACCACACCTTCTTATGAGTAGTACAGCTGTCATTTTTCACATCTCACCCAAAATGTTTCAGCCCATGTAGCGCACAATGGCGCAGTCAGTGTGCGAAATCAATGTATGGGACACATTAAGAAAATCACAGTGACACTGTTCATGAGCAGAGGTCTTAAAATGGCTATGTTGAAAATTTGGTGAAAAAATTCCTAAAAATGACTGATTTTACGTAGCGTTGCACAGTTCTCATGCGCGCGCACGACGCTTTCAGTCACCAATATTTTCACTCCAGATTTTCAACATTGCCATTTTACCACACCTTCTTATGAGCAGTACAGCTGTAATTTGTCACATCCTGTCCAAAGCGTGTTTCGCCCATGTAGCGCACAATGGCGCGGTAGATTGTCTTGAAATCAATGTATGGGACACATTAAGAAAATCACAGTGACACTGTTCATAAGCGAGGTCTTAAAATGGCTATGTTGAAAATTTGGTGAAAAAACCTAAAAATGACTGTTTTACAAGCGTGCGTTGCGCAGTTCCTGCGCGCGCTCGTAAGTTTGCGAATTTTCAATATTTGCACTCCAATGACTTCCAAATACGTAAACAGCACATAGAAGCAAGCAACATTTGGCATTGACAAATGCTTGTACTTCTTTGTCACTGATTTTTTTAAGCCATGTCCAAGTGCCAAATACCACTGCAAATACCTGCAAGCGAACGTTCGGCATTGACAAATGCTTGTTTTCTTGGAGACAGATGCCAGCAAAATTTGCAAAATGGATTAAGAACATTTTTATTTCAATCCGGAGATAGGAGATTATTACAAAATTGGAGGTCTATATGTCTAGTAAACTCTGATTGTAAGATTTTAACAAAAGTACTTCACAATAGGTTGATAAAGTTAGCAGGTTGTTTGGCTAACCCAGTACACACATGCTCAATGTCCAACAGAAAAATACAAAGCAATCTGTTTATTATCCAAAATGTCTATGAATTGAATACTGTAAAAGGAGTAATGTCTCAGGTTATCTGTTATCACAGGATCAGTGTAAAGCATTTTATAAAGTAAACCGTGCTTTTCTTTTCCAGGAACTGTCAATATATGGCATTCTAGGTGGATTTGTGGAATGGGTACAACTGCTATACACAACAGCTTCATTGGTCCTTCTAATTTTAGGGAAGGAGGGTATGGACACACAAATGAAGGTAGGAGTACGGCAGGGCTGCCCACTTATTCCCTTATTGTATGTTTTTTTTTTGCTAGACCCTTTGCTTAGGCATATCATACTAAATAGAGATACAGAAGGGATTATATCCCCAGGGCAAACAGAGATGTTAACAAGCATTTGTCAATGCCGAACGTTCGCTTGCAGGTATTTGTAGTGGTGTGTGGCACTTGGACATGGCTTAATGTCTTTAGGGGGTACAGTTTACAGAGGTGCAGCCCCTTCCCTTTTTGCACACTCAGACTTTTAATTTCACACCCACCCCATCATATGATGCACAAGAAGTACAGTTAGTGTTCAAAAGCATATTTCAAGGGTACCCACTGACAGCACACTGATCAACAGTCAAAAGGGTTTGCACCCATAGGCGCCGGGTTATATGGGCCCGTGGGACTCAGGCCCCATCAATATTCTCCAGAGTGGGCTGAGCCCCACCAATAATATCACTTTTACCATCCACGTTTTACAAATAAATGGCAGCAGATATGTTTGTTCTGTGACCTAGCGAGTGCCTCCTCCCGCCTCCTGGAATGGGACTCGTCAGTGAGCGCAGAAGCACTGGAAAGCGTGTGTCCTTTCAGCAAATGCCTCCCCCGCCCCGGAATGGGACTCGGCAGTGAGCGCAGAAGCACTGGAAAGCGTGTGTCCCTTCCTCCTCCTCCTCTCTACCTTTTTTGGTGGAGGAGCAGCTGAGACGTCAGTGCTGTGTGCTCCTGCATGCAAATTGAGCGGGCAATCCGATTTTGTGGCAGCGAGAATTGGAGCCAAAGTAATACGTGATACAAGATCATCGGCGGTCGGTCGGAGATCTCATCCGAGAGTTCATGCCAGCATAGCGAGCCATATTGCGTGTGCATATGCAGCACGGTTGGTAAACTTACACCTTTATTTTTTAGCGGATGGCCCAGTCAGTCTATGGGAGATGGGAGAGTCGCGGATGGGGGACACAACAGTCATGCCCTGAGTGTCGGTCGGTGACGGCAAGGGAACAAGCCAGCTAGCGAGAGGCCCACTAGACTGTGGCAGCAGGCGCAGCACCAGCTCTTGGTCCGAGCTTGGCTCATGGTTCTCACCAAGAACAGTAGAAGCGGCTGCAAGACTGTGGCACCAGAACACCGCACTCCACCTCCCACACTGTGGCACTGAGTGATGGCTCCGGGTTCAAACTTTTATAACAGGTCAGAGTGGTCTTGAAAATAAAAAAAAAGGATGTCCAATGATTTTGTGGAATCTGTATCTAATTGGTGCTATGTAAAGGTGTGAAATATCGCGTTGATGATCTATAGTGGGTCGACAACTGGCTGCTCTTTGTGACTGGTTCTCAGTTGTGTGATTTTGTAGTTAGCATAAAATGAGACCAATGTTTTCACTGTACCTTTTTGAAAGTTATTGTGGCAGGGCAGGCCTTCTGATTTAGGTTTTATTGCTTGTTGTTTGGGGGGGGGGGCTTCTGATATGCCTTACTCAGGTACGTGTTTTAGAATGATCCCAAATCATTATATTATACATTTTGAAGTTCAGTTGCACAAGTCTGAAGTCTCTCTGTACAGGGAACCTCACTTAAATGAAATGAAGTGTCACTGCCAATGTTGTGTTTCTGGCAAAGTAGTTTGATTCTAACTTTCAATGACTCCATCCTGATCAGTTACAGGTCTTGAAGTTTCCCTACATCAGCAGTCATTGCATTACTTCAAAATGCTAAATGACAGTAGGAGAAGCAAAGTATAATAAGTCCTGCCAGGGGCACAGAGTGGGTTTCCTGAGTTCAAAGCCCTACTCATGTCATGAGCCCATGGTGCCCTGCTCACACCATTTATGGTAAACATCACTGTAGCACACTATGATCGGGAGAAAGGGCTAATTTGTTTTAAATTTTCCTTTTGGGCCCCTTATGCTGGACTTACCTTCGGCTCTGCTGTCAGTGAGGCTTCTGCTTTCAATTTTTAACTGCCTCATACTCCACACCTCTGGTGCTCAGACCACCCCACCTTACCCCCTTCCCACCCCCAACCCCCCAACAAGGTTCCCTGTTTTGGCCTGAGCAGGACTTACTCTGGATGGTTCATTTATTCTGGATGGTTCACCAACTCATGTTGAGACCTTACTGGTACAGGAGAGGACAGACATTCTGTGTGTCAAGTTAGTGTTGTCAGTGGCAGACTGTTGCATTATCTTGTGGCCATCAAGGCAGTTTACCAAGAAGATGTGTTGGTGAGATCTAAACTTGCATAAGCTGTCTCACTGTTATCTTCACAGCTCTTTACATCATCAGAATAGGATGGTAACAAAGCTGTTACTATTCTGTGTTTTGGTCTGAAACCAGTTATCAGTTACAAAATATGTTTTCCAAATTTTCAGAACTGTTCATAAATCATAGCATTTCTTCCAGAATTTGAGAAAAGGCACACAATCTGGCTAAGCCTATAGTTTGCGGCAATTGAATGTCCCTTAAGTAAAATAAAAGTCTTGTTTCCCAACATCTTGTATTTTGTAATATGATTTCACGGTGAGGTTTATATTTAGGGTATGATGCTGCTCTTATGTGGTACAGGAGCAAGTTCGTTCTTGGTTATTACAGTATTAATAGCAAAGCAAATATGAAAGCTATTCACAGCCTGAACTTCAGTAAAACTAAAATATTTGATTCTTGACAAAAAAGAAACCGTTTCAAAATGTCAACATGTCAGTGACTCAGTAGGTAGCACACACCAGCATTAGCCAGGTACGGTGCAGTGGGGATGGGATGCACTGCAAAGGGGAAAACGAGGAGAATGGAAGGGAATGGAACTGTGACACTGTCAGGAACTAATTGAGGGAGAATGTCTGCTGACTCTGAGGTGGTGGAACTGTCATTACACATTTTAAGTGGTGATGGTGGAAATTGGGAACTGAGTTCTAGTAGGCTCCTACCCAACTTAACCCCTGAGATGAGCATTAGCAGGGTTGACTTGAGGTACGGGGTATGGTGGTGGGGGTCCTGGAAAGCTGACACAAGGGCCCAGCCACCAACTTGGATTCCTAGAAAATGAGAAGGTATGGCCCAGGGTGAAAAACTCATCAGTATTCCACGTCAATATGATACCCTAGCCCTGTGTTTGCATCTTAAATTTACATACAGGGCACTTTCATCAAAAAAAAAAAAGCATAATAAAACCAAAGATTTGCAGAAAGTTGCCAGGTACCCAACATAGGTGACCCACAAAGCCCACCTGGAAATGTCCAGGTACCCTGGTGAGTCAGTCACCAGTCTGACTCTGACTGACAGGCAGAGCAGCCTGTAGCTGGCTGGGGAATCGGATGATCATGGGTAATGGGTATAAATGTGGAATCCTGTTCCTGCAGAAGAGAAGGGCACAACAAACAAGACATTTCTGGGGACACTCAAAACTCTTTGCTATTAACTTCTCATAAGTCCTCAAAAATGTGGTGAAAGGTATAAGTAGCACATTAGGAAGTACTACTGACCTCCTGCATCCTGCTGAGGCAATGGGCTTGGCTCTCATCTCTGCTACCAAGTGGTCAGACTGTGAACTTAGTTATGTCTTGACGAGATGATCATGTGGTAAACCTTAGTTAAAGCAATTGAGTGATCTGACATGCTGGGCTTCATAGCCCACTACCCTGGGGCGATGATAGCCCCACTGTGTAAAAATAAAAATTGTTTACTTACGGGTGAAACTTTGGGAAGGGATCGTAATTTGTGCAAACCATAAACTAGCCGATCCCTTCCCACTTCCTGGACTGCCTGCTCTGCCTCCGCACTCCCCCGTTTTGTGACGTGGTACCAGGGAGAGCACGGGGACGCACCCCATGCAAGCCTATGGGGCTTATTTTCAAAACCTTTTTTTAGTACTTTAAATTACCTTTTGATAAAAAAAGAAAGACACTGCTTAATTAATAGGAACCCTATTAGTTGAGTGGTATCTTTTTTTTTATCAAAAGATAGTTTAAAGTATTAAAAAAAGGTTTTGAAAATAAGCCCCATAGGCTAGCATGGGATGCATCCCCACACTCTCCCTGGTACCACGTCACAAAACGGGGGAGCACGGGGGCGGAGCAGGCAGTCCAGGAAGTTGGAAGGGATCTACTAGCTCGTGGTTTGCACAAATTACGATTCCTTCCCAAACTTTCACCAGTGAGTAAAAACATTTTATTTTTACACAGCAGGGCTATCGCCACCCCAGGGTAGTGGGCTACGAAGCCCAAAGTGTGATTTTAACAAATCAAACATTTTCTTTAAGAAAACTAAGTAATTCTCAAAAATATATGCTGAGAGGGCAGATACCCACCAGTAACAGGGTGACAAGGCAGCAGGTAAAGCAAACAGGATGCTGGGAAGCATAGGCAGGGGGCATCACCAGCAGGAAAAGGGAGGTCATAATTCCACTATACAAGACATTAGTGAGGCCCCACCTGGAGTACAGTGTACAGTTCTGGAGACCTTACCTATGTAAGGACGTAGACAGGGTAGAGAAGGTTCAGAGGAGGGCAACAAAGATGGTGCATGGATTGCATAACAAGTCCTATGAGGACAGGTTGAAGGAACTGAACATGTACTCCCTGGAGGAGAGGAGGGAGAGAGGGGATATGATAGAGACATACAAGTATCTTACAGGGAGGAACAGGGTGCAGGAATACACTATTTTAGGCAAAAAGATGTTACAGGACTAGAGGGCATGGGAATAAGTTGGAGGAGGACGATTCAGAGGAAACGTGAGGAAGAATTTCTTCACAAAGCGGGTGGTGGACAAGTGGAACACCCTGCCAGAGGAAGTGGTGGGGGCTGAAACAATCACGGGATTTAAGAATGCATGGGATAGACATAAAGGAATTCTGGAGGTCAGGGGTAAGGGGCAACAGACTTCTAGGAAAACAAACTGAACTTACAAGCTCAAATGGGCAGACTGGGTGGGCCATAGGCCCTTATCTGCCGACACTGTCTATGTATTTATGTATCTATGTAAGAACTTCTGGATTGGTGCTAGCCTCATTCAGGAGTTCTGTCAGTTCTGTAGTTCTGTTCTGTCTTTGTACTTGTTGCAGGTAAAAATGGGTGAATTGCTAAATTGCTTACAAGTATAAAAAAAAAAATTAGCAAACATCCCTGACCTGGTCCAAAAATGGCAAGATCAATCCGTTTGGGTTTTTTCCTGGCAGTCTTTTGCTGACCTTCTGCTATGTAGAATATCATACCACTGTTATTAGTGTAGCACAAAGCTACAGAGAATTAAGTAATAATGCATGACAGGGCATGTGTTGTGGGATTTACATGCCTTGTGCGGTGTGTCCTGAGGTGCAGCTGAGTTACTTTAACCACACAAGCAGTGTGTACATCCCACTACTACACATTCCATGAAGTGTATTATTGCAATTATAAAATGAATCTGTTACTAAAAAATAAAAACAAAAAATGAAATAGTTTCAAAGAAGGTAAACATTTGATCAGCAGAATCTTTACCAATTCTCTGTTGCAGGATTTACACGTGGTCATGTGACGTGTTTTGACCAATGAGGTTACAGGATTTTCAAGACCCATTTTATAATACAGCGTAATTTTGTTGCATGCTTGCTGCACAAGGCTACTTTTGTTATATGCTGCTGTTGATTTAGGTTTTGCCAGTTTGAGTTGGGAGGCTGTGCCCCAACACCTCCCCTTGTTTTTTTAACACAGAGGTGTGTGTGTGGGGGGGGGGTGGGTTAACCCCCCAACTCAATTAAACATTTTAAAAAAATAACCAACAAACCGATGTGGCATAGAGTGTGTCGTAAGTGGGCAAGTAGTGTAACATGAGCACTATGCTAATAGCAGGAGGTCCAGTGGTGGTCTGGCTTAACTCTCCGATCCCCATGTAGAGCGGGCTCTGCTCCCATAGACCCTGCAGGGGTGTGCAAATCCCATTGTCCCCTATCCGGGGCAAGTACATTTTGATTGAAGGGCAAGTACAAAAAAAGAGTTAATTTAATTGTAATTAATAGAGGGGCAAGTGAAAATTCAGCTACAGTCATGGCTAGGCAAGTAATAGAAATTTTGATTTGAACACCCCTGGACCCCCGCTGGGAGGGGTACAGGGGATTGACCCCTGACATCTGGGTTAGTGGGCGGGGCTTTGACCCCTGGGCCCCACCAAAAATGTTACAAACCCGGCTCCTATGTTTGCACCCAAGCATTTCAGCCAGTACAGCAATTAATACCTGCCCATTTGCTTTAACCTGTTGGGCATGGTGACTCGGACCACCCTCTGGATTAATGACAAGGGACGTGGGACTCTGTGCTGTTCTACTGACCATGAGATATGACAGTTACAGTAGTATTTCAGGTAGAAATACACTGCAGTGGCTATGGTGACCCCAGTGCTGCCCATCACCAATACCTGTTTCCCACTGCCTGAGGGCTGCAGCTTATACATCTCTAGCTCACCTTCCCGATCGACCAGTTCACAGTAGCCAGGACTTGGCCACCCTCTCCTGCATGAGCTTCAGCAGCAGCTCTCTCCCTGCCTCCATCTGGGTCTTGTCATCGGCCCAAGCCTTCAGATGCACCAGCATCTCAAACTCAGCTGCTGCAGAAACAACTGGACCCCGTAAAACCACGGCGCAACACAGTGTCATCAGGAGGAGGTCCTGCAGAGTGGCACACATGGTGCCCGCAAATCTTGGTTACTCTTCCGTGTGATCAGTACTGACATAGCCCAGCACTAGGATGCTTCTTCAGGAAACTTCATATGTCAATTGTAAATAGAAACTGCCACGGGGTCTGGGAGGTATAACTGACATTCTTTTTGGCCAGTAGGAAAGCATGTGGGTGGGGAGTGGGCGGAGGCAGGTGTTCAGACACTAAACTCAACCGTAGTATTACTGGGGAGACATGCATTGTGAGGTATGTCAGTGTCACTGTGAAATTCATGAAACCAACAAATTAACACAAGGCAGAGCACAGGCAGGTAGAAGATGTTCCTCTGTAAGTTAAGAGGGGCTTCTGCCAGAGTTAGTTCAATAGGTGAGCCAGAGAATAAGGGAGCGGGGAGGACAGCAGCAGTAGGAGGAAGTGGGAGGGATTGTGATGTCAATGTGCTAAATACACACGTTACCACCGCTGACTGCAGTGGTGGTTTTCTTTGAACTGTAGAGCACTGCAGCTGAACTGCTGTCATACACAGCTTGTGCATCCATTGGTGCGGTACGGTCACGTCTGCTACATGGAGCACTGCATTGGACAGGAAGGCCACACAGCTTCAAAAAGTCATACTGTCCCACAACATTACTTGTGCATGCACATAAGTGAACGTAAAAAGGACATTGGAGCACATGTTCAAGACTGACAGGGGGCAGCGATTTCTGGTGATGCTGCATTTCATATGGCAGGCTAAGATTTGAGCTCCATTGGGTCCACCAATATAATACCTCCTTACACTAATTTAAATTCATTAGCTCCACAATTTCATTAAGAAAGAGGTTTGGATTGAATGGGGGAGTCACCAGAGGCTAACTAACTATAAATTGGTAACAGGAAAAGAAACATACCTCTTCTGCAGCACAGCATGCATCCTCTCTGAATAGTATGGCAATGGGCAGTTTGGAATAGGGCAGCAACCCACAAATGCAGTTGTTATAACTGAGCTTCTGGACTTTCAACAGGAAACTCAATCATTATACGCAAAATTAAACTCTTCGGTTGCTAATATTGAAGGGAAAATCTGAGAAGTGGAACAGCATGCAACTAGCATGGATGGAACGGTCAATCGACTTGAGAGATTGTTTACTTGGCTTCTCCAAGAGACCCAAACCCTTATGGAAAAATGCAATGCCCTAGAAAATAGGTTGCGCTGGAACAGCATCCGAATCTTTGAAGTACCAGAGGGAGCTGAAGCCAAGAGATATTTTGTGACTTTGTTCAAGAATTCTTGATCTTTTTGACCTCTTGCTGCTTCCAATTGAGAGAGCACACAGATCCTTAATGGCAGCACTGGCATTTAGCACACATGAGGCAAGCGGCCTCTTGGCTCGCCAGCAAGGGTCCGGGACTGGTGGGTGCAAAAACCCGAGAGACAGCCAGGAAAAGTGTAATGTCCTTCTAAACAGTGACATATTCCAATATATATATTTTTTTAATTTAAACTGCATAGTATCAAACATTCAAGTCATCAACATTTTGTGACTGACTTAGTCACCTCTTCAGCTTGTGAACATAAACTTAAAACAATGGATGCTCAATAAATTTATTATGCAGTAGCTCCCAATGTGGGGTCAAGATTACTTATATATCTAGCTTCATGTTGTAGTTGCTGGAGTGCTTTTTTAAAATTCCAGCACTTAAATGGCCACTATGAGCTCCTGTTTATACTCCTGCTACTAAATGAAAGTCTAAGAGGTATGTCATCCTCCTGTTCCTCCCAGCCAACTTCTCAAAACATGACCTCAGTGGAGGAAATGAAGGAGTAGGGGGCACTGCAGGCTCCGCAGTGCACCATCTGCATCCATAGGGCACTGTTAAACCTCCCCCAGCTCCGAAAGGCCCACTTTCCTTCTCCCTATAATTATACACCTGAAAAGCTGCTTGAAGCTGTGGCTGCTTCTGCTGTATTGTCACCACTTCTCATCCTCTTCTCCGCCTTGAATGATAACACTTGCTGCTCAGCTGTCCATTCTGCCCTGCACCGCACACACGTCCAACAAGAGTCAGAAGCCTCGGAGGACCCTACATTTGAAGCAGCTCCCCGCCGCTGGTGAGATTACTGTACGTTTTGAAATGTGCACATGAATTCCAATTCAGCCCCAGCCAGGATTCGATTGGCTCCAGCTCCTGAGTACTGTGGCATAGAAAGTGAACAGCTGATGGAGCATCGGAGCATGTGAAAATACAAATCCAGAGATCTGCGGTGAGATACATAGAGTGAGAAGGAGAGCAAGAGAGCGAGCGAGAGCGAGAGAGAGAGAGAGAGAGAGAGAATGAGAATGTAGCGGAATTGTTCTCTCCTGCTCTTCTGCTCTCCCGTCATGTTACAAACATTCTCTCTCTCACTCTCATCCATTGGTTTGCAATGTGGATAAACAGCACACACTGCAGGTTAGAGATATCAGAAGTAAATAGTTTACAACCTGAGTATGCTGGAGGGACTTTCTGGCGAAATGTCGTAATATATTTACTTCTGATATTTACACTTTCCAAACTCGTCTGATTTGTCTGAAAAAAAAAAAAACATTTAAAGCATAAAAACTTACAAATCTGGTGTTCATGGTGTCTAAGGCATGAGAGCCAGTTAATGCCCACCTGAATGGTGATTGCCGTACTGTGCCATGGAAAACACAATTTCAACTGTGAAGATGACGCAAAATGAACCATTTGTAACGCGAGCCCTCTAGGATCCTACGTCTCCCAGACCAATCTTTGTCTGGTTTTATATTCATATGGTCCGGCAGCAAATTTTAGCGAGGGCTTGGAGATTGGGAAAGCTGGAATATTGGGACCAGAGAATATAGTTTGTGAATTTGCTACTTCCCGATTGTTCAGCGCCAATGGAAATCTTTAGTGCAATTGTTTGCAATGTTGTGAGCACGTACAATAAAATACATTCTGTTGTATCCTGCCCATTTGAAAATTATTTTACTGGAGGGGCCACAGGTCTACAATGAATTTGAAGCTGCAATTGGTGCCCTACAGGATAAAGGACTGATGCGAGAGGATTATGGAGTGTCAGAATACCTGGGAAAAGCGGGCCCTGCAAAAAAGTCGTAGTCTAAAGTGTCTGCAGAAGGTAAGAACTGGAGAAAAGAACAAAGGCTTGATGAGAGCTGTAATTAATTTTTTTGTTCTGAATGTGAGGGCTTGTTTAATTTAATTGCCTACATGTGAGTCTCCTCAGCAATGCTCCAGATAGTTCGATGGCAGCTCCAGTGGATCCGATGTTCGTACCTTGTATCTGCAGCAGCCAGTGGAGTAACCAGCCTTAAAGAAAGTGTACACACCAATAATCTAAACTATAGGCCGGGGTCTTGGTGAATTCTGGTGCATTTGGGGGTAATCTGAAACAGAATTAGATACCCTGTTACCCCCTCCCCATGCCCAGTAAGTTGCACTATAGTCCTTTCTGCAGTCCCCACAGTTCATTGAGTTGCCTAAACCACCTGCCTGTCAACTCCATTCCTCCTGAGTCCGTCCCATCCCAACTATAACAGGTAGGGGCGTAGGCAAGAATTATTTTGGAGGGTGCTTGGATATGATATTTATGAATAAGAAGAAATAAAAGCTGGGGGTCCGGCCCCAAGCTCTGGGGGGCTTACATGCTCTGTGGTGAGTTTTATGTTTTTTTCTTGAAGACACAGTTTTGTTACATCTTGCCTACCCCAATTTCAAGAGAAATGCCACCCCCCCAATGGAATCAGAGGTGTTGGAGGCTCTGGCTGGCATTACAGTCTGCAATTTAAATGGTTGTGGACAACTGGCTGTCAAACAGTGCCATCAAACACCTACCCGTATGCATTTTTTATAATACACTGTGAAAGAGTTCCACACTAAGGCTGGGGGTCACTCTAGGGGGATTACAAGCTCTTTAGTGAGTTTTGGGGCTTTTCTTGGGGGAGAAAAAACAGGGACAGGTAAACAACAATTTAAAAAAACTGTAACATATCAAATATACAGTAGCTTATATATATAAATCAGACTGGTGTGGCATCTTGGGGATCTGGTGACAAATGTAATCCAACCCATGCTTGACTTTCATGGTTAAGAAATGCCACCAAAACCCCTCAGTGCCATTACAGCCTTATGTACACTTGCATATACCCTGCTCCTTGTGTAACTGCACTCTAATGTATTATAGCCACTGATTTTCTGTTTTAAAATGGGTAACTTCATATAATGTTCATACCTAAGTTTTTTGTTTGTTTGTCATCCTCCTCACTCCCCACCCAAATACTGAGTGCATATCAGCATATTTTGCACAACAGAATGTAACAGAAAATGGGGTGGAGGAGACACAAATTTGGTGCCAAGTGTGGTTGTAAATGATGTGTAAATAGCTTTTTCATAGGACAAATTACTCTAAGCAGTGTTTAAAAATGGCAAATTCTGTTTTTAATCTCACTGTTTTCTTAGAAAGAGGATGGCCCTAATTTAGCTCTGAAGTGACACTGAGGCATTTGGCCTGGGCACACCCAGTAGTAGGTTGGTACAGTCAGCTCAGGTAGGAAAATGAATAGACAACGTGGACTATGAGTCATTTCCTGCTGACAGGTTTCTAAGTTTCTCTGTGCTGTTTGAATTGCCCTGTGCGCAGAAAGCAACAGCAATGTCCTTTCCTCTCACCCTTCCTCAGCTAGACTGTAAAACACACTGGCATACAGTTTGTGTGAAAGACACTATATAAAACCAAAATCCGTTCCTTTCCTTTTGTGCCAGAATTTCAAAGGGCACGACCACCACAATTTAGAGTTGTTAAGATATTCTAGTGATGTGCCTACAAAAGAGGAGCAGGTGTTTTCTGAAGAGTTTCTAAAATGTACAGAAGAACAGCAGCCCTGTCCCACCATTTCAAGAACTCCCCCAAAAACAAAATACCATAAATAAAGCAAAAAAGTACTCGAGTTGTCAGGAACTGAACGGCTGTTCCCACAGTACTTGTTACAGTGTTTTGTCTATACATGCAGATTCTGAGGAACCTGCCCCAGGTGCTGGCAGCTCTTTGTAGTACCTGTCGTTTCTCAGTCTTCCACCTGTTCTAGTGCGCACCTTTAGCACAGGTACATAAACCCCCGAGTTTTATCAAGGCAAAGTCCATTTATCTAGCACCTTTCATAATCTGTAGCCCCTCGCGGTGCACAAGCAGCATAAAATAATTTGTGACAATTAGCTGAGTCCAATATAGAAATATTACGTAGTATACTGTTACAAAAGTGTGGGTTCAAACAACTGTTTTCATCTTTCTTGAAGCTTTCTAGCACGGGGTGCGGGGGGGTATTCCAGTGCTCAGAAATTAGGAGGATGTAGTCCAAAAAACTAATGAACCTCAAACTTTTTCAGGCTGGGGAGGCAGAGAATTGAACTATATGATATATGTGCCACAAAATAGGCTGGCAGAAGTCCCACTGCAAATAGGGGCTACCAGTTTCCCCCACCTCTTGCTGAATGGGATTCCTTTAACAGTATTTGTTTGTCAAGCACTTACTACCGCCAGCAGGTTCTGCAGAGCACAGATAAACAAATAATAAAAACTAAATCAAGTGTGTGTGTAAACAACAACAACATAAAGAAACAAGGAAACTCAACATAAATAAAAGGGGAAAACAAAAGCAACAAGTGTTTCTGGCAACCCCATAGTAAGGGTCCCAGGACCCTTGACAATTTTGTAAATTTTGATAACAGCAAGGGGTCCAAGGATGCACCATATGTTTCACCCCAACTTTTCAAACTGACTTTCCTAGGCATTATTTCCAGGTACAGTATTGTACCAGCATGGGGCTCCTACATTTCTGAAGGCTCTACAAGTCAGGGCTTGGCTCTTCCAAAATAAATTATCTACGTGAAACACTGCAGGTCATTCGCTTCTAATATTTCCAAAGGGAAATCAACTATTCTCAAAAGCAAATCGACATTTGTGACAATTAAACATTAGCATGTTTTACTTCAGAAATCAGATAACAAGAAGAAAAAGGCATAGAGAAAGGGAGGGAAGGGATCCAGCCCTCGGATAACAGAAGGAAAGCACAGTAAATCACAGACACTTGCAAGAAAGGAGAGGTAAAAATTGCCCCCTGCTCCCCCCAAAAATAAGTCTGTTAAGAATGCACTATCCTCAGAATACAAATATTAACTGTAGCAATAATAATGTCAATACTAGTAATAATATTATTATTATTATTAATAGTAGCAAAACTAATGAAAAATAACGGTGGCAAGGCCAAAAAGTAGGCAGCCAAGAGAGCACTCCCCCTTAGAACAGTGTGCTACTAACAACCCCACATATTAATATTTTACTAGAAGAGAATCCATGTTAGCGTAATAAAAGTAATAACACCCAAACAGTGCAAAGGCAGAATATAAAGCTGATACCACCGGCACTACTGCAGCAAAAAAATAAACTGGGGGGGGGGGGATAAGAAAAAATATTCAAAGAAAAAACCCAGTGAGACTAACCAATACTTGCATAGCAGCAAGTGGATGAGTCCCAATAGGCTTGTTACAAATAAGAATCTATTCTAATAATCGGCATTGGCCACGGCCTGGACCGCGGCACACCCTCAACCACCCAAGGCCGGGCGGGGGGATCCATGGTATGTATTATCTTTATGATTAGTACAAGACCCATTCCCGCTATGGATTCTCTTTGCTTAACATATTTGATGTGTTCATTTCATGATTTCAGTAACGTTTCACCAGCAACTCCGTGCTACAGTGTTGCAGACATGGTCCGTCTTCCTTCATGATTAGGCTATTACACATGATATGGTGACATGTGATATATTCTATTCTATATAGACCATTTGTTTTATTTATTTTACACTACCTGCTGTGGTGGGGGCTCGTGCTCACTTTCTCTTCCCGCTTGGTGCCCGGCTCGCACTACTGCTGTTACCTCCTCCTGCTAGTCCCCCGAGCGGCAGCAACAACGACCAGAGTTCGACACAGCACAGTGCTCAAGCTGTATTAAACAAACATAAAAAAATGATTTTAAGAACAGCATTAAAAAAAGTCAATTTTATTTCTGTACACATTGGCGTACCATAAGTATGCATGGTTACGCCACTGGCAGCAGCTGAGTGAGAACTGCAGGGCTTAATCTGGGCAGAAATGCAAGAGCGTTTGAAATGTCTGCCAGAGCAAGTTCAGTGGGTGAGATGGAGAATGAGGGAATGGGGAGGACAGCAGCAGAGGGAGTTAGCGGGAAGGATTGTGATGTCAATATGCCACGTACACATACGTTACCACCGCTGATTGCAGCGGGTGGTTTTCTTTGAACTGAAGACCACTGCAGCCCAACTGCTGTCATAGACAGCTCGTCCATCCATTGGTGGGGTATGGTTGTGCCTGCTACATGGAGCAGTGCATTGGACAGGAGGGTAACACACCTCCAGAATGTTGTACTGTCCCAAAACGTTCCTTGCGCATGCGCGCAAGCGAACGTAAAAACTATTGCATGTTCAGATGACATTTGTGTTTTTGTTAAGAATGAAAAGGGTATACCAGCAGTCCTAGATGTAATGAGACAATCTTCAGAAGTGTCTGGAGTGCAACTGAATTTAGGAAAAGGTGTGGGTATTCCTTCAGGAAATCAACAGAGGACTTCAGATTATGTGGCTGGTATCAGAATTTCGGAGTCTCTATAAAAATATTAGGAATGACATTTGGGGAAGGGGATTTAGCCAAAGTTAACTGGGAAGATACTTTCAGTATTTGTGACAAGAAAATAGTCAGATGGACAGGCTGGAAACTGCCAAACCGTAGGAGAGTTTACATATTAAAACAGTTTGTTGTTTCTAGCGTGTTACATGTGAGTTGGGTTTATCCTTTACCCTTAAATTTAGAAACTAGCTTATTCAGTATTTTTCCCAAATGTTATGGGGCAGCAGATTAAATCCCACTAAAAGAGAATTCTCTTATTTGCCAAGGAAAAAGAGGGTAGACGATAACTATGTTGAATCCTATAATGTTGGTGCACACCTTATTTTGGTCAGGAACTCTCAAGATGACTGTATTTATTTATTTTTATTTATTTATTTCAATCTAGGATTACAATACCTTTGAGCCGAGGCTCTTTTACAAAGGTTCCCCGTCAGCGTGTGCAACAGTCATCATTTTTAGTTACAAACATATAGTCATTGACTTACAGACATGTAATAACCAGTACAAAGACTTGAGCTATGAGCAAGACAAGGGAAGGGGGGGTGGGGGAAGTGAGGGTAGGAGATCGGGAAGGAGGTGCAGGGGTAAGGGGAGTATGGGAGGTGGTTGAGGGTGGGGTCGGGGGCAGGAGTGGAGATATGGGGGAGAGGTAGGCGAGGGCGGGAGACAGTGCAGCCAAGGGGCCTTGTCGAGGGAATATGACAGGTAAGGTGCTAGGGGTGCAAAGACTGATTGTAAGTGCTGGGTGCTGGGGCATGTGCAGCTGGAACAGTGGAAATATTAAGATGGGCAATCGCAGGATACAAGCAGTGAGAGGCGCAGCTTGGACTTGAAGAGGCCGAGTGTTGGAGCGGTCGCTATGTCGCTGCTAAGAGAGTTGAGCCATTTGGATGCCCGATAGGCAAATGATCTTTGTCCTTGGGTCGTGCGACATCGTGGGATAGGTTGTAGATGGGAATTGGATCTCCTTGTAGTGATGTTCCTATGTCTAGGCTTAAGGAGAGCACAAACACCAGGTGGGACAAGCCCCATTATAATTTTCTTGGCCGTTATGCAGGTTTGGTATTTTATGCGTTTGTCCAGTTGAAGCCATCCAGATTGGGAATAAAGGTCACATGTGTGGGTATGGCGATGTGAGCCAGTGATGAGACGACAGGCCTTATTCAGGGAGGTCGCGATATGTTTGAGAGCAGTGGTAGTTGCAGACCCATATATGATAAGACCATAGTCTATGATGCTGACGATGGAGCTTAGGACGACTACTGACAGTGCTTCTGGGGTTAGGTGTTTCCTGTGCTGGAATAATATGCCTAACCTCACATTGGCAGACTTTGCAACATTGCTGATATGGACAGCGTATGAGAGGTGGGGATCAAGGGTGATGCCGAGGTACTTGAACGATTGTGTTTGCTTTAGGATGGCTCCTTGTTCGGTTGCAATGGAGAGGTGGAGTTGTTTGTTTTTGTTGTGGGGGCTGCAAAAGACCATAGACTTGTTTTTTTTCTGATTGAGAAGCAGTTTATGATTTAGGAACCAGGAGTCGATAGAGGAGAAGGCCTGCTGAAGTTTATTTTGTAATTGGATTGGATCAGTTGTGTGCCATGACAGTTCTATGGTAAAGGAATGGATCTGAGATGTGTTTTGTCTGCATGGCAGGAAGCGCCTTTGAAAATAACACAGCATTTAAAAGCTCCAGATTTTCAGTTCCAACTTTATGAAAATTGTTTCAATGGCAGGTTCGGAAAACATAGATTTTGAATCTGAAGAAGAAACAATTATATGCTTTAGTTTTAAATACTATAGGCCCACAAGAACCATATTTTAAGTTTTGTAGACCAGGAAGACCAGTCTGGTTATTACTTAGTTGATGGACAAAAAATCCCAGTAAGAGTGTGGGATGTGTTGTGGTTAAGTTCTTATGGGAGACTCAACATGAGGAATAACAACAAACATGAGGCTATGGAAGAAAGAATGTGCCCATATCTAGAATGTGATGCAAATATTGAAACTATAGAACATTTTTTTTATTAGAATGTGAATTTGCTCTCAATTTATGGAGATAGCTGGCCACCAGATTATGTCTTCTTTGACTGGAATGGCTCATCTATGAGTGCCTAGTTCTGGGTGACTTTCTCCACACTCTACAGGAGTATAATAACAGTACACTGTCCAAGTCCTTTCCTTTCCTTGCCTAAAATTTTATTTGTGGCAAGCAAGGTGCAGGCTGGTGTTACAACAGCAACGAATGTCATACCTATCAGTAGGGAGATTATGTGAAACTGCTTGTAAAGAGGTATATGAAAGGGATATAGTATACCATTCCAAGGGCCCCTAGTGCTCTGCAGCAGGCATCTTCTGATTTCTGAGCAATGATTTATTCATTTCTACTGCAGAATGCAGTTCTGCCATTGGCTAAAATATGATGTGATGTCATTGATGTCAAGCAGAGAGGAGGGGCTTCAGGATAAACAAGATGGGTACGGGAGCCTGTCACTTTGGAAAAACTGTATATTTGAATGAAAATTCACCAAAATCAATGAACTCTGCAAATTCCACAATCGCAGAATCGCAGAATTCAAGGGGCCTCGCCCATTCCCCAAAACAAGTGCAAGAGTGGCGGGAATGCTTCTTTATTTAAATGTGTGACTTCGGTTTACTAAGGAATATATTTCTATGGTTATCTAGAATACTGTATAATAAGATTTAATAGTATTTATTGTGATTTCCTAATTTTTATTTCTATGTATGATTTGTGGTTTATTTTGATTTATTGTTTCTGATTTAATTCATTAATAAAATGTCCCTATTCTTGCTAAAAGCACCTTGGGTTCTTTTACTTCCACCTGGACATCCAGCAGAACAGCGCTAGAGGTGGGCAGAAGGGACCTCGGTTTAATGTCTCATGAAGGATGGTACATCCTGACAGTACAGCACCCCACAGTACTGCTCTCGAGTGCCAGCATTTAAGGTATGGGCCCAATGCCGGAAAGGGATGAGAACCCACAGCTCTGTGGTCCCGAGGTAGATGTGCCACCAACTGAGCCACGCTGACAATGATGGGTAAAGGGTAGATAGCCAAAGACAAACAACAGAAGGAGGGGAAAAGGGGCTCCAGCCTGGTTAGGGTTAACTTAAGAGTGGGACCATACACCTCATCCCATAGTTGAAGGCAGAGAAGATCATTTTCAGTTATCTCCCTGTGGGTGGGGAGGGGGCATACAAGCTTTATTCCTATATACTGCACCAAGTTTGGGGAGCCTTTTGCCATGGATATTGTCAATGTGGCAAGAGAAGTCAAGGTGAATGTCACTCTGGTATTTAAAGGAGGAGGAGACTGTCTCCAGATGGGAGCAGAGGTGTAGTAGTCCTGGGTGGGCTCAAGGGAGTGCCGACCCCTTGCTTCATTTTGAGAGGGGGCATTGATCCCTCACTCCTCATAGCCATATGCATAGTTACTGCTGTTTGTATCAACCTGTACTGCTCAGTACAAAAAAAGCCTGCAGTCCATCACCTCCTGACTATTTCTGGCACTTAACCCATAAACACTTCAATAGCTCCCTTTGAAGTCCGAACCATCCATTGCTTAACCTGATACAAAAGGGCTACAAGATACAATGAATTAACTTGCATGTCATTATTAACTGTATCCCTTGCCCTCATCCCACCTTTGCTGTCTCACTTTCAGGCATGATTGCCCCCCCCCCCCCACTCTACCCAGTCTGCTCCTGAGCTGTCAAATCATTATCAGGGAAAGAGAAAGTTACAGCACACATAAGGCCCCTTTGCATATTAAATCCTACAGTGTTGATGAAAGGCTGTAGAATTCTGCAGATCCACGGAAGACTGCATATCTGTACCTCAGTTTCTTGTCTAATTTTGTTGTGGCTTGATTTTGAAGAATGTTCTAACCGGTGGGGTGCTTGGATTCATGTGAAAACTTATATGTTAAGTTGTTTGTTTCATGTGAAATTTGTTGTTGTCTTATGTACCTTAAAAAAAACACCAAGCACTGTTATTACAGAAACTGTATTTTGGAAGTTGGCCCGGTGGCATTGAAGGTTGAGGCACTGGACACCACAACTTGTGTTATGCTGGTGACCCAAGTTTGGGAATAATCTCGGGTTGCCGGAGTGCCAGCACAGGGAGGGAGGGTGGGAGCAGGATCGAGCACTGGCTCTCCTCTCCTGGGAGGGGGGTCATCTGTCCATAGTCCAGCCACCACCGGATGGAGGTCTGGTGGCTGGCACAGACAATAACTGAGTGACTGGTAGTGTGGGGCATCCCGCAAGGCATGACGTGTGTGTGTGTGTGTGCTTCCACACGCGTGCCTCATGTCGGGGGCACATGGGTTGGGACTGGGACAAAAGTACAAAAACTGAATAAAGTACCTAAGGGGGAAAAAAATAAACTGTATTTTGGGGTATGATAATGTGCAGTAACGTGAGATTAAAAAATATAAGCCATAGCTTACCTGACATGCCTGGATTGGGGGGGGGGGATGTACTTTTGGGAGTAGTTCTGAATGACTATCCTAGTTTGAAAAGGGTATATGAAAACATATTAAAGCCTTACAGTCTGAAAAAATCATGGAACTCGCCCCTGGCATATGAAATAATTGCTGTCCACACTTGAAATAGGTGCAAACAAATCAGCAGTTTACTGAGAACAGCAAAATAATGCAGTGTACCTCATGCAGAAGGCGAAAAGACTAACGTTTCAATCCTTCGGTCTTTTTCAAAGTGTGCTCCCTCTAGAGGTGCCTTGGATTTATACACATAGGTGAAAGTCCATTTTGAATTTTTTCTTTGCAGCTATTAATTTTTGCTGCCGGCCTACATCCAGAGGGCACCCCCAGCCCCGTCCCCCGATGTCCACCATCCGGCACTGACCTGGATCCAGGGCTTGCGGCCCCCTGGCGGGGCCGGCGGGGTTCCCCAACACCCCACCAGAGACTGGATTCAAGGGGCCAGTGCCGTGGCTGGCCGGGAGCGGAGCCTGCGAGGTGCCCTCCATCACACTGCTGCAGCTGGTGTTTTTCTTTTTACATTCCCCTAGGGGTCGGGGCGTGCAATGACACCTGCAGAGTGGAGCACGCATGTGTCCGCACATGCTCCCCTCCAAGCATCTGCCCTGACTCCTCCCTTGTCTGCAGCGTGGCAGCTGTGTCCCCCAGCCTCTGCTAGGGGCAACCAGGCACTGACAGCTGAAGGGCCCCCTCTGCGGAGAAGGAGAGCAGTCCATCGGACGCTCAATCCTTTCCCGCCCCTGCTAACCCCCGCCAGTCTGTGCTCGTTCCCGAACACGTGTCGCCGGCATTGTGCAAGGTAAGGCGACCAGCGCCTCAGCCCTCAGCACTACTGGGCAAAGTGCCAGTGCATACAACAAGTGAAAACACATATCAAGTATAAATACAAAACACCAAATACATATACAAAAAGGTGCACAGATCCCAAGCCACAAAAGAGTTATACTAATAAGACTAAACAGGTAGAAACAAGAAGCAATTTCTAAGATTCATTTTCAAGCAGGCTAAAGCTACTCTAACCATTAAGGTCTACCTGAGTGGCTCTTTTTCCATTGTATTAAAGCCTTACTCCGGTCTTGATTCAACAAAGAAAGTGCCATGTTAGTGGTTCTGTTGGTATGCTTGTCTCTAGGGCTTGAAAATAGAAAGGTCGTGGGTTCTAGTCCCACACCAGGAACTTAGGTGACTACCCAGTACTGACACTGTAGTGCTCTATTATGGGGCATTACACTGTTGAGAAACAAACCTTGGCTTGTGTACCTTTTTTGCAACCCATATGTAAATTAATAATGTGTAATATTCTGTTCCTATTAATGTGCAATATTTTATATAAACTAAATTTTCTACGATGCCTTTCTTTGCTCTTTTGTCAGGTGTTACTGAGTCAATACTGATAATTCTGGGTATATTGGGGCGTATAATGGTTTTTCATAAATTTAGGGCCCCAGAGCCATCAATTCACTGGGGGGCCCCAACACTGTAAAGCTATCCCTACTTGGGGGGTGATGGGATCGATGGACCTCCTGGTTGGTTGGTGGGAAGGTGGGGTGAAAGGACTACTGGGGGGTTGAAGCTAGAGAAGCTTCTGGCTTGGGAATCTGGTCTGTAGATGTGGCTTGTGTGGAATGAAGCAATAGGCCTCCTGGTCTGCCTGGGGGTTTGGAGTGAAGGGCATACTGGTGTGGCTGGGGTTTGTGTTGTGGGGAGGGCATCATGGAAGTAATGGTGCCAGTTAGCATTGTATGCTGGGGGTTGGAGTTGAAGCCAGGCTTGCTGGTCTGGCTTTGGGATCTGACTTGGGAGGGGGGCTTGGATCGATGGACCTCCTAGTTGGTTGGGGGGAGTTGGAGTGAGCCTGCAAGTGGGGCTTGAAGTGAATGGAGCTGGTCTGGCTTGGGAATCTGGACTGTTGTTGTGCCTTGTGGGAGAAGTGGAGTGATGTGCCTCCTGGCCTGTCTTGGTGGAGGAGAGTTTGGAGTGAAGGGCTTACTGGTGTGGCTTGGGGGGTTGTTTTGTGGGTGATGTTGTGGACGTAATCTTGCCCGCTGATGTTGTGTTTGTGTGCATGGGGGGGGGTTTGAGCTTAAGGCTTGCTGGTCTGGTTTTGGGATTCGCCTGTTAATGTGGCATATGGGGGATTAGATGGATGGATCTCCTGGTTGGTTGAGGGGTGGAGTGAAGGGCCTACTGGTGTAGCTTGGGGGTTATACGAACATATGAAATTTGCCAGCAGATAAAGGCCTAGAGGTCTATCAAGTCTGCTCGAATGTGCAGCTAGCACCTCTTATTCTGCAGCTGCCCCTCCCTTCCACCCTTCCCCTTCATTAACCCTCCCCCTTGTCCTGTCCCATCCCCTTTTGAAGCAGTCCCCTGTTCTACTGCATACCACTTCTGCAGGTAACGCATTCCACCCAGCCACCACCCTCTCTGTAAAAAAGTGTCTCCTCATCTCCCTCCTGAACCTTCCTCCGCCAGTCTCATATCATGGCCCCTGGTGGCCCTCCCTTCCCTTACTTTGAACAGCCCCTCTGTACCCTTCTTGTTTATTCCTTTCATGTATTTAAAGGTTTCAATCATGTCACCCCTGTCCCTCCTCTCCTCCAGTGAGTACATGTTCAACTCCTTCAACCTCCTCTCGTATGTTAAGTCCCCCAGCCCCTTGATCATCTTTGTTGCCCTGCGCTGTACCCCCTCCAGTTACTTAATGTCCCTCTTCAGATACGGGTGCCAGTACTGCACGCAGTACTCCAGGTGTGGTCTAACTAATGACCTATACAGTGGCAGAATCACCTCCTCCCTCCTCGAGGATATACCCCTTGCAATACAACCCAGCATTTTGTTGGCCTTTACAGCTGCCTTCCTACATTGTGCTGAGTTGTTCATTGACCCTGTAATGAGCACACCCAGAACCTTCTCCTCCTCTGTCTGGGCTAGCAGCACTCTCCCCAGCTGGTAACTCCTCCTTGGGGTTATTTTTGGAATGAATGATCTGTTGGTCCGCCTTGAGGAGCAACCAATCCAGGGTAACCAGTCCTTCACTCAAAGCCTCCCATCAACCATGGCTCTTCACTTCAAAAGCCGGGGGGGGGGGTAGCTTTTGTGTGTGGGGGAGGGGGTGAGGATTGAGATTTAAAAATTATGTTTGAGGATGTTAAAATGTATGTGGACCTTGTGTGGTCATAAGTGTGGATAATTTTTTTTTTATTGTTCTTTGTTAAGCAGGTAAGGCCCACTAAGCACAAGTTTCTGTTTTCAGGGGCAACCTGGGAACTTTTTAACAGTTCATCTTAAAATGGAGTTTTTTTGGGGGTAGGGGTCCATAGTCTTTGAAGTGTTTTTGATTGAAGAGTACATTGCAGTATGTGTTCCAGACAGGGTGGGACAAATCAGGTAGCCAATGGCTACTAAAAAATTTGGTTTGGCTACCAGATTTCAAAGTTTCCAGCCAACTGGCTACCTGCCTATGGAAGTGATTTTTGAATCTTTAAAAATGATGGACATTTAAAAATATTGATTTGGGTACCAGTTTTTAAAAGCTATGGTCTAAGCTGTCCACCAGCTCACAAACTGATTTGTCCCTCTCTGGGTCCAGACTAAGGGTACTGTGTTTTGTGGTGATGGATGGGGGTTGGGGGTGGGGCTGGAGCAAAGGACCTGCTGATCAGACTTTGAGAATGCCCAATCTCTTTAAGATTGTTTAAAAGGTGATATGTTGTCCAAATATTGTCTGAAACGCGTTTTTAATCATTTGTAGTGCAGAGCTAAATCTCCAATTCAAAAATAATACTAAAGGCACCAGGGGGCACCCACTTCAGTTTAGGCACATTAAATACAACACTAATAGAAGGAAGGCCTTCTTCACATAGAGGGTGGTAGCCCCGTGGAATGAGCTTCCTTTGCCGCTCATTTGCTGTAGATCAAAGCATCAATTTTAAACCCAGCTGGATAACTATATAATGGATAAGGGTAGATTAGATACTGAGGGTCACCCTATGGGTGAGGAAAGGAGTCTCTATTTGCACTGGTGTGATCTAGAGACCTCCAGCACAAGGGTAGAAGTTAGATAAGGTACTGCTGGAAGCTGTTGGCAAGATGGCAGAAAAGGGGAAGGTGCTGCTGGTGGGGGACTTCAATCTGCAAGATATAGATTGGAACTTCCCGGCTGCAGCTTCAGTTAGAAGCAGGTACATCCAGGCCCCCTGAGGAAACTCTACTGGGGTAGTGTGCGTCTACATGTAGGGGTTGGCTCCTGTTTTGTTTTAAATCTTTTTTATTTTGACCTATTTGGGGTGGCTCAATAAATGGCAATTTAGCCTTTAAACATACAAAAATGTGTATAGTCACTTTTTACTCCTGAGTGCGAGTCACTTTGGTTTGCCATACATCCTGGACTCCCTGCAAGAGGTGTTCCTCAGGCAACTAGTCAGTGAACTAACTCTTGATGGGGGCAATTCTGGACCTGGTACTCGCTAACAGGGACAGTGTTGCAGACGTCAAGGCAGGAAGCCTCTTGGGGACCAGTGATCACTGTACAGTGTAGTTCAATGTAATTACAGCTGTGGAATTGAACCACACAAGGTCAAAGGTCCTGGGCATCAGGAGGGCAGATTTTAAAACAAGAGTGAATGCCATAGAGATGACTTGGCAAGGGGGATGTCTTGATGACCTTGAGGGTGGGGTGGAGGAACAGTGGATAAAGCTAAAAAGGGCAATGGGAACAGCAGCACACCTCTGCATTAAGCAAGTGAGGAAAAGCAGGAAGGAAAAGAGACTGCTCTGGTTCTCAGAAGAAGTGGCAGAAAAGGTAAAGGCGATAACAGCAGTGCTCAGAAGGTATAAGGAGACGCGGATAGAGAGGTGCATCGGGGAAACAGAGGGAAGCAGGGAGAGCAGTAAGGAGCGTGAAGGCACAAACTGAAGAGAGAATAGTCAAGGTGGTGATTAAGGGGGACAAGACATTATTTTTAAGTATGTAAGCAAAAGGAGGAAGACCAGAGGCAGGATTGTAAGGTTACAAGGGGAAGGGGGGGACTGTGCAGAGGGGAATTAGGAAAAGACAGACATTCTTTCTGAACAAATATTTGTGTTCAGTGTTCACAGAGGAAGGAGAAGGGAAGGGGCCACAAAAAGGTAACAGAAGCATTGGTGGGCGGGGAGGGAGGAGGAGGAGGGAGGTGGACATTAGTCCATTTTCAGAGGAGAGAGCCCTGAAGGGACTTGTTAATCTGAAAGTGGACAAGGCGAAGAGGCCAGATGGGGTGCATCCAAATGTGTTGAGGGAACTCAGAGAGATACTGGCTGCAGCTCTGACAGTCCTGTTTAACATCTCATTGGAAACAGGAGTGGTTTGGGAGGACTGAAGGAGGACAGATGTAGTCCCACTACACAAAAGTGGTAGCATGGAAGAGGCTGGCAATTATAGGCCAGTCAGCCTGACATTGGTGGTGGGAAAGTTAATGGAGTCACTGCTGAAGGAAAGATTGTGGAATATCTTGAATACAATGGGTTACAAGACCCAAGACAGCATAGATTCATGGGGCGGGGGGGTCATGTCAAGCAAATCTGATGGATTTCTTTGACTGGGTGACAAAAGAAATTAGATTGGGGTGGAGCAGTTCAAAGCCATTCCACATAGGAGACTAGTAAGCAAACTGGGTAGCTGAGGAGTGAGTACAAAGGTAGTAAACTGGGTAAGAAATTGGTTAGGGTATAGGTGGCAAAGAGAAGTGGTAAACAGAGTTCACTCCAAGGAAAGGAGAGTGACCAGTGGGGTGCCTCAGTGATCAGTGCTGGGACTGGTTCTTTTTAATGTCTTTGTAAGTGACATTGCAGAGCAGCTGAAAGGGAAGATCTGCCTCTTTGCGGATAACAAAACTTGCAACAGAGTGGACACTCCATGGGGTGCAAAGGGTAAGCAGACACCTGAGAAAACTTGAGCAGCGGTCAAGGGTGTGGCACCTGGATTTTAATGTGAAAAGTGCATACTGTAGCAATGCATTTGGGGCACAGAAACCCAGGTTAAGAGTACAAAATGGAAGGAGTGGTATTGATGACCACCAAGAAGGAAAGAGACCTGGGGATGATCATATCGGATGACCTAAAGGTGGCCAGGCAGTGCAACAAGGCTGTTGGGAGGGCTAGTAGGATACTGGGTGCATAGGGAGGGTTATCACCAGCTTAAAGATGGAGGTGGTATTGCCTCTGCATAGATCACTAGTGAGACCTCATCCAGGGTACCGCGCCCAGTTCTAGAAACCACATCTCTGGAGGGACACAGCCAGAGTGGAGGTGGCCCAGAGGAGGGCAACTAACGTGGTGCAGGGTCTGTATCACAAGCCCTAAAAAGAGAGACTTAAGGACCTAAATATGTACACCCTGGAAGAGGGGATGTGATAGAGACCTTTAAGTACCTCACAGAGGCAAATAAGGTACAGGAGGGAAGTATTTCTCAGAAAAGAAGGTGCTCAGGGACAAGGGGGCACTATAAAAAGCTAGAGGTGGGGTTGACTGTGGAACTGGAGGGGATAAATTGAAAAGCAATCAAACAAGAGATGATCCCCAATCTGTAAAGAAAGGTCACAAAAGGTTTTGAAACAAAAGTCACGTACAGTATGTCAAAACCTGGAAGCATGCAACCTGTTGCGTAACTGTATTCTTGTGTAACAGGTACTGGAATTTGTAGTCATCCATCATCACTGTCTGGGTAAATGTTATCCGACTTGTAAACAAGTCTCTAGGCTTCACTGGCTGTCCTGTACAGATATCATCAAATAAACCAAGCATCTTCCAATGACTCAGCAGAAGCACGTCATGTTTCTGTGCCGGTAACCCAGCAGAGATGAGCTGGCAGAGTTTTAACAACAGGCTCTCAGGATTTAACAATGAGATCTCCACCCCTCCTTAACCATTCATTTTATAATTCATAATTTTATTGAATTCAACTTTTTACAATAGTGAAATAACTGGTATATGACAGTAATATAAATTGCATATTCTGTAACATGTGAACATTAAATAAAACATCAGTAGATTGTAATACAACAGGACATGTAGATCATGGTTTATGTACCAATAAGAGGGTATGCAATTCTGATACAAAATAAAATAAAATAAATTGTGTTAGCAACTCTTAATACCACTACTGTATTATATTACAGATACAATATTTTGCATTTATATCGTTACATCTGCATAAGATTCAAGAACGGTTCCCATATTTCTAAATATTTGTCAAGCCGCTTCATGTTCACGTTAGATACTCTCTCATAACCTGCTCTTGTATAGAGATCCTGAAGCCACTCTTTAACTGATGGGGTCACTGTGCTGTTCCAATGTCGCAACAAGATGTTTTTTACTGTAATAAATGCTGCTGAGATCCCAAGTTTTTGATGTAGTGATAAATCAGCCAAGTCTGAGCTTATCCCTAACACTACAAGTTTGGCTGAACCCTCCACCTTACTCCTGTTAGCCTTACTACACAGCTTCAATATACTCTTCCAGAATCTTTACCATTCATTTTAACAGGGGACAAAATACAACAACCCCTTCGACAGAGCCTGTGAGAGCTCCCTCTAGTGCATCACTGTAACCCGGGTTCAGGAATGGACTCGAGAAGCCGGCATCAGACAAGCATGCACTGAGATTACTGCCCTAGGTGAGCGGTGTCAGTCTGTGCACACTCAGTGACCCCTCACTGTGGGCCGGGCAGGTTGCTCTCTTGCAAAGAGATGCGTGTACGCACAATGTGTTGCATCGAGCGATGCCGACAGAGGCAGTAGTCAGTGTCAGGAGTGGGTGGTGAAGATAAATGGGGATAAAACCATGCCACTGCTCTGATGACAGCTGGTGACTGTCTCAGGCCCCATGCTGTGTATAAATGACTACAAGCAGGTGCATTGGGGGCTAGCAGAGGTTGGCACTAGGGTGATTGCCATGGGGATACACCCCCCCCCCCAGGCCGGATGACTAGTCAAGTGGCGGAGAAGGATACAAAAGCTACAGAAAAAAGAATAAACCAATTTACAAAGCATCTGCTCACATGACAGCTATTTGTGAGAAAATCCACCCACCATGAGCAGTGCCCCAGGACTGTTGCAGATGGCAACACGTGAACATAGACATTGGACATGTAACAAAAGTACCACCGTTTATTCAAAAATGATGAGGACCAACCCAGTGATGTGTTAGCAGGTGGACTAGGGCTGGCTTGGGGGGGATGATTGCACAGGTGAGACAGATGGTTCTTAGGGCTAGCCTCATGATGTGGCAGCCAGTGGACTTGGGCTGGCCGGTGGGAGGGGGTGGTCATCGCAAAGGTGAGACATGTTTCTGATGGCCAACCTACTGATGTGGCTGAAGGTGGACTTGGGCTGGCTGGGGGGACATCACAGAGGTGAGACGGTTTTGAGGGCCAGTCTAGTTATGTGGCAGGAAGTGGACTTGGGCTGACTGGGGGAAGAGGACATACTGTATCATAGCAGTGAAACACATGGTTCTGATGGAAGGAGGGTAGGTGCCCAAACGCAGTCTTGCCATCAATTGCAAAGGCGGTGGCTTGCCTGCAGTGGCCCGAATCCTGGGTTGTGTTGGCTCTGTAAGGCTGGTTCTTCTGGTGGTAATTTTGCAGCAGTCAAACTCACCACAAAGAGAGGCAGTGAATAAACTTCCTCAGAATGGAGAGGATTTATTCTGACATTAAACACAAGGAAGGAAAAGGCAATGCAATCAATGCGGCACTCAAGCAATTTAAATAAACTTTTTTTAAATTTATTTCAAGATTCGGATATTACCTTTGAGCAAAGGCTCTTTTTTAAAAGGTTCCACGTCATGTACAACAAAGTCTGAACAACTGAGAACAAGAAAACAAAGGAGGGTGGAGCCCCAGTGTAAGCAAATTACAAAGGTGAAACATTAATATCAGAGACATAAGCGATCTGGTTAAGTGCAAAGCAATATGACAAGGCCAAACATTGTCAGGTGCA
Source organism: Neoceratodus forsteri (assembly GCA_016271365.2). Taxonomy (NCBI): domain Eukaryota; kingdom Metazoa; phylum Chordata; order Ceratodontiformes; family Ceratodontidae; genus Neoceratodus; species Neoceratodus forsteri. The sequence continues at coordinate 562,890,915 of JADMNL010000023.1, read as the reverse complement.
CAGGTATAATTTACAACAGCCAAAGGCTAGGCACAAAGGTATAATTTTCAGTAGCCAGGGAGCTAGATTCATCTATGTAGTGGAATTGATGTAGAGAGTTGGCGGGGGGGGGGGGATCCGGAATGTGGGCAGCGGCCCTGTGGGGGCTTTGTTAAAAAGGGTGTGGGAGGTGACTTGATCCATGTTTGTTAGCCAGGCGATTGTGTCTTAAGACTTGGAGGACTGGGAATGCAATTACTGCCTACAGCAACAGGCCATGCTTCCAGAGAGGTACTGTTTACAACTTTACATTGTTTCTTAAATATAGGATTACCAGACATCCAGTTTTACCTGGACATGTCCTCTTTTTAAGACGTGAATTTCTGTCCAGGCAGATTTCTCTGCAAGTTCTGTTTTGTCCGGGTTTTGGGATTGGCACACACTGAACTGGTTGTCTGTTGCCCAATGGCCATCCCGAACTGCAAGTGATCCTGCACCGCACAGGTGTGGTGCACGGAACCACTTGCAGTTCAGCCGGTTGCTTGGCAACAGACAACAACTAATTCGGTAGAGTCAGAGAACGAGAGAGAGAGAGGCCAAGCAAGCCCAAAAGTGGGCATGAAGAAAAAACAACTGAAGAATGCTCATCCTGTCATACGCAGTCATCTGCGCATGACCAGTTTTCACCCACGCATGGGATTTAGCAGGCAGCAGCAGCGGTAATGCAGAATGCAGTGGAATTACTGTGTACACTACACTACACTACTTTTTGCCAGCGACCAGTGTCAGTCATCATCCTGATTGGGACCATCCCGATCCCGAGGTGAACTTGTTTGCCAGGCACTGACAGTGAGTCCAACTGTCATTGATCATCCCGTCATCCCAAGGCTCAACCCCTGCTGCCTGTGTACTGACAGTCACTGCAGCTGCAGCCTCGGCCCTTGAGCCATTACCCACTCGACAGTCCTCCTGACCTGAGACCTGACTGGACTGAAGTGTGTGTGTGGCCAGTGGAGTTTGCCATTAGCGAGCGGAGAAGGCGAGCAGATTTGCGGTTGCAGAGGACAGCAGCCCAATTTATTTGGTAAGGGGTTAAGTAGTTGATTGCCTGATCGGAGACCAAGATGCTCACATGCTGCTCAATTCAACAATGTAACAGCGGCACTGGGGAAATAAATGTAACATCGCTTGGGGGGGGGGGCAGGAGAAGGTGTTGTCATCATGTCAGCCCAGTAAGTCACATAAGTAAAAGTTGATTGGAAATCGGACATCAGACCATGCACTGCTCAAAATAAATGTAACCTCACAAGAGGGACGGAGGGGGAGGAGATGTTACGTCAGTTGTTTCTCTCGTCTACTAACAGTGTTTTTTTAATATTGTTCTATGTCCAGCTACTCTCATTCTGATTGTGACTGTCCTGTTTGTCACTGCTCACTCAGCTCTCTATGACTGTTGTCATGTCCCAGTCCTGGAGCGGGCCCTGTAAATATTAACAGTTGTGCCTCCAGCCTAAAGTCTGATTTGGGAGGGTGGAGCGGTGATGGTGGAACTCACTGGGGTGGCTGTCTGCTGCCTCTGTTGTGTCACCGCTGTAACTTGAGGGTGCAGCCAGTGGACAGCCAGGGCTGTACTCGCAATCCATCCTGACGTGTCCTCTCTTCGGTGTTCCACAATCTGGTTACCCTACTTAAATATATTTACAGTATATTTCTTAAATGCTTTGTAAATAACTTATGCTTTAAAATCTACAGTCACATAAATTCTCAGTCATTACCAACACATTGCATAAGCTCTCAAGATGAAGCATGGTGCCACAAGACAGAACAAAAACAGCTGCTGCATAATTAAAGCAATGACTGGCCAATGCCCAGTCCTAGTTACTTGCCTGTGTTTGCTGTTAGGCCTAGACAGCATAGATTGTGCTGGGGGGACAGAGAGAAAACAGCAAGTGCCACTGAGTAGGGGTATGTGAGTACCATATTTAGAGTATTTGTATTCAATGGCCCAATTATTCATTATTCAGCCACTGGAACAGCACGTGAGACTTCAAGATCTCCAGAAACTTCCTGTCCAATCAGAGGCCACTTTCGAAGCTCACTAAAGGCACTCACAGAAGCTACAGGTGAGAGAGACAGATCTCTGAGCTGCTGTGAAAAAACAATCTGCTTCCATCCACTTGTTAAAATGAGCCAAAACGCAGAAGTCTTGACAGTTTTTGTTCCTTTTCTAAATTCCAAGTTAGAGAGGGTAATTGTTTTTCCACTTTTGTATGATAATTGTCAGTGTTTCTCAGGAGAACTGCTTGGAGTTTTTTTGTTTTCCTAAAGAGAGAAAAAAAAAAAAGAAAAATAGTACTAATCGGCCTGTTTTTGCTCTGCACGCAATCAGTCACAGCTGCACATTAAAAGAACATCCCCTAGCTGGCCCAGTGGCACTGAGGAATGAGGTGCTGGACGCCACACCTCACTCCATGCTGGTGACCAATGCTCGGAAACAAGCACAGGTTGGCAGGGGCTAGCTTAGAGCATACTGGTGATAAGGTGAGAGACTTTGTGATGGGACATAGTCCCTGATGTAATTTTGCACTAATCTGTATTGAGTGAACCGAGCAAACTGCATTCTAAGATATAGCGGTATGGCTAGCCTTATTGGGGGTACCTCTCTTTTTTGCCCACTGCTCTTTCTGTCAACAGTACTGGAATCTTTGCACATAAGTTATGTCTAATAAAGATTATAGAATTCTATGGCAGATTAGTGTGTGGACTTTTTATGAATTTGCAGCTGCACTTCACAATTTAACATTTCCCCCGAGTGCATTCCCCTTCCTTTTCTTGTTTTCGTAGATTAAAAGAACATAGATGTTGACAGTTTTCTTTTGTGTACTTTTCTCTGCAAGAAGTTGGTCACGTGCACATAAAAAAAGCAGAAGTTTTTTTGGTGTGCTTTCCTATTTTGTGGCACGTACCAAACTAGAGTTTAAAAATAAATAGGCTGCTTTTTGTCAGACTTTTGTGTGATAATTTAGCAGCTTAGCAAGAGCTTTTGTAGAGTTTTTTTTCCTCTTCTTGATGACGTCTGGTGGCACCTCACCCCACCACCCTCCACCACTACAGCGGCTGTCACAATTTACATTTTCTAACTGGAGCCAAAATCCACGTATGCAAGGAAAATATGTACAAAAGATCTACGTATCTCTTGGCGCATTCTGCCAAATGCATCGCGTGGGATTTAGGACCTGGTTAGAAAATGTTAATTACGACAGTCGCAGTGCTTGGTTTGGGTTCTACAGTACCAGGAGCGGTTTGCAATTGTAGAATTTACAGGGGCAGCATGTTTGTAGAGTGGGCATGTTATAAAATGCCACTTCGGGACTGCGCCCGTGCCTGACGTGCATCCTCGACCAGGATCTGCTTTCGGTGGCGCGTGATTTAACCTCGGACCGAGGTCCAAATGTTACTACAAAATACAAAAACAGATACAGTCGCTTATTTTTTAGTTCTATGGGAGTATTGTACAGTACAAATGACATAGGTGTGTGCCAAAGGCACAATGCTTGGAGGTTAGCAAAGACAGAAGGGAAAAGCTGACAGTGCCCCTTTAACACCCCAGCAGGCCATAGTGTGGTAGCACAATTTAACTTGAAATCCAACAGGAGAATTCTTGAAACACAACTTGTAATCCAATTACAGTAGGTAATCCAAAACTGGAAAAGTACTAAGGATCCCAGCTAGCAATGCAGCATCCACATGACCCACGGATGCAGCAGTTCAGTTGAGGCAGGGAACTGAACACAGAAACAGGGTGAGCAGCAGTCAGGAACAGGGCCCAGTGGTCTGGGAATGAAGAACTTCCAGTTCCCTCAGACATTCTGCAGCAGTACATCCCTTCCGGGTCACACCTCTCAGGATACAGCCCTTCTGGCTTAGCTCTCAGGATACAGAAGCACTACACAGTGGCTTCCTGGTTTCCAAGGAGCCCAGACCCTAGGAATGACCCCCACGGTCTGACTCTCCTCTGCATCAAGAGTACCTACATACTCAGGGCACACACCCTGTGGCTCCCTGTTCCAAAGTCCACCCCACTAGATAAAGTCTAGCTGGCTCCTTACCTGGCTCCAGAGCAACCTAGGTAGGATGGGAGTCTCTTTCTCCACTTGGTATAGCTCAACAGCTTTGGTATGCAGCAGTAGCCCACAGGCTCAAATTCTTAGTCATTTCTTCCCACAGGTGCTCATCTTACACAGTCCCTGAACAATATAAGCCCAGTATAAGGCTCACAGTGAGTTTACTGAATGAACCCTGGTGAGGGCTCACAGAATTGTTCACCTGGCTAGGCCTCTCATTTGGTTTCACCAACAGCAGGTCTGAGCACCTCACTGTCTCTCTCAGACTACCCCGAACTCCTCAAGAGCCCAGACACTTCTTTCCCTCCATGCAATGTCTCATTGGACAAGCAGGGCTGCCCATCAGTCATTCCGCCCTATCCAGCCCTCTGATTGGCCTCATAGCCCACTAGTCCAGGTTGGAGGGTCTGATTGAATCATCCTTCCCCACATTTCCCTGTTTCAGTCTCTTAGGCTTCCTAGCTCTCTGATTGGCTGGCTGGTGGGGTCAAGGGGCACAAAGATGTCTGCCCCACACTTCTACAGGAGTCTTGACTCCAAATAACTTTATCTATTTCTAGTGCCCATTTAGTGAGCATGCCTGCAGGGTTCTGCTGCAGCCTCTTTAGGCTGTCCGTCAGGCTGTTTCAGTGATGGACTACTGGGTCTGCAAGTCACGGCATACTGAAGTCAGAAGGAGAGAGAGAACACTGGGGAGGAGCACCTTTGCAGCATGCATTCTCTCTCTCTCTCTCTCTCTCCATCAGTGGCAGTCAGTGGAATGGCATCCTGTCTTACTGGATCTCGATTCTCTCTGCCAGAATCGGGGAACTTGGAAATGAGTATGTGGTTGCAGCCACTATGGAAGGGTGCATGAGTCAAAGATTTCCTGACAGCATGGCTCTTTCACTGCACTACACACACAGTCAAGCAATAATAATAACTTTATTTCACAAGCGCGCCTTTCAGACTATCAAGGCACTTTACAAAAGATTAAAACAGTGGTAATAAACAAACACAATAATAAAAGTCTAACGGGTCACACTCATTCACTCAAGCAAGAACCGTGTTGCAACAGTACGGCAGCAGCAGGGACCTTAAGAAGGTAGCAGCAGCAGGCCAGGTGACCCCCTTCCCAAGGATAGGGTTACATCTGATATTAAATTGAAATTACATTACTATGCAATATAGTAGTCACTCAGTGCAGCAATGCCAGTGACCTGACAATTTAGTCTCACTCACTAGTTAAGCCTGACTAGTAAATAAATTCTAAGAAGAAAAAAAAGATTTTTTATTTCTTCTTTAGCACTTAGGCGCACACTTAGAAAAATGTCTTTCTTGACTGCACAATGTACGTGTACACACATACACACACACACACACGCATGCCTTTGAAAGAGAAATCCAGCCATTTTTTGTGGCAGTTCGGGCTGGTCATGGAGTGGAAGAGAGCACAGGAGTGCATTGGGAACTTGGCTTACCTGGCCTGTTGAAGCGGTCCCGACAACTCCTCTGGTGCCTCTCCTCTGGCTAGTGAAGAGGTCTCCTGTGCAATGGTGGCAGTACTGTGCCCTGCTGTGAATAAGTCCTGATCCATCTCGGTGTGGGCTCTGTTCAGCCCTGTTTTTTTTTTTTTTTCTGGTTTTTATTTTTCATTTTTTTATTTTTATGAGGTTCAGTTATAATTTATTGGGGTATATAGCTTATCTGATATTCATTATTCATCAGATAATCACTCAATATTGTTATTTCATCACTACCCCCTACACTACTCTAATCTATGGAAATAATCCAGAACTACCATCAGTCTCATTAATACTTAACTTGAAAACTTATTTGTACTATAATTGTTTTTAACCTTTCCCTATTTTAAATGTATTCTTAATTAATAATCTAGTTACCTGTTATCAATATGCTAAAGGATTGCCATATTTTCCTAAAGATTTCTTCCTGTCCATCTTCAAACACTGCACCCTATCTAGTTTCATAGCATCAACCATATAATTCACCCAAGTTTTAATATCCGGTGATTTTGTGTCTTTCCATTTTAATAAGATACATGTTTATGCAATTGCCACTGCTATTGAAACAAAAGCTTGTTGGTGTTGATTTAACTGTTTCTGTTGTTCCAATAATCCAAACATTGTAAACAATATCTTGAATGAAATTTTGTTTATTCAAAGATTTATTTATTATGTTATATATTTTAGTCCAAAAATTGGTCAAGTAAGGGTATGCATGGATTAGGTGTATTAATGTACCAGATGTGTGTACACATCTGGGGCATTTATCATTCAGATCTATATTTATTTTATGTAATTGATATGGGGTAAAATAAGTCCTATGAAGAATATTATATTGAATCTATCTTAGTTTTGTTGATTTTATGTTCATGAAGTCAGATCCTACTATCCTACTCCATAACTCCTATGAAAATTCTTCTGTAAGATCTATTCCATTTCCATCTGCCATCTTTGTTTTACTTTTATGTCCTTTAATACATTCAGAAATAATGTTGACTATATTAATGATATTATTTTTTTATTTTCTTTTTGTTCTATCAACTTATCTAAGATTAGTGTTGACCATAATGTTAGCTCCCCATTGGTTGATTTAATATAATGTTTAATTTGTAAGTATTTAAGAATTTGGAAATGTAAATTGTTCTCTTAGGGTTTCATATGGTAATAAACCAGAATCATCAGATAGTTGCCCACATTCATATAACTCTCGTTTTTTTCCATTCCTTAGTAATCTGATTATTTATTAATGGTGGACAGTTCCAATTATTATATAAAGGTGTCAATTTCATAACTCCTATATTATACTTTAATATTTTATGGAATTCATTCCAACATTTTAATGTTGTGAATAGTGTTATTGGAATCTCTTCTTGCAATTTGTGATTGATTTTTCACCTTAAAAAGAGTAGGTTGGATATTCCGTCCAAGACATTTCCATTTTCACTGACATCCTCTTTTCTGTCTGGTAATTCTGGTAAGGGGGGCAGTTTAGCGCAGTGGTTTAAGGCTCTGAGCTGCAAATCTGGAGACCTGTGTTTGAATCCCACAGTCCCCACTTGCATACTGTGTAACTCTGCGCAAGTCACTTAACTTCCCTGTGCTCCCAGGTCGCACCTGTAAAAAAGCTTTCAGCTTAGTGTGCCACTCCTGGTTAAACAATAAAAAAAAAAAATTCAACCAGCTCCAAATAATTATGATTTGTGATACCAGAAAGTATTTATAAAAGTCTGGCAAAGCTAACCCTCCTTGTTCCGTAGGAAGAACCAATTTGTCAAATTTAATTTTAGGTTTTTTATTCAACCATAACAAATTTGTGACCATTTTTTTAATGACTTAAATAGAGACAATGGAACATCAATAGGAAGTGCCTGAAAGATATATAATATTTTTGGTAGTACTTGCATCTTTAGCAAATTGACCCTTCCTATTAAAGTTAAGTGGTAAGCTTCTCCATTTGTCCAACTCCATTTTTAGTTTTCGAAGAAATTTTTCATGATTTACTGAAATGATCGTATCCAGTTTTTTTATAATAATGATCCCTGAATAAGTAAGTGAATCTACTTCTGGGCAAAAATATGGTTCTGAAAATGTCTGAATACTTCATTCCGTAGTTCTAAGAAGTGCTAATTTCTTCTAATTTATTTTAAATCCTGATTCTTTTCCATATTGCTCCGATACCCTTATAAACTCTCTAATAGATATTTGATCGTTGTTTAACTATAAAAGGGCGTCATCTGCATATAAGCTGATTTTATGTCCAATTGAGCCATATTGAGTACCTTTTATTTTAACACTTTGCCTTATCAATTCTGCCCATGGTTCAATACTGATTGCAAATATCAAGGGAGCGATAAGGCAACCTTGTCTTGTGCCTCGAGATAATTTAAATACTGGGGATAGAAAGTTATTTATTTTAATTTGAGCCATAGGAGACTGATATATGATTTTTAACCAATTTATAAATGTATCCCCAAAATTCATTCTGCTAATTGTGTCCATAATAAATTCCCATTCAAGATGGTCAAATGACTTTTCCACATCTACTGTTACTAATATTGAATCTTGCTTATTTTTATTTTCCAAAATATTTAATGTGCGTCTAATATTCTCCATTATTTTTCTACCTTTAATAAATCCATTCTGATCTGAGTTAATTAGATCTGGTAACACTATTTCTAGTCACTTTGCAAGAATTGTAGTAAATACTTTATAATCTGAATTGAGTAATGGGATTGGTCTGTACGATTTGCAGAGTTCCGAATCTTTATCTTGCTTCTGAAATAACAGTATATATGCTTTGTAAAATGTATTTGGGATCCTTTAAATTCAATAATTTTATTAAACATATTTAGAAAGATGGGAATGATTATATCTTTATATTTTTTATATATTTCAACCTGAAGACCATCAGGTCCCGGTGCTTTCCCGACTTTCAAGTCTTTGAGTGCACTTTCAATTTCACTGTAAGTAATAGGTTGATCCATGCATTCCTTCATTTCGGGAGATAATTGTTTTAGGGTTATCCTATCTAAAAATTTATCTTGCATCAATTCTCTGCCTTTCCCATTTGTAGAATACAGTTCTTTATAATAATCTACAAAGGTGTTCACAATTTCCTGTGGATTTTTTTTTACTATTCTGTTTTGGTCCCTTATTTGTTTTACATTATTATGCTCCTGATCTTTTTTTATTTGCCAGGCCAGCAACTTGAGAGGTTTATCTGCATTTATATAATAATTTGCTTTTGTTTTCGTAATTTGATCCTCTGCTTTTTCTGTAATCAGAGTATTATATGCATCTTTATTTTTATTAGAAGATTAAAGATTTTTATATCCTGATTAAAAGCATATATTTTTTCCGATGTAGATATTTCTTCTTCTAATTTCCTTTGTTGTTTATTCTATTTTTTCTCCTTCCCCATTCCTTGCATCATCCCTCTAAGCCATACTTTAAAAGAGTCCCATATCGCCAAAATATTAGTATCTGCTTCTTTGTTTCTTTTAAAGTATTCTTTAATTTCTCTTCCCACATAATGTGATGCTTCAATGTTTTTTTAATACCAACAGAAAGACTTCATTGCTGAAGAGGGTAATTGCATTTCCAACACACATGGGGAGTGGTCTGAGATCACAATCCCTGGATATGAGGTATTTGTTATCATATACAATAAGGTTTCTGATATTAAAAAAAATCTATTCTAGAATATGTATAATGTACCCTTAAATAATGAGAAAACTGACTACATCCTTCTTTCAAGTATACCCACGGATCTATTAATTTAAGGTCCCCATAAATGCTTTGATAACTTTTATTGCTGAGGTAAAGTTATATACAGACCCCAAAGTTCAGTCTGCTTTATTTAGTACCAAATTGAAATTTCCTCCTACAATATATGGTGAATTAAATTCAGACAATTGCAAAAAAAAATCTGAAAAAAATGTAGGACTATTATAATTCGGTCCATATATTGTTGCAATAGTTAAATTTTGTGACTAAATTTTTACTTCTGCAATAATAAACCTCCCATTTTGGTCCCGAGTTTCTCTCAATATATTAAGTGATGACATTTTTTTTATGGAAAAACATGGCAACACCCCTCGCTTGGGAGGTAAAGGGTAAAAACAGACCCTTACCCAATTTTTTCTGAAACCATGCAAAATCCATTTCTAGGAAGTGTGTTTCTTGCATTAGAACACAGCTAATTTGTTTACTATTTAAATAGTTTATAATTTTCACCATTTTTGTTCTGCTTCTTAACCCTTTAACATTCCACGTGAGTATTTTAAATAAAGACACAACTTTCTTTTGTTTTCCTTTTTTTGTTGTTTTTGCCTGGATTATTTAATTCCTTAATTTGTCATTTTGCCTTAGCTTAATATTTAGAAAAAAACTATCAATATTTGCTACCCCTTTGTTCCTTAAAATTCCTTTATTTAGTATACATTGGATTTTTTTTTGTGCTCCCCTTATGTCCCCACACACACACACCATGTGCCCTTTTCTCTCCCCCCTCCCATTTGCCCATGTGGGGAATACAAAGATTCCCCATCCCACCCCAAGCCTGCAGAGATGCACCAAATGACATCCCTTGAGCCCATGTGACGCAGTCGGAATATAAAAATATTTCTTCTTCCTCTCCTGAATCTCTAATATAGCTGTCTTAGTTTTTATTACCACAGTCAAGTTTTTTTTGTATTCTTTCTAACTCCATTACTCACTCCATGTCAGTGAGCAACTTTTACTCATAAGGATGTGTTCTCCTGTTCTAGATGGAGGTGTATGGCCCCTGGCCCCAGGTGTGTTCCCATAGCATTTGTCATGTGCCTCTTCTGCTTCCTCATAATCATCAAAAGTTGCTATTTTTCCATTCACAACAAAATGTAGCTTAGCAGGATATTGCATAGTAAAACATATACCTTGCTCATATAATTTTTTTCTTTATTGGATTAAACAGTTTCTGTTTGTTCATTGTTTCTGCTGATAACTCAGGAAATCCATTAAATTTTACCTCTGCATATTTTAATCCCCTTTCTGTTCTTGCCTTTTGAAGAATCATTTCTCTGTCCTGAAATTTATGAGGTTTAATCAAGGTAACTAGAGTTTGCATTAGTAAATCTAGAGCCTGTTCGATGTGTTCTATCCAAACTAATTTTTTGGTCAGGGAACCTTCTCCCCATTGCTTCCATTCTAATTTTTCCAAAAAATACTAGCGGGTGGCCGGTGTCTTCCAAGTTTTCTGGTACATTTTTAAGCCTAATATTGCCTCTTCTGGATCTGTCCTCTAAATCAGCTATTTTAATTGTTAAGGACTTTAGCTGAATATCATGTTGCGATTGTATTTTTACTAATGGGCCCTTTAGGTCTTCTACTTAAGAAACCCTTCACTCCAAATCCTGTGACCGCATTGTTAATGATGCCAATTTATCTGTTAGAGAATTCATAGTGTCCAAAATCCCTTTTATCGAGTGGCCCAATTCTCCTATAGCATTCAACTTGTCTTTTCTCAAGGTGTGTACTGCTTCCTTGACACCTGCATTTGTTATATTCAGATCCTGCACTTGGCGGGGGTGGGGGGAGGATGTTGCTTCTGGTTATCTTCTAAATTTTCAAAACACAGTATCCCTTCATCATCTACCATTTCCAGTATCTGGCACATTGGATGTGGTGAAGTTTCCTCAGGTTCCTCCCCCTGTAAAAGTAACTCTGCTGCAGAAGCACTTTTTAAATTTTGACCATCTTCCCATGAAAAGTTTTCCCGTTTGTTTAGAGGTATCGTATTTAACATTTGCTGTTCCCTAAATAATTTCATATCGCTCGTTACTGACCCCAGTTTTTCTTTAGTTTTACAGTATTGTATTATTTTCCCACTTTCCTTAACACTCATATTCTTATTCTGCCTTGGGGGAGTTTCTGGAATTGGTGAAAGCAGTGGCTCGCTTACCCAGCCTTCACGTTGTAATTCTGCAGCTGTTTGCATATGACCACCAGCTTCTCCATCTTTATCTGCGTTTCTCTTACCTTTTTTCAGCTTTTTGATACTGCTGTGTTATTTCTTTTACACTCTTTACTGTTTTCGACATGCCATCATGCCGTGTGACCCACCAGCTTCTTCGGCTGCACAACAGTCACCCTTCTTTGTGGTTTTTCATATGTCGGTTACCGAAAATAAAACCCGTTGTAGCGTTATTCTACTTACTTAGGCATAATTATAATAATATGCTACACAGCGACAAAGCGATAATTCCACACTAGCAACCGAAAATAAAAGCTGGGTTACTCGTACAAACCAGAGGCAAATTCATTTAGCTACTGGGAGAAAAGGTTACAGAAAAGTAGTTTCATGAAATTTCTTCTCCATATATCTTCAATTTAAATCACCTACCATTCATTCTGACTGCATCCTCCTTGGCGTCTTGCTCAGCTCCTACGATCATGACATCAGTTCCGCTGTTTTTTTTTATTTTAAATAAAAAGCAAAGTCGGTCCCTCTGCAGCGGCATACAGAAAAGCCACATCACTACAGGAAAAAAAGCCGTCGGCCCTCGAGAGGCCCTGTCATCCTCCACTGTGCCTGATCCCTGCTCCTGTAAGTGGTCCTTCCCTCTTCCAGCAAACCTCCCTCCTCCCAGCATCAGTTTCACCCCGGGCTGGTACAGGGAGTTGGCGGCAGCACTGAGAAGAGTGCTAGCTGCCAAAAGTATTTTAATTAAAAATTGAAGTGTTGGGTACTTGAAGCAGCATCGGAGGACCGGGTGGGAGGGTCAGAAGAAATTCATTATTCCGGGCACAATTGATGCCCACGTGGAGGGTCCAGACCATAAAGGCCCATAGGGGAAAGTAATAAATATTTATGAAAGGGGAGAGCAGAGGCGGGGCGGCCCCAAGTGATTGGCAGCAAGGCCTTAGTTAGGCCTGAAGATTTAAAGGGGCAACGTTAGGCTCAAAGGGCAACAAGATAGGCCAAGGTTTAAAAGGGGCAAGTAGGCCCACAGTATTTAAAGGGGCAGCACAAGCCCTAGCATTTAAAGGGGCATCACAGGCCCACTGAAGGTTTGAAGGGGCCCAGCAAGACAGGCCCAAGTTATTTAAAAGGGCCCAGCAGAGAGGCCCACAGCTAAAAGGAGCCAAGAGCAGAAAGGCCCACTGTGTTGATAGATTTAAAGGGGCCCAGCCGTTAAAAGGGCAAGGAAAGCCAAGGGGAAAGAAGGCATCAAGCCCAGTGTTTTCAGGGGTAACCAGGTCCTGGTACAAGAAGGGACCCACAAGTGTAGTACTTTTGTGAAGGGTCAGTGCAATAAGGGTACTTAGCATGCAACAGCCATCTAGTGACTGTCATCTGATGAAAATGTGTATTGACTAGTATCTGAACTGTTGTGTTGATAGCAAAGTACCAAGACTGTATTGTTACTGGGATTCTGGTTATTTTTCCCTGCAATGAATAACTGCCCTGGATTTTGGTGATTTGCCCATGTCCCTGGCAAATTGCCCCTGCAACGAACAATTGCCCCAGAAATCTAGCAATTGGCCCCTTTTCCTGGCAAATTGCCCCTGCAGCAAACAATTGTCCTGGAAATTTGGTGATTTGCCCCTGTTCCTGGCAAATTGCCCCGGCAACAAACGAATACCTTGGTGCAGTGAGAAGTGTATTTTCCAGCTTTAGTACTTATGTGTACAGATTTGATCTTCTGCCACAACATCCCTGGTGGGGTTGTTCACAGCTAATTCTTCACCAAATCAGTCTCCAGCCAGTGAAGAACTTCACAGCAACACCCCTCCCTGTTCATCCGCCGTTAGTCAAAACTGATGTGACCCTGTGTGACTTGTGACTGCCAGCTCCTGGTCTTCTTGTGGTTTGGTCAGCCAGGAAGTGGAACGTCTTGGAAGAAGCCTTGACTGTCACTCCCAGTTGTTTGCCAATAGTTGAGTCTGACATGGCCAGTGTGTATCCGCTTCCACCAGTTTGTTGTTTTTCTGGTTCTGGACATTACAGTACTCTGATCTTCATCCTGCGTCCTACTGTTCCTGTTAGTCTCATCCTGCTCGCACCGTTTTGTCTTCTGGGATCCAGTTTGTTCTTGGTGATCCACTCGTGGATCCTTTTCCAAAGAAGCTTCAAAGTGTCTCCATCCTTGGCAACCCTGGTCGTGGGTTTCTGCCAGGGAAATTGCAGCACATCTTCATCCTTGGCAATCCTTTCAAGTGGATTCAATGCCAAGTCCCTGTTCCTTCATCCTTGGCAGCCCTGGTCGAGGGTTTGTGCCAGGGAAGAGTGCAGCAGATTTCAGTTCTCTTGTGCTAAATTATTCCAGCAACCTTAGAGAGTGGGTTGGCTGAAGAATCAGGGTCTGTTGAAAAATCTCTCACATCCATTCCAACATCTCCTAGGTTCTCACTAAGGTGTAGCTTGGTACCAAGTAGGAATCCCATTTCCCCTTTTGCACTGTTGCTTTCTTCACTCATCAGCTGTGCGCACAAAGATGTCAGGAAAATGTTGGACTTCCTTTAGCACCAATAAACTTTTAGTGGTGTTTTTTCCACTCAGCCCCTCAGGGTTGGGGTTGTAGAATGCTCATGCAGCCTGGATAGTGGTTACATAGCTTGCAGAGCTATTTGTAGAGTTTTAGAAAAGTATATTTTAGAGTTTACATTATAAAGTTATATGTTACTTATTACTACCTAGAAATCTACAATGTTGTCCATACTCCCTGTCATTTTTGTTGTTAGTATTTTTCTGTATGACCATGCCCTCCTTCCCCTCCTGTCAAATAAACATCTTTGCTTCATCCAACCTCTGTGTACGATTCCTGCTTCTCCTTATCGGGTGATTCCATCCAACCACCCCTATTTGAACCTTCAGGGGCCCCTCGCCACCTACCTGCTGAGGGTGCAGCTGGTGCTGCTGGTAGTGAGACAGTTACATCCACCACTCGGAGTGAAGAACCCCAAGGCCTACCATTAGAGCACCGTTACACTAGTAAAACCTCGCCTTATATATTTCAGCATCTTGTAAACTTATCCATATGCTGTACTGCATGGTAAAGAGGCTTTAAACATTTGTTAATTATCACTCCCAGGTCCCTTTCTTCCTTTGAGTGTTCTACCAAAGGGCAGATGTGGTCCCTCTACATAAGAGCATCAGGAGGGAAGAGGCAGGCAACTATACGGCTGGTCAGTCTCACTTCAGTGTTGGGGATATTAATAGAAACCCTGCTAAAGGAAAGGTTACATACATGCATACACGCATACACAATGTCACCAGAGAAGGACCTCAAGGCCCACCCAATCTGCCCAATTTAGCCCCACCTACCCAGATATCCCCAGCCTAACCCCTTTGCCAGAACCCCTCCCCCATTTACAAGAATCCCCTTGTACCTGTCCCACGCAATCTTAAAGCTTGTGATGGAGTCAGCCCCCCCACCTGCTCCAGCTGCCTATTCCAAGCGTCCACGACCCTCTCCATTACTTAGAAAGGGCCAGTGGCCCATCAGAACCGTCTCCCACTCTTGTGGGTAATTATCGTCAAAATGACTATTCCCTTGGGTGAATTTCAAGTTCGTACTTGAACCTCTCAAATGAAATAATATCCACCAGTTCCTGTGTGAGTGCATTCCAAGCTTTAGCGACCCATACTGTATAAAAGTAGGCACTTTTTATAGTGTTACTATGAGGTACCTTCAGTTGTCTGTTATGTGACCTTAAATTAAACTGCCTATTACTAAAGGATATGCCACGTTGTTGCATTAGTTTTTGGCCCTGTAGTAATTTAAATAGCAGCAGTAAGTCACCACGTGATCTCCTATCCCTAATAAGAACAGGTCTAAGGCTGACAATCGTGTCTCATATGACATCGTTTTAAGTCTCGGTATCATTTGGGTGGTTCTCCTTAGAACCCCCTCTTGAAATCTTATGTCACCTTTTAGGCATGGTGACCAAAGCTCAGAGCCATAATCCTGATGCGGCCTTATGTACGTCCTATATAGTGGTAAAATATCCTGTTCCTGTCTTGACACAAATGTTCTTTTGACATTGTAAATCAACCTGTTTGACATTTGAACAACATTTTTTACGGTGTGTAGATGATCAGTGAAGAAGTACTTTCTTATGTTAGTCTTGAACTTCCCCCCCGGCTTCCAGCCAGGACCCCTCGTCCTTTGGCAACGCTTTCTTTGAAAAACACTCCCTTCCTGCCGCCTATTGATGGCATTGAGATACTTAACGGTTTCCATCATGTCACCCCCTCCCTCCTTTCCTACAAGGAATACATATTCAGTTCCAAAAAAAGGAAGGGTGGAGAGGGATCACTCCAAAAAACGTATAAAATGTAAGGAAGCGTGCACTACCTTGGAGTGCATAAATCCATGTAGAAAATAACTCACATGTGTGACTAGGAAAGCACCACTTCAGGGGCTAGAACCAGTAATAAAAATCAAATATTTTATTCAACGCTAGACATGTGCAAAAAACAAAGCAAGTGCAAAGAAGCTGGAAAAGTGCTAGCAATAAGCCAAATACTGCAAATGTACAGATGTGCAAAAACAAGCCCCAGTTTGGAAAGCACACAAGTTCAAGTCCGTGGAACCAAAGTTCAAGGCTGTACCCAACTAAAGGCTGCTAGTGAGAGTCAGGAATTACTAACAGGGTAAACAATCTCCCAAAAAGTACAACCTGCAGACATCCAAGATGGGAAATATGATCCAAAACACCTTTCTTCCTTCAAAAGTGAGATTTAATGGTGGGAGGGTGCACTCTAGAAACTGCAAATTGGTCTCCAAAAACCACAGTTGGTGCAAACCGTGAACTCCTCAGGAAACATGGAGAGGCATTCAATCCTGTGGCAGTTCAAAAGGGCGGAAGGCGTCCAGCCCGGTGGTGCTAAGGGTTGAGGCACTGGATGCCACACCTTGCACTACACCAGCAACCCAAGTTCGGGAGCGAACTCAGGCGCTGGGGGGTCAGCAGGGGAGGGAGAGGATTGAGCATCTGGTGGATTGCTCTCCTCTCTCGGCGGGAGGGTTACAGGGTTGTCTGGCTTCCTAGTGACCCCTGGTGGAGATCGGGGGCGCTACAGGAAGCGGGCAAAAAGACGTGGGGGAGTGTGGCAGATGCCGGCAGGGTTGCCATGCGCCATGGCATCATTGCACACCATGCTCAGGAGGGGGGAGAAGTGCAACAGAACAAGTAAACACCAGCTCTGCGGGGTAGGTGACGGCACCTGGCCCCCATGCTCACCGCCGGATCTCGCCCACCCGTCCTTCCAGTTCCTCCACCCAGGCCCTCACCTGCTGCTTGGCTAGTCTATAAGAGAGAGCCCAAGAGGAGGGGCAGCCTCACCCCAGAGGGGTCAAGCCATGGGTACTGGCTGCAGGAGGAGGGGGGGGAGAGAGGAGGCTCAGGATGGGGAGACCTCAGGCAGGCAGGATCAGGCCAAGATGCCTGAGAGAGAGACCCTGCAGACTGCGAATGGAGGGAAAAAAAAATTAACAAAAAAACAAAAAAAAGGGCAAAAGGTTCAAAAAGCTCTGAAGATAACTCTAAGTTGAAATGTAAGCGTATGCTTGTATCCCTGCCCACGATAGCCAGGCTGCAATGTCGGAGAATGGCAGCGATTTCAAAGTGGCCTTTTATGTGTTTTCTTGCCTTCGCTCGAGTGTTTTACATGGCGTTTTGGTTTTTGAACCTTCCATCCTTTTGAACTGCTACAGGATTGAATGCCTCTCCATGTTTCCTGAAGAGTTCAAGGTTTGCATTGGCCGTAGTTTTTGGAGACTAATTTGCAGTTTCTAGAGTGCACCCTCCCACCAGTAAGTCTCACTTTTGAAGGAAGAAAGGTGTTTTTGGATCATATTTCCCATCTTGAATGTCAGCAAGTTATACCTTTTGGGAGATTGTTTACCCTGTTAGTAATTCCTGACTCTCACTAGCAGCCTTTAGTTGGGTACAGCCTTGAACTTTGGTTCCACGGACTTGAACTTGTGTGCTTTCCAAACTGGGGCTTGTTTTTGCACATCTATACATTTGCAGTATTTGGCTTATTGCTAGCACTTTCTTTGTTTTTTGCATGCTAGTGTTGAATAAAATATTTGATTTTATCACTGGTTCTAGTCCCTGAAGTGGTGCTTTCCTACTCACACATGTGAGTTATTTTCTACATATTCAGTTCCCTCAGCCTCTTCTCATAGGTCATCCCCTGGAGACCCCTCATCATTCTTGTAGCCCTCCTTTGCACCACCTCAAGTCTGTCTATATCCCTCCTCATATAAGGCCTCCAAAACTGAATGCCTTATTCAAAATTAGGCCATACCAGAGTCTTGTAAAGGGGCAGAAGGACCTCCCTCCTCCTGCTGGTAATGCCCCTCCTTGTGCAGCCAAGCATATGGCTAGCCTTCCTGCCACTTCACATTGGCTAGCCACCTTAAGGTTGTCTGCAATAAGAACTCTCAAGTCCCTCTCTTGCTTTTGTGACTGCCAGTTCTACACCTCCCAGGTCATATGTCACTCCAGGATTTGTATTTCCTATGTGCATAATCCTGCACTTTATGTTAAACACAAGTTGCCAGACTCTAGACCATTTCTCCAACCTTTTAAGTCTCTCCTCATCCTTTCAACCCCTGCCTCCCCGGCTTGTCCACCCTATTGCAGATCTTGGAATCATCGCAAATAAGCATGCCTTCACCTCCAGCCCTTCCATGATGTCACCAATGAAGACAGTAAAGAGCTGCTGATGCCTTAAAAAGACTCAGAAAAAAATAATAATTAGGTACAATTCAGCTTCCATTCATATCTATTCTAAAGATTCCTCCTCCCCAGTATTTATTACTAAGAACATTTGCATGAATACATGATCTTTATCACTCAGGGTTCATCTGCCTCTACAAGCTGACTCCCTACTTCAAGTCATAATCCTCTGTTGTGACATCATAGTCTGTTGCCATGGGAGTAACTGTGATGTCAGAAGCAGTGCATTATGACATCAGGTAGGGAGACTGCAACAGGAATAGATGAACTCTTCGAGAGCAAAGATTCTGTTTTCATGTCGAGTACCTCAGCAGTAAATAACAGGGAGGAGAATTACAGAACTAATATAAAATACAAGCTGAACTGTGTCTAAAGATTATGTTTTGATAAAGTTCTCCTGAAGGCATCAGCTGTTCTTTAAAGAGGCCTGATCCCAACAACAAAGCCTGTGGCACCCCGCTCATCACCACCCCCTCACCAGAATGTACCCCATTGACAACCCCTCTTTGGCACCTGCCAGTTAGCCAGTTTTGGACCCATGCTACTATCTTATTTCCAACCCCTAGACTATTAAGCTTGTTTAATAATCTTCTATGAGAGACGGTGTTAAAGGCCTTCTGGAAGTCCAGGTAAGCCCCGTCCACTGCCCCTCCCTGGCTGACCACCTCTGTCATCCAGTCAAAAAACTCAATCAGGTTGGTCTGGCAGGACCTCCCTCTCGTGAAACCATGTTGCCCTGGGTGCAACAGGCCACTTGTTTCCAGGTATCCAACTATTCTTTCCTTTAGCAGTGACTCCATCATCTTCCCCACCACTGACATTAAGCTAACTGGCCTGTAGTTTCCAACCTCTTCCCTGTCACCACCCTTGTGGAGTGGAACCATGTCCACTCTTTTCCAATCACTTGGTACCTCCCCAGTATCCAGTGATAGACTGAACAATTCTATTAGAGGCACAGCCAACTCATCTCTAAACTCTTTTAATACCCTGGAGTGTACCCCATCCGGTCCTATCACCTTAGGGTTATTTAGCTCCTTTAGGACCCGATCTACCAAGAAGGGGCCGGTGTCCACTTCCTCTCCTCCCCTGCTCCTGTCCTACAGTTCTGACCCCTTTCCCCTTTCTTCCTCAGTGAAAACTGAGCAGAAGTATTTGTTGAGCACATCTGCCTTCTAATGGTCATCCTCCACAAGCCCCCCCTTCCTCCTTTAACCTGATTATCCTATGTACCTAAAGAATGCTATATCTCTTTCTTTTAGTAGTCCTTGCTAAGTTTTCTTCTACTAGTTCCTTTGCCTTCCTTACCACCCTCCCTGCCTCCCTCTGCTGTTCCTGGTAACGTGTCCTTTCCTCCTCCCTCTGAGATCTCCTGTAGCACAAGAAGAAAAAATTACTCACCTTAGTAATGTTGTTTCTTCTAATGGAGTCTTGCTATATTCTGACAGTAGCAGTGAGTCCCAACCTTCAAACTGTCCCGGAGATGAAAGAGTTAACTTTCCATGCCAGGCATGGAACGCTGAGCTCGAGCTCGGTTGAGACTCTGTCTGTTGTTCTTCAAACTCAAATCGTCAGATCTTTATGAGCTAAACTCACTAAGGTCCTGTGTGGAAGCTGTAAACCTACACTAGCCAACTGGCTACTAAACATAAAACACATTTTTTGGTCCCAAAACAAAGACTCAAGTCAGGAGACCAAAAAAATGAAAAACACAACACCAACTCACCCCAAGAAAAGAAGGGGTGAAAACAAAAAGGTGGGCACCTATTAAGTGCCAACACTGCACTGCCCACCCACATCCCAAAAACGGAGGTTCTGAGAGGGGCAGGCGGAGGGGAGGTCAGAATATAGCAAGACTCCATTAGAAGAAACAACATTACTAAGGTGAGTAATTTTTTCTTCAAACAACATGAAGTCTTGCTATATTCTGACAGTAGCAGACTACAAGCAGTACTCCATGGAGGAGGGACAGAACTCACTTAGGAAATAGGCTCTGAAGCACAGCTGTGTTAAACCGAGCATCACTCCTAGCCTGGATGTCCAGGGAGTAATGCTTGGTAAAAGTGTGAACTGTTTTCCAGGTAGCTGCTTGACATATCTCTAGAATAGGATGTCCTGGCAGCAGCCAGGAAGAAGCTATACCTCTGGTAGAGTGAGCCCTCAGGCCTGAGGAGGAACCTTACCCAGTTTTTCATAGCAAAATTGGATACAAGAGACAATCCACCTGGCAATGGATCTTTTAGTGGCAGGTTTCCCTTTATCAACCTCACCATAAGTGAGGAACAGTTGGAGGGAGTCAAACCTGTTACCCTTGGTATGCTCTATGTAGTAACTAAGGGCTCTTTTCACATCTAAACTGTGCAGCCTCCTCTCACCAGAGGAAGAATGGTCAGTGAAGTACACTGGAAGAGAGATAGATTGATTAAGGTGGAAATCTGAAACCACCTTAGGCAAGAACTTCCTGTTAGTCCTGAGGACCACCTTATCTCTATGAAAGGAGATAAAATCAGGCTCCACTGACAAAGCTTGTAATTCACTTATGCGTCTGGCAGAAGTGATGGCTACCAGAAACAGTGTCGTCCAAGTCAAGTACTTAAACTCTGCTGAAGACAAAGGCTCAAAAGGCGGTTGCATAAGCTGAGCAATGCAAACATTAAGGTCCCAGGCAGGGGCAGGGACCCTGAATGGAGGGTTAGTGTGAAGCAATCCCTTGAAAAACTTGAGAATACAGGATGAGTTGAAAGAGAAGAGGGCTTACCTGCTGAAATAAAAGCAGACACAGCTGCCAGATGCACTTTCAGTGTAGCTGGTCTCAGCCCCAAGCTATTTAAGTGGACCATATAATCAAGGACTGTGGGCAAATCAGCAGATTCTGGGAAATATGCTTTCAGAGCACCATATGGAAAACCTTTTCCATTTGGAATTATAAGTAGCCCTGGTGGAAGGTTTTCTAGAAGCCTTCAGGATATCATTACACCTTGGGAGAGGTGTAAATCAGCAAACTCTAACTCTTCAAGAGCCAGGCCTTGAGATTGAGAGATTTGAGGTTCGGGTACCAAACCTTCCCCTGAGCACAGGTTAACAGGTTGTAATTCCTGGGAAGACACAGGGGAAGATGGACTGCTAAGGACATTAGGAGTGGATACCAGGGCTGTCTGGCCCAGTCTGGAGCAATCAGGATCATCTTGCAAGGTTGAGATCTGATTTTTGACTAGCACTTTGAACAGGAGAGGGAAGGGGGGAAAAGCATAGAGAAATTTCCCTTTCCAATTGAGAACTAAGGCATCCAGGGGGACTGAACCCAACATTGGGGGCCTACAGCAAAAAAGGGGAAGTTGGTGATTGTCTGGGGCTGCAAAAAGATCTATCTGCGGGGTGCGCCATCTGGAAAATATCACCTCCAAGACCAGGGGGTCCAGTGACCATTCGTGGTGGCCCTGGGAAATCCTGCTGAGAGCATCTGCCAGGACATTGTCCTTGCCTGGGAGGTGAACTGCCATGAGGGAGGTGTTCAGGGAGTAAGCCAGAGACCACAACTTCATTGCTTTGGTACACAAGGCTGTAGACCGAGTGCCTCCTTGCTTGTTGATGTACCACATTGTGGTGGTGTTGTCTGTTCTGACCTGTACAACTTTGTTCTGAACAGATTTGGAATAAGCTTGAAGTGCTAGAAATACTACTCTGAGTTCCAACAGATTGATGTGGAGCAGAGATTCCTGAGGGGACCACAACCCCTGGGTGGTGAGGTCGCCCATGTGAGCCTCCCACCCCAAGAGGGAGGCATCTGTAGTAAGGATTAAAGAGTGAGACTGAGTGACAAAGGGAACCCCTTGTCTCAGATTGTTCTGATCCTGCCACAACTGTAGGGCCTGGATCAGGGTTCGAGTTACTTGGATCAATTTGGTCAGAGGGTCCAACTGGACCAACTACCCCCGCTGGGCATAAGCAGAAGAGGAGGCTTGGGCTTGGTAAAAAGGTCTATGAGTTACTTGGATCAATTTGGTCAGAGGGTCCTTCCTTTGAGGCCAAAAGGGCTCTCAAATGGAACTGAATGTCCCTCATCTGAAATTTTGCTCCCTGCACTACTGCTGTAGAAGCAGCCATGTGCCACAGGAGCTATAGAAAATGCCTTGCTGGTCGAGACACCTGCAGGGTGAATGAGGAGGCCAGAGAGACCAGGGTCCTTGCCTGTCCAAGGGAAGGAAGGCTCTGGCCTTTTCTGCATCTAGCTCTGCACCTATGAAGGTGAGGAGCTAGACAGGCTCTAGAACTGACTTTGGAAGATTTAGAAGGAAACCCAAGGAAGTGAGCAGTTGCTGAGTTATCTGTAAGTGTAACTTGACTTGGTCTGGGGACTGGCCTACTATGAGCCAGTCGTCCAGGTAAGGGAAGATGGCAATCTTCTGCCTTCTTAAAGAAGCAACTACCACTGCCAGGCATTTTGTGAATACCCTTGAAGCAGAGTTGAGGCTAAAGGGCATTGCTCTGAACTGGTAATGGCCTGAGGGCAGCTCGAACCTGAGGTACTTTCGATGGGAGCTTCTGACGAGAATATGGAAGTAGGCATCCTTGAGATCCAGGGACACCAGCCAGTCCCCTGGCCTTAGAGAGGGTAGAATAATTCCCAGAGTCACCATTTTGAATTTTGGTTTTAAAAGGTGCTTGTTTAAGTATCTGAGATCCAGGATGGGCCGCCATTCTCCTGTCTTTTTTGGGGTAAGGAAGTACCTAGAGTACAACCCTTTATCCTGGTGTAGGGGTAGAACCCTTTCCACAGCTCTGAGAGCTAGGAGGGAAGAGACCTCTGCCTCTAAGGCAAGTGCCTCTGGTGGATTCACAGGTGGAAAGGATCTGGTTCTCATCTTTGGAAACTTTTGGAAGCTGAGAACCAGTCCCTGGCTTACTACTTCCAGGACCCATTTTTCTGATGTCAGAGACTCCCAGTTCTGGACAAAGTAAGCCAGCCTGCCCCCTACAGGTAGCTGAGAATCGGCCCTGGCAACCCCATCAGGGTGCCTGCTTGGCAGAGGCTTTGGGCTGAGGGGTGGAAGCAGGCCTGCTTGTACCCCGTCTGCCTCTCCCTCTAAAGAACCCCGCTGGGCATAAGCAGAAGAGGAGGCTTGGGCTTGGTAAAAAGGCCTATGAAAAGGCCTGACCCTGCCCCTGGGAAGCTGCCTTTGAGGAGTGGCCTGCCTTTCTTTGGCCTGTGCACTCCTATAGGTGGTCCTATACTCATCCATTTTCTTCATGTAATTCTCTGTTTGCTCCCCAAACAGAGAACTACCCACAACAGGAAAATCCATGGCCTTAGTCTGGGTATCCTGTGACAGGCTAGTACATCTGAGCCAAGCCATTCTTTGAAGTGCCACAGATGTAGCCATGACTCTAGATGACACATCATTGGAGTCCACTGCAGCATGGAATTGCACCTGGGATGCCTCAATACCATCAGCAGCCACCTGCTCCAGCTCCTTGACAAGCTGGCCAGGGGCCTGTTTTGCTAGGGCCATAACAGTGTCCCATCTGGATTTTTGATACCTAGCAGTATAGGCCATATAATTGGCCTGTCTGAGTCCCAAGGATGCTGCCATGTACTGTTTCTTTGCCATGGCATCAATCCTCCTGGAGTCCTTGTCCGGGGGTGTAAGCCAAGGGAATGTTTGCCTTATCACAGGCTGCAGCCTGCACTACTAACATGGCTGCATTGTTGTGTAAGGAACTCCGTTATCTGAGCCTGACAGAGTATACCTCTTGTCCATTCTTTTATCCACAGGAGGTATAGTATTAGGAGTCTTTAAAATCTTAAATGTCTGTTTCCCAAAAGATTTGTGCAAGGGAATAGACAGCCTCCTAGACTCTGGGATATCCATCATTTCCACATAGTCAGGCTCCTTCTGGTCATCCACAGCTTCTTCCGTAGGAAGCTGGAGGGTTTCAGTCACTTTTTTATAAAACATGAAATGGGAGGGGGAGTCATCCACAGCTTCTTCCATGGGAAGCTGGAGGGTTTCAGCCACTTTTTTATAAAACATGAAATGGGAGGGGGACTCAGAGAGCCTAGGAGGAGACACTCCTGAAGGTCTATCTGGGGAGATGTCCGGGTCAATGGGCACATCCAGACTTTCAAATCCACATTCACTTTCCTCATACTCCTCTTCCTCCTCCTCCGGTTCATAAAATTCCTCTAAATCATACTCTTGAACCAGTGGAACCGGCCGAACCAGACGCCTGCCTGATGGTGCCAGTTCGGTCGGAACCGGGGAAAGCGACTGAACAATTTGGATCGCTTTGGCTATTTCTTCAGTGGTTGGAGAGGAAAGTTTTGGCTCCACACCAGCTGATTTTTCTTTTCTAGTTCTTTTAGTCGGAACCGACTCCTCAGAATCGGCTCTCCTTTTGCCCGAAGAAGTCTCGCCCTGGTCAGAGGGCACTCCTTCTGGTTCGGTTTGAACCGAACCGGGCTGGCCATCCGGTTCAGCGGACTTTTTGGCCTCCCTTTCCATAAGCCTACCAGCTCTCTTTTCTAGGGTAGCTGCAGGGAAATTTCTGCAAATCTGGCATTCTGCATTGAGGTGGTCAAACCACAGACAATAAACACAGGTGGTGTGGGGGTCAGCCTTGGCAAAGACTTCCCCACACACACTGCAGTGTTGAAACCCAGTGGGTCCGGTTTTTCTTTTGGGTTTCTCAGACATAGTGCCAGTCCTAACCAAACTTACCCTTTTATGGCAATCCAACAGGCAAGACCCTCTTATCGGTTCCTAACCGTGTCACGGGTCATGGAAAAAAACGCAATACAATCCGTTTTTTTTAGAACCGATAAGAACCGGTAACCACACTCTAAAAGCACAATTTAAGATTTTTTAAACAACTTGATTGGTTCAGACCGAACCGATAAACCGTTTACAAGTTCCACACAGAATAGAATAAAATAAAACCTATCTAGTACTCACAAATACCACAGACGGAGACTGAACCGACAGGTTACGGTTTAAATTCGGTCGAAAACCGAGAAAAGCGGTACTTTAACCGACAAATTGAACCGAGCAGAAGGAGAAATCTCTGGAGTGACTGTTCAGTGAGACAGAGTAAAGAATCTGACGGTTTGAGTTTGAAGAACAACAGACAGAGTCTCAACCGAGCTCGAGCTCAGCGTTCCATGCCTGGCATGGAAAGTTAACTCTTTCACCTCCGGGGCAGTTCGAAGGTTGGGGACTCACTGCTACTGTCTGAATATAGCAAGACTTCATGTTGTTTGAAGGCTAGCTTCTTAGCGCTTACCTGGACTTGTACCTTGCTGGTGAACCAGATTGGTCTCTTCCTCCTCCTATATTTGCTAATCAGTCTATCATATGACTTGGTAGCTCAATCTATTACCTGCCTTATTGCTACACACTGCAGCTCCACCCACCTCTGTACTCCCATTACCGCTAGGGCCTCCCTCAGGCACATCCTCATCCTCCCTAAGTCCACCCTCCTGAAGTCTAGGACTCTTGTTTTAGTGTGGTTTGGCACTGTCCTAGTGTTGATGTTGAATTTAACTGTTTTGTGATCACTAGATCCCAGGTGGTCCTACACCTCCACTTCCTCAACACTGTCCCCCTCCGTTAGTACAAGATCCAATAACACAGCCTTTCTAGTAGGTTCCTCCGCAAGTTGCCTGAGGCACGCCCTCTGCAGTGAGTCCAGGAAGTCCCGATTCCTCAAGGTTGTCACAGCAGGGTGGCTCCAATCAACATCTGGGAGACTGAAGTCCCCCACTAGCAACAACTCACCCTTGTCAGCCATCCTTTGAATCTCTAGCAGCAGCTCCTTGTCCAGTTCTTCCCCTTGCATTGGAGGCCTGCTGGTAGAGTATCTTGAATCCAGTAGGCTACAAGACTACAGGCAGCATGGGTTCACGGGGGGGGGGGTCATGTCAGATGAATCTGATTGATTTCTTCGACTGGGTAGCCAGGGAAATAGATCATGGGAGGGCAGTAGACACAGCCTATCTGGAATTTAGCAAGGCCTTCAACACTGTGCCACACAGAAGACTGATAAAGAAATTCAGCAGCCTAGGAGTGAGATTCAAAGTGGTGAATTGGGTTAGAACCTGGTAATGGATAGGCGACAGAGAATGGTGGTTAATGGCACTCAGTCTAATGAGGGAAGAGCGACCAGCAGGGTGCCACAAGGCTCAGTACTGGCACCCATCCTCTTCAATGTCTTCATAATTTTTCATAAGGGACACTACAGAAGGACTTGAAGGGAAGGTATGCCTTTTTGCAGATGACACCAACATTTGTACTAGGGTGGACACTCAGGATAGGTAGCGAGAATGCACAGGGGTCTTGGGAAACTCAAGGAGTGGTCACGAGCATAGCAGTTGGCGGTCAATCCCCAAAAATGCAAAATCTTGCACCTAGGGCATTAGTTCTCAGATTTTGTCATACCGAGCCTCCCCCAAGCCATGGAAAAGATGTAGAACCTCCCCAAAATATTGAAATAATCTTGGGCCTCCGCATAGTAAAATAGCATACTTTGCACAGTGCAACAGGAATGAAGTGAAACTCCTTTGAGTTGTTGCCTCTCATTTTATTCTGTAAACCCCTCTCTTGTAACCTCCTCCTTAAACCAGCTTACTTGCTCTGCTATTTTGACTCTTGAACCATTGTTACCCCTTGTTGCAATACCTTCCTGGGTCAGACTGCTTTCTCTGTTTCCCCTCCATCTGGAATAACCTTCCTACCCACCTCTGCTTCTCCTCCTCTTACTTCTCTGCTCTCCTTGCGTCCCTCCTGCTCTTGCTCCTAGTACCTCTCTACTTAACCCTTGAATCTGGGCTTTTCTGCTACCAGTCTAATTGGTCAATCGTTAGCTCTCTTTATTAGTTTATTTGTTTACATTATTGTTACTTTTGTATTGCTTGACTGTTTTTTAGTTACCTTTTGAATTATAGTCATTCCCTACCAATCCCCAGGTACCCCTGAAATGTGCCTTGGTTCAGTGTGGCTTTCTTTGTCACAGATTTGTAAATAAATAAATACGTTAACCTACTATTATCCTCTTTCAGTTTGCCTCATCCCTTTATACAAAATCTGTAAAATTCAAAATGTATATACAGTATTTTTTGAGACTTGCTTGAGCCTCCCCTAGAACAGGTTGGGGCCTCTACAGGGAGGCTGGCCTCACCATTTGAGAAACCTTGACCTAGGGCATAGGACGCCAGGAGCTGAGTATAGGATAGTGGGGAAGTGCTAACAGTCACTAAGCAGGAAAGGGGCCTTGGGGTTATGATATCTGATGGCCTCAAAGTATCAGGGCAGTGCGTAGGGCAAGTGGGATGCTGGGGTACATAGGAAGGGGTATCTCCAGGAGGAGGAATGTGGTGTTGCCACTGTATTGCTCTCTGGTGAGACCCCACTTGGAGTACTGTGTCCAGTTCTGGAGGCTGCACCTCAGAAAGGACATACCCAGGGTGGAGGCAGTCCAGAGGAGGGCAACTAAAATGGTTCAAGTGTTGCACAAGAAGCCCTAAGAGGAGAAACTGAGGGATCTCAACATCCCTTACCTTAAGCTTCAGAAGGAGAGCTTTGGTAACCCTAGAAAATCCTGGAACTCCATCAACTCCCTTCTTACTCCCTGCACCAACAGCCCTAATATACATCTAAGTTCCCCTTCCAGCTCATATTGACTGACACTTTTGAGGTTGCCAAAGCATTCAACAACAAATTCTCTGATCTGTCGGCCCTCCTCAGCAAATAACCTCGTGTTCCAGCTTGCCCAGGGTCATGCGCTCCCCCCCCCCAACTTCCCCCACCCATTGCTAAGCCCCCTCCCTCCCTCCAGTCAGTTCCCTTGCCTGGGAACCTGCTCATAGAAACATAGAAGTTGACAGCATATAAGGACCGCAAGGCGCATCCACTCTGCCCATTTTGTCTACCTTATGAATGTGCCATAGGCCTTTACTCTGTCAGTGGCCTATCTATTCATACTCATCTGTATTGTTCCCTTATGCCTAGCACATGCCTGTTTGAAGGCCTGCACCATATACATATCCACCAGTTCCTGAGGTAGGCCATTCCATGCATCCACCACCCTTTCTGTGAAAAAGAACTTCCTTACATTACCCCTTAATCGGCTTCCCTCTAATCTCATGCTGTGTCCTCTTGTCCTACTATTTTTCTTACATTGAAACATGTTAGACTCTTTCACCTTGTTAATGCTCTTAAGATATTTGAATGTTTCAGTCATATCACCTCTCTCCCTCCTTTGCTCTAGGGTATACATACTGAGTTCTGTTAATCTGTCCTCGTGTGTTTTCTGATGCAGTCCCTGCACCATTTTGGTTGCCCTTCTCTGGACTGCCTCCATTTTGTTAATGTCATTGTGCAGGTGTGGCCTCCAGTACTGTACACAGTACTCCAGATGGAGCCTGACCAGTGTCTTGTAAAGAGGGATTATTACCTCCCTCTTACAACTTGTGATACCCCTACTAATACACCCAACATCCCTCTAGCCTTACTTACTGCTTTAGTGGTCTGCTTGGATGATTTCAGGTCATCTGTGATGATGATGATGCCCAAGTCTCTTTCTTCCCTTGTGATTGGCAGCAACTCACCTCCCAGTCTGTAGGTAGCTTTAGGGCTTCTCTTCCTTATGTGCATGATCTTGCACTTCTTTGTGTGAAACCACAGTTGCCTCTCTTCTGACCAGTTGCTCTACCCCCCTGCCCTCCTCCATCCCCCCTTCTTCTACCTACCATCACCTCCCTTTCTAGTTCAAGGCCAGCTCCACTAATGACACCTTTAAACTCTTAAAGAGCCTACCCAATCGGGGTAGCCCAAGTTCTGATGGCCTCTCCCCTATTTTGCTCAAGCTCATCTCCTCTGTGATTTCCAAACCTCTCACCTTCATTTGCAATCTTGTCCCATCCACCTCCATAATGCCGCTCCCCCGGAAGTCTGCCAAGATTTTTCCTATTTTTAAAGCTGGTGACCCCAACCCCCAATCTGACAACTACCGGTCGATATCCATTTTTCCCCACCTAGGTAAGCTGGTGTGCACCACCAACTACAGCTCCCACAGACCCCACTTGCCTACTGTTAGATGTTAGACCCTGAACAAATCACTTAACTTCCTTGTACTCCCAGGTCGCACTTGTAAACAAGCTTTCAGCTTAGTGTATCTCTCCTGGTTAAACAAACAAACAAAAACAAAACAATCTGAATACCTCACTAAATACAACATCCTATGCAGCCAGCAGCATGGTTTCCGCAGACATCACCGCAGCCCTGGCTCTATTTATTGATCACATCCTCACCAATATGGATCATGGGAGCACCACTGGTGCTGTCTTCGTGAACCTATCTAAAGTCTTTGATCAGGTAAACCACTCCCTGCTCCTCTCCAAACTACACTCAATCGGCTGTTCTGTGGAGACCACTAACTGGTTTTTGCGCTGCCTCTCTGACCGCTTCCAATCTGTGTGCATTGGCTCTGCCACTTCCCCTGCCCTGTCAGTCACCACCGAAGTACCACAGGGCTCCATTCTGGGCCCTCTGCTCTTCACTATATTTGTTAACACTCTTACTTCGGATAGCCTAAACTGCACCTCACCCCTCTACGCAGATGACCTGGTCATCTTTCATAGTGACAAATCCCTTCTATGTATAGCCTCTGTCCTTACCCAGAACCATTGTGCTGCCCTAACTGGTTCACATCCAACTTCTTGATGGTCAGTGCTAAAAAAAAAAAAAAAGCAATGCTTTTCGGCTCTAAACCGTACCTTGAAAGAAACACTGATGCCAACTCTTCTCTCCTAATTTACCCTCCTGCTGTCCCTGCTCTTGAAACCGTCCCCTCTTTCAAACACTTGGGGGTAACGCTGGACCACCCTCTCTCCTTCACAGAACACACTAACATTGTAGTCCGCAGGGTTAATCAGAAAATTGGTGCTGCTTACCGTGCCAAACCCCACCTGTCTTCTGAGGCTCACTTGGCGATAGTCAGAGGAAATCTTCTCCCTATTCTGGATTACTGTTCCCCCATTTATTCTCAAGTCTCTACCACACTCTGGGCTAGGATCTCATCTGCCTACAACAGTGCTTGCTGCTTTGCCTTGTCCGCCCCTTACTCCACTCACCACTGTAACCTTTATCGATCTCTCGGTTGGCTCTCTCTGCAAGGTCGCTTTGATTTTACCCTTGGATGCTTCACAGATACTTTCCTTAGATGCAGCCCTGTTTCCCCTCTCTCCACCCTCTGTAAGCACCGCACCACATCAAGGTATCTCTGTTCCTCTGCTGTCCCTCCCCTGGAGATTCCGTGACCCTTAAACAAAATGGGTGGGAATGCCCTTTCAGTAGTGGCCCCCACACTATGGAATGGACTACCTGCACCCCTCAGATCTTCCAACACCCACCACACCTTCAAACTTAACCTCAATCCTTCCTTCTTGTCAGAGACACTTGCACTTGTCCGCCTAGATAGTACCCACCTACCCCCAAAAGCTTGTTCACCTCCCCCTTCATTAATGATCTGACTCATCTCTTCCTTCCTGCTTATGGCTAGTTGTTGCCTGTTGAGATTGCTCATGTGAGGGGGGGTAGTGTTGTTCTACTCCACAGCATTTTTTGTATCACTGTTGCCTGCCTTTTATTTGTGTTACCTACTGTTACTGCTACATTTACTGTTTCCAGCCTAATTGTACTTACTTCAGCTCCCAATGGAATTTTTTGTATGAACCTATATTTCTGTAGTCTCTACTCGTGCCTTTTGGCCTGGGTCATGCCTGCAGATGGTCCCTTAGATCAGAGCACTTATCCGGTTATCAAAGACATAAATAAATAAATAAATAAGTATGTACGTATGTACGTATGTACATACGTACATGTACACCCTGGAAGACAGAAGAGTGAGAGGTGATATGACAGAGACTAACAGTACCTCACAGGGGTGAACAGGGTGCAGGAGGGGAGTCTCTTTCAAATAAGAAAGAGCACCTGGACCAGAGGGAATATGATGAAGTTGGGAGGGGGGAGACTTTAAGAGGGATGTTAGGAAGTACTACTTCACTGAAAGAGTGGTGGATGCCTGGAACAGACTGCCAGTGGAAGGGGTGGAGGTAAAAACAGTGAGGGGCTTCAAGCATGCATGGGACAGACATAGGGGAATACTGGTAAATAGGCAGGGAGGGTCGCCAAATGCCAGTTAGGGTCTGCAGAGACAGATTAGGCAGGGAACATCTGGGTAGACTGGGTGGGCCAAACAGTCCATTTTTATTGACAAATTCTGTTTGTATGCTTCTACCGGGATCTCACTGATGCAATATTCTGTCTGTGGAGTTTTGTTTCCAAAGCACACCACTTTACATTTTTTGCCACTGAATTTCAATTACCAAATGGCGGCCCACTGCTTCAGTTTGTTTACGTCCTTTTTATGCCGTTAATCTCCTCTTCGGTATCCGCATTCCTCTGGACTTTTGTGTTATTAGTGAACAGTCACCTTACGCTGTAGCCCCCCTGTGATGTCACTTATACATGTATTAAAAAGTAGCAGTCCCAGGACTGACACCTGTGGCCACCAACATGTGAACTCCCTTACATCAGAAACCTGACATTCAAAACAACTCTCTGAGTTTTATCTGTCAGCCAATTCCCTGTCTATCTAGTTAGCCTTTCCCCAAGTTCTAAGTCCCGCCTCCTATGAGGTACAGAGTCAAAGGCCTCAATGAAGCCCAGGTACAGAATGTCAACTGTCTGACTCCTATGCACCATCTGTGTCATCGAGTTAAAAAAAGTCAAATCAAGTTCTTTTAACATGAGCCATCTGTCATGAACCCATGTTGATTCCAGTCCATAAAGCTGTTTTCCTGGACTAGAGAAGTAGAAGGGTAAGTGACTTGCTCAAGGTCACACTGGGAGCATTTGGCTCTGGTGAGGCTTCACCCTATGACCTCCTGGTTCCTAATCTGATGCTCTGACCAGTACACCACCCTGCCTCTCTCATGCACTTGTCCAATCCTAAAGCAACAGTTCATGATGCAGTGACAATTGGCACCTATACATAAAGGCAACAGTTTCTGTTTTGAACTGAAAATAGTGGTAACAAATGGATGTTTACATTTTTTAGACCAGCTCTTGGGAGTCAATTTTTCATGAACAATCTCTACACCACTTTATCATGCAAAATCAACCCAATTTTTGACAGTTTTTTGTGAAAACTCACCCATTTTGAACCAAAATTTTTGTACAAAACATGATAATTTGCTGTTGTTTTGGAAGGGAAAAGCATAAAAATGGATTTTAAGATTTTGTCAAACATAATTGATTATTTTAAAAAACAGACGATCACTGGCCTTATATACATTCAGATTCGACTCTTAGCATGTCCTTTTTTTCCCATCTTATCAGATGTCCTTTTGTCCTGTATTCATTCTGTTTAGCATTTTGTATAGCTTAGAAATGATTAAAGGACTCCTGTAAATACTGCGGGGTATGCCAGGTTTTCATCAGTACTTTCAGCTGCATTGAACACTCATCGGCCCACACAGGTAAGGGAGCAGTCTCTGCTGCTTAAGCAATACAGCACGACAGGGTGTTGGTTGTACTAGATTTACACCACAGCCAAGGGCATAGTAAGGCGCAAGACAAAAAAGGTGGTCTAACTTCTGGGTGCAGTTACCATAGGATAAACAGCAAAAATGATGCATATTTTAAAATTCAGCCACATATGTCATTGCATCAGAATGTTTCAAATGTGGGTGCAAACATTCTGATGCATTTAAAGTGACACAGCTGTAACAGAAATATTGCTGTTAATTCTATTTTTGATAATCTAGGATTATATGCACAAAAACAGCCGAGGATACTGATGGAAACCTAGAAATTGCCATATTAAAAGGAGAGAACCTTGAATTAGGTGCCAAAAATCCTATCTTTATAGGTCATCCATTTTTTTTTCAACTCTATTCCAGATGAAATATTAAGTTGTACAACTAATAGATCTTTTAAATTTAGACCGAAATGGTGGCTTGATATGACCAATGACTGCACTTGTAATTTAATGTAACTTGTGTGTGTTGAAAAGTGGTAATATATGTAACATTGTATGTTTACAATTGTATGTATTTGCTGTACTAGTACTGAATGTCTTAAAACTTGTCACTTGTGACAATAGGCAATATTGCTCATCAGCCAACAAGTATAAAAAATAAAAATGAAAAATGAAATTACTTCAGATCTAAAAAAATTCTGAAGCAGGCTCACATTGCAGGAAAGGGAAATCTTACAAGACAGAAGAAAATTGGCAGGCTAAAATAGAATAAAATAAGCACAAAACTCACTGTGGTATCGCACAGTGGACATGCTCCAAAGCTCAGGGATGGCAGTTTTAAGGGTAACGTTAGGAAGCAGTCCCAGAGGATGGTGAACATATGGCAGGGATAGCACTAAATAGTGAAAAAGGGATAAAGCTGCAGCCTGCCCAGAAATAACCGACCTGCCAAGTGACAGTGGGTCCATAGAGGTGCACCTGTTCTGTAACAAAAGC
This sequence comes from Neoceratodus forsteri, assembly GCA_016271365.2. Taxonomy (NCBI): domain Eukaryota; kingdom Metazoa; phylum Chordata; order Ceratodontiformes; family Ceratodontidae; genus Neoceratodus; species Neoceratodus forsteri. Next base: position 562,857,044 of record JADMNL010000023.1, on the reverse strand, counting down.
TGAAAGATGGAAAAGTAGAAATGTAAACAATGAGAAATAAAAATGTGAACAATAAGAAACAATTTTTTTCTTGGCAAGTTTTAACTTCTGTAATGCTGACATTTGAACTTTTGATTAGATTTTTACCCATGTTTTTTACAGAAGTGGGAATAATATGATCCATGTTGTCAAACCTCAGCACTGCCACTGACTTATGTAGTAGTGTACCTGCAGGGATAGACATGAAGAGAGTAGAGATCATTGTTGTATGCCTTGGAAAATTTCTGCTAACCAAGGGAATCATAGGGTAACCCGGGGTAGTAGATTGGGTAGAGAATCACAGGGTACCCTGGGTAGTAGGGTGGATAGGAAATCACTGGGAACCCAGGGTAGTAGGGAATAGGGAACATTGTTTAACCAGGAGTAGCACACTAAGATAAAGCTTGTTTCCAGATGCGAGCTGGGAGCACAAGGAAGTTAAGTGACTTGCTTAGGATCACACAGTATGCATCTAGGCAGCTGTGGAATTCAAACCCAGGTCTCCAGATTTGCAGCTCACAGCCTTAAACCACTGCGCTATACTGCCTCGATAAAGTAGTAGAGTGGGTAGGGAATCACAGAGTACCCTGGGTAGTAGAGTGGGTAGAGAATCACAGGGTACCTTGGGTAGTAGAGTAGGTAGGGAATCACAGGGTACCCTGAGTAGTAAAGTTGGTGGGGAATTACTGGGTATCCTGGGTAGTACAGTGGGTAGAGAATCAATGGCTCCCCTGGGTAGTAGAGTGGGTGAGGAATTACTGGGTACCCTGCATAGTAGAGTGGGTGAGTAATCATGGGGTACCATAGGTAGCAAGCTTGGTGGGGAATCACAGGATACCCTGGGTAGCCTAGGTAGTTGGGTGGGTGAGGAGGTAGGGGATTACGGAGTACCCTGGATAGTACAGTGGGTAGGGAATCACCAAATACCCTGGGTAGTACAGTGGGTGGGGATCACGGGGTACTCTGGGTAGTAGAGTGGGTAGAGAGTCACCAAGTACCTTGGACAGTAGAGTTGGTAAGTAATTGCAGGGTACCCTGGGTAGTAGAACAATTAAGTCCTTGTGCAACAGTGAACACAGGTAGGGTGCAAAACAAGGTTGCCAGCCAAGTCAAAACACCACTGCTTAGAAGAGCTGCACTCCATGATAGAGAGAGACAAGCTGAGACAAATTGCTTCAAAAATAAATGTTTTAATCCAAAATGGAAAATCGCAAGGTCAGGCTAAACTCCAAACCAGATGCCTCAGTGCTTCGACCTCCAGTCTTCCTCAGGGGGCTGGCTCTGGTAACATCTGAATCGCTATTTAAACCCAAAACATATTGTGACATCATAGATCACCTGATACTATTAAATGCTATATTGGCAGAAAACACAGATATACTATGATTGCATATATCAGTGTCATTAATTAGTATTTTCCATTTTGGATTAAAACATTTATTTTTGCAGAAATTTGTCTCAGCTTGTCTCTCTATCATGGCGTGCAGCTGTCTTAGATGCTATTGTAAGTTGGATTTGGAATTCAAAGAGCAATCAGAAGATTTGATGTGTAGATTTTTGGCAAGAGGTTACACACAGGAGGTTTTGGATAGAGCTCTGACTAGAGCTGAGTCCATGGAAAGGAGCCAACTTCTGACACTTAAAAATAGACATAAGGAAGAATTCCAAGGGGTATCATTCATCACTGAATTTAGTCCAATAGTAGGCAGAACTGGCAATGTACTTACCAAGTACAGTGCAGTACTGTCCAGTGACACAGAAGTAGCAAGAACAATTGATAACAAACCAAGGGTTACCTTCAGAAGGGGGCAGAATCTTCGAGATAGGTTAGGTTAGTGTCCAATTGCTACTCAGACCCCCCTTAGAGATAGGTTAGTGTCCAGTTGCTACTCAGACCCCCCCCATCCCCAAAACAAGACCTGGTTACCTATTCATCACTTCCCTGGCACTAGCTACCTGAATTATGCAGAGCTTCTCCAACTTCCTAAACCTGCATGCTATAGTCAAGCACCGCTAAGCACATCTCCACGTGTGACAATCTATGTGTTGTCCCTATCCCATTGTTACACTGACTTACACTCTTCTACAAGTAGTCATACTCCATTTAAAAGGGACCAGCTAGCACCCTTGAACGTAATAATCAGGGGACTCAAGAAGCTTTTCCCTCATCTTACTGCTTTGCTCTGGGAACGTGGAACTTAATCCTGGACCTCCCACACCCATTGCAGCTCCCTCTGAACTAGCCCAGCTCAAAGGCATCAGCTTCTTACATATCATTGCCTGTAACCTTCTCAAATAACTTGATTTGTTACAGGCTTGGGCTACACACACCTCTCCTAACGTGATAGTGATTTCAGAATACATGGAGCCACATCTGATCATGACATTAATATTCCTTCATACAATGTGTTTGGGGCAGATAGACAATCTAGGGGTTGGGGGTTGCAATATACATCTCAGATAAGCTCACAGTTTCAGTCTTTGACTCTACATCTATGCCTAAAGAGTTTGAAAGCCTTACCCTAAAGGTTTATCTTCCGAGGGGGCCTTGAGATTCTTCCCCACCTACGCAAAATATCAGAAGCTACTAAATCAGAATCTATCATTATGGGTGACTTTACCTAGACTGGAATTTCTCTGGCTCCAAACCTCTAAAAGACCTATGTGATGACCTAGGACTGACGCAGCTTATTTCTGATGTTACCTACCCAAATCCCAAAAACCCTACTCACAGCACCCTCCTAGACCTAATTCGTGTCAATAAACCTTATTAAATCTCACACTGTAATTTTTCACAATGACATCAGTGATCACAGGGCAGTTGCATGTGTAAAATGTTTACCCCAACCCAATTCCACCTCCAGTTTCATCTAAAAAAGGAGCCACGGGAACTTCAATAGCACTGCCTTCCTGGATGAGAAAAGCATAATTAGATGACAAGACTTATCTTGCTTCCTCAGTCTCTGAGGCCCTCAATATTTTTCAGAACCTTGTCCTAAAGGTAATCAACACACATGCTCCTCTTGTAAAAATCAGAACTAGAAAAATATCCTGTCCCTGGTTTACCAGTGCACTAAAATCAGTCTTACTTAACAGAGACTCTTTAGGGAAAAAGGCACACAAATCAAAACTAGCATCGGACTGGGTGGTCTTTAGAACTTCCAGGAACTATTGTACCAAGTTAATACAGGCTGAAAAAGCAAAATATGTTAAAAAGCACTAAATTCCTCAAAACACAACGCTACTAAATTCTGGCAAATTCTAAGGGAAATTGAAAGACATAGCACCTCATCGGCATTACCCAATAAAATAACGTCAGTGGATAGCATGTACACAAGCAAGCACAGTATCCTAAGATCCATAAGATTTAACAGGTCCAGTAGCATTAGCTATGTTGACCTGAGCAAAACTAAATGCTAAATTGAAAGCACTAGCAATCATAATATTTGTCCAGTTTAGTTTTCAATTCGTTCATAGTACTACTTGAGGTTATGGCCGCAGGCAATGAATTCCAAGAAGACACAATCCTCTGAGGAAACCAACTTCCCCTAGGGTTTTTATTGAAGTGTTCACCCCTTAACTGGAGATAACAGCCCCTGGCATTTATTACAGTAGCTCTTGGTGTCAATCCTAAGCATTCCCAGAAATCTTTATTTGAGAATGCCCCATACACAAGGCACATATCACCCATATATCTCCTGTATTGGAGTGAATAAATCCCCAGTGCTCAAAGTCTCCTCATAAGTCATGCCATGACACTTCCCCAACATTCTGGTAGCCCTCCTCTGCATACCCTCAATTCTCCTCTGATCCTTCTTCAAATATGGAGACCAGAACTGCCCACAATACTCCAGATGGGGGCACGCCAGACAACAATACAATGGGACAATCGCCTCCCTAGTCCTGCTTCTGATGTTCCTCTTAATTGCAATGAGAATCCCATATGCTTTCTTTGGGACTCCAGAGCAATGCTCTGAAAATCCCAAATCACTTGATACTTGAATTCCCAGGCCCCTTTCAGAAATGGTACTGGATAACTTAATTCCATTAATATTGTAGTCAAATTTACAGTTCTTCCTTCCCACGTGCATAACCTAACACTTATTAAAATTAAATCCCAGCTGGCTCGGTGGCACTGAGGGTTGAGGTGCTGGATGCCACACCTTGCACTATGCTGGTGACCTGGGTTTGGAAATGGACTCAGGGTTGTCGGGGACCAGCAGGGGGATGGAGGATTGAGCATCCCAATAGATAATTTCCTCCTCCAGGGGTAGGGTACCAGGGGGTGTCTCGCACACCCCAATGTTCCTGGGGGCTGGTGGAAGCATGGGCTTAAAGGAGCAATGGCGGCTCTCTGGAGACAGGATGGGGAGGACGCTTTGGGTGCTTGGCAACGGTGTGCATTAGCACATCATCTGCCTGAATGTACGTCTTTTGTGCCGGCATCCTCGGGGCTTAAGGGGAGAAATTGGGGAGAAAAATCACATACACCCCTGGCCCCTGAGCATAACGAAGCTGGGATAGGGGTGGCATTGAATAAAGTTATTCACATATTTGGGACTGTCTAGTACAGTATGCCCTGCAAGCCCATTGGTCCACACTGGGGACTAATGGGCTTACAGCCCATACTGTACCTGTCATTTGGTGGGTGGTCGGGCGTATGCAGGAGGGTTGCTGCTACCCACCAATGACAGGAGGGGAAAGTGGGGTGGGCAAGGGGTTCTGTGTGGGTGGAAGGGGTGGGGGTGCCACTGGATCACCAGGGATATTTCTGATGGTGATGTATCGTTATCGCTGGGCGACGTATGGGGGACCACTAGACCATAAGGGATGGTCTTTGTTTACATTTATCAGGAATCGGGGAGTCAGGAGGAGGGGGGACCACTTGACCACCAAGGAAAGGTCTCCTTTTACATATGTCGGGGAATCGGGAGGAAGGGGAGACCATTAGACTACCAAAGACTGTCATGTTGTAATTCTGCTGCAATCATGGCTATGGGGTGGGGGATGCACCCAGGATCCCCACTGCACAGGTCATGCTGTGCAGGGCGCCAGGCGCAAGTTGCTGGGCTGCCCTGCACAAGGCATGCAAATGGGGCCATAATGACTTGCAAATGGCCCCATTTGCTCCTTGCATATGTTATGGCCTCATTTGCATGCCCCCCGCTGAATACCACGAGTGATGTGCCTAGCGCAACTGCACTTGAGTGGGTGCATCCTTGTGCTCCCTATCTGTGGCTTGTGCCTGCGCAGTGCCATTGCACCATGCACAGTGCGTGCCATATTCAACGGTGCTGTGCCATGGCACATCAACGTTAAATATTACCTGGTCCTGGCCCCGGCGCATCCCAGTTGCGCAAGGCCCAGGCTTACGCCACTGCCCGGCACAGTCTGAATATCTGGGCCTTAGTGTTCTGGCTTGACTGTAAGCTCTCTTTCACTATACATATTGATGAACTGGCAAAAAAATTAAGACACCCTCTCCTGACAACCCCATTCAGTATCACAGCTAGTATCCCTCTTATTCTCCCAAATATTTCCCAAGATAACGGGCCAGTCTCAATATTGGGTGTCTTCCCTTCCTAACGTGATAGCCAACTGGGACCACATATGTTTGGATGTATATCATTATTTGTCAAACGACAACTTACACCTCATCCAGTTTTACATATTGCACAATATCTATTTTACCCCCGTCCATTTGTGCAAAATGGGGAACTTCCCTCCTCAACATGCTCCTGATGTAACCTGGTGGAAGGGTCTCTGTTGCATATTCTGTGGGAATGTCCCCAAATCACCCCCCTTATGGGAACAGATTAAATCAAATCTTGATCCCTTACTTGGATTAGATGATTGCTTTCCCCCAAAATCTGTGTAGTAGGTGACGTATCCAAGATTACAGTAAAAGAAAGAAAATACTTTATTTCTTTAATAGCTGTGTCAGTGAAGTGCTTAGTCCTGCGTCACTTGTTAGACCAAGATGTGATTTCCTACCCAGAATGGTACAATTAAGTTCTATATAACCTATGGATAGAAAAAATGATAGCCAGCAAACAAAACTGGCTGTCATTATACAACAAAAAGTGGGGGAAATTCGAAACCCTTTTGTCTGTACAATCCTCTCCATAGAAGAATCACAGGGGTGGGGTAAGAATGTTGTCCTTGGTTTATGACTCATTTTGAGTGCTCAGCACTTACTGTAGTGTACCTTTATGTCCTGTGTTGCTATTTCAATTTATACAACTACACATTGCCTTTTCTGAGTTCCTCCGGGGAGTTCATGCGGTACATTACCTTTGTATTTCCCTTTTTTGAATTTTCCGTATTCATATGTATGTGCACCATGTACTGTATTTGAAACCTTAATAAAAGATATTAAATTTAAAAAAAAATTAAGACAAAGGATAGGACTCTACTTCCATATCAAACACCTGCTAAATCAAGAGGCAAAGTGAAAACTGGTTCAGAGACTTTTCTCCCCTTATTGATTACGCATACTTTCTTTATAGCCATAGTCCCAAAATAGCCTTAGTAAACCTGGATACTCTGTACCATAGAGTGCTTAGGTTTGTCACCAGTGCCCCATATAACACCCATCACTGCTGCCCATATACGCAAATAGGTTGGACCTCGATTGACACTAGGAGATGGTGAAACGCCTCCTTTTGGGCATACAGAGCAATCACCAATAACCTTCCTTCTTACATCACTGTCCTTTTCAGATGTACCCCCTCTGCCTAGTCACTAAGAAGATTCACTTACATTATGCTTGATGTCCCCAGGATAAGATCCCACTTTGGAGCATTGTCCCTAAGCCATGCTCTACCTACCCTATGGAACACACTCCAAAATTCCTTAAAACTGGCGCAACTTGTGGGGATTCCTTCCTTCAAGTCACTATTAAGACATGCCCTGAAGGGAAACTGTCACTGCTACTCTTAAATGGTTTCATTATCACAGGGTCACCTTATGGCACTTACTTGTCAGTACTTGCCCAACTTGTCCTCCCCTCAGATGCCTCTCTCGATTTCCTCAACCCCTACCCTTGTCATGTCTTTTCTCCCCCTTCCTCCATATCCTCCTTATAGCTCTCTTCTCTTTTCCATCTCATTCAGAACTTCCTTCACCCCCCTCTTGCTGTCATTCCCCCTCTGAACATTTATGCCTTACCTCTCTGAACCAATTACTGTAGTTGATCGTAGCTGTTCCTTGTTAAAGTACACCCCATGTACTAGATGTATTATCATTGTTAACTGCATTGCCTTGCTATCTGTAATTGTATTTTTGTACTCATTATCTTTACTTTCTTTTGTTTGAGTCTGTCCAGGACCACCTTGTAAATTAGTTTTTTCTCAATGGTGCGTTTCCTGGTAAAAAAAGATAAAGAAAGATATAAAACCCCCAGGCATGGTCCGTTGTGGCAGCTGCAATATATGCAAATTTTGTACACAAGGAAATAGCTTTTCAGTGGCGATTGCCCAAAGACAGTACAAATCAAACACTTTATTTCAAGTGTGACGACTTTTGTAGTATATGTACTGTGGTACTCCTGCTTGAAGCTATATGTGGGAAGAACTGCCAGGCAACTAAAACTTCACATCCAGGAACATGTTAGGGATATTAGAAGTGGGGATATCTCAAATCCAGTAGCTGAACAGTTTCCACTGCAACATGGCGATGGTCCTGGGGAGCTCCATTTCATGGGCATAGAGCAGGTTTTTTTTTTGGGGGGGGGAAGGGAAGGGAATAAGCTCAACAAATAATTACAAGAAACTTTTTGGATATTTATGTTACGTAGTTTGAATCCGATGGGACTGAATAATGAACTGGATATAAAACTGTGGCGTTTTGGTTTGGTCTGCCACTTAAGGACCCTTACCTTCTCTCTGGTCTGCCAGACCCGTCTGTTGCTGTTGGTGAGGACCCCTTGCTGGACCGTGCAAATAAACTGATGTACGCAGAAAATAATTAATAGAGTCTGGTGCTTATTCTGTACTGCAGATGTTCTCTTCATGAGGACTAGCTCCAGACTGACTTACAGACAGAAATCCAAGGGGTTTCTTAAGAGCCCCTGCTAAGACAGCAATTAGCATAATATTTGATACATAGCTCTTAGAGCACTTAAAGGGATGGCAGCTGGCATTAGCCCCATATATAAGTACAGAAGTGTATTCCACATCACCCTCCGGACACTTAATGTGAGCACCACTCAAACAAAGCAACATCACACAATAAACAGTAGCTAAGAATTTTATTTATTTATTTACGAATTTAACCAGGAAGGCATACTGAGCAGTGTTGCTTGATTCCAGATGCGACCTGGGGGACAAGTCCCAAGACAATAGTACAATCACAAGGAACAGCAGTTAAGCAGCACAGTGAGGGGGCCACCCACCATACAGACAATCGGCAGAAAGATACAGGAACATAGGAGGGGGACCTTACACGGGATAATGTTACAGAGAAACACAAAAACCAACAGCACTAGTACATAGTGGGCACTAGCTAAAGCATGAGCAGCTTGAGGAGAAGTGGGTGCTGAGTAGGCGGTTGAGGTGGCGGGGGTTGGGTGAGTGTCTTATATCTACTGGCAAGGCATTCCATAGCTGGGGGATACAGAATTTGAAAGCTGCCTGCCCTTTGGTTGTGCACATGAAAGGGATGTGGAGGAGCCTGGGGTCCGTGCTTTTGAGGGAGTAAGCAGAGGGAGGTTGTGGTGGGAGGACAGAGGACAGGTAGGGGGGAAAGGTATGGGACCAGAATTTGGATGAGGACCTGGCACAGTGGGTTAATCTGTGGTCTTGGAGGAACGACAGGGCTAGGGAGCTGTATAAGGCGCAGTGGTGGGTTGTTTGTGGGCAGTCCAGGATAAAGCGACAAAAAGAGTGGAAAAGGGTATCAAGGCTGGCCAAGGTGGAGGAGGGAGCAGTAGTATAGATTATGTTGCCATAGGTGAGTATTGAGAGTATCATCTTTTGAACAATAGCTTTCCTGGCAGGAGAGGGGAAGACAGCTTTTGTTCTATATTGGGCGCCGAGTTTTGGGAGTAGTTTCTTATGTATGGAATCAATGTGAGTGGCAAAATCAAGGTGCTGATCTAGCCAGATGCCTAGGTATCTGAAACTGGAGCAAGCTTCCAGGAGGGCGCCATCCAGGTTTGGAAAGGGGTCAAGGGGCTTGACAGGAGAGTCTTTGCTGTGAGCCAAAAGTTAGCGACATCATTTTCTTAGGATTTAGGAATAGTTGGTTTGACCGGAACCAGTCCTGGATGGCGTTGAAATCCTGCTGTTGCAGATTAGCTACCTCGCTTGTGGAAGGGCCCATGGCATACAGCACTGTGTCGTCTGCATACATTTGGATGGATGAGTAGCAACAGGCTGATGGGAGGTCGTTTAAGAATATGGAGAAGAGCAGTGGGCCCAGGACTGAGCCTTGGGGGACGCCGACAGTAACTGGTAGGGGGTTAGAGATGTGTGAGGTGACTTTTACAGCCTGGTGCCTACCCACCAGGTAGTCATGGAACCAGGTGGAGACTGGATTGGTGAGACCGGCTTCTTTTAGTTTAGAAAGGAGCAGTGTATGGGAGACGGTGTCGAAGGCCTTGGCTAAGTCTATAAAGATGGCAGAGGTGATTTGGCCTTTGTCCATGCCGGTGAGTATGTTGTTAGTGAGTCTTAGCAGGGAGGCGATAGTTGAGTGTGATTTGCGAAAACCGGATTGGTATGGGGTGAAGAAGGAGACATCATCCAGATAGGGAGAGAGTTGGGCGAGGATAAGACATTCCTGTAGTTTTTCCAAAATCAGGAGTAGGGAGATGGGGCGATAGTTACCCGGGGAGGAGGGGTCACCCCCTTTTGGGAGGGGTATGATGGTAGCCTGTTTCCATCCAGTTGTAATTTGCCTAGTGAGAAGGAGAGGTTGAATAGAGCAGCTAGTGGGACGGCTATGGCTGGAGCAGACAAATATAACATCTTGGCATCCAGGGCCATGGGGCATTTACCTTTGTTAGGGTTCAGGGAACGGAGGGATTTGAGTTCTTTGGCCGAGGATACAGGGCAAAAGGAGAAACTGTATGGTTGGTAGGAGTGCTGTTGGTGGGGGGGCATGGAGTGGGCGGGTGCTGGAGGGACGATAGGAGCGAGTCAGCACAGTTGGAGAAGTAGGTGTTGAAAGCAGTGGCAACCTCTCAGGGATCGGTGATGGAAGTGCCCTGTATTGACAGTGTTGGTGGTGGTGGCTGTGTCGGGGGGGAGAAAAGGGATTTGAATGATTTCCAATAGTTTGTCGAGTGGTTTAGGTTTGGGCTGAAAGCCGATAGGAAATGGTTCTTTTTTGCCTGGTGAATGAGATTGGTACAGGAGTTGCAGAGGGCTCTGTAGCTTTGGAAGGATGCCTGGGTGCCCAGTTTCTTGTGGACTTTCCATGCATGGTCCCTGGAGTGGCATTGGCTGATGATATCAGTGGTGATCCAGGAAAGGTGGGCACTTCTGACCCTTTTTGTGCACAGGGGGACATGGTAGTCCCAGACTTTTAGAAATTTGGCCTTGAAAGTTTTGAGTGCAGCATCAATAGATGTGGGCCGCAAGGATGAAGAACCAGTCTACTTGACCTAGGTCGTGCACGAGCGATGCTAGGTCCAGGGAATTATATGACCTTGTGTGCAGAATCTTGGGGGGGTAGCAGTGGGCCTATGCACTCTTCTGATCATGAAGATCATGCAGTGGTCACTTAGGGAGTCTGGAAGCAGGCCCGCATGTAGGTCCTGTGGGGGTGGGAGGAGAGGATCCAGTCCAGGAGTGAGTGATTTTGCATCTTGTGGTTTAGCTGTGTGGGGTGTTCAATTAGTTGTGTGAGATTTAGAGCCTTGATCTTGGTCTTAAGGTGGGCCTTATTTATGGCTAGCCAGTTGTGGTTAAAATTGCCAATGGTGTGAAGCTCGCCTCCCGTGGTTAATGACTTTAGCGTGTCCAGGTGAGCTAGGATGTCAGGTAGGGGTGTGCTGGGGGGCAGTAGGTACCTGCAGCCTACACAGGGGTGGTACATGGGAGCAAGAGTTTGATTAGGAGAGAGTCGATGTGGGCTGGGAGTGAGGGAATTTGTATTATGGAGAACTGCAGCTTAGAGGAGATGTACATGGCTGTTCCACTGCCTCTCTTGTTCCCTGGATGATCATGTCTGATAACTGAGTAGCCAGGGATGAGTACTTCAGCATCGGTGTGATGCGGCTTTAACCAGGTTTCAGATATGATCAGGATATCAGGGCGATGGGATAGGGCGATTGGCTGCAGCAGTTGTTTTGTTTGGTAAGCTGCAGGAGTTGAGGTGCAGGAGCCTGAGACTCTTAGGGAACGAGAACAAGAATTTTAAGGCACAACATGTTTTTTTCTTATGCATTACACATTTATAACAACAGTACTAGCTGCAGGGAGGGGGAGAAAAGAATCTGGTCTTCAACGGGGACCAGTCAGAGTAGTACCAGAGAGAGGGGAACACCATAGCACTTGAAGCTTGATCATGCCAGAAACGCTAAAGTGCGGGGGAAGGGAAAGGGAAGAGAGGGAAGGGTAGGAGCTGGAGGATACCTAAAATGCAGGATAACAGTTTAATAACAGTTGCAGAACAGTCAAAAACATATGAACTCAAGAATTATGGAAGGCATACCATCACTGAGTTTGGTTAACAAAAGTTCAAGACCTCCATTGACTTTTCCAGTCAGTGGGAATGGAGGCACGTGTGGATTGCACCAGTTCCTGACAGGATGGGGTCAGGTCATTAAAAGTGACTCAGGAGTTCTGCATGCTGTAGAATCTGCACCACTTGACTCTATAAGTCCAGGATCCATTTGTGTACTTCTTCCTTAAGATCTTCTCAGTTTGGTACACTGGTGCATGTAGAAGAGTCCTGAGAAGAAGAAGACTGAGAAGAAGTTCCAGGGAGGTCTTCTGGCAAATCAGGCAAAACAGAATCTGGCTGGAGAGTGTCAGGAGTGGGAAGATCTGTAGGAACTGGTTGCAAGTTATCTGAAGCAATCTAAGCTTCAGAGAGGATGGTAGGCTCAAGTGTAGCTTCATTGCTAAGTGGACTGGGGTCATCTGGAAGAGTGTTACTCAGGTACCCATGTTTCAGTTGGTTGATGTGGACTTTGTTGGGTACCAGCTTTCCCTCAGACTTGCGGCATAGATGAACATGCACAGGAGGAAGCTTTTCCACTATGTAGAAGGGACCAGTCCAGGGGTGAAGCAGTTTCTTGGTGGCGCCCAGAATAAGGACAGGTCAGTACAAGTAGACAATGTCCCCAGTGGAGAATGAAGGCTCATGTGACTTGGCTGCTGACTTTTTCTGCATTGCAGATGTTCTCTGGCCCAACATGGGGATTGCAACACATCTGGCAAGTTCAAGCTGTTCCAGCATAGGAATAATGAAGGAAGAAGCTGACTTAGGAACTTCTAGCAGTGAGAGATCCCTGTCCAGTGGAGTTCTTGGGTGATGACCATGGACTAAAAAGAATGATGTGTACTCTGTGCTGTCTACACAAGGGCTAGTACTGTAGGCAAACTGCACAAAGGGAACAAAATGATCCCAAGTGTCATGAGTCTCATCCAGGTACTTGGAGAGTGTGCTGAGAATGGTAGACATCATTCTCTCACTCTGTCCATTGCATTATGGATGGTAACTTGTGGTATGTGTCTTTTTAAGTTGAGAAGTTTGCAAGTCTGAATGCAGGGACAATGGGGTGCCGTGACAACAAATGACTGTGTTGAGGAAGACACTTACCACCGTGGCAGCTTTAATATCTTTCGGGGGGATTAGTTCCAAATATCTAGTCAGGTAGTCCACAAAAACAAGGATGTATTTGTTGCCAGAGTCAGGGCATATAGCTAAAGGCCCAAGAATGCCTGTGCTGACTCTTTGGAATGGTTCAGTGACTACAGGCATTGGAATGATGTGTGTATTTGTTGGCTTGGCAGGAGGCATTCTTTGGGAGCAGGGCTGGCAGGATTTGACAAATCAGACAATGTTCTTGTTCATGTGAGGCCAGTAGAAGTGAAGCCTTGTCTTTTTGAGAGTTCTGTGTATTCCCATATGACCTCCGGAAAGTGGAGAGGCATGAGTGGAGAGAAGAACTTGACTGATTAGAGAGGCTGGCACAACTAGCTGTACATTAGTTCTATCGATGCGATGACCCTTGCCTTCCTTCCTTGGTCCAAATGTGGAAAAGCACATTGTTATTGAAGTATTGCGAAGTGAAGAAAAGTACATTCTGGCGATTCTTCTTTTGTTGCAGTAAGGTTCCAGACTCTAAGTATGTGATTATATCTGTGAATTGAGGATCAGTTCTTTGTTGCGTTTTGACTGTTGCCAGGGAGAGGTCAGAAGTAGAGGAGCTGAGAAGCTCTTTGGCTACTTGCAGTAAATGACGATTTGTGTATATTTCTGTAGAAGCAGTTGGTAGCAGCAAAGCAACTTAAGGTGCTGTAGGAGTGTCCACAGGAAGCACATCCATGGCATGAAAAGGAAGAGCTTGTAAGCAGGATTCTTTATCTGCTGAGGATGATGCAGAGGGCTATCATCTGTGGCTTACACCATCGCCATTTGAGTGAACTCGACCTGGTCTGTACTTAATTTCAGAGTTGTAACTTTGCAGCATGGTGATCCATTGTGTGAACTTGCCTACTGGCTCATTCATTTCAAACAACCATCTGAAAGCAGAGTGATCAACGATAACTGTAAAGAAGGAGTAGCGAAGTTAGCAGTCAAATTGTTTTACGGAAATACCATGGCTAGACATTCTTTTTCTGTGATGCCATAGTTCTGTTCAGCTGAAAAAAAGAGAGCACCGGGCACAGGAAACAACTCGTTCTGTTCCATCTTGGATCTGACACAGTACAGCGCCCACTGCAAATGAACTAGCATCTGTGTAGAGTTTGAAGGGTTAGTCGAACCTTGGGTAGGCCAATACTGATGACGAGATTAGTTTTTCTTCCAAGGTTTCAAAGGCCTCTTTACATTCGGGTGCCCAGATATAGTCACATCCCTTTTTGGTGAGGGCGTACAGTGGAGCTGTAATCATATCATAGTTGCAAGTGAATCTTCTGTAGTAGCCAGACAAGCCCAGGAAAGATTGAAGATCTTTGAGACTGTTAGGCTTTGGATAGTCTTTGACTGCTGAAAACTTGTCTGGGTCTGGAAAGATGCCTTGAGAACTAACAACATGTCCCAGATAATTAATTTGATGCTGTGCAAAACAACACTTGAGATTGACTTGTCTGAGACATTCGAACACCTCTTTGAGATGTTGGAGGTGCTCTGGCAAAGTTCTGCTGAAGACAATAACATCATCCAGGTAGACTAGGCACGCTTTCCAATACAACCCACATAGTACGGCTTCCATAACATGTTGCAATGTGGCTGGATTATTCTGAAGACCCATAGACAGATGTCTGAATTGAAAAAGTCCCAAGTGGCAGCACCATGCTGTGTATGGACAAGAAGCTGGATCGATGGAAACTTGGTAGAACCTACTTTGTAGGTCTAGAGTGGTGAAGCAAGCAGGGCTGGCTACGCCAAGACTCTCTAAAGCATCTTCAGTTGTAGGTAAGGGATGAGCATCCTGCACTGTGTAGGCATTCCGTTTTCTGTAGTCTACCACAAAATGATACCCTTTGTCCTTCTTTACCACTAGCAGGCAAGGTGCACCCCAGGGACTTGTAGATTCTTCAACAATCTCTTGTTCCAGCATGTCTTTGATTATGTCCTCTAGGACTTGTTTCTGTGTGTGTCCCACTTTGTAGGCTCACTGACGGATTGGTTTCTGGTTGGGCTGCACCTCAATGGTGTGTTGCAGGATATCACAGCATTTGAGCTTGTTATCTGGATCTACAAAGACATCCAGGTAATTCTCCAGGAATTTCAAAAGTTGTTACTTTTCTGTTGGAGATGCTGGAAGTTTTGAAGAGGATAGTCACTGAATAAGGGGTAACTCTGTTGAAGCTGGAGTGGTCGTAATAGTACTGACAGGACTAGAGTTGGTGGAACCAGGCTGTGGCTTTTGCATGAGATTGAGCTGGTCCCCTGAAGACAAACAGACAAACTTTCTGATATTGGCACCCTTTGAGATGCCCATAGGTTCATCTGTGAAGTTGCAGCATTTTTGGAAGACTGCGCCACCATGCACCACCAATAAGGCGTTTCCTGGAAGGAGACCTGATGAATGCAGCACAGGGTATTTATTTTATTTATTTATTTGTATATTCAGAAGCAACCTTTGAGTATACACTCTTTTACAAAGGTTCTACGTCACAACAACAAAAATAGAAAGACACCTAGGAGTAATTATATCAGCTGACCTAAAGGTGGGCAAGCAATGCGAGAAGGCAGTAAGGAGGGCTGGGGGGATACTGGGATGCATAGGGAGAGGCATCAACAGTAGAAAACAGAAAGTTGTTATCCCTCTGTACAGACAGTTAGTGAGACCCCATCTGGAATACTGCGTGCAATTCTGGAGACCCCATCTTTGCAAAGATATAGATAGAGTGGAGGCTGTTCAGGGGAGGGCAACCAAAATGGTGCAGGACCTGCACCAGAAGACATACGAGGAGAGACAAAAGCGCTTAATATGTATACCCTTGAGGAAAGGAGGGAGGGGGGGACATGATAGAAACTTTCAAGTATCTCAAGGGAATTAATAAAGTACAAGAGGGTAGTATCTTTCAGAAGAAGAGATGTGCAAGAACAAGGGGGCACAATTTGAAGATGGGGGGTTGGCTCAGAGTTAATGTTAGAAAGTATTTTTTCACAGAGAGGGTTGTGGATGCATGGAACAGCCTTTCTGAGGAGGTTGTGGAGTCAGGAACAGTGGGAGAATTCAAGAATGCATGGGACAGGCATAAGACAATTCTAGTGGGAGGTAGGAGGAAGTAAGCTGTTGATTAACTAGAATCTGCAGCTTATCCATCAGGTAGGGAAATGGGCAGACTAGGTGGGCCAAGCGGTCCTTATCTGCTGTCAAATTCTATGTTTCTATGGATGTAAAACAGCAGTGACATAACAAAAACTTGACAGTTAACACAAAACATAAGATTGATATGTAATACAGAAAATAGATAAATAATACATTTGAGTAACCTAAACAACTGAAATTAAACAGCAGGAGATTCACATTTAGCAATGTATGGCATAGCTGCCCCAGAGGGGCCTGTCAAGGTACAGTATCAGAAAGGGTAGGAGAAAGAAAGGGGGGAGAGTGCAGATGAGGGGTAGATTAGCGAGAGTAAGAGAGAAGGAGAGAGAGAGAGAAGAGAGAGAGAGGGGAGAGAGAAAAAGGGATTGGTAGAATATTTGGGGGTAGAGGGGGTGGAAAGGGGAGGTGTTGGGGGAGTATGGAGAGGAGGGAGTTGGAGGGAGCTAGAGGGGTGTTGCAAGGAATGGCAGGTGGGGGTCCAGGGTAGGTAAAACAGGAGGAAAGCTCAGACAAACGAGGGGGGTATCTGGGTTGAGGATATGGACTCTGGTAAGGGAGTCAGAGGTGATTAAGAGGGGGTATCCAGGTTGAAGATATGTATTCAGGTAAGGCAGTCGCAGGTGTTTGAGTTCAGCAGGTATTGCTTCAGTTCTCTTTTAAAGGACTGAACATTTGTTGTATTAAGACCTGCAGCAGGGATCTCATTTAGCCATAGTGGAGCTTGGTACATGAAGGATCTTTGACCTAGGGAAGTTCTACGAAATGGGACATCAAGCTGTGTTGTCACTGTTCTTCGTGTGTTGTATTTGGAGCTTGCTTCCTTTACCAGGTCTGCAATGAAGGTAGGGGTTAGGGAGAGCATGGCCTTTCTTCCTAGCAGGCAAGTTTGGTATCTGATTCTGGATTGAAGTGGCAGTATGTGGGCCAGACCATACAGGGTACAAGTGTGCATGAACGGTCAGCATTTTAGCAATAGTCTGCAAGTCATGGTAAGGGCAGTGGCAACCCGTTTTGAGGGTCGTATCAGTGGCAGCGCCATAAACCACCACCCCGTAGTCAACCAGGGAGAGGACAGAGCTGGAGACTGAGAGCTGGAGGGCTTCAGCAGTTAGGCTTTTCTTGTGCCTAAACAGGATCCCTTATTTAGTGTTCGCAGCTTTCACCACCATGTCAATGTGCTGAACATATGAGATACGTCATCCACAATGACACCCAGGTACTTAAAGGAGTGAAAATGTTCCAGTGGGGCAGTCGGGTGATTTATGATTGTTAGTTCTGGGCATCTCCTTTTTAGTTGGGGGCTAGAGAGGAGCATCATTTTGTTTTTTTTGTAGTTTAGCAGCAACCTTTGGGAGTAGAACCAGGTCTCCAATTGCTGGAAGGATGATTGTAGCTCAGCCTGTTGGTGCTGTATGCGAGAGTGACAGTTAAATAGGACAGCATCATTGGCGTATAGAATGACTTTGCTAGTGCAGGCATTGGGTAGGTCGTTCAGGAACATGCTGAAGAGCAGTGGACCCAGGATGGACCCTTGAGGCACCCCTAGTGAGACTTCCTTGGATGCACATACAGAGTGACCTATCTTGACCCTTTGAGACCGGGAGGTTAGGTAGTCCTGGAACCATAGAGAGCCATTTGGGAAAACACCAAGGGTATGCAGTTGAGACAAGAGGAGTGGGTGGCAGACTGTGTTGAATGCCTTTGTTAGGTCAATGAAGATGGACCCAACCAGTTTTCCCTCATCCAATGCTTTATGGACATACTCAGTGAAATCCACCAGTGCAGTGTCCATGCTGTGGAGTTTCCTAAAGCCGTGCTGCTGGGGACATTACAGCTGGTATTTGTGAATATAGTTAGTAAATTGGTCTGCCGCAATCCTTTCCAGTGCTTTAGAGAGGGGGGAGAGGATAGAGATGGGCCCGTAGTCTGCAGTCAGTGACGTATCGCCTCCCTTATGCACAGGGGTCACCAGCGCTTGTTTCCAAGAAGAGAATTTAGCGAGCTGGAGGGATTTATTGAAAATCGTAGTGATGGGAGCGATGACTTCGTTGACCGCCAGCGCCAGCAGTTTCATGTCAATGTTGTCAGACCCCACTCTGGTTTTCCCAAGACCTCTTTAACAAAACCCAGTGCTTCTTTGACAGTGACTATCTTGAAGAAAAATTGAGGGTGCGAGTTGATGTCCAGTGGGCATCTATTAGCTTTGATAGGCTTGAGGTATTCAGCTGGTAAACAGAACTAAGATCCGTGAAGGTGGAGTTGAACTCTTCGGCAATGGTGTGGGGGTCCATGGTATTTGTGCCATTAATGTTTAGCAGTGATGGCTGTGTTTTGTCATCCTTCCCTGTGGGTGCCTTTATGTTGTCCCAAAAGTGCCTCCCATCACCCCAAGTTCTTTCCAATTGATCCTTGTAGAAATTAGCCTTTGCATTCCTGATGAGATGTGTGCATTTGTTTCTGGCTGCTCTGTATCTTTGAAGGTCACTGGGCTTACCGGAGGCCGTGGCTTGATTCCAAAGGTTGTCCCTTGCCCTCATGTGATCTAGAAGGTCACTAGTAATCCACCCATTGTTATGGCCGCGTGTTTTTCTTTTTTTGAACAGAGCAAATCTGTCACAAATGCTATTAAAGTTATCAATAAAGTACTGGAGTGTTATGTCAAGGTCATGCAGTACCTTAAGGGGAGACCAATCAATCTGAGAAAGCACCTCCTTGGAAGCTGAGAGCTGCCCTTTCCTGAGAATTCTGCTGTTCACAAAGACAGGCGGTGCTTTTTTGAATTTATTGGACTACAGACAGGTGATAGGGGAGTGGTAGCTTAGTGAATCTGGTAGTACCAAGACATCGGTAATCCTGTCAGGTGAGCTTGCAAGGAGCCAGTCCAGGAGCGTGTGCTTACTGGTCTTATAGTTCATTCTAGTGGGCTACGTGACTAATTGCGTGAGGATGGAGCTCGCTATGGTATCCTTCTGGTTGGTCAATTCATTACTCAGCCAATTGATGTTGAACTCCCCAGTCATGATGAGCTTACAGTTGTTGATAACGCCAGCCAAGAACCCTAGTAATTTAATTAGTCCGTGTTTGGCCATTTTCAGCGGGAGGTAGACGCATGCAATGATCAGAGTTTTTTATGTTCACCAAAAATTATTCTAACTGCAAGGAGCTCATGGTCAATGCTGCAGGTTGTGATGGGGACCACAACGCCTTGTAGAGTTTTCCGTAAATAAATAAGATAGCCGCCATCTCTTTTCCCATTCCTATCACATCTAAAAGTATTGTAACCTGGTATCCTGTGATGATGCCAACAACAAATTGTGGAAGTGGTTCACCTCGAATCTTGGCAATCAAAACCATCTCTGACTTAGAAGGCACAGTGACTAAGTCTATAGCTGAGAGTTGCCTCCAAGGATCTGGTGACTGTTTGAGACAAAGTCTAGGATGGCTTTGTGAGCTTTGAGGAAGTCCAGGCCAAGAATCACTGCAGGTTGTAGATCAGGCACTAGGTAGAACTTGACAGTAGCTTGTTGTGAGCCAAAGTGTAGCTTGAGATGGATCACACCTGTGATATTGTACTTTAGATCAGCTGGAGAGACATTAGATACGTGACGAATAACTTGGTTGTTCAGAATACTGTTGTTGATAACAAGTTTCTGGTCCAGTGTTGACCAAGACATGTGTGGACCAGTCTCTGATGGTTACAGGCACATAGTTTGCTAGGAGATCTGATCTGATGAGAGGTACCTTTGCCCCTGGAAGTGAGAGTGTGCCTGAGTTAGCAGTTGTAGGGTGCGCTTTGTTTGAGTTGCGAGAGTCAGAGGCTAGAACAGTTGCTGTGTTTCCCTGATCCTGGGTGTAGTTGTGGTTATCTTGCTGATTGTGTGGCAGTGGATGCCTTTGGTTCTCTTGCTTTCTGTTGTGGTACTTCAGCTTTCAGCAGACAGCAGCAGTTTGTCCTTGGAATCCACACCACTGGCAGGTTGCAGGTTCTTGTGAAGGCGGAGATGGAGCAGGTCACTGACAAAATGGTAGAAGAGCATTGACAGAGGTAGCAGAAGAACCAGTTGAGCCGAGTTGCAGACTACTGACAGTTGTGGGGAGCATCTCTATCATTGATTGCTGTTGCTGGACACATGTTGCGAGTGCGGCTAACTAATGACTGAGGTGCTTGTACACTGGTAGCCTGGGACATTAATATGGACTCTTGTGCAAGTCATGCAGCTTGGATTTGTGTCCATCCAGATTGTTGATTTCTGTTGGATTACATAAAGATGGAGTTGAGGAAGCAGTCCCTGGACAAAGGTTGTGATGTGCTCCTTCTCAGGTTTCTGCAGACATCTGCAGCGTGACTCAATGTCCACTATGAATGCTTCTAGAGACTCAGTAGGTTGCATGGTGCGTTCCCACAGATGTTGCTCCAATAACCAGGGCAGATGTGCTTGGAGAAAATGGTGTTTGAAATTTGCATACAGGGTGACAATATCTCCTTTGACTTGTTCTGGAAGTGCGTTGAACCAGGAAATGGCAGTCCTTCTCAGTAACAAACACAAGGCACTGGAAATATGCAAAGGATCAGTCCAACCATGGAGAGAAATCTATGCTTGGAATTGCTCGAGCCAGACAACAGCGTCTTCATGAGGCAAGGCCAAGAAGAGTACTGGCTGTAGGCTGGACTTTGGAGAAATAGCTTTAATGTAGGCCAAGTCATCTTGAATGGCTTGCATATCTGGTGCTCCTTGAGCTGAGATGGATGACTGGATATCATGCAGGATTGTTTCAATTTTGGAGCCCCACACCCTTGAGGCGAGTGAAGGTAGCTCTCTGGATGCTCCGGCTGCCATATCGGTGTCTTCGTCAGACACTGTGGTTGGAGACAAGTGTTGTTTCACTGAATGAAGGTCAAAAGGATGAGACGGAGTTGCAGTCACGTAGGAGATGGGATGTTGTGGAGTAGATGAAGTGCTGAGAAGAAAATATTTTTGTAGACAAAAGTACAATTATTTGTAAGCAAAGTTCATGAAATGACATCTTAATAAACAATTCCCACTCAATTCTGTGTCATTTGTTATTTAAATAAAGGTTTTGTTTAAAAAATCAGCTATGTTTTGCAGTGTCCATGCATTTCAATAGGATTGCCATTGATTTCTGTGGAGTGAGTTCATTTTGGTGCCCTTCACAAGATGGCCACCGAACTCTGACACATAGTTCCTGTAGTCCTGACTGTTCTGACTGTAGCAAGATGACCACCAGCGGGGGGGGGGTTAAGGGTCACTTCCTTCCTTGTACAGTAAACAAGATGGATGCTTTGTGCCATGAGGCTGCTGGCTTGTTTAACATTGATTAAAATAGCATTTCCCGCATTGCTGCTGTCCTTCTTCCCCAGCTTTCTGACTTTTGGGTGAGTGGCAGAGTGCTGGAGACTTTTCTGTATTTATTTTTCTGCACTCTGTTTTACTTATTGGGCTGATTTGCTGTCTTTTATGTCCCAGCTGTCCTCCGTTTTGTTTTAGTTACTGCTGATTATTTATTTAGTGCTGTGCCCTGCGTACTTTGTTTTCATGCCCCGATATATGTATTTGCTCCATGGGGCTTCTTTGGCTCTCGGTGTTTATTATTATTTTTCCTTCTTTGTCTCCTTTTCTTGTTGGAGCATTGCTAAGCAGTCAGCAGAGCTCCGAGCAGCTTTTTGTGTGCTGTCTTGTGAGACGGGGAGCAGATCGCTCCTTTGCAGTCCTGGCACAGTTATTTGTTTGAGAGACATTACTGGAGCGTGGCCTAGTGGGGAGAGGTGAGCTCTGTGCTGCATTCATTTATTTATTTGTATGGCTGTGAGAGGCCTGGCCAGAGTAGAGGCTCTGTGCGGCTACAGGATAGTTCATTAATTGATTTGTATGTCCCCTTAATTGTGTGAGCGTGGCTGAGGGGCAGGTAAGCATGCCGCTGCGGCTCTTGCAGCCCTGTATTTTAATGTATTTGTTGACTTGTTGGAGCCTTAGTAGTGTGGCCATGGGGCAGCTCAGTAGTAACAGCAGTGATGTTTTGGGAGGAGCGGAGCCTTTTCTTGAGCAGCGGACTGAGCTGCGGCTTATGCGGAGTGGCTGAGCGGGCGGGATGCAGCACGTAGAGCTACAAATGTTGCATGTCCCTGCTTGTGTATCTCCCTTTTTTAAATTTTATTGTCCCCCATGGTATTTGCTGATCCTGTTGGGGAGCAAAACTGTTTGGTTGTTTTGGCGGCTCAGTGAAGCTTTGCACAGAGGCAGTACTGGAGGAAGAAGCCACAGTCTTAAGGAGGGCAGTAGATCGGTGCTCAGCTGCGGCTGTAGGAGGCAGGAGTGTTAAGAGGTATGTGGTCCCTTGAGGCAACATGGAGCAGTCCCTGTTTGTGCACTACATTTATTAATTTATTTATGATTTTCTGAGCTCTGATCCACACGAGGAAGGGCACTTAATTTGATATGTGCAGCTGAGAGGCAGAGAGGGGAGCTTGGATGACAAACAGCAGTTTTTTTTTAAGGAAGCCCCGCCACAAGGGGGGAGTGGGGGGGCACAGGCTGTTTATAGCTCCGTGGAGAACAGGCTTGGAGAAAAAGCAACTTGGTGACAGTTCAGTCATTTAGCTGCTTAGCAAGGCTGAACAGGTTGCTTTGGGACAGTTTTAAGGTTGTTCTTTGCAGCCAAGGCTGTGGTGCAGGTAACATTCAGGCAGTTCAAGCATACAGGGGTGATGCAGACAAGTGAGATGGGGTCTGGACAGAAGAAGGGCTGCATTCTCCACCATGTGTGGCATCTTGGTTTGGTCTGCCACTGAAAGACCCTTGCCTTCTGTCTGGTCTGCCAGACCCATCTGTTGCTGCTGGTGAGGATCCCTTGCTGGACCGTGCAAATAAATTGACGGACACAGATATAAAGAGTACAGTCTGGTGTTTATTCTGTACAGCAGATGTTCCCTTCATGAGAACTAACCCCAGACTGACTTACAGACGGAAATCCAAGGGGTTTCTTAGCAGCCCCTGCTAAGACAGCAATTAGCATAATATTTGCAACATAGTTCTTAGAGCACTTAAAAGGACAGCAGCTGGCATTAGCCCCATATATAAAGTACAGAAGTGTACTCCACAAAACCATATCTGTGAATTAGTGTCACTTTATCTAATTTTTTTAAAATTTTGTTTTTGTTCTTTTATGTTTCCACCCTCTAGTTTTCTCCCTTGGAGTTCTGGTGAGCGCAGGTTGATCTCTTGTATTCAGTGGTCAGGGAATCACTGGGTAACCTGTATACTAGAGTGGGTAGTGAGTCACAGGATACCCTGTGAGGTAGAGTTGGTAGGGAATCACCAGGTACCTTGGGTAGTAGAGTGGGTGGGGGATCACTGAGTACCCTGGGTAGTAGGGTGAGTGAAGAATCACTGGGTACCCTGGGTAGTGAATCACTGGGTACCTTGGGCAGTAGGGTGGGTGAGGAACTCCAAGGTACTCTGGGTAGTATAGTGGGTAGAGAAATGTTGGGTACCCTGGGTAGTAGGGTGGGTGAGGAATCCCAGGGTACCATGTGTAGTAGAGTGGGTAGGGCATTAGAGGGGACCTTGGGTAGTAGAGTGTGTAGGGAATCACAGGGTACCCTGGGTAGTAGAGTGGTTAGGGAATCATAGGGTACCCTGGGTAGTAGGATGAATAGGAATCACTGGGTACCCTGGGTAGCAGAGTGGGTGGGGAATCATGGGGTACCCTGGGTAGTAGAGTGGGTAGGGAAGAAAAAATTACTCACCTTAGTAATGTTGTTTCTTCTAATGGAGTCTTGCTATATTATGACATATGCAGTGAGTCCCAACCTTCGAACTGCTCCGGAGGTGAAAGAGTTAACTTGCCATGCCTGGCATGGAACTTTGAGCTCGAGCTCAGTTGAAAACTCTGTCTGTTGTTCTTCAGACTCAAACTGTCAGATCTTTACAAGCAAAACTCACTAAGGTTCTGTGTGGAAGCTGTAAACCTACACTAGCCAACTGGCTACTAAATATAAGAACACATTTTTTGGTCCCAAAACAAAGACTCAAGTCAGGAGACCCAAAAAATGAAAAACACAACACCCAGTCACCCCAAAAAGGAGAGTTGAAAAAACAAGGTGGGCATCTACTAAGTGCCAACACTGCACTGCCCACTCACATCCCAAAAGCAGAGGTTCTGAGAGGGGCAGGCGGGGGGGGAGGTCATAATATAGCAAGACTCCATTAAAAGAATTAACATTACTAAGGTGAGTAATTTTTTCTTCAAACAACATGAAGTCTTACTATATTATGACATATGCAGACTACAAAGCAGTACCTCCATGGAGGAGGGACAGAACCTACTTAGGAAATAGGCTCTGAAGCACAGCTGTGTTAAACCGAGCATCACTCCTAGCCTGGATGTCCAGGAGTAATGCTTGTAAAGTGTGAACTGTTTTCCAGGTAGCTGCTTGACATATCTCTAGGATAGGGATGTCCCTGGCAGCAGCCACAGATGCAGCTGTACCTCTGGTAGAGTGAGCCCTCAGGCCTGAGGGAGGAACCTTACCCAGTTTTTCATAGCAAAATTGGATACAAGAGACAATCCACCTGGCAATAGATATTTTAGTGGCAGGTTTCCCTTTACTAACCTCACCATAAGAGAGGAACAGTTGGAGGGAGTCAAACCTGTGACCCTTGGTATGTTCTATGTAGTAACTAAGGGCTCTTTTGACATCTAAACTGTGCAGTCTCCTCTTGCCAGAGGAGGACTGGTCAGTGAAGTACACAGGGAGATACATAGATTGAGTAAGGTGGAAATCTGAAACCACCTTAGGCAAGAACTTTCTGTTAGTCCTGAGGACCACCTTATCTCTATGAAAGGAGATAAAATCAGGCTCCACTGACAATGCTTGTAATTCACTTATGCGTCTGGCAGAAGTGATGGCTACCAAGAACACAGTTTTCCAAGTCAAGTACTTAAGCTAAGCTGAAGACAAGGGCTCAAAAGGTGGTTGCATAAGCTGGGCAATGCAAATATTAAGATCCCAGGCAGGGACAGTGTCCCTGAATGGAGGGTTGGTGTGAAGCAACCCCTTGAAAAAGTTGGAGAATACAGGATGAGCTGAAAGAGAAGAGGGTTTACCTGCTAATAAGAAAGCAGACACGGCTGCCAGGTGCACTTTTAGGGTAGCTGGTCTCAGCCCCAAGGTATTTAAGTGGACCATATAGTCCAGGACCATGGGTAAACCAGCAGATTCTAGGGGAATATGCTTTCCAGAGTACCATATGGAAAATCTCTTCCATTTGGAATTATAAGTAGCCCTGGTGGAAGGCTTCCTAGAAGCCTTCCGGATATCCAATACACCTTGGGAGAGGTGTAGGTCAGCAAACTCTAACTCTTCAAGAGCCAGACCTTGAGACTGAGATATTTGAGGTTTGGGTACCAAACTTTCTCCTGAGCACAGGTTAACAGGTTGTGATTCCTGGGAAGACACAGGGGAAGGTGGACTGCTAAGGACATAAGGAGTGGGTACCAGGGCTGTCAGGCCCAGTCTGGAGCAATCAGGATCATCTTGCAGGGTTGAGATCTGATTTTGACTAGCACCTTGAACAGAAGAGGGAAGGGGGGGAAGGCATAGAGAAACTTCCCTTCTCAACTGAGAAGGAGGGAATCCAGAGGGACTGAGCCCAACACTGGGGGCCTGCAGCAAAAAAGGGGAAGTTGGTGATTGTCTGGGGCTGCAAAAAGATCTATCTGCGGGGTGCCCCATCTGGCAAATACTACCTCCAGTACTAGGGGATCCATTGGCCATTTGTGATGGCCCTGGGAAATCCTGCTGAGAGCATCTGCCAGGACATTGTCCTTGCCTGGGAGGTGAACTGCCATAAGGGAGGTGTTTAGTGAGTAAGCCAGAGACCACAACTTCATTGTGTCAGTGCACAAGGCCATAGACCGAGTGCCCCCTTGCTTGTTGATGTACCACATTGTGGTGGTATTGTCTGTTCTGACCTGAATAACTTTGTTCTGAACAGATTTGGAAAACTTGAAGTGCTAGAAAAACTGCTCTGAGTTCCAACAGATTGATGTGGAGCAGAGATTCCTGAGGGGACCACAATCCCTGGGTAGTGAGGTCGCCCATGTAGCTCCCACCCCAAGAGGGATGCATCTGTAGTAAGGATTAAGGAGTGAGACTGAGGGGCAAAGGGGACCCTCTGTCTCAGATTGCTCTGGTCCTGCCACCACTGAAGGGCTTGGATCAGGGTTCAAGTCACTGGGATCAATTTGGTTAGAGGGTCTCTCCTTTGAGACCAAAAGGCTCTCAGATGGAACTGGATATCCCTCATCTGAAATCTTGCTCCCTGCACTACTGCTGTAGAAGCAGCCATGTGCCCCAGGAGCTGTAGAAAGTGCCTTGCTGGTCGAGAGACCTGCAGGGTGAAAGAGGAGGCCAGAAAGACCAGGATCCTTGCTCTTTCCAGAGGAAGGAAGGCTCTGGCTTCTTTTGTGTTCGGTTCTGCACCTATGAAGGTGAGAAGCTGGACAGGCTCTAGAACTGACTTTGGAAGATTGAGAAGGAAACCTAGAGAGGTAAGCAGTTGCTGAGTTACCTGAAGATGTAATTTGACTTGGTCTGGAGACTGGCCTACTATGAGCCAGTCGTCCAGATAAGGAAAGATGGCAATTTTTTGCCTTCTTAAGTGGGCAACTGCTACTGCCAGGCATTTTGTGAATACTCCTTGGGCAGAGGTGAGGCCGAAGGGCATTGCTCTGAACTGGTAATGGCCTGAGGGCAGTTTGAATCTGAGGTACTTTCGATGGGAGCTTCTGAAGAGAACATGGAAGTAGGCATCCTTGAGGTCCAGGGATGCTGGCCAGTCCCCTGGCCTTAGAGAGGGTAAAATAATTCCCAGAGTCACCATTTTGAATTTTGGTTTTAAAAGGTGCTTGTTTAGGTATCTGACATCCAGGATGGGCTGCCATTCTCCTGTCTTTTTTGGGGTAAGGAAGTACCTGGAGTACAACCCTTTGCCCTGGTGTAGGGGTGGAACCCTTTCCACAGCTCTGAGAGCCAGGAGGGTAGAAACTTCTGCCTCTAGGGCAAGTGCGTCTGATGGATTTGCAGGTGGAAAGGATCTGGTTCTCATCTTTGGAAATTTTTTGAAGCTGAGAACCAGTCCCTGGCTTACTACTTCCAGGACCCACTTGTCTGATGTCAGAGACTTCCATTCCTGGACAAAGTAAGCCAGCCTGCCCCCTACAGGTAGTGGAGAATCGATCCTGGCCACCCCATCAGGGTGCCTGCTTGGCAGGGGCTTTAGGCTGAGGGGTGGAAGCAGGTCTGCTAGTACCCCATCTGCCTCTTCCTCTAAAGAACCCCCTCTGGGCATAAGCTGAAAAGGAGGTCTGGGCTTGGTAAAAAGGCCTATGAAAAGGCCTGCCCCTGCCCCTGCCCCTGGAAGGCTGCCTTTGATGAGTGGCCTGCCTTTCCTTGGCCTGTGCACTCCCATGGGTGGTCCTATACTCGTCCATTTTCTTCATGTAATTCTCTGTCTGCTCCCCAAACAGAGAGTTACCCACAACAGGAAAATCCATGGCCTTAGTCTGGGTATCCTGCGACAGGCTGGTACATCTGAGCCAAGCCATTCTGCGAAGTGCCACAGATGTAGCCATGACTCTTGATGACACATCATTAGAGTCCACTGCAGCACAAAATTGCATCTTAGATGCCTCAATACCATCAGCAGCCACCTACTCCAGCTCCTTGGCAAGCTGACCAGGGACCTGCTTTGCTAGAGCCATAACAGTGTCCCATCTGGATTTCTGGTATCTAGCAACATAAGTCATATAATTTGCCTGTCTGAGTCCCAAGGATGCTGCCATGTACTGTTTCTTTCCATGGCATCAATCCTCCTGGAGTATTTGTCGGGGGGGGTGAGGCCAAGGGAATATTTGCCTTGTCACAGGCTGCAGCCTGCACTACCCCAACATGGCTGCATTGTTGTGTAAGGAACTCCGTATCAGAGCCTGACAATGTGTACCTCTTGTCCATTCTTTTATCCACAGGAGGTATAGTGTGAGGAGTTTTTACAATTTTTACTGTCTGTTTCCCAAAAAATTTATGCAAAGGAATAGACAGTCTCCTAGACTCTGGGATATCCATCATTTCTACATAGTCAGGCTCTTCTTGATCATCCACAGCTTCCTCCATAGGGAGCTGGAGGGTTTCAGCCACTTTTTTATAAAACATAAAATGAGAAGGGGACTCAGAAAGCCTAGGGGGAGACACTCCTGAAGGTCTGTCTGGGGAGATGTCCGGTTCAATGGGCACATCCAGACTTTCAAATCCACATTCACTCTCCCTCATACTCTCTTCGCCTCCTCCGGTTCATAAAATTCCTAATCATACTCTTGAACCGGTGGAACCGACCGAACCGTATGCTTACCTGATGGTGCCGGTTCGGTCGGAACCAGAGAAAGCGACTGGACAATTTTAATTGCTTTGGCTATTTCTTCGGTGGTTGGAGAGGGAAGTTTTGGCTCCATACCAGCTGATTTTCTAGTCCTTTTTGCTGGAACTGACTCCTCTGAGTCAGCTCTCCTTTTGCCCGAGGAAGTCTCGCCCTGGTCAGAGGGCACTCCCTCCAGTTCGGTTTCAACCAAACCGGGCTGGCCATCCGGTTCAGCTGACTTTTTGGCCTCCCTTTCCCTGAGCCTACCAACTCTTTTTTCCAGGGTAGCTGCAGGAAAATTTTTACAAATCTGGCAGTCTGCATTGAGGTGGTCAAACCCTAGACAATAAACACAGGTGGTGTGGGGGTCAGCCTTAGCAAAGACTTCCCCTCAGACACTGCAGTGTTGAAACCCAGTGGGCCCGGTTTTTCTTTTGGATTTCTCAGACATAGTGCCAGCCTAACCAAAACTTGTCCATTTATGGCAATCCGCCAAGCAAGACTCTCTTATCGGTTCCCAACCGTGTCACGGGTCGTGGAAAAACCCGTAATGAAATCCGTTTTTTTTAGAACCGATAAGAACCGGGAATCGCACTCTAACAGACAGATTAATATATTTAAAACAACCTGATTGGTTCAAACCGAACCGATAAACCGTTTACAAGTTTCACACAGAAAGTAAATGTAAAGCCTATCTAGTACTTACAAATACCACAGACAGAGCTTGAACCGACTGGTTGCGGTTTAAATTCGGTTAAAAAAACTAAAAATTAATACTTTAACGGAAAAAATGAACCGAGCAGAAGGAGAAATCTCCGAAGTGACTGTTCAGTGAGGCGGAGTAAAGAATCTGACAGTTTGAGTTTGAAGAACAACAGAAAGAGTTTTCAACCGAGCTCGAGCTCAAGCTCAAAGTTCCATGCCTGGCATGGAAAGTTAACTCTTTCACCTCCAGAGTAGTTCAAAGGTTGGGACTCACTGCATATGTCATAATATAGCAAGACTTCATGTTGTTTGAATTACTGGGTACCCTGGGTAGTAGGATGGATAGGAATCACAGGGTATCCTGGGTAGTAGAGGGGTAGGGAATCACAGGGTACCCTGGGTAGTAGAGTAGGTAGGGAATCACAGGGTGCCCTGGGTAGTAGAGTGGGTAGGGAATCACAGGGTGCCCTGGGTAGTAGAGTGGGTAGGGAATCAAAGGGTACCCTGGGTAGTAGAGTGGGTAGAGTATCACAGGGTACCCTGGGTAGTAGAGTGGGTAGGGAATCACAGGGTACCCTGGGTAGTAGAGTGGGTAGGGAATCACAAGGTGCGCTGGGTAGTAGAGTGGGATGGGAATCATAGGGTACCCTGGGTAGTAGGATGGATAGGAATCACAGGGTACCTTGGGTAGTAGAGTGGGTAGGGAATCACATGGTACCCTGGGTAGTAGGATGGATAGGAATCACAGGGTATCCTGGGTAGCAGAATGGGTAGGGAATCACAGGGTACCCTGGGTAGCAGAATGGGTGGGGAATCACAGGGTACCCTGGGTAGTAGAGTGGGTAGGGAATCACTGGATACCCTGGGTAGTAGAGCTGGTAGGGAATCACAGGGTACCCTGGGTAGTAGAGTGGGTGGGGAATCACTGGGTATCCTGCGTAGTAGAGCTAATAGGGAATCACAGGCTACCCTGCGTAGTAGAGTGGTAGGGAATCACAGGGTACCCTGGGTAGTAGGATGGATAGGAATCACAGGGTACCCTGGGTAGTAGAGTGGGTAGGGAATCACTGGGTACCCTTGGTAGTAGAGCTGGTAGGGAATCACAGGGTACCCTGGGTAGTAGAGTGGGTAGGGAATCACAAGGTACCCTGGGTAGTAGGATGGATAGGAATCACAGGGTACCCTGGGTAGTAGAATGGGTAGGGAATCACAGGGTACCCTAGGTAGTAGGATGGATAGGAATCACAGGTACCCTGGGTAGCAGTGTGGGTAGGGAATCACAGAGTGCCTGGGTAGTAGAGTGGGTAGAGAATCAGAGGGTACCCTGGGTAGCAGGATGGATAGGAATCACAGGATACTCTGGGTAGTAGAGTGGGCAAGGAATAACAGGGTACCCTGGGTAGTAGGATGGATAGGAATAACAGGGTATTCTGGGTAGTAGAGTGGGCAAGGAATAACAGGGTACTCTTGGCAGTAGAGTGGGCAAGGAATCACAGGGTACACTGGGTAGTAGAGTGGGTAGGGAATCACAGGGTACCCTGGGTAGTAGAATGGGTAGGGAATCACAGGGTACCCTGGGTAGTAGGATGGTTAGGAATCACTGGGTACCCTGAGTACTAGAGTGGGTAGGGAATCACAAGGTACCCTGGGTAGTAGAGTGGGTAGGGAACCCCTATTTTACTACATGTTTGCACAGCATATTTATTCATCCCTATTTATGAAGGGGGGAGGGGCTGATATGATGAACATTAGTGTGCAGTACATACTGTTGCTGTAAATGAGCAGTGTCCCTGCCTCTGGCAAACCGTTCCAGGCACGCACCACTCTGTATGTAGAACAGCCTCATTTGCTACCATCTGAAGTTGGTTCCCTTTGTTTGCTGCTACTCCCTGAAAGCATCTCTTTCCCTGCAAGTGATATATTTAATCGCATACAGAATTATAACGGGATTAAGTAGGGAGGGGGTGTGACTTGTTCAGGGTGACGCAGTGAGTAAGTGCCACTTGCTCATTGACTACACTTGGCGTTAGCGCAGCGAAGAGACAGGATGCAGGAAGAGTACTGCGCAGCATCCAGGAAAATATGCTAGGGGTAGAGATGGGAGAACCGCAAAAGGTTCTGAGGTTCTGAATGGTTCTGATAAGCTATGTTCTGAAAGTTATCCAAGCCTCATCAGAACTTTCAAATTCTTTTAGGTTTTTTATTGTTTTGTAGTGCTAAAATATACTCAGAAACGATTGTCAGTGAAAGGAACTGATAGTACTGTAAATACATATTGAAGTTGTACTAAGTATAGTCAGTGTCCTGTGGCTAATTAATGCCCATCTTGCAACGCTACTGTGACCACGATGAGCAGTTCCTATAGACCTGGCTTCCTGGGTACCCCTACCACTACCCAAATGTCTTTTGGGGGTTTTAGCATCACCCACGGCTCCCCTTCGGGATAACAACCTGCTGGGGAGTACACTTAGCTTCAAAACAAATGAGTTTAGAAATTAGCAGAACCATTTCAGAACTTGAAAAGAATGGTTTTGATAAGTTTCTTTTAGAGATTCTTGGAGGCTCAGAACTTATCCGAACCTATTCTCCCATCCCTAGCTAGAAGGGCAGAAATACCCATATAGTTTGCTTTTTGTGCTGCTCTGCAGACCATACACATACTCACTAGTCTCATTCTCGAAGCAAGGCATCGTGGGTACACAAGTCCTTGTGCAAGGCATCATGGGTATACAAATCCATGTGCAAGGCAGTCTGACTAGGCATCACCAGAACAGACACTGGCTGACATTGAGGAACCTTGCTTCCAATGTTAAGCCAGCTTTACTTTGGGCAGCCAAGTGGCTCGGGAGTACCGCTATCACCTGCAATCCAGTGACCCAGGGTTGGGAGCAGAATCGGGTCAGATAGGGGGGTGGCTGGGGGGGGCTCTTTTTAGTTTAATGTAGCTAGCTTTGATTTTTACTAAAAGGCTGCTTTAAAATTGAGGGGGTGGGAGCATTGAAATTGACACGCCATTGAGTTTAGTGGATCATGCCCCCACATTCTCCCTATACTGACATCACAAAACAACTGAGAGTGGGAGTGTAGCAGGCTAACAGGGAAGTGGAAATGATGGTGCAGCCAGCCTCTGGTGGGTAATTACAATCTCATCCCTTCCAAAGGGGACATTTGTAAAAATGTTTAAATCATTCAGTAAGGAATTACTATACAGGTAAGGGAGTATCCTGTTTGTTTCTGTTTTAACAAGGGGGAGGTACTGCTGGTAGGAGACTTCAATCTACCCAACGTGGATTGGAACCTCCCGGCTGCAACAACAGTTAATAGTAGGGAAATCCTAAGTTCCCTGCCGGGGGAGTTCCTCAAACAACCAGTTAAAGACCCCACTCATGGAGGGGCAATACTGGGCCTGGTACTTTCAAATGAGGACAGTGTTGCTGATGTCACAGTGGGAAGCCACCTGGGGACCAGTGATCATCATACAGTGTGGTTCAACATAAGGACCAGGCCATCTAACCACACTAAAATGAGGGTCCTGGACTTCAGGAGGACCAATTTCAAGAAAATGGGAGAGTGCCTCAAGGAAGTCCTAGCAAGAATAGGGGAAATGGTTGGGGGAGAAGAGAAATGGGCAAAAATAAGGAAGGCCATTGAGAAGGCAACTAACCTCTGTGTCAGGCAGGTTAAAGAGAACACTATGGTTCTCTAAGGAAGTAGCAGAGATAGTAAAGGAACAGAAGTAGGCATTCAAACGGTACACGTCGGCGCAGAAGATGGGGAGAGTTATCGGGGAAAACAAAAGGAGGCAGGAACAGCAGTTAGGAGGGCAAAAGCATGAATGGAGGAAAATATTGCCAATTCAGTTAAAAAGGAGGTTAAAACATTCTTTGGGTACATAAGCAAAAAGAAAAAAAGCAAGGCAGGGATAGTAAGTCTAAAAGGGGAACAGGGGAAGTGCAGAAGAGGACCAGAAGAAAACAAACACATTGAACAAGTGCTTTTGTTCAGTATTCACAAAGGAAGGGGTAGGTGATGAGCCAAAGATAGAGGTGAAGGGCATTACAGGGAGGGAGGTTGGACACTAGCCCTTTTAGGGAGGAGAGAGTCCTCAGGGAACTCGCTAAACTAAGAGTAGACAAGGCAACGGGACTGGACAGGGTTCATCCAAGGATAATGAAGGAACTAAACGAGGAACTATCTGTGCCTCTTGATGGCCCTGTTCAATCTAGCAGATGGATATGGGGAAATTCCGGGGGGCTAAAGGAGGGCGGATGTGGTCCCACTACACAAAATTGAGAATAGGGAGGAGGCAGGAAACTACTGACCTATAAGACTGACTTCAGTGGTGGGCAAGGTTGTGGAAACACTACTTAAACAAAGGATTGGGGGAATACCTTAAAACCAGTGGATTGCAGGATCTGAGGCACCATGGGTTCACAGGGGGGATCTTTTCAAACAAACCAGATAGAGTTCTTTGATGAGGTTACCCTGGAGGTGGATCAGAGAGGAGCGGTGGATGTGGTCTACCTGGATTTCTGTAAGGTCTTTGACACCGTTCCACACAGATGACTGGTAAACAAGAAAAGATTACTCACCTTAGTAATGTTGTTCTTCCAATGGAGTCTTCCTATATTATGACATATGCAGTGAGTCCCAACCTTCGAACTGCTCCGGAGGTGAAAGAGTTAACTTTCCATGCCAGGCATGGAACTTTGAGCTTGAGCTCGGTTGAAACTCTGTCTGTTGTTCTTCAAACTCAAACCATCAGATCTTTACGAGCTAAACTCACTGAGGTCCTGTGTGGAAGCTGTAAACCTACACTAGCCAACTGGCTACTAAACATAAGAACACATTTTTTTGATCCCAAAACAAAGACTCAAGTCAGAAGACCCAAAAAATGAAAAACACAACACCAATTCACCCCAAAAAGGATGGGTGAAACAACAAGGTGGGCATCTACTAAGTGCCAACATTGCACTGCCCACCCATATCCCAAAACAAAGGTTCTGACAGGGGCAGGCGGGGGGGGAGGTCATAATATAGCAAGACTCCATTAGAAGAAACAACATTACTAAGGTGAGTAATTTTTTCTTCAAACAACATGAAATCTTGCTCTATTATAACATATGCAGACTACACAGCAGCACCTCCATGGAGGAGGGACAGAACCTACTTAAGAAATAGGCTCTGAAGCACAGCTGTGCCAAACCGAGCATCACTCCTAGCCTGGATGTCCAGGGAGTAATGCTTGGTAAAAGTGTGAACTGTTTTCCAGGTAGCTGCTTGACATATCTCTAGGATAGGGATGTCCCTGGCAGCAGCCAGAGAAGCAGCTGTACCTCTGGTAGAGTGAGCCCTCAGGCCTGAGGGAGGAACCTTGCCCAGTTTTTCAAACCAAAATTGGATATATGAGACAATCCACCTGGCAATGGATCTTTTAGTGGCAGGTTTCCCTTTACTAACCTCACCATAAGACAATCCACCTGGCAATGGATCTTTTAGTGGCAGGTTTCCCTTTACTAACCTCACCATAAGTGAGGAACAGTTGGAGGGAGTCAAACCTGTGACCCTTAGTATGTTATATGTAGTAACTAAGGGCTCTTTTGACATATAAACTGTGCAGTCTCCTCTCGCCAGAGGAGGAATGGTCAGTGAAGTACACAGGGAGAGACAAAGATTGAGTAAGGTGGAAATCTGAAACCACCTTAGGCAAGAACTTCCTGTTAGTCCTGAAGACCACCTTATCTCTATGAAAGGAGATACAATCAGGCTCCACTGACAAGGCTTGTAATTCACTTATGCATCTGGCAGAAGTGATGGCTACCAAGAACACAGTTTTCCAAGTCAAGTACTTAAGTTCTGCTGAAGACAAGGGCTCAAAAGGGGGTTGCATAAGCTGGGCAATGCAAATATTAAGATCGCAGGCAGGGGCAGAGTCCCTGAATGGGGGGTTGGTGTGAAGCAACCCCTTGAAAACTTGGAGAATACAGGATGAGCTGAAAGAGAAGAGGGTTTACCTGCTGATAAGAAAGCAGACACGGCTGCCAGGTGCACTTTTAGGGTAGCTGGTCTCAGCCCCAAGGTATTTAAGTGGACCATATAATCCAGGACTGTGGGTAAATCAGAAGATTCTGAGGAATTATGCTTTCCAGAGCACCATATGGAAAACATCTTCCATTTGGAATTATATGTAGCCCTGGTGGAAGGCTTCCTAAAAGCCTTCAGGATATCCATTACACCTTAGGAGAGGTGTAAGTCAGCAAACTCTAACTCTTCAAGAGCCAGGCCTTGAGATTGAGAGATTTGAGGTTCGAGTACCAAACTCTCCCCTGAGCACAGATTAACAGGTTGTGACTCCTGGGAAGACACTGGTGAAGGTGGACTGCTATGGACAGTAGCAGTGGGTACCAAGGCTGTCTGGCCCAATCTGGAGCAAACAGGGTCATCTTGCAGGGTTGAGATCTGATTTTGACTAGCACTTTGAACAGGAGAGGGAAGGGGGGAAAAGCATAGAGGAACTTCCCCTCCCAACTGAGAAGGAAGGCATCCAGGGGGACTGAGCCCAACGCTGGGGTCCTGCAGCAAAAAAGGGGAAGTTGGTGATTGTCTGGGGCTGCAAAAAGATCTATCTGCGGGTTGCCCCATCTGGCAAATACTACCTCCAGGACCAGAGGATCCAGTAACCATTCATGATGACCCTAGAGCATCTGCCAGGACATTGTCCTTGCCTGGGAGGTGAACTGCCATAAGGGAGGTGTTCAGTGAGTAAGCCAGAGACCACAACTTCATTGCTTCGGTGCACAAGGCCATAGACCGAGTGCCCCCTTGCTTGTTGATGTACCACATTGTGGTGGTGTTGTCTGTTCTGACCTGAATAACTTTGTTCTGAACAGATTTGGAAAAAGCTTGAAGTGCTAGAAAAACTGCTCTGAGTTCCAACAGATTGATGTAGAGCAGAGATTCTGAGGGGACCACAGTCCCTGGGTAGTGAGGTCGCCCATGTGAGCTCCCCACCCCAAGAGGGATGCATCTGTAGTAAGGATTAAGGAGTGAGACAGAGGGCCAAAAGGAACCCCTTGTCTCAGATTGCTCTGGTCCTGCCACCACTGTAGGGCTTGGATCAGGGTTTGAGTCACTGGGATCAATTTGGTTAGAGGGTCTCTCCTTTGGGACCAAAAGGCTCTCAAATGGAACTGGATGTCCCTCATCTGTAATCTTGCTCTCTGCTCTACTGCTGTAGAAGCAGTCATATGCCCCAGGAGCTAAAGAAAGTGCCTTGCTGGTCGAGAGACCTGCAGGGTGAATGAGGAGACCAGGGTCCTTACCCTGTCCAGAGGAAGGAATGCCCTGGCCTTCTCTGTGTTCAGCTCCAGGCCTATGAAGGTGAGGAGCTGGACAGGCTCTAGAACTGACTTTAGAAGATTCAGAAGGAAACGTAGAGAAGTGAGCAGTTGCTGAGTTATCTGTAGATGTAACTTGACTTGGTCTGGAGACTGGCCTACTATGAGCCAGTCGTCCAGGTAAGGGAAGATAATTTTTTGCCTTCTTAGGTGGGCAACTGCTACTGCCAGGCATTTTGTGAATACCCTTGGAGCAGAGGTGAGGCCAAAGGGCATTGCTCTGAATTGGTAATGGCCTGAGGGCAGCTCGAACCTGAGTACTTTCGATGGGAGCTTCTGATGAGAATATGGAAATAGGGCATCCTTGAGGTCCAGGGGAGCTGCCAGTGTCCTGGCCTTAGTGAGGGTAGAATAATTCCCAGAGTCACCATTTTGAATTTTGGTTTTAAAAGGTGCTTGTTTAAATATCTGAGATCCAGGATGAGCGCCATTCTCCTGTCTTTTTGGGGTAAGGAGTACCTGGTGTACAACCTTTGCCCTGGTGTAGGGGTGGAACCCTTTCCACAGCTCTGAGAGCTAGGAGGGAAGAGACCTCTGCCTCTAAGGCAAGAGCCTCTGGAGGATTTGCAGGTGGAAAGGATCTGGTTCTCGTCTTTGGAAATTTTTTGAAGCTGAGAACCAGTCCCTGACTTACTACTTCCAGGACCCACTTGTCTGATGTCAGAGACTTCCAGTCCTAGACAAAGTAAGACAGCTTGCCCCCTACAGGTAGCTGAGAATTGGCCCTAGGAACCTCATCAGGGTGCCTGTTTGGCAGGGGCTTTGGGCTGAGGGGTGGAAGCATTCCTACTTGTACCCCGTCTGCCCCTCCCTCTAAAGAACCCCCTCTGCGCATTGGCGGAAGAGGAAGCCTGGACTTGGTAAAAAGGCCTATGAAATGGCCTGCCCCTGCCTCTAGGAAGCTGCCTTTGAGGAGTGGCCTGCCTTTCCTTGGCCTGTGCACTCCTATAGGTGGCCCTTTACTCATCCATTTTCTTCATGTAATTCTCTGTCTGCTCCCCAAACAGAGAATTACCCACAACAGGAAAATCCATGGCCTTAGTCTGGGTATCCTGTGACAGGCTAGTACATCTGAGCCAAGCCATTCTGCGAAGTGCCACAGATGTAGCCATGACTCTTGATGACACATCATTAGAGTCCACTGCAGCATGGAATTGCACCTTGGATGCCTCAATACCATCAGCAGCCACCTGCTCCAGCTCCTTGTCAAGCTGGCCAGGGACCTGCTTTGCTAGAGCCATAACAGTATCCCATCTGGATTTCTGGTATCTTGCAACATAGGCAATATAATTTGTCTGTCTGAGTCCCAAGGATGCTGCCATGTACTGTTTCTTTGCCATGGCATCAGTCCTCCTGGAGTCCTTATCCAGGGGGTGTGAAGCCAAGGGAATACTTGCCTTGTCACAGGCTGCAGCCTGCTCTACTCCAACATGGCTGCATTGTTGTGTGAGGAACTCCGCATCAGAGCCTGACAATGTGTACCGCTTGTCCATTCTCTTATCCACAGGAGGCATAGTGTGAGGAGCTTTT
This sequence comes from Neoceratodus forsteri, assembly GCA_016271365.2. Lineage (NCBI taxonomy): Eukaryota > Metazoa > Chordata > Ceratodontiformes > Ceratodontidae > Neoceratodus > Neoceratodus forsteri. The sequence continues at coordinate 562,818,999 of JADMNL010000023.1, read as the reverse complement.
AAAATTTTAAAAGTCTGTTTCCCAAAAGATTTATGCAAGGGAATAGACAGTCTCCTAGACTCTGGGATATCCATCATTTACACATAGTCAGACTCCTCTTGATCATCCACAGCTTCCTCCATAGGGAGCTGGAGGGTTTCAGTCACTTTTTTATAAAACATAAAATGAGAAGGGGACTCAGAAAGCCTAGGAGGAGACACTCCTGAAGGTCAGTCTGTGGAGATGTCCGGGTCAATGGGTACATCCAGACTTTCAAATCCCACATTCACTCTCCTCATACTCCTCTTCTCCCTCCTCCAGTTCATAATACTCCTCTAACTCATACTTTTGAACTGGCTGAACCGGGCGCTTACCCGATGGTGCCGGTTCGGTCGGAACCGGGGAAAGCGAGTGGACAATTTTTATCGCTTTGGCTATTTCTTCAGCGGTTGGAGAGGAAAGTTTTGGCTCCACACCAGCTGATTTTCTAGTCCATTTTGCTGGACCCGGCTCCTCCGAGTCAGATCTCCTTTTGCCCAAGGAAGTCTCACCCTAGTCAGAGTGCACTCCCTCCGGTTCGGTTGGAACCGAACCGGGCAGGCCATCCGGTTCAACGGACTTTTTGGCCTCCCTTTCCCTGAGCCTATCAACTCTCTTTTCCAGGGTAGCTGCAGGAAAACTTTTACAAATCTGGCAGTCTGCATGGAGGTGGTCAAACCCCAGACAATAAACACAGGTGGTGTGGGGATCAGCCTTGGCAAAGACTTCCCCACAGACACTGCAGCATTGAAACCCAGTAGGCTCGGTTTTTCTTTTGGGTTTCTCAGACATAGTGCCAGTCCTAACCAAACTTACCCATTTATGGCAATCCGCCAGGTAAGACTCTCTTATCGGTTCGCAACCGTGTCACGGATCGTGGAAAAAAACATAATAAAATCCGTTTTTTTTAGAACCGATAAGAACCGGTAACCACACACAAAAAGATAGATTAAGATATTTTAAGCAACTTGATCGGTTCAAACTGAACCAATAAACTGTTTACAAGTTCCACACAGAATAGAAATAAATGTAAAACCTATCTAGTACTCACAATACCACAGACAGAGTCTGAACCAACCGGTTGCGGTTTAAATTTGGTTGAAAAACCGAGAAAAACAATACTTTAACCGACAAATGAACCAAGCAGAAGGAGAAATCTCCGGAACAACTGTTCAGTGAGGCAGAGTAAAGAATCTGACGGTGTGAGTTTGAAGAACAACAGATAGAGTTCCAACTGAGCTCGAGCTCTGCGTTCCATGCCTGGCATGGAAAGTTAACTCTTTCACCTCCGGAGCAGTTCGAAGGTTGAGACTCACTGCATATGTCATAATATAGCAAGACTTCATGTTGTTTGAAGAACACATTCTTTGGTCCCAAAACAAAGACTCAAGTCAGGAGACTCAAAAAATGAAAACAAAACACCAAGTCACCCCAAAAAAGGAGGGGTGAAAACAACAAGGTGGGCATCTACTAAGTGTCGACACTGCACTGCCCATCCACATCCCAAAAACAAAGGTTCTGAGAGGGGCAGGCAGGAAGGGAGGTCATAATATAGCAAGACTCCATTAGAAGAAACAACATTACTAAGGTGAGTAATTTTTTCTTCAAACAACATGAAGTCTTGCTATATTATGACATATGCAGACTTCACAGCAGTACCTCCATGGAGGAGGACAGAACCTACTTAGGAAATAGGGTCTGAAGCACAGCTGTACCAAACAAGCATCACTCCTAGCCTGGATGTCCAGGGAATAATGCTTCTGTAAAAGTGTGAACTGTTTTCCAGGTAGCTGCTTGACATATCTCTAGAATAGGGATGTCCCTGGCAGCAGCAAGGAAGCAGCTGTACCTCTGGTAGAGTGAGCCCTCAGGCCTGAGGGAGGAACCTTACCCAGTTTTTCATAGCAAAATTGGATACAAGAGACAATCCACCTGGCAATGGATCTTTTAGTGGCAGGTTTCCCTTTACCAACCTCATCATAAGTGAGGAACAGTTGGAGGGAGTCAAACCTGTGACCCTTGGTATGCTCTATGTAGTAACTAAGGGCTCTCTTCACATCTAAGCTGTGCAGCCTCCTCTCTCCAGAGGAGGAATGGTCAGTGAAGTACACTGGAAGAGATATAGATTGATTAAGGTGGAAATCTGAAACCACCTTGGCAACAACTTCCTGTTAGTCCTGAGGACCACCTCATCTCTATGAAAAGAGATAAAATCAGACTCCACTGACAAGGCTTGTAATTCACTTATGCGTCTGGCAGAAGTGATGGCTACCAGAAACACAGTTTTCCAAGTCAAGTACTAAAGCTCTGCTGAAGACAAAGGCTCAGAGGGGGGTTGCATAAGCTGAGCAATGCAAACATTAAGGTCCAAGGCAGGGGCAGGGTCCCTGAATGGAGGGCTGGTGTGAAGCAATCCCTTGAAAAACTTGGAGAATACAGGATGAGCTGAAAGAGAAGAGTGCTTAACTGCTGATAAAAAAGCAGACACAGCTGCCAGATGCACTTGTAGGGTAGCTGGTCTCAGCCCCAAGGTATTTAAGTGGACCATATAATCCAGAACTGTGGGTAAGTCAGCAGAATCTGGGGAAATATGCTTTCCAGAGGACCATGTGGAAAACCACTTCCATTTGGAATTATATGTAGCCCTGGTGGAAGGCTTCCTAGAAGCCTTCAGGAAATCCATTACACCTTGGGAGAGGTGTAGATCAGCAAACTCTAACTCTTCAAGAGCCAGGCCTTGAGATTGAGAGATTTGAGGTTCGGGTACCAAACTCTCCCCTGAGCACAGGTTAACAGGTTGTGATTCCTGGGAAGACACAGGGGAAGGTGGACTGCTATGGGCAGTAGAAGTGGGTACCAAGGCTGTCTGGCCCAGTCTGGAACAATCAGGATCATTTTACAGTGTTGAGATCTGATTTTGATTAGCATGTTGAACAAGGGAGGGAAGTGGGGAAAGCATAGAGAAACTTCCCTTCCCAATTGAGAAGGAAGGCATCCAGAGGGACTGAGCCCAACACTGGGGGCCTGCAGCAAAAAAGGGGAAGTTGGTGATTATCTGGGGCTGCAAAAAGATCTATCTGCGGGGTGCCCCATCTGGCAAATACCACCTCCAAGACCAGAGGGTCCAGTGACCATTCCTGATGGCCCTGGGAAATCCTGCTGAGAGCATCTGCCAGGACATTGTCCTTGCCTGGGAGGTGAACTGCCATAAGGGAGGTGTTCAGGGAGTAAGCCAGAGACCACAATTTCATTGCTTCGGTGCACAAGGCCGTAGACCGAGTGCCCCCTTGCTTGTTGATGTACCACATTGTGGTAGTGTTGTCTGTTCTGACCTGCATAACTTTGTTCTGAACAGATTTGGAAAAAGCTTGAAGTGCTAGAAAAACTGCTCTGAGTTCCAACAGATTGATGTGGAGCAGAGATTCCTGAGGGGACCACAGTCCCTGGGTAGTGAGGTCACCCATATGAGCTCCCCACTCCAAGAGGGATGCATCTGTAGTAAGGATTAAGGAGTGAGACTGAGGGGCAAAAGGAACCCCTTGTCTCAGATTGCTCTGATCCTGCCACCACTGTAGGGCCTGGATCAGGGTTCGAGTCACTAGGATCAATTTGGTTAGAGGGTCTTTCCTTTGAGACCAAAAGGCTCTCAAATGGAACTGGATGTCCCTCATCTGAAATCTTGCTCCCTGCACTACAGCTGTAGAAGCAGCCATGTGCCCCAGGAGCTGTAGAAAGTGCCTTGCTGGTCGAAAGACCTGCAGGGTGAATGTGGAGGCCAGAGATACCAGGGTCCTTGCCTTGTCCAGAGGAAGGAATGCCCTGGCCTTCTCTGTGTTCAGCTCTGCGCCTATGAAGGTGAGGAGCTGGACAGGCTCTAGAACTGACTTTGGAAGATTCAGAAGGAAACCTAGAGAAGTGAGCAGTTGCTGAGTTATCCGTAGATGTAACTTGACTTGGTCTGGAGACTGGCCTACTATGAGCCAGTCGTCCAGGTAAGGGAAGATGGCAATTTTTTGCCTTCTTAGGTGGGCAACTGCTACTACCAGGCATTTTGTGAATACCCTTGGAGCAGAGGTGATTCCAAAGGGCATTGCTCTGAACTGGTAATGGCCTGAGGGCAGCTCGAACCTGAGGTGCTTTCGATGGGAGCTTCTGATGAGAATATGGAATTAGGCATCCTTGAGGTCCAGGGACACTAGCCAGCCCCCTGGCCTTAGAGAGGGTAGAATTTTGGCTTTAAAAGGTGCTTGTTTAAATATCTGAGATCCAGGATGGGCCACCATTCTCCTGTCTTTTTTGGGGTAAGGAAGTACCTGGAGTACAATCCTTTGCCCTGGTGTAGGGGTGGAACCCTTTCCACAGCTCTGAGAGCTAGGAGGGAAGAGACCTCTGCCTCTAAGGCAAGAGCCTCTGGTGGATTTGCAGGTGGAAAGGATCTGGTTCTCATCTTTGGAAACTTTTGAAGCTGAGAACCAGTCCCTGGCTTACTACTTCCAGGACCCACTTGTCTGATGTCAGAGACTTCCAGTCCTGGACAAAGTAAGCCAGCATGCCCCCTACAGGTAGCTGAGAATCGGCCCTGGCAACCCCATCAGGGTGCCTGTTTGGCAGGGGCTTTGGGCTGAGGGGTAAAAGCAGGCCTGCTTGTACCCATCTGCCTCTCCCTCTAAAGAACCCCCTCTGGGCATAGGCAGAAGAGGAGGAGGCCTGGGCTTGTTAAAAAGGCCTATGAAATGGCCTGCCCCTGCCCCTGGAAAGCTGCCTTTGAGGAGTGGCCTGCCTTTCCTTGGCCTGTGCACTCCTATAGGTGGTCCTATACTCATCCATTTTCTTCAAGTAATTCTCTGTCTGCTCCCCAAACAGAGAATTACCCACAACAGGAAAATCCATGGCCTTAGTCTGGGTATCCTGTGACAGGCTTGTACATCTGAGCCAGGCCATTCTGTGAAATGCGACAGATGTAGCCATGACTCTTGATGACACATCATTAGAGTCCACTGCAGCATGGAATTGCACCTTAGATGCCTCAGTACCATCAGCAGCCACCTGCTCCAGCTCCTTGGCAAGCTGGCCAGGGACCTGTTTTGCTAGAGCCATAACAGTATCCAGTCTGGATTTCTGGTATCTGGCAACATAAGTCATATAATTTGCCTGTCTGAGTCCCAAGGATGCTGCCATGTACTGTTTCTTTGCCATGGCATCAATCCTCCTGGAGTCCTTATCCGGGGGGGCGTGAAGCCAAAGGTATATTAGCCTTGTCACAGGCTGCAGCCTGCACTATCCCAACATGGCTGCATTGTTGTGTGAGGAACTCCGTATCAGAGCCTGACAAAGTGTACCTCTTGTCCATTCTCTTATCAACAGGAGGTATAGTGTGAGGAGCTTTTAAAATTTTAAAAGTCTGTTTCCCAAAAGATTTATGCAAGGGAATAGACAGTCTCTTAGACTCTGGGATATCCATCATTTCCACATAGTCAGGCTCTCTTGATCATTCACAGCTTCCTCCATAGAGAGCTGGAGGGTTTCAGCCACTTTTTATAAAAATAAAAATGAGAAGGGGACTCAGAAAGCCTGGAGGAGACACTCCTGAAGGTCTGTCTGGGAGATGTCGGGTCAATGGGCACATCCAGACTTTCAAAACCACATTCACTCTCCTCATACTCCTCTTCCCCCTCCTCCGTTCATAATACTCCTCTAAATCATACTCTTGAACCGGGGGAACTGGCTGAACCGGGCGCTTACCAGATGGTGCCGTTTCGGTCGGAACCGGGGAAAGCGACTGAACAATTTTTATCGCTTTTGCTATTTCTTCAGCGGTTGGAGAGGAAAGTTTTGGCTCCATAACAGCTGATTTTCTAGTCCTTTTTGCTGGACCCGGCTCCTCCGAGTCGGATCTCCTTTTGCCCGAGGAAGTCTCACCCTGGTCAGAGGGCACTCCCTTCGGTTCGGTTGGAACCTAACCGGGCTGGCCATCCGGTTCAACGGACTTTTTGGTCTCCCTTTCCCTGAGCCTACCAACTCTTTTTCCAGGATAGCTGCAGGAAAACTTTTACAAATCTGGCAGTCTGCATTGAGGTGGTCAAACTCCAGACAATAAACACAGGTGGTGTAGGGGTCAGCCTTGGCAAAGACTTCCCCACAGACACTGCAGTGTTGAAACCCAGTGGGCCCGGTTTTTCTTTTGGGTTTCTCAGACACAGTGCCAGTCCTAACCAAACATTCCCATTTATGGCAATCTGCCAGGTAAGACCCCCTTATCGGTTCCCAACCGTGTCATAGGTCATGGAAAAAACCGTAATAAAATTTGTTTTTTTTTTAGAACTGATAACAACCGGTAACCACACTCTAAAAGACAGATTAAGATTTTTTAAACAACTTGATCGGTTTGAACTGAACCAATAACCGTTTACAAGTTCCACACAGAATAGAAATAAATGTAAAACCTATCTAGTACTCACAAATACTACAGACAGAGCCTGAACTGACCGGTTGCGGTTTAAATTCGGTCGAAAACCAAGTAAAACAATACTTTAACCGACAAAATGAACCGAGCAGAAGGAGAAATCTCCGGAGCGACTGTTCAGTGAGGCGGAGTAAAGAATCTGACGGTTTGAGTTTCAAGAACAACAGACAGAGTTTTAACCGAGCTCGAGCTCAACGTTCCATGCCTGGCATGGAAAGTTAACTCTTTCACCTCCGGAGCAGTTCGAAGGTTGGGACTCACTGCATTTGTCATAATATAGCAAGACTTCATGTTGTTTGAAGTTGGGCAGCCTAGGAGTGGGTCCAAAAACAGTAAAATGGGTACAAAGTTGGCTAAGTCACAGAACCCAGAGGGTGGTGGTCAATGGATTTCACTCAGAGAAAGATAAGGTAACCAGCAGGGTACCTTAGGAGTCCGTACTGGGACTGGTCCTCTTCAGTGTCTTTATTAACGATATTGCAGAGGGGCTGGAAGGAAAGTTATGCCTGTTCACAGATGACACAAAAATCTGCAACAGAATGGACACACCAGAAGGGATGGAAAAAATGAGGGAAGATCTGAAAAATCCGGAAGACCAGTCAAGGGTCTGGCAACTGGGCTTCAGCACCAAAAAATGAAAATTACGTACCAACCGTAATTATGATCTTACTGTGTATCTTCACCATTCATCACAGATGGGTATCTGGCTGGAGGTCAGGACCCCATGGGACCTTTTTTTTTTTTAAAAGGTAGGCGGAGCCGACACACCATCAGCGCCGCCCTCGAGGCCGACGCACTGCGTGGCGCTCGCGGGTTGGCCGTTAGGCTGTGTCGACTCCGCCTGCCTACCAGTTCTGAGTCGCCGGAGAGGTAAGAGGAAGGGATGGAGGGTGGGACAAGAGAGCCCAAGGGACAGAAAAAGGAAAGGATAACTGAACTAAAAGGAGAAATAACGACTGAGAGGACAGCAAAGAAGAGCTTAGACTAAGGGGATTGGGAGGGGCCCCAATCTCTGGAAGCAGTAGAAGGGAAGGGCTGGGTGTGTAAAGAATTTAGGAGAGAGGGAAGAGGTATTAAGATATCCGAGACCCTTGTCCGTCTCCAGATTGTATAGGAACTGCAAGGAGTAGCAGAGCTCTCTGCCAGAATTCAAGGCATGGAATAACTGGCAAATACCCCAGAAGCAGAGTCGGCTATTCTGGAAGAAGAACAGGGTACAGGGATTCAGTACTCTCTCAAGAAATGATGTTTGGTCAAAAAGGTTTTTTTTGTTTGTTTGTTTTTTTTTTGTTTTGTTTTTAGGAGAAATAGTTGGATGGAAACCAGGAGGAGTAGAGGAGGGCAACTACCAACTCCCACCCCACAGGGGTGGAGACAAAGTAGTAGAGAAGGAGTGCCGCTCGAGCTGTCCACTCTCCGTGGAAAGTACTCCCCTGTGTGTCCCTACTTTACCCCACTCCTAAGGAGGAGAGGGGGCGTCACAGAGAGGAAGGGGAACCCAGAGACTGAGGCCACAGGGGATGGTGGGTGGGGTTGTGATGAATGGTTATGATACACAGAAAGATCATAATTACAGTAGGTACGTAACTTTCATATCTTATCTGTGTCAATCTTCACCATTCATCACAGATAGGTGAGTACCAAGCCCCCCCCCGAAAGGGATTGTTTCTTTACACCCTAAGGGACAAAGTCCCTTAGCCCTCAGTGGGTGACACACTAAGGGGGGGAACCTTCAGGGCCTGGAGAGGCCCGAGAGTGGGGGAGAGAGAGAGAGAGAGAGACGGAGTTCCCCCAGAGGGGGAAGGAAGTTGCCCTGACAAGCGCCGTCTCACCCTGTGGGAGAAAAGGTAGGTTCCCTGGTGGCCGGAGTTAATCATCCTTCGCCAGGCCAAGGGTGACATCCAGGAAAGACGTAGCCATGCCGATCGCCTAGTGCAGATCACTGTCCCTACGACCCTGGTAGCTACCTCGTTGGCATCATAAGATGCCCTCGTTTGGTACCTTGCTAGCTCAAGGCCATGTGCAGAGAGTGCGATGGCTTGTCTGGTTTGCTCTGAGTCAGGCAATGAGGCTAGGAGCTGACCTAGCCTGGACCACAAGAACCTGTTGTAGGCTGCATAGTGGGCCTGATGAGCAGAAATAGAGAAGAGTAACCGTGCCGAGTAGAAGGTCCTCCTCCCCCAAAAATCAAAATCCGAGGAGTCTTGATCTGGGGGCCGGTCACGGTGAAGGGCGTGAAGCCCATCAGGAGTATCCAAGTGCGTCAAACCAGACTGTGGATGAGGCATGGAACCTGGAGACTCCGGGGGTGCGCAATACCTCTGGCTGAGGTCCCTTGGGGCAGGAACTCCGGAGAAGGGCCTCTGCCAGGAACGTGACGCCACCTCCCAAAAGGGAACCAGCCAGGGTGCCACCACAAGGGTGGTCTCACCAAAATCGCCTAGAAAGGTGTGCACTGTGTGTTCAGGATTGCTGACAGTGGAAGGTGAAAGGTGCAAATCCTCCAACATCCTCACAAGGAAATGCTGATACTCCGAGAGATCAGCAGCTGGAGAGATGTGGACAGTAGGTTCCTCTCCCCCTGAAGAGGGGGATAAGGAGCTGGAGGTCACCATGTGTTCAGAGGGTGGCTGCACGGGGGGAGGTTGAAAACCCTGGCTGTCCATTGCCCTAACGTAAGCAGGGAACCAGGCAGCCGCCGCTCTGAACTGCTGCCAGGTGAGAGGGCCGCTAGGACCGAGGATGCCTGGAAGCGCAGGAGAGTGTGGCAGAGGGATGGGGGTAGAGCCGAGAAGAGATGTCGGCTGACCTCTGCCTGAGCTAGGGAGCAGACTGTGGGCACCCATGGAAGAAGACGCCCCAGAAGACCCCATAGCCCGCAGCTGCACAACCACATTGGTACTGCCTTGGCTGCACCCGAAGAATCCCCCCAGTGAGGTGACCGGAGCCGTAAAGGTCCAGAAGGATGGTCCCCTACCTCAAAAGAATGGGACTTCCTCAAAGAAACTGAAGGGGAAGAGTGGAAATCTGCACTACGGCTCCTCCAGGGCCCGGGCAGACCCCAGAAAAAGGCCGATCCCACACCCCTCGACCCCTCGGAGTCTGAAAGAGTCCTCCTCCTCCTCGAGAGGGCCAGCATAGGTAACTGGCATCTCTGGGCAGCCCCCGAAGGGGATACCCAGGGAGCAGTGCCCTCCCCCCCTGCAGGTGCCTCGAAGGTCCCAAAAGTCGGGTGATCAAAGCACACCACCGGAGGGGGTACCACCACTGAGGGGGTCAATGAAACCCCCAAGACCAGGCTGCAGAGCTATGGTGGCTTGCACCACTGCCTGCTGGTCAACACCACTGATCCTAGTCTCAGGGGCCACCATCCTCTCCTCAGGATGGGGCTGGTTCCGACTCATTGATGAGACCTCCATGCTGCCCACATCTGCAGCCAACCCCGAGGGGTGCGACTGCACGTCCGACTCAGAGCTCGACTCTGTCTCCGATGAGGTAGAGTCCGAGGCCCTGAGCCAAACCGTAGGAGGGTGAGCAGAACTATCCCTACCACCAGGACCAGATACCACCGCTGTGCCAGAGTCGGTGCCAGTACCCCCTGCAACCCCGCGAGTAGGATCTGAGGGAGGCACGGCCCCAGCCCGAGCCAGAGGTCCAATGCCAGGACCAGTCGCAGAGCCATCTGGTCCACCGGACAGGGACGGCACCGACGACAGTCCCGTCGGCACCCTTGGCGCCGGTGTCGGCACCACCCACTTCCCTGGCACTGCAAGTGGTGCCGAGGACCATGGCAGTGCTGCCCATAGCCCTGAAGGCAGACCCAGTGCTGAATACGGCGCCGTCTGGCTTCCCGGCGCCGAGTACATGGACAGTGCCACGGATGGCACCGACAGATGGAACTGAAGGCTGCACGGTGCCGAGCCTCGAGGACATGGCTCTGTGCTCAACCTTGGCACCGAGCATGGTGCCGAGGTGAGACATGGTGAAGGACGACGTTGGAGCGGGCCTCACAGCACTGCGAACAGTGTCGGCGCCGCGATCGGCGTTGACCAAGCCCTCAGCACCATGCGACAAGTCGGCGCCGATGACAGCCCTGCCAGGGCCCATGGCGCCGCGAATGGTGTCAAAGGCTCCGTCAGCGCCGACTGATGGCGTCAAGAATGGCGCCAACCCAGGCCTTCCAAGCCGCAGGAACGACACCGGGGGAGCCTTCACCCCTGAAGGGGCGATTGCCATGGTGGCACCTCCCGCCTGCTCCCCAGAGGGAGCGGGGTGGGCCTCCTGCTCTGCGGAAGCCTCGGCAATGGCTAGGCTACAAGTAGCCAAGGCTCCCTCCTCCTTGGTCTGTATAGAACCGGGAGAGGACCCGGAGGAAAGGCCAAGAGAGCACGGCTTGGCCCAATGGGTGCAAACCCGACCCCGAAAGTCAGCGGAGCTCGCCCCACTTTCAACGCACGTTGTTCGAGGACCCAGTGGTCCATGGAGAAGCAGGCGTCACACAAATCCATGACATGAAGCGGGCCAAGACACGAAAGACACTGGTTGTGCTGGTCAGTGACGGAGAATTTTTGGCTGCATGGGCACCGTCGCATTGGGGGGCCGACCCGTCTTCGAAGACTTCTTGCCCTCCGACCGAGACATGACCTATGGAAAGAAACACCAAAACAGACTCGACATCGCAAAATTCAAAAAATAAGGAAAGATCTTACCGGGCAACGTCGAGTAGAGGCAGAAAACAGAACCGTCAGGAAACCGACGGACTTAACGCCGAAAGAAAAAGTTGAAATCAGGCCTACAATCTCTTCAAGCTTCCCATGAGGTGACCTCGATGGTGGGAGACAAAGAACTTGCAGGCAGATGGAGTCGACACAGCCTAACGGCCAACCCGCGAGCACCACGCAGTACGTCGGCCTCGAGGGCGGCGCCGATGGTGTGTCAGCTCCGCCTACCTTTTAAAAAAAAAAAAAAAAAAGCTCCCGCGGGGTCCTGACCTCTGGCCAGATACCCATCTGTGATGAATGGTGAAGATTGACACAAATAAGATCTGCAAAATTATGCACATGGGGCACAGAAACCCAAGAGCAACATATCATTTTGGGAAGGGGGGGTGTTATCAACAGAAACGTAAAAAAGAGATCTGGGCATCATCATCATATCTGACCTGAAGATAGCCTAGTAGTGTGATAAAGCAGTAGGAAAGGCTAGTAGAATGCTGGGGTGCACAGGGAAGGGTATCAGGGTATCAGCAGCAGAAAGAGGGAGTGTTACCCCTGTATAGATCATTGGTGAGGCCCCACCTGGAGAACTGTGTCCAGTTCTGGAGGTCCCATCTCAGGAAAGGCATAGATCGGGTGGAAGCGGTACAGAGAAGGGCAACCATACTGGTGCATGGCCTGCATCAGAAGCCCTATGAGGAAAGACTCAGAGAGTTAAATTTGTACTCTCTAGAGCAAAGGGGGAAAAGGAGAGACATGATAGAAACATTCAAATACCTCAAAGGTATCAATAAGGTACAGAAGGGTGGCATTTTGCACTGAAAAAGATGCTTAAGGATGAGGGGGCATGATATGAGGCAGAAAGGGGGGAGACTTAGGCGGAATGTGAGAAAATACTTCTTCACGGAAAGGGTGGTGGACATTTGGAACAGACTCCCAGCAGAGGGTTGTGGGCACCGAAACAGTAACAGGTTTCAAACATGTATGGGATAAACCCAGGGGGACCTTAATAACAGAGCTGGGGGAGAAGGCCAGAGATCAGTTAGGGTCTACAGTAGCACAGTAGTTAGGAAGCTTAGGACAGACTACATGGGCCAAGAGGTCCTTTTCTGCCAACAGCATCTATGTTTCTATGTTTTTATGTTTCTGTTGTGTAGGGGGAAAAAAAACAGGTCTCCACAGCCACAGCTCTGTTTCCTAACCACTGAGCCAAACTGCCACCTATTTCACCTGAATGCGATCTCAGAAATGCAGAGTTCATTCCCTCTGCATTTGTACTAGATGGGGTAAATCGGGGATAGCATAAAACCTTGCAAATCCCTCTTGGAATGTTCTTTCTCTCGTGTTTACCAGTCTAATGGGAGCAGCAGTGACTCACTGGGTGCTACGAGGTGAAGAGCAAGCTACATTAGGACCATGCAATGCGCAGAAGAGGTCTTATCCTCCTTCTGAGGTCTGAGAGGCAGGATCAGTGGCTGATGCTGAGGACCCTTCAATACAAGCAGACTCGATAAATCTAATGGCCTTATTCTGCTGGCCTTGTCATATGTTCGTATGATCCGGGCCAGAAATAGCTGTTTGTTGCCAGGTTGTTCATTTCCAGGAAAATATTGTCATTTACAGACAGATGAGTGATTAAATAAGCCCGCATTTCTCCGAAACAGAAGCAATTGCTGAGAACTGAAAAACCAATAAGAGAGGGTCTTCATGATATAATGCGGAGGAGGGGCACCACTGTTTCTCGGGGGAGGGTTGTTTCTGGGTAGAACTAATATAAGCCGTATATTGGGAGCAGGGGGCTCTGAGTGTGTCCTGAAAAACCATTCGGCTATCGGAACCAGACTATGAGATACTGGAATGACACTGAACCTCTTGTCCAGGTTAGTGTATTTAAAATATTCTCTTTATTTTTCAAATAGCAGTGGCATCAATCCACAGTGCCTGTAGCCCATCAACATTCTGGGATTTAGGAATGTATTCAGTGCTGTCCACTTCAGCCAGAAGACCATGCAGGCGGCAGACACACACAGGCACAAGCAGATTCTAGTAAAGGTACTTTGAAATCTAGTTTGTTTTAACTTTCTGTTATACTCCTGTCTCTCCAGCAACCCCTTCCCCACAGGACCCCAATCCCCCGCCTCCCGCAGCCATGTCCACCTTCCTCCATAGGGCCTTGTTTGTAGTGGGCCAGGGTGGGGGAATATACCCCTGAACATCTTGCTGTGTCAGGTGGTACTGCACTGGGGAGGCAGGGCCTGGATATCCCTTGGCCCATCATCGTGGGGGGGCTGGGGACATTTTCCTTTTTGTCCTGGCCCCTGGAGATGTCACATGCTCCAACATCAAGGTGCACCTGTACACACTGTGGGTGTGCCTGCACACTGGCATCAGTGATGTCCTCCAGCTGCACTTCCACCTGTGGTCATCCGTGTGGCAATAACAGCAGAGGAGAGAACCCTCCCCTCCTCGGAGGAGTGGAGCAGTTTTTGGGACCCTCACTCCTCCTCCCTGTTCTACCCTCAGTGACCAGAGTTTGTTCTTGAACCCTGATCACCAACATCACGAGTAGTAGTACTACCACTGCACTGATGGGCTGGCCTGAAATCTTGTTTATAAAGATCCCAACAAGGGAGTACTACGTAAAGATATAGACACAAAACTTGAAACCTGAAAAAAGGAACAAAAGTTGGGCATTCACCACCTCAAGTAAAATATGTGCCAAGCTCCAAACTTGTTAGCTTTGTTGTCCTTTATTCAAAGGTACACTCATACAGCATGGTAAAAAGCTGCAGACATACAAATTGCCTGCCAAACGTATTTCGGACTGAGGTCCTGTATCAAAGGGTTCTGGTAAAGGACCTTGGTCCAAAATGCATTAGGCGGGCAGTTTGTATGTCTGCAGCTTTTTACCATGTATGAGTGTATCTTTGAATAAAGGACAACAGAGCAAATAAGTTTGGAGCTTGGTGTATATTTCACTTGAGATGGTGTGCGCCCAATTTGTTTAATTTTTTTCAGTGATTTCTTTCTGCAGAAGCGCCACCTTTCCTGTGCGCACTTTTGTTGTTTTCAGAGAAAGAAAACCTGAAGTTCAACATTAAACTGGACAGGACTGAACATACGCTGAACTGCCAAATGATATCAAGAATCTGATGTGACAGGGAGAAGTCACATAAATTCACACTGGAATGGTGAAACTTGCATAAGTGGTGACCTCTCCACCCTGAGGAAGGGATGGAGTAACTCACCAGAATATTTGTGATCTACAGACACTGTGGAGCGATGTTCACCACAATTTGAAAAATAGAGATTTACATATAGTAAATATGGGTGAGTGAATCAGCATTTTTACAGTTATCTTGTAGTCTGTAGTTTGATAGGAGTCTGATATTGGTTGCTGTTGGAATGGCTGTGCTCCCTTAAAGGCATTTGGTATGACCCCTATGGGGAGGTGACGCTAGGCTGGTGCACATGAGACATACCAGAACTAGCCTTACCACAGTGCAAACTCTGCAGCTGTACAGGGCCTTCAGAGCAGAGGGGCCCTGGAACAGTTGCAACAGATGTCCAATTTATTATGTCTATCCCCTCTGCTTTGGCAAGCGCAACGTCTGCCTTTGCTGGGAACCAAACCTGGGACCCTGAATCCCAAAGGCTACAACTCTAACCATTCAGTTAAAGAGAATCCCCCTCCAGCTGGGTAGTTAGATTGACCCTATGACTTTACATAGAAACATAGAAGTCGATGGCAGATAAGGACCGCAAGGCCCATCCAGTCTGCCCATTTCTTTTTCTACTTTATGAATGTGCCATAGGCCTTTGCTCTGTCAATGGCCTATCTATTCATACTCATCTGTATTGCTCCCTTTGCCTATCCCATGCATGTTTGAAGTCCTGCACTGTATTCATATCCACCACTTCCTGAGGTAAGCCATTCCATGCATCCACCACCCTTTCTGTGAAAAAGAACTTCCTCACATACCCTTTTATCGGCCTCCCTCTAATCTCAAGCTGTGTCCTCTTGTCCTGCTATTTTTCTTACATTGAAACATGTTAGACTCTTTCACCTTGTTAATGCCCTTAAGGTCTTTGAATGTTTCAATCATATCACCTCTCTCCTTCCTTAGCTCCAGGGTATACATATTGAGTTCTGTTAATCTGTCCTCATATGTTTTCTGATGCAGTCCCTGCACCATTTTGGTTGCCCTTCTCTGGACTGCCTCAATTTGGTTAATTTTATTAATGTCCTTGTGAAAGTGTGGCCTCCAGTACTGCACACAGTACTCCAGATGGGGCCTAACCAGTGTCTTGTAAAGTGGGATTATTGCCTCCCTCTTACGACTTGTGATATCCCTACTAATACACCCCAACATCCCCCTAGTCTTACCTACTGCTTTAGTGGACTGCTTGGATGATTTCAGGTCATCAGTGATGATGATGCCCAAGTCTCTTTCTTCCCTTGTGACTGCCAGCAACTCCCCTCCCAGCCAATAGGTGGCTTCAGGGTTTCTCTTCCCAATGTGCATGATCTTGCACTTCTTTGCATTAAATCCCAGTTGCCACTCTTCTGACCATTTTGCTAGTTTATCCAGATCTCTTCTCATTCTGCCCACCCCATCTGGATCATCTAGTCTGTTGCAGATCTTGGTGTCATCTGCAAACAGACAAACCTTACCCTCAGTCCATCTGCAATGTCACTGATGAAGATATTGAGAGGGACTGCCCGTACCGCCCACTTGTGACTTGCATCTCTTCTGATTGTATATTATCAACCACCACTCTCTGTTTTCTGCCCGTCAACCAGTTTGCCATCCAGTTTATTTTTATTTTTATTTATTTGGTTCTACAATTACAAATACCTTTGAGCCAAGGCTCTTTTACAAAGGTTCCACGTCAGTTGAAGTACAATATAGGGGATACAGCAGAAATAACAACATTGCAGGTAAACAGTGCATTATACAGTTATTAATTAAGGGAGGAGGCAACACATTAGAGAGCTCAGTACATAGAATGGCCCGGAGCAGCATCAACTAGGAGAGGGTAAGAACAATGGAGGAGGAGCGGGATGGCAAGATGGGAGTAGTAGCAGCCGGAGGCATTATCGAGACATCATCGGGAAAAGTGCTGGAGGGGGTGGTTGGGGGGTGGGAAGGGAAAGAGGTCGTGGAAGCAGAGGTAAAATAGGAGATAAGTGCTATGAGGAATTGTGAGAGGCAAGGCTGTTGGTGGTGGCAAGGTATTCCTGATAGGTGAGGCAATCCCAGGAGCAGTTGACCAACTTCTGACCCACCCCAAGCCTACCCAGCTTATTAATTAATCTTCTATGTGGAACAGTATCGAAAGTTTTGCTGAAGTCAAGGTAGGCAACATCAACTGCTCCCCCTTAGTCCACCACTCTGGTTACCCAGTCGAAGAAATCTATGAGATTAGTCTGACAGGACCTTCCTGTTGTAAACCCATGCTGTCTTGGATCCTGTGCGCCTATGGATTCCAGGTGTTGCATTGTCCTTTCCTTATACACTGCAATCTCAGCTACCACCACCACAGATCTCTCTCTCTCTCGTGTTATTTATTTATTTGGTTCATTAGTTAGTTATTATTTATTTATTTAACTATTTTTTTGACTAGGAAAGGCACACTAAGCCGTGTTTCCTAGTGCATCCTGGGTGGTGGATTACAAGGACCTGTTTTATTTGTTTCCTTTTTCCTAAATGACCACCCCTCTGCATGTGTCTCCTCACATATCCACATATATGCGGATGACACAGTCATTTACGCCTCTGGACCTTTGACTTCAGCTGTGGAGAGTCTGCTCCAGCGCGACTTCCACAACATGCTGTGCTGCTTCCACACCATCCAACTCCAGGTCAACACCAAGATAACTGTGTCCACGACCTTTGGCACCAGACAGAAACTGACCAGGCTCTCACCCTCCCCTGCTTTCTCCACGTTGGATGGCACCCCTATGGAGGTTGTCCCTGCCTTCAATTACCTTGGTGTGTGACTTGATAGCAAGCTTGACTTCTCTGTGCGCATTGATGCCATCCATACACAATTTTACTCTAAACTTGGTGTCCTGTACCACAATAAGGACTTCTTCTCCCTCCAGGTCTGCCGAGAGCTGGTAACCAAAATGGTTCTCCTGGTCCTCAACTACATGGCTGCGGTCTATGGCACTGCCCCTTCTTCCTTCTTTGCCAGACTCAATACCCTCAGCAATGCCTTCTGACTTTTTGCTTCCAATTCCCCCCCACTCATCATTGCTCCCAACATTCCTCCATCTCCACCCCCTGCTCTGCCATTCCATCACCAGTCCCACTGTGCCTCCCTTATTGCCAATTCTTGTTTGGGTCCCTTCCAACCTACCTTTCCTCTCTCATCTCTCCTGCCTCATCCTTTTCTTACTCGCTCCACTCCAGGGATTCCTGTACCTTCTCCATCCCCCACTCTCACTCCTCTGCAGGTTACACTCCGGGGATTCCTGTACCCTTCTCCATCCCCCCCTCACTCCTCTGCAGGTCACACTCCGGGGATTCCTGTACCTTCTCCATCCCCCACCCTCACTCCTCTGCAGGTCACCCACCGGGATTCCTGTACCTTCTCCATCCCCACCCTCACTCCTCTGCAGGTCACACCGGGATTCCTGTACCTTCTCCATCCCCCCTCACTCCTCTGCAGGTCACACCGGGATTCCTGTACCTCTCCATCCCCACCTCACTCCTCTGCAGGTCACACTCGGGATTCCTGTACCTTCTCCATCCCCCACCCTCACTCCTCTGCAGGTCACACTCAGGGATTCCTGTACCTTCTCCATCCCCCACCCTCACTCCTCTGCAGGTCACACTCCAGGGATTCCTGTACCTTCTCCATCCCCCACCCTCACTCCTCTGCAGGTCACACCCGGGATTCCTGTACCTCTCCATCCCCACCTCACTCCTCTGCAGGTCACCTCCGGGATTCCTGTACCTTCTCCATCCCCCACCCTCACTCCTCTGCAGGTCACACTCCGGGGATTCCTGTACCTTCTCCATCCCCCACCCTCACTCCTCTGCAGGTCACACTCCGGGATTCCTGTACCCTCTCCATCCCCCACCCTCACTCCTCTGCAGGTCACACCCCGGGGATTCCTGTACCTTCTCCATCCCCCACCCTCACTCCTCTGCAGGTCACACTCCGGGGATTCCTGTACCTTCTCCATCCCCACCCTCACTCCCTCTGCAGGTCACACCCAGGGATTCCTGTACCTTCTCCATCCCCCACCCTCACTCCTCTGCAGGTCACACCGGGATTCCTGTACCTTCTCCATCCCCACCCTCACTCCTCTGCAGGTCACCTCCGGGATTCCTGTACCTTCTCCATCCCCACCCTCACTCCTCTGCAGGTCACACCGGGATTCCTGTACCCTCTCCATCCCCCACCCTCACTCCTCTGCAGGTCACACTGGGATTCCTGTACCTTCTCCATCCCCCACCCTCACTCCTCTGCAGGTCACACCCGGGATTCCTGTACCTTCTCCATCCCCACCTCACTCCTCTGCAGGTCACACTCCGGGGATTCCTGTACCTTCTCCATCCCCCACCCTCACTCCTCTGCAGGTCACACTCCGGGGATTCCTGTACCTTCTCCATCCCCCACCCTCACTCCTCTGCAGGTCACACTCCGGGATTCCTGTACCCTCCATCCCCCACCTCACTCCTCTGCAGGTCACACTCCGGGATTCCTGTACCTTCTCCATCCCCACCTCACTCCTCTGCAGTCACACTCCGGGATTCCTGTACCTTCTCCATCCCCCACCCTCACTCCTCTGCAGGTCACACCCGGGATTCCTGTACCTTCTCCATCCCCACCCTCACTCCTCTGCAGGTCACACTCCGGGGATTCCTGTACCTTCTCCATCCCCCACCCTCACTCCTCTGCAGGTCACACTCCGGGGATTCCTGTACCTTCTCCATCCCCCACCCTCACTCCTCTGCAGGTCACACTCAGGGATTCCTGTACCCTCTCCATCCCCCACCCTCACTCCTCTGCAGGTCACACTCGGGATTCCTGTACCTTCTCCATCCCCACCCTCACTCCTCTGCAGGTCACACCCGGGATTCCTGTACCTTCTCCATCCCCCACCCTCACTCCTCTGCAGGTCACACTCCGGGGATTCCTGTACCTTCTCCATCCCCCACCCTCACTCCTCTGCAGGTCACACTCCGGGGATTCCTGTACCTTCTCCATCCCCCCACCCTCACTCCTCTGCAGGTCACACCCCGGGGATTCCTGTACCTTCTCCATCCCCCACCCTCACTCCTCTGCAGGTCACACTCCGGGGATTCCTGTACCTTCTCCATCCCCCACCCTCACTCCTCTGCAGGTCACACTCCGGGGATTCCTGTACCTTCTCCATCCCCCACCCTCACTCCTCTGCAGGTCACACTCCGGGGATTCCTGTACCTTCTCCATCCCCCACCCTCACTCCTCTGCAGGTCACCTCCCGGGATTCCTGTACCTTCTCCATCCCCACCTCACTCCTCTGCAGGTCACACTCCGGGATTCCTGTACCTCTCCATCCCCACCCTCACTCCTCTGCAGGTCACACCCAGGGATTCCTGTACTTCTCCATCCCCACCCTCACTCCTCTGCAGGTCACACTCGGGATTCCTGTACCTTCTCCATCCCCCACTCTCACTCCTCTGCAGGTCACACTCCGGGGATTCCTGTACCCTCTCCATCTCCCACCCTCACTCCTCTGCAGGTCACACTCCAGGGATTCACGTACTTTCTCCATCCCCCACCCTCACTCCTCTGCAGGTCACACTCCGGGATTCCTGTACTTTCTCCATCCCCCACCCTCACTCCTCTGCAGGTCAAGCTGCCTTCTCCTACTGCCTCCCTTCTCTCATTCTGTTATTTTTTACATCCTGTTCAAAATGGGTTTTCGCCCTTCCAGTGCCGAAGAGCGCGGTTGCTGTAGGAAATCAGTGTTTGAGACACATTAAGAAAATCATAGTGACACTGTTCATAAGCAGAGGTCCTAAAATGCCTATGTTGAAAATTTTGTGATGACAGTCCTTAAGATGACTGTGTTCCGACTGTGTGTTGCGCAGTTTGCACGCACGCTCGGAACATCGCGAATTTATAATATTTTCACTCCAAATTTTCAACATTGACATTTTTCCACACCTACTCATAAACAGTATAGCTTCATTTTACACAACCTGGCCAAAATGTATTTTCGCACTTCCAGCACCGAAGAGCGCGGTCGCTGTGGGAAATCGGTTTTCGGGATAGACTGAGAAAATGACAATGACTCTGTTCATGAGCAGATGTCCTAAAATGCCTATGTTGAAAATGGGGTGACAAAAGTCCATAAAATGACTGTGTTACAACTGTGTGTTGCGCAGTTTCTACGCACCCTTGTAACTTCACAAATTTGTGATATTTTCACACCAGATTTTCAACACTGGCATTTTTCCACAGCCTCTTATGAACAGTACAGCTGTCATTTTTTACATCCTGGCCGAAATGTGTTTTTGTACTTCCGGCGTATAATAACGCAGTCGCTTTGGGAAATCAGTGTTTTGGACAGATTAAGATCGAGCAACTGAGCTCTGTTGGGACTGCTGCAGATTTCTTTGTGGGCAGAAAAAGGTGCCAGCACAGGCAGGAGCCCAGTACAAAAGGGCAGCCTGCAGCACCGGGAGAAACAGAACTAGCGAGTAAGAGAGGGGGAGTGAGCGAGCTCAACGGAGCTCTGTTGGGACTGCTGCAGATTTCTTTGTGGGCAGAAAAAGGTGCCAACACAGGCAGGAGCCCAGTACAAAAGGGCAGCCTGCAGCGCCGGGAGAAACAGAACTAGCGAGTAAGGGAGGGGGAGTGAGCGAGCTCAATCTAGCTCTGTCAGGATTGCTGCAAATATCTTTGTGGGCAGAAAAAGGCATCAATGCAGGCAGGGGCCCAGTACAAAAGGGCAGCCTGCAGCGACGGGAGAAACAGAACGAGCAAGTGAGAGAGGGGGAGTGAGCAAGCTCAACAGAGCTCCATTGGGACAGCTGCGGATTTCTTTATGGGCAGAAAAAGACACCAATGCAGGCAGAAGCCCAGTGCAAAAGAGCAGCCTGCAGTGCTGGGAGAAACGGAATGAGCGAGTGAGAGAAGGGGAGTGAGCGAGCTCAACGGAGCTCTGTCAGAACTGCTGCAGATTTCTTTGTGGGCAGAAAAAGGCGCAAATGGAGACAGGAGCCCAGTACAAAACGGCAGCCTGCAGCACCAGGAGAAACAGAATGAACGCGTGACAGAGGGGGAGTGAGTGACCGAAATGGAGCTCTGTCAGGACACCTGTGAACTTCTTTGTGGGCAGAAAAACATTCCAATGTAGGCAGGAGACGAGTACAAAGAGGCAACCTGCAGCACTGGGTGAAAAAGAACAAGCGAGTGAGAGGGGGGAGTGAGCAAGCTCAACAAAGCTGTGTCAGGACTGCTGCAGATTTCTTTGTGGGCAAAGAAAGGTGCTAATGCAGGCAGGAGCCCAGTACAAAAGGGCAGCCTGAAGCTCTGGGAGAAACAGAATGAGTGAGTGAGAGCGGGGGAGTGAGCGAGCTCAATGGAGCTCTGTCGGGACTGCAGCAGATTTCTTTGTGGGCAGAAAAAGGTGCCAATGCAGGCAGGAGTCCAGTACAAAAGGGCAGCCTATAGCGCCAAAAGAAACAGAATGAGTGAGTGAGAAAGGGGGAGAGAGCGACCTCAATGGAGTTCTGTCTGGACAGCTGTGAACTTCTTTGTGGGCAGAAGAAGGCACCAATGCAGGCAGGAGCCCAGTACAAAAGGGCAGCCTGTAGTGCCAGGAGAAACAGAACGAGCGAGTGAGACAGGGAGAGTAAGTGAGCTCAATGGAACTGTGTCGGGACTGCTGCAAATTTCTTTGTGGGCAGAAAAAGGTGCCAACCCAGGCAGGAGCCCAGTACAAAAGGGCAGCCTGCAGCGTCTGGAGTAATAGAACGAATGAATGAGAGAGGGGAGTGAGCAAGCTCAATGGAGCTCTGCTGGGACTTTACAGTTGCCCACTCTCCTGCCCAGTGTCCTCTGTGGTCCTATATTACAGCAGGATCTCTGGAATGGAGACAAAGCAATGATTGGATACTTTAGGATTGCTGTAATAATACAGATTTAGTTGTTCTGTTTCGTTCTCTGACTGAGCTAAGTACTGAGCAATACTGTTACGATTGCTGAAATGATACATATTTATTTGTTCTGTTTATTTCTCTAACTGAGCTGAGTAATACTTGGAGTGCAATAGGATTTCTAACTGGACTAAGTGAAACTATATGAGAGCCAAGAACAAAAAGTATGGTAGCTGAGGGGTGAAAAACGGACAAGGAGGCTTTAAGATTGCTACAGTAATACAGTATCCAGTGGATGAGATTTGAGACTGAATTACCCCAGTTGGCAAGAAGTCAGTAGGGGGATTAGTGTGGGGGGCAGGAATTTGAGTAAATAGGGGCCTAACAGTTGTAGTAGGGTACAGAACCTGGGAGTAAGAGCCCATTACATAAGATGGGGGCCAAAATGGGGCAGGTGCCACACGTCAATAGGGCGGAGCATCTTTGGAAAGGTGGAGGGGTGTACAGGGTGTGGGTCTGCCATGATTCTGGACTGGGCTTGAAGGATGGGGGGGTGTATGGTCTGTAGATGACTGGCTAGTTTGAGGGAGGAACTGTGGAGGTTAGGGAGGAGTGTAAGTGGCAGGGCAGTTGAGTATGGTAGGCATCCTGAGGGGAGGAATAGGGGATGGCAAAGGGGGATGGAGGAAGAATAACTAGGGACTGAAACCAACCCCGGTATCAGAGGCACTAGCAGAAAAGAGAGAAGAAGGGAAGGGGTGCCCAAAGTGAGTGCAGGGGGCCTCCTGATGGGGAAGGAAGAGACCACGAGGAGTACCAGGGGAGAGAGCAGATGGCTGCGGGTAGGGAGGGACCAGTGGTGCCACAGAGGGGAACAAGTAGAAGAGGGGGACTGATAGGGAGAGAGGTGTAGGACAGGTATCGACTATGAATAGATTTGAACCTCTGCTATGAGACAGAGAGGGGGAGCAGGAACATACTGAAGGGGGGAGGACAAGCGGGGCATAAGAAAAAATTACTCACCATAGTAATCTTGTTTCTTCAAAGGGATCACTCATTATGATTAAACTTAACGTAGTCAGACTCCTGTGTTGAACTACCCGGAGAAATGGAATTTTATGCAAATTATGGAATTCTCAATTGGCTCATGCCACTTTCAAACTGCTGCCCTAGCAACTGCTGCACTCTGAGTGCTTCAGATTCTTACGGAGCCTAACTGGGTAAAAGACCCACTAACTAAAATTTAACAACATTAAAATAAAATGTTTGCCCTTTTAGGTCAAAACATCCTTAACCAACTAACCTAAGAAACTTTAAGACCACCTGGACACCAACTGGTTAAACAAAGTGAGTCTCTACCTTAACCAATATATGAGAAAAGAAAAAAACCCAATGCAAAGATGCAGAGCAACTTCTATAGGTTCTAGCAGGGGAGTCAGGGATGGTCTTTAATCATAATGAGTGATCCCTTTTAAGAAACAAGATCACCATGGTGAGTAGTTTTTTCTTCTAACCCCAGGAATCACTCATTATGATTAAACTTAATGCAGACTACCAAGTAGTACCTATGGAGGTTGGGCAGAGAAACTATTTCGGAAACAGGCTCTGCAATACTGCTGTACCAAACCTAGCATCACCTCTGGATTGCAAATCCAGGCTGTAATGCTTTGTGAAGGTATGTACTGTTTTCCATGTAGCTGCTTTAAAGATTTATAGTAGTGGAATTTCTCTTGAAGCTGCCACTGAAGCAGCTGTGCCCCTGGTGGAGTGTGCTCTCAGGCCCAGAGGTACCTGTTTACCCACTTTACTATAACAAAACTGTATACATGCCACTATCTAGCGAGCAATTGTACATTTTGTTGCAGCTCTGCCCTTACCAACTTCACCATATGTGAGAAAGAGCTGTGATTGACTTGTCCTGTGAGACTTGGTTCTGTCAATGTAGTGGCTAAGTACCCTTTTTGACATCAAGGGAATGAAGCCTCCTTTCTGGAAAACTGGAGTTGTCTGTAAAGAAAACAGGTAGAGTGATAGACTAATTCAAGTGAAAATCAGATACCACCTTGGGAAGGAATTTTCTATTAGTCCTAAGGACCACATTGTCCCTGTGGAATGAGATGTATTCCACACCTGTGCACAGGGCTTGTAATTCACTGATCCTTCTGGCTGAAGTATTGGCAACCAGGAAAACAGTTTTCCAAGTGACATACTTCAAATCTGCGGTTGCCATAGGTTCGAATGGTGCATCCATAGTTTAGCAATGCAAACATTTAGATTCCAGGCCGGAAACGGTTCCCTTAGAGGAAGTTGCAGAAGATTAAGACCTTTAAAATATTTTATAAATACTGGATGAGAAGCCATAGACCTCTCCTTACCAACTGACAGGTAAGCAGAGACTGAAGCTAAGTGGACCTTGAGGGTGGAAGGCTTCAGACCTAAGGAATGTAAATGTGTAAGATAATCTAGAAAAATAGCCAAATCAGCCCTGAAAGGGCTCACACCCTTACCTGTACACCATATAGTAAATCTTTTCCACTTAGAGGAATGTCTTCTTAGTGGAAGGCTTCCTGAAACCCTTAAGCACTGTCAGCACCTGTTCTGATAGGTTAAGGTTAGAAAATTCTAAGTCCTCAAGAGCCACGCCTTGAGCATTAGTGATTTGAGATTGGGGTACAGGATCCTGCCCTGAGAGGAGGTTAACAGGTTGTGCATCCTGGGCAGGTGGATTGGGGGACCCACTGACTGAGACAGTAGAAGTGAGTACCAGTGCTATCTCGCCCAATTCTGGAGCCACCAGTATCATTTTTGCTGGTTGGGACCTCAATTTCAGTAGGGTCCTGAATGTCAGAGGAAAGGTAGGGAATGCTTACAGAAACTTCCCTGTCCAATCCAGGGCCATGGCATCCAGCGGAATTGTTCCTCTTAGAGAAGGCCTTCAACAGTACATTGGAAGCTGGTGGTTTTCTGTGGACGTAAACAGATCCACCTCTGGAATGCCCCATTTCCTTAAAATTGTACTGAGTACCTGAATATTCAGGCACCACTTGTGGTGGTCCTGACTTATCCTGCTTAGAGAGTCTGCCAGTACATTGTCCTTCCCTGGGAGGTGTATGGCTGACAGGGATACTCCCATGGAGTATACCAGGGACTGCAGTCTCATTGCTTCTGTGCACAGCAGATCTGACCTGGTACCTCCTTGCTTGTCGATGTAATGTATGGTTGTAGTATTGTCTGTTCTGACTTGCACCACCTTGTTTTGGAGGTAAGGAGCAAATGTTTTTAGATCCAGGTAAACAGCCCTAAGCTCCAAGAGATTTATGTGCAACAGAGACTCTTGGGGGGACCATGTGCCACTTGCTGTGTGTTCTAACATGTGTGCCCCCAACCTAGCAGAGAGGCATCTGTTGTGATGATTACTGAGGGTTCTTCCCGTATAAAAGGTATATCCACCCCGAGGTTGTGCTCATCCAGCCACCTTTGTAAAGACTGGACTAAGCTTTTTGTGACTGGGACCAGTTTGGACATAGGATTCATCCTTTAAGACCAATACTGTCTGAGATGGAACTGAATATCTCTCATTTGAAATCTGGAGCCCATTACCACTGCAGTGGCAGATGCCATGTGGCCTAGTAGCCTAAAGAAATTCTCTGGCTGATTTGGGTCTCCCAGACACAAAGGATTTTACAATCTGCAGAATGCTTGCCACCCTGTCTTGTGGCAGGAGGGCTCTGCCCTGTCTGGTGTTTAGTTCTGCTCGAATAAACTCCAGCACCTGAAGAGGTACCTGCTGAGATTTCTCTTTGTTTATCAGAAATCCCAGGGACTCTAGTGTAGATTTTGTTAGTGCCAGTGACTGTACTGCATGCTGCAGAGACTGTCCTACTATTAACCAGTCAATCAGGTAGGGGAAGACTGTTACACCTTGTTTTCTCAAAAACTCTACCACCTCTGATAGGCACTTTGTAAAAAACCCCTGGTGCTGAAGTTAGTCCAAAAGGGAGAGCTGTAAACTGATAATGGCCTGAAGCCAGCCTGAATCTCAAGAATTTTCTGTGGGATGGTCTGATGAAAATGTGGAAATAAGCATCCCTTAGATCTAGGGAGGCTAGCCAGTCTCCCTTTTGCAATGAAGGAATGATTATTGCAAGAGTGACCATTTTGAACCTAGGTTTCAACATGTGCTTGTTCAGAAATCTTAGATCTAAAATAGGTTGCCAATCCCCATTTTTCTTCCTTATGAGGAAGTACCTGGAATAAAAACCTTTGCACCTGCTTATTAGAGGCACTACCTCTACTGCTTTGATTGCCAGCAGATGCTTTACTTCTGCCTTCAAAAGAATCCTGTCTGCAGCTGCTGCTGGAGCAAAGGTTCTTGTTCTCAGCTTTGAAAATGATTTGAAACTGAGTGCCAGGCCCTGGCTCACTACCTCCAACACCCACTTGTCTGTGGTGATGGAATGCCAAGCGTGAAGGCTAGGAGCTAGTCTGCCACCTACTGGTGGTCCTGTAATAGGGGATGTGACCTGCACTAGCCCATCAGGAGTTCTGTACAGGCTGTGTCTGAACCTGTGGTGCAGGAGCAACTCTTCTCATGGCTCTCCTGTCCCTTCCTCTAAAATAACCTCTGGCCTGCTGCTGGGGCTGAGAGGCCTGCACCTGAAAGAAGGGTTTGGGGTAAAATCCCCTACCCCCCACTCTGCGGTCTATAAGAGGTGGAGGGCCTATCCTTGGAATTGCTCCAATAGGTGGGTTTATATTCCTCCACCTTCTTTATGTATGCCTCTGTTTTATCCCCAAACAAGGAGTTGTTCTCCAGGGGGAAATCCATTGCTTTGGCCTGGGTGTCTAAAGCCAGGTTGGTGGCTCTAAGCCATGCAAACCTCCTGAGTGAAACAGACAAAGCCATTAACCTGGATGCAGTATCATTGGCATCCACTGCCATATGAAATTGGTACTTGGTAGCATCAAGTGCAGCCCTTGCTGTACCTTGCAAGTCTACAGCCACTTCACCTGGGACCTTATCAGCTAAAGCTAGAACAGTGTTCTATAGAGCTTTTTGGTACTGCACTGAATATGCCATGTAATTGGCCTGCCTAACTAATAAAGAGGCAGCCATGTACCCTTTCTTTCCCATAGCATCCATTTTTCTTGAATCTTTGTCTGGTGGATGGGTAGCCAAGGGGATCCTGGCCTTGTCACAGGCAACAGCTTGTACTACTCCCTCAGGATCAGGATGAGTAAACTGAAAACCAGCTGTAGTTATGTCCATTTGATATTTCTTGTCAGCTTTCCTATACACACCAGGGATAGAGGTTGGCATTTTAAAAATCTGCACTATAGCCTTTTTTAAAGACTTATGCTTGGGCAGAAGCAGACATTTTGTGGGGGTTAACCCATCATCTCCAGAAAGTCTGCTTCCTCCATTTCATTTTATGTTTCCTGAAGAGGAAGGTTCAGGGTTTCCACCATGCTGTTAACAAAAGCATAGTGGGAGGAGTATTCCCCAGAACCCCTAGGAGGGGACCCAAATTCTTGCTCAGGGGAGACCTCTAAATCTATAGGTTCCCCTTCAAAAACATCCTCCTCCTCCCCATACACTTCCAGCACTTCTTGCCTTGCTGGAGTTGTAGGAGGAACTGGGGCAGCCAGCGTAGGAACTGGTATTGCACCCTGTAGGGCTTGTAACACTTGCAGTGCCTTAGCAATGTCCTCAGCCGAGGGCATAATATGCTTGTCTGCTGGAAGCTCCTTAGCCTTCTCAGCTGGAGACAAAGCAACATGTTTTTCTTTACACTTTTTCTTTGATGGAACAGGTTCAGAGCCTGTTTCCCCAGCCCTTTTTGTTTTACCTTGTTCAGGTTTATCTGAACTCCTGTCAGGATCCTTGGCTTTACCTCCATCCTTTTTGTGGGACGAGGAAGAAGCAGAATTATCCACACTTGAAGCAGAAGCCATCTCTTCTAAAATTTTAGACCTTTTCTTTAATGTTTTAGGAGAAAAGATCTTACAGATATCACAATTGACAAATATATGACTTGTACCTAAACAAGAAATACACAGAGACTATCTATCTGCTTTTGCTATAAGTTGCCCACAAGACTCACAACATTTAAAACTTCTAGGTCCTGTACATTTTTTAGGTTTATCTAAATGGACCTCTGACATTGATAGACCAAAAGATTACATTACAAAAAAATATGATTTAAAGTACCTCAAAACCAGAGGTTCTTTAAAATAACTACCGCTAACGGTTCCTGGAACCGATCGCTATTCGGTTCCTGAAGAAAAAGGGAACCGACAAAATACAGTAATTTAAACAAAAATCAAGCGGTTCAAGAAACTGATCACTAAATATATAAAAATAAAGAAAACGAAGGTAAAAACCTCTCAAATAGACACAGAACCCTTGGTTCCAAGGAACCGTGAGGGAACCACAAATAGAGACAAAAAACTACTATAATACTAATAAACTATGCTAAACAACGTTTCTAAGGCAGCAATTTTAAATTTAAACTAAAATGAGTACTTATCTACAGATAAACTTATTCTGAAGACAGTTCAAAGGAGCTCTCTGGGACGTCCTTACTAGGCAGGCCGAGTAAAGAATCTGAAGAACTTAGAGTGCAGCAGTTGCCAGGGCAGCAGTTTGAAAGTGGCATGAGCCAATTGAGAATTCCATAATTTGCATAAAATTCCATTTCTCCAGGCAGTTCAACACAGGAGGCTGACTGCGTTAAGTTTAATCATAATGAGTGATTCCTGAGGTTAGAGGAGGGATGGCAACAGATAGGAGAAGAGCTAGCAAGGACAAAAGGGTAGAAGGGACTAGTAAGAAAGAAGAGGATGGTGACTGGAGGAGAGAAGTCTACGGCAAGGGGAAGGATGGGAGGGGCTTCACTATCGGGGTAGAAGGGAATGGGGGCTGTAAATCGACAACAACGGGGATAGGAGAGGGATTGGAAATCAGCAGGGAAGGAGGGGAGGTCGACATGGGAAGCCCAGTAGGAAGTAGTCAGGTTGGGAAGGGGTTCAAGGGAGATGGGAGGAATAAGGCAGAGAAAAGGGGTGAGGCGGAAGTAGGGGGTACAGATACAAAAGTCACAGAGAAAGAACGAATACTGGGGAGATGGAAGGGGCATTAGAAGGGAAAGGAGCAGAGGAGTACTCTTCCCGGGGGATTCTATGCTGAAATGGGTGAGACGAGGTGGAAAGGGGGAAAGGCACAGCCATATTTGGGTTGAAGCTGTCCCCAGGTTGACTGCAGGAGGGGCAGGGCAGGCACTGCTCAAGTGTGCAGCGAGGAGGGAGGAAGAAACCTCATTTACTGTTGCATGTGGCTACAAATGACTTGGTGGAGGATACTGTGGAAGTAGTAAGGGGGAGGTCTGAGTACTTGGGCAGGCAGTGTGAGGGGGTGGGGAAGTCGGTGGCATTCTTGGAGGTACTGCCAGTACCATGTGTAAGCATGGCGAGGAAGGGTAGACTTGAGGAGTTCGAGTGGCTGAGGGATTGATGCCACACGAAACATTATGGGTTAGTGACTAAATGGAGTAGGGTCTTGGGGGAATAGTGACTTGTACATGGGGGACAGGGTACACTTGAGCAGCAAGGACCACGCTGGTAATCTGGGTTCGGACACAAGCTCGGGCCACCAGGGGTTGGCAAGCAAGGGATAGGATTGAGCATCCGGAGGACTGCTCTCCTATCCCAGGGCAGGATCCAGGGACCCACCGCTCTGTAGCGGCCCCTGGTGACAGCCGCGGGTGCTGCTACAGTGGTGTAGTAAAGGGTGGCGGAGTGTGGCAGATGTTGTGATGCTGTGCCTAAGCGTCATCGCACTCCCACACTGCAAAGGGGAGAAAAGTGGAAAATGGGCTACGGTCAGGCAGCATGAGCTTCCGACCCCCCACCTGGCCCGAATGGCGCTCTTCAACTGGATCCTGCTCTGGTGGGTCGACCGGGAGCTCCTAACCACCCACCATGGGGGTCATCTGTGGATGTGAGCAGGTTGGCCTGATGTCGGGGCAGGGCTGGGGGTCTGTCGAGGATGAACAAGCCGACCGTAGCCCAGTAAGAAAATATGTAAAAAAAAAAAAAGGCAGGATTAGAGGGGTATATCTCTACTGAAGTGGATTTAAACAAATGGGGGGTGGGGTGGCCAAAAGACTGAGGTTGGTAGAAAGTTCTGGACAGGGAAGCTTGATGAGGTCACCACCCTAGATACAAGTAAAGGCAGAGGCGGAGGCGGAGTAACCCTGGAAGGGGGCAGGCGGAGTGGTCTGAGTGTAATACAGAAGGTACCACCACCCGGTAGGAAGAAAGAGGAGAGGTGAGCTGGATCACCAGGAGGGGAGGGATACAGGCTAAGGAGGAGAAGAGTGAGGAGAAAAAGGGCTACAGGTGGAAGGTGATCTGACTAAATGGATAGAGAACTGGTTACAGGGAAGGGGGCAGAGGGTGGTGGTGGTGGGGTAGCTCTCGGCACCCAGAGCAGTGACAAGCGGGGTGCTGCAGGGCTCAGTGCTGGGTCCGGTGCTATTTGGGCTCTATCTGTGATATAGCACATGGAGTGGGGAGCAGGGTTAGTCTGTTCACACATTATACCAAATCAAAAGCAAATAGTCATAGTACCAGAACACCCCCCCACTCATACACATACACACTCCCCAAAAAGCTGCTTAAACCTGCAATTCATTCAAATCAATTCCATTTTCTTACTTACTTGGGGTTCAATGCCAACAAGTGTAAAATCATGTGCCTAGGGCATAGGAACCCCGATGCTGGGTATAGGATGGGAAGAGGTACTGATACTCACTAGACGTGAAAGGGTCCTTGAGGTTATTATATCAGAGGACCTCAAGATGACAGTACGGTGTGACAAGGCTATGGGCAGGGCAAATAGATTTCTGGGGTACATAAGGACTGGCATCTCCAGTAGGAGGACGAGGGATGTTGTGCTGCCATTGTATCACTCCCTGGTATACCCCCAGCTGGAGTACTGTGTCCAGTTTTAGAGTCCATACTTCAGAAAGGACATAAGGTGAAGGTTTTCCAGAGGAGGGCTACTAAAATGGTTCAGGATTTTCACAGGTATCCCTACAATGATAGGCTGAAGAATCTCAATATGTACACTCTGGAAGAGAGGAGGCTGAGAGGTGACATGATCAAGACCTACAAAGTACCTCGCAGGGGTAAAGAGGGTACAGTTGGGGAGTTTTCTTCAAATGAGGATGAGCACCCAAACCATGGGACATACAATGAAGCTGGGGGCATTCAGGATAGATGTGAAGAAATATTTCTATGCTGAGAGGTGGTAGACACCTTGAACAGACTGCCAGGAGAAGTGGTGGAAGCTAAAATGGTAGGGGACATGAAGAATGCATGTGATAAACATAGAGTTATATTAGAACAAGCATTTGTCAATGCCGAACGTTCGCTTGCAGGTGTTTGCAGTGGTGTTTGGCATGTATGGTGCTTTACTGTTTGCCCTGTGCGATTGCTGGTATTTGCACAATAAATTGTCAGCATGACCTTTTTGTTACCTCCATTGTGCACTACATAGGTGGAAACACGTTTTGGGCAGGATGTGAAAAATGACAGCTGTACTGCTCATAAGGAAGTGTGGTAAAATGGCAATGTTGAAAATCTGGAGTGGAAATATTGAAAATTCGCAAACCTAGGAGTGTGCGTGGGAACTGTGCAATGCATGCTGGTAAAACAGTGATTGTTAGGAATTTTTTCACCAAATTGTCAACATTGGTAGTTTAAAACCTCTGCTAATGAACAGTGACACTGTGATTTTCTTAATGTGCCCCATACATTGAGTTCGCACATCGACTGCGCCATTGTGCGCTACATGGGCAGAAACACATTTTGGGCAGGATGTAACAAATGACAGCTGTACTGCTCATGAAGAGGTGTGGTAAAATGGCAATATTGAAAATCTGGAGTGCAAATATTGAAAATTCGCAAACATACGAGCGTCGCGTAGAGACTGCGCCAGCATACGCTCATCAAAACAGTCATTTTAGGAATTTTTTCACAAATTTTTCAACATAGCCATTTTAAGACCTCTGCTAATGAACAGTGTCACTGTGATTTTCTTAATGTGTTTCATACATTGATTTCGCACACCGACTGCTACGTAAGCTACATGGCGGAAACACATTTTGGGTGAGATGTGAAAAATGACAGCTGTACAACTCATAAGAAGGTGTGATAAAATGGCAATGTTGAAAATCTGGAGTGAAAATATTGAAAATTCGCGAACTTACGAGAGTGCATAGGAACTGCGCAATGAACACTTGTAAAACAGTCATTTTTTGGAATTTTTGCTCCAAATTTTCAAAATGGGGTTTTTGGGACCCCTTCTCATGAATGATGTCACTGTCATGGTGTTATTCAAGGCCAAAGGGTGATTTCACACAGTGACTGGGTAGTGCGTGTGAAATCACCCTTCGAGCCCAAAACCCCCATGTTGAAAAATGTGGTGCAAAAATTCCAAAAAATGACTGAGATATGCAATAAAGTTGAAACCCCCCTATCTAGCCCATTATACAGCTTACCAGCATTTCCTCAGTTCGCAGTCGCCTTTGAAGAGTGCAGACGTGTTCCCGGTTCACCGAAGATCGTCGCTACCAGAGTCCGGAGGTAAGTATGGGGTGAGGGGATGTGGGAGGCTGGAGTGCGCAGTGGGTGGAGTGCGGGTTGTGGGAGGGGTTTGAGAGGCGTGCAGGGACAGTTTTGCTTTACAGGTTTTAAAAAAGACATCGTGGGACATTTGCCACGCTGGGGTGGGCTCCCAGCGTGGCACAGGCTGGGGGCCAAGGAGCCGACGGGGGTTGGGCACCCGTCAGCAAACTAGCTGGGGGGTGCGAGGGCCGGGGAAATATTTCTATACTGAGAGGTGGTAGACACCTTGAACAGACTGCCAGGAGGCTGGTTGCGCAGTGGGTGGGTGCGGGTTGTGGGAGGGGGTTGAGAGACTGCTTGGCAGGACAGTTTTCTTTTACAGGTTTTTAAAAACAGAAGAGCGTGGTGGGGCGTTTGCCACGCTGGGGTGGTTTCCCAGCATGGCACAAGATGACAGGGGGCCAAGAAGCCGTGAGTTGGGCACCCGTTGACAAACTATGCTGGGGGGTGCTGAGGGCCGGCGGGGATTGGGCACCCCGTCAACAAAATAAGACAAGCGTTTGCCATGCTGGGGTGGGCTCCCAGCGTGGCAGCAGAGATAACTTTGAGGCGGGCTGTGGAGCCGATGGGGATTGAGCTTACCGTCGGCAAACAATGTTGCCACGCTGGTGGGCTCCCAGTGGCACGAAAGCTTTGGGGCGTGATGGGCATTATGCGGGGAGGAAGGTCGGACGAGGGGCAGAGCCAGTATGGCAGCGGTGTTTTCTTTTGAAGCAGAGGAACACACGCTGTCATAATGCTTCTGCACCCATTGGTGCGGGACGCCCACGCCTGCTCAAGGGAGCAGTGCATTGGGTGGGAGAGGCACACCTCTAAGTGTGCTACTCTCCCAAAACGTTCCTTGCGCATGCACGCAAGCGAACGTAAAAAAGGGGAAGATGGGAGTCTACTAAGATCAATAAGGCTATGGTAGTGGAGTAGGTTCAAGTACATTGCAGGAAAAATCCATTAAGCAAGCTCATTCACAAGGAGGTCCTGATGGACGCAGGCAGAATGAGACATGCAGTAACATACAGGCAGGAGTTACAAGTAGGTAGAGAACATTTAGGCACACTGGAATGGCTGAGCGGTCCTTTTCTGCTGACAAATTCTATGTTTCTGTTGCATCATGTGTTAATTCAGGTACAGTGTTTATTCAAAGTTGGGCCTACCATACATCCAGATGTAAGGTACAGTAATTTACTGAATTAGATGCAGCCCACTTACAGTACAATAAACAGAACCCCAGTGCTTCAAGAAGCCTTTACTCTTCATAAGGCTGCTTAAAGAGCTGGGGTTCTATTTGCACTGTCCACACCAGTATGCTGATCTTAAAATCGACGTCGCATCTGAATGAGTACTTGATTCTTGCTCACTCCATTTCTTCCCCACTTTGAAACCTGCTTGCCCTGAGTTAGTTTTGGGCTGGCAGCGCCTCGCCAGTGTTGGAAGATGACCAGAAAGTGGCACTGAAAGACGTCAGACTTCACAGACTGTAAAAGCAGCTGCTCACAGACAGACATAAGGCAATTCTACTAGGGGGTAGGAGGAAGTAAGCTGTTGATTAACTAGAATCTGCAGCTTATCCATCAAGAAGGAAAATGGGCAGACTAGGTGGGCCAAGTGGTCCTTACCTGCCATCAAATTCTGTGTTTCTCACCCACCATCTTGGCAAGAAGAAGGCTGTAGCTGTGGCCACTAATGACTGTTGGGGTGTGGGGATGGGGGGACCAAAGGGGACAGACATGAGATAAAATCATAATAAAAATTGTGAGACCTTCACCAGCTTTCCAAAATGCTTACCAGTAAAAGAACACTCTATGAAGTTTGTCAAATGGCAACACACTCTGGAGAACCCTCTGTCTGCCATCTGACACCAGGCATCAACCAGCATAAAACTGCCTAAAGAAGGCAGTGTGGTCATAGGGTTATCGAAATACTGGAGATTACAGATTTATAAGAACAAAAGAATATCACACAGAAGCTGGCACATATCCCTATAGCAGCCGTCTCCTGCTTCTCAGTAGTTATATTTATACTCTTGATGTACTTCAATGTTTCTGTCATATCCCCTCTTTCCTTCCTCTCTTCCACTGAGTACATATTGAGGTCCCTTAATGTCTCCTCATAAGTCTTGTGTTGCAAGTTCTGTACCATCTCATTCAGCCTTCTCTGGACCATCTCCAGCCTGTTAATGTCCTTACGAAGGTGCGACCTCCAGAACTGCACATAGTACTCCATGTGAAACCTGACCATGGTTTTATTTAATGGCATCACTGTCTCCCTCCTTATGCTGGTGATACCCCTGCCTATGCATCCCAGCATGTCAATGGCCCTCCCAGCTGCCTTACCACTTTGACATTTTCAGGTCATCTGAGATAAGAAACCCCAGGCCCCTTTCCTTCTTTGTGACTGTCAGCAACTCCCCCCCCATCCTGTACCTTTCCCCAGGGTTTCTGTGTCCCAGGTGCATAATTTTGCACTTTTTTGAATTAAACTTTAATTGCCTGTCCTCAGACCATTTTTCAAGCTTCTCTAGGTCCCTCCTCATTTTCTCCACACCCTCTAAGGTATCCCACTGTGTTACAGATCTTGGTGTCATCTACAAACAGGCAGACTTTTCCCTTCAGCCCTTCTGCAATGTCACTGATGAAGACGTTGAACAGGACTGGCCCCAGACCACTCCCTGTGGCACCCCATTGGTCACCTCCTCTCCCCAGACTGTGCCCCATTTACCACCACTCTCTGCCTCCTGTCTGTTACCCAGTTTCTAACCCAGTTTACCACCCTTCCCCCCCATGCCCAGCCTACCCAGCTAGTTTATGAGCCTCCTATGTGGGACGGTGTCAAAGGCTTTGCTTACATCAAGGTAAGCTTGTCCACTGCCCCACCCTGATTTACTTCCTTTGTCACCCACTCAAAGAGATCAACCAGATTTATCTGACATGACCTCCCCACTGTGAATCCATGTTGCCTATGGCCCTGGGCTCCGATGGTTTCTAGATGCCCCACTATCCTTTCTTTAACCAATGTCTCCATGATCTTCCCCACTACTGAAGTGAGGCTGACTGGCCTTTAGTTCCCCGCCTCATCCCTACTGCTGGATTTGTATAGAGGGACCACATGTGCCCTCCTCCAATTCTCTGGTACCACCCCTGTGTTGAATGACTCAGTGAACATGGCTGCCAGAGGTACTGCTATTTCTCTTCACAGTTCTTTTAATATCCTTGGGTGTATGCCATCTGGTCCACTCACTTTGTCCACTTTCAATTTACTCACCTTCTGCAGGATTCTTCTGCCTTTGAATGGACTATTGTCCACCTCGTCACGCCTTTGCAACTGCTGTACTGCTGTGGCCCTTGCCCCTCCCCCTCTTCTGTGAATACTGAATAGAAAGACACAGTGGATGTCTTGGGGAAGGGGGGCACATGACAGTTCTTAGGCATGGTACTTTCACTTCCAAATATCTAAACAGCACATATAAGCAATCAACATTCGGCATTGACAAATGCTTGTTTTTTACTTCAATTAAGCTTTTAAACATAGTGGCATGGGCCATGCATGCCACACAGCTTCAGTTAGCAGCTGGATCGGTCATTTCTAAGACTTTAATGACTGGTCCAGTAGCAATCAGGAGCCTCACTAGGCTCATGAATATTTAATTAGACTTATACTTTATATTAGTCACTTCAGTTTGTTTTGCATCAGAATTTAAATCAACCCGGTTCAACAGGTAAGGCAATTTACTTTTCCGTTCCCCTTCTATTACCCACTCCACATTCAATTACTATTGAAGGCATTTGCTATTTTTTATATGTTGGCTAACACATGCGCAGCCAACATATTGCGGTAGTAGCAGAATTGGAGGCACGGTCACCGTTGGGCGAATGCAGGGCACGCACCAGTAGGTGTGTCCCTCATTCCCCAACAAGCCTTCATGCCGGCACCACACCAGGAATACCTAATGTGGTGAGCACATCTAACAAAAAGGTCCACTGCAATGCAAGCAAAACTCGTTATAAGCAGCGGCACCTCCTGACGTGCTTGCCATGGTGAAAAAGTAAAAATATGGCATCACACTGCCTGTCATGCCAACTCCGGGGGTGCCCAATCCCCCTGTCGGCATGCCCTGACCCAATGTGAGTGCTGACGGGCAGACCACTCCTCATCGGCATCATGCATCCCCCGGGGGGGTGCCCACTCCCCCTCGGCTCTTGCCCCCTGCCGCTTTTGTTGTGTGCCAATGGAGGTGCCCAATCTCCTGTTGGCTACAGTATCCCCCCCAAAACACTTAGATGGCACACTAGGAGCCCACCCCAGCATGCCATATACCCTGAAAAAAAAAAACATCCCACAATGTTTTTTTTTTTACCCCTGTGAAAGAAGAAAACAGTCCCGTGCAGTCTCCCTGCCCCTTCCCACAACCTGTGCCCACCCTCTACGCACCCTGCCTCCCCACACCCCCCTCACCCCATACTTACCTCCAGAGTCTGGCGCAATGATCTTTGGTGGACCGAAAACACATCTGCACTCTTCAAAGCCGACTGCAAACTGAAGAAATGCCGGTAAGCTGTATAATGGCATAAACAGGGGTTTTTCAACTTTGGTGCATATCTCGCCCATTTTTTGGAATTTTTGCACCAAATTTTCAACATGGGGTTATTATGTCCGCTCCTTGTGAATTCAGTTACTGTCATGGGATTATTCTGTCCGGAAAGGTGATTTTGCGGTCACTGTGCTGAATCATCTTTCGGGACTGAGTAATGAAACAGTGCCACTGTTCATGAGGGGGTCTCTCAAAAAGTCTATGTTGCAAATTTGGTGAAAAAAATCCAAAACATGGCTGTTTAACGAGGATGCATTGCGCTGTTTTCACGCATGCTCGTAACTTCATAAATTTGTAATATTTTCACTCCAGGTTTTCAAATTTGGCATTTTTCCACACCTCCTTATGAACAGTACAGCTGTCATTTTACATATCCTGGCCTAAATGTGTTTTCGCATGTCCGGTGCAGAATAGTGCAGTCGCTGCACGAAATCAGTTTTTGGGACAATGTGAGAAAATGACGGTGATGCTGTTCATGAGTAGAGGTCCTAAAATGCCTATGTTGAAAAGTTGGTACCAAAAGTCCATAAAATGACTGTTACAAGCATGCATTGCGCAGTTTCCACGCACCCTTGCAACTTCACAAATTTGCAATATTTTCATGCCAGATTTTCAACACTGGCATTTTTTCACACCTCCTTATCAACAGTACAGCTGTCATTTTTCACAGCCTGCCCAAAATGCATTTCTACACCTGTGGCGCACAATGGCGTGTTCGCTGTGGGAAATCAACTTTTGGGACTGATTAACAAAATCACAGTGCCACTGTTCATGAGGGGAGGTCCCAAAATGCCTATGTTGAAAATGTGGCTAAAAACTCCCAGAAATAATTGGGTTACGGACGAGTGTTGCACAGTTTCTATACATGCTCATGACTTCACCAATTTTTCATATTTTCACTCCAGATTTTCAACGTTGCCGTTTTTTTTTATGCCTCCTCATGAATAATACAGATACCTTCTGCCCAAAATGTGTTTTCGTCCCCGTGTCACCAAATGGCATAGCCGCTGTGCAAAACTATCTTTCAGCTAACAAACTGATTGTGCTGCTTTTCATGAGGTGGGCTCACAAACAGCCCATGTTGAAAATCTGGAGCCAAAATACCAACACACGCCTACAGTGTTACAGTTTCCAAATGTAACACCCCACCCTGTAGAGACTGACAGGCGTCAGGGGGTGTGACTTGTGATCATCGGCTGTAATGCTCACGCCATTCCACCCCCACACTGCAGCCAGTGACAGGCATCATGGTGTGCCTTGCACTGTTGGGCCACAAAGTTCACCCCATTCTCCTATACTGCACCCACCTCAGCGTATTTCCTTATGGAATGGGGTAAGTATAATGCCCAAAGACCCCCAAGCGCACCATGACACTTGTCAGTGTCTACAGGGTAGGGTGAGGTACAATGGCATGAGCGTTATAGCTGACAATCCAAAGGCACACCCCAATGCCTGTCGGTCTCTACAGAGTGGGGGTGGGGTTGGAGTCACTTCAGTACTTCACTGCCATTCCTATTATGTGTCTCTAACTCCGACACTACCAATGCCAATGCCAGCTAGACAACATGCGGCATTGACAAATGCTGGTTTTTACCTGTAACAAACTCTGACTTCAAAAGAGTGACTGTAAAGTTAGAACTGGTTGAGTGGAAGAACAAACATTATAAGCTGTGTATAATCAAATTACCTACAAAACTGCGATTTTGTGCAAAAGCTTTGTGCTGAAACTTTTGTGGCTTTGCACATAGAACTGATTAGTAATACAGGTTGATGTTCTGTTGCCATTACTGAGCCTGCATGGAATGGAAGTAAAACATATTCAAGGGATGTTCTTATGCAATATACAAACCCGAAGAAATAAAATATTGTAGCACTACCCTGGCAAGGGCATTTTTTAACCTATAAGTATGCTCTGCATCTGAACATTAATACAGAAAGAAAGCCGATGCTATTTGAACAAACTGGCACATACTGTAGTAACAAAGAAACATAGATTTTGTTTGCAGAAAAGGGCCTCTAGGCCCATCCAGTCTGCTCTTGTCCCTGCTTATTGCATCACCACTGACCCTAGTTGGTCATTGGTGTCACTCCTTCTGCTTCATTCCTTTACCTAATATGCCCCCGTGCGTATCCCTAACACTAATGAAGCTCCCCCACAGTCTCTGCCCTCACTACCTCCACTGGTAGGCTATTCCAGTCATCCCCCACCCTTTCCATGTAGGGGTATTTCCCCACATCTCTGGTAAACTCCCCTCCCCCTTTAGCTTCATTGCATACATAGAAACATAGAATTTGACGGCAGATAAGGACCGCTTGGCCCACCCAGTCTGCCCATTTCCCTACCTAATGGATAAGCTGCAGATCCTAGTTAACCAGCAGCCTACTTCTTTCTGCCCCCACCCCCTAGAATTACCTTATGACTGTCCCATGCATGCTTGAATTCCACCACTGTTTTTGACTCCACAACCTCCTCCGGAAGGCCGTTCCATGCATCCACAACCCTCTCTGTGAAAAAATACTTCCTTAAATTACCTCTGAGCCGCCCCCCCTCTATCTTCAAATTGTGCCCTCTTGTTCTTGCACACCTCTTTTTTTTGAAAGATGCTACCCTCTTGGACTTTGTTGATTCCCTTGAGGTACTTGAAAGTTTCTATCATGTCCTCCCTCTCCCTCCTTTCCTCGAGGCTATACATATTAAGCTCCTTAAGTCTCTCTTCATATGTCTTCCAGTGCAGACCCTGCACCATTTTAGTTGCCCTCCTCTGGACAGCTTCCATCCTGTCTATGTCTTTGCGGAGATTGGGTCTCCAGAACTGCACGCAATACTCCAGATGGGGTCTCACCAGCTGTCTGTACAGAGGGATAATAACTTCCTGTTTTCTACTGGTGATGCCTCTCCCTATGCATCCCAGTATCCCCAGCCCTCCTTGCTGCCCTCTCACATTGCTTGCCCACCTTTAGGTCATCTGATATGACTACCCCCAGGTCCCTTTCCATTTTTGTTGCTGTTAGCATCTCACCCCCCATTGTGTACTCTTCCCCTGGGTTTTTGTTTCCCAGGTGCATTACCTTGCACTTCTTAGCATTGAATCTAAGCTGCCATACATTTGACCATTCCTCTAACCTTGCCAAGTCCCTTCTCATCCTTTCCACCCCACCTTGTGCATCAACTCTGTTGCAGATCTTTGTGTCATCTGCAAAAGACATACTTTTCCTTCCAGTCCCTCTGCAATGTCGCTTATAAAGACATTGAAGAGGACTGGTCCTAATACTGAACCTTGCGGTACCCCACTAGTAACCCCCCTTTCTTCAGAGTGGACTCCATTTACTATTACTCTCTGTGTCCTATTCTCCAGCCAATTCTTTACCCAGGCTGTCATCTTGGGACCCACTCCCAGGCTGGCTAACTTGTATATTTGTACCCCCTTGTTCTAGTGCCTTCCTTTCTCTGAGATAGACCTGCACATTGTTCACTCTTGTAAGATACTTGTAGGTTTCAATCATGTCCCCCTCTAGCTCTCTTCTAAGGAATACATGTTGAGTTTCTGCAGCCTTTCATCATATGGCATCTCATGCAACCCCCTCACCATTTTGGTTGAACTCGTCTGTACTGCCGCCACCCTTTAAATATCCTTGTGAAGGTTCAGCCTCCAGAACTGGACACAGTACTCCCACTGGGGCCTCACCAGTGAGTGACACAACAGCAGCATCACCTCCTTCTGCCTGTTAGAAATCCTCCCGCCAATGCACCCAGCATCCTGCTAGCCTTTCCCACTGCTTTGTCACACTGTCCAGCTACCCTGAGGTCATCAGATATGATGACCCCTAGGTCTCTTTCTTGCTTGGTGACTGTAAGCTCCACTCCTTCATCTTATCGATAACCCCTGGGTTCGGTAGCCCTAAATGCATATCCTTCCACTTTTTGGCATTAACACCCAGCAGCCACCCCCTAGACCATTCCTCTAGTTTCCTCAGATCCCTTTGCATTCTCTCCATCCCTTCCTGATTATCAACCTGTCATATCATCCACAAAGAGACACACCTTCCCCTCAAGCTCCTCTGCATGTCGCTTAGGAAGACATGGAAGAAGACCCGTCCCAGCACCGAACCCTGTAGCACCCCACTAGTCACTCTCTGATCACCTGAGTAACTGCCATTTATCACCACCCTTTGCCTCCTATCCCTTAATCAGTTTGATACCCAGCTTGTTACTTTCTCCCACACCCCCAGGCTGCTTAGTTTCTTAACTAGCCTCCTACTTGGCACAATGTCAGAAGCCTTACTGAAGTCCAGATAGGCCATGTCCACTGCTCTCCCTTGGTCAACTTCCCTGGTAACCGAGTCAAAGAAATCTATGAGATTAGTTTGAGACGATCTCTCCCCCTACAATACCGTGCTGCCGGTGGTCTCATGACCTTTTACCTCCAGGTGCTTCATGGGCCTCTCCTTCAGTAGTGTCTCCATTAAATTCCCCACCACTGATGAGAGACTGACTGGCCTGTAGTTGCTAGCATCCTCCCTACTGCTGATTTTGTGCAAAGAGACCATATCATCCCTCCTCCAGTCCACTGGAACTTCCTCCATCTCCACTGAGGCGCTGAAAAGTGCTGCAAGACCGGTGACCAGCACCATGCTCGGTTCCTTTAGGACCCTTGGATGAATCCCATCCAGACCCATCGTCTTATTCTCCTTTAAGGTTTCCAATCCCTTCCAGACCCTCTCCACAAAGAATGGACTTTTGTCCATTCCCACCTCTCCCTGGTGTTTACTTCAGTACGCTGGTCCACCCCCCCAACCTCTACTGTTCCCCATAGAAAGCTGGTAGACTTCCGGTGACGTCATCAACGAGATGGCAGGCTGAGAGAGTATTCCCCTCATTGCAGAAGATAAAATAGCCTTTCCACACATTACAAAGCATTGTAAAAATATAAAATATGGCAGCAAAGAACAGTGGAGGGTCACACAAGAAAAGATCCAGCTCGAAACAGCGAAAATTTAAAGCGGATGGGCATGGATATGACTCAACTGGAATTGTATCAGACAGAAACCCCTCGCCGATCAGCACACTCGGTACCGATACAGATACAGGGGCAGAACAAGAAAAACTGACAAGATCCAGATTTGAGACAATTATAACAGAAATTAAAAACTTCAGATCTCAAAATCAGCGAGAGTTTTCAAAATTGAATGCCCAACTTACAAAACTGGAAACGAGGGTCCAACTAGCCGAGGAAAGGGTTGCCACCGCAGAAGATGGCCTAGTTCATCTAGCTAAAGCCGTACAATATTTAGTTGACCAGCAAGAGCAGACAGCATTCAAGTGCCTAGACCTAGAAGCCAGATCTCACCGGGACAATCTACGAATATATGGATTGCCAGAGGGCACGGAAACCGGAGCTATGGAGGACTTTCCAACAGACATGCTGAAACATATCTTAGACCTTCCGCAAACCCTCAACTTTAAAATTGAGAGAGCACATCGAGCATTAATACCAAAACCAACCGATTCCAAAGCCAGACCCCGATCAATAGTTGCCAAATTTTCGAGCTTCAGGGACAAAGAATATATTCTTAAGCAAGCATGGCAACAGAAACAAGTCCAATACAATGGAACCAGGTTATATTTTGATCAAGATTACCCCACGGCGATCCAGCAACAGAGGCAAGCTTATGTCCCGATTATGAAAACTCTCCGATCAAAAGGGATTCAATTTCAAACCCCTTATCCATTGAAAATCAAAATCTTTTGGAGTACAGGAGTTGAGACCTACCTGAGTCCGGAAAGAGCAAGGCAGGCATTGTTGGAGAGAGGATGGGAGCCGGAGGGCTGGAAGAACGAAGATCCCAGAAGGCCGCGTCTGCAGCAATGGTCTACAGCAAATCAGCACAATGTGCGAGTCCAAGGTGAAAGGGCAGCAGCAACGACCCTTCTAGAAGTGCAAAAGCTCCTACAGAACATAACGGCTCCCCAGAAGGAACCTATGGCTTTGACGACTGCGGAGGACTTAACCTGAGAAATAATAAGCCCTCATGAGGTGACTGTGTTTTTTTTTTTGCCTTTGGTTGAATATGGGGTAAATTTTCTCTAATCTAAGGAGAGGCTGTTGAAATTTGGTTGGTCTTTCAATGCTGTTACCTGTTCTCTAGGCGCACATGAAATCAATCTCCCTAGACAACGAGGAGAAAAAAAAAAAAAAAGAAAGTCAAATTGTTTAATCTATTCGAGGACCCATGCCTAGAAGTATGGTAAAAGCAAAAAACTATAAGTTGGTGCAAATGAATAACGCTTTATATAAATACTAAATAAGGAAGGATTGAGAGCTGGATCACTTCCCTGGACTACCCCAGTTAGGGGCATTATATATACATTTTGATTTTGGACTCTGCAAAGGGAAAGTTATTCTTATAAAGGGGAAATACTATTTTCTTTATTTTACCATACTGTTGTTGTTTTTAATAACAATGCAAAATTGCCAGCTATCTTTCGTTCAGTATCCAGCTGATGCTGATACAAGAGGCAAGTGGCTGGGGAATAGCCCATGGCCTCTTAGTCAGGTCCCCCACTTCTTGTGGGGCAATTCCTGGCCCATTAAAGGGCAAAACCGTATGCCCTTCTTCCTCGGGAGTACATGTATGTATTATAGTTACTGTTTGTCAATGTTACAGTTAATGGTTGTTTTAAATGTTTTTAGGTGTCTTAAGCTAGACAAAACTGATCTGCGACAAATGCCACAAGAAACATCTCTTGAAAGAAAGTCAGAAATATTAGGCAGGGAGATCCTAGAGGTAAAAAGTAAAAATTACACTTGTAGTAGAACAGAAAGGAAAATTAAAATTAGACAGAAATGTATGGAGATGATTAGGATGGGGGGTCTCACAACCTGAAGATACTAATCATTATAGCGATGGGTAAGATTATAATAAGTTCGTGCAATGTGAATGGGCTAAATAGCCCAGTTAAGAGATATAAAACAATAGCACTATTAAAAAGGCACCATCCATCATTTATTCTGCTGCAGGAAACCCATTTGCCACAGAAGAAACATAAGAAATTATCTCGACAGGGCTATACACATTTGGCATCCTCCTCCTCTAAGCAAGGGAAAAGAAGGGGTACGGCCGTATTGGTAGCAAAAAGTTGCCATTTTAGAGTCTCTGCAACTTTTACAGACACAGATGGACGTCTGGCTATGGTAAAGGATATGCTTGAGGGCGTGCCGCTGATGTTGGCCAGCCTATACCTCCCCCCAGATCTAGACTCTCATGCAGCCAAGGCCCTTCTTC
Organism: Neoceratodus forsteri; assembly: GCA_016271365.2. Taxonomy (NCBI): domain Eukaryota; kingdom Metazoa; phylum Chordata; order Ceratodontiformes; family Ceratodontidae; genus Neoceratodus; species Neoceratodus forsteri. The sequence continues at coordinate 562,774,134 of JADMNL010000023.1, read as the reverse complement.
AGAGTATAACTGCATTTCAGGAGGGGATGCCGATAATTGGTGGAGACCATAACATGATTTATGAAAGTAAAGACACGACGAATCTAGGCCCACACAGGACCACCCCTACCAGGAGAACGGTAGCAACCTGTATAAAACAGTGCAAATGGACTGATGTCTGGCGATACTTAAACCCAACCCAAAGAAAATATAGTCATTACTCAGCCCCCCATAAAATGCACTCCAGGATAGATTATTTTCACATCTCTAACGAACATATACATATGGTTCGGGACGTGAAATGCTCCCCTTCCCCCTCTCGGATCATAACAGGCTAGACTTAACATTGGAGTGGAAGGAAGGTACATAAATCCACACTCTGGAGGTTTAATAATTTTTTTTTGAACCTGCCGGAGTTTAAAGACAGGATGGAGGAACTTATTCCTCAAATTATGGAGGAAAATAGCTCTCAGGGGGTTAATTCAGGTCACTTATGGGACACCCTGAAAGTAGTCCTCCGAGGAGAATTAATAAAATTTGCAGCATACTGTAAGAAAAAGCAGACACAGACACTGCAGCACCTGCAGATACAACTTCAAGAACTACAGGACCAACACCAGAAGGGAGATCATACAATATACCCCCTGTTAATGTCTACTCGACATCGCATACAGGATTTGCTTGATCAGAAAACAGAACAGGCCCTGCAATTTCTTAAGCAGAAATATTATGAGGGAGGCCCAAGGGCTACCCGGATTTTAGCCCATAGAATTAGGCAAAGAACTAACCAATCCTCGATCTCCCAGATATTCTCAGATATGTTGGCCCGTAAAACGAATGACCCCGAAGAGATTAATGAGAATTTCAGACAGTTCTACTCAAGGCTTTACAACCCAGAAAATAAAGTAGAGGGAGAGGAGATTCAAGCTTTCTTAAACCGCTTACACCTGCCCAAGATTACAGAAACGCAGTGAGCAGTATTGGAGGCACCAATCACAGGTTTCGAACTAGAAATGGCAATACGTAATTTAAAAGCAGGGAAAAGTGCAGGTCCGGATGGATACTCTGGAGAATTTTTTAAACAATTCAGGAAGTTGCTACAGCCTACGCTCCTGAAAACATGTAACAGCATTATAAAAGGAGACCCTATACCCCCCTCGTGGCAGTATGCTGTAATTGCCAGTGTTCCAAAACCAGGGAAAGACCAGACTTTCTGCCCATCGTATAGGCCAATTTCAGTTTTAAACATAGATTATAAGATTTTTATGAAAATATTTGCACAAAGATTAGAGGAAATTCTCCCTACTATTATTAACCATGACCAGTGTGGCTTTATCCCCATGAGACAGACTCAGGACAATATTAAGAGGACTCTGCATGTGCTGCACCATGCCGCACGGTCGAGGGCCTCTTTTCTGTTAATGAGCTTAGATGAGGAGAAGGCCTTCGACCGTGTGGCATGGCCGTTTCTATTTGCAGCCATGGCAGCCTTTGGGTTTACAGGCCCATTTATGGAAATCATTCAAGCCCTATATGAAAGCCCGAAGGCTTATATCTGTATAAATGGAGAATGGAGATGTGGCTCCCCCAATTAACTTAATGAGAGGTACAAGACAGGGATGTCCACTTAGCCCCTTGCTCTTTGCAGTATATCTAGAACCTTTGGCACAGGCGATAAGACAGGAAAGAAATATAGAAGGAATAGAAATAGAAGGAGAAACACACAAAATTGCATTGTACGCTGATGATTTACTAGTGTACTTGGTTAACCCTGAGAGATCTCTTCCCTCGTTGTGTGAATTAATAGAAGCGTTTAGCAAAGTAGCAGGATGCAAACTGAATATACATAAAACCGAAGTTCTCCAGCTGAACTACACCCCTTCGCAAACAACAATTGCACAGTTCCCATTTAGGTGGGGTTTGAACTCCTTAAAATATCTGGGAGTTAACCTAACTTTGGAACTGGGGAAACTGTATGACCATAATTATACTCCTCTCTTGAACTCCATAAATAAGGATATTGAAAGGTGGAGGACTTTACCGATTTCTCTAATACAAAGGATAGAAGTAGTTAGGATGAAGTTACTTCCTAGGGTTCTGTATCTGACACAGTCCTTGCCTATAAACCCCCCAGAAAAATTCTTCACAGAATTAAATAAAAAATTTCCAGATATATCTGGAACAATGATAGCCCAAGAATAAGGATGTCCACCCTTCAACTGGCAAAGAGGGAGGGTGGTCTGGCACTTCCCGATTTTAAAAGTTACCACTTGGCGGCCCAGCTAAGGACCATATTTTTATGGCTTCACAAATCTTACTATGCAAAGTGGAGAGAGTTGGAGGTGAAGGCTGAAGATATAACCAGTCCTTACCATATCTTTCTCTCTTCTCCTCTCCCAGTCCCTCATTAGAGGATTTACCTGATAACCCATATACTTGCAACACTCTCAGATGTTGTTACAGATTAATCTCAGGAAAACAGTTTTGGGGAGCCAAAGACCTGACCTTCTCATTTGTTAGAAACTCCCAGTTTATTCCAGCCTCTATGGATTTGGGTTTTAGAAGATGGGAGAAACAGGGCATCATCATTCTCTGGCATTTATTAGAGAAGGGTGCTTTAAGAGACTTTGAGTCCCTATCCAGTAGATACAGTTTACCTGCACAGGATAGATTTAGATATATGCAGGCAGCCGCCTTTATGAAAAAATTACCGCGGGAAGAACTAGTACAGAATTATGACGCCCCTATAGTAGATCTTATCAGAAGAGCCTTGGAGGGCGCGGCCCCTCTATCCCACTTGATTTCTCGCACCTACAAGGCCTTAAGGATCATGAAAAGGGACTCACTACAATATATAAAGCAAAAATGGGAATCAGACTTAGAAATAGAGATCACAGAGGATGTGTGGTCTAAACACCTTAAGCTAATACATGTAGTTACAACCTCTCCTTACCGGAATGAATTTAGTTGGAAGGTCTCAGTCAGATTCTTTAGAACTCCAGTAATACAATGCAAGTACAACCCAGCAGGGAAAGGCCTTTGTTGGAGGAATTGTTTTTTTTCCCCCGCTACACATGGGCATATATTTTGGGCATGCCCACAACTTCAGATATTCCTTAGGGAGTTACAGGAGGCTCTAACAGAAGTGTACTCCACTCCAGTGATAATTACGGAGAAGCTATTCTTCTTTTCACAAAACACAACTGGGCAAAAGGATAATAGCTTGGGGTCTCTGTTGTTGATCAGTGTCTTAGCAACAAAAAAAATAATAACAAGGCATTGGCTGACGACAGACATCCCATCAATTTAGGAATGGCAAAATCTCATGAATGAGATCTATAAGATGGAAAAAATTACGGCATGGACTCGTCACATGACACAACAATTTGAAATAAGATGGAGACAATGGGTATTATACATCATGAAGTATGTTCCCACATTTGTACCTTGAAAATAATAAAGAAGCAGGGGAATGATAATAAATAGAGGGGGAAAGGAATGGAATGGAAGGAATTACAAGGGAGGGGAGAAGTGTTGAGCCCTAGGGTTGTTGATATTAATTGGATTCATAGGAGATAAACTGGATTATGGATTTAAGATATCAGTATTTACAGTCATTTTCTCCCTGGGATATGAATAAGAAATGATAATGCAGATCCTGTGTCTTTAGGTATTATGTTAATGTAATTAACTCTGACACCTATTCATGTAAATATGTTTTCTGTGTGTGTATGGATTGTTTGTGGGGAAAAAAAAAGTAGAGAAAAAAGTGAATGATATAAATAAAAAGTTGAAAAAAAAAAAAGCTGGTAAACAAGCTGAACAGTCTTGAGTTGGGTCCTAAATTAGGTAGGTAGGTAGGAACTGGTTACAGAACAGCTATCAGAGGGTGGCCCTAAATGGTGTTCATTCAGCTGAAGGTAAAGTGACCAGCGGGGTGTTACAGGAGTCGGTACTGGGCCCAATCCTCTTCAGTATTTTTATCAGTGAAATTGCAGAGGTGCTAGAAGGGAAGGTGTGCCTGTTTGCAGATAATACAAAAATTTGCAAGAGAGTGAACATGCCGGGAGGGGTGGAAAGTATGAGAGAAGATCTAAAGAAGCCGGAAGAAAGGTCATGAGTCTGGCAAATAAGGTTCATTTTTTTTATTTATTTTATTTATTTTTTTTTTAAACTTTGTTAACTGGGTAAAAAAGCACTGGGCCACATGGCCCTTTTACAGGCTTGACCCGGATACACAAACAAAATTATGTTACAAACAGACAGGCACATTAAAACAACACCTAATAACATAGTATACAAACTATACCATTACTTTGCTATAATTCTAGAACAGATTATGTTGTATTATATTGGCACGGTACTGCCACTATAGTTAGGGTTGAGTACCCCATTTAAGGTTAAACTCTGAAATTTGGCAGGTTAACAATGTTGCCACTGTATGACAGATTTGCCTAAAATTTGGCAGTCATGGAGTGGTACCATAGATCTCTGGATCTGTCAAGTTTCGTAATGGTCGGATATACGGTTGAAGAGCTACATAGTGCCAAAGAATGTGGTAATTATGCTTTTTTGCGCATTCTTTGCTTGCGCCTACAGGTTGCACAGTCTGCACGACTGGTCAGAAACCTTCAGGGAAGATGCACCCAGGGTCTCTGATGTGCCTTTCAAAGATTTTGTGAAAAAAATATTAAACGGTTCAAAAGTTATTCAAAAAACAAGTTTCCCATTATAGTCAATGGGAAAAGTTAACACAAAGTTGTCGGTGTCACAAATGCAGTTTTTAGTGTAGCAAATTGCCCCTGTAATGTCGTGAATCTGCCATCTTGTTTTCAGTTGGTGGTCACAGAAATGCTTGGCATTTCAATTTGGGACCTACTAGGGACACAATTCCTGCTGCGTTCACCTAGTCGAGTCCTGAGGATGCTAGCCATGTCTTTTTGGGGGGTTAAACACCCCAGAAATATGTTTTTCAAATTTTTGTAAACAGTAGTGTCACAAAGTAGTGTCGCACATTCGACACCTTCGTGATTTTTTGTGAAAGTGTCGCAAATCACGACACTACTTTGCAACACTATGCCCAAAAGAATAGGAAATCTTTGCCAACCTGCTGCTAAAGAACGGTTTGGTCTTTTGGGCTGAAATTTGAAGGGAATAAAGCCAAGATCCCACAGATGTGCATTTTGGTGGTTTGCTGACAAAAAATTACAGGGCTGCAAAGTTATGGCACTGCAAAGTAGACAATTTTTCCCATAGACTAACATTACGGTGTCCGCCGCACCTTTCAGGGCCTGTATCTCGAAAACACTTCGAGACACAGACTTTTCATCTGAAAAATGCTTAGCCCCGCACTAGGGGGATAAGTACAAAAATAGCCAGAAATTCATAAATAATATGAGATTTAAATTTTTTTTCTACGTCATACGGTTTCTGAGATATAAACAATTTAGTATTCCAAGTGTTTTTTTTCTGCACCGAGGCCCATTATTATGCATACATTCTTTGTATTCACTGTGTTTCTGAATGCAGCTTTTGGGGAGAAAAAGGGTGTGCATTTCCGTTACTGTTACATTTAACATTTCCACTTGCGTTTCCATAACCATTTGCGTTAGCATTCCTGTTTACACCACCGTGTGCATTACCCTTTGTGTTTGCGTTACTGTTAACATTTGCATTTCCATTACTGTTTTTGTTTGCATTTCCTTTTGCGTCACCGTGTGCATTACCATTTGCGTTTGCATATGCACTTCAATTTGCGTTTCCATTTGTGTTTTCTTTGGTGTCATCATTGGCGTTACCGTCAGTGTTTGCATTTCAAATTGCGTTACCGTGACTGTGCGCGTTACGATTTGCGTTTGCGTACGCGCTTGCATTTGCATTTCCATTTCTGTTACTGTTCCCTGTGGCATCATCGTTAGAGTTACTGTAACCATTTGCATTTCCAATTGCGTTACAGTTGCTGTTTGCATCTTCATCACTATTTGTGTTTCTGTTGGCCTTAGCGTTTGCGTTTTTGATAGTGTTTCTGTTGTCGATTTTGTTACTGTTTCCTTCTGCATCGCTGTTGCCGTTACTGTTTGCATACCCAATTTTCATTTTGCTTGATCATACAGTTTATGCGCAGCAAAGTGACAAAAAAACACATGGTGGGCCCCACGCTCCCACCACCAGATTCCATTCACTATTTATAGTGCACATTCTCAAAACGAAGGGAAATTCATGGCAAAAACCTCTGTTTAATGCATCAGTTAGGGTTGTTCCACAGTGACAAAAGCGAGGAAATTCGGTGTTAGGGTTGAAAACCCTAACTGCGCATTCTCCCCAACCCCCACCACCAGCACACACACACATACATGCAAGTAGGGGAAGGACCAAGGCAACACAACCACCACCAGGTAACAGGAATAACATACAACTATGTAAACCACAAAACCATACACCCATGCTCCCATCGGGCTGTCACATGGGGTTGTCACTGCTAACTCTCATCCCGGACATTCCACACACCGCTAAACACATATCATTACAGACAACTGGACATCTTGGGCCACACGCTGCCACCAACACATAACACAGACTACACATATGGTATTTTGGGGTTTGCAAGATCAAAAACAGGATTTTGCACAACCCCTGAAATACTTTTGAAAATCAGTTTTGCAAATGCGAAAGCGTCGTGCTATCACACTTTCGTCTTTGTGAAACTATTTTGTGAAAGTATTCTCCTAATGACTGCACATCTTTGCCATCATCCTGCAAGCAAATGGTTGGGTCCTTTGGCCTCAAATTTGCAGGATGGCAAGACCTGGTCCCACTTACGTCCTTTTTCCTGCTATTGTGTTATGATACTTAAGGATTACAAACTTATACTGTTCCAGAATTGAGCAATTTGCCATAAACTAACATTGCAGAGCCCATGATGCCTTTCGCCACCCATATGTTGAAAACAAGACGAGGTACACCATTTTCGCTACTGCCAGCTTGGTTCACCTTTATGTGAACTAATCTCGAAGAACAAGTTTGTAAATAATCTGATATCTCAAGTTGGATTTCTCCACTTCCTACAGTAACACAGGTATACACCTCCTGCTGGATCTGTGTGATTGGTTGTGTTGCCTTGGTCTTTCCCCTGTTTGCATGTATGTGTGTGTGTGCTGGTGTGGGGTGGGAATGCTATTAGGGTTTTCAACTCAACAATCAATTTCCTTGCTTTTGTCACTGTGGAACAACCCTAACTGATGCATTAAACTGAGTTTTTTTGATATATATATATGTTGTACTTGTAAATATACCCTTAAGTACACTTACAACCTATCACTGAGTACAAGTTTCTTTTTAAAAATACTTTAAAAGAGTTTAACGCTTCAACATTTCTTAAGTCATCAGGCAATTTGTTCCAACTTTCAGTGGCACGGTATTTAAAAGTTTTTGGTTTTTTTGAGGTTTTACAAAAAGGAATTTCCAACAAAACAGAGGAACTAGATATAAGCTGTCTAAGATTAATTCTTCAACTAAAAAAATGTTTCATAGGATTGTATACAGTGCTATAAAGTGATTTATGCACAAAACATAATTCTTGTTCAATGCAAAAAAGTGCAAAATCATGCACCTGGGGCACGGGAATCTGACGGAAATTTACCAACTAGGTGGGGTAGAGCTGGCAGTAACAAAACAAGAAAGGGACTTGGGGATAATCATATCTGATGACTTCAAGGTGGCTAGGCAGAGTGACAAGGAGGTGGGAAAAGTAAAGAAGATGCTTGGATGCATAAGCAGGGGTATCACCAGTAGGAGGTGGGAAGCCATAATGCCACTGCATAGATCATTGGTGAGACCTCACCTGGAGTACTGTGTCCAGTTCTGGAGACCCCACCTCAAAAAGGACATAGACAGGGTAGAGGCGATTCAAAGAAGGGAAACCAAAATGATAAAGTTCTATTCAATGTCTTCATTAGCAACGTTGCAGAGCATCTGGAGAGAAAGGTGTGCCTCTCTGCAGATGACACCAAGATTTGCAACAGAGTGGACACACCGGAGGGGGTGGAAAAAATGAGACATGACCTAAGCCTATTAGAGGAGTGGTCGGGTGTCTGTCAGTTGAGTTTCAATGTTAAAAAGTGCAAGATCATGCACCTGGGTCACAGGAATCCAATGGAGATGTACAGGATGGGTGGGGAAATTCTGGCCACCACAAGTCAGGCGACAGACCTGGTGGTTATCATATCTGATGACCTGATGGTGACCAAACAGTATGAAAATGCGGTGGGGAGAGCAAACAGTATGTTGTGGTGCAAACGGAGGGGCATAACAAGCAAGAGGAAAGAGGTGGTGATGCCACTATACAGATCACTAGTAAGGCCTCAGTTGGAATAATGTGTCCAGTTCTTGAGACCACATCTCTGGAAGGACAATGCCAAAATAGAGGCAGTCCAGAGAAGTGCAACAAAGATGGTACATGGACTGCACCACTAGCCCTGTGAGGAAAGACTTAAGGACCTTATTATCTGTTCACTGGAGGAAAGAAGGGAGAGGGAAGATATGACAGAGACTTTCAGATACCTTAGGGGAATAAACTGGGTACAGGTGAAAAGCATATTTCAGAGAAAACTCTGCTCAAGAACAAGGGGACATGATATGAGACTGAAGGGTGGAAGGCTCAGGAGTAATGTTAGGAAGTACTTTTTCACTGAAAGGGTGGTGGAGCCATGGAACAGCCTTCTAGAAGAAGTGGTGAGTGTGAAAACAATACGGGGGTTCAAGAGTGCATGGGATAGACATACTGGTACCCTGGAGATGTGCAGAGCAGGAGAGCCACTGATCAAATTGGATCTGGGCCAGCAGCAGTGAGCAGGGAAGTGGGCAGATTAGGTGGGCTGTATGGCCCTTATCTGCTGACAGACAGATTCTATGATTCTATGGTACAGGGCCTGCACTAGAGATCCTACCAGAAAAACCTCAGGGAGTTAAATATGTACTCACTGGAAGACAGAAGGGAGAGGGGAGACATGATTGAGAATTTCAAATATCTCGGGTATAAACAAAGTGCAGGAGGGGAGCATATTCTATCGTAAAAGATGCTCAAGGACAAGGGGTCATTCTATGAAGCTGGATGGGGGAGAGGCTTAGGGGAAATGTGAGAAAGTTCTTCTTCACTGAGAGGGTGATGGATGCTTGGAACAGCCTCCTGGAGAAGGTGGTGGGGGTGGAGATAGTTGCGGGTTTCAATATAGCATGAGATAGACACAGGAGAATCTTAGAAAAAAGGCAAGCAAAGGGGTTCTCTGAGGCTGAGTGGGACCTCACATGAGGGCAATGTAGGCAGGAAAAAAGGGAAGACTGGGTGGGCCAAGTGGTCCTTTTCTGCTGTCAACTTCTATGTTTTACTTTCTCTTGATCTGTCTCTGTGCAGTTCCCCCCCCCCCGCCATCCTCCTGATTCTCATTATCTCTCCCCTTGTCTTCCCCTTTTCCCCCACATACCTGAAGAAGGTCTTGTCCCCTTTTTTGATCTCCTTAGCTAGCCTTTCTTCTGCTATTGCTTTGGCTGCCCTCTCCCTCCTTCTTGCCTCCCTTTGTTTTGCCTGATATACCTCCCTGTCTTCATCCTTCTGGGTCTCCTTGTACTTTCTACATGCTGTTTTCTTCTTCATTGCCTTTGCCTCCTCCTCCTCAGAGAAGCATAGCAGCCTCTTACTCTTCTTCCCCTTGCTTACTGCCTTCAAACAGCATGCCACTGCCTGGGCCATACCCTCCCTAATCTTTCTCCATTCAGCCTCCATTCCTCCTCTGTCCCCCCACCTTCGAGGCATTCTCTGAGCCAGTTTCCAGCTCCTCTAAAACCTGCCCTCCTGAAGTAGAGGACCCTCATCTTAGTGTATTTTTTCCCCTGTCCTAACCAGATGCCAAACCACACAGTATGGTGATCACTGGTACCCAGGAGACTACTCACTGTGACATCAGCAATGCTGTCTCTGTTTGCAAGTCCAGGTCCAACACTGCCCTGTCCCTAGTGGGTTCTAAAACCAGCTGACAGAGAAATGCACCTTGTATAGAGTCAAGAATGGCCCTGCCTCTTGATATAGCTGTGGCCAAAATGCCCAGATCTACATCCAGCAGGTTAAAGTCCCCCATAATCAAAACTTCACCCTTGCTGGCCCTTTTGCTAATGGCTTCCCTCAGGGCTCTGTCTAAATCCTCCCCCGTGTTGGAGGCTTGTACACAACCACCATGCAAATAACAGCCCCCAGTCCCATCTCTAGGCTGACTCATTGTATCTGCAGTCCTTCTTTATCCCCCCATTGCCCCTGTATCTCAGTGGTCCTTATATCTTCCTTCACATATAAAACAACACCTCCGTCTTTCCTCCCTGACCAGTCCTTCCAGAACATGATGCAGCCTGGGATGACCACTTCCCAGCTGTGGGTGTCTGGGACATTTTTGCTGGGCCTGGTTTGGATTTAAAGTCTGATGCCAAAAAACTGAAATGACTAAATATAAACAGAAAAATTGATTCAACAGATCTGTGGTTCAGATCCTGCTGTAGGTATGTGAGGTGTAGTGTTTTTCAGCTTTTCACTAATCATTCTTAGCCAGTCAAGATTGTTTATTTCCAGACATTCTAGGCACTCTTCTAACTGTGAGAGGGTGTCTCATGCAAATAGTTCTGAAATTCTGAAATTCTATGTTCAGTTGGCATAGTCCATGTCCCACACAGGGGTTGCTCCAAAAACTGTTTGATTTTAAATTCAAGACCTTTTTTTTTTAAGACAGAATTTGCTGGCAGATAAGGACTGCTTGGCCTACCGAGTCTGCCCATTGTTCCCTGCCTATAGTATCACAGCAAATCCAACTTGATCTTCAGCCCATTCAACCCCTCTTCCCTTTCCCTAAGATTTCCTTATGCCTATCCCATGCGTTCTTATAGAAACAGAATATGCCAGCACATAAGGACTGTTAAAAATTCCCCTTCTGTTGCAAAAAGTGCCTTGGTTTCTTTTACTGCCACCTGGACAGCACCAGAGAGGAGTAGAAGGGACCTCAGTTTTACATCTCATCCAAAGTACAGCATTCCCCCAGAACTGCACTCAGGTGTAGGAATTTAGGGTATGAGCCAAGTCCCAGTGTGGGATTAGAACCCACAACCTTCTGACCCACAGGTAAATGTGCTACACCTGAGCTACACTGACACCATAATCTTCATTAGGGGCCGGGGGGGTTGCAGTCTGTTTTAGACAGGAACTGGATCTCAGGGAGGTGTCAGTTAGATGCACCAACTCCTTTGAGTGTATCGTGGGCACAGGTGCTGGCTACAGGACCCTTCTCATTTACTGTCCACCAGGTGATGGGAGGTAGTTCCTGAAGGAGGTTCCGGACTTCATCATCGAGATGGTATTGGAGTCCCCCAGATGGTTAATGCTGGGGGACTTCAATGCCTGGGTCGACAATGAACTCTCGCCATTTGGACAAAACCTCCTCCAATTGATGGATTAATTGGGCCTGACATGGGTTATTACCTCTGCAACTCACGAAGGAGGCACACATTGGACTTGGTGTTCCACCTGGGGATGGAGATCCCCGATGTGGAGGTGGAACCAATTGGTTGGTCTGACCATCATGCCCTTAGATTCAGTTTCGCAGCCCCCGAAATAGGCCTGCCCCTAAGGAGTTAGTGCAGTTCCGTCCTTTGAGAGGAGTTACCTCAGAAGGCCTAATGATGGAGTTGGACTTCTCCGGATTTCCAATGGATAGCACTGACCCAGGGCCCCTAGTGTTGGCCTATAATAGGGCTGTTGTGGGGGCCTTGGATGTCATTGCTCCAACTCATGTTCACCCCCTTACCCTTCACCCAGGGGCCCCCTGGTTTAATGGGGAGATCCGTGAGCTGAAGAGACAGGGGAGAAGATTGGAAAGACACTGACGGAAAACTTGCCTGGAGGTGGATAAGCTTAGATTGCTAGATCATTATAAGATCTACCAATCAGCAATTTCCCATAAGAAGGCAGAGTTCCTGTCCAGGGAAATTACTACAGTGAAGAATAGGCCAGCCTAGCTCTTTCGGACTGTGGATGAACTGTGCAATCCAGCCTGTCTTCATGCCGGTCGAACAAATTGTCACAAGTACAGTGTGAGGAGTTTGTGCAATTTTTCACTGATAAAGTGTCCACTATCAGGGATGAGATCAGCCAATGCCTTCCCATTGGACCTTGCACTGATCAATCAGGTGGTACTAATGCCCAATTGACTTGGTTCACCTTACCCAACCGGCAGTCATGGATATAGTGAGGACTGTCCAGACTTTGCGGCCAACCTACTCTAGTTTGGATCCGGGCCCTACATGCCTACTAGTGGGGTGTGTAGAGGTCATCGGCCCAGTCCTGGCTGGGATAGTGGCAGTTTTATTGGAGAGCGGGATCTTTCCAGATCCCTTAAAGGAGGCAGTAGTATGCTGCCTTTTGAAAAAACCCTCCCTTGACCCCGACTGCCCAGCAAACTACAGACCAATCTTGAACTTACCCTTTATAGGGAAAGTTATTGAGAAGGTGGTCACTTGCAGCTTGAGGATCATTTGACCAACAACAATATCTATGACCCTCTCCAGTCTGGCTTCAGGAAACGGCACAGCACCGAGACGGCCCTGGTGCAGGTTCTAAATGATCTCCTGATGGCGAGAGATCTGAGAACCCATTCCATCTTGGTTCTCCTTGATCTCTCAGCAGCATTTGACACTGTGAATCATGGAGTGATGCTCGAGCGCCTGTGGTTTTTCTGTGGACTGAGGGGGCAATCCCCAGTTGGTTTCTATCTTTCTTCGAGGGCAGATCACAGAGAGTGGTGTCGGGGATTCATTCCTCGGCCCCTCACTGGCTGCCCTGCGGGGTTCCACAGGGTTCGGTGTTGTCCCCCATGTTATTCGCGGTGTATATGCTCACATTAGGGGACATTATACGACGGTATGGGCTGAGTTTTCATTGCTATGCTGATGACTCTCAGCTCTACATGTCTCTTGTGCCTGAACAGGAGTCTAATTCTATCACGGTGTTTAATAACTGCCTGCTGGAAATACAGAACTGGATGAGTACTAGTTGGCTTTGACTAAACTCGAGTAAAACAGAGGTATTGGTGGTGGACCCTGGTTTTAGGACAACAGGGGCATGGGCGGGAAAACCCTCAGGTTTATACCTTGGGGGGACCTCGCTTATGGCCTTGGGCCAGGCACGTAACCTGGACGTGGTATTTGATAACGGCCTGACCCTGAGGACGCAGGTTTTGGCTGTAGTCAAGTCTTCCTTTTTCCATCTAAGGAATATATCCCGGGTGAAGCACCTGGTCCTGCTCAAAGATCTTCCTACCTTGGTCCACGCCTTTGTCACCAGTCATTTTGATTACTGCAATGCCCTCTATCTAGGGCTACCAGGGGTGGATATTTGCCACTTGCAGCTAGTGTTGAATGCGACAGCCAGGTTGTTGACTGGAACCCCTAGATCCAGTCATATAATACCTGTGCTGCGTGAACTGCACTGGCTGCCCGTACAGTAGTGGATCACCTTCAAGGTTGCATTGCTGACTTATAAGGCCCTACATGAGTTGGGACCTCACTACGTGAAAGAGCTCCTGTTTTCTTACTGCCCCTCCCACTCACTCCGATCCTCTGGCGAGGGATTGCTAGAGATTCCCAAGGTATCCCTGAAAACATCTGGAGGAAGATCTTTTGCCTTTATGGCACCTACTCTGTGGAATTCTATACCTCGCCAGATACGAGATAGCCTGACAGTGGAAGGATTTAAAAAAATCCTTAAAAACCTATCTGTTTAACCAGGCATTCTCAGGGACTTATTGAATGATTGTTACTGTTTTACCGATTTTAATTATAATACTGTTACTGTACGGTATATTGTAAAGGCGCCCTGAGCTCAGGAAGGGCACCTCATATAAATAAAATTTTACTTTACTTACTTTATATGTACAGTTCCTGTGTCTGTTGTGGTTATAAGGGTTTCTTCTCAAGTCCTTTTTATGTTGATTTTGCGCATGCACAAGAAACATTGCGGCAGCTTGCCAGAAGCAGGTTGTGGAGGTGCGGCACTGTTGTGGCCGGTGCCCCCACAGCCTTTAAAGGCTTGGCGCGCTTTCCCAAATGGGGTGGAACGCTGCTGCTCACACTAGTTCAGCCAGCGTGCCACCACCTTGAAACATTTCAGCCGCTGCAATCAGGGGCCACCTCGTCATTGCCGCATCAGCCATTATGCTGCAATGAGAGAGCGACCCGTCATTGCTGGGTGGAACGTTAGTACTGTAATATTGTTTGTGTGTTCACAAACAATATTAGTGAGGTCCCAGTACTGAGGGGGTGCCCAATCCCCCTCAGCAGCATGTGCCCCCCCCCCCACAACAATGTGTGTTTGCTGACGGGGGCCCCAATCCCCGTTGGCTGCAGTCCCCGTGCAAGTTCAGGTTGCCGACGGGGAAGCCCTCCTCGCCGGCATAATGTCCCCCGCCAAAACGGTTTAGTTTATGCTGAGGAGGTGCCCAATTCCCTCAGCTCTAGTCCCCCCAGCACTGAATATAGGCTGATGGGGTGGCCAATCCCCATCAGTTACAGCCCCCTAAACCTTCAGGTGGCACCCTGGGAGCCCACCCTAGCATGCCCAATGCCCTGTAAAGAAAAAACCATCCCGTAATGTTTTTTTCTTGTTTAAAACTGTAAAAGAAACCGCCCTCTGCGGTCTTCCTGGCCCTCCCACAACCCACGCCCACCCACTGCTCACCCTGCCTCCCCTCACCCCTCACCCTTACTACCTCCAGAGTGTGACACTCTTCGTGGACCGGAACACGTCTGTACTCTTCAAAGCCGACCGCGAACTGAGAAATGCCAGTGGCTGTATGATGGCATAAATTGGGCTTTTTCAACTTTTTTGCATATCTCAGGCATTTTTTGGAATTTTGGCACCAGATTTTCAACATGGGGTTATTGGGCCCCCCCCCCATGAATTCAGCCACTGTCATGGCATTAATCAGTCCCAAAAGGTGATTTCACGGTCACTGCGTGGAATCACCCTTCGGGACCGATTAACGAAACGACAGTGCCAGTTTTCATGAGGTGGGGTCTCAAAAAGTGTATGTTTCAAATGTGTTGGGAAAAATAAAAAAAATGATTGTTTTATTAGCGGCATTGCAGTAGTTATGCACGCCATACTCTCTGCGCTAATATGCAATATTTTCACTCCAGATTTTCAGCATTGCCATTTTACACACCTTCTTATGAACAGTATGTACAGCTGTCATTTTTCACATCCTGGTCGAAATGTGTTTTCGCTGTTCTGGCGCAGAATAGCACGGCTGCTGTGGGAAATCAGTGTTCTGTCACACAGTGACACTGTTCATAAGCAGAGGACCTAAAATGCCTATGTTGAAAATTTTGTGACGAAAGTCCATAAAATGAGTGTGTTACGAGTGTGCGTTGCACAGGTTCCATGCATGCTCGTAATTTCACAACTTTGCAATATTTTCACTCCAGATTTTCAACGTTGCCATTTTTTCACACCTCCTTATGAACAGTGCAGCTGTCATTTTTCACATCCTGGCCGAAATGTGTTTTCGCTCTTCCGGCGCAGAATAGCACGGTCACTGTGGGAAATCAGTGTTCGGGACACATTAAGAAAATCACAGTGACACTGTTCATAAGCAGAGGTCCTAAAATGCCTATGTTGAAAATTTTGTGATGAAACTCCATAAAATGACTGTGTTACAAGCGTGTGTTGTGCAGTTTCCACGCACTATTGTAACTTGCAAATTAGTAATATTTTCACACCAGATTTTCAACATTGGCATTTTTTCACACCTCCTTATGAACAGTACAGCTGTCATTTTTCACATCCTGGTCGAAATGTGTTTTCATGCTTCCGGCACAGAATACCGCAGTCGCTGTCAGAAATCAGTGTTTGGGGCAGATTACGATCGAGCGAGTGAGAGAGGGGGAGTGACCAAGCTCAACTGAGTTGTGTCGGGACTGCTGCGGATTTCTTTGTGGGCATGAAAAGGTACCAATGCAGGCAGGAGCCCAGTACAAAAGGGCAGCCTGCATTGCCGGGAGACATAGAACAAGCGAGTGAGGGAGGGGGAGTGAGTGAGCTCAATGGAGCTCTGTTGGGACTGCTGCGGATTTCTTTGTGGGCAGAAAAAGGCAGCAATGCATGCAGGGGCCCAGTACAAAAGGGCAACCTGCAACGCTGTAAGACACAGAATGAGTGAGTGAGAGAGGGGGAGTGAGCGAGCTCAACGGAGCTCTGTCAGAACTGCTGCAGATTTCTTTGTGGGCAGAAAAAGCCACCAACAGAGGCAGGAGCCCAGAACAAAAGGGCAGCCTGCAGTGCCAGGAGAAACATAATGAGCAAGTGAGACGGGGGAGTGAGCGACCTCAATGGAGCTCTGTTGGGATAGCTGCAGATTTCTTTGTGAGCAGAAAAAGGTGCCAATGCAGGCAGGAACCCAGTGCAAAAGGGCAGCCTGCAGCGCTGGGAGAAACACAATGAGCAAGTGAGAAAGGGGGAGTGAGCGAGCTCAGCGGAGCTCTATCATGAATGCTGCGGATTTCTTTGTGGGCAGAAAAAGGTGCAACGCAGGCAGAAGCCCAGTACAAAAGGCCAGCCTGCAGCGCTGGCAGAAACGGAATGAGTGAGAGAGGGGGAGTGAGCGAGCTCAACAGAGCTGTGTTGGGACTGCTGCAGATTTCTTTGTGGGCAGAAAAAGCCACCAACAGAGGCAGGAGCCCAGTGCAACAGGGCAGCCTGCAGTGCCTGGAGAAACAGAATAAGCGAGTGAGAGATGGGGAGTGAGCCACCTCAATGGAGCTCTGTCGGGATGGCTGCAAATTTCTTTGTGGGCAGAAAAAGGGGTCAATGCAGGCAGGATCCCAGTACAAAAGGGCAGCCTGCAGCACCAGGAGAAACAGAACGAGCGAGTGACAGAGGGGCAGTGAGCAAGCTCAACGGATTAAAGCAATCAACATTCGGCATTGACAAATGCATGTTGTTGCTGAACTGCTCCACTTCACCTGCAGTTCTCTCACACAGAGAACTCAAGAATGCACTCTTATACTAGGGTAGTGATGAATAAGAGTGCAGCTGTTAATTCCACTACAGCCTTGTCATAATTACAAGATGGAACCCATGGTATAAATGGGATATTACACAGATCATCCAAGATTATAAAATGGGGAGAGGAAATCCTGCATTTTGATTGGTTCTTACCAGTGTATCAAATCTATTCAATGCACAGGTAAAAACAAGTACTCAAAAGCAGAACCGCATTACAAAAAGAAAAGAATATCATTGTGCCATTAGAATTCTGAGCTTTTGAAATGCCGCCATTTTTTTGCAAGCGTTTCTGCCGACATCACTATTTTAAACTATAGAACAAATAAGTCCTCCAGGAAACATAGCTGCCAATTTTTAATCACTCATGTAATCCCTGCAGAAGTGTTACCTTTTAATCTGAATAGAAACTGCATTTTCCGACAATGTGGTTTCTTTCTGTGCCTCCTGATGTCATGTCTGCTCCTGCTGTGGACATTGTGCTGCTGGTCCCATGGTTTAACAAAAAAAGACGTTGCCTGTTTTTTTTTTTAAAGTATGCTTTTCCCCAGTCATCTTCCTCATTTCATGATAGCCTGTTGGTGGTGGTAGGGGTGTGGGGGGGGGAGAAGAAGTACAGATGGGACCGCCACAATGGCTGCTAGGTGTATGTGTGTGTGTTTATGTGTTTGTGTGTACCCACTCACTGCCGCTTCTTCAAGTCCCCGCCCACTCCTTCTGCAGTCCCCTCCCACTCCTGCCATGCTACAATTGGTTGTAGTTCACACACAAAAAAAATACAGTTCTGTCTCTCTCCTGTCCATGGTAGCTGCCAGAGCTCCTTCAAAACAAAAAGGAGGGGGGCAGTGCTCCTGCATCATGCTGACAACAAAATTAAACCAGTAGTACTGATGCCAGCAAAGGACAAACTTTGTTCAGCAGATACACAATTATGTCATTTTATAGTAGGTGGAAGGTCAATTTTATCATAAACTTACATAAGCAAATTTTTTTTCTACATATAAACATGATTTTTCTAACTGTAAAAAGTTAAAAAAAAGTGCCCATTTCATAAGCTCATTAAGACACTCTTGGGGTGTGCATTTTACTGATATTACCACACTTCTGGGGGATGAAGGCACTTAGCCTGTGGCCTCGTGCCTCACTACACCCCTGGGTATGTGGTAATATCTGTTCAATGCACACCCCATCATGTCTTATTGCTTACATGAGGTTTTTAGTCATCTGGAATGTTGCCAACAATACAACATAGCATTCGAGTCTTCGCCTAGCTCAGCCATTCGTTGCAAGGCAGCACTGTTGGCAGCATTCCAGATTGAATAAAAGCCTTATTCCTGGATGCCCTATGAAATATCCCCAACATACACCACACCAGTGGTGAATAAACTGGGTAAATAAATCCTGTTATTTTTGGATAAATAGTTATTAGAATCTGGAAATAGAAGACAGAGAACAAAGGATTAGATAGAGAGTTTACAATGGAAAGAAAGTCAAAAACAAGGTAGAACTCTAGTAAAAGGATTGCAAGTGGTGTGGTATTTATCAAATATATAATGGGTTGGAGTACAATAACACATTTATTTCCACAGCTGAGTAGTAAGGCTTTTATAACTAACTCGTGCATTTGCCAATCGTGAGTTATGTGTCCTACCACTCACTAGTGGAGAGAACTGTGTTATTCCACTGCAACCCATTATGTATTCCCAATGTATAGCCTTAAGAGACACTGGAACTATACAGATAAGCATATAGGGCTGGAGCTGCACAGAACTGAGTCCACTTGTTTGTTTCTTTGAATGCAATTGCACATTTGCGACATAACTATGAGACTACAGAAAAGGTAGTCTAACTGTACAATGCAATTAGTGCAGTTTGCATGCGACAAATGACACGTGGCAAAACTGTGCCACATACGTAATTTTTTTTGCCATAAAGTGTGAAAAGTGTTGAAAATGCATTCAAATGCTTGAAAATAAGGTCCAAACATTCGCAGCTGCTTCTGTGACATTTTATTTATTTATCTATCTATCTCTTGGATTACAAACACATTTGAGCCAGGGGCTCTTTTGCAAAGGTTCCATGTCAAAGCAACATTAGAAACAATACATAATGGGATAATACAAAGCAGTTAAATCACACAAACAGTGGGACATTTAATTACAGGGAAAGTGTCGTTTGAAGGAATCATGAGGGTTACATGTATATATAAACACATTAGGATTCTAGAAAAAAAATACAAAATAACAGGCAGGTGCATCATAAGTGCAGTCAGGAACCCTGACTTTGTCCAGTTCAAGAGAGGATAGAGGAGGGCGGGGAAAGGAGCAGCCAGTACTGGGACAGAACATTGACTTAGTCAAGCATGGAGGGGGCAGAAGGCATGGGGAAGGGAGGGGCGCTAGGGCCAGATGACAGGGGAAGGCGGGGATTACAACATGTGTGGCGACTAGCTGGGACATAGCTACAGCAAAAAAATTATGCAAATGCTGTGTCCAGATTTTTGCAAATCATAGCCATAGTATGGTGCCGTCTGATTTATCATCAGAAATGCATGTAATGGCACGCGTATAGCATGAATCCCAGCCATTACGTTAAAGAGACAACTCGGGGCAAACGATGCAGATTTTAAAAATGCTGATGCTGGAAGCCATATTTATTAACGTTAGTCATTAATTGCCAAACTAGCAATGGAAACTGTTTAAAAAATTAAATAGCGATGGATCTAATCCAGCCAATTAGCAAGAAGAAAGGCTGTACCTCTTATTCTGCGTACAGCTGTCTCCTCGCGCTGCTCTTCCTACATGTTCGATGTCAGCCAAACCACTGCAACACAGCAGGGGAGCACACAAACAAGAAAGGTAAAAATATTGAACAAAAAGAAGTTTCACGTAAACCCATAATCGTATTATAGCGATCCATATGCCATATGATATGATTATGGGTATACTAACTGACGTTAGTACTAAACTATGAGCCATTCACTAAAAATACCACCAACAGCTTAATCTGGTTCAGCGTCAGCTGGTTTCCATCTGTATCCCCCTCCCCCCGGGACTGGTCTGAAAACAGGCAGAATTGCCCAGTCCTTCTTTCCCAATCAATAAAAACTAAATAAATAACTGTTCTTACTGTTAAACAAGTGTCTCTCACACTGGTTGTGCAGACAGAACCATTCAGCTTTGCAGTTCTCGTTCCGCCAACATGAGAGGCATCTGTTTTTTTGTTGTTGTTTTTTTTTACTAGGAGAGACACACTAAACTGAAAGCTTGTTTACAGGTGTGATATGTTAAACAGTAAGAAACAACAGTTGGTATACTCATTATCATATATAAATTGCAAAAAACTGTGTTAATGCTCCAGTTAGGGTTACAGCCACAGACATAGGGAAATGTGGCATTAGGGTTTCCAAAGCTAACACCCCACCTCACCCCCACCTGCACATACCAACAGGCATCAGGGATGTGCCTCGGGGTCTTCAGCCCTAACACTCACCCCATTCCATCAGTAAATAAGCTGAGACTGGTATAGTATAGGAGAATTGGGTGAGTGTTAGGGCTGGTGACCCCAAGGCACACCCCTGACGTTGATTGGTATGTGCAGGGTAGGGGTGGGGTATTAGCTTTGAAAGCCCTAACACCACATTTCCCTACTTTTGTGGCTTTAACCCAACTAGAGCACACAGCTTTTTGCAATTTATTTCCTTACTTTTTGAGATAGTATAATTGTATCCTTATTTGCCTGTGGGAGTGCATGGCTCTCTGGGCCCTGCGCTCCCATCCCTCCATAGATGTGTATATGTATATAGCTGTGGAAGCACATGGCCCTCTGGGCCCTCCACATCCATTCATAGGACAACAGTGACCAAATTATCAGCATGGCCATCTTATTACCCCACCTCATGTACCCAGTACAGAAAATGTTCAAATGCCCACCAAAACGTAATTCTGTGCAACCGCAATGCCATTCCACACCACAGGTGTAAAAACACATTTTGGCCAGGATTTGAAAAATGTCAGCTATCACATACATGAGGAGGGGTCATAAGAAGGGTATGTTGAAAATCTGGGGTCAAAATATTTAAAATGTCCAAAGTTACAAGCATGCGTAGTGAAATTGCAATGAATGGTCATAACTTTGCAATCTTTACATATTTTGACTCCACATTTTCAGCACTGCCTTCTTATAACCCCACCTCATGAACAAGATCAGGAAAAATGTTCAAATCCTGCCCAAAAGGTGATTTCACCAACCAACTGCAAAATCACCTTTCAGGGGAGAGTTGCATAATGACGGCTGCATTGTTTATGAGGTAGTGTCCCCAAAAGACCGTGTTGAAAATTAGGAGTCAAAATGTTAAAAAATAGCAAAGTTATGGATAAAAATTGAACCCCCACTGAAGTACTGTACACTGAACCACATTTACCTTAGTTTCTCATACTGCAGTTGCCAGTTCCAGCAGCAAGACGTGTCTTCGATAGGAGAGTGGGTCTTGAACCTTGGACCTGTTCAGCTGAGTGAGGGTATGTGGGGGTGTAGTGGGGTGTGTGGGCTGGTGGATGCTGTGTGGGAGGTGGGGGTGGGGGTCTGATCAGTGAGGAACCTTTTTTTTTTTCAGGTTTGAAAAAAAAACATTGAGGGACCATTTTCTTCATTTCAGGTTCTTCCTGCAATGGAAGGGTGTGGGGTGCCACTAGACACCAGAGAGTAAACTGGGATAACAATCTGTGGCTGTCGGGGGGTGCCACTAGACACCAGGAATTATACAGGGCTAATGATTGGCAGGTGGGGGTGCCACTAGACACCAGAGAATATACGGGGATACTGATCGGTGAGTCAGGGGTGCCACTAGTCACCAGGGATAATGATCAGTGAGTAAGGAGTGCTACTAGACACCAGGGAATATATGGAGATAATGATGGGAGGGTGGGGGTGCCACTAGACACCAGGGATAATAATCAGTGAGTAAGGAGTGCTACTAGACAGCAGGGAATATATGGGGATTACGATGGGAGGGTGGGGGGTGCCACTAGACACCAGGATATTTTATATGAGTTTTGATGTATTGTATATTGTCATTTTCATTTGTGTTGTGCTTAATTGTGGGCACGTGTCAAAACATTGTTTATGGAGGAAGAAATAGATGTTGTGTGATGTGTTCGGAATATATGGAGATATCGCTTGTCGGGTGGGGGTGTGCCACTAGACACCAGAGAATATATGGGGATAATGACTGGCAGGTGGGGGTGCCACTAGACACCAGGGAATATATTTATTTAATTTCAGGGGCAGGGGTAGGGGGGTGCCGCTAGACACCAGAGAAATACATTAATACAGGTGACAGCATTTTTCTGTACCACACTTGTTTTTTTTTTTTTATTGAAATGTACCTTAAAGGTGAAGCTTTTTTATCCATAAATCTGTGTGTTTTTAATAAATCTTGTTTTGTTTTTTTTCAATCAATATTTTTTAACCAAACCATCCAAAGGCATATCCTTGGCATAGAAACACTGAAGTTGACGGCAGATAAAGACCGCAAGGCCCATCCAGTCTGCCCATTTCTTTTTCCACCTTCTAAATATGCCATCGGCCTTTGCTCTGTCAGTGGCCTATCTATTCATACTCATCTGTATTGCTCCCTTATGCCTATCCCATGCCTGTTTGAAGCCCTGCACTGTATTCATAGCTACCACTTCCTGAGGTAGGCCGTTCCATGCATCCACCCTTTCTGTGAAAAAGAATTTCCCTACATTCCCCTTAACTGGCCTCCTCTAAACTCATGCTGTGTCCTCCCGTCCTGCTATATTTTCTTATATTTAAATATGTTAGACCTTTTCACCTTGTTAATGCCTTATGTGTTTGAATGTCTCGACCATATCACCCTCTCCTCCATTGCTCAAAGATATACATATTAAGCTTCGCTAATCTGTCCTCATATGTCTTCTGATGCAGTCCCTGCACCATTTTGGTTGCCCTTCTCTGGACTGCCTCAATTAGGTTAATGTCCTTGTGAAGGTGTGGCCTCTAGTACTGCATGCAGTACTCCAAATGGGGCCTAACCAGTGTCTGTAAAGAGGGATTATTACCTCCATCTTACGACTTGTGATACCCCTACTAATACACCCTAACATCCCCCTAGCCTTACCTACTGCTTTAGAGTTCTGCTTGGATGATTTCAGGTCATCAGTGATGATGATGATGCCCAAGTCTCTTTCTTCCTTTGTGACTGCCAGCAACTCCCCTCCCAGCCTATAGGTGGCTTCAGGGTTTCTCTTCCCTATGTGCATGATCTTGCACTTCTTTGCATTAAATCCCAGTTGCCACTCTTCTGACCATTTTTCTAGTTTATCCAAATCTCTTCTCATTCTGCCCACCCCATCTGGATCATCTACTCTGTTGCAGATCTTGGTGTCATCTGCAAACAGACAAGCCTTACCCTCTAGTCCATCTGCAATGTCACTAATGAAGATATTGAAGAGGACTGGCCCCAGGACTGATCCCTGAGGCACCCCACTTGTGACTTGCATCTCTTCTGACTGTATACCATTTACCACCACTCTCTGTTTTCTGCCCATCAACCAGTTTGCCACCCATTTGACCAACCTCTGACCCACCCGAGCCTACCCAGCTTATTTATCAATCTTCTATGTGGAACAGTGTCGAAAGCTTTGCTGAAGTCAAGGTAGGCGATATCAACTGCTCCCCCTTGGTCCACCACTCTGGTTACCTAGCCAAAGAAATCTATGAGATTAGTTTGACAGGACCTTCCTTTTGTAAACCCATACTGTCTTGGATCCTGTGCCCCTATGGATTCCAGGTGTTGCACTATCCTTTCCTTAAGGATTGCCTCCATAATCTTGCCCACTACTGAGGTAAGGCTGACTGGTCTGTAGTTCCCTGCCTCCTCCCTACTACCACTCTTGTGGGGCGGGATCACGAGCCCTTCTCCAGTCTTCTGGGACCTCTCCTGTGCTCAGAGACTCACTAAACAGTTCTGCTAATGGTTCTGCTAGTTCCACCCTTAGCTCCTTAAGTACCCTGGGATGTATGCCATCAGGTCCCATTGCCTTGTCCACCCTGAGCTTAGCAAGCTCTTGTAGGACCCTTTCTTTTGTGAAGGGAGTAGTGCTCACCTGCCTCCCCCCTGTGTCAATGGTGCTGAGCTGTGGGCCCCGCCCCACCTTCTCTTCAGTAAATTCTGAGCAAAAGTATCTATTTAAGATAGATGCTTTTACAGGGTCCTCCTCCTCACATCCCCCCTTTTCTCCTTTGAGCTTAGCAATACCCCCTCTGGACTTTTTCCTTTCACTAATGTATATATAGAAAGTCTTGTCACCTTCTTTTACTGTTCGTGCTAGTGTTTCCTCAGTTTGGGACTTTGCCTGCCTTACTGCCTTCCTGCTTCCCTTAGGGCAGTTTGGTATGCCTCCCTATCTTCATCCCGCTGTGTTCCCTTATAATTCCTGAAGGCCAGCCTTTTGGCTCAGACCTTTTCTGCTACTGTATTTGAGAACCAAAGTGGTTTCCTTCTTCTTTTGCACTTCCTTTTCTGTCTAACACAATGGGATGTTGCTTCAAGTATTGCATCCTTAATGCTTGCCCACTTTGCCTGTACCCCCTCACCTGTGTTTCTTTTTCCCAGGGCTAGCTTAACTCTGTTGGCCATCTTATCAAAGTCAGCACCTCTGAAGTCCCATATTTTTGCCTTGGAATGGGATGATTTAGATGTAGTGGCCAAATTGTACCGTACCATGTGATGGTCACTGGCCCTCAGGTGACCTTCTACCTGGAGATCTGTGATCCCTTCCCCATTAGTCAGTACTAGATCTAGGATAGCCTGTCTCTTGTGGGTTGTTGTACCAGTTGTTTGAGGCCCTCCCCCTGCAGGGAATCCACCATGTGTCTAGTTCTGGCAGATGTTCCTGCTGGTATTGACCAATCTGTATCCGGCATGTTGAAGTCTCCCATTATCAGAACCTCCCCTTTAGCTGTCACGTTTTGTATATCTTCTAACAGTAATGTGTCTATGTCCTCCCCCTGGTCTGGGGCCTGTAGACAACCCCAGTTCTTATGGCTGTCCCATTTCCTGTTTCCAGGGTGACCCACAGTTCTTCTGGCTCCTTATGTGTATTCTGAATTTCTGTAGCTTTGATATTTTCATTGACATACTGGGCCACTCCATCCCCCCCCCCCCTTTTTAGACCCCAATCATCCCTGAAGTTTTTGGGAAAAAGTCTATACTGTCTTGGCTGTAGGCAAGAGCAAAAATCCCCATATTACATATACGGAACAAATGTTTTTTCACTTTTGTGACCCTCCATATCTCAAAAACCGTACGAGATGTCCTCATAAAACTGTCCACATCTTGAGATTCTGACAGCCTGAACACACATGTCAAATTTTGTGCAAATTCTTTCAATGACAGCAAAGTTATTAAGGTGCAAAAAATTGAGTTTAACATTAAATAGTCTGCTCAACCCTATCTATGGTTTATTTATTTATTTGAAAATATTTCACCAGGAAGGCAACATGAGCTGTGACCAGCTCGTTTCCAGAAGCGTCCTGGGGGGGAGGGGATTACAAGAATAGGGAGGTTGAACAAATACATAAGCAAATGAGAGCAACACAATAACATAGTCGACTAGTACATAGTCCTACATACACCTAAATATATCAATAAGAACCGAGTTGGGCAAGTTCAAAGCTAATACATACAGATAAAGCTAGTTCAGAGCAGCACAGACCAGAACTACAGGTTGAGGGAGCTGTAGTCCTTTGGATAAAATAAGGTGTGGTAGAAAATAAGTAAACCAAGTGTTCAAGGCAGAAGATGAAGAAGAAGAGTCAGCATTTATATAGCGCTTTTCATACACAGTATCCCAAAGTGCTTTACAAGCAATGCTAGACTGGTAGTGAAGTGACTGAATGTGTGGTGGCAGCCATATCGCACATCATCACCCACACACAGCCCGGATTATTGCGTGAACCGGATTATGGGAAGGGGAATGTTGGCCAGGACATCGGGAATGTTCCCTGCTCTTTTGCGAAGAGTGCCCTGGGTTCTTTTACTTCCACCTGGACACCCACCAGGACAACACCAGGATGGGCAGAAGGGACCTCAGTTTAGCATCTCATCCGAAGGACGGCACACCCCTGCAGTACAGCACCCCCCAATACTGCACTCAGATGGCAGCGATTTTTAGATGCAAGTCCAATCCCAGTGTGGGATGAGAACCCACGACCTTCTGGTCCAGAGGCGGATGTGCTACCAACTGAGGCACGCTGACACCTAGGATAGCAACTAAAGTTGAGGGCATCAGGCAGCATAATGGTGATAAGTGACTCGCTCAGTGATCATTCTCCAATAATATGTACCTGGACAAATAAGTTTCATAAGCCGCCTCCAAAAACCATCAATAGCAGAGTCCTACCTTATGGCAACCTTACTCATCTCAAGACCTGTCTTAGGCAGATAGACTGGTCCTTGATTTACAAAACTCAAGATGTTGACCTAGCCCTTGATTACTTTATTACTACTTTCAACACTGCCTGTGACACCTATGCACCAGTAAAAAAGCGCAAAATCAAAGCACTCACAAATCCCTGGCTCACGGCAAAGCTATTGGCACAGCTCAAAGTAGGGATCACCTCTGGGCCACTGCAAGAGCTACTGGCACTCTGTCGGACATTCAAAGTATAAACAGGCTCGCAACCACTGTACTAAACAGATCCGCTGATGAAGAGCTCCTACTTGAAGAATGCCCTCTCCAACTCCCTAGGGGAAGGAAATCCTTCTGGGACAACATAAAGAATATCATGGGACAGCAGTCCAAATCCTCTCCTACAATAATGAATGTGGATGGAACCACTACATTAGACCCAGAGATCATTGCAAACACCCTAAATGATACCTTCATGGACCTTAGTGGTGTCCTCTCATCTGATTTCTTCACTGATGCTGACCCTCCAATTTCTACTTCTACTACTGCCTCTCCAACCAAACCACCCTTCCATTTCAAACTAGTAAAGGCACATGAAGTCTATAAATATGTAAAGCAGGCCATTTCTAAGGCCCGAGCAAGCAGCGACACTATTGACCTTAAACTTCTGTCCCTCACTCTGAGGAAGTACTGCTCCCCTCACAAAAATTTTCAATCTCTCCTCTGCTACAGCCAATTCCCTAGGAAATGGAAGGCTGCAGTTGTCACTGTGGTGCACAAAGTGGTGATAAGTCACTGCCTGGTAACTATCGCCCGATATCAATACTACCACCTCTCTAAGGCCCTTGAGCAGCTTGGTGGCGGACCAGCTTTCAGACTACCTGGAAAAGCACAACATCCTATGCACTCAGCAGCATGGATTTAGGAAAGGCACAGCACATCGACTGCCTACTTGAATTCTCAGGAGCAATCCACAATGCCATGGACAAGGAAACCTAACTGGAGCAGTCTACATTGACTTAACAAGGCATTTGATACAGTTCACCATGGCCTACTTATCAAACAACTTCTATCCCTAGGGCTCTCGAGGGTCCTGGTGACTGGTAAAATTACCCTGCTCAAGCGCTCTCAATCTGTAAAAGTAGCTGGAGTTCTCTCAGACTCAAAGCCGGTTCGCTCAGGAGTTCCCCAGGGATCCATCCTGGGCCCCCTCCTTTTCAGCCTTTTCCTAAACTCCCTCCCCAAATCCTGCCCTGAACAATTAATCCTCTATGCCGATGATGCCGTGATATCAATACTACCACCAGCAGCCACTCATAAAG
Source organism: Neoceratodus forsteri (assembly GCA_016271365.2). NCBI lineage: Eukaryota > Metazoa > Chordata > Ceratodontiformes > Ceratodontidae > Neoceratodus > Neoceratodus forsteri. The sequence continues at coordinate 562,746,307 of JADMNL010000023.1, read as the reverse complement.
ATCCGAATCTCTTACGCCTCAACCTTCAGTATGCTTTTTCCAAAGTTGAAATGTGGTTCCTTGAACATAAGCTGGTTCTAAACCACAAAAAAACTAAATCCATGCTCTTCTGTAACCCACAAAACAAGAAACGGCAAGTCCCACTCACCATTAATACATACCTAGAAATACCCTTGAACAAGTGCCAATTTTCAAATATCTTGGAATCAACTTTGATCAAGGCCTAACCTTTACAACTCACATTGATAGTACAGCAAAAACTATTAATCAGCAATTGGGATTCTGTATCGGAACCGACAGCTTCTTACCCATTCTCTGCACTGAGGATTGCCATCCAATCTTCTATCATCTCAGTCGTTGACTATGGCTTAGTTATATACGGATCTGCCACTACTACAGCACTTAGTCGCATTACAACATCCCTAAATAAGGCCTGTCAGCTGCTCACTGGTGCACATTGACGTACCCACACATGTGAACTCTATGCTGACTCAGGTTGGTTGCAACTCTCAAACCGGATAAAGTACCTTACCTGCCTGATGGCGAAAAAATCCACTCTGGGCCTCACTCCACCCTGTATCCAAGATCTGTTATGCCGGCGCTAGCACCGTTTCCCTGAAGATCAGAACACCAGCCTCTCCAAGTCACCCGATGCGGACTTCTCAGGGACAAAGATCATTTGCCTATCGTGCCCCAGCTGGCTAAATGCCCTCAGCACTCATATTACTGCCTCCACCTCTCTAGGTATTTTCAAATCAAGGCTTTTCTCTCACCTTGCCACCTCCAGCTCCTGTGACTGCCCTGATTAAACCTCCTATTTTCTCACTACCCACCCTGTTCCGTTATTTGATAAAGACATGTTTGGGAAACCTTTTCTTCTGCTATTGTCTGCTCCCCACACCTTTCACTTAACCTCTCTGTTCTGGACTTTTTCCCTATTTGTTTCTCCTAATCTGGCATGACCTCTTTCTTGTAATAATAATGTGATTATTGATATCTCATGTCCTTTTGCACAAGTGATTTGATATGTATTTGTATATGTTTTCTTGCTCTTGACACAACACAAATTGTTGTGTTATCTATGTAACCTTTTGTACTGTACCTAATTGACGTGGAACCTTTGTAAAAGAGCTTCTGGCTCAAAGGTAGTAATTCCTAGAACAATAAACTAAACTAAACTAAGTGCTTAGAGTAGGCATAAGAGATAAGACTATAGTGATGCTGTTGTGCCACTGTAATAGCGGACACCAAAATCATTCTGCGGCAACAGGCTCTGAAGTCATCAGCAGAGAGTTATGACTTAATGGCAGGTTCAAGCAACAGGAGCGGATTAGGTGTAAAAGAAAATATTTTAATTTAATTAAAATGTCTAATAATAAAAAAAAATGGGAGGTCCTGAAACTCAGAAACTGGGAGGAATTTGGTGTAACTGATTTCTGCTAATGCCATTGCAGATTTGTCTACTGGAAAATTAAGTCTCTTTAAAATGAGTTGCCATGTTTGGTAACTGCCTCCTCTGTGAGGAAGCTCACCCTTGTGAAAACTTACCTAGTAGGTTTTCATAGTTTGAATATGCCCCCTGTTTGTGTGGGAAGGGATAGTATGTTTGCCCTGAGGGGTCATCCAGCCAATACCTTCCCCTTCCAAGTACGGGCATTCACCCCTTCACCAGTGACATATGTTGTGATGAGGGAGGGATCCCAAGGGTTCCTAGATCTTCTGGGATTCCTGTATTTTACAGGAAAACAGAACCATCAACAGGGACATTGCTCCCATAGATTCGCATTGGTTAAATGGGAAAACAGCAGTTCAGGTTCTATAGAAAATAATGTAATGTACAGAAAAGTCCAGGAAGATTGCCCCATGGTTACAGGGAAAATGTCAGAGCAGTCTGAGATTACTGCCATTATTGCCAATGAGGCATCTATTTAAAGCAGATTTCCTTATGTTAATTAGCATTGAGAGGATAATTAAGGGCAGTGCTTGATTAGTAATGGACTTGTTAATCAAGCAGCGCTGGCCTTAATTATCCTCCCAATGCTAATTAACATAAGGAAATCTGCGTTGAAAGGCTGCCCTATTGACTATAATGGGGTGTTCACCCATGCGCCTGCCTGTAGATACAGCACAGCACATTGCAGCACAGAGGTGGGATCAGCACCGGGAAGGGAAGGGCTTAGCAAAAATACAGTCCTTCTCTTCCAAACTGGGGGCAAATTAAAATTATGAAAATCTACCGGGTTGGTTTTTCGCAAGGGTGAGCTTTGTAAGAGAGGAAACAGTTGCCAAACCTATAAAACCTGTAACATCAGTTTAATTAAGACAGCATTTGGCCACTCGAGGCTGCCTCATAGTCCCTCTACCCTTGAGGCATTACAAACCTGATGACGCATGTAATAGTGGACGTTGCTTAACTTGGGGAAGACTGATCTCTAGAACGTGCCTATGTCTTGGCATCCATTGCATCATTTTCCTTCCTTCCTTTTTACTGATTTCACTGTCAGAAAATGTTGCCATCCTTCTAATACGAAAGCCTCAGGTTACACGTTACTATTCATTGGCATTAATACAACAGCAAGATTGCCTTAGCTGCCCTTATACTTGTATTATTCACGGCATGCTGAGGCTAAATCTTACCCACCGGATTTGCACACACTATCATAAATAACCCCCTTAAACAACAAGCATTTGTCAATGCCGAATGTTTGTTTGCTGGTATTATCATTAGAAATGCAGGAGTTAAGACAGATGCAGAATAGGAATGGCAGTGAAGTACTGAACTTCACATGAACCACACCTCCATCCTGTAGAGACGGACAGGATGTGTGGTAAGTTTTTGGGTCATCACCCATGACGGTCAAGCCATGTCACCTCACCCTATTCTGCAGACACTGACACGTGTTGAGCTGTGCCTTAGCGTGTTTGGCTTTATAGTCACCCCATTCCATAAGAACATATGTTGAAATGGGTACAGCATAGGAAAATGGGGTGAAGCCTTGGGATAAAGAGTCCAAGGTACACCTCGATGTCTGTCAGTGGCTGAGGGGGTGGGATGGCATGAGCAGTACAGTTGGCAATCCAAAGGCACACCCCGAGGCCTGTCTGTCTGTACAGGGTAGGACGTTATGGTTAGAAACCATAATGCCTCGGGCGTTTGTTGGTATTCACAGTACAAATTTTGAACATGGCCTTTTTGTGACCCTACCTCATGAAAGCATTTGGGGCCTCTTGTCATGAACAGTGGCAGTGTGATTTTGTCAATATGTCCTGGAAACTGACTTCCAACAGTGACAGTGGCATTCTGCACCACATGTACGAAAACACAGATCGGGTAGGATGTGAAGAATGACAGCTGTACCATCCATAGGGAGGTATGAAGAGATGGCAATGTTGAAAATGTTTAGTGGGAATATTAACAAGCATTTGTCAATGCTGAATGTTGTCGCACTGGCATTGGCAGTGGAAGTGGCAAACTAGAGGCGCATAGTGCTGTGATTTTGTGAATGTGTCTCAAGGTGATTTTACTGGCACTAGCGCCATTATGCGCCACAGCTGCGCAAACACGTTTTGGGCAGGCTGTGAAGAATGGCAGCTGGACTGTTGATAAGGAGATGTGCACAAATGCCAGTGGTGAAAATATGGCATGAAAATATTGCAGATTGACGAAGTTACAAGGGTGCATGGAAACTGCGCAATGCACGCTTGCAACACAGTCACCGTATGGAGTTTCGGGACCAAATTTTCAACATAGACATTTTAGGAGCTCAGCTCATGAATAGTGTCACCATCATTTCCTCAAACTGTCCCAAAAACTGATTTCGCACAGCGGCCGTGCAATTCTGTGCCGGACGTGCGAAAACACATTTCAGGCTGCTGTAGTCTTCATAAGGAGGTATGGAAAAATGGCAATAATGAACAGCTGGAGTGAAACTATTACAAATTCACAAAGTCATGAGCGTGCATGCAAACTGTGCAATGCACGCTCATAAAACACTCATTTTATTGACTTTCGTTCCCAAATTTTCAACATAGGCATTTTAGGGCATCTGCTAATGAACAGTGTCACTGTCATTTTAATCATGTGTCTCGAACATGGGCTTTCCACAGCAACCACGCTATTCTGCACCGGAACTGCGAAAACAGATTTTGGTTAGGATGTGAAAATTGACAGCTGTACAGTTCATTAGGAGGTGGAGAACAATGGCACTGTTGAAAATCTGGAGTGAAAATATTAGAAGTTTGCGAACATATGAGCGTGCGTGCAAACTGCGCAATGCACACTCGTAACACACTCATTTTATGGAGTATTGTCACCAAATTTTCAACACAGGCATTTTAGGACCTCTGCTCATGAACAGTGTCACTGTCATTTTCGTAATGTGTCCCGAACACTGATTTCGCACAGCAAACGTGCTATTCTGCTCCAAAGGTGTGAAAACACATTTTGGCCAGGATGTGAAAAATGACAGCTGTACGGTTCACAAGAAGGTGTGGTAAAATGCCAATGTTGAGAATCTGGCTCGAAAATAGTGCAAATGCGCTAACCTACGAGCATGCATTGCGCAGTTGCTATGCGCACTTATAAAACAGTCATTTTATGGAGTATTGTCACCAAACTTTCAACACAGGCATTTTAGGGACCTCTGCTCATGAACAGTGTCACTGTCATTTTCGTAATGTGTCCCGAACACTGATTTCGCACCACAATGGCACTATTCTGTGCCGGAAGTGCGAAAACACATTTTGGCCAGGATGTGAAAAATGACAGCTCTACGGTTCACAAGAAGGTGTGGTAAAATGCCAATGTTGAGAAAGTGGCATGAAAATATTGGCATCCAACTTACAGCGTCACAAGAGTTACACAAGACGCCAGAACAGTCATGTTTCGATTTTTCTCACTAAATTTGCAACACAGGGTTTTTGAGAGCCCCTCATGAACAGTGGCACTGTCATTTAGTTACACAGTCCCAAAGGTGATTTAGTGCAGTGACTGGAAATCACCTTTTGAGACAGGTCTTTACCATGACAGTGCAAGAATTCATGAAAGGTCCCAAAACCCCATGCTGAAAGTTTGGGGCCAAAATTCAAAAATGCCTGAGATATGCAGCAAGGGAAGGAAGGAAACATATTCAATTCAGTGCTTTAGAGTAACTGGTAATTGCTATTTTTCTTTTAAACTTAGATTGTGGGCTTTTAGTGACACTGTACTTTCTTTGTTGTCTTTACTTATAATTGTTTTGGGCTGTTGAAAATTTAAAACATAGTGGTGGTGTAATTCTGTGCTGTCTTTAATTGCTGCAAATTTTATCTTGGCTTGACTGACTGCCCTGTAGTTGGGTGAAGCGTGTTAATTGTCTGGCCTCTGACCTCAGCTACGTGATAACTGGAGGTGGGGCTTAGTCAGAGTTGAGGTAGCAAGTAGAGTTTTATTTTCTCAGAAGAAGCCAGAAGGGGAAGAAAGGAAACATATTCAATTCAGTGCTTTAGAGTAACTGGTAATTGCTATTTTTATTTTAAACTTAGATTGTGGGCTTTTAGTGACACTGTACTTTCTTTGTTGTCTTTACTTATAATTGTTTTTGAGCTGTTGAAAATTTAAAACATAGTGGTGGTGTAATTCTGTGCTGTCAAGGGAGGGATAGTGAGACTGAAGGGGGAGGATGGGGGCCGTGTGGAGGATGACAACAGTAAAGCTGACATATTGAACAGGTATTTCTGCTCAGTCTTTACTGAGGAAGAGGAGGGTAATGGGTCTGAAGGGAGTACAAGGGGTGAGAATGGTGCAGAAATGGACACAAGTCCCTTTACATGAGAAAGAGTCCTGAAGGAACTGGAAGTAATAAGAGTTGATAAAGCAATGGGGCCAGATGGGGTGCACCCCAGGGTCCTTAAAGAACTAAGAGAGGTAGTGGCTGAACCTCTGGCTATCCTGTTTAGCTGATCACTGGAAACAGAGGAGGTACCCAAAGACTGGAGGACAGCAGATGTAGTCCCCTTATTCAAAGTGGGAACAAAGAGAAGCAGAGAACTACAGACCAGTCAGCCTCACCTCGGTAGTGGGAAGATCATGGAAGCACTACTGAAGGAGAGATTGGTGGAACATCTGGTTGTCAATGGACTACAGGACCCAAGGCAGCATGGTTTCACCAGGGGGAGGTCATGTCAGACCAACCTCATTGAATTTTTTGACTGGGTGACTAGAGAGGTGGATCGGGGAGGGCAGTGGACATGGCCTATCTGGACTTCAGCAAGGCCTTTGACACTGTGCCACATAGAAGACTATTACACAAACTGGGGAATATGGGTGTGGGCAGGACAGTAGTGTGGTGGGTAGGTAACTGGCTGGGTGGCAGGACACAGAGGGTGGTGGTAAATGGCTGTCCTCCACAGAGGAAGAGTGACCAGTGGGGTACCACAGGGATCAGTGCTGGGACCGGTTCTATTCAACATCTTCATCAGTGACATTGCACAGGACCTAGAAGGCAGAATTTCACTGTTCGCTGATGACACAAAGCTCTGTAACAGAGTAGACACACTAGAGGGTGTAGACAGAATGAGAAGGGACCTGCAGAAACTTGAAGAAAGGTCAGGGGTTTGGCAGTTGAAATTCAATGCAAAGAAGTGCAAGATAATGCATATGGGGCACAAAACCCTGGCACAATATATCAGTTGGGGTGAGGATATAGCATGCGAGCAGGAAAGGGATCTTGGGGTTATCATCTCTGATGACCTCAAGGTAGAGAATCAGTGTGACAAGGCAGCAGGTAAAGCAAATAGGATTCTGGGATGTATAGGCAGGGGCATCACCAGCAGGAAAAGGGAGGTCATAATTCCGCTATACAAGACACTAGTGAGGCCCCACCTGGAGTACAGTGTACAGTTCTGGAGACCATACCTACGTAAGGACATAGACAGGGTAGAGAAGGTTCAGAGGAGGGCAACAAAGATGGTACATGGATTGCATCACAAGTCCTATGAAGACAGGTTGAAGGAACTGAACATGTACTCTCTGGAGGAGAGGAGGGAGAGAGGGGATATGATAGAGACATACAAGTATCTCACAGGGAGGAACAGGGTGCAGGAATGCTCTATTTTTAAGTGAAAAAGATGTTCCAGGACTAGAGGGCATGGGATGAAGTTGGAGGGAGGACGATTCAAAGGAAACGTGAGGAAGAATTTCTTCACAGAACGGGTGGTGAACAAGTGGAACACCCTGGCAGAGGAAGTGGTGGGGGCTGAAACAATCACGGGATTTAAGAATGCATGGGATAGACATAAAGGAATTCTGGAGGTCAGGGGTAAGGGGCAACAGACTTCTAGGAAAACATAAACTGAACTTACAAGCTCAAATGGGCAGACTGGGTGGGCCATAGGCCCTTATCTGCTGACACTGTCCATGTATCTATGTAAGTTGAAAAAACCCTATTTATTCCATTGTCAGAGGGAGATTCCCCCGGAAAATAAGGCACAGACAACTTCTCGGTGGCTGCTCGACTGGCAATTTATTTTTTGCATCACATCACCTTTACCACTCTAAAATTTACATATTTACAAGCATTCCTTTTTCCTTCCCCTGTTATCCATCATAAAGTCCAACAGTTAATATTCTGGTCAATCACATAGTTCAATTATCTTTTGTAAATGTCTCTGGTTCTCCTGTCATCTTCTCAGGGTCCGGGCGTTTGTAAAGCCCGATACCCCTTCATCCGCTTTCCCTTGAACAGTCTGTTGTCCATTGTCTTCTCGGGGTCCAGACACTTAAAAAGCCCAATACCCCTTCTCCTATTCCCATTGCTGCCCTCTCTTTGGGTCCGGTTGCCATCCCCCCATATTGTTACTTCCTTAATCGTATGCCTCCTTTTTCATCTGCCTCCACGTCTGGGCATCTACGCCTGGCCTGTGGATCTTACCTGCCCCCCTTTCCACTCCCCATTTTATTTTTCCCCAAAATTTCCCCATCTTACACAAAACCCCCTCCAGAGAACTTTCTTCTCCAGCCTGTTGCCCTCCTTTGGCAACCTATTCCTTGCAAATCCTGCCCTTTTGTTTTCTCCGACCTGTTGCCTTCTTTCGGCAACCCATTTCTTTTTTTCAGACCTGTTGCCCTCTTTCGGCAACCCATTCCTTGCAAATCCTGCCCTTTTGTTTTCTCCAACCTGTTGCCCTCTTTCGGCAACCCATTCCTTGCAAATCCTGCCCTTTTGTTTTCTCCAACCTGTTGCCCTCTTTCGGCAACCCATTCCTTGCAAATTCTGCCCTTTCTTTTTCTCCAACCTGTTGCCCTCTTTCGGCAACCTATTCCTTTTTTTCAGACCTGTTGCCCCCTTTCGGCAACCCATTCCTTGCAAATCCTGCCTCCCCTTGAGAGATGTCTCTTTCCTTTTTCTTGTTGGCCCATTCTGCCAACCCATGTCAACCAGAGGATTCCTCCCCTTCTCTGTTGGCCCATTCTGTCGACCCATGTCAACCAGGGGCTTCCTCCCCTTCTCCTGTCACCCTCTTTCGGTGACCCAGTATCCCTTTTCCTTCCACTTACCCATGGGTCCTTTCCCCCCAGTGACCAACCTATTGGGCAGGTGGGCGGGTGCTAAATTCAGATCCCAGAAAAAAGAGGGAGACCCCCTCCTCTACTGGCTCCTAAATACCCCCTAGGCCACCCCCCTTCTACCCCCATCCAGTCCTTTCCTGCTTACCTGTCCTGTCATAGTTGTCATCGGGATGACATCATGACCTCCCCTTGCCTGGGCCTTCCTTCTACCATCCCCCACCTCACCCTGAACCTACCTAACCTAACCTGCCCCACACCCCCCAGCCAATCCTGTCCCCCTGTGCCTTTTTTCCTAAGGAATCCCCCTAACAATTTCGGTTGTCCTTTAGGGGCAACCACATTTATGCAGCTTACTGGCATTTCCTCAGTTCGCGGTCGGCTTTGAAGAGTGCAGACATGTTCCCGGTCTACCGAAGATCATCGTGCCAGACTCCAGAGGTAAGTATGGGGTGGTGGGGTGTGAGGAGGCAGGGTGCACAGTGGGTGGGTGCAGATGGGGGAAGGGGGGCACAGAGACTACGAGGGACCATTTTCCTTTTACAGGTTCAAAAAGATAAAAAAAAAACATCGCGGTACAGTTCTTTTTTTTCTTACAGCGGATTTGGCACACTGGGGTGGGCTCTCAGCGTGCCACCTAACTGCTTGGGGAGTGTCTGTACGACGGGGATTGGGCACCTCATCGGCAAACAACACGGGAGAATTTATGCTGACGGGATTGGCACCCCCGCTGCACACACTAAGAAGGGGGGTCGCAGAACCGAGGGGGACTGAGCACCCCCCTCGGCATTAAATAATTGGGGGGGTTATTTCTGCCAACGGGTAGTGGGCTCCCCCCCGTCAGCACACAAGGAAAGGAGGGCAGGGTAAGAGCCGAAGGGGATTGGGAACCCCCCTCGGCATATCACAAATGGGGGGGGTGCTTTATGCCGATGGGGAGTGGGCTCCCCCGTCGGCACATTCACAGGGGGTAGGGGTAGCCGACAGGGATTGGGCACCCCAGTCGGCAGTTCAGCGGCCAGTGTGCACCATGTACATAATGGCGTGAACCACGGCAGAAAAGGACGCTTCGTCTGGCGACTTTGCTTTCGGATTACAGCGGAGACCTTTTCTTGAATGTGCTGCCACATTAGTATGCATGGTGTGCCGGCATGCAGGCTGATTGGGGAATGCGGGACGCACCTACTGGTGTGTGCCCTGCATTCGCCCAACAGCGACCACGCCTCCAAAGCTGCACTGTCCCAAGATGTTGGCTGCGCAAGCACACCAACATAAAAATGCTTGCACTTCCAAGCATACGTGGAAACCGTGCAACGCATACGTGTAACACAATCATTTTATGGAGTTTCATCACCAGATTTTCAACATCGGCGTTTAATGACCTGTGGTCACGAACAGTGTCACTGTGATTTTGTTACTGTGTCCTGAACACTGATTTCCCACAGCAACCATGGTATTCTACGTTGGAATTGCAAAAACACATTTCGACCAGGATGTGAAAAATGACAGCTGTACTGTTCATAAGGAGGTGTGGAAAAATGGCAATGTTGAAAATCTGGAGTGAAAATATTACAAAAGTGCAAAGTTATAAGCGTTCGTGGAAACTGCGCAACGTACACTCGTAACACAGTAATTTTATGAACTTTTCTCACCAAATTTTCAGCATAGACATTTTAGGACCTCTGCTAATGAACAGTGTCACTGTGATTTTCTTAATCTGTCCCAAACATTGATTTTGCACACCAATTGCGCCATTGTGCGCTACATGCGCGGAAACACATTTTGGGTGAGATGTAAAAAATGACAGCTGTACTGCTCATAAGTAGGTGTGCTAAAATGGCAATGTTGAAAATCTGGAGTGCAAATATTAAAAATGCGTGCAGTTATGAGCGTGCATAGGAACTGCGCAACACACACTCGTAAAACAGTCATTTTTAGAAATTTTTCTACCAAATTTTTAACATAGCCATTTTAAGATGTCTGCTCATGAACAGTGTCACTGTGATTTTCTTAATCTGTCCCAAACATTGATTACACACACCGACTGCGCCATTGTGCGCTACATGCGTGGAAACACATTTTGGGCAAGATGTGAAAAATGACAGCTATACTGCTCATAACTAGGTGCGCTAAAATGGCAATGTTGAAAATCTGGAGTGCAAACGTTACAAATTAGCGAACTTACAAGCGTGTGTAGGAACTGCGCAACGCACGCTCATAAAACAGCATTTTTAAGAATTATTTCACCAAATTTGCAACATAGGCTTTTTGAGAGCCCACCTCATGAACACTGGCACTGTCATTTCATTAATCGGTCCCAAAAGGTGATTCCACGAAGTGACCACGAAATCATGCTTCGGGCCCGATTAACGCCATGACAGAGACATAATTCATGAGGAGGGGTCCCAAAAACCCTGTGTTGAAAATTTGGTGCCAAAATTCCAAAAAATGCCTGAGATATGCTAAAAAGTTGAAAAAACCCTATCTATTCCATTATACAGCTTACCGGAATTTCCTCAGTTCGCGGTCGACTTTGAAGAGTGCAGACAAGTTCCTGGTCACGAAGATCATCACGCCCAGGCTCTGGAGGTAAGTATGGGGTGGGGGAGGCAGGGTGCACAGTGGGTGGTGCGGGTTGTGGGAGGGGCCAGGAGACCATGAGGACCATTTTTGTTTTACACGTTGTAAAAAAAAAATCATCTCAAGACAGTTTTTCCTTTGCAGGGGCATTGGGTATGGGATGGGCTCCCAGCGTGCCACCTGAACATTTTTTTTGGGTGTAGCCGGCCGGAGATTGGGCACCCCATGGTACAAAAGCCTCCAAGAGGAAGGATTGGGCACCCCTCGGTCTCTCACGTTATTCTTTGGGGGGGCTGATGCCGACAGGAAGTGGGCTTCCCCGTCGGCACATCACACAGGGAGTGGGACACTACTGCCGATGGGGAGTGGGCTCCTCTGCCGGTAAGTCAACACCGGGGATGGATGCCGACGGGGATTGGGGCCCCCGTCGGCAAAAACAAACATCTGTGGGGAAGGGCACATGCTGCCGAGGGGGATTGGGCACCCCCTCAGCACTATGGCTCTTTGACATTGTTTGTGAACATGGCGGCAATGCGCAGCCATGTTCACCAATAATATCACACCAGCAATGTTCCACCCAGCAATGACGGGTCGCTCCCTCATTGCAGCAATCGCTGAGGCTGCAATGACGAGGTGGCCTGTGATTGCTGCGGCTAAACAGTAGAACTTGGTGCACCTTCTGGAAGCCAGTGCTATCAGCACATTGTGCCTCCATTGGTGCACCAAGGCCAGGCCCCTAATTGCAGTGCTGCTGTTGGATGCCACACTGCTGCGCCACCTGCTGCATCAAATTCTATGTTTCTATGTTTCTATGTTCCCCAACCCTCTTCTCTCCTAAGCTGCCACATAATGTTTCTTACGCATGCGCAAGCAAACATAAAAATTAACTGCAGTTGCACATCTGGCCTAGGAATAAGGGCAAATAGGTCCGAGCCCTCCTTCTGTTTGTTTTTTTTTCTCTTATGGTTTTTGTTTTGTTTTTATTGTGCAATTTGGGTTTGGAAATTGCACAAGCTAAACTGTGGATAGATATTGCAGCGATCAACCTTCTGTGTTCCATGTTTGCTCTTAGCTAAACCTGTAGCAAATCTCAGTTGCCACCGGTGGCTTGTGCAGTCCATCCTCCTGAATGTCAAAGTCCTCAGGGAGTCAGTGGGATTTTAAAACCCCATGGCTCAAGCCGTGGTTGATTGGGGAGGGTATGGTAGTGACTGTATAATAACTGTTGACATTACCATGTAACATACATGTAATAAGTAGGTATTTTCATTGTAACGGTTATTACTATGTAGTTACATGGTAATTATTTCCATAATTACAAGGTAATACCAGCCAAGTTAGAATGTTTGGGTATCATTTAATGTTTCAGAGTGCAGGTTACATGGGAGTTATCTGGGAATGACTGTATAATTACAGGGTAACTATTGGTTAGGATTACTCAGAATCTGTCTGATGGAATTGGAATTCAGGATTTTGGAATTGATACTGAAGCCAAAAATTTGGGTTCCAAAAAACCTTTGTTGGATGTGGAATCCCATTCTGAGATTCTGCATCCTAAGACCCTCTCACCAAGTAAAGGAGCCTTCTCCTGTCCACTTACCTGAATTTCTGGGTTGCTGCTGCTCAGTTAGTTGGGGTCCCTGGCGGCTCAGGCAATGGTCTGGTGATGACTGCTGCAGTGAAGTGATTAAAGTGAAGCAGTCCTCTTGTCCTTCGGATGTCCAGTGTGTCCTCTCTTAAATCCATTAATCCACAAGACTACTAATGGATTGAACAACTGACCTCCTCAAGCCTTTGTCTAACTCCGCTCCAGTAAAAATAGCATCACCCCTCCACACCAACTCCAAACCCCAACCAACACATTCCAATAATGTGTGCCCTCCCATCCCCCGTCTCTGACCCATTCAGTAAAATTTTAAGTACTAAGTGTTATTGTGGCACTGCCACCAGTCTGAACTTTGGTGTCCCCTGCTTTACTGTCCAGCCCGACCCACTGCCTCCATGATGGTGGACTCCAACCTGATATCTCTCTCTCCTCCATCACCAACTCTTGTATTAGCTACTAGCGATTCTAACTGAATACCTGCCAAAAGCCCGTGTTGTCCTACGACTTTGACATGGCGGCCAACCTAAGAAAGCCCTGGGGTTAGCCACCACCAGATGCCTTCCTAACTAACATCTAGTAGTGGCTAACCCCAGGGCTGTCTTTAATCCAGCCACCACTTCAGATCATAGGACAACACTGGGGCTTCTGGCCTGGGAGGTACTCTGCAGAGGTTCTATGACAACAGTGGGACTTGCTGCAGAACTTAGACCCAAATTGCCACAAGGAAATTGAGGCTTTGAGTATAGGCTGAGAATGACAAGGTATGTATTGCATTGTCTTGGGACTCCACAGTGTACTGCTGTCATTGTCTCGGCCAGATACCAAGTCAAAACCCTAAGGCAAAAGAAATTTAGAATGCTCAGAGTGAGCAAACTAAAGCAGCAGTTTCAAGGAAGAGTAATACTGTATAAGAGTTTCTGTATCGTAACGTTTATGTATTTCTCTGTCCTTTATTGTTTCTTAGCAAGGATATTTGTATGTAAACACAATTCTTGTCCCTTGAGACTGTCGCCATGGCTGCCTATTCCGCACCTGACATTATAATTAGTAATAGTAATATCACAGTACGATATCTGACATACAGATTTAGTCTTTGCCGTATTGGTCCTTGTAAGAACAGATACAGAAGCAAATGATTTGATAACCTTTTGTTGGACCAACATAGATGTAACAAAAAAGACAAAGTGCTAGTTTTTGGACCACCCAGTCCTTCCTCAGAAGTGTAATGGCAGTTATTTAGAAAATCCCACACTTTAAACACCCAGATCATGCAGAAAAAAAAACCCAGAAAAAATTCCCATTGGTTTAAAAAACTCATTTAAAAAATAAAACAAGACACATCAGAGAATCTGAAAAAATACAGTTTAGTTCAGCTGAAAAAGCCTAAAGGTCAGATGTGCGTAGAGTGTAGCATCATGCGAGGAGTGCACTGCACATAAATTAAAGTGACTTAGAGATACAGTACCTTCAGAGTAAGATAAGGACATTTGGAGCATAGATCTGTATAGCTCAATTATGAGTGCAGTTTATGAAGAACAAACCCCACTTGGATTTTCATAATTGTAAGTTAAAAATAAGTCTGAATGAGGGAGGAGAGTTAGAAAAGCTAATTGACAAAAGGGGAGAGAGAGATATCAGGACGGCACCCACCTGTAGTACTGTAGCCCAGTTCTGGAGTCTGCACCAGAGAAAGAACAGGGATAAGCTGGAATCTGTGCAGCGATAGGTCACCAAGATAATCCAAGACCAATAAAGCAGATACTATGAGGAATAGCTGGAGACCCTAAACATTTACTCACCAGTGGAAAGAAGGGAGAGTGTCCACATGATATAGGCACACAAGTTCCTGAGGGGAATTCATAGAGAGAACTGTGAAGATCTAATGAACAGGAACAGAAGCAAAGTCATGAGGGGACACACATGGAGGCTAGATGGTGGAAACTTCAGGAAGGACGTGAGGAAGTACTACTTCACTAAGAAGGTGGTGGAGCCATGGAACTTATTACCATAAGATGTAATGAGGGCAGGTTTTATAAATGGGTTCAATTCAGACATGTCTTGGATAGGTCTAAAGGGCTGATAAATCCAGGAAGAGGAGCTAGAGAGGTGGGCGGAAGGGTTGGGGGTAGAGAGGAAGGGTTGGGACAGAAACCCCCTTTAAGACATTAGGTCAGAGGGATGGGTAGAGAATTCTTTATGGGCAGACTGGATGGACCAATATCTGCCAGCAACGTCTATGCTTCTAAAACACTCCTTGTAAGGGTTGGGAATTCTCTTGGAGGGAAGGGGTTAAGTCCGTGTTTAGCCTGGCCTCAGCCTGACTGCCGCAGAAAGGGTTATGTGTTGTTTTTTTTTTTTTGCACCACTGTCCTATCCTTAGCGATCTGGCTTGCTCATTTACTGATAGGCCAGGCCTTCACTGGAATTGAGCACAGCTTGGCTACCGCAGCCATTGTGCACACATCACTGTGTTTGTGTTGCATACCCAGAGTCTGTATCTAATTCAGCCAAGCTCCTCTCCAGACGCACACTTTTTTGGTAGTTACTGTAGGAGTCTATGTGCATGAGCTCATTTGACCCCTTTTACACAGTTACATCATGCTTTGGCAAAGTCTGCTCCCCGCCTCTAACCCACACACAAAGCTCTCGTTGAAGTGCTTCAGTCTCGGAAAGAGCAATGAGAGAAGTCCAAACATTGTTTGTCCTGCTGTCTGGGTTCTCAAACCATGCAACACAGTAACATTCGCTGATGTACTGCTCCAGTATTTGAACCGCATAAGTGTGGGGCGTGGTTTTTAACATTAACATTTTGTCCACTGAATCCAGGTAGGAGGTTGACAAAAGGCATTTCATCCCCAGCATTAAGCTTTGATCAAATGTGTTTTGTCCACAGAATGAAGTTAGCAGTCTGACAAAATGCATTTTATCCACAGAATGAATTAAGGAAATGACAAAATGCTTTAAATGGTGGAGTTTGACAGAAGACCTTTTGTTCAGCATATCTGCCCCACAATCACCCCACACCCTGGCACATAAGTACCCCACTCCAGTAACAGTCTGATAGCTACCTAGTATTCTACCCCACAACTAACCCACACCCGAGTCCCTTCTCTATAACTACTCACCTCGGTATCTGCTAAAGAAGGGCCTCACACCCCAGTATCTACTATGCAATTGCCACTTACTCCTGTATCTGGTGCTTAATTGCCCCACACCCTAGTATCTACCCCAGTCCTACCAACCCACCCTAGGATCTGCCCCACAACTTTCCCATACCCGGGTATCTGCCTTACAACTATATCATATCCAATTATCTGTCTCTACAACCATCCACACATCAGTATCTACCCCCACAATATCCCACCCTGGTATCTGCCCCAACTACCCCCACACCCTAGTATATGCTATCCAACTACCTCTCATCCGCACATCTGCCACACAACTGCCCCAAACTTCAGCATCTACCCTTCTCCAGTAGCTACCCCTCAACACACCTAGACTCAGTATCTGTTCAGTAACTGCCCTATGGATTTCTATTTGACCCAAAACCATCATTACAATGCAGTATTTTCCCAATAACTTACCACACCCTGATATTTGTCACATAGCTATACAACTACCCCATATTCTAGTATCTGCGATCAGCTACCCTATACCCCAGTTTCTGCCCCACAACTCCTTAATAGTATCTGTCTACAAGTACCCCATACCAATTTCTGACCCACAACTATCACCCATTTTAGCATTTACTCCTCAACAACTCCAGAACCCATTATTTGCCCAGGAATAGTCCTCACACATCCAAGCAGTACTTTGGAGGCCTATAATGAGGGGTGAGGGGCAACTGGGCAGATACTGGAGTTCGGGATGATTGTTGGCAGGTACTGGAGTATAGGGTAGCTGTGGGGTACGAACTAGGGAAAAGGGTAGTTGTGGGGCAGACACTGAGGTACGATATTGTTGTGGGGCTGATACTGAGCTTTGGTGGTGGTTCTGGGGCAGATATTGTGGTATGGGGTAATTGTGGGGCAGATACTGGAGTATGGCGGTTACCTATCCCTCAACTATCCCACATCCAGATATTAGGCTCCACTTCTGAATATCAGGCAGGATCTACATCAAACCCCATAAGACTCACAATAAAACCCCAGTATCTGCCCCACACCTCAGTCGTGCTAGTGGGTTGAGGCAGATACATGGGTTTGGTTGTGTTTGTGGGAAACATATAAAGTTAATGGTTTTGAGGCAGAACATGGGGTATGGGGCAGTTTTAGAGAGTGCAGGGATATGGGGTACTTGCGGTCAGATAGCGAGAGGAAAGCAAGAGAAGGGCTAGCGAGGATAAGTACGGTGGCAGGGGAGACTGCGTAGAAGAGGATCAAGAAAAAGCAGACATCCTGAACAGGTATTTCTACTCAGTCTTTGGGAGGGGAAGTACCACCAGGGAGGAGCAGTGACAAAAGAAGGAGGGAGGTGGACACAAGTCCATTTTCAGAGGAGAGTCCTGAAGGGACCTGAAGCTCTGAATGTGAACAAGGGTATTGGACTGGATGAGATACACCCAAGGGTTTTAAAGGAACTTGGGAAAGTGCTAGCCACTACAGTGTTGGCTTATTCAATAGCTCACTGGAAACAGGCATGGTTCCAGAGGACTGGAGGAGAGCAGACATGGTCCCTCTCCATAAGAGCAGCAGCAGCAGAGAGGAAGCTAGCAATGATAGTTTGGTCAGGCCCACGTCAGTAGTGGAGAAATGAGTGGAAATCCTGTTAAAGGAAAGGTTGGTAGAGTATCTTGAATCCAATAGGCTACAAGACCAAAGGCAGCATGGATTCATGGGGGTGGTCATGCCAGACAAATCTGACTGATTTCTTCAGCTGGGTGACCAAGGAAATAGATCAGAGGAGGGCAGTGGACATGGCCTATCTGGACTTCTTTATCAAGGCCTTCGACACTGTGCTGTACAGGAGGCTGATAAAGAAATCAAGCAGCCAAGGGGTGAAATCCAAAGTAGTGAACCAGATAAGGAACTGGTTAATAGACAGGAAATGGAGGGTGGTGGTTAACAGCACTCACTGTAACGATGACTCGGGTCACTCAGGTCAGCCGGGGAGAGGAGGATCGAGCATCCCAGTGGACACTCTCCTCCTCCAGGGAGGGAGGGCAGACTACGCTGCTTCAACACTGCAACCTAGGTGACCATGGGTGGTAGTGCAGGTTGGAGCAGCAGTTTCGGGTGAGGGAACGCTCCCTGGTGGAAGATGTCAGCATGTCCTCCAATGTGCACATGTCTGGCTATCACCTCCATGGAGCATCTGTGGGGTGGGGCAACCAAAAGAAGAACACTGCAAAAATTCCACTGGTGGCTGGATGCTGACCGGCAGATCCTGGCAGACCTCGCACCACCTACTGGGCAATGGGAACATTGGACTTAGCGTAGCACTGGAGGTGGGTTTGGGGATCCCCTAGAAGGCCCAGCCACAGGGGGGGAATCTGTGGAGGACTCGAAGGCACCAAAGGTAAGTCCCAGAGAGAGTGGGTGATGAGCTTGGGAGATCTGTGAGGGCTGAAGGTGGCTTATCTGTGGAGTGGGAGAAACAAATAAACAAAAGAAAAGATGACACTAAAATCTGTAATAGGGTAGACACTCTGGAGGGGGTCTAGAGAATGCATAGGGACCTTGGGAAACTCGAGGAGTGGTCAGGAGCATGGCAGTAGGGGTTCAGTGCCAAAATGCAATTTTGTGCACCTGAGGCATAGGAATCCATGAGCTGAGTGTAGGACGGGGTGGAGGTACAAGCAGTCATTATGTAGGAAAGGGACCTTGGGGTTTTCATATCTGATTACCCCAAAGAGGCAGGTCAGTGTGACAATGCAGTGGACAGGGCCAGTGGGATGCTGGGATGCATAGGGACAGGTATCTTTAGCAGGAGCAGGGAGGGGGGTGTTGCCACTATATCGCTTGCTGACGAGACCCCACATAAAGTACTGTGTCCAGTTCTGGAGGCTGCACCTCAGACAGAACATGAACAGAGTGGAGGCAGTCCAGAAGAGGGCTACTAAAATGGTTCAGAAGTTGCACCAAAAGCTCTATGAGGAGAGACTGAGGGATCTCAAGATGTACACCTTGGAGGACAGGAGAGCGAAGGGGACATGACAGAGACCTACAAATGCCTCATGATGATGAACAGGCTGCAGGAGGGGAGTCTCTTTCAAATAAGGAAAAGCACCAGGCCAGGTAGCATGCGATGAAGCTAGAGGGGGCGGGATGTTTAAGAAGGATGTGAGGAAGTACTGCTTCACTGAAGAATGGTGAACACCTGGAACAGACTGCCAGTGGAAGTGGTGGAGGTGAAAATAGTGGGGGTCTTCAAGCATACAGAGGATAGACACAAGGGAATATTATACAATGGCAAGAAAATTTCCTGGACTCTGATTGGCCAGTGTGTCCCTGGCACAGCGAGGTTATCCCAGCACAACCTCACTGTATTGATGCCATTGCCATTGATTTCTCACATCTCCCCTTCGGAAACAGACATATTGCCACACTAAAAATTTGCTGAAAATATTTTTTAAATGTTTTTTATTTTGTATAACAATGAGACATTGTATAATAGCAATAATGCTCTCCAAGGTGTGGGTTGTGCTGGGATAACCTCACTTCTGGGACACTGGATGCACTCGGCCTGTGGCCTCATGCCCAACCACCCAGGCATTAGGTTATCCCAGCACAACCCACACCCTGTCATGCATTATTGCTTAATTAGTAAACAGGCAGGGAGAAGGGAGGGTCGCTGGAGACCAGTTAGAGTCTGCAGAGACAGACTAGCCAGGGATCATCTGGGCAGACTGGGTGGGTCAAGCAGTCCTTTTCTTTTTTTTTTTTTAATTTACATTTTTGTAGGTTTTTCCATTTTCACCCATCCCTGCCCTTGCATGTCTGGGGTATTGACGTACACATGTGGAGGTACGAGCACACCAGGCACTGCAGAGCACCCCACCCTACTAACCACCCCCTTCCCCACCTACGTCACCATTGGACCTCCACCTGGTGGTAGCCGGGACCTACAGGAGGTGGCGTCCACCCAGAAGGAGAGCTTCCAAGGGGCTCAATCTGTACCCCAGCCAGCTCCCAGATGACCGAGATCATTCCTAATTCTGGGTCGCTGGCATGATGTAAGGTAAGGCTAGATACCTCAATCGTCTGTGCCACCGGGCCAGCAAAGCAGTCCTTTTCTGCTGACAAATTCCGTTTCTATGTTTCTATACTGGAGTTATTCACCATGCACTGTAAACCTTTTTTTTTTTTTTCTTTGACCCCACTCTCCCTACTCTGAGACTGCCCAGAAATGCTCTGCACTCTCCTTGTGCAAATATGAGAGACAGGTTACCAAATTCAATTCAAAGAGCAATAGATTTATCGGTACAGTAAGTTAAATACAATTCCTTCTCTGTGTGTGTGGAGTAAGTACTTCCACCTTCCAGACTCACTCCCCAGCACTTCGACCAGGGTGTGGTCTTCCTTAGGGGGTGGAGTTAGTTTGGCTGTGCCTCTCTTAAATATCCACCATTCATCAACACTTGGGCTCCCACTTTGTCGGATACATGTATTGCAGGTTTCTGCTTATAAGTGTATCTGGGAGGATATGAACCTGCCACTATTCAAATCATACAAAATATACAAAAACAGTTTATCTACTACAAAATACTCTAGTAAAGTTCCAAGGAGCATTAGACATACCTGTAATGCTTATTATACATGGCAGAAACATTTTATAATCTATTTTATGTCAATAGTTTACATATTAATAGTTCATGTTTTTAAATGTTTCTGTTTCACTAATAAATTGTTGTAAACAAAATCCGATACTACTCTATATTCTAGTATGAATGCATTTAACAGAAATAAAAACAAAATAGCATTAAGCCACTGATAACTTATCATACTACTTTGGATATTTTCTTTAAAATCCAAATACCATTTCTTACTCTTTAGACATCTCTACTTGGGACATTTCCAACTGCACTGTCGAGTTCCAAACGGTCAAGTGGCCGAGACAGTGATCACTCCCTTATTCCATTTCTTTTTCAAATTCAGGGGGATCCACCAGTCCACGGTCAAATGGGTTCCATTAAAGAACTAGAGACAGAAGAAAGAGACAATCCATTATGAGTAATTACTTTCAGCACATTTTACCTTTTCTTCAAAACTGGTTTTAAATCCCACTCAGTGTTCAGGCATTTAGGCTGTAGGCTGTCTAGGTGAAAATCAAAAACTACTTTCTGAAGTAACTTATTCTGTCCCCCAGGGTTTCTTCCTACTTGTTCAATGGCCATGAATCTAGTGCATTCTGTTTTGTTATTGTGCCTTTCAGCATTGTGCCTCCCCAGTATTTTATTTATCAGACCTGCCTTGATGTTTCGGATATGCTCCTATATTCTTTCTGTCGGCTATTGGAACTATGTATGAGACTGCTGTGAGCTTTGATCTCCCATCCAACAGTACCGTTCATTTTAAGGAGGAGAAAACAGTATCTGCGCACATGTGGGGCTGGAAAATCGCATTTCACAGTTGTTTTAGCGTGCCTCTCAGATGGGACAAAATTAAAACCCATGGTTGTTTTCAAACACAAGACATACCCTAAAGAAAAGATGCTGTCCGGCGTTAAGGTTGAAGTTCACCAGAAAGAGTGGATGGAGGAAGTGCTTGTTAACAAATGGTTAACTGAGATGTGGGCTAAAAGGCCTGGGCTCTCGTTAATAAAAAATAGTCTATTGGTGTGGGATATGTTCAGAGGGCACCTGGCGGACTCTGTAAAAGTTAACTTGCAGAGACAAAAGACTTATCAAGCGGTGATACCGGGTGGCTGTACAGCATTTTTGCAGCCACTCGATGTAAGTTTGAATAAATCGTTCAAGTCAAAAATGAGAGATCTGCGGAGGCATTGGAAGATTCCGGGGGAGAAGGAGTTTATGGCAGGTGGGAACATCAAAAAGTCATGTCTCAGTCTTGTTTGCCAGTGGATGAGAGATGCCTGGGACTCCATATCCTCTGAGGCAGGCATTAAGTCTTTCAACAAGCGCAGCATTTCTAATGCCATGGGCGGTACAGAGGACCACCTTTTGTATAGTGACCTCGTTGCTGACACTGAGGGGCCACCAGAAACAAATACAGAAGAATTTCACCTTTACTTAATTTGATATTGTAATCACCAGGCATTGTTGAAATATTTATCGGAGTCATGCGATTTGTCTTTTTACTAACTGTATAGCATTTGTTGTATTTTCTGTCTATTCCTGTAACTTGATTGTATGTTGTTGTACAGACGTGGAACCTTTGTAAAAGAGCATTTGCTCAAAGGTGTTTTCCGAACTATTGAAATAAATAAATAAATAAATAAATAGAAGAGGGGGACATATCGTCAAATGAGCTTAAAGACATATATGACGATGTGCCTCTGTGTCATGTTCAGCTGCACGCCTTGTTTAATTCAGACAATGAAGCTGATGGCGAGTTTTGGGGGTTTGAATGAAGCGGTGTGAATGCATAACTGAGTTTTCTATAATTTATTTTTTTCTCCATGACTTGCTCTACATTTATTTTCAGTTTTTTTCTCCACAGCTCTGCAGCCCCAAAACAGCAACCTGACCAGACATGGATTCTAGAAGTGCCCTATGCCTGTGAAGCACAGAAGTTGCTTACATTTAAAATGTTTTTTTTTTTACTTTGATAAAAAAAAAAAAAAATCAAAACATTAAACATTAAATGATGCCATACAATGAGTTGGGACTATTTTTTTTTTGGGGGGGGCTTTTTTGTTAGTGACAGAAGCATAATTTAGCAGGCCAATTTATACGCTGGTCCATGAGAAGTCAGCCAGCTAATACACGCATATAATACCTCCAACTTATATGCGGACTGACTTATATGTGGGTATATATGGTACTCCCTGGAGGAGAGAAGGGAGAGAGGGGATATGATACAAGTACCTTACAGGGAGGAACAGGGTGCAGGAATACACTATTTTCCAGTGAAAAAGATGTTCCAGGACTAGAGGGCATGGGATGAAGTTGGAGGGAGGACGATTCAGAGGAAACGTGAGGAAGAATTTCTTCACAGAAATGGTGGCGGGCAAGTGGAACACCCAGCCAGAGGAAAGGGTGGGGGCTGAAACAATTACAGGATTTAAGAATGCATGGGATAGACGTAAGGGAATTCTGGAGGTCGGGGGTAACAGGGAACAGACTTCTAGAAAAACGTAAAGGGAACTTACAAGCTCAAATTGGCAGACTGGGTGGGCCATAGGCCTTTATCTGCCGACAACGTCTACGTATCTATGACGCATACAATTTCATAATCCTGGGCATGCTATAAATTATCTCACTCCCTTGCAGACCGCTACCTTATAGGACTAGCAGAAACTCCTGCAGAAAGGCTGTTCGGGCAGCAAAATTGCAATATTTCAAGGTCAACCTGTAGAAAAACCTGAACGCCCCCCTTCAGAGTTCTGGAAGGTAATTCACTCTATTTTCAATCCTCCCACCCAGTCTGGCCCCTCTGTCCTTCTGGTACATGGTTCACCTGTGTCTGACCCCTCCTCTGTTGCTTCTCACTTCAATGAGTTCTTCACCACTTATGTGCTCTCCCTTCCACTCCTCCTCCGGCCACCATTTCTTCACACCACGTTCCCTCTCCCCTCCCTTTCCAGGGCTTCCTTTTCTCCCCTGTTACTACCCAGAAGACCCTGACTGCCCTTCACTTCATGAACCCGTGCAAGTCTAGCCATGATGGGCTGCATCCTAAACTCCTTCATATCTCCGCTCCTGCCTTTGCATCTCCTCTGACACACCTCCTCAACCTCTCCTTCCCCCTCAGTGCTGTCCCACAGTCCTGGAAGCTGTTCAAAGTTTCACCACTCCACAAAGTGGGGGACCCTTCCTCCCCTGGTAACTACTGGCCAGTCTCACTCCTCCGCCCCTAGACTCCTCGATTTCCTCCCCTTCTCTGATTTCCTCTCCCCGTTCCAGTCTGGCTTCCAGAAGGATAACTCCACCGTCTCCTCGCTGCTGCATGTAATTGATTCTGTCCTCTCAAGGATGGATCAGGGGGACATCATGGCAGCTAACTTCATTGATCTGACGAAGGCCTTCGACTCAATATCCCACCCTCTCTGCTTAGTTTAGCTGAGTTCTTCAGGCCTCTCAACTCCCGCTGTCGACTGGTTCCATTCTTTCCTCATGGATCCTCTACAGTCGGTACAGATTGGTAACAGCCTGTCACCCCCTCTCTTTCCATCCAGGTGGGGATCCCACAGGGCTCCATCCTGGGTCCCATACTCTTCTCCATCTTCCTCAATGAGCTCCCCTCGGCCTGTGCCAACTCGCATATCCACATGTATGCAGATGACACAGTCACATACATTTCTGGTCCCTCCACTTCGGCTGTGAAAGGTCTTCTCCAGCAAGACTTCCTCAGTGTCCTGTGCTGGTTCCAATCCAACCAGCTCTGAGTCAACACAAAAAAAAACTGTGTCCATGACCTTTGGCACCAGCCAAAAACTGGCCAGACTCTCATCCCTGCCCATCTTCTCCAGCTTGGATGACTTCCCTCTAGAAGTGGTTCCTTCCTTCAAGTACTTCAGTGTGTGGCTTGACAACAAGCTTGACTTCACTGCCCACGTCGTTGCCATCCATGCCAAGTTCCAACATAAACTTGGTACCTTGTACCACAGTAAAAATTGTCTGTATCCAGAGGCCTGCCAAGAGCATGTCACCAAAATGGTGCTCCCGGTCTTTGACTATGTGGACATGATCTATTGCTCCACCCGGCCCTACACCTCCCTGGCCAGACTGGATACCCTCTGTATCTCCTTCTGTCACTTTGCTACCAACTACCTCTCCTAAACCGATCACTGTTCACTCTACTCATCCTTATCCATTCTCCTTCTTCCCTCGTGTTGCCAGACTTACTGTGCCTCCTTTATATCTAAATACTGAAACATAGAAACAGCTAGAAACAAAGAAGGTGATGGCAGATAAGGACCACTTGGCCCACCTAGTCTGCCCATTTTCCCTACCTACTGAAAAACCGCCGACCCTACTTGATCTCTGACTTTAGCCCCCCCCCCATCTTTACCACTAAGGTTCCCTTATGCCTGTCACATGCATTCTTGAATCCCATTACAGTTTTTGCCCCCACCACCTCCACTGGGGAGGTTTGGGTCCCTTCCCTCCTACCTCTCATCACTCCTCTCCCTTGTCCCCTCTACCCCCCTGCTCCCTCTGCTCCAGGGATCCTCACACCTTTGCTATACCACATCCCCGCACCTTTGCCGGGCAATCAGCCTTCTTCTATCGTCTTCCCTCAACTTGGAACCAGCTGTCTTCCTTTCTCTACTTCACCTACTCCCCTGGCTCCCTCAGGTATCAGTGGAGACTTCTTTCCTACCCCCTTGCTCCTGTTTTCCTCCCCCTAACAGTTCCCTGTACATTTGTCTGCAATGCTCAATTTGTCATTTTGCCATGTTTGTTGATTGTGTGCTTTCTCTGATCACATTGTGTTTCTCTGACTTTGCACCTTATTGTACCTCCGAATTGTGTCTGTGCTGTGTATGTTATATCCTCTGTTCCCCACCCCCGGGTCACATCTGGAAATGAGCCTTGGCTCAGTGTGCCTTTCCTGGTCACCAGTTTTCAAATAAATAAATAAATCTGCATACTAAAACCATATTGCACAGTACATGATCATTACACCATCCAGGACCTATATACACAAGCATTTGTCAACGCCAAATGTTCACCGCTGGTATTGCTGTTGTACCGGGTCTTGCTTTTACACACTTTTACTATATATTTACCCAGCATAGAGCAGATGAGATGCAATATCTCATTTTCAGTGGTGTCCTATTTTTACACATTGTTAGACTGTAATTACCCAGGATAGGGCAGCTGAGAGGCAATATTCTACTTTTAAGTGGGCTCCCCCATTTTGACCCCAAATGTCCAACCGTCTTTTTATGACCTGACATTATTATCAAGACAGGTGGAATTTTTTAAATACCATCTGAAAGGCAATTTCACTGTGCAACTGTGGAAACAAATTTCGGAAGTGATTTTAGAAATGATACCTGCCATGTTCAGGAGGTAAGGTAACACAAGGGATATGTTGAATCAGGGGCCAAAATCTGCAAAAAATAAAGTTATGAGTAAATGTTGGAACAATTCATTTCCTCATAACTTAGGTGATTTTTCATATTTTACCCCAAATTTTCAACATAATCTTTTTATGACCATTCCTTCTGAGCATGACAGATGTCTTTTATAAAACAATGGCTGAAATGTCATTTGGCGCCACAACTGTTAAAACACATTTTGGGTAGGATTTGAGAAATGACAACTATCACATTCGTGAGGTGATGTGAAAAAATGACAATGTTGAAAAGTTGGAGTCAAAATATTGAAAATTACCATAGTTGCGAATGTGCATTTAAAAACTGCAATGTAGACTCATAACTTTGTTGTTTTCTCCTATTTTAACCCTAATTTTTCAACATAGCCTTCTTACGTGGCTCAGTTGGTAGCACATCCGCCTCTGGACCAGAAGGTCGTGGGTTCTCTCCCCACACCGGGATTGGACTTGCACCTAAAAAATCGCTGGCATCTGAGTGCAGTATTGGGGGGTGCTGTACTGCTGGGGTGTGCCGTCCTTCGGATGAGACGTTAAACCGAGGTCCCTTCTACCCATCCTGGTGTTGTCCTGGTGGGTGTCCAGGTGGAAGTAAAAGAACCCAGGGCACTCTTTGCAAAAAGTAGGGAACATTCCCGGTGTCCTGGCCAACATTCTCCTTCCCATAAGCCGGTTCATGCAATTATCCAGGCTGTGTGTAGGTGATGATGTGCGATATGGCTGCCACCACACATTCAGTCACTTCACTACCAGTCTAGCATTGCTTGTAAAGCGCTTTGGATGTAAGAAAAGCGCTATATAAATGCAGATTCTTCTTCTTCTACGACCCCACACAGCCTTCTTATGAGCCCACCTCATGAACAAGGGAGGAGAAAATTTTCCAATCCTGACCAAAAGGGGATTTTGCACCACAAGTGTGAAAACACATTTTGGCCCAAGGGGAAAAACCAACAAAAAACGCAGGCTGCCCACAATGATGCGCGATGCCCGCCCTTGGCCCAGATTGCTCCCTCCGGCTCTCCCTCCGCCGACTAATTCCAGTGTCTGCGGCTCCAGCTGGCCTCGAACCCTGCCCAGGGGGGGAACCAGGAAGGCAATGTCGGTGGGTACCCCACCAACACCTTGTCCCGTCTCTGACAGGTCTGCCTGGTGCCGTTGCCCTGTCCTGAGGAATAAGCCAGGGGGGGTCTGCAGGGGAAGGTAAGTCCGGGGGAGTGGGGTAGGGATCAGGAGCTCGGGCTGAGGAGGGGGGTGGCTTGCAACAAAAAAAAAATTGGGGTCAAAAATATTCAAAAATAACCAAGTTATGCCAGTTAGTTCAAAACACCTTTGAAAAACATTGAACCACATGCCTGATATCCTCAGTTTGCAGTCCAGCATTGAAGAGTGAAGACGTGCCTGTGGTCCAGAGAGGATTATGGCTTTTTGACCCCTGGTATGTATGTAAATAAGGGCTTAGGGGAGTGTGGTGTGGTAGGTGCTGAGTGGGAGGGGAGGGTCAGGGGACAAATGGCGACTAAAGCAACAGACATTGATGGATGATTTTCTTTTCTACAGAGTAAATGTTAAACAAAACCTACAAGAGGTGATTTTCTTTATTGCAGGTGGCAACTCTGGGGATTGGGTACCTCCAGTGTTGGTGTTACGTTTTTGAGGGTGTGTGTGGGGTGGTGGGTGCTGAGTTGTAAGGTCGAGTGAGGGACAGTAACGGCAATGGCAGCAACAGACATCATTGGATGGTTTTCTTTCTTGCAGGGGTGGTTTTCAGCAGGCTGATCTTAACAGATCAGCTGTGCTTGCTGGGCGGCTTTATGTAGATCAAAGGAAAGAGTCGCCCTATAATTGGGTCGGCTGTCTCCTTTGAATTACATGAAGCTTCTGTCCGGCGACCCAGAACAGTGTCGTAATCAGTCTGGCTGATGATTGGTGTGACACTGGTGAGCCCCTTTGTAGACTGTCCTGCACTGGACTGACCGTGTCACAACCTTTAAAAGCCACTTTCCTCACAAAATGTTCGCTGTACATGCATACATGGCGAATATAAAAAGTTGTCTTTCAAAGGGATTACTAAAAATAGAAACGTAGAAAATGACAGCAGAAGAAGACCATTGCTCTATCAAATCTGCCTATCAAATCCTAACAAACCTGGGACCTATTGTCCATACAGTGTCCTAACCCACACTGTCCACCCCCATACTCCCCACCGTATCACTGTGACCCTAAGCAATCACTAAGCCCTTCACTCTGTCCCAGACATGTTTGAAACCATTGATAGTTCTGGTGCCCACCTCACCAGCTGACAGATTGCTCCGTGACTCCACCACCCTTTCTGTAAAACAAAACTTTCTCATGTTCCTCTTGAACCTCCCCCCATCGAGAGTTTCCACATGTGCCACTGTACTCTTGATCCACTACTCATGCTAAACAGATCCTCACTGTTTGTCTTGTTCATTCTTTTCAGGAACTTGAAGAAGTCTGCCATATCACCCCTCTCATCTGGCCTCCGGAGAGTACAAGTTCAGTGTGCTGAGCCGATCTTCGTAAAACTGGCCCTGCAGGCCCCGAATAATTTTGGTCACCCTACACTGCACTGTCTCCAGCCTGTCTTTATCTTTCCTCAGGTGAGGACTCCAGAACTGGGCACAGTACTCCAAGTGGGGCCCCACCAATGATCTATGGAGAGATAGTAATACCTCCTCCTTTCTGCTGTAAGTACCTCATCCTATACACTCCAGCATCCTGTTTGCCTTACTGTAGACCTTGTTAGAGTGGCTTGATTATGTTAGGGAGTCACTGAATATGATCCCTGTGCCTCGTTCCTCCGAGTTTCATGCCCAGCTTTACCCCTTCCCCCATCTAGTACTCTGTCCTGGTGTTCTTGTTCCCTATGTGCATCACGTCGCACTTTTTGGCATTGAGTTTGAACTGCCAAAACTTTGACAAACTTTCTAGCCTTTGAAAGTCTCTTTGCATCTCCCCATCCTCCTCCTCGCTGTTAGGGTCAGACCGGACATTACCTGTTTCAAGATTAAAAGAGAGGGACCCACCACCGAATGTCGGGCTGTAAGCAGAGAAAGCTTGAATTCTAGGGACATGGATATGTTGTTCATCCACACTTATTGGCAGGTATCCTTGACGCTTTAAATCTTGTCAGAAGGTCTTCAAGCTGGCTTCTCCCACCCACCCGGGTGGTAAAACTCTTGGCTCCGCCCCATGACATCAGATCTTCCTTACCGCTTGGAAGCTCAGGTTCCCTCCTTAACGCTCTGTGTATAAGACTGGTTCCTAATTCTTTGGTTTACCCGAAATAAAGTTTAAGGTTTTCAAGACTTCGGTCAAATATTTCCCTCGTGGCTGCGATGGACAAATCGACTCCCGGTTTCCGGAGGTGCCCATGCGGTCAGAAGATGTCTCGGACGGATCCGCACTCACGATGCGTCTCTACTGCTTGGGCCTTGAGCGACGATCCGCAGGCTTGGCGACCTGTGCTCTTCTTTTCGCCCACGCCCTGAAGACCGTACGTCTGTCTGCAACTTGGGCGACTAAAATTATCCTCCTGTAAAGTCTAAGGAGGCCCGTTGATGTTTCCACGGTGGCGGCTCAGTGGAACAACTGAGCAGATGATCGCCTGAGGAGGAGGCGCGAGGTCGCATCTTCATCTTCCTCGGTCAGCAGCCTTTATCCCGCCTCCTGGGATCCTCCTATTCAGCTTCTTTTAAGGAGCTCTGTCTGTCCCTCTCCACTAAGTGAGAGGGACCAACATCTTCAGGGCCTTCCTCTCGGTCCAAGAAGAAGGACCACAAAGGTAAGTCCCTCCATTGACGCTCTTGGGAGCAGGAGAGGTTCCTCTCACCGAGTAGTCGACCATCGACTTCGGTCGATCCTTCGGCTTCGGCCACTGGCTTCACGGTGTCCCCGTCAGGTCAGTTGACTGAGACTCCCATCGACGCAGTCAAGATTTTTCTCGACCCATTGGACGGGCTGTTGACCGGTGAAGCTGAAAACCCTCACTCCCCGGTTCCCCCGGCAGTGGTTGAGGTGTCCGTGGACTTGCCTGTGCCTCCGGTTCCAGAGTCCACAGTTGATCCCTCCGAGCCGAGGGGAGAGCGGGTTTCCCTCGCCCTACCTCTGTACCCTCCTCGGAAAAGCCGAGGTTCGCGGTCTCGGTCTCGGACTTCTTCTCGGTCCAGCAGATCCCGCCGTCATAGGCGGTCTCGGTCTCGGCACCGTGGCAAGCGGCGTCGCCGCTCGTCCTCGTCTTCCTCCTCGGATGAGGGGAGGCTTCGACGCAAGTTGCGTTGATGATACGAGGACCACATGTGGCAACAGCTTCTTCTGTCTGGGAGCAAGCCGATGTCGTCGCCTTCCCCGGCTATCAAGTGGCTGTCACCGGAGCGGCCGAAGCAACCCCTCACCTTAGCCTAGGCGCCTGCTTCCAGGCCTGTTGCTCGGCCGAAACCGGCTGCCCAACCGATTCCGGTGGAACCTCCGCCTCCACAGCCATTGTTTGGGGCTCCGACCAAGAATTCTTGGTCGGCCCAGGGTCTGCCCCATAGGCTGTCTGTCACCCTCACTCCCGATCACCCTCAGCAGGTGGAGGGTGGCTCAGGCCCAAGGCAGCTCTTTGCAGACTCCTCTGAGTCCGACAACGATTCCTCCCTGTTCTCCTGGCAGGTCGACTTGGAGTCCTCAGGAGGTCAGTCACTGGACGATAGCCCTTCGTCCTTCATGGGTTTGCTTAGGCTCATCTCGGAGTCCACTGGGATGCAGCTCGAGCACGTATCCAAGCGGGCCAAGTATCCCCTCACGGAGATATTGGACCGAGGGGATTCTCCTAAGGAGGCCTTTCCGGTGGCCGAGGCCATTGTAGGCCCGGCCTTGGAGCTCTGGCAGTGTCCTGCTTCCTGCCCTGTGCCTTCGGCCAGGATGACAAGGAAGTATGCGGTCCCTACCGGTTTCCTGTCCGGTTTCTCAGAACACCCCTCAGCCGAGGGGTTGGTTACCGACAGCGTCTTCCGGCGTGCCAGAAATGCCAGGGACGTAGACAAACCTCCCGACAAGGAGTCCAAGAAGTTGGACTACGCCGGGCGAAAAGTCTACACTGCATCCTCCCTTGGCCTTCATCAAGCCAGCTCGGCCGTGCTGATGGCTCATTTCTCTCACGCCCTGTTGGGCTCCCTGGACAAGGTAGTCCCTCATCTCCCGGCTGACCTGCAGACCACTGTTAAGCAGGTGCGGAACCAGGGCAGGGCAGTGGCCAAGCAGCAACTTCAGACTGCTTTGGACATTGGTGACTCATGCGCCAGGTCAGTCGCGGCCGCAGTGGCTATGCGCCGTCGGACATGGCTGAGGATATCCACCTTCACAGCGGATACCCAGCACAAGTTGGTGGATGTCCCCTTCCTGGGGACTGACCTCTTCGGCCCTGGAGTGGAAGGTCACCTCCAGAGGATCAAAAAGTCCAATGCCACTCTGGATTCGGTCTCATCCTCTCAGAGGGACAAGGGCCGCAGACCGCAACCTAAGCCCTTTCGTCCGTCTGCGCCCGCGGCACGTCCGGCCCAGCAGCGTCAGGGCCAGCAGGCTAGCGCTTGGCATCCCAAACCCAAGCTCATGGCTTCCTCCTCCAGGAAGCAGGGAGGTAAAGGCCCAGGTAGTCCCTCAGCCAGTACCTCCTCCAAGCCTGCTCAGTGACGGGTTGAGGGGTGCCGCCCCCAACCTCGTCACCTCACCTCAGGTTCCCCTCGTGGGGGGACGGCTTCACCACTTTCTTTCTGCCTGGTCTGCTATCACCACAGACCGGTGGGTGTTGGAAGTGATGGGGAAGGGCCTGCCTCTGGAGTTCGAGCAGGCCCCGCCCTTCAGAGCCGTCGCACCCTGAGGGGTCTTGGGGTCCGCAGCCTCACTGTCGACTCGCCGAGCTGACATCGCTCAGCTCCTCGAGAAGGAGGTGATCAGAGAGGTGGCAGACCTTCCCTCAGACCCGGGGTTTGTGTCCAGGTACTTCCTGGTTCCAAAACGGACGGGGGGGGCTGGCACCCCATTCTCGACCTGCACGACCTAAACAAGTTCCTAAGGTCTCAGACCTTCAGGATGGTTACTCTGGCTCAGATAATACCATCCTTGGAACGCAGCATGTGGTTCTGCTCTCTGGACCTGCAGGATGCGTTTTTTCACGTCTCTATCCGTCCGGCTCACCAGAGATTCCTTCGCTTTCGAGCGGAAGGATCCCTTTTCGAGTTCCGAGCCATGCCCTTCAGTCTGTCTCTTGCTCCCAGAGTCTTCAGCAAATGCATGGCAGTGGTGACAGCATTCCTGCGGCACCGAGGGGTCCAGGTGTACCCTTACCTGGACGATTGGCTGATAGCAGCCCCCTCCAGACAAGAGGTGGAGCGGTCCAGAGATCTGACCCTCCAGGTTTGCTCTCAGGTCGGCCTCCTCATCAACGAGGCCAAGTCGGAACTCGAACCGAAGCAGGTGATTCTCTTCATCAGGGCAGAGCTCGACTCTCTTCGAGCCAGAGCACAGCTCCCGGTGGACAAGGCCGAGGTTCTTTCCTCCTTTGCCTGATCATTTCTGGCTGGGCAATCGCGCCCTGCCTGGGACTTCCTGCACCTCCTGGGTCTCATGGCGGCCTGCACCAGCGTGGTCCGTTGGGCCCGCTGGAACATGCGCCCCCTTTAATGGGGGTTGGCCAGCCAGTGGTCTCAACGCTGCGATCCATTGGACCCGCTAGTGCGGTGACCCAGGGATGTGGGAACGCTCTCAGTGGTGGATCATTCCAGCTCATCTGCAGGAGGGCATCCTGTTTGTCCGCCCGAGCGTCGGTCTCTCTATCGACCGGCGCCTCTCTGATGGGTTGGGGTGCCCATCTGGGGAGCACAGAGTGCCGGCCTCTGGTCCCACGGAGTCCCAATGCCATATCAACCTGCTGGAGCTCCGAGCGGTCCGCCTAGCTCTCACCGCCTTCGCTCCATTTCTACGGGGTCAAGTGGTTCAGGTCCAGACGGACAATACCACGACCATGTACTACCTAAACCGCCAGGGCGGGACGCGCTCCATGCCTCTGTGCAAGGAAGCTCTCCGCATTTGGTCACTCGTGCGCAGCCTGGAGGCGGATCTCCTAGCCATTCATGTGGCAGGAGCCTCCAACACCCTGGCCGATGCCCTAAGCTGGATAGGGGCTGTGTCCCACGAGTGGTCTCTCCTGCCGGAGGTAGTACAAGATCTGTTCTCCCATTGGGGCACACCTCAGATGGATCTGTTTGCCTCAAGGGAGAATGTGAAGCTGAGGCTGTTCCATGCCCGCCCCCCTCAGCAGGGTTCGCTGCAGGGGGATGCCTTCTCGAGGCAGGGACCCCGGGCCTCTTCTACGCCTTTCCCCCATTTCCCTTGATCCACAAGGTGCTTCTCAAGGTGAGGCGGGACAAGGCGCAGGTGATTCTGGTAGCCCCAGACTGGCCCCGCCAATTCTGGTATCCAGATCTCCTCAGCCTCAGCTCCAGGCTCCCGAGGCAGCTTCCAGCTCGCCCGGACCTGCTTTCAGTCAATCAGGGGAAGGTGTTCCATCCGGACCTTCAATCCCTGCACCTGATGGCCTGGTTCCTGAGTGGCTAGAGTTCCAGGCCTTGGGTCTTTCCGACGAGGTCCTCAATGTAGTTGAGGCGTCCCGTAAGGAGTCGACCAGGAAATGCTATGCCTTCAAATGGAAGAGGTTTTCCATTTGGTGTCAGGGCAAGGGCCTGGACCCTTCCTCCTGTTCCTTGGCAAGAATCTTGGACTATTTATGGTCCCTTTCTCAGCAACGGCTTAGGTCGACGACCCTAAGGGTGCACCTGGCAGCCATCTCTGCTTCCCAGGCGCAGGCCGGGAAGCAGTCGGTGGCGCAGGAGAAGGTGGTCTGGCGCTTTTTCAAAGGCCTTGATCACATTTCCCCTCAGGTGCGAGAACCTCCACCTCCGTGGGATCTACTGCTGGTACTGGCAAAGCTCATGGGCAAGCCATTCGAACCAATGCACAGGTGTGATCTCTCTCACCTGTCGTGGAAGACCGCCTTCTTGGTGGCTATTACGTCAGCCAGAAGGATGGGAGAGCTCCAGGCGCTTTCCATCGAGTCTCCTTACCTGGTCTTCCACAGGGACAAGGTTGTCATGCGCCCCTACCCGAAATTCCTTCCGAAGGCGGTGTCGGAGTTTCACCTTAACCAGGTGTTGACTCTGCCGGTGTTCTACCCCAATCACACCTCGGAGGCCGAATATAGGCTCCAAACTCTGGACCCTAGAAGGGCGCTCGCTTACTATAAGGAGCGCACGGCTGAAATTCGGGGAGAGGTTCGCCAGCTGTTTGTCACCTACGCTGAAGCCGCACCTGGCAGACCTGCAGCCAAGCGGACGATAAGCAGGTGGGTCACCTCCTGCATAGATCTCTGCTATAGGTTGGCGGGCATGGAGCCTCCCAGAGGGATAAGAGCTCATTCTACCCACCATACCGCTGCATCGGTGGCTGCTTCCAGGGACGTCCCTATCCAGGAAATCTGCAGGGCTGCTACCTGGAAGTCAGCACACACCTTCATCACCCACTACCACATCGACCTTGAGTCACGCCGGGATGCTGGTTTTGGGGCCTCGGTTCTCCAGTCTCTATTCCCTAAGTAGGGGGTGTCGCCTTGCCTCCCTCCTCCCAGAGAACTGCTAGGAGTCTGCCAATAAGTGTGGATGAACAACATATCCATGTCCCTAGAAATACAGGTTACTCACCTGTAACAGGAGTTCTAGGAATGGTATATGTTGTTCATCCACCTGACTCTGACACTCGGCCTGACGCACAACCTGAGCTTCCAGCGGGCCAGATCTGGCGTCATGGGGTGGAGCCGAGAGTTTTACCACCCGGGTGGGTGGGAGGAGCCAGCTTGAAGACCTTCCGGCAAGATTTAAAGCGGCAAGGATACCTGCCAATAAGTGTGGATGAACAACATATACCATTCCTAGAACTCCTGTTACAGGTGAGTAACCTGTATTTTTGTGTATAATAAAGAGTTGGGGGAGAGACCTCATGATTGCATTGTCTTTCTTTATGTCCCCCCTCTGCTACTTTACACAGTAAGCTACCCCTTGGTATCCTCAACTGGGCACCCAAACTACTTCAGACACTTTTTGGTACCATCCCTAGCTTTGGAAATGTATACCAGGTTTGCTACTTCTAGAGGTCAGAAAGGGGTAGGGGTGTACAAAAGCAAATTACGCACAAATGACCATTATACCCAGGTCCTGAGGAGAGAACTTTTGCCTAGGGCTATACTAGGTCTGTACTTCTACAGGGGTACCCAGTAATTCCACACAGGAAGCAGTAACAAGAATGTCCAAACCAGGTTGGGGTTCTAGAGTGTGACTTTATTCAAAAGATGGTACACTAAAGCAAAGGTGGACCCCCAAGGGTTTACGCTTCATGACACAAGGCAATACAGAACAACAACATCTGTAGTGGACAGAAACTCTAAACATCCCATATTGCATAGGACCTTGGACTCACTTCAGCGGCAAAGCCTCAGCTGAAACACACATTTTCTTCTAGTGGCACTGGCCACAATGGAGCACACAACTTCTTCTAGTGGCACTGGCTACAACTTAGAACATTTCCCATATGGCATAGGATTTAAACTTTTAGTAATGTGGCAACCCTTTGCAGTGTCAGTGGCTCAGTAGGTAGCACACTCGCCTCTGAGGCCGGGAGATCAGAGGGCTGTGGGTTCAGTTCCCACATATGGCACTTGGGTTAACATCCCAGTACTGACACTGTAATGCAGCATGAGAGGGGTGCTGCATTTCTGAGGTGCCGTCTTTCGGATGAGACGTTAAACCGAGGTCCCATCTGCCTGGATTGGTGGTAGTTCAGGTGGATGTTAAAGATCCCATGGCACTTATCGAAAAGAGTAGGGGAATTTCCCCGGTGTCCTGGCCAAATTTCCCTCATTCACTAAAAAATACCACCAACAGCTTAATCTGGTTCAAGGTCAGTTGGCATTCATCTGTATCCCCTTCCCCAGGGTCGTGCCTGAAAATAGGCAGGATTTGTCTAGTGCACTTACCCGGTCAACAAAAGCTAATAATAATAATAATAACTGGCCACGATGGAGCACACTGGTACTCAAATTAGCACAAACCCACACCAGGGGGTAAACCTTCTCTTCAGGCTTTGGCCACCATGTCCTGAATAAGCAGGCACCCCTACGAAACCTGTAGTGCTCAACTGGTCACTCCAGATGGGGGGTTGCCCACCTTTTGCTTCCACATCTATACGCAGCCATTCTTTCAGAGTTACACCTCAAACTTTTAGTAAAACAGTAGAACAATGCTCCTTGTAATGACTTTCACATTTAGCATTTGAAACACACTACTTCTGAGTGTAAACTAAAGTCCTGAACAATGTGTCAACTCACACTGGGGACTCCACGATTGTCAGCCAACTTTAAGAAAGGATAAGCACAGTCTCAGCATAGAACAGAACTTGGTGTATTTGTCCTTTATCAGAGTATACTCCAAAAGAAAACATAGGTACATTGCTCCTAGGATACCCAAAGTCAGATTACTCACGGTTGTACACAAACAGGCAGCTTCAATGTCCTGGATCAAAGTCAGGGGACTGCCCCTCAGATCCATTCTGTAGTCCTTCTCATCTCACAAGGGATAGGAAAAAATCAGGAACTCCTGCTAGACGGATTCCATCACTTCTACTGGCAGGCAAATGATTCTCAGCACTAGGGTGAGAAAAATAGGCTCTCCTTAGAGCTCACACTGCAACTCTTCACTCCTCTAACTGCTCACACTGAACTCCATTCACAGACTAACTGAAAATTCTAAAGCTCCCCACTTACAGCTGTCTACCGTGGCTTATACTGCTGCGAGAGTTCTAAATGACATCACCTGTCTCCTCTCAACTGAGACCAAGTAAACAGAGAGGGAGCAGGTGAAAAACCATTTAACCAGTTGTTCACCAGCTGCCTTCCCTACCTAGCACTGAAACTGATGGGATTTTAGTAACCCCAGGGGACCGGGGGTTATATTTATGCTAAGCCACAACAGAACATATGAAAAAGGTGGTGCAGGTTCTGAGAGCTGCAGCCATTGAAAAATCTTGTTTAGGTGAATAGCCCAATGGTAAACTTTGAAATCTGGAGCTTATAAATTTCCCAGAGATTTAGGGGCTACTAATTTAGAATAAGCATGACGGGCTAGTTTCCCTGCCCAGATAAACCGCGATACTATTGAATGTACTAATCGAAAACAACACATTGGAAGATAAAGATGTGTCATTTGCAAAGGATAAAAAAGTCTAGGTAAAACATACATTTTCACTATTTTGATTTGGCCCCAAAGAGTTAACGGTAAAAGGCACCATCGATTCAAATCCACCTTGACAGAGTGTATTACAGTGTCAAGATTAAATCTTTTAAAGGTTTGGGGATCCAACCAGAGTTCAAAACCTAAGTACTTTAGGGATTTAGGGGCCCACCGAAAACTGTAGAGGTCTACAGTATGTCTGCCTTTTGTGCGTACTTACTGAGAGACATCACTACGGTTTTATTGATATTTAATTTATAATTAGAGAGGGAGCCAAAGAGTTGAATTGCATCTGAAATGGCTGGAATAGAGGTAGATGGACGAGTGATATGGAGCAGAATGTCATCTGCATAAACTGACACTTTTCAAAAGGTTTGATCCACACAGATACCCATAATAGAGGGGTGAAGCTGGATTTTGGTGATGAATGGGTTCCAAGTACAAATTATACAGTAAAAGAGAGAGTGGACAGCCTTGCCAGGTACCGCTATATAAAGCAAAAGGTGGAGAAAATATCCTGCTACAGTATATATTAGCAGAAGGTTGGCCGTAGAGTATTTGAATCCACTTTATGAAAGTTGGGGGAAACCCACATTTTGAAAATATCGCGAACAAAAATGGCCAGGCCACTCTTTCTGAAGTTTTCTCAGCATCCAGGGATACCAAAGCAGTGGGGCAGTTAAAATCCCTGAATGCCGAGAAGATATGCTCAAGCTTATGTAGGTGGTCAGAAGCTGATCTAGTAGGCATAAAACCGACTTGTTCTGGACCGATAAGTGGACCCCAAACTTGATTAATATGGGTCACTAAGATTTTGCTTAACAAATTCAGGTCCTGATTCATTAGGGGAAATAGGACGATAGTAACTTGTTCTAAGTTGCTATCAGGTTTAGGAAGCAGAACTATTATAGCTTCTAGCAACGTCACGTCAGAGATATAGTTCTCCAATATGTCTGTAAAAACTTGGGTTAAAATAGGGGTTAACTCAGGTGCGAACATTTTGTAGAAACTGGCTATAAAGCCATCAGGGCCAGGAGCTTTAGCTAACGTAAGTGAAGCAATAGCTGTGGCAACTTCCACTGCGGAGATAGACTGGACTAAAATATTTTGTTGTGGAACTGTGAGTGTAGGCAAGGGGGCCGAGGTCAGATATTCCTCAATATCTTCTTGAGATGGGGAAACCATAGGTGCTGCATACAATGCTTTGTAATATAAATAAAATTAATGGGCAATATACCTAGGTTGATTTTTGAACAGTTGATCTGATAAGTCCTTTTCTAAACAATCTCCCTAAAGTATGCCAAGACAAAATCCTGTTATATGTGGACGATGCTGTCCTCTACTCTAGCCATCCTAACCTCAACTTTCTTGAGCAAAGCCTGCAGAGTAACTTCCATCTTGCTGAAGAATGGTTTACCAATGTGCAGTTGGTCCTCAACTAGAGGAAAACAAAGACAATGCTCTTCACCTCCTCTCACAGCAGAAATAAATCTGACTAGTTATCTATCCAAAACAAACAATGAAATTCTCGAGATGGTGTACAACTTCAAGTACCTTGATGTTACTCTGGACAGCACATTATCTTACTCAGTACATGCCGACAATGTCTCTAAAACTGTCAGTAGGAAGACTGGCCAGCTGCATGGTCAGAGACATTGCGCCACTACCGACACTCTTAAACTTGCGATAGCCAGTTCAGTGCTTTCTGCCATGGATTATGGCCTTGTTGTATATAGCGCAGCACCCGAGTCTACCCTGAGAAGAATTGCCCTTGCCCTAAACAAGTCCTGCAGACTAATCCTGGGTGCTCCACTCCTAATCCACATGTGTGACCTATACACACTCACTGGCTGGCTGAACCTAGACAACCAAATCCAATATCAACACTGTCTACCGGCCAAGAAAGCCATTCTTGGCTTGTCCCCACCTGGAGTCCAGTCAATGCTATGCCTATCAGCCCCTAACGGGCCGACTAGAGGATCTTGCAGTACTCAATACAAAGTCCCCTTCCACCTCACGACCCAAGGACAATGGTCCTTTGGCTATCATGCTCCAAAGTTGCTAAACTCACTCCCGGGTGACCTTGCCAAACCCAAATTAGGACCATTCAAACTAAAACTCTACTCTCACCTGACCTGCCAGACGAATTGTTTATGCTCCCAATAATAGAGGTCCATGGCCTTAGCCGCTGAACGTACCGCACCAGCACTTTATTCCTAGGGCCTACTACCGACCCCCCACTCTCATGCAGGCAGTATAGCATAGTGGTTTAAGGCTCTGAGCTACAAACCTGGAGATCTTGGTTTGAATCCCACAGCCCCCCACTTGCATACTGTGTGACCCTGAGCAAGTCACTTAACTTCCTTGTGCTCCCAGGCCGCACCTGGAAACAAGCTCTGGCTTAGTGTGCCTTTCCTGGTTAAACAATTTCCCCTTCCCCCCTTCCTCATTATTACTTAACATGCTCCCCACCTCTAACTCCCCACCTCCCTCCCCCTCCTAGGCTCCTTAGCCACTTCTCCGTCCACCCTATCTCTCCCCTCAAATTACTTCCTCTCCCTCCCACCCTTTCTCTCTCTATTGACAATGGGAATTATGGTCTTTCCAGCATTCCCAGCCTCAAATCCCTTCCACTCTAGTCTCCTCTCTACTCCCTATATCTAGTTCCATGATTTCCCCCAACCTCTCCTGTATAGTGCCTCAACTCCACAGATTTGTCAATCCACTAATCTAGTATGATTTAATCTATTGCCCTAGCCTGTAAACTGCTTGACAGATCTATGATTCTTACTATTTAACGTGTATAACTCTTTATCTTCTAAACCTGTTTAACTGTTTGCGTCCTTGATTGTCTAATGTTCGACATTGCTTCGTACCTTGATCAATTGCATGTATCCTAATTGTATAATTTTCTTACCGACATGGAACCTTTGCAAATGAGCTTCTAGCTCAAAGGTTGTAATCCGAGACTTGAATAAATAAATAAAAAATAAAAAAATAAAGACCCTTTCTGAGGGATCAGTCTGGAACTCTTATACTTGTGAAGTCTGAGGGTCATCAATTCCTTTGCTTTCTCCCCTTGATCTATCCCTGTTGATCTAGTTTTATGCATGGCATACTCTGCTCTCTCCCTCAGTAAATTTGCATATTGTTCTTGGTATGATGCTAGTTCCTCTGCCTGATCAGGCATTGGTGAGTCGATCCCTTCCAGACTCCTAATGGCAGATAATAGGAAAGAAAATTTAGCATGAGTAAGTTTTTTTCTTTTTGGTGACTAGATGAATGAATTCACCACGCGAGACAGTTTTGCATGCTGCCCATTCCATATCTCTACGTTTCAGTGAACCCCAGTTCTCGTTAACGAAGTTATTAAGGACGTCCCATATTCGAGTGACTACAAAGTCATCCTTTAATAGCTGACTGTTAAGCTCCCACACAGTGTTGTGCTCCAAATTACGTGGACAAGATTGGGATACCCAGACCAAAGCATGGTCGGACAGTACCCTGGGGGTAATATCACTTGAGTGGAGACCACTAAGAAGGGACCAACTGATCCTCTAGCTTCTTCAGCAACCTTCTGCGAGGCACCAAGTCAAAAGCCTTGCTAAAATCAAAGTAGAGCAAATCCATAGCATGGCCCTTCTCCACTGCCATCATCACCCATCAGGCTGGTCTGACAAGACCTCCCTGACATGAATCTGTGCTGTTTATCGTGGACTCCATTGCTCTTCATGTAGTGCATGAGGTCCTGTATGACTAGTGTCTCCATTAGTTTACTCACAACAAAGGTAAGACTGGCAGATCTGTGGATACCCGGTTGCTCCTTGCCTCTCCCCCTTTATGAAGAGGGACTACATCTACTACCCTCCAGTCTTTTGTAACTGCCCCTGTCTGAACTGAGCATTGAATAGCCTTACCGGCCGGCCGGAGTTTTGGCTCTGCTCTGCTTCATTGCTCCGGGCGCTCGCGCCGTGTGGTCTGTGCTCCTCGCGTTCCTTTTTGTCTGTCGCCTTGATTTGCTGAGACCTGGATGCCGGATTATAGAATCGGGGCTCACCTGGTGAGGCTGTATTGTTCCCATTATTTTTGGGTTGTGGGGTCTTTGCCTTCGTACTGTTTCCCCCCTCCCCCCACCTAGTGAGCCTGGTGACTGCTTTCTCTACATTTTATGTCATGCTGTGATAGACTGAGAAGCCCCTACATCATTTGGATGATTTTGCTACTTAGAATCACGGTTTGTAGAACTGATTTAACTTGAATATCCAACCGTGCTCAGAGAT
This sequence comes from Neoceratodus forsteri, assembly GCA_016271365.2. Taxonomy (NCBI): domain Eukaryota; kingdom Metazoa; phylum Chordata; order Ceratodontiformes; family Ceratodontidae; genus Neoceratodus; species Neoceratodus forsteri. Next base: position 562,704,776 of record JADMNL010000023.1, on the reverse strand, counting down.
CTGTTATACTCCTAAGGATCAAGCTTTCTAAGGACCCTGCAATTTTCTCCTAATATATGGTGGTACAGGGTTTTTCTGCTTCACATGAGTTGATTTTAATTTGTAGGGTGTGTCGCCACCCAGTGGTCTCCAGCCAGGCAGGAGTGGCTCGGTGCCTCTTAGGAGCTGGGGAGACTGGGCCCTTTCTAGGTTAGTTTTGGGGTCAGCCAGTGCTGGACCTCAGAGACAACTTTAGCTGTTGGCTGCTGTCCGAGTGGGGGCAATGCTCCCTGCAGGAACATATCTCCTGACTGTATTTTATTGGTTTTTATAATTAATTACTGGCATCTGAGGAGCTGTCGCTGGAAGATTTCAGGATTTTTCTGCTTATTTGAATTTCTGAACTTTTCGCAAAGACTTTTCTGATTCGTTTGGACGCTATTGATGGAACACTAGAATACTGTTTTTAGTCTTTGGACTGTAGGTAGTGAGAGTGATGGTTATTTATTATTACAAATTTGAATTTGACTTCCTGCCATGTGAGAGGTGGTGTTGGGAGTTTATTTAATATTTTTAGTATTTGCTGCATGTGAGAGGTGCTGCATTATTTTAAGATATAAAATTGTTTAAAATTCAAATTTGTTTAATATTTAATAAGTTATTTTACTACTTTTTAAATTACTGTATTTTATTTTATTGTTTGGTTATTTTTGAGTTGCTTTTGGTTTATGTTTGTTTATTTGGTTTGCTCTCCCTTCCTCTGTGAGAGAGAGTGGGGAGAGTGCGTTTATAATTGTGATACTTTTAGGTTTACTGTTAGGTTTATTTACTGATTTGTTTAATAATGACGGTTGGACTTCCCCACCGGCTCAGGAACTTCGCCTTTGAGTGCCTCCACTATTATCATCCCACACCTATTTTAGGTGTCGGCATTGGGCATTCTGAAGAGGCGAGGCGAAGGTGAAGCTGGGCCTGGTGGGGACAGGAGGAGAGGAGGCGGATTGGGTTTTGAGGTCCAGAAGATGTCCTGAGGCAAATGGGGTCAAGATAGAGGTCGTTCCTATCTTGTCCCCATACCCAAGAGTCCCGAAAATATCGGACAGGTACCGAGGTCTTCCCTGACATCTCATCCTGCCTTGGCGGTGTTGTGCAATGCCAGATCTATAAAAAACAAGACAGCTATTGTAGCTGATCTTGTCGGGTCAGCTGATCTGACTTGCATTACCGAGACTTGGCTGGATGAAAATGCTGGCCCTATATTGGCCTTGGCAACTCCAGCCGGGTTCTCGGTAATACACCGTCCAAGGCAGGATTGTAGGGGCGGAGGTGTGGCCATTATGTTTAAATCTGAACTGGGCCTTCTGGATGTTCCATTGGGGAACACCAGATCTTTTGAATATATCCTAGGTGAGGGTGCAGGTTGTGGAATTCTCCTCGTCTACCGTCCACCAGGTGACAGTGGCGAATTCCTACAGGAGATTGCAGACTTCATTGTCGACCTTGTGTTGAGGTTTCCCAGATTAATTCTTCTGGGCGACTTCAACGCTTGGGTCGACGATGAACTCTCTCATTTTGGTCAAAGTCTCCTCCAGTTGATGAGTGCACTGGGCCTGACACAGGTCGTTACCACCTCTACCCATATTGGAGGTCATTCACTAGATCTGGTCTTTCTCTTGGGTATGGAGATCACTGATTTGGGGGTGGAACCAGTCAGTTGGTCGGACCATTACACCATAAGGTTCAGTTTCAGGGCCCCCTCTAATAGGTCTGCCCCTACGGAGATGGTCCAATACCACCCTTTAGGGTGTTGGCCCAGTGACCTACAGGCGGTACTGGACCTATCGAGTTTGTCGGTGAATGCATGAGTCCAGATAATCTTGTACTGCCTATAATAAGGCTGTGGGAGATGCACTGGACAAAATTGCTCCTGTTAGTGTTCGGCCTCTCACTATCCGTCCAAGGAGTCCATGGTTCGATGCTCGCCTAGGAATTAAGGCGAGTAGGGCGGGTTGGACAGAGCTCATGGAAATCGGGCCTTGATGTCGATAGTTTAGATTGTTAGCCCATTATGATGGCTACAAATCAGAAATCACTCAGAAGAAGGCAGAATTCTTGTCCAGAGAGATTTCTGCTGCAAAGAATCGACTCGCTCAGCTTTTCCGGACTGTGGACAGGCTGTGCAATCCAGTCTGTCTTCAGCCTAGAGAAGCTTTTCTCAACTTAGATGTGAGGAGTTCACTCGCTCTTTGCAGATAAGGTTGCCGACATCAGGTCCGCATCGGTCCGACCTCTCCTTTGGGGGTTACGGTGGCAACCGTTGTACTTAATCCTCGCCTATCTGGTTGGAGTTTCACCACCGGAATTGCAGACATTGTGAAGATCATCCAATCAATCGTCCAACTAGTTGTAGTTTGGATCCGGGTCCTACACCTCTATTAGTAGGTTGTGTAGAAGTCATCTACCCAATCCTTGCTGACATTGTCTGGAAATCCTTGAGAGGGGTTTTCCTAATCCCTCAAGGAGGCAGTTGTTCATCCACCCTTAAAAATCCTCCTTGGACCCAGACTGTCTAGCTAACTACCGCCTATCTCTAACCTGCCATTTGTTGGTAAGGTTATTGAAAAGGCAGTTGCACTGCAATTGGATGAATATCTCACCTCTCATAATGTCTATGATACTCTCAATCTGGCTTCAGGAAAGGGCATAGTACTGAGACTGCCCTTGTTCGGTATTGGTGACCTCCTAATGGCCAGAGATCGAAAGGCTTATACCATTCTGGTCCTTCTTGATCTTTCTGCTGCATTCGACACTGTAGACCATGAGGTGCTATTGAGCTGCTAGGGTTTTTGTGGACTGTCTGGTACAGTCCACGAATGGTCCGTTCTTACCTCACTGGTAGAGTCTCAGAGTCGTCACCGGATCTATTCCTCTGACACCTTCTCCCTACCATGTGGGCACCGAGGTTCCATTTTAGCCCCATGTTGTTTGCAGTGTATATGCTGCCATTAGGAGAAATTATCAGGAGATACAGCTGAGTTTCACTGCTATGCAGATGACACTCAGCTGTATTTATCCTTTCTCCCGATCAGAGTGATGCACTCTCTGTACTTAACAACTGTCTGGATGAAATCAGAATTTGGATGAGTTCGAGTTGGTTGAAGCTTAATCCGGATAAGACCGAGGTATTGATTTGTGGGCCCAGGTCATCCTGGGAGGGGTTTGGAGTGTGACACATCCCGTGGGCGCTTATCGCGGTGGGGTGCCGCTCTCTGGCTCGACAGGTGCGAAATCTGGGCGTTATTTTGACGACGGTTTGACCCTGAAATCCCAGGTGTCAGCTGTTGTCAAAACCCTTTTATCATCTGAGGAATATCGCCCGGTGAAACATCTGATTCCCCAGGAGGACCTTCCGACCTTGGTTCACGCCTTTGTTACAACCCGTTTGGACTACTGTAATTCCCTATACCTAGGGCTCCCAGGATTGATATCCGCCGCCTGCAGCTAGTGCAGAACGCTGCAGCCAGGCTTTTGACTGGGACTTCAAGAACCAGTCATATTATGCCTGTGCTTCGTGAACTGCATTGGCTGCCTGTGCGGTGGCGTATCACCTTTAAGGTTGGTTTACTAACCTTTAAAGCCCTACACGATCAGGGACCCGGTTACCTGAAAGATCTTCTGATTCCTTATCGCCCCCTCCGCCCCCTCCGCTCCGCCAATGAGGGATTGCTAGAGATTCCCAGGGTTTGTTTGAAGTTATCAGGATCTCGTGCTTTTGCCTATTCAGCTACTACCCTGTGGAATTCTCTACCTCATTGGTTGAGAGAATGCCCGACCGTCGATAGTTTTAAAACTGCTTTAAAAACTTATCTTTTTAACTTGGCTTTTTCTTTATAGTTTGATTGCTTAATGTCGATTTCTGTTTTATTATTATGTACAGCGCCTTGATTTTGAAAGGTGCTTTATAAATAAATACAAATTGAATTGAATTGAATTACCAGGGGTTCAGTTATTTCTGTTGCCAATTCCTCAAGCATCCTCAGATGTACCCCACCTAGCCCTGTGACTTATCTGTCTCCTTCTGCCGTCACTCCATAGTCTCCTTCTGCCGTCACTTTTCTATGTTTCTATAACTCGGAAGGGGGATTCGAACCCAGGGCCTATAAGAGGTCCTGGGAACTCTCAGGCAGACTCAGTGGCCCCACAGTCTCCTTCTGCCATCACTTTTCTGTGTTCATCTTTAGGGCTGCTAGTGCTTTTCGAACTCTTTCACTGGTAAATACTGGTTGCCTCATCTCTGAGATCCCCTTACAGGCACCTTAATGCCACTCTCTGACAGAGGCCCTCTGTCTTCCCTTGTGAATAGAGAGCAGAAGTAGTCATTTAGAATGGCTGCTTTCTGTCCTCCTCAGTTACCATACATCCCTCTGTCAGTCTAACAGTTCCCCCTCACTTCTTTCTTTTTTTTCACTAATATGTCTAAAGAACTGTTTTCCCCTCTCTTGATACCCCTCCGCAATACACAGTTCTGTGTCTGCCTTAGTTTTTGTGACTGCCCTCTCGGTTTCCCTTGTTCTCATTAGGTACTCTCCCCATTCTCCCCAGCCCCTTCTCTTTCCTTCCACCTGGCGAAGGCCTTCTGTTTGGCTCTCCCTGCTTCCCTGACCTTTCCAGAGATTGAGCTTGGTCTCTTGTACCTGTCTCTTTTGATTACGGCTGTCATGCAAGACTCCTCTGCCTTGAGAGTGGCCCCCTTGATTGCCCCCATCTTTCCTTCACATCACTGATACAGTCCACTCTAACCAGCTTGTCCACGATCTGCCCCCTCGTCTGGCTGAAGTCTGCCCTTTTGAAATCTAGGACTTCGGCTTTTGAAGAGAGTTTACTGGTCCGAAGGGCTAGGCTGAACCATATAGAGTTATGGTCGCTGGATCCTCGTGGCTCCCTACCCTTACTCCTTCTCCTATCATTTCTAAGTTGGTGAGCACCACATCAAGAAAGGCAGCCTCTCTATTGTGTTCCTTAACTAGCTGCACTAGCAGGCAGTCCTGCAATGTATCCGGCAGGGCATGACTTCTGGAGCTCTTGGCCATGTGATGTCCCAATCAGTATCTGGAAGGTTTAGATCTCCCACTGCCATAACCTCTCCTTTGCCACCCCAACTCTATTTCCATCCCTAGCTGCTTATCCCTCTCGCCACTGCTGTGGAAATCTGTAGATCAACCATATCAATGGTTTCTTGCCTGAGGACACCGTGAGCTCAACCCACAGTGATCTTGTTTCTACATTACATCCTCTGATGTTCCCATCCTTCACTGCCTCTGTCTTCCTTGACATATAGGGCAACGCCTCCTCCTTTTCTTTGTCCTCTATCCTGTCTAAATGTGGTATAGCCTGGGACTATCTGGTCCCAATCATTATTCTCCATGTCCAAAGTTTCTGCTATCACTGTTAGGTCCATCTCAGTGTCTGCCACTACTGCCTGGAGCTCAATAATTTTATTTCCCAGACTCCTGGCATTAAGGCAGACCCCTTTCTATCTTTCTCCTGATCCCCCATTGCTTTTTCCCATTCATTCCCCATTTTTTTCCCCTAGTCTCCTTAATTCCTCATTGTCCTCTTCCCCTAACCCAATTCAAACTTCAGCCTTGCTGTTACTAGGGGTATGCAAATATCATATTCCTAATATTCCACCCGAATATTGTATTCCGGGCCCCAAATATTTGGTATTTAGATTCATTATTTGGGTAAATTGTAAAAAAAAAAAAAAAAGAAACATCCCCCACCTTATACCCTGTAAAATATAACCTTTGTCCCCCCACCCTGTGTTAGAGTCCATTCCACCCTCCTCCCTCCTCCAGCACCCACAATTTGCTATGCAATTAACAATATTAAAAAAAATTCCATGATGGGCAGCTGGCACAGCCCACCTGCCCCTATCTTTCAGTGCTTCTTTGAGCTAACTGAAATATATTTCCTGCCCTCCACCCGACACAAGGTGCAATGCAATGACCCCTTGTGTCAAATCTCTGTGGTGCAAGTGCCTTGTGTCATTCTCGAGGCTTTGAAAATAGGACTTCTTGTGTGCAAATTCTGAAAAGCTGGATTGATCTACTTTCTCAAGCATAGAGAACTTTGAAGTTATTATGTTTTTTTTTGTTATAAATTTTTATTTAAATGTTTTAAACCTATTTTAAAACTGTTTTTACACTGAATAATATGTCTATCAATTTATGAACATATTAATACAAATAGACATTTATATAATATTTAAAAGTGTTGCCTCTTATGTCTGCAGTGCGTCGAAGTGCTCAACTTTACTGTTTAGACCTCTTACCCAAGGAGAAGAGAGGCAACACAGTTGATGAGTGTAGAGACAGAGTTTATGTAGAAACATAGAAAAAGTTTACCGATACAGACCAACGGCCCAATTAACATGTCAAACAGGTACAGAAATAAAACCTGACATTACGCACAGCAGCTCCAAAAAGTTAAAAATCACAACACAAAGTTCAGGGATGCAGAGACGCAGATATACAGAGCATAAGATCCACTCCATTAAACCAAATCAGAAATTTTGTGCCAGAGTAAACATGAAATGTTTTGAAGGCACCTTTGAACTGTTGAAACGTGGGCCCCTTTTTGATGGAACCGGGAAAAGCATTTAATTTCTTGTATGACTACAGCAAATGCCCCCCCCCCCTCACAGATTTTATTTTTTTGTAAATGCAAGGCCTCCCTCCCTACAATTCCAATCCAAAATCATATCTCTCCACAAGGTGTCTGTCACATCAAGGGTTTGGCTGTGGATGTCTGAGACGTGTCAGACAGCAGTTATGCTGGAATGTAGAGTACTGTCTCTACAGCATCTGCTCCCTCTACAGATTTAACAATTGTTTTTCTAATTATAACTGAACCAGGCTGGTAGCTAACTGCTGGCATGCACTTAGCCTCTCCTTCTCCCACCCCCCCCTCTCTTTTTCAGACGCCCTCCTTTTCCACTCCTCACTCACATTCCACTTCTTGCCAGCTGTTGTTCTGTGTCTGTCCTACTAAAAGGTATGCCCAGAAACTGGGGCAGGCAGCTAAGGAAAGTTCAGCGCAGACTCCATCAGATCCATTTGCATAGCCCTGGTAGGAACACGGCTCATCTGGGAAGGTCTCCAGCAAATCAAAGTTCCTGAATTGGCATGGATGGGTTACAGAAATATGAGAACGTCTCTCAAATCAAGAATAACTGACATATGTATTTGTAGTGCACATAAATAACAGAGATTATTGTGTGTCTGCGTACATGTAGAGATGTTTGTGTCTCTGTTTACATGTAGAGATGTTTAAATGCACATGTAGGTGTCTGTGTTGTGTACCTGTAGATATATTTGTGTGTCTGTGTTCACATGTAGAGATATTTGTGTGTGTGTTTACACTTAGAGATGTTTGTGTGTACATATGGATATGTTTGTGTGTCTTCATGTAGTACATGTAGACATGTTATTTTCTGTTTACTTGTAGACATACCTCTCAGCTGTCCCCAGTTATGAGGGGTGTACCTCATTTCACCCCTCAAAATTTCTCTGTCCCTCATGCAAAAGGTGCTGCCCACACAGACTGTGCTTTAAATTCAGACATTAAAGCAGAAATTCATAGAATTGTAAGATGTTGAATAAAAAATAAAGTTCTACATGTAAACACAGATGTTTCCAGTGTTCTGAGCTTGCAGCTGTACGTTTGGAGTTGTGTCCTTCATTAAGAGGGTCAGTGTCCCTCATTGTCCATCATTTTGAATGTCAGTGTCTCTCATTGCAGTGACAAAGGGTTGAGAGGTATGCAGGTGGAGATGTTTGTGTGTATATATAGAGATGTTGGTGTGTACACATAGATATGTTATTCTGTGTTTACATGAAAAGATGTTTGTGTGTCTGTGTTTACACGTAGAAATGTTTGTGTGTCTGTGTACCTGTAAAGATGTGTGTGCACGTGTAGAAATGCTTGTGTGTACATATAGAGATGCTGCTTGTGTACACATGTAGAGATCTTTCTGTGTCTGTATTTACATGTGAAGATGTTTGTGTGTCTGTGTACCTGTAGAGATGTTCATATTTCTGTGTTTACAAGTAGAGATGTTTGTGTGTCTGTGTACTTGTAAAGAGGTTTGTTTGCACATGAAGAAATGTTTGTGTACACAGAGATCTTTGTGTCTCTGTGTTTACATTTAGAGATGTTTATGTGTGCATGTAGATACATTTGTGTGTCTGTGTTTATATTTAGAGATGTTCATGTGTGTCTGTGTTTACACGTAGAGATGTTTGTGTCTCTATTTACTGTTACAGATGCTTTTGGAAAAGCTGGGGAGGTGGTCCAGGGTCAGGCTGCTTGGCTTCAATGCCAAGAAATGCAAAGTTATGCATACTGGAGCCAAGAATCCCAGGACAGAGTACTACCTGGGCGAAGTTCGAGTATATGCGTTAGAGAAGAGGAAGGACCTGGGAGTGATGATCACTAGTGACCTGAAGCACTCCATGCAGTGCAAGAAAGCAGCAGCAAAGGCAAACAAGATGCTGGGATACATAGCTAGGGGGATCAGTAATAGGAGAGAGGAGGTTATACTGCCCTTGTACAGGTCACTGGTAAGGCCACATCTAGAGTATGGAGTTCAGTACTGGTGCCCACACCTCAAAAAGGACATTAACCTGCTGGAGAAGGTCCAGAGAAGGGCTACAAAGATGATAGCTAGTCAGCAGGATAAGGCACATGAGGAGAGATTGAGGGCACTGAACATGTACTCCTTGGAAGACAAGAGAGAGAGGGGACATGATTGGGACCTTCAAGAACTTGGAAGGGATAAATAAGATTGATAAGAAGAGTCTCTTTAAACTGAATGGCAACCATAACTCGAGCGGGCACAGTCTTAAGCTGGAGGGTGGGATGTTTAGGAGGGAGGTCAGGAAGCTCTTCTTCACAAAGATGGTGGTGGACACTTGGAATGTGCTGCTGGAAGAGGTCATCTCGTTGAAGACAGTGGGCAGCTTTAAGAGAGGCTGGGATAGGAATAAGGGGAAGGTAAGGCTCCTGGGTAGGGAGGATGGGAGGAGTGGGGAGGGAGGGCAGGGACATTAGCTCAAGCTGTGGACCCTGCAATATGTATGTATGTATGTTTTGTGTATATCTAGATATAATTATCTGTTTACATTTAAAGATGTTTGTGTATTTTTATTTATTTGTTTGAATCTAGGATTACAAATACCTTTGAGCCAAGGCTCTTTCACAAAGGTTCCACGTCATTTGAGATACAATTCAAGCAAGACATTGAATAACAGTATAACAGTGGGTTACAGGCAGTTACATACGGTTTTATACATTCAATACAGTGGCAAAAATGCCAGAAGGAGGTCTGGTAACAGGGTTGACATGGTATGGAGGAGAGACACACTAGTGGGGTGCGGCCATAGGCACTTGTCAAATATCAATTAAAGTGCTACGGGGGGTAGGGAAGGAGGGTGGGAGGAGGAGGATGAATGGGTGTATGGGAGAGGGAGTTGAGGGGGGGAGCGGGTTAAGTGCTAGGTGGAAAGAGCAAAGAGGAGAGGGGAGAACAATTAGGAAGGACAGTCACAGGAGCTAGATGCAGACAGGATGTGACAGAGACTGGATTTGAATGGACCAAGCTTTGGCATTGAGGTGATGTCAATGTTGAGACCATTGGACCAGCTAGGAGCTCTGTGCACAAATTATCTTTGCCCTTGAGTGATGCGGAAACACGGGATATGCAGATGCTGGGATTCAGAGCCCCTGGTGATGCGAGTAGTCCGCGCTGGGCAGAGGAGAGCTTGGACACTTGGGGGAGCAAGGCCTAGTGTTATTTTTTTTGTCATAAGGCAGATTTGGTACTTGATCCGGTTTGAAAGTTGAAGCCACCCAGTCTGTGCGTAGAGATCACATGTGTGGGTGAGGCAGTGGGCGCCGGTTATGAGACGGCAATCTTTGTTTAGTGCAATCGATATGTGCCTGAGGGCGGTGGCAGAGGCAGAGCCGTAGATGATCAGGCCATAGTCAATTATTGAATGTATACATGTAGACATGTTTTTATGTTACTATAGAGATGTTGGTGTGTCTGTGTTTACATGTAGAGTGGTTTAAGTGTACATGTAGACATGTTTGTGTGTCTGTGTTTACACTTTGAGATGTTGGTGGATCTGTGTTTACATGTAGAGATGTTTGTGTGTACCCGTAGAGTTAACCGTGTCTTTGTGTTTACATTTACAGATGTTTTTGTGTACATGTAGGTGTAACAAGGGCAAGGAAATCCCTGTGTCCTGACTGGCTGAGACTTGGTTCTAGCCATTGCCTTAAGAGAGCACTAGCAATGGCTAAAAACAAGTCCTTGCCAACTGGGGCAACTCACATGCAGAATTCATAAGCCACTTACTTTTTCCATCACAAACATGCTGCCACCTTTACGTAAGTAATAATACCCGACAGGGTGGGCGTTATTGGGATATAATGGACTGCCCAGGGGCGTAATGAGGCCCGACGCTGCAGGCGGAGGGCCTTATAGCCCCTGGAAGGTCCGTTATATCCCATAACGCCCATCCTGGAGGGTATTATTACACTTAGAAAATGGGCAACTGTATTTTATATATTTGGGGCAAATATATATATTTTTTTAAATGTTTAAAGTCTGAGCTGTTTTATTTCAGTAATAAAATAGTTCCTGTGCCTGCATGTTACTGCTGCTTTTTGTTTTTAAATTAGGGATTTTTGTTCTAGTACAGCCCCAGTAGTTTTAAGTTTTGCTTAATGGTTGTCATGGTCCCCCTCTCCCCCAATGGCTTCGACGGTGGAGCGAGCGACTACAAGAAAGTGAAAGTATTTATTTTTAAACAGGTACAGTATATTTTTCCGTGCTTTTGATGTGGATTATGAGCGGTTTTACTTAGCAAGGGGGGAGAATTGTATTTTGAAGGTTTTGTTAGAATCGGGTCGAGAAGCGGCACCGGCAGCTTTATAGTATGCACAACCGAGATACGGAGACGCGCCGCCGGTCGCTCATGCTAGGACATCAGCCTGCATTTGTAGGAGCGGGAGATGTGACTATCTGTTTCACAGCATGGGACTTTGGTGAGGCTGAAATGGTTATTTTAGTAAGACTGTTTTGTTGGTTTGATACGTTAATTGTTGCGCTGGTGACTTGCAGGATGAAAGAAATGCAATGGTGTTTGGGAGACCGTGGGTTGCAAGTAGCTCAGTAAGCGAGCATGAAAAATGGCGACTGGCGAGTTTTAGATTTTGGGTGCCCAAGGATAATGTCAGAAATGGGGCATTCCAAAGTGGCACTTGTTTTGAAGCGGGCCGTTGTTAAGAAATAACGGCCCGGGTAGCAGGCTGTTTCAGCCAATCAGAGTGTCAGTTTCAGTTTACCCATTATCTAATCATATATAATTACCATCAACTAGGCCATAAAAACACAAGTCCATGAAATTAAACAAAGTAACTTAATAATGTAATGGTATTCACACTCATGAGCCCTCATTACACACTTACACACATTCAAAAAATTAAGTACTTTTCAGAGTTTCCATAACTGGTGTTTTTTTGATGACCGTGAAAGATCCCCCTCCTATCCCTACCGGTTTGCCAGAGAACTGCCTGCTCCTTACCCTGCAATAGATAAAATTGAAGTCCTGGCTCCACTTGAGGCCTGTGTGTGTCTGTGTGTATGCCAGTGAAACTCTGAAGAATTTTGAATTCACGTATTCCATTTTACTAGTGTGTGTGTGTGTGTGTGTGTGTGTGTGTGGGGGGGGGTTCTACTACTGGAATAATGCAGCACTTTAAATTCCTTCTATTCCATGGTAAACAATCACAAAATGTATTTAATGTGTAGAAAGACAGACAGGTGAAAAACATCTGTGGAGTGACTATTTTACATTATCCAGCAACATTTTATTATATTTTTGTGGCTTTTAAAACTTCCAGAGTATTCATTTTTAAAAGTTGCCTATGGGCTCATGTTATATAAGCAATAAGACACTTCAGGGATGTTGGTTGTACTAAGTTTACCCTACAGTCAGGGTCTGAAGGTACTCAGCCTCTCCTCGTGCCTTAAAACATCCCTGACTGTGGGGTAAACCCAGCACAACCAATGCCCTGCTATGCCTTATTGCTTAAATATGTTTGTTTGTCTGGTTTTACATTTAGAGATGTTTATGCATACATGTTTTTTGTGTTAAAGGAAAGCGGTCATAAACAGAGGCTCCCTGCCCCACCAAAACCTTACCCCCGATTGGGCTTTTCACAAGGAAAAAACATTTTTTAAGTATTTTAACTTACTTTTTTTTATTGTTTTACAGTCTGGGATTCCACAACGTGGCAGAAAGTGCGCAGTTCCATTTCACTGTGAAAGTGAGACACTGCACCGCTTGCCTCAGTACAAGTGTATTGAGGTGAGTGGTGTGGCAGTGCACTTTCATTATGAAATGTAACTGCCCAGCGTCCACTATGTTGCAGAATCCTGAACTTCACAACAGTAAAACAAAGTAAGTTAAAATATTTAAAAATATTTTTTTTTTCCTTGTGAAAAGCCTAATCGGGGGGTAAGGCTTTGGGGGCAGGGAGCCTTTGTTTATGACTGCTTTCCTTTAATATAGATATGTTTGTGTGACTGTGTTTACATGTAGAGTGGTTTAAGTATACATGTAGACATGTTTGTGTGACTGTGTTTACATTTTGAGCTGTTGGTGTGTCTGTGTTTGCATGTAGAGTTGTTTAAGTGTGCATTTAGATATGTTTGTGTGTCTGTGTTTACATTTAGAAATGTTTGTGTGTACATGTGGGGATGTTTTGTGTTAATACAGAGATGTTTGTGAGTCTGTGTGTACACATAAAGATGTTTAAGTTCACATTTAGATATGTTTGTGTCTCAGTGTTTACATTTAGAAATGTTTGTGTGTACACGTGGGGATGTTTTGTGTTACTATAGAGATGTTTATGTCTCTGTGTGTATATGTAGGATGGTTTAAGTCTATATGTAGATATGTCTGTGTGTCTGTGTTTACATTTAGATACGTTGTGTTTACACAGAGACGTTTAAGTGTACATATAGAGATGTGTGTATATCTGTTTGCACGTAGCCTGTGTTTGCATCTAGAGATGTGTTTGTGTTTTTGCTTATATGTAGAGATGCAGGTGTGTCCATGTAAAGAGGTTTGTGTGTCTGTGTTTACATATAGAGATGTATGTGTGTCTGTGTACATGTAGAAATGCTTGTGTGTACATGTGGAGATGTTTGTGTTTAAGTGTTAATATGTAGAGATGCTTGTGTGTACATATAGAGATGTTTGTGTTTCTGTTTTATAACATAACATGAAGCTTTTTATTGAAATTAAGTACAAATTCACAAAAAAATGAAAAAGACACACAACAAAACCATAATTACAGCATAACAATTATAGCCTGGGCACTGCAGAAATACCCAAAAAGGTGCTGGTTTATGTGACACTTGGACAGCTGGTTCTGATTACTCTATGTTTTTTTGTAAAATAAAAAATGTGTTATTGAGTGTCTCATGAGACAACCTGTGGGATAACCCCCCCCCCCAAAGGGTTTCAGCTACAAGATGTTAACCTGAAAGCCAGGAGATAATTAAAGACTAGAAGATACATAAGTTAGGGATCTTCTGTTTATGTGACCTAATTGTAGCTTGCCAGCTGGCAGGATGGAGATCATAGACTTTTATGACGTTTAGAAGTAGAAACCAGGTTATGTCCCTTTGGTGCTAAGTCATAAATGTTCTCTGATGTCTGTGAAGGGCAGGAACACTAAATCAGACTTGATTGGGAAGTCATATGGGGAAATGAGTTTTGCTGATGTTACCTTATTTAATGTACCTTCTGAATGATAAGACATCCTGGTTGTATGATTTTTAATAAACAGAGGAGGAGCTGGGTGACATCATGGAGAAGGCAGGTTCAATACAGTTTTTTTAATTATGCTGTGACTGACCTTTAGAGACATTCCTGTTTGGACTCTCTGAGCTACAACATCTATCAGCACAGTAAGAAGATAAGAATACATCAGATAGACAAGTCTAAGTGAATGGTTGGTAGGAGTTTGCACTTTAAACTTTGTTCTTTTAAGTGATTGTATGTTTTGTGATATATTGTTCTGTATTTACATTTTTATCTATTTTAAAGTAAACCTCTATTTTAAAGAGACTGCTTGGTGTACCTTCGAAATTCTTTCTTTGACAAGAGAAGCATATATGGTTAAAGTTGACACTGTGCATAGCCTAATGCTAATACCAAACTGAGAAAGGGTAAGAGTTTATCTGAGGTCTTTCATAGAGTTTTTAAGGGTTCATTTCGTACACCTGGTTAGGTGCCCGTAGGTGAAAGATATCTGGCCCCTGCGAAGAGCAGAATTATCTGAGCCTGTACATTGGGTACGCTAGCAAGAGGTTCACAGTTTGAATCGCTCCAGAACTTGAGACCAAAGGTTGATTCGAACCCACGAAACAGACAGGAGGGTTACCCTGTTTCTGTTACCTGTTCACAAGACTGCACTCAGAGGTTGGCACTGTGGGAGCAGAGGGCCTGACCTGCTGAGTAGGTTTGTGACAGTATACAACCACCATTACAAAACATAAATCAAAGAACAAAGTCGTAGCTAGTAGTTAAAATAATGTATGTAGTAGTAGGAATAAATGGTCTAACAGTTAAGTGAGACAAAGGAATTTGCTAAAACACCACCTGTAGAATAAGATGGGGCAGGAAACCTAATACACGCCTGTGACAGAAATGGGAAGGAAAGAGTTAATGGTTTGGATTCTGTAGATGCCTTATTTTTTTAGCAGTGTGGAAAAAATACACTGAGGCTGAAATCCTCCAGCAGCAACCAGCTTGTGGAATTCCTAGCTGCTAGATAAGAGCTGGGTCATAAATCTCGAGTGGACATCTCCAGACACACACAGACCTTGCAGACACGGACACAGGGCAGTTTGAATGGATTGGATCATTCAAATATAAACTTAAGGTGAAAAGGGAATATAATTGGTCACCAATAGGTGTTCACTCTGATTGGGACAATTAAATAGATACATGTTAGTTGGTTGGTGCATTTAAGGGGAGAATAGGAATGACCTAGTCTCCATAGACTATATAAGCTTCTGTAAAACAGAGAACTCTCTCTCTTGCCCTGGAAGCTGTGAGGGGAAACATAAGCTTGGAGCCTACCTGGTATGTCCGTGGGAGCTGGCAGTTAGAACAGGATCCAGTGTCTCTTGTAAGGACAGGGAAGGGTAAGTTTAGTGATAGTATATTTCAGTAATAGCCTTCTTCTTTGCCATCTGTTGTTTAAAAACATTTGTTTACTTTTCCTGTATGAGTGTTATTCTCTTGTGTTGTAAATACATTTCCTGTAAATGCTCATTGCACTTTCTGTTAAGTAAAAGCTATTTATTTGCTCAACAGTTGTGACTCTGATGTCATTTTTCTAAGGTAAGATTTGGTTTCCACTGGCTAAGGTAAACTCTGTGTAGCATCCGCCACCTGAAAGAGACACACTACCAGACTTTAACTTGTGCAATTGCACGTGTGATTTTTCAAGTTTGTACACTTGAAAGAGGTGCCAGAAAGAAAGTCCGGCTGGTGGCAGCGAATACCTGAGGACACACACACACCTCTCTAAAAGCTGTTTCAGCCCAGAGGGAGAGGTGGGTTGTCTCAATGCCCAAATAAACTAAGTAGGTGGGGATCACGCAGTTGAGGGAGGGCACCAAACACAGGAGAGAGTGCAAGAAATTATCACACTTCCTATGATACTGATCATGCTTGCCAATGGTTACCAAAGACAATCTTTCAAAAAGGGTTAACCTAGAAAGTGCAGAGTGCCAGGTAGTTATCGATGGGGGAGAGGGACACTTCATGACATGAGAAGTAACCATTTAGCCTCAATCAAGGCTGCCAGAAGCCAACATTGCTGGGGTTGGGGTGGCACAGGAAGCCCATAGGGAGAGCTATGACTACTAACTAAGGGGTAGCCGGTATGGTTATGTTGAGGAGCTTAGAGCTATCAAGCAAGATTACATGCCACCAATTTGTAAGCTTTGGGCAACTCCACAGCATATGAAGAAGACCTGCCATTGGTTGTGAACATCGCCAGCAACTGGAATCCGGTGAAAGGGCCATAGAATGTTAGGCCTTGGGAGTCCTGTGCCATCTGTGGAGGATTTTAGGGTGTATTAGCTGACTCCTGGTGTCCTGACATGCTTTGTATGGCATTTTTATCCCCAAGTTACTCCATTTCAGAGGGGATACAGATGTTCAGATCTCTCTCTCTCTCTCTCTCATTTGGCTTTGCCTTTGGTCAAGTCAGGTGGTTGAACATCACATATAGTAGCATACATTTTTCCTGCACATTCCTTGGGGTTTTTCACAAGATGGAGGTTATATAGCTAGTTCCAATGGGACTGAGGGGGTAGCTTCTTTTCATAAGTTCAGATGGCAGACCTAAGCTGAAGAAACTGCCAGAAGTTTGAGTTGGGTAATCCTGTTTTATCTTGGACCTCTTGAAAAGAAAGAAGGATGTCAAAGTGGGCTGTTGAAATGTCGGCTATGGTATGAATATCTGTTTCCTCCCAGGTTGTCCAATGTATGGGTGACCAAAGGTAGGTCAATGGCTTGAAGGAAACCTGGTATCAGGAGGAACAGCACTTACTGACATACTGATATCCCAGGCTTGTAGAGTAGATAAAATAATGAAGTGAGTATCAGTCTTTTCAGAGGTTTATGACCTATTTCAAAAGAAGACTTTTCAATACAGCCAAAACCTCAAAAAGGAAATTTAGAGACAAATGTATCAGTAGCTGTAGTGGGGAGAGGATGATAACCAGTATAGGTTTACGCTCAAACAATACAAAAGTATACTGGAACTTCACCCCTCACCCTGAAGTAAATCAGCAAACTATGTAGTCTTTGACTTTTCAGTTAATTGTTTAGTAATGCTACGTAAGACTACATAGTTTGTTGATTTACTCTAGGGTGAGTGAGGTGAAGTTCCAGTATACTTTTGTAAGGTTTATGACCTAGTAACAAACTGAGGCAGGGGACTTGTGTAGCATCTGCCTCTAGATGTACCCACTGTGCCGAGTCCAGAGAGGTGGGTATAAACCATCATTAAATCATGGTCATTTGGTAGCCTAATGCATAGCCCTCAAACCAGGGGAGACTAAACCCCCTCCTAGGTCAAAGGGGCTGTAGCTTCACTTTACTGAAACCTGGATGTTTACCCTCCCATAAAAAATGGCTGACGGTGTGATTTATTTTGCTGGGGAAAAAAATCAGGGGAATGGAAAGGGGGAGATTATAAAACACATACGCAAATTTGAGTAGGGCAAACATGCAGATGGCCGTGATTTTACCAACCAGGGCACGCTGTAACTTAAGCCATCTTCAAATATCCTTCTCCAATGTGGAGATTACAGGTAAAAGATTTGCTGAAAGCAGGATGTTCCATTGGGTAGTGAATTGAATGTCTAAGCACTTGAAGCCGCCCCCTGCCCATGTGACTGGAAGTCCTGAACAACTGGTATCATTGCAGAGCGAATTTAAAGGTGATAGAGTTGTTTTAGTCACATTAACAGCAAGGCCAGAAAGGCCCAAGAAGTGGGTAAGGATATTCAAGGCTGACGGCAGGGAAACAGTGGGAGATTCGATAGTAAGGAAGAGATCGTCTGTGTAGGCATGCACCATGTAAGATGAAGCACCCACCTGGATTCTCCACACAGCCAGACTATCCAAAAGTTTGTGGATAAAGGGGTCAATGGCTTTAATAAAAGGGGAAAGAGGGCAGCCCTGGTGGGTGCCCCTTTTTTTTAACTTATATTTTATTAATTTGCATAAAACAATGCAATACATTCCATAAGATGCAGACATAATCTGAATGCATGCAGACACATCAGTTTTGCAGTAAGTATTCATCATGACCTTGTAACTTGGTACAACAGTTGGAGGTTACTAAATTATGTAATTACTAGTACATTTCTCTGTAGAGTAGTATGCCACCATGAGCGACGACAACTCCAGAATAAGGACAGCTACATCCTGCACCTCTGCATAAGGTGTATCGTCTCCTAGATCCTAAGAAAAGGGGTAACAAAAAGAAAACAATTTGATGAGAGCTTATTTAAAAACTATAAACTGCTCTTTGTCCAAAAAATGGAATTGATATATACAAACAGGTCTGGTATGGGACCCAGACGATGCATAATGAGAGGGTAAATAATGGGTGCTGCGCTCTGAGTTACCAGGCGGGGTGTGAGTTTGGGCTATGGCCCACAGTTAACACAACACAACAATTTTAACTCCTACTCCAGAGCAGAGTCTTACCTGCCAATGAAGATAAAAAGATGTACATGTTATTGCTGCAATCTGAAGGCAAAATTCTGCTTTTTTTTGTTTTAAAAAAAACAAGTTCCATCAATAGGCAAATCAGTGGTAAAAAAAGCAGAATTCTGCCTTCAAATTGCAGCAATAGCATGAACATCTTTTTGTCTTCATTAGAGAGTAAGACTCCTTGCTCTGGAGTGGGAGTTAAAATTGTTGTACAAAGCGTAATGAAAGACTGAGAGATAACAACCAAAGGAACTGCATTGTCTATATGGGCTATTGCTTAAACTTAATCCTGAAAATAGTCTCTTGTCTCAGCATTCAAAATAAGCAATGTCTGCTTGTTAAGCAGAAAAGAATATTTCCACATTTGCTGTATGACTGAGGCAAATAACTTTAGTAGTGTTCGTACCTTGCCCCTAAATATTTAAACTGCCCATAAAGCACATCAGTTACACTGAGCCCCCCAGGCCTCTCACCGGAGGGGGGGGGCTCGTTATGTTGCATATGGCCCACAATTAGGTATGTGGGGGGGAGGAAGCTGGGCCACCACGCCATCGGTGAATGGTGGCCCAGATTTACCTCAATGGCTGGCCCAATCAGCAATGGCCCCTGAGGGGAGCTAGCCCAGGCTTCCAGGGGAGGGAATGTAAGTGGATATTTAAGGGCAGGCCAGAGGGGAGCTCTCCCTCCTCTGATCCTGCTCTTGCCCTTCCGAAATCTCACCAGCTTGTTCAGTTACCACATGGAGAAGTTACGTAGGTGGCCGCCCGTTGTCTTGGAGTACAGCCGTCCGGCATTTTCATCTCTCCTGTCGGCAACAAAAAAGCTGTGGGCCAGGTCTTCTGCTGGAATTTGACAGGTACATATGGTTTTTTTCCGTGGCTGACTGGGGGGCTCCGGGCTGAAGCTATCCTCCCACACAATGGATTTTGTGCTTGATTTGGGGTTTAAAAAAAAATAAAAATAAATAAATGGAGATTTCTTTTAGGTGGGCACAGCACGTTCGGGGGGCAGGTTATAAATTGGAGGTCCCTCAATTTTTAACATTACAGAAGACACGCTGTTCAGGCCACGAGGTCAGCCCGGAGTAGACCTTTTCAGGCCCACGCCGGCAGCTCCACGTGGCGTGGGGCCAAGCCAGAATGTCTGGCTCAGTTGTCTGGGGCCCAGCCTTTAATGCTGGCTTATAAATGGAGCTTTTTGAAGGTTTTTCACCCTTCCACACCTCCCAGTACACTGATCAGGCCACGAGATAGGCCCAGGGTAAGTTGCAGCAGGCCCACACTGGCGGTTTCTCACGTGCAAAGGGAAGTCCCAATTAAGGTTTTTATTACCCTCTAGCCCCTCCTGCCAGCGTCGCACCAGAAGAAAAGCCTGGGGTGTTTCACTGTATTCTTTTTCTGATTTTGGAAGCTGGAATTGTTTAGCGGTTATAGGCACTAAAATGCAAATGGGGGGACTTGGTTTAAGAAAGATCATTAATCCATAGGGGCTTGGGGTTCCTCTTAAGCCACGTGGCAGGCCCAGGCAGGCCTGTGGAGATACTGTAATGTAAGGATGTAAGCAGGCCTGGGTCTTGAATCCCTCAGGCCACTCGGGCATTTTGTAACAATTAATCATTCAATCAATCAAAAAAAAACATTTTTATAAAAAGGTGCTTTTCCTGCGTTCAAAGCTTCTGTACAATTAAACCATAAAAGCTGTAGCGAACAAATGCCTTTTAATGTAGATTTAAATCCTTCCACGGTCAGCCCATCACATAACACTGAGTCAGTTTACTTTATTTTACAGAGAAGCCGGCAGTGTGAGGTAAGAAAGTCAGTGGAGGCCTGTGGTGCAGCAGGAACCGGTTTCAGAGCCAGGTGGGGAGCAATACTATTATTTGCTAAATAAGTATAAATCAGCAGGACATGTTACATCCCTTCTGGATAGGCATGTTGTGATGGGACAGTGTTGCAACAGCACAGCCAGGGTCTCACAGCGCATAGCAAATGGGTGCATACTCAAAAAAGAAAAAGTCAGACTCTGTGTAACTGTTTCAGTATTCCGCAATGGTTTTAAGTTTAGGGGGGTTCGACCTGGTATAGCTACAGCTTAGTGGGTAAAGGTCTGCGTTAGTAATGGGATACCTTATAGCACAGGCTTTGAATCCAACACAGGGCACATATAATTTGGGACTTTGGAGGCCGAGAAGCACTAGGGCCATACTCGATTTAAAAAAATAAATAAATAAAAAGAGGAAGGGGTTTAGGTATAACAACAAAATAATCCAAAAGGCACATAGGGCGGGGGGTGCCCAACCCCTTTGCTCTAGTTAAATAATACTGGCAGGTTAGCATGCCACATTGAGTATTGCCTGCCACGGGGTGACCAGAACAGGTAAGGGTTTAAGTGATTGCAACAGTACGGCTTTTAGACATTTCAATGCAATTGGCCTGCAGGGATAACTGTGTCTTGTTTTTTTCTCTTTCCCCACAGCTTAGGTTGGAATCTGCTGTCCATTGTCTTGTCCATAAAATCCATTAACCCATTATGGCTGCCAAAAAGATGAGACTGGAGCTGGCTTCTCAGGCCTCTGCTGGTCCCAGCTCACAACAGTCAGAGGGTCCCGACAATGCCTTCATGGAAGCTTTTCAGTGAATGAAGAAACTGAGAGATCCCAACTGGTGGGAGGCTGTGGCCAGGCTGGATCTGACATTGCAGGCTACTACCCCCGTAACACAGACCCCACGGGCAAGCGAGGTGAGGCCTAGCACTAGCAGCAGAAACCCAGCTGGATTACTAAAGGTAGTGCATGGCACGCGTCCTGTGCATCAGAGACAGCCATCTGCACGCCTCTTGGAATCAGTAGCTCAATTGCCTAAGGAGAAGAACATGGGACGAGGTACAGGGAAATCATCTGAAAAGCGACAAGCAAGAGCCGCAAAGGTTGGAGGTCAACAGAGAACGGCAGAATGTCCAGGTGGAACCGGAGCCACGCTGGGTGGAACATATCTGATGCAACGAGAACAAGGGGAGGGGAGGCTCATCAGGCATGATGGACATGAACCTGCTGGTGAGTCTGGGGGTTTGCTTTCAGAGGACTCATTCCACACCTCAGAAGTAGAGGAGCTGTCGGAGGGGGAGGAAGACCAGGATGAGGATAATGCATCCCTCATAGTGGTACAGTCCCCGTGAGGTTGCGGACATGCCAGTCCATTGCGGAAAGAGAGGGTTACGCCCTGGATCCTGTGCTAGAGAATAGTGCAGGGTCACGAGCGGGTCTACTTGGGGCCAACAGGGTTGGGGGAGACAGGCTCTCGCACATAAATTACGACTGATCTTACAAGCATTAATACACCTTCAGACAAACCCATTGTCATATGTGGCTGGGAATTTGAGCGTCGGCAGCCACATAGCCCACCACCCTACATAGAAAGCTCAGAAGCAACTGTAGAGGGCCCATAGGGGCAGGACCGTCATGGAGTTGGGGCACACTCCTGCGACTCGGAGACCAGATGGGAGGGTCTGCATCAGATCCCAGCATGGGCCCCTGATCAGACACACCATTTGACACTGGGCCCAGCAGCCACTGTTGGTAACAACCCGGGTCAGGCCCAGCCGGAAGCGGGTATTCACACAAATCCCTGGTCGTTCTTTCTGTGGGGGCCTTCATGGGTGCAGGAGCCCCCCCCTTTCTGGCCGGCATTCCCATGGGGGATTGGGCGGCCTAGTAGGCCAGAATCCCTGGAGGTGGTAGGGAGCCCCTTCATCACAACAGATGGGGCCCATTGTCCCATTTCCACAAGGGCTATGACAAGTACGGAGTACGGGGCGGTCCTGGAACCACTATCTAGGGCTCCCCCCATACCCCTCATGAAAATGATACCCCCAGCTGGTTCGGAGGCTGTTCCAGGGTATTGGGTAGCAGTGGGAGATGCAGCAATGTGAATCTGAACCGGGGGGGGGGACAACACCCCAGGTGGAACTAGCATATCTGGGGATTGCAGTGAGAGAAGTGGTCAGGGTACCCTTGCCACGACTCCACCAGGGGATCAGGAGAATAACTCTGCTAACCTGGGGAAAGGTTTGTGTGTGCCAGCAGGGTCCTCAGGCCTTGGCAGCAGATCAACCTGGTGACACAACACCAACCACACTCTCTGCCCCAATGACCATGGACAATAAATGGGCATATGCAGGATTGGAGGATCCCTTGGGGATCGCTTATTGGGTAATGTGAGGGAAAAAATTTGGAAGGGAGAATACATAGACATGTTTTCTCTGCTACACAGGGAACTCTCAGAGGAAGAGAATGACAAAAAAGGGAAAAAAGAAAGGATGTAGAGGCCGAAGGTCCCCTTTACTTTTGAGAATTGGATGGCGGCTTTCAACGTTTTTATGTCAGTGTACAGGATGAAGTAGCCGGACAAGCTGCTACCCTCACTTAAGTACAGGGACACCATTAAGTTTGCCCACTTGTCCTTTACTGGGTTCTCCTGGCTAAAATATGATGAGCAGTTTCATCTGAAAGTGGCTCGACAACCCAGTCTGAAATGGGAGAATATGCATCTTGACTTATGGGCCAGGTACATGGCCAGGGACAGACCTAATTCAGTAACATACACGGATAGCAGGCATGTGATCGCCCGTCCCAGCACTGGTGACAAAAAAAGAGTTCAAGAAGTGGGACACAAAGGCATGTTACAATTATAACAAGCATTTGTCAATGCCGAAAGTTTGCTTGCTGGCATTGGCATTGGTAGTGTAGGAGTTATAGAGCTGCATAATAGGAATGGCAGTGAAGTATTGAACTGAAGCCAACCCCACCACCACTCTGCAGAGAGTGACAGGCATTGGGGTGTGCCTTTGGGTCATCAGGCATAACGGCCATGCCATTTCACCACATCCTACCCTGCAGACACTGGCAAGTGTCACAGTGTGCCTTGGAGTCTTTGGCCCTTATGCGCACCCCATTCCATCAGGAAATATGGTGACATGGGTGCAGTATAGGAGAATGGGGTGAACTTTGGGGCCGAAGAGTCCAAGGCATACCTCGATGCCTTTCACTGGCTGCAGAGTGTGGAATGGTATAAGCATTACAGGCAAGAATCCCAAGTCACACCCTTGATGCCTGTCATTCTCAACAGGGTGGGGCGTTATGGTCGGAAACCCTAACGCCTCAGGCATTCATTGGTATTTTCTTTCCAGATTTTCAACATGGCTTTTTTGTGACCCCCACCTCATGAACAGTGGCAATATCAGTTTGTTAGCGGAAAGTTGCTTTTGCAGAGCGACTACGGTATTTAGCACCACAGGTGCAAAAACACATTCTGAACAGGATGTGAAAAATGACAGCTGTACTGTTCATGGGGAGGTGTAAAAAATGGCAATGTTGAAAATCTGCAGTAAAAATATTAAAAACTGGTGAAGTCCTTGATGCATAGAAATTGTACAAATGTGACACCCGTGAATGTAATTAGTTTAGGATTTTTTACAGCAGATTGTCAACTCAGGCATTTTGGGACCTCTGATCATGAACAGTGTCACTGTGATTTTCTTTATCTTTCCCGAACAATGATTTCCCACAGCGACCACACATCTCTGCGCTGAAAGTGTGAAAACACACTTCGGCCATGTTGTGAAAATTGACAGCTGTACTGTTCATAAGGAAGTGTGGAAAAATGCAACTGGTGAAAATCAGGACTGAAAATATTACAAAGTCATGAACTTACAAGGGTGCGTGGAAACTGCGCAATGCTGACTCGTAGCACAGTCATTTTATGGACTTTTGTCACCAAATTTTCAACATAGCCATTTTAAGACCTCTGCTCAGGAATGCCAACTTTTATGTACTTCTTTTGTGGGTGCTCACTGCCAGAAGGTAGTATTTTTCCTATGTCTAGGGCCCTTAGTAATCCTTTTTTGTAGGCAGCCCGAAAAAAATTGAGGGTGCTTAAATCAACTTTGTGGGTGCTTGAGCACCCCAGCACCCATGTAGTTGGCTCCCATGCCTCTGCTCATGAACAGCATCACCGTGATTTTCTTAATCTGTCCCAAACATTGACTGCGCACACCAACTGCGCCATTGTGCACTACATGCAGGGAAACACATTTTGGGTGAGATGTGAAAAACGACAGCTGTACTACTCATAATGAGGTATGGTAAAATGGCAATGTTGAAAATCTGGAGTGCAAATATAAAAAATTTGAGAACTTACCTGGCTGATAATTAGGAACTATCTAGCATACGCTCGAGGAAAACAGTCATTTTAGAATTTTTCACCAAATTTTCAACATAGCCATTTTAAGACCTCTGCTCATGAACAGTGTTGCTGTGATTTTCTTAATGTGTCCCATACATTGGTTTCGCACACCGACTGCACCATTGTGCACTACATGTGCGGAAACACATTTTGGTCGAGATGTGAAAAATGACAACTGTACTGCTCATAAGGAGGTGTGGTAAAATGGCAATGTTGAAAATCCAGAGTGCAGATATTAAAAAATTGTGAACTTACAAGCGTGCGTAGGAACTTCGCAACACACGATCGTAAAACAGTCATTTTTAGGAATTTTTTCACCAAATTTGCAACATAGGCTTTTTGAGAGCACACCTTATGAACACTGGCACTGTCATTTCATTAATCGGTCCCGAAAGTTGATTTTGCACAGTGACTGCGAAATCACCCTTAGGGCCTGATTAATGCCATGACAGTTCAATAATTCATGAGGGGGGTCCCAAAAACCCCATGTTGAAAATTTGGTGTCAAAATTCCAAAAAATGCCTGAGATATGCATTAAAGTTGGAACCCCCGTATTTATTGCATTATACAGCTTATCAGCATTTCCTCAGTTCGCGGTCAGCTTTGAAGAGTGCAGACGTGTTTCTGGTCCACTGAAGATTGTCACGCCGAGTTCCAGAGGTAAGTATGTGGTGGGGGGATGAGAGGAGGCAGGGTGCACAGTGGCTGGGTAAGGGTGGGCTGAGAGACCGCCGAGGGAATGTTTTCTTGTTTACAGGTTTTTTCATTTTTTTTTTAAGGAAGATGACGCGGGACATTTGCCATGCTGGGGAGGGCTCCCAGCGTGGCAGCTGGAAGGCTGTTTTGGGGGGCCTGGAGCTGACGGGGTATTGGGCACCCCCTTTGGCCATACGGATTTGTGCCATGCTGGGGTGGGCTCCCAGTGTGGCAGCTGTAAGGCTGTTGGGGATGCCTGAGCCGGACGGGTGGATTGGGTACCCTGCTATTATATGGACGGTGCCATGCTGGGGTGGGCTCAGCATGGCAGTTGGAAAGCTTTTTTGGGGGGGAGCGGTACCAACAGGGGATTGGGCACTCCTGTTGGCCATACAGCATGTGCATGGGGGGAGGAGCGCATGAGCATGCAATATGCGTGCGTGTGGATGGGGGGAGCGCTGCTCACTGAAGCGGAGCTCTGTCTTTCAACTGTACGGCACTGCATTTTCAACTGCTGTCATGGACAGCTGCAGCCTTGATTGGAGAACTGCGGCTGCACCTGCAAACACACTGACTGAATTGGAAGACGGCTGCCACACCTCCAAAAACTCAGATGATGGCGCTATGTTTCATGCACATGCGTGCAAACAAACATAATAAAGGGAAGTGCTTTCAGAGCCACTGTAAATTCCAACATGTCTGCAAGACATGTGGTGGGAGTCACCGGGTCACCGAATGTAGAAGAGCCACATCTGGCTCATAATAGGCCATCCCATTCTGACAAGCCAAAGTCCAGGGCCAGCTAAGCTAGCCAACACTCCGGTGGATTTGCAAAAGTTGTTGATATGGCTCTCCCAGTACCCTGACCAGCGAGCAGCAGACTTCTTGCGTTCCAGTTTCAGAACAGGTTTTGAAATCCTCCACAGGGGCCCCTGGATTGCTACATCAGCCCGCAACCTAAAGCCAGCTACTACCCTGCCTACAATGTTGGCACACGAGATAGGCAAAGAAGTGCAAGCGGGATGGGTAGCTGGCCCTTTTGGGCAGCCTCCTTTCCCAACACTCTGGGTGTCCCCGCTTGGTCTTGTTCCAAAAAAGAATGATGGGGAATACTGCCTGATCCATCACCTTTCTTACCCAAAGGGAGAATCAGTGAATGACCACATTGCACCTGAGGACTCATCAGTGAACTACGCGTCCTTGGATGTGGCAGTCCATTTAGTGCAGGGCTTAGGCACCGGCACCTTGATGGCAAAGAGTGACATAAAGTCAGCTTTTTACCTGTTACAGGTGTGGCCAAGGGATTACAAACTCCTTGGCTTTACTTTTCAAGGGCAATGGGATTATGACATGGTGATGCCCATGGGCTGTTCGATTAGCTGTGCTACTTTTGAGGCATTCTCTACCTTTTTGGAATGGACTACTAAGGTGTTCACAGGGAACACTGCGATCATTCATTATCTAGATGACTTTTGATTTGCAGGTCACAAGGATTCCGGTAAGTGTCAGGACACTTTAAATGGTTTTCAGATCCTGATGGGCAAATTTGGGGTACCACTGGCACTAGAGAAAACAATGGGTCCTACCACATGTACATCATTTTTAGGTATCAAGCTTGATTCTGTGGCCATGGTGTCACGGTTACCTTTGGATAAGGTAATAAACCTATGTAGGTTGCTAGGTGAGGCAATCGGAGCTTGAAAGGCCAACCTATTGCAACTGCAGTTCCTGCTAGGCCACCTCAACTTTGCCTACAGGGCAGTGAGCCCTGGACGCCTGTACCTCAGAAGACTGGCAGCGGCAATGTCTGGCCCCACTAAACCCTACCACCATATATGGATCTCAAGGGGGCTCAAGGCCAACTTGCTGGTGTGGGAAGTCTTTTTAAGGGAATTTAAAAGGCTAAGCATGTAGCAGGACAAGGCACACCATCATCATGGTTTGGATATGGTGACCGACACTTCCCGGGGTTTGGGTTTTGGGGTGTATTTCCAAGGGTCCTGGTTTGCAGGAATGTGGCCACAGAATTGGGATGAGCAGGGGTAAACAAAAAACATCATGCCGCTATAGCTGTTCCCAATTATGGTAGCAGTCCGGGCGTGGGGACACCGCCTGAAGAACCAGGCATTGCTGTTCTCGGACAACAAGGCAGTGGTGGGTATCATCAACGCACAATCTTCCAAGTCCGAGGATGTGATGAGGGTGCTGAGAGTGTTTGTGTTATGCTGTCTATCTTGAAACATCACATTCCAGGCAAAACATGTGCCTGAGAAGGATAATGTGATCACTGATGCCTTGTCTCGGTTGCAATTGCTTCAGACAGTTGGCACCACACACAGAGTCATCCCCAACTCTGATCCCGGACACACTCTGGCAGCTTGGGAGTCAGAAAAGCTTTGATTAGTTCAGCTCGCTGTTGCCCCCTCGACCAGGAAGAAATTCTCAGGTAGTTTGCCTGTTTCTGTGGACAACAGGTAAGTGAGACCCCACATGAAACACAACAGCAAGTCCAAGATTATGTGCTCCACCTTTTTCAATTGCCCCAGGCTCCTTCCGCCATCCGGGCAAATTTGTCTGGGATAGTTTTCATTTGGCAGGCACTAGGTCACCCTGATCCAACAACAATTTCACAACCTGCAAGATGCTGGCGAGGTGGATCAGAACCAGGGGAAAGAGGCGGGACCTCAGGAAGCCAATTGGCCTGGTCGAGCTCTCCAATATACTGGCATCCCTAGGTGCAGTCTGCAGCACGCGACACAGTAATTCGAGGCTCTCTTCTCATGTGCCTTTTATGGTACATTCAGGATTTTGGAGCTGGTGCTGGAATCAAAAACATCTGTGGGGGGTCTAACATCCAGTTGGAGGACATCTCCTGGATGACCAACAGGGTGGCCCTCTTGCTCCGGAGATCCAAAACAAACCAAGCTGGTCTTCCAACAACGATCACATTACATCAGTCGGGGGCCAGCGAGTTCTGCCCATATGCCTTGCTGCAGGCTTATTTGGTGGACAGACCATTGGGGGGGGCCATTTGTTTGTGCATGGGGATGAATCCCCTGTGACCAGGAGCCAGTTTACGGCAATCATGTGTAAGGGTTTGTGGTTCACGGGGTAAGGACCCCAAGGTTTTCAGCACTCACTCATTCTGAATCGGGGCAGCTACAGAAGCCTCATGATTGGGCTTGGGCAAGGCACAGATTAAGAAGATTGGCAGATGGTCTTCAGCGGCCTTTAAAGGATACATCAGGCCTCAACTTGGCTCATAGGTGGTACAAGGGCAGCAGATGTCTGATGGAAACAAAGAGCTATGTTTATGGATAATGAATCTTCTTTGTTTACTTTATAGCGGAGTGACGAACATGACCAGAGATTTGGGTCATCAGCCATTCCTATATTCAAGAGGCACACAGTTGAGCTTCAGCTTGCCCATATGGTGTACAGCTTGGGGTCCCCAAGAAACAAGCAAGGCTTCGTTGGCAGGAAGAGGGGGCATGCATTAGAGGCAGCTGATGGACACTGTGATCAGAGTGGGGCTTGACAGACAACCTCCACTGGTGTTGGTCTTGCACTTAGGGGGCAATGATTTGGTGGGTCTGGGGGCCCCCAAGACTTTGCGGAGAAATCAAGCGGGTTTTGACCTAGCTTCATGCCCTGCTCCCAACAACCATGCTGGTATGGTCCAGGATCATCTCTCGGCAGCAGTGGAGAGGCACCTGCAGCCTCAAGGGCATCAAGTAAGCCAGGAGGGAGGTTAACCAGGAGGCGTCCTGGTTTGCCACCCCACACGGAATTGTCATATTGTGTCACTTCCTCATACCCAGGACATGTGACGCAGTGTATAGCAGGGATGGAGTACACCTGTCAGGGACTGGGAGTGACATTTTTAATGCTACAATTCAAGACTTTTGCAGTACAGTATTAAAGCAGTTAAGACCTCTGGGGCATTAGGGGGAAAATGTGCTACGCATGTTGGAGTGGTGTAAATTCATGGCTGGATGGTTTAAAATAAGCGTTCATGGTATTAAGTGACATGGGCCCTGGTGGTGTGACCCTGGGGTGGGTACACTACAAAGGGAGAGGGTCACCCAAAAACATGGTGGGCATGGCAGGGGCACATGACTTGAGGATGGAGAAGGTGGCCCTGGGCGGGCACCAGCCCTGTTCAGCGGTCATGGGGATGCCCCGAGATGCAATTGGGTGGTGGGGAACTGTCCGAAGGAGAGGCATGGCCCTGGGCCAGTCTGCCCGACTCGAGGGTCATAGTTCCCCCATTGGAAGCACCACGCCATATGAATTTGCTGCCCCAGGGGTCTTCTTGCACTTGTAAATGTTTTAAATATGTATGGAAACTGTATATCGATTTTTTAGAGTTGTTTTGAAGTGTAAATCTACAGTTTGTTATAGTAAAGTTGCGCCCTTTTTTATGCCAAAAAACTAAACCTTGCGTATGTGTGTATGTATTGTGGGTCCGACTGGGCAATGAGCCAGAATACCATTCAAAAGGATGCCAAAGTGTCCTGGATGTAAAAGAGAGGGAGGAAGCTTTAATAAGTGCGCCATAAAGACACCATTTTAGCAGTGTATTACCGGATACAGTTACACGTTAATAACAGAAATATAACATGTTTTATTAGGTTTAATCATACAGTACTGTGCCGGTGTCTACTAATATATCCACAAACCAAAAGAAAGCTACCTCAACCTCCTTTGCGCCTTACAATGTTATTAAAGAGTCACCTCCATTCTTGCTTCGCTTCCCTCTTCCAACTCCGATTCTCCTTGTTGGGTAGCAAATTCTCACTGAATTTTTTGCATCAATTCAGTGGCATCAGCTGGTTCAGAAAACTGATAAACTTTACTGCCGTAGATTATTTTAAGGCTAGCTGGCATTAGCATTATATGATGGATCCCAAGTTGCCTAAGCCTCGCCCTCACCCCATCAAACCCCTTGCGTCTTTGACGAGTGGCGAAGCTCAAATCTGGAAAAATATGTACGATTGCCTCCTGCCATAACAACGCTCCTTTTTGCTTCACCGCTCTAAGTCTGTCTCAACAATGGATCCGAGTTGAATGATCATAGTCCAAGCCACCTGCTTGCCAGCAATCATGTTATTTCTGGGGCGAGGAGTAATCCGGTACTCCTTCAAAATATTTAAATTCAGCTCAGTTTCCAGTTCCTCCGAGAGCCAAGTGGAGAACAATTCTCTGGGCGGCTCACCCTCCGACTTTTCTGGTAATCCAATTATTCTAATATTAGAGGCTGTAGCTGTGTTCTTTAAATTTTCCAATCTCCGTATTAAAAGTGAGTTTTCCTTGGTAAGAGCTGCTGCGGTGCTGAGCACTCAGTCTGCTGATCCCGTGGCTTCTTTCACGGCTTTCACGTCATGAGCCAGTACCCCCGCTGTAATATCCAGCATTTGGTATTTTGAGGTACAGTACATTCCTCTGTCCACTTGTCCATGGCTTGGATAGCTCACGGAAGTGTGGCATTTGTAGGCTGATTAATATCAGTTTCAGAAGTGCAGGGGAGTCATTTCTTTGGCAAGGGCCTGCTTTCCCTCCTTTGGACATGCTCCATCTCCACTCAGCCCTTGCTGACTGTGACCCATCTTTCATTCAAAAGTGCACAGCTTCTAAAGAGTTTAGTATCAAACTGATCCGTCAGTTAGTCCCACCGCCCGTGTAGACAGGCATACTCACTGTACACATTTGTGTACAGCTTTGTTAAGTGCCTGTCACAAACCATAAGCCACTCAATTAATATTATCATTCTAATCTGTAGTATTTGGGTTAGTGTAGGCCACTGAGGAGTGTCCAATACATGTATAACCTCTTTAGAGAGTAGAGGAGTCATCTGACAACAATCTGGCTTGTTTGGAAGGGGGTGCCATTTGGAAAGGATGTGTACATTTTTTAATTGGGGGGGTGTAACTGTTGGAGATTGTGTACAAAATGGAAATTTCTGGCTACACTCACATGGTTTCAATTATTTTCTAAACAAAGTAGTAAAATTAACGATTTCCATCAAATAGCAAGATTCTTTCTGAGAGCTCTCTCAAGTTGACGCTCCTCACTTGGTGGCTGACTCTGCCCCTTTGGGTGCCCTGTTGAACTTCAACTTCTTTATTTTTTAAAGCACAAATCAAAATATCTAAGCACTTGTATAAAAGATGCAGCACAAAAACAACATATTACAGTATAAAACAGAGAACAACAGAATTCATTAACAGTTTATCATCCAAATTCCAAAAAGGCGAGGCTGAATAAATAGGTTTTTAGGGCTGACTTAAAGCTCTCCACGGTCAGGCACTCCCTTACCGAAGGAAGCAGAGAATTTCACAGGGTTGGGACACAAACGAAAATGCCTTGGCACCTAATGTCTTCAGTCTGACCCTGGGAATGTCCAGCAATCCCTTGTCAGAGAAGCAAAGGGTGAAAGGAGAAGAAATGGCATGCTAAGTGAGTATTACAGCAGAAGGGTTAATACAAAGGGTGTGCATCCAGGTCTGAAAGCAGGGTCCGAGGTCATGCAACCCTAGGACAAAATGCATGTAACCCCATTGCATCGAGTTAAAGGCTATATAAAAGTCAACCACAAGGGCTGACATCAGCACTTGTGCAGTAAGAGCATGCATTTTCAGATTGAGTAGGGTACGAAGGGGGTTAGTACTGGATTGCCCTTTCTGGAAGCCCACCTGCGAGTGATAAATAAGGCTAGGAATTGCCTTTTCCAGGCAGGGGGCCAGAGTCTTAGCTAAGGTTTTAGCGTCCGTAAAAATTAAAGATATGGGATGGTAGTTAGCGCAGTCTAAGGGATCATCAGATTTCTTGGGAAGGAAGGTAACAACTGCTTCCTGTAAGGTGGGTGGGTGGGGGGTTGACCTTTTAGCTGTGCTTCCTGCAGGGCAGCCAAACAGGGAGGTATCACAATATTGGGAATCGACCGATAGAGGTCAATGGTAAATCCGTCATAACCTGGGGCTTTATTTTTAGCCAAAGGTAAGAGGACTGAGCAAAGTTTGGATTCAGTTAATGGCACATCAAGTTCAATTTGCAGTTGGGATAAAATTAGGGTAAAGGTATCCCCTAAAAAGGCATGGAGTTGGACTAATGTAGTAGGTTGTGCATGAGAGGAATATAGACGCACATTTTCATTCTCCAATTGTTTAACCAGGAGTGGCACACTAAGCTGAAAGCTTATTTACAGGTGCATCCTGGGAGCACAGGGAAGTTAAGTGACTTACTCAGGGTCACATAGTATGCAAGTGGGGGCTGTGGGATTCAAACCCAGGTCTCCAGATTTGCAGCTCAGAGCCTTAAACCACTGTGCTATACTGCCTCCCCTCATAAAATTACAGCATACAAAATTGCCAGCAGAAACAGGCCCTATTGGTCTATCAAGTCTGCCCTAATCTGCAGCTCAGTCTAGTTCTCTGGAGCCCCCCTCCCCTTTCCTTTCAGCAGTCATCCTCCCCCACCTCCTCCTCCCCTTCTACCCTCCAGTTCTAATTTTCTTTTTCTCCCTGTCCCACCCCTTGAAACTTCCCACCATTTTCTCCGATATCACCCCTCCAGCAGCTAATTCCACTCTCACACCACCCTTTCTGTGAAAAAATACCTCCTCAATTCCTGCTTAAATTGACCTCCCACTAGTTTCAGATTATGCCTCCTTGTTGTCCCCTGTCCTTTTTTATGACCATAATTCATGGTATCATTAATCTCACGAAATTTGGTGGCAAGGGAGTCATCAGATTTGCAGAGAGTGAAAATCCACGACTCCACCTGCTGCTTGTGAAGACGGTATGCTAAAGGTTTACTACCTTTCTTTCCTACCTCCCAGAAGTTATGACCACTCCAAATTAGCTGACACTGTGGCAGGGCAATAAAACAATGTATTAGTTAATATTGTTTGGGGCTGTTTGAATTTTGAAACCTGTTTTGGTAGCTATAAGTGGGCTCATTTGTTTGATGATTCACTGTGTGGCAGGCTGCATTCGTGGAGGCCTATTTCTTCTGTTTTAAAATATAATTGGTGTGATTTAACTGGATCTGTTTCTTTGAACTGGAGACCTATATCTTCTAATTCCAAGCCTATTTTGATGTGTTGTTGGTGAAGCTGTTTGAATTGGAGTCCTGTTTCTTTGGGTAGCAAACCTATTTGGGGGGCTTTGAGTAGAATTGTGATTCATTGTTGCTGGCTTCACTAGCTGCAAAGTTTTAGTGCAGAGTGGGGGAAGGGTGCTTATGGTCTGACCAGAGGCCTCAGCTACCTGATAGTTTCTGGAAGACTTGGGCTGGTCCCACCCACCCTTGGTCCATTATTTCCTTTATACCAGGGGTTCTGACATCACTTCCTCAAACAGGCAAAGGATATGCACCTGTCATAGCAGAAGCAGACATCCAAGAAAGGAACAGCAGCAAGTGAAGAGGTGACTGCTATCTCAGTGGAAGGGAAGTAAATGCAAATCTAGGAGCTTTCATTATTACTTCTTCGCATTGATACTGCATTGGGGAAAGGAGGAGTAGGAGTCTGAAGAAAGTTGTGCAATGGCTACTTAAAGTCTCTTTTTGAGTGTAGATAGGAAGGATAGGAATATAAAAAGCAGTTGCTCAATATATCTAAACGTGTACAACAAACGAGGTAAGGGAAATAAAGAAAAGAATGTTTTGCACTGATAGAGGGGGGAGAGGAGAGAGTGTTTGGTATCCTGCATCTGGAAGGGTGGGAGGTCGTTGGTTGGCAACAACAGCAATGGGTAGGGTGGTAGGCTGCAACAACTGCAGTGCACCAATCTTTCTAAAAATTGCCTGGAGAGTGGGAGGATGTTTAGTGTGCAACCACATAGAAAAACTTAGAAAGGAGATTGAGGGTCTGCAGGAGGAACTAAGACAGAGCAAGGCAGATTGGGGGTGGGTTTAGAGCCCAATACTGGAGGAGGAAGAAGGGAGATGAGGGAGGGCGATTTAAGCCAACAGTGGTGAGGAGAGGGTCAGAAGAAGGGAAGCAGAGACAAAGGGGCCCAGGCCAGGAAGCATGATTGCCGGAGAAACCAGGTCAGGAGACAAAAGACAAATAGAAGGAGGAGATAGGGACTTGTGAGAGGAGGTGAAGAAGTGGCAAAAGTCATGGAGTGGAAAGGAGAGAACAGGTTACTATGAAGAGAGAGGGAGCGAGCATTTGTGAAGGGTCTTCAGAAAATAGTTGTGCATTGCTAGAGAGGAAGAAGGTGGAGGAGGGAAATGATGAAATTAGAGGAGTAATTGATAAATGCCTGGACCAAACTGGAGCGGGGGAAAGTTCTGCTGGGAGAATTGCAACAGGGTAAAAGGGGGAAATAATGTGCAGGAGGAAGAAGAGGAGCTGGAAATGAGAGAGGGAGATGAATGGAAGCAAGCAGGGAGTAAGAGGGGTGGAATCTTAGTGCTGGGGGACTCAATACTAAGAGGAGTTAGGTGGGGTAGCAAGGGGGAGAGACATAGTCGCATTTGGGTGGAGGCCATGCCAGGAATGACAGCGGAAAGGGTGGGACAATCTGTTCTGAAATATGCTAGAAGGGGTAGGGACAAGCCTCATTTAATTATACATCTTGGGACAAATGACCTGGCGGACAAGACAGTAGATATAGTCCAGAGGAGGTTTGAGGAACTAGCACAAGGAGGCAGGAAGATCAGTAACTTTTTCAAAGATACTTCTGGTGCCAAAGGCAAGCACAACAAGAAAGCTGAGAATTGAGGAATTTAACGGATGGCTAAGAACCTGGTGTTGTGCTAAAGGGTATGGGCTATTGGGGGGTGGGGAGGGACCTGGGAGGACAGTAGTCTCTATGCCAAGGACAGACTACACTTGAGTGAGGAGGGAAAGAAAGTGTTGAAACAGAGGATGGAGGAGTACATAGGGAAGTTGGGAATTTAAGCGGAGTGGGGGGTGTGCAGTTGGGGAAGAGATAATATGCAGACACAGGCTGGGAAATTATGAGCTTACCCCTATAACAGTGACAAAGGACAAATGGAGTACTGTTGGTGATGCTAGGAAAGGGGGCAGGATGGGAGGGGTGGAAGGTGGTTACCCTTAATGCTAGGAGCTTTGGGAGGAAAACTGCAGAGTTACAGGTTCTCATGGCACAGGAGAGGTGGACATTGCAGCCATCAGGAAACATGGGCCACCCAATATAATAAACTGGGACCTGTCTGTACCAGGGTACAGGTTATTTCCGTATGGACAGGGTGATTGGGAAAGGAGGGGGGTGGCACTATATGTGACGGAAGGACTGACATGTGTAAGGGAGGAAGGGGAGGAGGGTAGTACGGAGTCACTTTGGATGCAAATCCAGGATTCCAAGAATAGGATTCTTAGAATGGGAGTGGTGTACAGGCCACCATCTCAGATGGAGGAGTTAGACAGGAAACTAGCGGGACAGAGCAGCAGGACCTGCGAGAAGGGTAGTGTGGTGATTGTGGGGGACTTCAACATGCCAGGAGTGGACTGGAGTACCCCAACAACCAGGAACAGAAGGGAGCAGGTACTGCTGGATGGCTTCCAGGACAGCTTCCTGCTGCAAATGGTCAGTGAACCAACCAGGTTAGGGAATACCCTTGACCTTGTGCTGGCAAATGGGGACTTTGTGAGAGAATTTACAGTGGAGGAACCACTGTCAAGGAGTGACCACCACTCAGTATGGCTCACATTGGATATGGGCAAGGAAGGAGTGGAATCTGGCACAAGAGTGCTGGACTTCAGGAGGGCTGACTTTGGGAGGATGGGGGAAGTGGTAAAAGGGTACCTGGCCAGAATTCAATCTAGTATGGACACTAACCAGAGGTGGGAGCTCATAAAGCTGGGGATAGTGGAAGCAACCAAAACCTGCTGCAAAGCCAGAGCAAGAAGGCTAGGGCTAAGAAACCGAGCTGGTTGAGCAAGGAGGTAATGAAAAAGGTAAGGAACACAAGAGCTGCCTTTAGGAAGTACAAGAAAACAGGGAGGGGAGGACAGAGGGAGTACTTGACAGAATCGAAGGAGGTGACACGGGCAGTAAGGGGAGCCAAAGCATCTACGGAACTCAGGCTGGCACAAGGCATTAAGAAGGGGAAGAAGGACTTTTTTAAGTACATCAGGGAGAAAAGGAGCTGTAAGGACCACATAGTAAGGATTAGGAAGGAGGGGGGTTGGGTGGAAGCAGGGTGCGATAAGGCAGAAGCACTAAATGAGTACATCTGCTCAGTATTTACTTAAGAGAAGAAGAGGATGACACCCAAGGTGGGAGAAATGGCAGGAATGGGGGGGAAGGGGTGACAGATGGGGAAATCATGGATGGCAGAGTTCAAGAGGGTTTGAAGGCACTGAGGGTGGACAAGGCGCCAGGCCCAGATGGCATCCACCCCAGGGTACTGAAGGAGCTGGCAGGTGTCCTTGCAGGACCTTTGGCAGACCTATTTAATGCCTCACTACATTTGGGGTGTGTACCTCAGGACAGGAAGATGGCTCATGTGGTGCCCCTCCACAAGAGTGGCCCCAAGCATGAACCGGGAAACTACAGACCAGCGAGCCTCACATCCATCGTGGGTAAGCTAATGGAGACTGAAGGAGAGGCTGGTGGCCCTCCTAGAGGCCAAAGTACTACAGGACAGCAGACAGCATGGCTTCATACGTGGCAGATCCTGCCAAACCAACCTGGTGGAGTTCTATGACTGGGTAACAAGGCAACTGGACAGGGACCATGCAGTGGATGTCCTGTATCTGGACTTCAGTAAGGCATTCAACTCGGTGCCACATGGAAGACTGGGAAGTAAGTTATTAGACACGGGCAGGTGTAAAGCTGGTGAGATGGGTAGGGAACTGGCTTCAGGGAAGGCAACAGAGGGTAGTGGTGGGTGGGGAGCTCTCACACCCAAGGGCAGTGATGAGCGGTGTTCCGCAGGGCTCGGTGTTGGGACCAGTGTTGTTTGGGATATTTATTGCAGACATATCACAGGACATCAAGAGCAAGATCAGTCTGTTTGTTGATGATACCAAGGTAGGTGCGGTGGTGGATGACCTAGGGGGATGACAGGGATTGCAGGATGATCTGGCAAAGCTTGAAACCTGGTCAGACACCTGGCAACTGGGGTTTAATGCCAAAAAGTGCAAGATGCTGCATTTTGGGATGAAGAACCCAAGGAGGAGTTACCAGCTGGGGAGAGTGCAGCTAGCCCAGATAGAGGAGGAGAAGGATCTGGGTGTGCTCATTACAGAGTCAATGAACAACTCAGCACAATGTAGGAAGGCAGCTGCAAAGGCCAACAAAATGCTGGGTTATATTGCAAGGGGTATATCCTCGAGGAGGGAGGAAGTGATTCTGCCACTGTATAGGTCATTAGTTAGACCACACCTGAGTACTACGTGCAGTAACTGGTGTCCGTATCTGAAGAGGGACATTAAGTTACTGAAGGGGGTGCAGCGCAGGGCAACAAAGATGATCAAGGGGTTGGGGGACTTATCATATCAGAGGAGGTTGAAGGAGTTGAACATGTACTCACTGGAGGAGAGTAGGGACAGGGGTGACATGATTGAAACCTTTAAATACATGAAAGGAATAAACAAGACGGGTACAGAGGGCTGTTCAAAGTAAGGGAGGGAGGGCCACCAGGGGCCATGATGAGACTGGAGGGAGGAAGGTTCAGGAGGAGATGAGGAGACAGTTTTTACAGAGTGTGGTGGCTGGGTGGAATCGTTACCTGCAGAAGTGGTATCAGTAGAGACAGTGGACTGCTTCAAAGGGATGGTACGGACAAGGGGAGGATTAATGAAGAGGAAGGGTGGAAGGGAGGGGCAGCTGCAGAATAAGGGGTGCTAGCTGCACATTCGAGCAGACTTGATAGACCTCTAGGCCTTTATCTGCTGGCAAATTTCGTCTGTTTCATATGTTCATACACCAAAAATGTCTGTCAGGAGAGAGGAGCCATCCAGAGTGCCTTGTTAAGCTTCTGTTCCAAGGAGGCCAGGGCCTGAGTCAACTCAGAAATCTCAGATTCCTGCACCCTCCATTTTCTAGCCATATAGACAATAATACAGCCTTGCAGGACAAGCTTTAAAAGCTTCCCGTATAACATTATTATCCACTCCTCTGCCTGCATTGGTACTAAAGTAGAACTGAGCCTCTTTCCATATCCAGTCTTGGAAGTGAGGATCCAATCTGAGTAGGGGTTATACCACCATTGAGTCGAGAGAGGTTCAAAGGTTGGTAGCAGAAGGCCACTGGTGCAAGGTCCAAGATAAGGATGCATCCATAAGAAAAATCTGTAATACAAGAGGTGGCGAACTCGTTCGCGAGCCAGTAATTGAGAAGACTGAAGGTGTCATGAACACTGGAATAGTAAGAGTAATCACAGTCCATTGGTGTGCTAGGCACCACACATCCACAAACCCCCATTCTACCATCAGCTCTAATAAGGTAGATATAGATTTGGGATGAATGTCTGAAGAGATTTTGGATTGATCTCAAAAAGGGTCCAGGGCCAGGTTTAAGTCTCCTCCCAGTAAGATCGGGATATGAGTATCACCTTGCATATCTGCTGCAACTTGACAAAGATGCAGGGAAACATTGGGATCATCCATTTTTGGGTTGTATACAGAGGGACGCATGAACACGAGCTGCCCACCTGCATAGCTCGATCTGGCTAACACCCACCTACCGTAAGTAACAGTAGTAGTTTACTCAATTTTCCAAGGCAGGGTGCAACTGACCAAAATTATTGTGCCCCTAGATTTACTAGAGGCTGAACTATGAACCACCTGGCCCACCCAGCTCTTTTGCATCCACGGTGCAGACCAACCAGTGAGGTGAGTCTCCTGGAGATGGATAATATCCATGCAAACAGATTTCAAATATTGAAGGACTTCGATCCTCTTGACAGGACAATTTAATCCTTTCACATTCCAGGAGACCAGCCTCATCGGAGAACCACACCCTGGCATAGACATAATTGGAATAAAAGAAGAAGAAGAAGAATCAGTGTTTATATAGCACTTTTCATACATCCAAAGTGCTTTACAAGCAATGCTAGACTGGTAGTGAAGTGACTGGATGTGGTGGCAGCCATATCGCACATCATCACCCACTCACAGCCTGGATAATTGCATGAACCGGTTTTATGGGAAGGGGAATGTTGGCCAGGACACCGGGAATGTTCCCTACTCTTTGCGAAGAGTGCCCTGGGTTCTTTTACTTCCACCTGGACACCCACCAGGACAACACCAGGATGGGTAGAAGGGACCTCGGTTTAACGTCTCATCCAAAGGACGGCACACCCCAGCAGTACAGCACCCCCCAATACTGCACTCGGATGCCTGCGATATTTAGGTGCAAGTCCAATCCTGGTGTGGGACGAGAACCCACGACCTTCTGGTCCAGAGGCAGATATGCTACCAACTGAGCCACGCCGACACCTAGAACTAGGCCCAACTAACCACTATGAGTATATGCAGTAAAGATGACCTGAGAGAATACGCCAATGCCACTTGAAATAGATGTGTAACAACCAACTTATACAACAACAGCAATTTCAGCAACAATTGTCAAACAAGTTATAATATTTAACTAATCTAACAGTTGGATATTAGGGATGGCCGGGTACTAAAATACCTGACCCACAAGAATATTTGTGGGTAACCTCAAATGTACCGTAAATACCTGGATGAAAAACAAGTAATAGGGTCGGGTCAGGTAGTTACTATCCGAACTGTTCTACTACCGAATTTCTTGACCTTGGCCATAACAAAAATCACATGAAGGACTGCTTTTTGGACTATTACACTGCTTGTTAGGAGCCCCAAGCCATTATAGCCATGTGGGGCATTGCTGAGGCAGGTACAAGAGGCACAGCTGCTGTTAGCAAGTCTGCTACTGTTTCCCAAAAACTTATACCCATGGCAGGCATTGTTGAGATCGGTATGAGAGGCACAGCTGCTCTGGTTGAGCCTGCTGCTGTTTCCAAAAATTATACCCATGTCGGGACTGCGGAGGCAAGTATGAGAGGTGCAGCTGCTCTTAGTGAGTCTGCTGCTGTTTCCAAAAATTACAACCATGGTGAACATTGCTGAGACAAGTTGGAGAGGCACAGCTGCTGTGAGTAAGCCTGCTGCTGTTTCCAAAAATTATACTGATGGCTGACACTGATGTTGTAGGTACGAGAGTCACAGCTGCACTCAGTGAGCTGCTGCTGTTTCCAGAAATTATACCCATGGCAGGCATTGTTGAGGCAGGTACGAGAGGCACAGCTGCTCTGAGTGAGGCTGCTGTTGTTTCCAGACATGATACCCATAGTTGGCATCAATCAGACTTACATAATATAAAACTGATGACTGACAAAAGAAAACCAAGAGTGGCGTGGCGCGTGTGCCTGGCACGGTGGCACTGGTGTTGGTTCTATTTGTTTCGTGCACAACCTAGTCATCATATTCAGCATCACTGTTTGCGGGCTGTTGTTGATGTGCAGGGTCAGATTTGCATAATTCAGTGTTGGGCACAACTGGGAAATTGTCAGCATGCATTCTGAGAAATGTAAGCTGCTCCACATACGCAGGATTTAGCAGTGTTCCGTGGTCAGTGACTATTCCTCCACTTGCAGCAGCTGCACTAAATATGCATTCTGAACGCACACTCGAAGGTGGACAACTGAGGCACATTACTGCAAGACTTGCTAGATCTGGCCATATTGTTCTCTTTTGTTTCCAACAGAGTAATGGCTCTTCCTCAAAACCAATCACAGAATGGTTTGCAAAATACTCCAGGATCATTGTGCTGCATGAGACAGTTGCCAATCTGGCAAACGAAGCGGCTGCACTGTCTTTATAGGATAGTAATCCACGTTGTTGCAGGAGTCTCAGAAGTGATTTGCCTTTCTGGCACTGATCATAGGATGCCTGAGAGATAGCTGTAGAGGTCCTTTCCCTTAATGATGACACTGGTGATTGTGTGAGATTTATAGATGTGCAATTGTCTGCACCAGAGGTGCACTCTGATGGTTCAGCAGGGTTTGACTGCTGTACATCAGTTAATGATGTTGGTAGAGCAATGTCACATTTGGTTAGCAAAAGATCTCTCCAATACTCAATGCCTTCCCCTGCAGGATGAAAGGTTTCAGTGCTCCACTTAAAGCCGGGATCTAGCAATGTAACCAACTGGCATTTATTCTCTGATCAGTCAATAGTCTAAGACTCAAGTCATCTGCCAACATAACAGCAGTGGTGTATTCTTTTGACCGAAAGTCTTTCTTTGTGTCATCAAGGAAAATGTGAAGAAAATCTAGTTTGAGAAAGAATTTGACTCAAGTTGCACTGTCCACACTGATGTAACCCCCCTACAAATGGCAGTTCCTGAAAAGTCTTCTTTGAGCTTGACTAAATGCTCACTGCCAGGCTGGTGTCCTGCATTTTACTAGTTTAAATGTATTGCCAGAGAGTCTGTATAGCCTCTGTGTACTGTCTCTTTTAAAGAGCTGCCTGGATTGCAGTCATAATTAATCTTGGAGGGAGCTGAGTATTTCTATGCTTGAGTCCTGCCCGGGCTGCCAAATAATTGCTCCATTCTGCCATCGCTATTAGCGCAGAGGGAGCTCTGTTAGAAGATGTACTTGTTTACTGATCATTTATTAGAAGAGTAATAATATTGCAGTTTGTCTAACCTGCCTTCTTTGCAGCATGGACATTTCTGTTTCTCTCCACCTTCTTGGTCCTGGACTGCTGTTATGAGCCAATCAGTACCTTTGGGGACTCTAAAATGGAGTCTGTCCCCAGGGGCTTTGTGGGAGCAAAATTCTATAGGAATTGTAGTTTTGGCACCTAAATGAACCTGGAGGGGGGGCCCTTGTCGTGACTGACAGAGGAATCAGCCAACTGAACCTTTTGGATCCTGGGGAAAGTCCCAGACTGCTTGCAGTTTCAGTTCAGATCTGAGTTGGGAAGTGAAGGAGTAACAGCTCGAGATAGTCAAGCAGGAGGAGAAGTTTGCCAAGTTGTTACTGGAGGAGGGCAAAACTGTGGAGGAGCTAAAAAAAAATTATTCATGCCACCTGGGAGTGTCACCTCCCCACTGTCCACACCCGCCCCAGCACCTGTTCTTTCATCGTCTGTACCTGCCTCTGAGCCAGCAAATAGTCATGGCCCTTACCGCAAGCTCAAGGTATTCTCTGGCATCCTCCCTACTCCTAATGGGGAAGTCAACCTGGAGACCTGGATAGACTCTGCTACTCTTCCGGTACAAGACTGCCAATGCTCAGAGGCCAAAAAAGGGCCTGCCTGGAGAAAGCCTCCAGGGACCCGCCCTACATACTTTTAGCTCTCTGAGGTCCTCTGACCCTGATGCCAAAGCTCAAGAGTACATAGTTCACCCTTGAAAATGTGTTTGGGGGCACC
Source organism: Neoceratodus forsteri (assembly GCA_016271365.2). NCBI lineage: Eukaryota > Metazoa > Chordata > Ceratodontiformes > Ceratodontidae > Neoceratodus > Neoceratodus forsteri. The sequence goes on along the minus strand of JADMNL010000023.1, from coordinate 562,662,087 downwards.
ACTAGTGTTGAGGCCTTGAAATGGAAACTTAAAGATGTTAGACAACAGCCGGGGGAATTGTAATCCGCCTACATGGATCGATTAGAGGGAATCCTACAAGGCATTTTTCAGAAAGGAGGCTGGGCCTCTAGTGAAGTGGACCGGGTAAGACTGGATCATATAATCTGCTCTGCCCGGCACTCCAGCTGGGTGTTGCTCAAATTGCAACTGCATCAAAGGAAATCTGGACCCTTGCCGTTCCATGTGTTGATGAAGGAGGTACAGGAAGTTGAGGAGGAAGAAGGCTTTTCAGAGCCCTGCATAGTCATAGCTGCTGCAACCCCTGCTCCAGGTGCGGGATCAGTCGCTGATGGCCTGGAATCACCACAATCACATGACGGAATCCGATAAGTAAATGCCAGCCCCGGGGGGTCCAGCCAGAGAGGGACTGCTACAGATGCTCTGCCATGGGATGAACTGCTGAGAGAGTTCAGAGAACAAAAACAGTCTCTTTATGAAGGCCGCTCCTGCGAGTACAGGCCCTAATCCTTATCTAACTGCATCTGCTATGGGAGTGGGGGTGCACACCCAGGCATCTCCAGCTGACAGCAGCTCAAAAATTGATGTCTTGACTATGGAAGTGAGAGAATTGATGAGATGTCTCCAAATGCTCACCACACCACAGACAGAGGTGTAACCAAGGTTTTCTGTTGGTAGTAGCCCCGCCTCAGCTCCCAATGTGATGTCTCAGCCACATCAGACCCCAGAAAGCATATTTTGCCATAATTGTGGAAAGGATGGGCACATGAAGAGAGAATGCCGGTCCCCAAAAGACCTAGATAAAGTTGTATACAGACTTCAAGGAGAAGCTTCGGAAAGCGAGAACATGGCCGAGGAGCGCAGGAAATGACCATAATGCAGGACTGAGAAATCCTAACTCAGATTTTTTTGTGCCTAAATCATCTGTCCAGGCCTCTGCTACTGCCTCTCTAGACTGGTCCAGAATAGCAGGCCCTTCGATGGAGACTTCTGTGACTGTCAATGGTATCCATGCTCGGGCTGTGCTCGATAGCGGGTCGCAAGTGATCATGGTATTTCAGGACTTGCATGATAAACACTTATCTGATGTGCCATTACAATCTTTGGAAGGTGTGCATGTGTGGAGCCTGAGTGACAAGTCTTATCCCTACCTAGGATATGTCCGGCTCTGGTTGTCTTTCCCTGTGACTGTAACTGGTGTAGATGAACAAGTAGAGATCCCAGACCTGGTGTGCCCTCCTACGGTATTGTATGATGGATTCCCCTGCTCGTTGGAACCAACGCCAACATGTTTGGAAGACTAGCGCAGTTGTATCAAGAGAAACAAGGGAAATGGACTGGGTGGGCACTGAGAATCCCAGCCCTGATAAAGAGAGTCTATGATATGAAAAGACGGACTGCCGTAGTAGACGGAGATGAGCCGGTGGAGATGGTGTGGAAGAAAGATCCTGATTCTCTGGTACTACCTCCCAATGCTCGGTACACCATTCATGGAGAGGTTTGCATTAGAAAAGATGTAAAGAACAAAATATTAATGTGGATGCACCAGGCGATGGAAAGTTGCCAGAAGGATTATTGGTTAAGCTCAACATTTTGCCTGCCTGTGCACACGACTATGCACGACGTGTGATGGTCCAGATTCAGAATGTGTCAGATCGGGAGATCTGGGTGAACAGAGGGTGCACCCCAGCTACAGTACACTGCACAGACACTGCAGTATTATCCAGTAACAAGTGCTCCGGCAAGAAGGAGAGAGTGACCATGGACTTATTTGACTTTGGCGATTCCCTGGTGTCAGCTGAATGGAAGGCTAAAATTAGCAAGAAACTCGCCCAGACAGACCAAGTGTTTTCGTTAAAAGAATGGGACGTAGGGTGTGTCCATGGTGCAGAGCATCACATATGCCTGCATGATGACCAGCCATTTCAAGAGAGATCCTGGCACCTCACCCCAGCGGACATAGACGATGTTAGGCGACACCTGCAGGAAATGCTCACTGCTGACATGATACAAGAATCAAGAAGTGCATATGCCTCTCCCATTGTGGTTGTGCGTAAGAAGAATGGGTTCATGAGGATGTGTGTTGATTATCAAACCCTGAACCAGCAGACTATCCAGGATCAGTACACCATGACCTGTATACAAAATGCCCTGGACTGCTTGAATGGGAGCAAATGGTTCTCAGTATTGAATCTTCGCAGTGGATATTACCAGATTCCGATGGCCCCGGAGGACCATGAGAAAACAGCCTTTATCTGTCCTTTGGGGTTCTACGAATTCCTGAGAATGCCACAGGGGATTTTGGGCACTCCGGCCACCTTTCAGCGACTGATGGGAACGTGGGGTGGGAGATATGAACTTGCTGGAATGTCTAGTGTACCTAGATGATGTCATTGTGTTCGGATGCACATTAGAGGAGCATGAGACCTGACTGTTTAAAGTGCTGGACCAATTGGAAGACTTCAGCCTCAAGCTGTCCATTGACAAGTGCCAGTTTTTTCAAACTTCTGTGAAGTATGTGGGGCACGTAGTATCTGCAGAAGGGATAGAGACCAATCCCAGTAAGGTTGAGACACTGACTACTTGGCCTCAGCACCATAACTTGAAAGAACTATAATGTTTTCTGAGGTTCTGTGGCTACTACTGCAGATTCATAAGACTATTCAAAGGTGATTCGCCCGCTCCTGAATCTTACCCAGGGTTACCCCCCTACCAACTGTAAATACAAGAAAGGGTCTGTCAAAGAACAAGAGAAAGTGTACTTCCGCACAGATGAACATTTTGGGCCCTGCTGGACACACAAATGTGAAGCAGCCTTCCACAAAGTCATATACCAGCTCACCCACAGCCCCATTCTCGCCTATGCTGACCCTACAAAGCCTACGTGCTGCATACAAACGCTAGTCTGCAGGGCCTAGGAGCTGTGCTGTATCAAGAACATGAGGATGGTTTGAGACTGGTAGCTTTCGCCAGCAGGAGTTTGACCCATCAGAGCGAAACTATCCTGTGCACAAGCTGGAGTTCCTTGCCCTGAAATGGGCCATCATTGATCAGTTTCATGAGTACCTCTATGGGGCAAAGATATTGGTGAAGACTGACAATAACCCATTGACCTATGTACAGACTTCAGCTTAGTTAGATGCTACTGGGCACTGGTGGCTCTCTGCTTTATCAACCTATGATTATGCTGTCGAATACAGACTGGGACTGAATCATATTGATGTTGACGCCCTGTCAAGAAGGCCCGCTTCCAAGAGTGATTGGGTCAGGCTGTCTGAACCTGACATCCGAGCATTGTGACAAAAGTTTGACAGAGATGAACAGATGTCTGCGGACACAGTGTACTGCCTAGTAGATTGCTTGGGCCCTCCTGATACTTGCATACCGGCTGTCTATTGCTATTTCTCTGCTCTAGATATTAATGCACTACCTCAACTGGACGATGACGGTATTCAGTGGTTGAAGTTACTCATTCAGTTGTTATACAGAGAGACAGTGGATCGTAGTGGTCAAGTAGACAAGCAACAATTGGCCCTGCCCACGGCCTTTAAACACTTGGTACTTAGGGCCCCCACAATCACATGGGGCACCTCGGTATTGACAGTACTCTCAACCTGGCATGATGTCGATTCTACTGGCCCAAGATGGGGACTGATGTTGAGCACCATGTAAAGGCCTATAGTCATTGCCTCCAAAGAAAAGCCCTGTCTCAGAGGGCTGCCCCCCCTTGTCAATATCACTACCAGCGCCCCCATGAAACTGGTCTGCATAGATTTTTTGTGTTTAGAACCTGATCAATGGAACACTGGCAAAGTGTTAGTGGTTACGGACCATTTCACATGGTATGCACAAGCTTTTCCAACTAAAGATCAAAAAGCTTCTACCGTGGCCAAGGCGCTAGTGGAAAAATTCTTCATCCACTACAGTGCCCCCAGTGGATCCACTCTGACCAAGGCAGAGACTTTGAAAGTAGGCTAATCAAAGAAATGCTGTCTCTGTGGAGTGTGTGGAAGTCAAGAACCATCTCTTATCACCACAGGGGGACCCTAAACCAGAACGTTTTAACTGCACCCTTCTAGACATGCAGGGCACCCTCCATCCAAAAGACAAGCATAAGTGAAGCCAGCAGATTAGCACGTTGGTACACGCATACAATTGCACCAAAAAGGATGCTACTGGGTTCTCCCCCTACCGCCTCATGTTTGGGAGGGAGGCCCAACTGCCAGTTGATGTCTGCTTTGGGGTCTCTCCAGATGGGGTCTGACCCAAAAATTACATGCAGTGTATACAGAAACCGAATGCTCAATTGAACCATGCATATCAACTGGCCCCAACAATGGCTGCCAAGAGAAATCTCACCAACAAAGAGAGGCACGATAAGAAAGTAAAGGTTCAAGAGCTATAGCCTGGAGACCGTGTGTTGTTACACAATTTGGGACTACTTGGCAAGCACAAAATTGCTGATAGGTGGCACCATCTTCCTCATGTAGTAGTTGAAAAGTTGGATGATCTACCAGTGTACAAGGTATGCCCAGAGAATAACTCCAAAGCTGTCAAGACAATGCACTGTAACCACTTGCTGCTTATCGGCCAAGTTCTTATTGAAGCTGAGCCAGCAGACATTGCCTCCCCTGGGCCAGTGACTCGTGCTGCTGCAAAAAAGAGACAGAGTCAACTTACCCCAGTAGTTACAGAGTTAAGGTTTCCCCCACAGCAGGCTCAGAATGATAGTTACTGTCAGCCCACCTCTGATGAAAGTGACTATGGTAATGCCTATTATCTCTCCTATGAACTGAGTCAGTTGTTTCATGGAAATCCTATGTAGAATCATGGGGATGAAATTGGGCCTTCTGGACTGCCTAACTCCTCAGCTTCGTTCTTGGAGCCAATGCTCCTTGAAAGTGAAGTGCAAAGTATCACGTCTGAGGCTGCGGACTCCCTGTGTTTAGTGGAACTGTGTGACTTGCCCGAAGAAGGGGCTCATGGTCTGAGTCTCTCTCTGGTGACACACCAGAACTTGAACAACAATATGAGAGTGCTGACAGCCCCCCTTCATGCCACAAAGCCTAATTGTGCCAGAACCTTCTCTTAATGAGCTACATGTTGTGGAAACAGAACCTACAGAGCAAGGAGCTGGAAATGCTCCCAGTTTGGACATTCCCATCCATGCAGAGGCACCCCTCATGACTGACAAAAGCTCCAAAGTCAGTGCTGAAAGTACAGAGACTGTGGCTGTTCCCCCAGAAAGACTGGACGAGCTGTCAAGCCAGTATTGCCCTTCAGTTATGATTCTCCTTGGAGGCCAGTGGATTTGCCTCTCAATGTGGTTCACAAAGGTGTTTAAATTTTTCAGAGCTCACTACCCAAACTGAGCTTAATGGCCAATTCCAGGTTGATTGTTCTTCCTTCTCAGTATGGTGCCCCTGCCCCATCCAGCCCCAAGTTAGCTGATAGGGAAGGGCCCCCTCCTACATTGCTTAATGTGCAAGAAGTTATAACATGAATCAGTATTGTAATGTTACAAGTATGTTAATCATAGTGGAATCAGTATCACCTGTATGAAACATGCATAAGTATTGTCAATACGGATATAGTATTGTGAAGTATGTTGAAATGTATAGTAATGTGACAAGTTTACGTTAACTGATGTATCAGATAGTATTTACATACCATGCTAATGTCATTTATGTCTTGTTTATATTGTATTGTCAACAGTGTGATGGTACAGACTTGATGTGGACACCAAGTTTTCTCCAGGCAGGGAAGGGTGTAACCCCTCCTACAAATGAGTGTTCCCAAAAAGTCTTCCTTGAGCTTGCCTAAATGCTCACTGCCAGGCTGATGTCCTGCATTTTAGCAGTTTAAATGTATTGCCAGAAAGTGCTTGCATAGCCTCTGTGTACTGTCTCTTTAAGAGCTGCCTGGATTGCAGTCATAATTAATCTGGGAGGGGGCTGAGTGTTTCTATGCTCGAGTCCCACCCGGGCTGCCAAATAATCACTCCGTTCTGCCATTGCTATTAGCACAGAGGGAGCTCTGTTAGAAGATGTACTTGTTTGCTGATCATTTATTAGAATTGTAATAATATTGCAGTTTGTCTAACCTGCCTTCTTTTCAGCATGGACATTTCTGTTTATCTCCACCACCTTGGTCCTGGACTGCTGAAATGGGCCAATCAGCACCTTTGGGGATTCTAAAATGAAGCCTGTCCCCAGGGGCTTTGTGGGAGCAAATTTCTGTAGGAATTGTAGTTTTGGGCTTTTGGCGTCTAAATGAACTTGGAGGGGGAGCCCTCATTGTGACTGACAGAGGAATCAGCCAACTGAACCTTTTGGATCCTGGGGAAAGTCCCAGACTGCTTGCAGTTTCAGTTCAGATCTGAGTTGGGAAGTGATGGAGTAACAGCTCAAGATAGTCGAGCAGTAATCCTGCATAGATTCGCGTGGGAGAACTGTGAAAGGGCTGAGTTTTGGCCTGCCTGTCTGCCTGCTGTTCTTGAGAGGGACACTAAAGTTTATTCGGACTAAATCTGGATTGTGAGGATAATTTAAGCCACAGAACCATAACCAGGCTTTAACCTGAAGACGACCGAAGATTTGCTGAATGCGATTGGCCTGTCAGGATTTCCAGCCACCTTTGAACTCCTGGTTTGTGCAGAGACTCTGTGATTGCAACCGGATAGCAATCTGCCTGGTACAGTAGAATTTCTTACATGTAAATGTGCTGTGTACTGTTAGTGGGTCGTGATTTGGTTCCCCACTGTGTGCTGAACTGCGTTCTGCTTGCTGGAGGCTGCATCCAGCTCCAACAGACTAAATCTGTTTGCATCTCCATTTGGCCTGGTCCTTCCCACACTGGCCCAGCCAGACTATCCGCTACACAAAGAAAGCCACCGACAAGAGACCTGCCTAGGGATCAGATTCCCTGCTCAACGCCTTGAACAGGAACGATGCCTCAGTGATTCGTGTGGGCCCTGCTTCTCCTGGCACTCCAGCTTAACAACCTGCAATCTCGATTTCATCCTGCCTGTGTCCTGTATTAGATAGTGTGAGTAAACATCAGGGTAGCTCCCTGCAACAACAGCTAAATCTAAGTGTTGTCATCGGATTGCTTTGTTGTCTTTTCCTTCACGAACTGAGCCCTCCAGCTCCAGATTACAAATAGTGTGTGTTGTGCGTGTTGCTTTCTTCCATCACAGGGCCCCAACCAACTGTGACGCCGGCCTACCCTGGGCAATGGTCCTGGCTAGCCCACCTTTTTCCTACCTGGGTACCCAGAGTGTGTGACTGTGTAGGGACTCTGAAGTGCATGCATAACTGTCTGATTGATTTAGCCTTTAAGCCAATCAACCTGATTACACCCCTCCCTTGTTCAAGTCCCCTGAATAAATCAGATCCAACTCTTTTTGCATTTAACCTGACTGTGGTTCCACTTTGTGCCAAGAGTACTGTACTGTTGCTATTTTCTGTGTATAACCTTGTTTTACAGGGGGTCCCCAGAGTCAATCTAGAGGAACCAGTCCTGGTGGTAAGTGCAAACAGTGTGGGTAATTGCATGGTGAATAAGGGTCATTGTGAAAGTGATTATTTTGTATTGTTCAGGCCACTAGAAGGGAAAGAAGAGCGTTCCAGTGTCCCAGAAGGCTGTGCCTAGGTTAGCTTGACCACTAACAACCCTGAACTATGGGTGGAGGCACCCATTTTAGTACCCAGGCCCCTTAACCCACTACTAGCCAAGCAGGCAGGGGTAGTAGCCCTTGGGATAGCATCACCTAGGGGTTACATCGACATCACAGATACCAGGTGAATGTAGCACTGCCAAAATAGCGCATGAATAACCGCGCAGTCTAAAGCGCAGAATGCAGTACAGCAAAAGGGGTAGAATAGCGATAGGAAACTACCGCTACCCCTGTCGTACAATAGGAACTGGAAGAAGGAGTAAATACACCAGAAGTGCTGTGCCTGGTTGAGCTGCTCCCAACGTGGAGTGACTAAGGCACAAACACCTGGCGTAGTGGAGACCTGGGGATTGGAGTTTGATTTCCTGCCTCCTGATATTTTTTTATAGGTTGCAAAAAAAAATGAAGATCCCTGCTCCTGAATTTGCCTTTTGCCCCTCAGTCCACACCCCACCTTGGAGCTGGTTAATTTAGTTTGGGGGAGTAGGGGACAAAGCAGCCCCACGTCAAGGGGTGCAGGGGGCAGAGCCCCCCACATAAACACAGATTTGGGCATTGCTGCCATGGTGTTCAATATGGTGGTGAGGTCGGCATTGTATCCCGACCTTATTTTGCCACATGCTGCTTTGCGTGCGGCATTGTTTATGCACAATTTCAGCTGCGACATAATGATCCCATGCCAACATCTCATGTGACAGCCTCAAATGGCTCCAGTAACATGACCAAAGATTCAAGTAGAGTCCAGCTGCTAGAAATGAGCATGATGTCTACCTATTTGATTCTGCATGGTGTAGTCATGTATGTTTTTTTCTGCTCAAGGAGCCTTTCCAATATTTAAAATGCTGAATTCCAGTGAGTTGGAGCTTCCTGCTTTAATGTATGCAATGGTAAGTTGTTTGACCTCTGCAGCCCCTTCAGAATTTGTTTGTGCTTTTACAGAGTGGCTGAAATGCCCATGTAGTTTCCTAGCAAGACTAAACAGGTTTTCAACATTTCTGTTTCCATTTAAGAAACTATGGATGAGAAGATGTAAACAATATGCAAAACAAGGTATATGTTGGTAGTTGCCGTCCCTAACAGTTTTGACTGTGTTGGCACCATTGTCTGACACTATGAACCCTAGAGATAAGGAATGCAGAGTAAGCCTCCTGCAAAATATTCACAGCAGTGTGGTTTTCCTCAAAAGTGGTAACACATAATACAGCCTGTTTCTTACTACTTATAGTAAAGCAGGGATTTTTACTTTGTGACTGAAAACTTGCCCAATGAGCTGTAACAGTCATGTAGGCAATTGTTTGGTTGTTGGTTCATATATCTGTGATTATGTGAACCTGCTTCAACTCGGAGAGTTTCAACTGTTTAGTGACTGCACTACACACCAAGTAATATAACTGTGGAATAGCATTTTTTGAGAAATATGTTCGACAGGGAATGATGTGCCATGGTTCAATCCAGTTCATGAACTTGAGGAAACCTTTTTGGGCAACAAAAGAAAAAGGGAGTTGTCAATCAGAAAGCATCTCTGCAATAGCTTTATTTAATGGCTGGCATGTTGAATGCTTGTGGATAAATTTTGATATCCTCATTAACACTTTCTTTTAATGTTAGTTGATGAGAATGATGAGATATATTTAATTTTTAGAGGATTGTATTTTTCACACCCTTCTCCTGTGGAGTACTACTGTGGGATTTTGCAGTACTTAATGGTGTCAGAAGAAAACAATCTATGTTTGGGAAAACTGCAAGGACACATCAAGTGATTCAATGTCAGTTCCCACTTCCAGTTCATTGTCACTGTGGTCACCACCACATCACCTCCAGCACCACCCACACCAACCACACTGTCACTTGCCTTGTCCTACTCAATTGGGTGTTTTGCCTTTGCAAGTTGTGTCATTACTGATGTTCCAGAATGTGTAGCTTTGCCACCATCACTGATGCTCTTTTTGCACTGACTGCATACAGCTCGAGAGTTGTCTGCAGGGTCAATATAAAATAAATTCCACCCTAAAGATGTACCTGTTGTGCTTTGTGTCATGGTGCCTGGCACTATTCCTTGTACAACCAAGGGACCTAGAGGAAACCCCGCACTGCCATTTACTTGTTGACATCAAATTGTTCTCATTCATGCTCATCTTCTTCTCATTTCATTTAGCATGATTTTATTTTTGCACTTGCCTGTCATGCCTTACAGCAACATCCTCTCCTACCCCCTCCTCAAAACTACAAACCTCATCACCACAAGATTCAGAAGAACTGGAAGTGCCATCATCATCAGGTGGGACATAGCCTGGGCTATCCCATTCCGTCCCCACTATCACCACCTTCTCTATCAGCATTCGCTGCCTCAGCATCTGAGCTATAACTGTCACTATGCTCTTCATTAGTGCTAGAATTCATATTGTACACATCATTTTCAGTTGCATGTGCAGCAGCACTGTGCTTCCTTTTAGTAGACTTAGACTGGGAAATACAAGACGTAGTAGAGACAGCTGTGGTTTTCACTTTGTTGCAGAGGGACGTCACACACAGTGTAGCTATGACAAGGCTCAGGGCACCTAACAGGCTAACAGACAGTGTAATACAGGCTAAATGGCTTTTGCTATACTGCAGAGACACGCAGTATAGATACGTCACAGACAGGGCTCGGGGCATCTAACAGACAGTGTGTAATACAGGCTAAATGGCTTTCACTATGCTGCAGACACACACACACACACACACAAACACACACACACACACACACACACACACACACACACACACACAGTGTAGCTACAGGGCTCAGACACCTAACTGACAGTGTAATACAACCTAAAATGGCTTTCACTATACTGCAGAGAGACACACAGAGTAGCTATGTCACAGACAGGCCTCGGGGCACCTAACAGACAGTGTGTAATACAGGCTAAATTGCTTTTGCTGCACGTAGACACACACACACAGTGTGGCTACTAATGTCACTCAGACAGGGCTTGGGCACCTAACAGATAGTGTAATACAGTCTAAATGGCTTTCGCTGTGCTACGGAGAGACCTCACACACAGCATAGCTATGACAGGGCTCGAGGCACCTAACAGGCTAATAGTGTAATACAGCCTGAATGGCTTTCATGATACTGCAGAGAGACACAGAGTAGACATGTCACAGACAGGGCTCAGGGCATCTAACAGACAATATAATACAGCTTAAATAACTTTCACTATACTGCAGAAAGACACACAGTAGCTATGTCACAGACAGGGCTTGGGGCACCTAACAGTGTGTAATAACAGCCTAAATGGCTTTCGCTATACTGCAGAGACACAGAGCAGCTATGTCACAGACAGGGTTTAGGGGACCTAATAGATAGTGTGTAATACAGCCCAAAAGGCTTTCACCATGCTGCAGAGAGACACAGAGTAGTCATGTTGCAGACAGGGCTCAGGGCACCTAACAGATGATGTATAATACAGCCTAAATGTCTTTCACTATACTGCAGAGAAAGCAGCTGCTGCCAGTGATGTGTGCCTTCTCCCCCCTTCTCCTTCTCTCCCGAGCACTGCACTGGATGATCCCCCAATTCCCCCTTCAGTCCCCAATCCCTTGCTCCTTCATGGACTTTGTTTTATGTAAACTTTTTTTTCATCTTGCCAGGATTAGTGCTGATTCCTCCCTCTCCCTCCACACTCTGCTGTTATCTGTGCGCTCACGGCAGACGCAGAGCACAGACATCAGCACTGACCAATCAGATTGTCAGCCTGGTGTCCTGTGCTCCTTTCTGCTGTGAGGACCCCGCAGGCTGCCCTTTCATGCCCATTTACAACCTCAGAAGAGTCCCAGGACCACACAGGCTGCCTGTAATGCCTGTTTTTTAGAAGTAATTACCCATTACCTGACCCATCACCCGTGTCAAAACTAGTCACCCAGCCCAGTACACCATTATGTCAGATAGGATAGTAAATTACCTGAACTACCCTACCTGGCAAAAAATTGCTGATACCCGACCTACTCAATCCAGCTACCTGACGGGCAGCCCATCCCTATTGGATGTGCACTTTATTAGTTTAACAATACTACCCCAACCAGGAATATAGAAGAAGTGTAGATCCTAAGAGAAGTATGCCCATTGTAAATGCTGGAAGGAGAACGGCAAGCCTCCATGCCACGCTAACAGAGACACAAATACGGGGAGAGGGTTAAGTTGATAGCTATTCTACTGGACCTTGCCCCAGCCTCATCAGAACATCCAAAGAGAGAAAATACAGTATAGTATCTCTCTTCAGCCTGGTACAACTGTGAGCACCTACCAATATCCTCTGGTACAGACTTTGCATCCCTGGACAACTGAGGTATAAAATCAAAGCTGCTAATGTGAACTCAGTGGTGGAAAAAGAAAAAAAAGTAGGAGGGAGGTGTAGCAGGAAAAAAATTAAAGGGAGAATAGGAAGTTCAATATGCAGTCTGAGGGTGTTCACAAAGAAAAAAGCAGAGCAAGTGAAGTACAAATTTACTGATCAGTGAAAGCCATTACAATATTCTACAGATAAAATTGTAAAACATAGGCATGCAAATGCCTTCTGTTACATTCAAATGAAATATAATTCCAAACATACAGATAAAATTTCTTAAAACAACAAAATATTAAATTATTTTCTCAGGTTCATTTCATGGTATATTTAAGTAAGAACAAAAATATTTCCACATCACATCTTAAATTCTCACATTAGAAATTGTTTCATAACACATTTATCTTATGAATGTGTGGTTATCAAAAATGTAGCTACCATTTCTTGAATATTCTTCTCTTGCACGGTAAAGAGATAAGCTATTGTCTCATTAAGAGGAAGGCTGGGGCTTCCTAGTAACCCACCCAGCCACTTCCTTCTTTTAGATTCATAAAGAGGGCACAGTGGGACAACACGCTTCAAATCATCAGATGTCTTAGCCCCACATTTACGAAAGTGAGAAATAATAACTGGTCTTTCTTGCCTAAACTAAATATGTTGAGAGCATGATAGGTTTCTGTTCTAATTCTGGTCTATATTCTTCTCAGCTTGGGGCAAGTTAAGTATGTTAAATAGGATTCAAGCCCCCAGCTGATCGTAAACTGTTTATACCATTCGTGAAGTTTTAATATAGATAACTGGGAAAACAAGAGCTTAATATCCCAATCTCTAAGGCTTATTTTAACATTGAGGCTAATTTCCTTCCGTGGTCTGGTATATACAGTATAAAGCAGATGTCCCAGGCCAGAAGGCATTAATGCTTTTTTCATTAAATGAATAAATGGAGAGGCATATCCCAGTGTAGCTAACTTATTTTATTTATTCATTTAGTTATTTGTTAAAAAAAATCAGAATTACAAAACTTTGAGCTAAAAGCTCATTTACAAAGGGTCCTCATCAAACATGGGGTGGGGGAACAAACAAAGGTACATGGATCAGTGGGAAAACAGTAGCAGCTGATATGCATTGTCAGTAACATAACAATTAGATGACACACTGTATTACACAATATAAATTGCATAAGACAATTGAATCGGATGAGGATTGTCAATAACACAGTTAGTGTACACATTGCATAAACCCCACTGAATGCTATAAATAGTGCTATAAGAATATCAGTAACATAGCTAGGCCATTTCCTAGGGGCAGCAAATATAGGGGAAGATAGTCCTATTCCATCAGAGTTATTTAAAGTGCAAAGTCAAACTATGCAAGCTTTGGGTACTCCCAGGTTGCAGCTATTAAGCCTTGTCAGTTCCTACTGAGGACAATGAAGGATCAATCGGTGGAGTAAATATTGCCATTAGGAGAAAATATGCAGCAGTCTAAGTGGGTAAGGAGGAGAAATGGCAGTAGATGTGAGCAGCGGGGGCAGGGGAAATAAGCAGATGTGGGAGTTGGAGGTAAGAGGGGTTCAAGGGGTAAGTATGTGGGGTACAAGTGTAGTTAGGTGGGGGGGAAGAGTTGAGGGAGCTAGAGGGACATGATTTGGCAAGGCAGATGTGCCTGACATAGCCAGGGTACAAGTGCCGGTAGGTTGTTGGGGGAGTGGAGTAGCAGGAGCTTATAAGGACCCTATGGGGGGAGAGAGGGGGGCTTAGTGGCAGCTGGTAAGGACCTGATAGGCAAGTAGTAGGAACTTGTGTGGCCCTGTAGTCAGGACAGTAGCACCCAGGCATGCCAGGTGCATGAGGATGTGAGATCTCTTAGGAATGAGGGGGGGGACAGTAGCATTGTTCAGGGCCGGGATGGCCTTCTGAATTTCAGATTTGAATTGTCCAAGGCTGGTAAGGCTTGAGGTGGTGGGGAAGGAGCTTGTTTAGCCAGGTGGGAGCCCTTATAGCGAATGCTCAACTCCCCAGGGCAGCTCTTCTGAAAGGCATCACTAGGGTGTGTTTTGTAACACTTCTCGTGGCATGCTTGACAGGGGCAGGATAGACTAGAACTTGAAGAGATAGAGGGGAAAATCCTAGGAGGGCCTTCTTCCCAAGAAGGCAGAAGTGGAGTTTGATTTGGTCCATGATGGTAAGCTATTCTGTACCAGTGTATAAGCGACGCGTATGGGTAAAGCAATCTGCACCTAAGACAAAGCAGTAGGCTTTGTTGAGGGTAGTATGGACTCTGTGTAGGCTGATGTCAGAGGCAGCACCATATACCATATTATCATACAGTAGTTCAGGATAGATAGAACCATACCTCTTACCACCTGGTCCCTGGCCTCAGCTGTGTAACAGAAGCACAGCCTATACAGTGCCCCTAGCTTCCTGTTTTCGGCAACAGTAATATTTCGTATATGATCGTCAAAGGAAAGGGACTCATCGATCATGATCCCTAGGTACTGGAATGAAGATACCTGGTCAAGGATCGAGTGCAGGTTACAGGTAATTGTGAAGGGTGCAGTAGCTCTCTTTCATTTGCCATCCGGTGAAGAGCATCGCTTCAGTTTTTCTCCTTGAGCCAGTCCTGCAGGAGGTCAGAGCTGTGCTGCAGGTTCCTAGCGAGCGCTTCTTGGCAGGAATCAAGAGCAAATATCACAGTGTCATCAGCACAGAGGAAGATCTTTGACTAAGGACATGCCTCTGGCAAGTTGTTCACAAAGAGGCTGTATAGGAGCAGGCCCAGTATAGACCCCTGCGGGACCCCAATAGTGACTGCCTGGGGCCCAGAGATGGTTCCATTGATTTTCAGCTGCTGAGAGCGCACAGACAGATAGCATGAACACCAGCTGAACTTGTCGGGGGATAATCCAAGGCAGGTTAGCCTGTGGAATAACAGCTGGTGATCCACAAGGTCGAAGGCCTTGGTTAAATCTAAAAAGATTGCCCCAACCAGCTGGCCCTGGTCAAGTGCCTCATCCACACAGCCCATAAAGTCAATTAGGGTAGTGTTAGCACTAAGCAACTTACAGAAGCTGTGCTGTTGAGGCAGAGGAGGTTGCATTTATGCAGATGGTCCATAAGTTGGTCGTCTAGGATTTTCTCCAAGGCTTTCAAGAGTGGTGATAATATTGAAATGGGTTGATAATTGGATACTAGTACCCGGTTCCCTCCTTTGAGCACAGGGGTGATCAGGGGAATTTTCCACATAGATGGGAAAGTGGACAGATGGAGGGACAGGTTGAACAGTTTTATGATGGGTATAATGACCTCAGGTAGGGCAATGGAGATCAGCTTCATACCAATTCCATCCCCACCCATCCTGTTTTTTCCCAGAACTCGAGCCAGATATTTTCTTGTTTCCTTTACTGTAACCTGTTTGAAGTAGAAGGCTGTCCTGGGCCTAGGGTTAGGAGAGGAGGGTGATTGGTAGGTTGACAGAATATCATCTGGGTATGTAGAAGTTCTGGGAGGGAGGAAGGACCTCACTATAGTCTATAAAAGCCTGATTAAAGATGTTGGTCATGGAGGCATCATCAAGTATGACTTCATTATTGTGATGAAGCATGGTGGGGGGGGTCCTGTCATCAGAACGTATAAGGTTTTTAATTGAGGACCAGAACTTCTTCCCATCAACCTAGCATTGTGATTTCTGGTTCTTGTGATAGGTAACCTTTGCCTGGAAGATTACACAGATGCACTTGTTTCGTGCTACTTTGTAGTTCTGGACATCTATGTCTGCCCCAGTTGCCTTTGCCTGGTGTCATAGGAGATTCCATTGCCGCATCAGACCAAGGAGTGTAGGGATGACCAAGGCCATGCTATGACCTTTTACCATCTTCTTGCAGTGTGGTGTGTACCTGTCTGCTGCGGCATTGAAATGGGAGAGGAAGAGCCAGAGGGCTGTGTCAATAGAGGGGCATGCATCAAGGAGACTTTAGTCTATGCCTGCCTGATAAGTCTTGAAGTCAGCCAAAGAGCTATTTTTCAAGACTCTGTTCCTCACCTATTTTGGTGGAGGTTTGGCCTACTTTGTCAACCACACACATTGGATAGGTGAACGTTCACTCAGGGTGTCTGGGAGGACCTTGATATCAGTTAACCTCCGGGGTGAGTTGTTAGCACCCAGTCAATCAGGGTGCTTGTACCCATGTGGTGATTTTCCCCAGTGCAGCTTGTCACCACCTGTGTTAGGTAGAGTCCCGATATCAGTTCTCCATGTGCAGCACTACAGCTGGCAAGCCAGTTGAGGTTAAAGTCCCCAAGAACCATAGCCTCCTTGTTTTGGCAGGCCTCAGTGAAGAGTTTGGCAAAGGCTTCCAGCCCTGCTTGCTGCAATCCGAGAAGGATGTAGGCTGCCATAACAATCTGTTCCTTGCGCCCTTTGCCCAGTAGAAGTTTTATTGCTAGGCAACTTAATCTCTTCCTCCAAGTACATTCTAGAATAACATTGGTCAGAGAGCAAGAATGTTTTAAGTAAGAACATAATTTGCCTTTCTTTAACTAGAGAAGATAATGGTCGTTGTCCCAATTCTAATTTAAGAATATAATTAGGAGTTCCCTGAGGTAACATTAAAGTGTAACTATACAATTTATTAAGTATAGTTTCTAGCAGACTTATATTAGTAAAACCCCAAAACCTCTGTTGCATAAATTATACTCGCTCTTATTTTAGCATTACTAACTCTTAAAATCCCCTTAACAGAGGATTTGCCCATTTTAGCATTAAATATTTTAAGAGCATTGACTGCGGTGGACATTTTATTCTGTATCAATTCCAAGTGATTTTTCAAGAAAAATTATGCATGAACCTTACCCCATGGTAATCATAACAGTTTGCCACGTCAATAGTATTTCCATCAATCTTAAACTTTGGAATATTTCTTTGTTTCCAAAAAATACTACATTTGTTTTACTTTGATTAATCTTCAGTTTCTTTTGTTTACAACATAATACCTTAAAAAGACTTAATTTACTTTTAAGGGGAAATAGAGCCCATTCCAGGTAGGGAAAATGAAGAAAGGCAGATAGAAAGAGGAAAAAGAAGCGATAAGCATTGCTAAGGGTCGCCCTGGAGGCTAACGAGGAAACACACTCCTACAGAGAAAGGGGGCATGGGGGATGGGATAAAACAAAGGAAAACACATCCCAGTAAGTATTAGTGTCAAAAGAGGAGAATAAAGAGAGAGTTAAATGATTCCGACAAAAAGATAACCAAAGAAAGGAACTGAAATGCACAGCGCAATTCTCCTCCCCCATGTAATAAAAGTGTCCAACACACCCAATAAAGTACCACAGATATCATAACCCCAACTATAGCAGGCACTGAAATCCAGAAACGAGCCAAGCTTCCATCCCAGGATGGGTAAATGCTCGTCCCAAATGATAGGACACATAAGTGGCCTACACAGTCCTCACCACTTATACCTACCGTGGATGTTACAGGCAATCAGATTTAGCGGGCAAATCCTTTTTACCATTTACACTGACAACTATGGCAACTGGCACCGTATATAATGACATAGGCGCACTGTCTATTTTGGGAAATTTTGTGCGTTTTCATTAGAGACAGAGCAGACCTGTTAGTTGGCAATTAGTGCCTCAATGAGGTGTGATTACAGCCATTCACCTAAAGAATGCAGAGCATAGAGACTTAATTTGTGATGTGATTGCTAGCACCGAGATTGTTTACTGAGCAACCATAGTGGAAACTGTCGTCGTTTAAAGCTGCCTAGCTGCTGCTTACAAATTTCTTCTTCATGTTCTGACACTGAGAATGCTTGGGGATGATACTTGAATGTATTCTGCACTTTTTCCACAATCGGCAATATCAAAGTAAGACCCAGCCTTAATGTGACTTGTTTACTGCAGCAGAGACTGTTTACTGATGGTTGGCATAGCAGAAGCACTCACTGTTTGAATCAGCCTAGCTGCTGCATAAAACTGCTCTTGATCCGCAATTGGGAATAAACGGGTGTATGGTACTGTAACTGCAGTGCGAGTCGGTGCCTTTTTTTTCGAACGTAACATTACAGTGACCATGCATTATAACGGGCAGAGTGTGTTTGCACAAATGCACCTGTTATAAGTGGTGGGGAATGTACACCAGCAGACTAACTAGCAAACAAGGCTGACATCATATGACACTCAGTATGGGGGTTATTAAATGCCTGGCCTGGCATATTGCTGACAGTTTCAATTGCATGTTCCTGGGGTACTGCTGGTACAATGTCCATCAGAATGGGCTCATTCTCCAGAACTGGGCTTGACTGAGGAGATAACTGTGTCATCCCTGCAAAGTCCATGGTAAAGGAGACAGTCTGACTATCCAGGAGATCAGGAGGATCCTCGATCATATCAGTTGGGTCCCCACAAGCAGCTTTAGAGAGGGGACACAGGAGCAGATTGATCTGAGGTGGTGTCCAAACCAGAAGGCTGGTGACAGAGGTGAAATTGGGTTTCATGTAAGGCCAGAGTGCCAAGTCTACTTGGGAGAAGCAACTCTGCCTTGGACATGCACAAAGGACAAGGCTCCCAATCCCAGCTTTCCTTGGCAGTAGATATGATGCACTTAGGTCCGTCTTTTCACACACTTCTGTGAGTGCTGCATAGAGGCTCCACCACGACAAATGCTCCCCAGTCATGCTGTGTTCTGCTTCTGCCACAGGCACCTGGGGGGAGACTATACCTTCAGATGTGGCAACCACTGGTGTAGGCATGCCCTCGCTTCTTGAGAGGGTCAACAAAGATGCTCCTTCTCGTTGTGCTGTATTACAAAATTAGTAAGGCCACAAATAGTATGGGATGCCTTTCTTCCATAAGGACAACCAAATCGGGGTGTATTCTTGGGGCTTCTGCATAATTTTAGGGGAAAAGTCCTGAAATATAGAAATTTTGGAGCCACGCCAGGCAAGAAAGCCCTTGTCCCTTACTAGTCAGAGGAATACAGCTTTGGCAGAGTATCTGAGCAGGTAAGCTACTATCAAGCAGGGTCTGCTAGTTCTTGTTGTTGGTGGTCACCTGATATGGTAGGCCCATTCTATTTCCAGATGGCTGAACCAAGTAGGAGCTAGGAACTGCAATAAAAACTCTGATAAAAATGTTCGAGGCTAGGTCCCACCATGCCTTCAGGGATTCCAGTGATTCGTATATTGTTGCAGTGCCCCCTTGTTGTCCATTGCTTCAGTTCTACTACAGAGTTGTTCTAGGTGCTCCTTGTGATCTTCCAGGTGCCAAAGAAGAAGGAGTGCGTATCATCCGTATCTGCCATCCGTTGCTCCACAACGTTTATTTTGTCTTTCAGGGTAACAATAGCCGATGTCATAGCAGCTACCAACAGTTTAATCTCGGAAATGTCCACTGCTAAGATTTCTAATAACAAGGTGATGAGTTCTAGGGATGTAGACTGAGGAGATCCTTGGTGTACAGTTGCTAAAGGTAGCACTACTGCAGAATCCACCATGGATGGTTGATAGGCAGGCCTCATAAGCCTGGGAGGGAAGTAGTTTCTCTGTCCAGATGAGAATCTTGCTGGGAAAAATGAAACAAAAAACAAAATCCATGACAAAAATTAGGTACCGAACAAATAATCAGCAATGAGGTAAAAAGGCTGAGAGGGTGAACTAGCTGGTTTTAAAATTGGGTCGGGGCAGAGCTCACCCTCTAAGCGGCCATCTTGCTCAGGCTGCAAACCATGCCCCAGTGTGTGTCTGTGTTCAAATATAGAGATGCCTGTGTGTACCTGTAGAGATGTTTGTGTGTCTGTGTTAACATGCTGAGATGTGTGTGTGTGTACAAGTAGAGAAGTTTGTGTGTATCTGTGTTTACACTAAAAATTGTGTGTACATGAAGAGATGTTTGTGTGTTTATTTACATGTTGCGATGTCTGTGTGTACATGTAGAAAGGTTTGTGTTTGTCTGCGTTTATACTTAGAGATGTTTGTGTGTACATGAAGAGATGTTATTCTGTGTTTACATGTTAGGATGTTTGTGTTTGCATGTTGAGATATTTGTGTGTACACGTAGATATGTTGGGCCCCATATTCAAAAGTGTCAGGCTGAATTGCGCAAGTGAATGCACTGCGCATCTCAACTGCACCAGCACAAAACAATGGGATATTCAGAAGATGCACCATAAAATGCAATCACGCATGTGTGGCTGAACATCCCAAACATGCACAATTGCACAGTGGGAGATATGCAGTGCGGCAGGTAACCAGAGACCAGTGCAGAGCATACGAAGCTGCGAGATATGAAGTAACTTGCATGGCATACAGAGTTGCAATATTCAGCCAGGATATGCAAATTGCCCACTGCACAGTCAGTGCCCAAACAGCACATTTGCATCTCATTACAGAATGTATTCAGGTCATTTGCATACCATTGGCTTGTGCAGTTTCAATATTGCAGGGCAGCACCACCACTCCACAAAGGTGATAAGGAGGTACTGCAGCCTAGCAGGCAGGTGAAAAGGCATGTTTGTGTGTGGGTGCACTGCACTGGTCCGAGTACAGTGCCACATTCCTCCTAACCTGTTATCAACCAAATGTGTGCCAAGATGCGTAACAACTGGAGAAAATGTGTGACACATCAGCAAACATGACATTGCAAGCTCAGAATACTGTGGAAATAAGTGCACTAATGTTTACGATGTGTGCTGATCGCCTAGCATCTTATATTTTATATAGGATAAAGTATGGGTCAGGGGGTGTAATGAGAAGTTTACACACACCGAAGGGTTAAGATGCTATATGAACCCTGAGGCTGATAAAGGGGTTTATGCATAACATCTAACCTGAGGGTGTGTGGAAACTTTGAGTTTACACACACCGAACCACATTTTATTTTATATAATCGCTGGGTTCCCTTTCTTTGCCTCAGCAATTGTATAAAATAAAAACTTGATGTGCGGCTGCAGTCCAGCAAAGCTACAATGTGGGGCTGCAGTAACCTTTTTTTTTGTTCATTAAAAGCATTTTTTTTTTAATCTTGTTGGCAGTTGCCAACTGAAGTCCCTGTGCTGTGGTAGATTTATTTATTTTTTATTACTTACTGCCAAGTCCAGGGTGGTGGTTTAGTTTCCAGTTCGCTGAGCGGCGAGTGGCCATGAAGGAATGAAGGAACTGCGGCAGGCGCATGCATAGCGTGAGGGAAACCATGCGTGTGTTTGTCGTAATAAACACTCCTTTATTACAGCAAATTATGCCACAGTTTCCCTAGGGGAAAAAAGGGAAACCAGTAATTATTTACAATTTTGCATAAAAGCCTCACTGGACAGTGCGTAATGTCACCGTCTCAATGTGGGACAGATGGTGTCTGAGAGATAACACGAGTGGCGTACCTCGTAATGTGTGACAGTTGGGAGGTATGCAATGCTACTACCCATAGCCATGTCCCTGCTCTAGGTGGCCACACGCACAACACTGGAAGGGCCCGGTGACTTTGAGACATGCCCCTGCCATCTCCAAACCACAGGTGGTGCCACCCTGCCCACAGTTGTGCAGTGTCCACCACAGTGATCCATACCCAAGGCCCCTGTGGCATTGTCACACAATGCTGGGATGGCATCAATGACATATATATGGTTCCTGGTGGTGTGGGTCTGGCACGGACATGCTGTGTGCACCTATGGTGTTCCACCATGGGTGTGTGCCACTGGGCTGTCCCTGACCCATGCCATGCTGCCACCATTACCACCATGCAACCTGATCACCATTGTCCCAGATGCCACCACGGGCACATGCCACCACCGGGTGCCACTCTGATGGCTGCATGGGTGCAGGTCATGGCACTTGGTACATGTGCTGCATTGTCACTATCTGCTCTGCTGGTGTGCAAGGGGGAGCCTGACTAGCATGTGGCAGCTTGGTTTCCCTGACCTGGGTGTTGTGAGGGGAGTGGTTGACTGGGCAGTGCCAGTGGTGTCACCCACCAGTACCCAGGAAGTGCCCGGTGAGCAGGCACAGTGCAGGTCTGGCTCTGAGTACTACCGTCCTGGCATGACTGCCGTGTGTGGGTGTCTGGAGCACATCCTGGAGCACCTGCATATTCTGTCTCAGGATCGCCTGTCTGCAGTTTGGCAGTCTGTCTGTGGGTGGCTGGCCGATTTAGGGCTGCCCTTTGCTTGCCTAACTTTGTGCAGCACAACTGTGGGATGTGCTGCACATGTGCCACTCATTTTGGCTAAATATACACATGTGCAGCATATTCAGGTGCCCACCCCCTTTTTCTGTGTTGCATACATTATATCTGCGGGATCGCGCTTTCTGACATGTGCAATACATTTCGCCCTTTTAAGTATTGTGCTTCTGTGCATTTTCCAGGATGTGCCGTACATCTCCATTTTGTTCTGCACTTCTCCTTTGAATGTGTGAGACATTATTCTGTGTTTACATGTAGAGACTTTAATATGTACGTGTAGAAGATGTTTGTGTTTCTGTGGTTACATCTAAAGATGTTTGTGTGTGCATGTAGAGATGTTTGTGTTTCTGCATTTACATGTTGAGTTGTTTATGCATACATGTACAGAGGTTTGTGTGTGTCTGTTTACAATTAGAGATATTTGTATGTACATGTAGAGATATCTGTAAGTACATGTGAAGATGTTTGTGCGTCTGTGTTTACATGTTGAGATGTTCATATGTACATGTAGAGATGACTGTGTGTACATGTAAAGCTGTTTGAGTGTGTCTATGTTTATACTTAAAGATGTCTGTGTACATGCAGATATTTGTGTGTACATGCAGAGATACTTGTGTGTCTACATTTACACTTAGAGATGTTTGTGTGTACTGTACATGTCGAGATGTATGTTTCTGTGTTTACATGTGGAGATATTTGTGTGTACACATAAATATGTTTGTGTGTGTCTGTGTTTACACTTCAAAATGTTTGTGCATACATGTAGAGAAGTCTGAGTGTGTCTGTTCACACTTAGAGGTCTTTGTGTGTATATATAGATGTATGTGTGTACGTGTAGAGATAGCTGTGTGTATATGTAGAGATGTTTGTGTGCCTGTATTTACATGCTGAGATGTGTGTACATGTAAGGATATAAGTGTGTACATGTAGAGACATTTGTATGTCAGTGTTTACATGTAGAGATGTTTGTGTATACATGTAGAGATGTTATTCTGTATTTATATATATAGAGGTTTGTGTGTACATGTAGATATGTTTGTGTGTACTTTTGTTTACATGTACAGATGTTAGTGTGTACATGCAGAGAGGTTTATGTGTCTGTGTTTACTCATAGAGGTGTTTGTGTCTACATGCAGAGATGTTTGTATGTGTCTGTGTTTACACTTAGAGGTGTTAGTGTGTACCTGTAAAGGCTTGTGTGTACATTTAGAATGACTGTGTGTACATGAAGAGATGTTTGTGTTTACGCTTCAGGATGTTTATATGTGAATACAGTATGTAGAAATGTTTGTGTGTGTCTGTGTTGACATTTTAGGATGTTTGTGTGTACATGCAGAGATGTGTGTGTGTGTGTGTGTGTGTGTGTGTGTGTGTGTGTCTGTGTTTACACTTAGAGGTGTTTCAGTGTATATAGAGATGTTTGTGTGTCTGTTTACACTTTGGATGTTTGTGTGTATGTGTAGAGATGTTTGTGTGTGTCTGTGTTTACATGTCAAGATGTTTGTGTGTGTATATATATATATATATATACTGTATATATATATATATATAGAGAGAGAGAGAGAGAGAGAGAGAGATGTTTGTGTGTCAGTGTTTATACTTAAGGGTGTTGTGTGTGTGTGTGTGTGTGTGTGTGTGTGTGTGTGTGCACACACACACACACACACACACAATTGAGTGCACGTCAATGTTAAACTCAAAATTTTGCACTTTAATAACTTTGGAACCGTTAAACAGATTTACACAAAATGTGGTATGCGCCATCCTGGGGAGTAGATCTCTTGATTTGGCAAGTTTTGTTCTGGTCAGATGTGTGGGTTTCCAAGTTACAGAGAGGTGAAAAAACATGTTTTTATGCATTGATTTTACTGGGATTTTTCTTTGAACTTGCCTATAGCCCAGAGGGTTTGGTTGTTTGGCATGAAATTTGCAGGGTAAAAAGGGACTAACCCACAGATGTGCCTTTTGCTAGTCTGGTGTAAAAAAGAATAAGCAGTTTTTAAGTTATTGCAATTTACAAATTTGAAACAATCATTTCTGAGCATGCTCAGTACGTACTTGAAGATAGCTGGTTGATAGGAAAGAGGAATCCTGCAATGTATGAGAAAATTCCTCTTTCGTATGGCTGCCATCTTTTTTTCAGTTTTGCCACATATAATAGTTAAAGATACCTGAAAATACAGAAAACCGTCCCCCAATGTCTTTAATGTTTTTTTAAACCTGCAAAAAATAAAATGGTCCTCGTTGTCTCACGAGTCCCCCTCCCCCATCTTCACCCTCCCACTGAGCACCCACCTTCCCGTGCCCCCTCACCCATACTTACCTCCAGAGGTCAGGAGCAACGATCTTCGCAGGACCGGGACACGCCTGCACTCAACAAAGCCGAACTGCAAACTGAAGAATCAAAGGTAAGCCGTTTCAACTTATGTTGATATCTCAGCCATTTTTTGAGATTTTTGAACCAAATTTTCAACATGGGTTTTTTGGGACCCCTCCTCATGAACAATGTCACTGTCATCTCGTTACTTGGTCTCAAGAGGTGATTTTGTGGTCATTGCACGGAATCACCTTTCGGGACCAATTAACAAAATGACCAGTGTTCATTAGGGGAGGTCTCAAAAAGTCCATGTTGAGAATTTGGCGCAAAAAATCCAAATAAATGGCCGTGTCACAAGCGTGCGTCATGCAGTTTCTATGCACGCTCATAACTTCACCAGTTTTTGATATTTTCACTCCAGATTTTCAACATTGCCATTTTGCCACACCTCCTCATGAACAGTATAGCTTTCATTTCTCCCATCCTGCCTAAAATGTGTTTTTGCACCCATGTCACAGAATGGCATGGTGACTGTACAAAATCTACTTTCGGGGTGGACTACCAAATCACAGTGCCACTATTCATGAGGAAATTTCCCAAAAAGCTAATGTAGAAAATTTGATAAAAAAATTCCCATAAATGATCACGTTATGAGCGTGCATTGTGCAGTTTCTATGAGCGCTCGTAACTTTGCCAAATTTTCATATTTTCACTCCTGATTTTCAACAGTACCCTTTTTCACACCTCCTCATGAACAGTATACAGCTGTCATTTTTCACATCCTGCCCAAAACATGATTTTGCAGCTGTGGCAGAGAATGGCATATTTGCTGTGCAAACTCAACTTTCGGGACAGAGTAACAAAATGGCAGTGACATTGTTCATGGGGGAGGTCCCCAAAATGCCATGTTGAAAACTTGGTGACATAAATCCTGAAAATACTCCAGTTATGTGCATCTGCTGAACTGTGGCACGCGCAGCACCTTTCAGTGCACGTATCTCGAAAACAAGCACATACAAGTTACATTACACTTTCTCAAAAAGAAGGGAAATTAATTGCAAAATACTACATTAATGCATCAGATAGGATTTTTATTAAACCATAAAAAGCTGGGAAATTCAATGTTATGGTTACCAACCCTACCACCCCACCCCCACCCTTCACACACCAACAGGCATTGCAGTGTTCCTTGGGAGACATTTAGCCAAACTCTCACCCCATTCTCCTGTACTGCACCATCTCATCTCATTTACACATGGAATGGGGTGAGATTTAGGGCCGATGATGCCAAGGCACACCACAATGGCTGTTGGTGTGTGGAGGGTGTCGGGTGGGGTGGTAGGTTTGGTAACTCTAACATTGAATCTCCCAGATTTTTACGGTTTAATAAAAATCCTAACTGATGCATTAATGTAGTTATTTTGCAATTAATACATATATATATATATATATATATATATATATATATATATATAGAGAGAGAGAGAGAGAGGGAGATGCATGTGTGTACATGAAGAGACGTGTGTATGTGTGTCTGTGGTTACAATCTTCAGAGGTGTCTGTGTTTATATAGAGATGTTTGTGTGCATGTAGAAATGTTTGTGTGCACATGTAGAGATCTTTGTGTGTCTGTGTTTACAAGTAGAAGTGTTTGCATGTACATGTAGAGATGTCTGTGTGTCTTTGTATAACCCCCAGACCCCTTTTTTAACTAGTGTGCACACTCCCCATTAAAATCTGGAAACATTGGTGTCCATATACCGGCATACCAAGTTACTTTACAAACAGGTAGGTACCACTCTTGGCATTAGGATGTGTACCTGGCTCATTTTCTAGAGGAAGACGGGGGGGGGGTGGGGTACAGAAACAAAACAACTTGGACCTTGTGTAAATACCACAACCCAAGTCCTGGGAGGAGGCTGCTAGGCATATGCCAGATCTAACCTGCTGAGAGGGCCCCAGTAAATCCACACAACCAGGAGCAATAATTGGAATGTCCATAATAGTGACTGGGACTGTGCAGTATGGCCTTATTAAACAGACAGAAAGTAAAAGCAGAAGTGGATCTCCAAGGGTCGGTCCAGGCTGGAGAGGTACAATTCACAAACTCTCCTTGCATACAGTATAGTTCATGAGCAACAAAAGAACATCTTTCCAAATTTCCAAAAGGTGCAGTAGTGAACACCTGGCCACGCACATGAATGTTTTCCTTCCAAAGAGTGTGATTTAGTGACTCTAAGCCACACACTCAGAACTTATCTCGAACATAGGTGCACATTAGTGAAACTTAGTCACACACCTTAACCTGCAGCTTGGCCCTCGATCAGGTAAAAACACTGATGCCCTTTATGAACCAGGAAGCCCAGCCTAGTAAGCACTTAGATGGCGTTCCTCCCACCCTTGGCTCCCACCAACTGTGTCTGCTATTCTTCAGGGTTACACCATTAAAACCCTCATTCCCCAGTGAAATGCTAGAGGTCCCAAACTTTAACTTGTCACTCACTGGGGTGACCAAAGAATAAACTGCACTCACGTGGGTCCACAGTTTAGCAGTACTTCACTCACTTGGGTGCAAACAAGGGGCACTGACAGGTGTGATCCAGCCTTATCTATGGGCATACACACCCTAGACTATCAAATCCCCTAAGAAATGTGGAGATCTGGTCTCCTAGAACAGTACACTCAGCGGTTGTCCCATCCACAGAGCATGGAACAACGAAAAGAAAAGAAAGGCACTCTCCTGGGAAGCCGATCAAAATGGTCTCTTTCAGGTCCTATCCAAGGCAGCTGAAAATACCACAGAACTTTCAGGGGATTGCCCCTTGAGTCCACTAAAAACAAGCAGTTCCTTCCACTTCACAGGGAGTAGAAATCAGGAAATCCTGCTGTATCACTTGTTTCCACCACTTCACTGGAAGCTGAAAATGTCAATCCACTAGGGTGAGAAATCCTGGGCCTGCTCCTCAGAGCTCACTGGCAGTCCTTCTGTCACTCTCATCTCCTCACTCAAGCTCACACTCACTCAAGACTGAGCATTCTAAGCTCCCCAGAGCAGCTATCCCCAGAGTGTGGCTCATGCTGCTGCGAGAGTTCTAAATGACCTAATCATTCTTCCCTCAGTCTAGCTGAGTAAACAATAATGTCATTATGTAAGGCGCCCCTAATGAGCGCCCTACCAGCTGCCTGCTACCTTCCTAGCAATAATACTGATAGGATTCTAGTAATCCCAAGGGACTAGGTGGTTATACTCACTCCTTGCCAGGTAAATAACTGTCCGCAGTCTTTTCCTCACCCAGCACCAGGCCACCCTACCTTTAATGCCCCCTACAGGGAGGGTTGCCACAGACGAACCTGGATGCTGCTGCAGATGAGCCTGGATCACCAGAAGAAAGGCACCTCCATCCTGGGTTGCTGCTTCTTCGGTGGCAGATGGCTGAGATGGCAATGGTTGAATTCACTTTTGGCAAGCGGGCACATTTTTCAAGAATGGCATAATGTTCTGGGGCAGTACCATTCCAGATCTGGGGCATAGACTGTGACTCCATCTGGATGAACCATGTAAACATTATAGAATGTCTCTTGACCAGCTTTGACCACTATTCTTACAGAGTTGATCAAATAGGTTCCGCCACACCTCCAGAACTGCAGTCTCTCATTACACACCTTAATTCAGACCCACTTGTTTACTCTAGGGTGCAGGTTGGCACACGCTTCCTCCCACAACCAGGCATGCCTGTCTTTCTCAATTTCTTCCCATATCTTTCTGGGGTAGAAAGGGTATGACTGTCCATACTTGGCATCAGCTTGCCTATGCACAATTCTCTCTTCTTTGCTGCTTTTTACTAACTTACAACCAGAAGTACAGCTCAGGGGTGGCCAGTCCTGGTTGAGCCAGTCACGAACTCTTAGTGCAGAGCAAGAGAAGTCCTCCTCTGCACTCAATGCACTTTTTGAGACCTCCTCCACATGGACATTGGTAGGCTCCATAGAAGCCCAGGTCAGTGGTGACTCATGAGGGCCCACTGAAGCCATTGCTGCTTCCTCCTCTTCCACACATTCTGCCCAGGAGCTGGCGATTGTGCCAACTCCCGCAATTGTCCATTCTCTACTGTCGGAGGCAGAGTCCTCCCAACAACATGCTTCCTCTTCCTCAGGCTCTCCCACAAGGTTTGGACTTGGGCCTTCCACCCATGGATCTATTGAACCTGCACTGACAGCGTTCAGTTGTACCCTCTGTGGCGTGGAACACTTGACTTCCTCTGGGCCTTGCAAAGCATTGGCGCAGACAATGTCCTGAAACTCCTTTACCATCTCCATGGTGTCACTTTTACGGCAACCAGCCTGTCACTGTTGTTCTGATTCTACAGCATCTCCTGTCTGTCTCCAAGCTGGAGCTAAACAGACGTGTTTCACTTTAGCTACCCTTGTGCCAACTGCCATGCTCATCACAAATCGTATTCTACAATCTGTGCAATGGGTAATGGGTAGAACATCTCTTCTTGGCTTTAGCCATAGTATGCACACATTAACCGGATAGTTCAGCAAAGCCACCTCAGTGGGTACTGTTGAACAGTCGTACAATTGCTCAGAATGGGCTAGTTCTTGTTGGGCTACCCATGCCCTGGCATGGAGCAGGTAGTGAGAAGTTTGCTGTGTCATGTTCTGAAAGTCAAACACACAGGTCCCAAAATTATTACTGTTTGCAAGCACTCCGAGATTTGGTTTTAACACACTGGAAAAAGTTCACAACAGACTGCCTGGCTGCTGCAATTGTATTCCACAACTTAACAAGAAACCATTTGAAACTTTGTTTTGGTTTTGAAAACTCTGTTCTAAAATGGCACTGCTTTGTTTACACTGCTGGCTATGCCCCAACATGGCAACTGTAACTTTGCATCACATTCAGTTAAAATTGCTAGGATTATGCCAGAGTTGGCTAAGTTACTTTTAAAAAGTAATCAGTTACAGTTACTAAGTTACTGTCAAAGAAAAGTAATCAGTTACAGTTACTGATTACTCTGTCATAAACAGTAATTTGTAACTGTAACTGTGATGCATATTACTTTCCATATTACTTTATATTACTTTTGATAACTTGGTGATATTCATTTAACATATTAATGTGCTCTGGAAACTTAAAAAAAAAACAAAGTAGAAATGAAATAAGATTCTTAAAACATTGAATGAGTTGCATGTTATTTCATTTTATATTTTTCTTAGTAAAATAAGATGAAGAGAATCAATTTGCTGCAGGTTGTCCTGTAGGACCAGGACAGTGTGTTCGCAATAAAATAAGATGAAAAGAGAATGCATGGTACATCTGATTGCATCACGTTGTCCTGTCGGATCAGTACAGATGTGTTTTGTTATCATCTCTAAGTTTAAGTTTTTATTACCATGTTACAACATTGCAGGAAAGCAAACATAACCATATAAGTACTTTGTAGAACATTAAAGGATAACATTTTTCCACGTGCATAAAACAGATCAACGCAAACAGAATAAAACTGGTGATGTCACTGTCAGATGGCGTTATAGTTATTTATACTATTAAAGGGAAACAGACATCAGTAAGACCCCTATATCTTTGGGTCGGGGGGGCAGGGAATGTATAGTAAAACTTGCAGCACTTACTATACATAACAGAAAGTTATAATTTTTAATAAGTTATCCAAGCCACACCACAAGGATCATCCTAACATTGCCTGAGCCTTTTGCCATATCAGTCCAGAATACTGCTATTCCCAGTATGTTTTGTTGCAGCGTAAAAGTAGCTGTACTTCAAAGTTTTCATCAACAAGTCTGGTTCTTCTAGCTGTCAGGACCCATCCACCAACACTAAACAATCTTTCTACAGGTGCACTAGATGGTAGTGCAGTATTGTAAAGTATGAATATTTTCCTTTTGTTGGGAATAGTTATAAAGTTTCAAGTGTTTTATTGGTGTCAGTTAGGTACTGCTCCACCTCATGAAGGATTCTACCCTGAGTAGGTTTCTATGGGAAGCAGGGAAGGCAGTAAGGCAGGCAAAGGCACAAACCGAGGAAACACTAACACAGACAGTAAAAGAAGATGACAAGACTTTCTATAGATACATTAGTGAAAGGAGAAAGTCCACAGGGGGTATTGCTAAGACCAAAGGAGATAAGGGGGGCATGTGAGGAGGAGGACCACATAAAAGTATCTATCCTAAATAGATACTTCTGCTCAGTATTTACTGAAGAGAAGGTAGGGCAGGGCCCACAGCTCAGCACAATGGACACGGGGGGGAGGGAGGTGAGCACTAGTCCCTTCACAAAATAAAGGGTCCTACAAGACCTCGATAAGCTCAGGGTGGAGAAGGCAATGGGACCTGATGGCATACATCCCAGGGTACTAAAGGAGCTAAGGGTGGAACTAGCAGAGCCATTATCAGAACTGTTTAGTGAGTCTCTGAGCACAGGAGAGGTCCTGGAAGACTGGAGAAGGGCTCATGTGATCCTGTTCCACAAGAGTGGTAGTAGAGAGGAGGCAGGGAACTACAGACCAGTCAGTCTTACCTCAGTAGTGGGCAAGTTTATGGAGGCATTCCTTAAGGACAGGATAGTGCAACACCTGGAATCCATAGGAGCACAGGATCCAAGACAGCATGGGTTTACAAAAGGAAAGTCCTGTTAAACTAATCTCATAGATTTATTTGACTGGCTAACCAGAGTGGTGGACCAAGGGGGAGCAGTTGATGTCACCTACCTTGACTTCAGCAAAGCTTTCGATACTGCTCCACATAGAAGATTGATTAATAAGCTGGGTAGGCTCAGGGTGGGTCAGAAGTTGGTGATCTGGGTGGCAAACTGGTTGATGGGCAGAAAACAGAGAGTGGTGGTAAACAGTATACAGTCAGAAGAGATGCAAGTCACAAGTGGAGTACCTCAGGGATCAGTCCTGGGGCCATTCTTTTTCAATATCTTCATCAGTGACATTGCAGATGGACTGGAGGATAAGGTTTGTCTGTTTACAGATGACACTAAGATCTGCAACAGAGTAGATGATCCAGATGGGATGGACAGAATGAGAAGAGATCTGCGTAAACTAGCAAAATGGTCGGAAGAGTGGCAACTGGGGTTTAATGCAAAGAAGTGCAAGATCATGCACATTGGGAAGAGAAACCCTGAAGCAACCTATAGGCTGGGAGGGGAGTTGCTGGCAGTCACAAGGGAAGAAAGAGACTTGAGCATCATCATCACCGATGACCTGAAATCATCCAAGCAGACCACTAAAGCAGTAGGTAAGACTAGGAGGATGTTAGGGTGTATTAGTAGGTGTATCACAAGTCAGAAGAGGGAGGTAATAATCCCTCTTTACAAGACACTGGTTAGGCCCCATCTGGAGTACTGCATGCAGTACTGGAGGCCACATCTTCACAAGGACGTTAACCAAATTGAGGCAGTTCAGAGAAGGGCAAACAAAATGATGCAGGGACTGCATTAGAAAACATATGGGGACAGATTAACAGAGCTCAATATGTATACCCTAGAGCAAAGGAAGGAGAGAGGTGATTTGATCGAAACATTCAAACACCTTAAGGGCATTAACAAGGTGAAAGAGCCTAACATGTTTCAATATAAAAAAAATAGCAGGACAAGAGGACACAGCTTGAGATTAGAGGGAGGCCGATTACGGGGTAACGTGAGGAAGTTCTTTTTCACAGAAAGGGTGGTGGATGCATGGAACGGCCTACTTCAGGAAGTGGTGGATATGAATAAAGTGCAGGGCTTCAAACAGGCATGGGATAGGCATAAGGGAGCAATGCAGATGAGTACGAATAGATAGGCCATTGACAGAGCAAAGGTAGATGGCACATTTATGAGGTAGAAAAAGAAATGGTCAGACTGGATGGGCCTTGCGGTCCTTACCTTCCATCAACTTACCTCCTCCACCACCACCACCACCACCGCCTCCATCTCCTCCTCCTCCTCCTCCTGTCTTCCACGAACAATATCTTCCTGATGTGACAGCAACAGCAATTCATTTTCAGGCATGTTTTTTGCTGCACGGGCTACTTCCTCATTCCCAATCCATTTAAGGCGGAACTGTGGTAAACTGATGCTTGCTAGAATCAACTCCCTGTGCTCAAAGCTGGCACCAAAGTGAGTGTCCACACCTTTCACGATTGCATCAAGAAGTGGTCATGCATAACGTAATTGTGGTCTCATATCAAGCAACTCCTTTTTCAAAGCCACCAATGTTGGAAGAAGATAGCCCATGTAGCATTTTGTTTCTCCCTGCAGAATACTCAATGCCTTTTGTTAAAGGCTGCATTACTTTACAGTACTCAACCAAGAGAGTGATGTCATTTGTTTCAAACTTTGTGAGGCCAAGTTCATCGCAGATGTTATGCAGGTCATCTTCATCTTTTTCAACAATGGATCTGATTTTTTTCCACAGCTCTGTAGTAAGAATTCCACCTTGTGCCATTTGGGGACAATCAGTTTGGTACCAATTTTGTGATAGACAGAGTCACTTGCTTGTGAACTTTGGCATACTTTATTCCAGAGAGCTGAGCATTTGGCCATTGTGCTGCGGTAAATCTTCGTGTAGGCAGGCTTTGGTGTGGCAGATTCTATATTCTTCACTGCTATTAAGTTCAAGGTATGAGTCGCACAGCGTTGATGTGAAGGAAGACTGTAAGTTTCTTCCGTGTCTTCATCCTCATCATCTAGAACCCTGCATACATCAGTAAAACTTATTACATCCCCGACTGTGTCATCATCATCATCTTCACCAACGTGGCTGCTGTTTCCCCCTGCCTGTTGCTGGTCATGGTCATCATCATCATCATCATTTTCTTCATCCTGAATCACAGTGGCAGTGATGGGTGTGGTATTATGGGGCAGTATAGCACATTGGTTTAAGGCTCTGAACTGCAAATCTGGAGACCTGGGTTTGAATCCCACAGCACCCACTTCCATACTGTGTGACTCTGAGCAAGTCACTTAACTTCCCTGTGCTCCCAGGTTGCACCTGTAAATAAGTTTTCAGCTAAGTGTGCTACT
The DNA here is from genome assembly GCA_016271365.2 of Neoceratodus forsteri. Classification (NCBI taxonomy): domain Eukaryota; kingdom Metazoa; phylum Chordata; order Ceratodontiformes; family Ceratodontidae; genus Neoceratodus; species Neoceratodus forsteri. Next base: position 562,628,540 of record JADMNL010000023.1, on the reverse strand, counting down.
CCTGGTTAAACAATTGCAAACAAACAAACAAAAAAAAAAAAACATTTATCAGAGCCAAAATCCTGAAATGCTTTTACAAAGTTTGATCAATTGTCAGTGACAGGTTTGACAACCTTCTTTTGAATGCAGTATTTCAAGTGAACTTGTTCCAGTTTTGATGCAAAAACATCATATGTGTGTCTTCCTTTTATGAGCGTGCATGCCAATGTTGCAGATTTTCTCGCCAATGTTTTAGGATCAATCCAATGAGCTATCACACCTAGGTAGCTTCTATTATGTGACGTCCAACTGTCCAACTGTCAGCAGTAGTACAAATGTGACATACATTGCTGAAGTCAGAAATCAAGTTTGACTTCATGTTTTGGAACATCTTATCTGTTCTGTCTGTCAGTGCTTTTTGTGTCATAACTTTTTAGTGAGCTGTAGACAAGTAAATAACTTTACAAATGAAGGCTGTTCAACAACATTGAATGACTGTAGGTCTTCAACTACAAACTGAATAATAAGCTTGTCAACGCGAGCTTGACTAACAAGGGAACTCTTTGTACAGTAGATTCAAATAATTGTTGGAGAAAACATTTCTTCATTTTAATGAATGATGGGGATGATGCCAATGAATTTCCACTGCTGCTTGAGCTAGAAAACTCATCTTCCACCTCTTCTTCTTCTCCCCGTACCCCTTGCTGAGTAAGGGGGAGCAGAGCGGGAACATCTTTTCGACTGCGGCATTCTGTAACAACTTTTTCAAATATCTCCAAAGATGTAGAATGGATAAATTCCATATGTTTTTTATGTTGGTGCACTTGCACAGCCAACATCTTGCAGTAGTGCAGATTTGGAGGCTCGGTCGCTGTTGGGCGAATGTGCATCCCTCATTCCCCAATCAGCCTGCATGCCAGCGCCACATCATGCATACTAATGTGGTGAGCACATCTAAAGAGAAGTCCGCTGCAATGTGAGCAAAGCTCGTCAGATGCAGCGGACCCTTCCTATGTACTCGCCAGCTAGTAACATGGTGGCACAGTGGCCGCTAAACTGCTGACTTCGGGGTGCCCAATTCCCTGGTCAGCTTACCCTGCCCCTCAAAGTATGTGCTGATGGGGGAGCCCACTGCCCTTCGGCAGAATGTGTCCCCCCCGCTGTCATTGTTTGCTGATGGGGGTGCCCAATCCCCATCGGCATCCATTCCCCCTTTCCCGGGGCTTTTAATGCCGGGCTGAGGGAGCCCGGCCTCGTTGGCATGATGTCCCCCTTCTTCTGTGCCACTGGGGTGCCTAATCCCATTGACTACTGTACCCCCCAAAAAGAATCCACCTGTAAAAAAGAAAACCGTCTGCGATGTTGTTTTTTTAGTGCCTGTAAACCGAAAACTTTCCCTTGTTGTCTCCCCAACCACCACCCGCACCCACCTAATGCGTACCCTGCCTCCCCACACCACATTCTTACCTCTGGAGCTTGGCGCAACAATCTTCAGTGGACCGGGAACATGTCTTCACTCTTCAAAGCCGACCACGAACTGAAGAAATGCTTGTAAGCTGTATAATGAACTAATATGTTTTTTTCAACTTTGATGCAAATCTCAGGCATTTATTGGAATTTTTGCACAAAATTTTCAACATGGGCTTTTTGGGACACCTCCTCAAGAATTCTGTCACAGTTATGATGTTAATTGGTCCCAAAAGGTGATTTCACAGTCACTGCACAGAATCACCTTGTGGGACTGATTAACACAAGGACAGTGGCAGTGTTCATGAGGTGGGCTCTCAAAAAGCCTATATTGCAAATTTGGTGAGAAAAAATCTGAAAATGGCTGTTTTACGAGCGTGCGTTGCGCAGGTGCTAGGCACGCTCATAACTTTATGAATTCACAATATTTTCATGCCAGATTTTCAACACTGTCATTTTTCTACACCTCCTTGTGAACAGTACAGCTGTCATTTTTCATATCCTGGCTGAAATGTGTTTCCGCACTTCCGGCGCACAATACCATGGTTGCTGTGGGAAATCAGTGTTCAGGGCAGATTACAAAAATGACAGTGACACTGTTCATGAGCAGAGGTCCTAAAATGCCTATGTTGAAAATTTGGTGACATTCCTCTATAAAATGACTGTGTTATGAGCGAGCGTTGCACAATTTGTATGTATGCTTGTAACATTGTGCATTTGTAATATTTTCACTCTGGATTTTCACCATTGGCATTTTTCCACACCTCTTGATGAACAGTACAGCGGTCATTTTACATATCCTTCCCGAAATGTGTTTTCGCACGACTGGTACAGGATATGCAGCCTGTGTGAATCACTTTTTGGGAGAGTTTAAGGAAATGACAGTGACACTGTACATGAGCAGAGGTGCTAAAATGCCTATAATGTATGGTACGTGCCTATTAACCACCATAATCATCAGTCACACAGCTTTGTTATGCACTGTTTAGAATTTTAAAAGTTATTAACCACACTTCGGAATTTCCAAACAGTGGCATAACAAAAACGAATGCATCAGAGTTACATAATTCTCTCACATAGAATGCAGTGTTTTTTTTTACCATACACTATAAAAGATGATGGCTGGTGATTGGGAGACAACCACACTGAAATCACCTCTTGTGGTTGCTAGGGCTACAGTAAACCTCTCGAGCTCCGCTCTCGAGGTTTACCACATTGCCCTAGCAACCACTCGAGGCGATTACAGCATGGTTATCACCCAATTCCCAGCCATTATCCTCTATATATTGAAAATTTGGTGCCAAAACTCCATAAATTGACTGTGTTATAAGTGTGCATTGCGCATTTCCCACGCACCCTTGTAACTTTGCAAATTTGCAATATTTACATGCCACATTTTCACCACTGCCATTTTTTTGCACCTCCTTATGAACAGTACAGCTGTCATTTTTCACATCCTGCCCAAAATGTGCTTCCACACTGCACTAACAAAGCCAATGCCAGCGCGACAACATTCGGCATTGACAAATGCTTGCTTAAGTTTGATGTACTATTTTCGGATGTTGACAGAAGCTTTACTTTAGGCATACATAGTTTACACTGAACTGAAATATTTTTACCCTTCTCAGATTTTACATCAAAAAACTCTCCCAAATACCACTTTTGAAAAACATACATACTCTGGCGATGTGACTCAGTAGAGCCAGTGGTAGTATTCTGTTGAGTAAAGGAAGTGGACTGGATGGATGACGAAGGGGGGAGGATCCATTTTGACTTGGTTCAAGTCGAACAGCATCATTGCATACTGATCATTTTTGTGTTGCAGACATGTTAAATAAGGAATATTTGGTAATGTGGTGGGGCCCATAAACCCTGCTGGTGGACCAGGGAGGTTCAGGAGGTGGTGAGGGGAAAGAAGGTGGCTTATAGGCATTTCAAGTGCTCAAGGAGTGAAAGGGATACAGGGGAGTACGAGCTGATAGCAATAAGGGCCACTAGGGTGGTGAGGGTGGCTAAGGTAAGGAAGGAGCAGAACCTGGCCAGGGAAATTAGGAGAGGGAATAAGTTGTTCTTTAGATAAATTGGGGAAAAACGAAGGGTGAAGGTGCAGATTAGCAGGATTAAAACAGGGGAGGGATGGGCACAAGATCCGGGGGAGCAGGCTGAGGTACTAAATGAGTACTTCACCTCAGTTTTCACCAAGGAAAATGGGGGTGCTGCATCATACACGGGAGGAGACAGAGATACTGAGGAGGGGGACCCTTGCTGATCGTCGGGTCTGGGGAGAGGATGGGCCATCACTGGCAGGAGGGGGAAGGCAAGGCAGGGGGATGAGGTAGCAGAGGTGAAAATCATGGCAGAGAGATTGAGGGAAGCCCTCAGGTCCCTTAAGACTGAAAAAGCACTGGGGCCAGATAAATTACATCCCAGAGTGTTGAAGGAACTGGCGGATGTCCTGGCGAAACCCCTGACGGAGGTTTTCAGCATCTCTCTGAGGACAGGGTGGGTGCCTGGAAGGTGGCGCATATAGTGCCTATCCCCAAGGGGAGGATCAAGGGAGGTGGCAGGGAACTACAGACCCGTCAGCCTGACATCGGTGGTGGGCAAGGTGATGGAGGGCATTGTCAAGGAGACTCTGGGGGGGGGGACCTGGAAAAGTCAGGGTGCCTGGATGATAGACAGCATGGGTTCATCCCAGGGAAATCATGTCAGACAAACCTTGTGGAGTTCTATGACTGGGTAACGAGAGCCTTGGACTTGGGTAGACCAGTGGATGTCCTCTATCTTGACTTCAGCAGGGCATTTGACTCTGTTCCTCGCAGGGGCCTGTTTAATAAGCTGGGAGAAATAAGGGTTGGGGAACCAGATGATCAGATGGATAGACAATTGGCTCCAGGGCCGGACCCAGAGGGTCGTAGTTGGCAGGATAGTCTCATCCCCAAGGAGGATCATTAGTGGGGTCCCGCAGGGATCAGTCCTTGGGTCCCTCCTGTTCAATGCCTATGTCTCTGACATAAGGAAAGGTATCAGGAGTGAGATGAGTCTCTTTGTGGATGACTCAAAACTGGGGGCGGTGGTGGATGGGGAGGAGGGAGGGTGGCCCTACAGGGAGACCTGGAGGCTCTGAAAAGGTGGTCTAGAAAGTGGAAGCTGAGGTTCAATGCAGGGAAATGCAAGGTACTGCACCTGGGAGTCAGAAACCCGGGCCAAGAGTACATCTTGGGGGGGAATGCTACAAGTCTCGATGGCTGAGAGGGACCTGGGGGTGGTGGTGGATGTCAAGATGAACAACTCGGAGACTTGTAGGAGGGCAGCAGCCAAGGCCAACAGGATGCTGGGAAGCATCGCTAGGGGGATCACCTCCAGGAGGAGGGAAGTGATACTCCCTGTATAACTGCTTGGTGAGGCCGCACCTCGAGTACTGCATGCAGTTTTGGAGGCCACACTTAAAGAGGGACATTGAACTCCTGGAGAGGGTCCAGAGGAGGCAACCAAAATGATCTGGGGCTTGGGGATGGGACCTATGGGGAGAGGCTCAAGAACTGAATATGTACACACTGGAAGAGAGAAGGGACCGGGGGACATGATAGAGGTCTTCAAGTACATGAAGGGGTTAAATAGGGGAGAAGCAGTCAAGGTGCTCCGAAGGAAGGGGGGGGCAACTAGAGGGCATGGATGGAAGCTGGAGGGGGGAGATTCAGGAGAGAAAGGAGGAGGTGCTACTTCACTGAGAGGGTGGTGGAGCCATGGAATGCGCTGCCCAGGGGGCTGGTGGAGGCAGAGATGGTGGAGGGGTTCAAGAGGGCGTGGGACAGGCACAGGATAAGGGTTCTGGATGCAAAGTCCTGTGCAGTGGGACTATCTGGGACTGGGAAGGGAGAAGCCAGAGAGGGCGAGGGGGGAAGCAAGGTCAGCTCCCAGGGTGGGGGCTGACCAAATGAGCAGACACAAAAGACCGTTAGGCCTATTCTGCTGGCATTTTTGTATGTTAGTATGAATTGCATACCATTTAGGTTAGATCCATGAACTTGGGCAGTGTGAGCACCCACAGAAGTGTTGAAAATGGAAATAAAAATATGTATTTTCTATCTTAAATTGCAAATGAAATCTGGTTCAGGAGATTTTGTTTGCATTGTTTTTTTTTTTTTTTTTTCTTTTTTAGGTACTGGTTTCGTGATTTTGCAACTTATAACTTGATACAAAACCCAGAATGTTTTTTAAATTATCTACAGCACTCTTAACGGTTACCTTTTTGGTACACCTGTAGTTTACAAATCTTCAAGAATAAAACACTGAGCAATCTTTAACATATTCAGGAGATTGGTCTGACAGCTTATATGATTGTAAAAGTCAAAATGTTTGTTAGTGTATGAAAAAAGTAGAATTTGAAAATTAAATCAATAATGTCATTCAGTTTTTGTTTAGTTTAGTGGCCTACACCGGTGCCTGAATTGATGTGCTTCTTCCGTTCTGATGTCTGCCTTGTTGAAGATTGTGGTGAGATGATGGATACACTTTTGGATCATCTCCTCACACTGCTGCTAGTGCTTGCTGCCAGCTGCATTAATATACCTTCTGGCAGGTGTCTTTGCTTGTCTTTTTCTCTGTAGGGCTGTAAAGAACCTTTAAACAAGAAAAAAAAAACTATTGTGTGCAGCCTCAGCCCAGTGTGCCACTTTCATGTTAACAATTACCATTTTATATAGTGACCCATGCAATTTTATATAGCAATTCCCACTGCAACAGCCACGTGTGTTTGCAGAGTAAAGCACACAGAAGTGGTGCATCGTGTCACACGCTTGTGAACCAGGTGACACATTAAAGGGTAGGGTGCAAACATAAAGGAATGAGGATGAGTAACTGGACCAGAGCAACGCATGCTCTCATCCACTGACAGCTTACCTACTCCATTCAAAGTGTTTTGGATCTTTGGGGGGGGGAGGTGCTGAACCCTCCATCCTGCCCTTCCCTGCCCACCACTGGGGTGATTAAAACATGCGGGATCTTGCAGCAGCCGAGCCCATTTCACCACTATGTACTATGGGCTGGATATTCAAACTGTGCTATTTTGTGACGCAAGCCCTGCACTGCACAAAATAGTTACAAGAGGGGATAAGGACATTCCAGCGAGCTGCGCTATTGAGCAACTCCTTTGAATATCACCCCAGCCACAGCCACTGTGCATGGTGCAGTGGAACTGTCACCTGCAAGTGGTCAGAGGAGTATCTGTTGAGTGTATGCTAAGTACCATTGCGCAATGTGCAAATTTCCCATATTCAAAAGGTGACATGCAAATGGGGCCATAATTCATGCAAGGTGGGGGGGGCCATTTGCATCTATTTATGGCCCCATTTGCATGCCATTAGCATGCAGGTTCGCCGATCCCCGAGGACTTGTGCCTGGCGCCTGCCAGGCAGCAGCCGCCGGGACCGACGCTTCTGCAGCCCGGATAGCGGCAAAAGTATGAAATCCTCCCCCGACTGGCCCAATCATGGGCATTAGGTTAAATAACTCCTCCCCACCAGCCCAATCGCAGGCAGCACAGAGTCCCACCCCACCCAGAACATATCCCTGGTGGTCCAGTGGTCCGCTAAGCCTGATCGTGGCAGCAAAGTAAAGAACCCCCACCCAGTACAAATCCCTGGTGGTCCAGTGGACCGCTAAGCCCGATCACGGGCAGCAAAGTGATGAAACCCCCGAACAAATCCCTGGTGGTCCAGTGGACGCTAAGCCCGATCGCTGGCAGCAAAGTGATGAAACCTCCCCAAGACCATATCCCTGGTGATCTAGTGTCCCCCACCCCACCCTCCACAAAGCCCCACCACCTCCCCCCAGCAGCCGGGCAGCATTCACCGCTTGCCGCTTCGCCGCCTGCTTACCGGGTAGGGGTTGCACGCTATTAAGAGCCACCGGCATGCAGCCCATAACAAGGGCAGTCCAGATATGCGAATGAATTTTCATTCACACATCTGACCGCCTTGTATAGTATGGGATGCACGCCATTGGCTCTTGCTCTGCACCAATGGTGCAGTTCTACCGGGCAGTCAGTTACGGGCAGCGGGCGGCAGGCAGGTGGATGTTGCTCACGCCGCCGGGGAGCGGTGGTGGGGCTTCGTGGTGGGTGGTGTGGGGACACTAGATCACCAGGGATATGGTCTTGGGGAGGTTTCAACACTTTGCTGCCCGACATGCTTAGCGTCCACTGGACCACCAGGGATATGTTCTTGGGGGTTGGAAACGTTCTGCCCGTGATTCGCTGGTGGGGGTGGTGTTATTTATCACTTTTGCCCGTGATCTGGCAAGTCGGGGTAAAGCACATATGCCCGCGATTGGGCTGGGGCACAGGAGTAGGTTGGGGCCATCCACAGGTGGCAGCTGCTGTGTTGCGCCTCTGCAATGCGGCAGCTCACCTGTGGGTGGGCCCTGACTTACTCCTTTTTTTTTTTTTGGCTCAAAGTTGTGCAGGCGCAGGTTGGGAGTTGTGCTTGCACAACTCTGCACAGCCCGCTGAATATCGGGCTGTGCAGTTTATGCATGGTTCCTCCTCCTCTAGTTCAGCATGCATTCATTTGCATTGTGCTGTTGCTCAGCTTGCCTTGGGCGGCGCAACTGCCTCCTGCTGAATATGGCAGAATGGCACAATTTTGGACTTGCGCATGGCGCAACCCTTTTGAATATCCAGCCTGATGTTTCTTGGATATGCCACTTGTAATTAAATGCATATTTCACAGGTATGATATATTTAATTGTATGTTATGTTATAAATGCATCTGAATGATTATTTATATATTTTTTTAACTATCTTGTTACAAATGTAATTGGATGTTTAATTTCCTGTATGTTTTAAATGTTAAACTGTATGTCTAATTCTTCATCCAATAGTACCCCCCCGTAGCACCGGGAGATGAGCAACTTGTTGTTCAGTGTGCCTTCCTGGTGAAACATTTCAATAAATAAATAAATATAAATAGATGCACAGTGGCCATCAGGTAACCATGCAGTATAACATCACTATTAAAAAAAATACTTGCACAATATAAGGTTTTCAGGATGGGGGCTAAAGCTGACATATCATAACTATTACAAAATTTAACGATAGAAAACATTAAACAAAATCAATTTTAATATTAGCATTAATGCAATCCAGTGCTTAAGTTTAATAAGCTACTTTTGTTAAAGGGAAACACCAATTGACAATGTAACAATGTTCTTTTACTTGGTACATTCTGGTTCCTGTTTCTTGGTGTGTCTCTGCAAAGGGCAAGTTACTCCTTGGAAAAATCATTCTTGTAAACCCTCATACACTTAGGGAATTATCCGTCATGCCATGCGGCAGTACTAGCCAGAGTCATGCCAAGAAAGTAAACATGAGTGGGTGCATTCATGTGGTGCCACGCTCATTCAAGCCATGCTGCTAGGAAACACAGACATGGAAAACACGGTTATGGAAGTGTGAAGCTCACATTAAGCATGGGGCTTAATGTTAAGCTGCTGCCCCTTTAAGAATACTTGTTACATGGCAAAAATCAGAAGGCTGGAATGGGCACCGGCGATTGGTGAAACGGCATCATGGGGTCCAACTTGGAGCGGGTATTAATCCACGATACATGCAGTGTTCAAAATGGTAGTGCCAAAGTGAGCCAGACCCCTAGCTTAGCAGCAATGGACACAAGTGGGGAGTGCATGTAACAGGCACAAGACTGGCACAGCGACAGGCAGACCAGCTAGATGCTGACGGAAATGGGGGGTTGGGGGACAAGAACCAGCGGTGCACAGAACTGAGAGATAGCACAGTGCGAGACGGACGAGTCAGCGAGAGGCAAGGGGAAGTGACTGGGGGTCCATGTAAATTTGGATGCGATCGCACACAGCGGTGAGTGAGCAGTGCACCAGAGACCGGGTATGAGGCAAATACCCACGCAGATTGGCAGATTTTCCAGACTATGATGTGAGCTGCACTGTGTTGTTTACTTACACCTACTGATTATGTTGACCGCATCAGTATGTAAATGTTGGTTCTTATGAAGATTTGAAAGTGCAGTAAAACTCTTTCCTCACAGCTCTGACTCCCTGTGTTAGGTTGTTCAACGCACAGTAGGTAGGCTCCATGGCACTCTGTCGCCGCCCATGTAACAAAGCGCCATTGACCGGGCGAGATCTACGTATTGATGCATGGTTGGCTGTTGTTCACCCTTGGCCTCCGGCCTTGGGCCACAACCCTCCCAACCATGCATCAATCCAGCATTAGATGCCACCTTCGTTATGGCTTAATGCTAACTTAGAACCTGCATGTAGCTAATTGTTGCACTGCCTGGCAGTGCCATGTATGCCTGCCAGTCAGAGAATTAGTCAGTCAGGGGCTTGTCCTCAGGAAGAGAACATCTGCAGCACAGAGAATAAACCTGTATTCTTTACTTTATGCGTCCGTCCAGTTATTCACATGGTCCAGATGGGGTCCTCACCAGCAGCAACTAAATGGTCTGGCAGACCACAGAGAAGAAAAAGGGTTCTTTAGTGGCAGACTGAGTAACCAAAATGCCACACATGGTGGAGAATGCAGCCCTTCTTCTGTCCAGACCCCCATCTCGCTTGCCTGCATCGCTGGGTACCCTAAGTCATCTACCCCGGTATGCCTGAACTGCTTGAATGTTAAATAAACTACAGCCTTGGCTGCAGAGAAAAAAAAAGAAATATGAACTGTGTCCTGTCTCGTTCTGCAGCTTTCCTACTGTACAAAGATTGCTGAGAGAAAAAACTGTGCAACCCTGCTGGCAGCCTGGCAAGCAGCTCCACGACTGAACTGTACTGTTCAAATTTACATCTGTTAAACCCTGTACCCTATGGAGCTAAAAACTGTCCCACATGGAGCCCTCCCCCCCCCATGGTGCTGCATGCCGCTGATCCAGTAAATTGGTATAAAGACTGCAACTGGCCCAAAGACAGCAAAGTCACCAAATGTGCATCACAATTCTAGTCAGTAAAGCACCTGGAAAATAAAATAAAATCACTGCATTTACTGTAGCTGTTGGCGCCGTACTTCTCCATACCAATGCATATCCTGGGGCCCTCTCCTCACTCAAGCCACGCCATGGAGCCAGACTGGCCTGCTGCCATCCCTAAAACAGCCTCTCAGCCCTCTGATGATCCATTGCTCCAAGGACCACTCCACATATGGAGTCATTACAGCAAACACAGTCCCAACAAATTAAATAAAATACAGGGTTGCACCTTACAACTTGGAGTGAACTGATCCCTGACACAATGCAGCAGTGCTCCCCTTGGAGCAACAGAATACCGCCACCCAGCCAGCGCCACAAGGACCACAGTTCCTCCACAGCCCTCCAGCAGCTCCCCAGTCACCCAACGCTACTCACAGCTGCTCCTACAAATTCTCTAACCTCCTGGCCAGCCGCTCAATCCATGGAGCACTCCCCTACATGATCACAGCTCCACACAGCCTCACAAACTCCCTGACAGCTACCCAGGAGGGCGAGTGCACACAAAGAACGAATTGGAGCTCCACTCCCTTCCAACCGTGGCTTCACACAATGCAGCATCTGCAGACAGCCTCTCCAGCCACAGCAAGCTGCAGCACTCCACCATAATCTGCCCTTCTCCACAGCTCATGGAGCCTCTGCTCCTCTCCCCTTGGCCATGCTCAACCCGGCCATTCAAAAACAAAATAAATGCAAACGGAACGCTCATCTACCCATTCAGGCACGCTTCATCTCAGAGTCATACAAAACAGACACATATCTGAAATAGATATATAAGGCAAAAGAGGAAAAAAACAAACAAAACATAGAAACATAGAATTTGACGGCAGATAAGGACCGCTTGGCCCACCCAGTCTGCCCATTTCCCTACCTACTGGATAAGCTGCAGATCCTAGTTAACCAGCAGCCTACTTCGTCTTACCCCCACCCCCCAGAATTGCCTTATGACTGTCCCATGCATGCATGCTTGAATTCCACCACTGATTTTGACTCCACAACCTTCCTCCGAAGGCCGCTCCATGCATCCACAACCTCTCTGTGAAAAAATGCTTCCTTAAATTACCTCTGAGCCGCCCCCATCTTCAAATTGTGCCTCTTGTTCTTGCACACCTCTTTTTTGAAAGATGCTACCCTCTTGACTTTGTTGATTCCTTGAGATACTTGAAAGTTTCTATCATGTCCCCCTCTCCCTCCTTTCCTCGAGGCTATACATATTAAGCTCCTTAAGTCTCTCTTCATATGTCTTCCGTGCAGACCCTGCACCATTTTAGTTGCCCTCCTCTGGACAGCTTCCATCCTGTCTATGTCTTTGCGGAGATTGGGTCTCCAGAACTGCACACCGTACTCCAGATGGGGTCTCACCAGCTGTCTGTACAGAGGGATAATAACTTCCTGTTTTCTACTGGTGATGCCTCTCCCTATGCATCCCAGTATCCCCCCAGCCCTCCTTGCTGCCCTCTCACATTGCTTGCCCACACCTTTAAGTCATCTGATATGACTACCCCTAGGTCCCTTTCCATTTTGTTGTTGTTAGTATCTCACCCCCCATTGTGTACTCTTCCCCTGTGTTTTTGTTTACCAGGTGCATTACCTTGCACTTCTTAGCATTGAATCTAAGTTGCTACATTTGACCATTCCTCTAACCTTGCCAAGTCCATTCTCATCCTTTCCACCTCACCCTGTGCATCAACTCTGTTGCAGATCTTAGTGTCATCTGCAAAGAGACATACTTTTCCTTCCAGTCCTTCCGCAATGTCGCTATAAAGACGCTTGAAGAGGCCGGTCCAATACTGAACCCCGCGGCACTCCACTAGTAACCCTCCTTTCTTCTGAGTGGACTCATTTACTGTTACCTCTCGTCCTATTCTCCAGCCAATACCCAGGCTGTCATCTTGGGACCCACTCCCAGGCTGGCTAACTTGTATATTAATCTTTGTGTGGGACTGTGTCAAATGCCTTGCTAAAGTCTAGGTAGGCCATGTCCACAGCCCTCCCTGATCTACTACTTTGGTCACCCAGTCAAAGAAATCTATCAGATTTGTCTGGCATGACCTTCCCGCTGTGAATCCATGCTGCCCAGGGTCCTGTGCCCTCTGGCCTCTAGATACCGATACATCTTTCCTTCAGAAGTGATTCCATCATTTTCCTATCACTGAGGTTAAACTAACAGGTCTGTAGTTTCCTTCTGCCTTGCTCCCACTTTTGTGAAGGGAATCACATCTGCCTCCTCCAGTCCTCGGGTACCACCCCATCATCCCATGATTTGTTAAAAGGGTAGTCAGTGGTGTCACTAGTTCTACCCTTAGCTCTTTAGAATTCTGGATGAATCCATCAGGCCCATTGCTTTGTCCACCTTCAGTTTTAAGAGTTCTTTCAGAACCCTTTCTTCTGTAAATGGGCTGGTATCAACTTCTGTATCCAGAGTGTTACTACTATTTGTTTTATGTACCTCTCTTCATTTGTAAATACTGAGCAAAAATATTTGTTTAGTATCTCTGCCTTTTCACAGTCTCCCCTGCCCACCCTCCCTCCCTTTATTAAGCCTCACTATCCTCCTTGGTCTTCCTTTGCTCCTGATGTACCTATAAAAGGTTTTATCCCTTCTTAACTGAGTTGGCTATCTTTTCCTTGGTTTGGGCCTTTGCTGTTATGACTGCCTTCCCAGCCTCCTTTGCTTTAACTGACAGTTCTCTGTCCTGCTCCTTCTGTGATTACTTGTACTTCCTGAATGCTTTCTTTTTCTCTTGAACCTTCACTGCCACTTCCTTTGAGAACCATAGTGATTTCTTACATCGTCTTGTTTTGTTTATTTGCTTCACACAAAGGCTCGTTACCTCTGTGATGGCAGTTTTTATTATTCCCCATTGTTCTTCCACCTCCTTCCTGCCCATTTGCTAGTGCATTCCTTAGGCACTCACCCATTTTGGCAAAGTCAGCCCTCCTAAAGTCCAGTACTTTTGTCTTTGTATGGCTTGACTCTATTGCTGTGTTTATTGTGAACCATACTGTTCGATGGTCGCTAGTTCCCAGATGGCTACCCACTTCTAAAAAAAAGGTGCAAGCAAAAGCATGAAGAAATACATGGGGGACAGAGAAAATAAAACCTGGATGCAGAATAATACATAATTACAGTAGAATGCCTGGGGAACAGAAAAGTAAAGCACCAGCCCAATAAACAAAATGGACAGCAGTCAAATACATGTAGTATTTCCCCCAGCAACTTGTTTCTCACGCACCTAGCCAAATAAAAAGCCAGCCATTTTTCATACCTTGTTGGGGAAGGACAGCAGGCCGGGAATCACCGTTTTTAACATTGTTCAGCAGCAAGGCAGCCTCGTGGAAGAAATCCTCCATCTTGTGCAGAGCAAAACAACAAGACAGGAAGTGATCCTTAACCCCCCTGCTGGTGGTCATCTTGCTACAGTCAGGCAATCAAAACCCACAGGAACTGCATGTCACAGTCCAGCAGCCATTTTGTGAAGGGCACAAATTGAGCTCACTCCATTGAAATTAATGGGAGTCCTATTGAAATCAATGGACCCTGCAACAAAAAGCTGATTTTTGAAACAAAACCTTTAAGTAACAAACAACACAGAATTGAGTGAGAATTCTTTATTAAGACGTCAATTGATGAACTTTGCTACAAAAATGTGTACTTTTGTCTAGAAAAATTATTTTTGCTCGGCACTTCATCCTGCATGACGGCAACTCCTACTCACCCACACGACCTTCGCTCGGTGAAACAAAGCTCATCTCCAACCACGATGTCTGACGACAACACAGATATGGGTGCCGGAGCGTCCAACGTTCTACTGTCACCCACCTCAAGGTCATGGGGCTACAAAATCGAAACAATCCTCCATGACATCCAGTCTTCTATTTCTGCACAAGGAGCACCAGCAATGCAAGCTATTCAAGATGACCTGGCCTACATTAAAGCCATTTCACCACAGTCCACGGTGCATACCAGCCTACAACCGTACCCTTCTCAGTCTTGCCTCATGAAGACGCTATCGACTGGCTGTAACAGTTCCAAGCCTGGATTTCCTTACATGGTTGGACTGATCCTGTGTGTAATTCCAATGCTTTGCGCTTGCTTCTGAGAGGGACTGCCATTTCCTGGTTCAACGCACTTCTAGACCAAATCAGAGGAGATACTGCCACACTGTACACAACCTTCAAAGCAATTTTCTTCAAGCACACCCACCCACCCTGGTTATTGGAGCAACAGCTGTGGGAACATACAATGCACCCACTGAATCTCTTGAAGCCTTCATAGTGAACTTTGAGTCTCACTGCAAACATCTGCAGAAACCTGAGAAAGAACAAATCACAATATTTGTTTGGGGACTGCTTCCTCAACTCCGTCTTTATGTAATCCAGCAAAAACCAACTGCCTAGATGGACACAATCCAAGCAGCATGACCTGCACAACAATCCATAGCAATGTCCCAGGCTACCAGTGTACAAGCACCTCAGTCGTCACAGTTAGCCGCACTCGCAACATGTGTCCAGCAGCAATCAATGATAGAGACGCTCACTACAAGTATCAATACTCTGCACTGCAGCTCCACTGCTTCATCTACTACCTCTGTCAATGTTCTGCGACTATTTTGACAGCAACCTCATCCACTTCCGCCTTCACGAGAACCAATGACCTGCCAGTCGTGTGGATTCAGGGAACACACTGCCACTGTCTGCCGAAAGCTAAAGTACAACAGAAATCAAGAGAACCACAGGTGCCCACCGCTGCACAATCAGCAAGATAATTGCAACTACTTCCAGGACCAGGGGAACACAGCAACTGACCACCCCTCTGACTCTCTCAATTCAAACAAAACACTTCCTCCAACTGCAAACTCTGGCACACTCTCACTTCCAGAAGCAAAGGCACCTGTCATCCGATCACCTCTCCTAGCAAACTATGTACCTCTAACCATCAGAGATTGGTCTACGCATGCCTTGGTCGACACTGGAACAGAAATGTCAGTTATCAACAGCAGTATTCTAAACAACCAAGCTATTCGTCACATACCTAATGTCTCTCCAGCCGACAAAGTACATTATTACAGCAAGTACAGCTACAGTACCTATCACAGGCGTGGGCCATCTCAAGTTCCACTTTGGCTCACAGCAAGCTATTGTCAAGTTTTACATAGTGCCTGATCTTCAACCTGCACTAATTCTTGGCCTGGACTTTCTCAAAGCTCACAAAGCCATCCTAGACTTTGCCACAAACAAACTGTCGCTAGATCCTTGGCAGCAACTCGCAGCTATAGACTCAGTCACTGTGCCTCCTCAGCCAGAGATGGTTTTGATTGCCAAGATTCAAGGTGAACCACTTCCACAAGGTGTTGTTGGTATCGTCACAAGATCCCCCATGCTGCATTCGTTAGGTCTCCTTCTGGGAAATACTTTATCGTCGGTGCATGATGGTGCAGTCTTCCAAAAATGCTGCAACTTCACAGATGAGCCAGTGGTCATTTCAAAGGGTGCCAACATCAGACTTCATCAGTCTGCTTGTCTTCAGGGGACCAGCTCCATCTCATGTAAGAACCTCAGCCTGGTTCCACCAACTCTAATCCTGTCGTTACTATCACGACCACTCCAACTTCAACAGTGTTACCCCTCAGTCAGCGACTATCCTCTTCCAAACTTCCAGCATCTCAGACAGAAAAGCAACAACTTTTGAAATTCCTGGAGAATTACCCGGATGTCTTTGTTGGTGCAGATAACAAGCTCGGATGCTGTGATATCCTGAAACACACCATCGAAGTACAGCCCAACCAGAAACCAATCCGTCAGTGAGCCTACAAAGTGGGACATAAACAGAAACAAGTCCTCGAGGACATAATCAAAGACATGCTTGACCAAGACATAGTCAAAGAATCTACAAGCCCTTGGGGTGCACCTTGCTTGCTGGTTGTAAAAAAGGACAAAGGGTATTGCTTCGTGGTAGACTACAGAAAACTCAATGCCTACACGGTGCAGGATGCTTATCCCTTGCCTACAACCGAAGATGCTTTACAGAGTCTTGATGTGACCAGTCCTGCTTACTTCACCACTCTAGACCTTCAGAGTGGGTTCCATCAAGTTTCCATTGATTCAGCTTCTCATCCATACACAGCATGGCGCTGTCACTTGGGACTTTTTCAGTTCAAACATCTGCCTATGGGTCTTCAGAACAGTTCAGCCACATTTCAACATGTTATGGAAGCCGTACTATGTGGATTGTCTTGGAAATCTTGCCTAGTCTACCTGGATGATGTGATTGTCTTCAGCAGAACTTTGCCAGAGCACCTCCAAGAAGTGTTCGAACATCTCAGACAAGCCAATCTCGAGCTTAGCCTAGAAAAGTGTTGTTTTGCACAGCATCAGATTCATTACCTGGGTCACGTGGTTAGTTCTCAAGGCATCTCTCCAGATCCAGACAAGCTCTCAGCAGTCAAAGACTATGCAGAGCCTAACAATCTCAAAGACCTTCAAGCTTTCCTGAGCTTGTCTGGCTACTACCGAAAGTTCATTTGCAACTACGCCAAGATTGCAGCTCCACTGCATGCCCTCACCAAAAGGGATGTGACTTTATTTGGACTTCTGAATGTAAAGAGGCCTTTGAAACCTTAAAACAAAACCTAGTATCTTCTCCAGTATTATCCTACTCAAGGTTCAACCAACCATTCAAGCTCTACTCAGATGCTAGTTCCTTTGCAGTGGGCACTGTGCTCTGTCAAATTCAAGATGGAACAGAACAAGTTGTCTCCTATGCTGGGCGCTCTCTTTCCTCAGCTGAGCAGAACTATGGCATCACAGAAAAAGAATGTCTAGCCATGGTATTTGCCATAAAGAAATTTGACTGCTACCTTCGCTACTCCTCCTTTACAGCTATCATCAATCACTCTTCCCTCAGATGGTTATTCAAAATGAAGGAGCCAATAGGCAAGTTCACCCAATAGATCACCATGCTGCAATCTACAACTTTGAAATTCAATGCAGACCAGGTCAAGTCCACTCAAATGCTGATGGTGTAAGCCAGAGACGATATCCCTCTGCATCTTCCTCAACAGATAAAGAATCCTGCTTACAAGCTTTTCTCTTCCATGCCGTGGATGTGCTTCCTGTGGACACTCCTACAGCACCTAAAGTTGCTTTGCTGCTACCAACCGCTCCTACAGAAAGACACACAAATCCTCAGTTACTGCAAGCAGCTGAAGAGCTTCTCATCTCCTCAACATCCGACCTGTCCCTGGCAACTGTTAAAAAGCAACAAAGAACTGACACTCAATTTATGGATATAATCACCTACTTAGAGTCTGGAACCTTACCGCAACAAAAGAAACATCACCAAGATGCACTCTTCCTTGCTTCGCAGCACTTCCTCAATGGCGGTGTGCTCTTTCACATTTGGACCAAGGTGGGCAAGGGACATCGCACGGATAGAACTCACGTGCAGCGAGCTGTGCCAGCCTCTCCCATCCCTCAAGTTTTCTCTCCACTCATGCCTCTCCACTTTCTGGAGGTCATATGGGAACTCTGGAAAACACAAGGCTTCGCTTCTTCTGGCCACACATGAACAGGGACATTGTCCAATTTGTAAAATCCTGCCAGCCCTGCTCCCAGAGAAAGCCTCCTGCCAAACCAACAAAGGCACACATCGTCCCCATGCCTGTAGTCACTAAACCGTTACAAAGAGTCAGCACTGACATTTTTGGGCCCTTACCAACATGCTGTGACTCTGGTAACAAATATATCCTGTTTTTTGTGGACTATCTGACAAAGTATTTGGAACTCATCCCCCTAAAAGACATTAAAGCTGCCACTGTGGCAAGTGCCTTTCTCAACAGAGTCGTTTGTCGTCACGGTACCCTATTGTACCTACATTCAGACAGAGGCACTAACTACCTGTCCACCATTGTACGAGAAACTTGCAAACTTCTCGACACAAAAAAGACACATACCACAAGTTACCATCCACAATGCAATGGACAGAGTGAAAGAATGATGTCCACCATTCTCGGCACACTCTCCAAGTACCTGGATGAGACTCATGATACCTGGGACCATTTTGTTCCTTTTGTGCAGTTTGATTACAATACCAGCCCATGTGTCGACAGCACAGAATACACCACCTTCTTCTTGGTCCATGGACGTCACCCAAGAACTCCACTGGACAGGGATCTCTTGCTGCTAGAGGTTCTTAAGTCAGCTTCTTATTTTATTATCCCTCTTCTGGAACAGTCAGAATTTGCCCAATGAGTTGCAATCACCACGTTGGGCCAGAGAAAATTAGCAATGCAAAACTGTCTGCAGCCAAGGCGCATGAGCCTTCATTCTCTGTTGGGGACATTGTTTATTTGTACTGAACTGTTCTTGTTCTGGGCGCCACCAAGAAACTGCTTCGCCCCTGGACTGGTCCCTTCTACATCATAGAAAAGCTTCCTCTGGTCCACGTTCATCTGCAATGCAAGTCGTATGGCAAGTTGGTACACAACAAAGTCCATATAAACCGACTAAAGCATGGGTACCTGAGTAACAACCTTCCAGGCAACCCCAGTCCTCCCAGAAATGAAGCTGTCCTTGAGCCTGCCATCCTTTCTGAAGCTGCGATCCCGCTAGACAACTTGCAACTAGTTCCTACAGATCTTCCCACTCCTGACACTCTCCAGCCAGATTCCATTTTACCAGATGATTTGCCTGGGACTTCTTCTCAACCTTCTTTTTCTTCTCAGGACTCTCTTCTACATACCACAGTGTACCAAACTGAGAAGCTCTTAAGGAAGAAGTTCACAAATGGATCCTGGACTTACAGAGTCAAATGGTATGGATTCGATAGTGGGCAGAACTCCTGGGTCACTTTTAATGACCTGACCCGATCCTGTCAGGAACTAGTGCAATCTACACATGCCTCCATTCCCACTGACCAGAAAAGTCGACGGTGATCTTGAACTTTTGTAAACCGGTCTCAGTGTAATGTGTTGGGACTAATTTCTTCTGGATTAATTGATTGCTGTAAATGTTTCTGGTACCTCCAGCAACTGTTGCTATGGTATTGTATACCTGTATTAATGCCTCGTCCCCCCTTAGGAATGTCTTTACATTTACTATCCACCTATATTGTTATGTAACTGTTAATAAAGTTTTAGCCTGCATTCTGGGTAACCTCCTGCTGCTACCTTTTCCTCTCTTCCCTTTTCCTTCCCCCGCCCTTTATTGCTTGTGGCATAACCAAGTCTCAAGTACTATTGTGTCCCCCCCCCTCGCTGATGCTACTCTGACTGGTCCCCAGTGTAGTTCAGGTTCTTTCCTCCCCCCTCCCTGCAGTGGAATTCTGTTTTGTGAAAGTTATGCCTTGAAATGCATGAAAATGTTTTTTGCCTTAAAACTTACTTAATATTATCTTTTACTTAGAAACTGTTATAGATTTATCGCTTGTTCGAGTGGTGCTCACATTCACTTTTCTGGCAGTGATGTGAAGCACACATTAAGCATGGTGCTTAATGTTAAGCTGCCACCCCTTTAAGAACACTTAGGACCTGCATGTAGATAAATTGTTGCACTGCCTGTCAGTGCCATGTATGCCTGTCAGTCAGAGAATTAGTCAGTCTGGGGCTTGTCCTCAGGAAGAGAACATCTGCAGCACAGAGAATAAACCTGTATTTTTTACTTTATGCATCCGTCCATTTATTCGCATGGTCCAGATGGGGTCCTCACCGGCAGCAACCAAATGGTCCGGCAGACCAGAGAGAAGGTAAAGGGTCCTTTTAGTGGCAGACCGAGTAACCAAAATGCCACAGAAGCGTGTGGTCTTTTGCACTTGCGCAGATAACAGCACAGCTTGAATGAGTGCGGCACCACAAGAATGCGACCATTCACAATGTTTACTTTCTTTTGTGCACGGGTTTACAAGAATGATTTTTTCAAGGAATACCTGCCCCTTTGCTGAGACACACCAAGAAAAGGGAACCAGAATACACTAGGTAAAAGAACATTGTTGCACAGTGTTAACTGGTGTTTCCCTTTAACAAAAGTAGCTTATTAAACCTAAGCACTGGATTGCATTAATGCTAATGTTAAAAAAATAATTACAGTTTGTTTATGTTGCTAAATTTTGTAATGGTTATGACATATCAGTTTTAGTCTCAGCCATCCCCCCCATCATGAAGCCTTTAAATTGTGCAAGTTTTTTTTATTAATAATTATTTTATTCTACGGGGTTACCCAATAGCCGTTTAGATAATGCCATCAATCCTTTTTCACATTTGAAGTTAAACTCAGAAACAAACACCCAAGATTGCAGACTCTTCACAATGAATAAACAACATGATCTGACTATTAGTTTGTACTCGGTCTGCCAATTTAACTCACTATTCCAACCCTTTATATATTAGATTCCGGATATAGAGGAAATAAAGTTTATCTTTGCTGTGACTGTCATTTTTACGGCTGCAGTGGGTGGAGCCTGCAGACGTTTTGCATGTATAAAAGGGCTGATGTCACATTTTCTGTTCGCGGAACTGGCTGAAGGTGTAAATAGTCTCCTCCGCCTTACCCTCCTCCAAGAAATGCTTTCTGCCCTCAGATAAATACGTTTTCATGTTAGTCAATGGTTGCAGGGCACTTTTTACTTTCTTAAGTGGGAGGTACAAGAACTGGAACCTGAGTAGTGGGAGGCAGCATTAGTTTTTTTTGGGGGGTAACATCCACCCCCACCTCCACCTGAGAAGATCCTAAAGATCCCCCCCACCTTTTTTTTATTCATGTGGGAGGAGTATGAGGTGGATCTGTCATGTTGGAACAACTGACTATCAGAGCTGCCTGGGGCATCAGAGCTTAAGGTTCAGAAGGAAAGAAAAAGTAATTAAGGAGAGCCTGAAACTGTATCCTTATACAGCACTTGTGAAACTGCATCCTGAAATTACAGCACTTGTGAAACTGCATACTGAAATTACAGCACTTGTGAAACTGTATCCTGAAATTACAGTACTTGTGAAACTGCATCCTGAAATTACAGCATTTGAGGAAAGCAAGCACTTGCAACACAAGAATGACAATTAAGGTATAAGCCCACAAAGGAGTAAAATATGTCACCCGAAGAAGACTATCCCATATTGGATACTAGAGTATCTGTTTCTTAAAAGCTTTTTATGCCCCCCCACACACACACAGATGAAGCATCCACCCAAATAGCTAGGGGAAGCTCTACATTTTTATCTCTCTGGGACCTGAAGTTTAGCAGTAATGTGTGAAGAGAATAAAGTCTTGTGTTTTGTGCATTTGAATAGGTTTAGTGCTTTGAAGTTAAAAGATATAAATATATTTGGGAAGTAGAAATACATCCCACCTCTGATATAACGTTAATCCACCATATTGGTGGTGAGCTCTATAAGGGCATCTTGCCTCCTGAGCTTGCTGTATCCTATGAACCCTATAGGGTAGGGTGAGGTGAAATGGCGTGAGCATTATGGGCAATGACCCAAAGGCACACCCCAATGCCTGTCCATCTCTGCAGGGTGGTGGTGGGGTTGGCGTCACTTGAATACTTCACTGCCATTCCTATTCTACCTGTCTCTCTGTCTGTGTGTCTGTCTGTCTCTCTCTCTCTATATATATATATGTCTATGTAATTATCTATCTTTCTATCAATTGCATGTATCACTATTTTTACCTATTTCTAAAACAAACTTGCATATCACATTTGCCTGCACTCTGAGCACATACTTATGAAACTGTACATATTTGTACTCCACTTCTGCATAGACCTCATACTTTCCTAATATTTCCATTATCACAAGCATAACTACCTTACCCTTAACAAAAGCGCCCCCGTCTGAAAGTTACTATCACATTTGTTTTGCTAACAGTCCATCATTACACCTGACTTCCTGACATCAACATATTGCTTAAATATAACTTATATCACCTCATGGACAAAAATCCCGTTTCTATAAAAAAAAAAAAAAAAAAAAAAAAACTGTGTAAATAATCCCAAGGCTGAACATATGCCAGCCGTTACTTTCATGTACTGCCACCTTCTGTACCATCATGGGGATTTGCATATGTTTCCCACGATGCTTTGCATTATTGGAGTACGTGTAATTGTGTTTTCTTTAAAATATGGCTGTCCGGCCAATACCATCTGGGATAACACATACCTCAGTAGCATTTGCTCTGGGGTTCTTTTGTTAATCAATATTGCTTCCTATTCCTTCTGTTAAAATGTACACTTCCATATATTTTTCTAATAACGTGTATGCCTTCCTTAGAACAGAAACTAAAACAAATCTTACTACTTGCAAATCATTGTGTTGTTTCTCCATACCTCCTTAACAATTCCACACAACTTCACTAACGTCATTATGCAGCTGTGGTGGTTCTGACCAGAGTTTGTTAATTATGCCGCTCCAAGTTATTCTGGAATCGGAATGATGAGCATCGTCATCAGTAACAGCATTTCCCTACTGTATGGTTTAATATAAACACTTCCCTGCTGTTCCCGACAGTTTTACTTATGCCTCAATCAATGTAAACATTCTAAAAGGCATAGCACACAAACACAGGCAATTTTAATCCCTTCCTTCCTTCCTTCCTACCTTCCTTCCCATTCAAACTGTGGCTGAATTATATTAACACAATCAATTCTGAAATGAACTCCACAGTAAGCACACTTTAACTGAAAATAACTTTGCTCTGGTGAAATATCATATTGCTCAGTGAGCAAAATGTGGCACTGAGCAACAGCAGGTTGGCTTCTATCATTTTGATGAAGTTATTCTTTCAAGTTTCACTTTCCCTAACTTAACCAGAATTCGGATAGGTATATGAAATTTGAAATATTTGTGCGTACCAGCTGATATCATACTTATTTTAATAATAGTTTTGATTTAATTTGCCTTTCCAAAAATATACGGTATTATTACCCTTGTCCTACAGCACTTCTTTAAATGGGGTTAAGCGGATCAGTACTTGGTGACTTCACATAAGTGACAGACGGTACAATAATTAGCTTCAACAGGAGCTAATACTATATCATGTCAAACTATCTGTACATCTTATACTGTCCAAGAACACATAAATACAAAAACAGAAAATTCTGCTGCTTCTGTTGCAACAGCAGAAGCAGCAGCAACCATCCCTTCCTTGAACTCTACTCTGTCCCACTGAATTAATTTTTTTTGTCACCCCTGGTGCCTTACAGGCAGCTTCATATAAAGTGCAATCATGTTATCTTATAGCACACACTGTATAATAACATTCAGCAATTTAATGGTAATCTGGAGTGAGCAGTGGACATTCAGATTACTGAAAGGGTTTCCAGATCTCCGCCCCAAAATCAAATTTATACCTCATGTCTGCAGGGTCAAAATATTGACTCGTAACTGCTTTGTGGCACATTGACACCAGTACTTTATAGGTTCCCAAGCAATAAGAATCCAACACACCTTACTCTACCTTGCAGTAATTTCTTTTCAGTTGCACATCTGTACATGGAAATAGTTATTAGCGGTCACCTTGGCTGGTACCAGGCAAAATCATCGCGGACGAATTATCGTGGCACAAATCAATGTGGGCAACACATTGCCGTCTGCAATGTCGGCATTGTAATGACATTGCCGACCCATACCCCATGGGCAGTGCTCGGGACACATTCATATGGTAACCACCGAGTCCCCCATCCCATTGACTGATGGCCCCTGGCACTGTAACAGCAGGCAGCTGCAATGTGTTGGCCATTCCCCCGCACATGCTCCAACAATGGCCAGGTGGCCAGCACAGCCCTCCACTCACCGCCACGGCTGGCCGCTCAACAGAACACACTGAATGTGCACGTACATGTATATGCTCAGTCCATATGTTCCGTTGAGTGGCCAGCCGTGGCGGTGAGTGGAGGGCTGTGCTGGCTGCCTGGCCATTGTTGGGGTATGTGGAGGGGGACGGCCAACACTTTGTGGCTGCCTGCTGTTACAGTACCAGGGGCCATCTGTCAATTGAATGGGGGACTCGGTGGTCACCATGCATATTCGTCCCGAGCACTGCCCCTGGGTATGGGTAGGCAATGTCATTGCAATGCCAACATTGTAGATGGTGATGTGTTACCCACATTGATTTGTCCCACAAAATTTTGTCCACGATGATTTCACCTGGTACCCTTGGGGATCTGCATTATTGCCTTTCCACCTTTGTTGGATTTTGCCCTTGTTGCATTACCTACCTACACAATTTTATTCCCATAGGTCTGCTTAAAATATCAAAATAAACAAAAACTAGAATCTGGTATCTCATCCTTATCTGGGTTCCCAGGTACTGTAACAATTAAAACGTCAGTGACCATTTTCTCCTCTGTATGAGATGTATTCCTCACTGCCTTAGCTATCTTTCTTCCATATAGGCCCTCACAGCAGGTTGGGATCATCCTGTATAGATATAATTAAGTACAGATGCAGCTATATCCTGGTGAGCTAGCATTTCCATAAATAATTAAAATATCAATAAAAAATGCACTTGTGGTTAAAGGGACACTGTCAACTGTTTTGCATCATATTATTTTTTGGTAAAAAAAAAGCCACATTTTATGATTGCTTACTTCCTCAGTTCATTGATGTTGCAAGTTGCTGTGTCCGCCTTCTTGCTTATTAGAACCGAAATGCATGGTAATGTACAGCTGTGCCCAGCTTTCTTTTGCTTCCTGTCACTGAACTACTCTAGTGTATACTTCCTGGGTATTAAATATTTGAAGGGGATTACCAAGGCTAATAAAGAAGGGATTTTCCAGATTAGAAGGGGAAGGGTCATGAGGGGGCACAAGAAGAGATTGAAGGTGGGGGGATTCAGGAGTCAAGTCAGGAGACATTATTTCACTGAGTGGGTGGTGGATAAGTGGAATACTCTGCCAGAGGAGGTGGTATCCTGTAGCATGGTAAACGATTTTAAGAGGGATGGGACAGGGTGCAAGGAATGGTATTTGTGAGGAGGGAAGGAGGGGTGGAGGGATGGTATTTGGGAGGAGGGTAGGGGTGGGAGGCAGCTGCAAGCTGAGGGACTAGCTGCACAATCAAGCAGACTCCACAGACCACGAGGCCTGTTTCGGCTGCATTTTTGTATGATCATATTAGAAACACCCTCAGAGTGTGCAGCCACTCATGATACAATAGTCTCCTTTACTCCCACTGCATAAACAGTGGATAGATTATGTCGGGGGGTGTTCCTGAGTCCAGGAAAGATGCAATAGGAGCTGGCCAAGAAATGTAAACAAAATAAACATGTTTTGGTGTGGTCACACCAGTATGTTGGACAGTCAGTTTTTCACTTTTTAAAAGAAAAAGGGATCTGAATCAAACTACCAGCTGCATCAACAGTCTCTATACGTGAACAATTGTAAAATGTGTATTTTAAATGATAATCTCTTTGAGGCCTAAGGAGGTTGACAGTGTCCCTTTAATTCAGGGAGGAGGACACCCAGTGGAAAAGGATGGCACACATTTAGGTCAGCAATCTCCATATCGTGTAGCAGCACCTACAAGTTTGGGGTTTTAGGTAGGGTTTTTAATTATAGGCAGGCCTGGGTTGGACAATGAATGTATTACAGGAGTTAGTTTTTTTATTTTCTAGATCAGGTTCCCTTGGATCTTTATACTGGAGCAGCTGAAGGAGACAGCAGCCAGTTGTTGGTGTCCCACCTTTCTTCACCTCCACTGAAGATCTTCATCTGTGTGGCTGCCGTGGAGTGTAGCAGTCAGCGTGTTCTTTTGGGGGATGCTCTCTAATTCAGAGCGGCTGACCTGTCAAAGCCTCCTCCAGAGTACAGTGGACTTTCCGCCTGGACCTTTTGCCCCACTTGGAGTATCCCCCCTTGATACAATCGGTACCTGCCTCTTCTGGATCAAAGGTGCCTCTTGCACCATCAAATGAGAGGGCATTTATAGGCTCTTCCCTGGGAACATGCGGGTGTAGAGGGCATTATTGCATTAGATGTCCCAGGGCAAAGGGATGGCTCCAGCTGAGTGAGAGGCTGTTAGTGGTACCCGGGCATAGGCTTTCATCTGCTGCCCGCTCTGTATGGTGGCTCTTGTCTGTGGAGTGGTGTTGTGCATACTGTACACTAGTTATCCCCCCCCCGGGACTACCACTAAAGGGGGGGTCTGGACTGTCGGTAACTTGTGGGACTGATCGACGGTGGAGCGGCTTTATTCATCTGTTTATTCTGTCTGTCAGCCCACGATCAACCATGAAGTGGCTTTGTTTATCTTATGGCGTCCCCCCCCCCCAGGATTATCATTAAAGGGGAGGCAGCTGGAGTGTTCGGAGACCTGTAACAGGACTTATCAGCCATGAAGGAGCCTTGCACATCTCCTGGCTACTTCTTCCCCAGGATTATCATTAAGGGGGGGGCTTGAATGGTTGGTGACTGTTGGAGGGACTCAAAATACCGGTAACTCTCTCCCAGACCCTGGAGTCAGTGACAGAAGCTCCATTGGGAGCCTGGGAGTGTTCCTTGTTTGCTGATCCTACCAACTTTTTTATTTCCTCACCCTAATATTGGTTGCTGTGAGACTGGGGTCAGTGACAGGGCCCCCGGTACTGTAACCTCTGGGTTGTGGGGTTTGATTTGGACCTGTATTAATCATTTACACCTGATCCAGATGGTAGCCCTGTCTAGTAGGGCCATACTGTGATAGATCCAAGGGTCTGCGCTTTATTAAATTCTAAGGCTATATCTGTGCTTTCCATTTGCTACCCTGGTGGTGGTGGGTAAAGGGGGCTGTTTTGGGGTTTATAGGGGGGAGCTGGGGATTAGGATTAGTGTGTGAGTGAATGCAATTATATGAGGTGAGGTAATTTGTGATTCAGTTGTGTGGGTTGGGTGTCTTTTATGAGGGGCAGTTGAGTGTTTTATTTTACTTTGTTTAGTGCGTGTTTTGGGGTGTGTATTTAGGATAATTTGTTTATTATTGTGTGAGAGTGGTGTGAGTGGTATTAAGTGTGTGAGATGGGATCTTGCCAGGGTTAATGTGTCGGGGCTGTTTGGGAGGCTGGGGGAGCTAGGATAGTGTATGGGGCATCTCAGCTGCATAACCTTTGGCCCTTTATCTGCCTCCCGGTTTCTAACATCACAGCAAGATGCTGTCGGAAGGTGGGGATTTGGAGGGGCCATGGTGATTCTGGGCAGGGGGTGCCCCATACGCAGCGGGGGGGCAGGCTAGAGATCATCAGGTGTAGAAGGTGCCCTGGATTGTGACAGACACAAGTGAGAGAGAGGCCAGGCATGTTCAGTACCTGTCCCAAGGAAGTCCATCAGACCGAGTAGCCAGGTAACCCGAGGGGCTGTTGTGTCCTCCAATCCCCTTGTGAGCAATGTTGTGCAATGCCAGATCAACCACTAACAAGACTGCCATTATCGCAGACTTGATTTTCCAGGTTGATGTGGCTTGCATTTCGGATACCTGTCTTGGGGGTGATGCAGGCCCAGTTTTGGAGGCTGCTGTCCCCTCTAGATATACTGTCATGCATTACTCCAGAGAGCAACTTGGGGCAATGGGGTAGCCATCTGTTTTAGATCAGACTTGAGCTTCACTGTGCACCCGGTGAGAACCCTGGGTTCCTTTAAATGTGTGGCCATCCATGGGGGTCCAGGCACAGGCTGCAGGATTCTCCTGATTTACCGACCCCCTGGGGCGGTGGTAGACTTCATGCAGAAGGTTGCCAGCTTCATCACCGGTGAAACATTGGAAGCCCCAGATGTATTATCATGGGGGATTTCAATGTTTGGGTCGATGGTGAATACTCTCGACTTGGTCATAACCTCCTCCAGATCATGTCATCCTGGGCCTGTCACAGGTAGTTTCCTCTGCGACTCACCAGGGTGGGCACACTTTGGATCTGGTGTTCTCACTGGGGCTTGAGATAAGGGATCTCAAGACTGATCAAGTGGCATGCTCCAATCACTCCACAGTGTGGTTCATGTTCGGGGCACCCACTGGATGCCCTCCCTCTACAGAGATGATGAGCTACCACCCCTTGTGGGGACTGATGATGAGCTACCACCCTTTGTGGGGATTGACCCTGGAGGGTTTTTTGGCAGTAGCCAATCTATCTAGTGTGGACAACGCATGCATCAGAGGCATTGGCAATGTTGTTGGCACCTACAATAGGGTGCTATCAGAAGCCATTGACTCCCTCGCACCTGTCCATGTATGACCCAAATCTTCCTACTTAAGATCCCCTTGGTTTGATGGGGATCTCAGGGAGTTGAAGAAGAAGGGTTGGAGGTTGGAGCACTATTGGAGGAAGACCGAGCTGAAGGAGGACAAACTGGCCTTGCATGCACATCATAGGGCATACCAGGGGGCCCATCAACTGTAAGAAGGCAGAATTCCTGTCCAGGGAGATTGCCGCTGGGAAGAACTGACCAGCTGCACTTTTTTGGACTATGGACAGGCTATTTTGCCCAGCCTGTCTGCAACTGAGGAAGTCTTTTTCCAATGCTGAATGTAAAGAGTTTGCTTGGTTCTTCTCGGACAGGGTGTCCGACATCTGGCAGGGAATTCCTTCAGTCAGCCAGTCCAGAGCTAACAGTGGTGGCCTGAAGTGTCCTGAGTGCACTCCATTTAGCCGGGGAGAGTTTAGACTGGTGGAGGTAAATGAGGTCATTGAGGTAGTGACCAGTCTGAAGTACACCTTTTGTGAACTGGACCTGGTTCCGATGCATTTCCTGATGAGATGCGTCTACGCTGTAGGCCTGGTGTTTGCATTGATTATCTGGTGTTCCCTGTCAGAGGGGGTCTTCCCTGACACCTTGAAGGAGGCATTGGTAAGACTGCTCCTAAAGAAACCATCTTTGGATCCCGAGGTCAGGTCAAATTATTATCCTCTCTCCAACCTTCCATTTTAGGTGAAGGTTGTTGATAAGGTGGTGGCACTTCAGTTGGAGGAGCACCTTGTGACCCATGAGTTATACAAGCCCCTCCAGTTGGGGTTTCTGGTGAGGCATAGCACAAAAACTGCACTTGTTAGGGTACAGAATGATATTTTCAGGGCTAGAGATTGAGGGGGAAGGACAATTCTTGTTCTCCTTAATCTCTCTTCAGCATTTGACAATGTGGACCATTGTGTGCTGCTGGACCAACTTAGGGAATTCTGTGGATTCACCAGTACTGTCATCTGCTGGTTTGAGTCATTTTTAACAAACATGAAGCAAAGGGTTGTGATGGGGAATTTCTTCTCCACCTCTAATTTCCAGCTGTGCAGAGTTCCCGAGGGTTCAGTCCTGTCCCCAATATTATTCATAGTGTACATGTTGCCTCGGGGGATCATTAGGAAGTATGGTGTGGGGTTGCATGAGGATCTCTCTGCAGACTGCAGCTGGTGCAGAATGCAGCTGCCAGGTTACTTACAGGGCACCCTAAATATTGCCATATTACACCAGTACTGTGTGAGCTGCACTGGCTGCTGGTCAGGTGGAGGATCCTCTTTAAGGTAGGTCTTCTCACCTATAAGGCCCTACATGGCCAGGGCCCTGGTTACCTGTCAGATCTTCTTGCACCTGTTGTCTCGATCTGTCCCCTCTGCTCCTCTGGTAGGGGCCACCTGGGGATTCTCAGGACGAGGCTGAAAATGGCCGGCGGCATTGTTTTTAGTGTCACTGGCCCCATCCTGTGGAATTTGCTACCCTTTGGGGTTAGGGAGGCACCATCTTTGGAGGTATTCAAGGCCCTCCTGTTCATTCAGGCTTTTCCTGACTTAGTTGTTTAGTGAGATCTGTACATCAAATCAAATCAAAATTTATTTATAATGTACTTTTCTACACATCAAAGCACAATTACATATCAAAATAACATCAAACATAATAAATAACAGAATAAAAGTAGCAGTAAAATTATTCAAACACTAATTCAAACAGATAACTTTTCAGAGATGCCTTAAATGACTCCATGGACAGACACTCTCTAATCTGACGAGGTTGAGAATTCCACAGGGTTGGGGCTATAAAAGAAAAAAGCTCTGGCCCCAAATGACTGAAGACGAACCCTGGGAATCTCTAGCAATCCCTCGTCAGCGGAGTGGAGTGGGCGAAGAGGGTGGTAAGGTAATGATAATGGTTTTGATCTCAGTTCCTGTCCACCTCTGTTTTCTAAAGTTTTTTAGGAAGTTATATTACTATTCTATAATTTATTGTTTGCTGTTCCCTGCTATTTATACTGATTTGCTGTGTCTTTTTTTTGTTTATTTACTTTGTACGGCACCCAGCGCCTCTGGGACTGGGCATCCTTTTAAATAAAATTGCCTTGCCTTGCAACAAATGATAGCCTTGCAGGTGTTTCCTGCTGCACGGGTCATGGTGAGCGTGCAGCACGGGCTGATTGACCAATCATATACAGTGCAGTAAAACAGGATGCCATAATTCCAATATATAGAAGAGAGTATTATTATATACAACATGAAGCAGTACAGTACATTGGATGAGAAAGGCTTTATTCCGTCCCTTTATGGAATCTCTGCACCTGCAGGCCTAGAGTCCCCAATTGCAATTCAGCAAAGAGACCAATTGGCAAGGATGGATCCACACCAAACCCTAGAAGTAACACAACAAGCACGACAATATTTATGCAAATGTTGCTTGAAGTAAGCTAATCAAAAAGTGCACAACAGTGCTACCAATAGCAATGAAAAACTAAGGCGGGGCACTCACTCCCAATCCTTACTAATTCAATTGCTTGCTTACCTAGATATGCAGCAACGGTGCAATATGGCAAAGTAAACAAGCATTTGTCAATGCCAAATGTCTCGCTGGCATTGGCATTGGTAGTGCAGGAGTTAGAGATGCACAATAGGAACGGCAGTGAAGTATTGAACTGACGCCAACCCAACCCCACCCTGCAGAGACTGACAGGCATTGGGTAGTGTCTTTGGGTCGTCAGCTATAACATTCATGGCATTTTACCTCACCCTACCCTGTAGACACTGACAAGTGTGGTGTGCTTTGGGGTCATTGGGCCTTATACTTACCCATTCCATAAGGAAATACACTGAGGTGGGGTGGTGTAGGAGAATGGGTGAACTTTAGGGCAGACACCCATGGCACACCTCGGATGCCTGTCACTGGTTGCAGGGGGGTGGGGTGGGGTGAATGGAGGAGCATTACAGTTGATGATCCCAAGCCACACCCTGACGCCTGTCTGTCTCTACAGGGTGGGTGTTACAGTTGGAAACCCTAATACCGTGAGGTGGCGCAGGTTATTATTTTCACTCAAATTATCAATGTGGGCTTTTTGTACCCCACCCCATGAAGAGCAGCACTATCAGCTCTGTTAGCCTAAAGGTGGTTTTGCACAGCTGACTGCGCCATTTGGCACCACAGGTACGAAAACACATTTTGGGCAGGATGTGGAAAATGACAGCTGTACTACTCATGAGGAGGTGTAAAAAATGGCAACATTGAAAATCTGGAGTGAAAATATGAAAAAATTGGTGAAGTCATGAGCATGCATAGAAACTGCACAACGTATGGCCGTAACCCAATTATTTTGGGGATTTTCTTAACCACATTTTCAACATAGGCATTTTGGGACCTTCCCTCATGAACAGTGACACTATGATTTTGTTAATCTGTCCCAAAAGTTGATTTCCCACAGCGACCACGCCATTGTGCGCCACAGGTGTGAAAACTCATTTTGGGCAGGATGTGAAGAATGACAGCAGTACTGTTCATAAGGAGGTGTGAAAAAATGCCAGTGTTGAAAATCTAGCATGAAAATATTGCAAATTTGCGAAGGTACAAGGGTGCGTGGAATCTGCGCAATGCACACTTGTAACAGTGATTTTATGGACTTTTGTCACCAAATTTTCAACATAAGCATTTTAGGACCTCTGTTCACGAACAGTATCATCGTCATTTTCTCAAACTGTTGCAAAAACTGATTTCGCACAGCGATCGTGCTATTCTGCGCCGGATGTGCGAAAACACATTTTGCACAGGATATGTAAAATGACAGCTGTAATGTTCATAAGGAGGTGTGGTAAAATGCAAATTTTTAAAATCTGGAGTGAAAATATTACAAACTCACGAAGTTACGAGCGTGCGTGGAAACTGTGCAACACATGCTCGTAAAACAGCCATTTTATGGATTTTTTTTCACCAAATTTGCAACATAGGCTTTTTCAGAGCCCACCTCATGAACACTGGCACTGTTATTTCATTAATTGGTCCCGAAAGGTGATTCCGCACAGTGACTGCAAAATCACCTTTCTGGACCAAATAATGCCATGACAGTGACTGAATTCATGAGGAGGGGCCCAAATTACCCCATGTTGAAAATTTGGTGCCAAAATTCCCAAAAATGGCCGAGATATGCACCAAAGTTGAAAAAACCCTATTTATGCCATTATACAGCTTACCAGCATTTCTTCAGTTTGCGGTCGGCTTTGAAGAGTGCAGACGTGTTCCCGGTCCACTGAAGATCATCATACCAGACTCTGGAGGTAAGTATGGGTTGAGGGGGATGTAAGGAGGTAGGGTCGCAGAGGGTGGGTGCAGGTTGGGGTGGGGCAGGAGAGACCGCAAGGGGAGTTTTCTTCTTTACAGGTAAAAAAAAAAAAGACAACGAGGGTCGGTTTTCTTTTTTGCTGAGGTGTTTGGTACACTGGGTGAGCTCCCAGTGTACCACCATGTAATGGGAAGGGAGACTGCAGCCAACAGGGATTGGGCCCCCTGTCAGCACAGAAACAGGTTGGGGGGGCACGCATGATGACGAGAGGGATTGGGCACCCCCTCAGCACACAGCACACATCAGGGGCTGGGGACATTATGCCAATGGGGAGTGGGCTCCCTGTCAGCAGATTAAACTAGGCAGTGGGGACAGAAGCCGATGGGGATTGGGCCCCCCGTCAGCAAGGAAAGACTGTTGGGGGGGCACATGATGCCGAGGGGGATTGGACACCCCCTCGGCACACACTTGGAATGGAAGGGGGGCATCATGCTGATGGGGAGTGGGCTCCCCCGTCGGCAAATGAAGTGGCTGCGGCAGTCAGTGCCGCCATGTTTGGGAAAGTGCTTCACCAGCAAGGGCACGTTGGGAGGCGTGTTCTGGTGCCGCTGCATGACGAGCTTGGCTCTCATTGCAGTGAACCTTTCCTCAGATGTGCTCGCCTCATTAAGTATTGCTGGTGTGGCGCCTGCATGCTGGCTTATTGGGGAATGAGGGACGCACCTACTGATGCGTGCCCTGCATTTGTCCACAGTGAGCGCACCTCCAAATCTGCTACTAATGCAATATGTTGGCTGGTGTGTACGCGTGAGCCGACATAAAAATACCTGACACATCTTAATGTGTACACACTGCTGCATAAACTTTTTAATGCATGATCATGATACACTGCATTCTACCCCCTACCAATCTCTCCTGAAATTGACTGTAGGGGAGTGTTGTTTTTTTTTCATTTGTTTTACCTCCTGCAGTGATTAGCTCATTTTTTTTTTGTTTATACTAAAAATCTCCCCTTCCCAGAATCACAGCCATGGCATCTGAAGGCTCTATTATTTATTAGAAATCAACTGCAGCGTTTATTGGAGGTGTTGTGTTGTTATCACAGTTACTTTCCCCAGTGTGGGTGTGGTTCAAACATAGTGTGTTTTGAAGTGCTTGATGCTGTTGACTTGTTATGTCTGGCTGTCAGTTCAGTTGTGGGTGGATGAGTTGCTCTGGTTGTGAAAAGAAAAGGGATGGTACCAATGATCCTGATTATATGGGGGGGGGGGCAGTGTCACAGGAAATGTACTGGACAATTTAACTTTTGTGGAGGTCCAAATATATATTCTTAGGAACCCGTGCTTTGTTTTATCTGTTTTTATTTATTGGTAACCAGGTGAGGCCCACTAGGCACAAGTGCTTGTTTTCAGGGGGGACCTAGGAGCACTGGGCGGTTAAGTGACTTGCTCAGAGTCACACAGTATGCAAGTGGAGGTTGTGGAACTCAAACCCAGATCTTCTGGATATACTTAGCTCATTCACAGCTCATTACTCTAACCTCTAGGCTATACTGTTTTGTAATTGCAAGGTGGTACCATGTGCCTAGTTCAATCGTTTAGGTGAGCAATCCCCCCAACCCCTGACTCACTGCCTTAGCTGTGATGTCATGCTTGTGCCTTGCCTTTCCCAAGGCATCCAACTTTTGTTTTTAAACCAGGAGAGACACAGTAAACTGAAGCTTGTTTCCAGGTGTGATCCGGGAGCACAAGGAAGTTAAATGACTTGCTCAGGGTCACACAGTATGCAAGTGGGGATTGTGGGATTCAAACCCAGGTTTTCAGGTTTGCAGCTCAGAGCCTTACACCACTGCGCTATACTGCCTCCTAAACTTGTACCCTAAGTTTTATAAACAAAGGGAAACACTAATGCAACACTGGGACTACAAAGCAAAAAGCAGAAACGTTGTCTGACTTACAAACGTGGCCTGCTATAGCCTATGAAAACATGCAACCACACAGAGAGTCTAATAGCTTTCACTCAGACAGCCAATGTTTACTAAACCAGAGAGCTACTCATCCACTCTACAACAGACAGCCAGATATGACAAGTCACGGTCACCATCCTCAAGACAAAATAATAAATGACCGAGACACTTCACCACCTCCAAGCAGGAACCACCACTTTTCCACCACAGAAACTGCTTCAACCAGCTAAGACTCTGGCAAGAGAGTCTAAACAGTGAATACCATGCCATTCTTGTACCCCTGATGGTGCCACTCCTCATGGGACCTGAAAGCAGATTTAAACAAAAAAAGAAAAAGGCAGAGTAAACAACCAAAGGAAAAATTTTCTCCAGTAGCCAGTGAATACTGTTCCTGAGTCTCTTACAGGTGCCGCTCCTCGGTCCTGTTAGAAGATTTAAACAAAAACTAAAAAGACAGAGTAAACAACCCAAAACAGTTTAAAAGGCAGAAAATGGAAACTAAAATCCCTTCTGTTCCCTCCAGTGTTTCCCTGCTATGTAGTTAGTTCCTGCTGTACACACACATCACAAGCAGTAGTACCTCCCATAGCATCTTTTGCAGTGGGCAGTCAATTGGGAATACCTTGTTGTGCAATTTTTATGCAGTCTTTTACTTACATGTTGCCTTGTGTTCACTGAACACAATGATTTAATTTAAAAGAAGCAAATGTGAGGTGACCGAGTCCCGAAACTGGTCACTAAAGTTAAAGCTGCTTCCAACATATTTCCCTCTCGCCTCACAGACAAATCCAGCATGCATTTCTGAGGCAAAAATTACCCTTACTCTGGCAACAGCTAAGAAACAAGCATTTGTCAATGCCGAATGTTGCCTTACTAGCATTGCCATTGGGAGTTAGAGAGATGCATAATAGGCCCCTCCAAGCAGGAATGCCGGCCTTGTGATTCATTTTTGTTTTATTTGAAAACAGTACCCACAGGGGAGGACTTTGACATAGTGGCACTGCTGTTGACCAACGCTTCCCTTGCTTTCTGAGTTTCTTATAGTTATTCATTTATTTAATTAGCCATTTATTAAAACAGCCTTAACCAGGTAACAGAGAGATAAAAAGTAATTTCATTTACAGATATGTAAATTCTGTTGGGACCTAGAAAAGCTGGAGAAATGGTCCCAAGTGTGACGGCCAGGGTACAATGCAAACAAGTTTAAGATCATGCAGCTGGGGTGAAAAAACTCTTACGTGAGCTTCGGGGGGGGCAATCACCAGCACTCACCAGGCAGGGAGGAAAGATCCGGGGATCATCATCTTAGGTGACATAAAGGGAGCTAAACACTGTACAAAGGGTATTGGGAGAGCCACTGGCATGCTGGGATGCATTAAGGGGTATCATGAGCAGAAGCATGGAGGTGCGGATAGTACTGCGCAAAACACTGGCGAGGCCCCACCTGCAATACTCTGTACAGTTCTGGAGGTGCCATCTTCAGAAAGACTTTGACAGAGATCAGGCGGTTCACAGAAGAGCCACCAAGATGGTACGGGAAAAAAACAAGTCAGAACACAAACCCCCCCCCCGCCCAAGAATAGGTGTAAATTCAACATTAAACATATTTTTTCAGCCTGAATTGGCCAATTACTGATTTGAATTCAAAAGTAGTGAGGATCTCTTGGTATTCACATCAGTGCCCTGCTGTGAAGTCCCCCAGCTACCAACGTTGAGGTGGACCACCAATACAGCATCCCAATGGATGCCCTCCTCCTCTGTCGGGGTGAGTTCCGGGTGTATACCCATAGCTCTTCCACCAGTGGAAGCACAGGTGGGGGGGGCGGGCATTCGGCTCTGTGGAGTCAGGGAGGGCCCAGCTGTCAGGTGCTTGGCGTGTGGCATGCAGATGCTACGCGTCATCTGGATGAACGTCCTTTGCCGGTGCCCTCGGGATGGGGAGAAAATGGGGCCAAAAATAATAAACCACCCAGTCAAAACAAGCACAGTGATGCCAGTGGATCCTGAAGGGAGCTGCCAGATGGAGTTAGAGGGGGCACGAGGACCCCTCCAAAAGGCCAAGGAGCCGGGGCAAGTTAAAAAAAAAAATTTGTCTTAAGTTTAAAACACTTTATATTAACTGCTGATACAGTGATTCCAATTGATTTTGTTTTTCTTTTAAAAAGTGGAACACTGACTTCCCACCTTGCTGATCCTGACACAGTAAAACATGTTTGTTTACAGTTATTTTAACAACTTGTACCGCATCTTTCTGACTTAGGAACACCCCCCAACACAGTGTATCCGTGCATTATGCAGGGGTAGTGGAGACTATTGTATATTGAGTGGCTGCACTGTATGAGGGGGTTTCTAATATTCAGGAAGTATGTACTGAGAGTAGTTCAAGGACCTGAAAGAGATATGCCAGCCTCAGTGTTTGCATCGGAGAGATCGGTGCCTTACCTCACAAGGTGAAAGTTGATGAGCAGATTTCCCTTAATAGTTCCATGGTTTAGAAATGAAAACATTCATAATTTAATTTCTGGGGTCCCAAGGACTTCGATTATTCACGAAACCATATGCAACACAGCCACACACTCAGCAAAGTTGTGACATGATGTTAGGGAGCGTGAGGTGCGCAGCAATACTGTCTATGGGGGGCATCTTTGATCTTTTACGTCATTAAGGCGATGCTAAAGAATGTTTTGGGAGAGTAGCACACTTTGGAGGTGTGCCTCCTGTTAAATCCACTGCTCAGTTGAGCAGGCGTGGTGGTCCTGCACCAATGGGTGTGGAGCTGTGTATGACAGCCGGTGGCCTTCGCTAAGAAAACCACCGCCCGTCCTACAGAGCACCGCCACGCCACCCTCCCCAAATCCTTGCTACACCGAGCCCACCCCAGCAAGGCAAACCTCCTGCGTTGTTTGCCGACGGGTGCCCAATCCCGTCGGCTCCACGGCTCCCCCGGTTATCTCTCTACCACGCTGGGAGCCTACCCAGCGTGGCAAACGTCCCCCGCTGTTTGGCCGATGGGGTGCCTAACCCCCGCCGGCCCCTCAACCCCCCAGCCATCCTTGTGCCATGCTGGGAGCCCACCCCAGCGTGGCAAATGTCCCACATCACACTTAGAAAAAAAACCTGTAAAGTAAAACGGTCCCACGCAGTCTCCCCGCCTCCCACAACCCGCACCCACCCACCCACTGTGCACCCTGCCTCCCACACCCCTCTCACCCCATACTTACTCTCCGGAGCTCGGAATACGATCTTCGTGGACCGGAACACGTCGGACTCTTTCAAAGCTGACCGCAACTGAGGAAATGCCGGTAAGCTGTATAATGGTCTAGATAGGGGTTTTCAACTTATTACATATCTTCAGGCTTTTTTGAATTTCTGGACCAAATTTTCAACATGGGATTTTTGAGACCCTTCATGAATGATGTCACTGTCATGGCGTTGTTCTGTTCCGAAGGGTGATTTCACAGTCACTGTGCGAAATCACCCTTGAGCCTGAATAATGCCAAGACAGTAACATCACTCATGAGCAGGGGTCCCAAAAACCCCATGTTGAAAATTTGGTGCAAAAATTCAAAAAAATGACTGTTTTACGAGTGTGCGTTGCGCAGTTTCTACGCAGGCTCGTAAGTTCATGAATTTTCAATATTTTCACTCCAGATTTTCAACATTGCCATTTTACCACACCTCCTTATGAGCAGTACAGCTGTCATTTTTCACATCCCGCCCAAAACATGTTTCCGCCCATGTAGCGCACAATGGCGCAGTCGGTGTGCGAAATCAATGTATGGGATGCATTAAGAAAATCACAGTGGCACTGTTCATTAGCAGAGGTCTTAAAATGGCTATGTTGAAAATTTGGTGAAAAAATTCCTAAAAATGACTTTTACGAGCGTATGCTAAGAGTTCCTATGCACGCTCATAGGTTTGCGAATTTTCAATATTTCCACTCCAGATTTTCAACATTGCCATTTTACTACACCTTCTTATGAGCAGTACAACTGTCATTTTTCACATCTCACCCAAAATGTGTTTCCGCCCATGTAGTGCACAATGGTGCAGTCAGTGTGTGAAATCAATGTATGCGACACATTAAGAAAATCACAGTGTCACTGTTCATGAGCAGAGGTCTTAAAATGGCTATGTTGAAAATTTTCTGAAAAAATTCCTAAAAATTACTGTTTGACGAGCATGCGTTGCAAAGTTCCCACACACGCTCATAGGTTTGCGAATTTTCAATATTTCCACTCCAGATTTTCAACATTGCCATTTTACCACACCTCCTCATGAGCAGTACAGCTGTCATTTTTCACATCCTGCCCAAAACGTGTTTCCGCTTCATGTATGACAATGACAAGAATGGGTAAAGCGAACTCAATGTATGGGACACATTAAGAAAATCACAGTGACACTGATCATGTGCGATTGCTGGTATTTGCACAATAAAATTTCAGCATGACCTTTTTGTGAACCCCATTGTGTGCTACATATGCAGAAAAAAAGAACAATTTCCATCTTGTGACTAAACAAACACATACATTATTAATGTCCGGTAACCATAACTAACAGAAGAAGAACAAAAAAAAAATTCTATATACCAACTCATCCCCATCCAACCCTGCAGCACCCACCCCTTCCTTTGGCCCAATTACACATGAAAGGATAACAGTGTAGCATGTTGGACCCTTTTAGGAATTTTGGCACAACCCTCTAGAAAAGAAATAAACCAAACATAGCGGAAAGGGGGAAATAAATAAAGAAGAAAATACCGTAACATCCCAGCGTAAGAGTAATGATGGGAATACAACCTTAAAGGAAAAACCCATGCCAGTTTAAATATATGAGAGGGAAAACATTAGCATTTAAATGGCAATGGCCTTTTTTAAGTAGAAATACTTACCAGACATTGATGCTGGGTGATCTCTTTGGAATTTGGTGTAAATTTCATAAGAGTACGTTAAGAGTCATTTTTTCCGTTTGCAAATATTTTTTATGGCAAGCTAGATGTCAATATGTTGTACAACAAATTCACACCTCTCCTCAGAATATTATATTGCAAATCGAAACAGCTCTCTCTAGACTTATGGAACTGGAACACAGAAGTTTACCACATGATTAATTTCAATTGCTATGGAAACATATTACTTTTCTACCCTGAGTTTTCTGGATGGACTTATGTTTCAATGGCTGTATTTATTTGTATTTTTTTGATTAGTTTCTTCTTTTTGCCTGTATTTTTGTATCTTGTTTTTCTTTGCTCTACCTTACTGTATTTGTATTCTATTCTTTGCCTAGATTTCTCTGTTTGTATTTTTGTTGTTGTTATATTACATGATGCTGTTATTGCTTTCTTAATAAAAATTCCCCTACTCTTTTCGATAAGTGCCATGGGATCTTTAACATCCACCTGAACTACCACCAATCCAGACAGATGGGACCTCGGTTTAACGTCTCATCCAAAAGACAGCACCACAGAAGTACAGCACCCCTCTCATGCTGCACTACAGTGTCAGTACTGGGATATGAACCCAAGTGCCAGATATGGGAAATGAACCCACAGCCCTCTGATCTCCCAGCCTCAGAGGCAAGCGTGCTATCTACTGAGCAGGTTTTACTTAGAAGTAATAGGATGCACATGCAAAAACAGGGTGATAGCGTTTCTATTTAAAAATGGTTAAATTCTGGTAGAGATTAACAAGTTAACTAACAAATGAATCTTGTTACTGGATATTTTACAGTTCCACAAAGAGCAGTCAGACTTTTTGTTTGGCAGAGTGTGAAAAGATTAGGCTGAGTAGCTGCTAATAATGGTCCTACTATACAACCCCCAGACAGACTGCTTTTACAAAGAAAGGGCTATACTACTGACAACAAAGATATGTACAAACGTAAGAAATTGGCAGCAGATATAGGCCATTCTGTCTACCTAGTCTGCTCAAGTGTTTACCACTTCAGTCCATTAGACTGCAGCTGCTCCCCTCCATATGTAAAATTTACCCCAGTTCTGTAGTAGGAGCTGTTTAGGTAAAAAGCAAAACTATGAAATATTGCTTCTTTCTCAGCTGTGATACATATAAGATAAAGTATGGGTCTGGGTGTGTAACGAGAATTTACACACAACCAAGGGGTTTAATGCTACATAAACCTCGAGAGCGAAGCTTGAGGGGTTTATGTGAAGCATCTAACCCCTCCGTTGTGTGTAAATTCGAGTTTCACACCCAGACCCATATTTTATTTTATATAATTGCTAGGTTTCCCTTTTTTTGCCTCAGCAATTGTATAAAATAAAATCTAGCTGTGCAGCCGGGTTCGCTGAAGGTGAAGTATGTGGCCATAGTCAGCAGTTTGATTTTGTAAATAGTTTTTTTTTTATTATTTTGTGCACAACACTGACTGAGGCAGATTTTTTTTTTGATTTTTTTTTTTTTTTATGTACTTACCGCCTAGTCGAGGTGGCAGTTTGCTGTCCCATAGCAGTTCCCTGAGCAGGCACAGTGTCGTGAAGCGAGGAAGTGCAGTGGGCGCATGCGCACAGTGAGGGAAATCATGCGCGTGTTTGCCGTAATGAACACTCCTTCATTACAGCAAATTACGCCACGGATTCCCTATGGGAAAAAAGGGAAACCGGTAATTATAGATTTATAATGTATGTACAGTGTCTATTACCCCCTGTTTTCAATCAGTTTATACCTGGATAATCCCATCGTCATGACATCAGAATGCTGTAAACCTTGCTCAAGTACTGTGTGTAATAACAATGGGATTAAGAGGTTAGAATAGGAAGAACCACCACCTGTCAAAATTCTTGAAAAGGAAAGGCGATCTGCTGCCTGTGACATTCATTCAAACACACACACTTTCCATTCACAGTTATAGACCCGCTGCAGTGTAGATCGCAATGGCCAATTTCAACACTTCAGTTGCTCAACATTCATACCAGGAGGCATTCGTAGCCGAACAGAACAAACGCTCATTGGAAACAACCTGTAATGTTTCCCCACACACTAGCAAGGTTTTCCATACACTATAAAATACAATGCCTTAGTAACAGTGGTCAGCCACAGACGTCATCACCTCTCATAGTTGCCGTGACAACTGTAAACCTCTCGAGCTGCGCCCTTGAGGTTTACTTGGTTGTCCTGGCAACTGCTTGAGGTGATTACCTCGTGGTTAACCACCGTTACTCAGTCATTATTCTATATATAATGTATGGTAAGTGCCTATTAACCACCATAATCAGCAGTCACACAGCTTTGTTATGCTCTGTTTAGAATTTTAAAAGTTGTTAACCACACTTTGGAACTTCAAAACAGTGGCATAAGAAAAAAGAATGCACCAGAGTTCCATAGTTCTCACACGTAGAATGCAAACAGTGTTTTTTTGACCGTGCACTATAAAGATGATGGCTAGGATCGGGGTATCTACGCTGAAATCACCTCTCGTGGTTGCTATGGCTACAGTAAACCTCTCGAGCTGCGCTCTCGAGCTTTACCATGTTGCCCTAGCAACCACTCGAGGTGATTACAGTGTGGTTATCACCCGATCCTCAGCCATTATCCTCTATGTTATGTGTTACTGCAGTGTACAACACTGGTAGAACTAACAGTTATTTAAACTAGGTTCACAGTACAACACATTTTAGCCAGAAAGTAAACTCACTAATCTGCAAAAAAAAAAAAAGAAGGAAAGTAAAACAAGCATGACAATTAATTCCCAGGCAACTTGTCTTGAAACAGCTATAGACAGATGTCTCCATCTGGTTTCATAGTAGAAACATAGAAACATAGAATTTGATGGCAGATAAGGACCGCTTGGCCCACCCAGTCTGCCCATTTCCCTACCTAATGGATAAGCTGCAGATCCTAGTTAACCAGCAGCCTACTTCTTCCTACCCCAACCCCCTAGAATTGCCTTATGACTGTCCCATGCATGCTTGAATTCCACCACTGTTTTTGACTCCACAACCTCCTCCAGAAGGCTGTTCCATGGATTCACAACCTCTCTGTGAAAAATACCTTAAATTACCTCTGAGCCGCCCCATCTTCAAATTGTGCCCCTTGTCTTGCACACCTCTTTTTGAAAGATGCTACCCTCTTGGACTTTGTTGATTCCCTTGAGGTACTTGA
Source organism: Neoceratodus forsteri (assembly GCA_016271365.2). Classification (NCBI taxonomy): domain Eukaryota; kingdom Metazoa; phylum Chordata; order Ceratodontiformes; family Ceratodontidae; genus Neoceratodus; species Neoceratodus forsteri. The sequence goes on along the minus strand of JADMNL010000023.1, from coordinate 562,585,540 downwards.
AAGTTTTATCATGCCCCCCTTCCTTTCCTCGGATGCTATAGCTCCTTAAGTCTCTCTCTTCATATGTCTTTCAGTGCAGACCCTGCACCATTTTAGTTGCCCTCCTCTGGACAGCTTTCATTCTGTCTATGTCTTTGCAGAGATTGGTTCTCCAGAACTGCACACAGTACTCCAGATGGGGTCTCACCAGCTGTCTGTACAGAGGGACAATAATTTCCTGTTTTCTACTGGTGATGCCTCTCCCTATGCATCCCAGTATCCCCCCAGCCCTCCTTGCTGCCCTCTCACATTGCTTGCCCATCTTTAGGTCATCTGATATGACTACCCCAGGTCCCTTTCCATTTTTGTTGTTGTTAGTATCTCACCCTCCATTGTGTACTCTTCCTGGGTTTTGTTTCCCAGGTGCATTACCTTGCACTTCTTAGCATTGAATCTAAGCTGCCACATTTGACCATTCCTCTAACCTTGCCAAGTCCATTCTCATCCTTTCCACCCCACCTTGTGCATCAACTCTGTTGCAGATCTTTGTGTTATCTGCAAAGAGACATACTTTTCCTTCCAGTCCCTCTGCAATGTCGCTTATAAAGAAATTGAAGAGGACCGGCCCTAATACTGAACCTTGCGGTACCCCACTAGTAAACCCCCTTTCTTCAGAGTGGACTCCATTTACTATTACTCTCTGTGTTCTATTCTCCGGCCAATTCTTTACCCAGGCTGACATCTTGGGACCCACTCTCAGGCTGGCTAACTTGTATATTAATCTTTTGTGTGGGACTGTGTCGAATGCCTTGCTAAAGTCTAGGTAGGCCATGTCCATAGCCCGTCCCTGATCTACTACTTTGGTCACCCAGTCAAAGAAATCTATCAGATTTGTCTGACATGAGCTTCCCGCTGTGAATCCATGCTGCCTTGGGTCCTGTGCCCCTCTGGCCTCTAGATACTCGACAGTTCTTTCCTTCAGAAGTGATTCCATCATTTTCCCTATCACTGAGGTTAAACTAACAGATCTGTAGTTTTGTGAAGGGGAATCACATCTGCCCTCCTCCAGTCCTGGGGTACCACCCCATCCTCCCTTGATTTGTTAAATAGGGTAGTCAGTGGTGTCACTAGTTCTACCCTTAGTTCTTTTAGAATTCTAGGATGAATCCCATCAGTCCCCATTGCTTTGTCCACCTTCAGTTTTAAGAGTTCTTTCAAAACCCTTTCTTCTGTAAATGGGCTGGCATCAACTTCTGTATCCAGAGTGTTTCTATTGTTTGTTTTAGGTACCTCCCCCTCTTCATTTGTAAATAGTGAGCAAAAATATTTGTTTAGTATCTCTGCCTTTTCACTGTCACCCTCTGCCCACCCCCTCCCCTTTATCAAGCCTCACTATCCCTCCCTTGATCTTCCTTCATTCCCTGATGGACCTATAAAAGATTTTAACCCCCTTCTTAACTGAGCTGGCTATCTTTTCCTCGGTTTGGGCCTTTGCTGTTCTGACTGCCTTCCCAGCTTCCTTTTGCTTTAACTGATACAATTCTCTTTCCTGCTTCTTCTGTGATTCCTTGTACTTCCTGAATGCTTTCTTTTTCTCTTGAACCTTCACTGCCACTTCCTTTGAGAACTATAGTGGTTTCTTACATAGTTTTGTTTTGTTTATTTGCTTCACACAAAGGCTTGTTACCTCTGTGATGGCAGTTTTTATTATTCCCCATTGTTCTTCCACCCTCCTTCCTGCCCATTTGCTAGTGCATTCCTTAGGCACTCACCATTTTGGCAAAGTCAGCCCTCCTAAAGTCCAGTACTTTTTGCCTTTGTACAGCTTGACTCTATTGCTGTGGTTATTGTGAACCATACTGTTCGATGGTCGCAGTTCCCAGATGGCTACCCACTTCTACATCTATGATCCTCTCCATCTCCATTTGAGAGAACCAGGTCTAAGATTGCTCCCTCTTGAGTGGGTTCCAATACTAGTTGTCTAAGGCATGCCCCCTGTAGGGCATCTAGAATAACCCCACTCTTAGAAGTGGCTGCTGCAACTGCACTCCAGTTAACATCTGGCATATTTAGATCACCCATCAGCAATATCTCCCCTTTTTCTGCCATTCTAAGTATACTTTCTATCATTTCCTTGTCCATTTCCTCCTCCTGAGAGGGGGATCTGTATATAACCCCTGTGTGGATTGTGGTGCCATTGCCTGTCTCCAAATTGACCACAGTGCTTCTTCTCCTCCCTGTTTACCCTTTTGTTCTGTTGCTTTGATTCCTTCCCTTATGTAAAGAGCTACTCCTCCTCCTCTTTTACCCTTCCTGTCCCTCCTGTAGATAGTGTATCCTGGTATGTTTACGTCCCAGTCATGATTTTGTATGTACCATGTTTCTGTGACTGCCGTGATATCCAGATGTTCCTCCTCCATCAAGGCCACTAATTCAGGAAGCTTGTTACCCAGACTACAGGCATTGGTACTCATTGCTCTCCATTTTTTTGATGGCTTTACCTTCTGTTGCAGCATCCCCCACTGACCTTTCTACCTCAATCTTTTTCTCATTTAGTACCCTGTTTTGTAGGGAGAGGCTGGGATTTTCCTGCTGCTTATCAGTGCCTCCCCCATGACTAGTTTAAAAGCTTGCCAATGAAGCATTTAAACCGATTGCTCAAAAGACTTGTTCCCTTCCTGGACAGATGCAGACCATCCTACCAGTATAGGCTGGTGTCCCTCCAGGTGGAACCGCAGACCACAGTGAAGCCAAACCCCTGTGCTCCGTCCCATTTTTTCAACTATTCATTAAACTGCATGGTGCAATGTACCCTCGCCTCACCCATACCATTGACAGGCAGCACCTCTGAGAAGGATACTGTGTGTGCTATTTGTCTTAGGCCCCCTCCTCAACTCTACAAAGTCCTCCTGCACTGCTCTAATCTCATGATGAGCCAAGTCATTTGTCTCTAGGTGGACAATGACATCCAGCTCAGACTTCCGTGCAGCTGTTCTCATGTTCCTGAGGATGTGCTTCCTGTCCCTCCAAGCCATGGCACCAGGCAGGCACCTTACTTCAGTTTTCCATGCTCCCCCCAGTTCTATCCCCTAATAATTGAGTCTCCCACCAGGAGCTGCTTCCTTTCCCTGTGGTGTCCTCTGCCTCCTTCCTGTGGGCCTCCCTTGTGACAGTTGTCCTCAGCCTCCTTAGTCTCCTCTGCAGGTGCATCCATAGGGGAACTATGCTCCCCCAGAATGGTGTATGGATTGTGGATTGGAACAACTGACTGGGAGTTTCTCTATTCCACCATCCTCACCCTCCCTTAGCCCACTGTGGTCCAACTGCTGTGCTTTCTTCACAACCTCTGTGGTAGTGGTGGTGGCTCTGGTGCTCCCTGGTTGGGGGAGGTTCCCTTCCTACTGTCCATTGTGGCCTGGGGGAAGGTTCCCTTACTACTGTCCAGTGTGGCCTGAAGACGGGCAACTTCCTCCCTCAGGGCAGAGAGTTGTCTCGCAATAGGGCAGCATCTCAGCCTCCAGAAAGACTCCAGGAAGACTGCTGCCCCACAGCCATTACATTGCACTACTCCCCACATGTTTATCTACTTTTTTTGTGTGTGTGTGTGTAGTTTTGTTATATAGAAATATACATATTATACTATGTGTATGCTTATATTGTCAGTGCAGTGTGCTAGAGAGGATATGACAGTGATATGCACCTTGCACTCTGAGGAAATGATGTCAGAACCCCAGGTATAAAGGAACTATTTCCAGGAGTGGGTGGGGCAAGGGGTGGGCAGGGGTTGGGCCCAACTGTGACCTTACAAAACAATCAGCTAAAAGCTCTGACCCACAGCTGCGATGAGTGCCTTCCTGTCAGCAAGATGCCCTACACAACAATTTGACAGAGAAAATACCCTGCTAATCAAACAGAGAAAAATCCAGACATCCAAGTCAGACACAGGTAAACCTCCCCAGTCCAAAAACAGCCTGGTGATTTGTGCTCTGGAACCAGTCAGCCCCAAAATAAGTCAGCTGTGCACCAGGACAGACACAGTAAACAGTATTCCTACCCTCAGAGTTTAAACTTTTCCTGCACTAAAATCTTAGCAATTGTAACAAAAGTAAAGCAAGATCTACCTCCCTCTGTTGCTTGAAAGACTGTCTTTCCTGATAATTCTAAGTTCCTTATTTGATCTTTCAGTTAGAAGTAGCCTCCACCTGCAGAATTTCTGCTACAAACCAAAGACAATTGTAAGGTTCACCTCCCTCTGTTGTGAGCACAACTCACTTTCTTGCAAATCCTATGTTCAGTATTGCAGCTTTCAGCCAGAGGTAGCTTCACCTGAAGAATATTAGCTGTTCTGATAAGTTTGCTATAAAACACTTGCTTATAATACTGCTGTTATCAGGTCTGTAAGACTCTTCCAAAGCTATTGGCTGCAAAGTAGCTATGATGTAAGCACTTCCTGACACAGTCTGGCCTGGCCTTTTAAGGCACACACAGATAAACACAAAAAACAGTTTCCACCCCCTGGGGCACTTCTGGGTCAAATACACAGCCTGTACCTGAACTTACTTCAGGACTCATGACAAATTCTTAGCCCAGGGTTTAAACTCTTCCTGCTCTGAAAATCTTAACAATTGAAACAAAAGTAAAGCAAGATCTGCCTCCCTCTGTTGCTTGAAAGACTGTCTTTCCTGATAATTCTAAGTTCCTTATTTCATCTTTCAGTTAGAAGTAGCCTCCACCTGCAGAATATCTGCTACAAACCAAAGACAATTGTAAGGTTCACCTCTGTCTGTTGTGAGCACAACTCGCTGTCTTGCAAATCCTATGTTCAGTATTGCAGCTTCCAGCCAGAGGTAGCTTAGTACACACATCCTAGTCAAGCACATAATTTGCCTTATTAAAATTAGTACCCTGATTCAAGATTCAACAATCATGACAGCATTTGCCCAAGTACCAGCATAACATAACAAAGGCATTACAGGGAAACTAATATGGGAATGCAGAAAAAGAAGAAATTGTTATTTCTCAGAAATAACCCTTGAGTCTTGGAATTGTCTTGCCTGTGATGCACTGTGCCTGCTTGTACCTCCAAAATGAAGCAAGCCCAGGTCTGGACCCCTGACCCCATAACTCTTCTAGGCCACCTTTCCCATCGATGCACCCATGTCCTGATTAATCCTTCCCAATTTCCCCCCTTCCCCCCAGAACAAAGCAAGCCAAGTCAGAATCATGATGGTGACCCCATAACTCTCCTACACCACCTTTCCCATCCCATGCCCCCATGTCCTGATTAATCCATCCCATATTCCCACCTCATCTCCCCCCACCCAGAATGAAGCATGACCAGGTCAGGACCCCTGACCCCATAACTCTCCTACATCACCTTTCCCATCCCATGCCTCATGTCCTGATTAATCCTTCCCATATTCCCACCTCATCTTCCCCCCACCCAGAATGAAGCATGCCCAAGTCAGGACCCTTGACCCTATAACTCTCCTGGGCCATCTTTCCCATCCATGCCCCCATGTCCTGATTAATCCTTACCATATTCCCACCTCCCCAATCCCCTAAACAAAGCAAGCTAAGTCAGGACCCTGACCCCATAACTCTCCTAGGCCACCTTTCCCATTGATGCACCCATGTCCTGATTAATCCTTCCCATATTCCCCCCTTCCCCCCAGAATGAAGCAAGCCAAGTCAGGACCATGACAGTGACCCCATAACTCTCCTACATCACCTTTCCCATCCCATGCCTCATGTCCTGATTAATCCTTCCCATATTCCCACCTCATCTTCCCCCCACCCAGAATGAAGCATGCCCAAGTCAGGACCCCTGACCCTATAACTCTCCTGGGCCACCTTTCCCATCCATGCCCATGTCCTGATTAATCCTTCCCTATTCCTACCTCATCCCCCACCCAGAATGAAGAAGCCCAGGTCAGGACCCTGACCCATAACTCTTCTGGGCCACCTTTCCCATCCATGCCCCATGTCCTGATTAATCCTTCCTATATTCCCACCTCACCCCCACCCAGAATGAAGCAAGCCCAGGTCAGGATCCCTGACCCCATAACTATTGTGGGCCACCTTTCCCATCCCATGCCTCTATGTCCTGATTAATCCTTCCTATATTCCTACCTCACCCCCACCCAGAATGAAGTAAACCCAGGTCAGGACCCTGACCCCATAACTCTTCTGGGCCACCTTTCCCATCCATGCCCCCATGTCCTGATTAATCCTTCCCATATTCCTACCTCATCCCCCCACCCAGAATGAAGTAAACCCAGGTCAGGACCCTGACCCCATAACTTTCTGGGCCACCTTTCCCATCCATGCCCCCATGTCCTGATTAATCCTTCCATATTCCCACCTCATCCCCCACCCAGAATGAGTAAGCCCAGGTCAGGACCCTGACCCATAACTCTTCTGGGCCACCTTTCCCATCCATGCCCCCATGTCCTGATTAATCCTTCCATATTCCCACCATCCCCCACCCAGAATGAAGTAAACCCAGGTCAGGACCCCTGACCCCATAACTCTTCTGGGCCACCTTTCCCATCCATGCCCCATGTCCTGATTAATCCTTCCCATATTCCTACCTCATCCCCCCACCCAGAATGAAGTAAACCCAGGTCAGGACCCTGACCCCATAACTCTTCTGGCCACCTTTCCCATCCATGCCCCCATGTCCTGATTAATCCTTCCCATATTCCTACCTCACCCCCCACCCAGAATGAAGTAAACCCAGGTCAGGACCCTGACCCCATAACTCTTCTGGGCCACCTTTCCCATCCATGCCCCATGTCCTGATTAATCCTTCCCATATTCCTACCTCATCCCCCCACCCAGAATGAAGTAAACCCAGGTCAGGACCCTGACCCCATAACTCTCTGGGCCACCTTTCCCATCCATGCCCCCATGTCCTGATTAATCCTTCCCATATTCCTACCTCACCCCCCCACCCAGAATGAAGTAAACCCAGGTCAGGACCCTGACCCCATAACCTTCTGGGCCACCTTTCCCATCCATGCCCCCATGTCCTGATTAATCCTTCCCATATTCCCACCTCACCCCCACCCAGAATGAAGAACCCAGGTCAGGACCCTGACCCCATAACTCTGGGCCACCTTTCCCATCCATGCCTCTATGTCCTGATTAATCCTTCCTATATTCCCACCTCACCCCCACCCAGAATGAAGCAAGCCCAGGTCAGGATCCCTGACCCCATAACTATTGTGGGCCACCTTTCCCATCTATGCCTCTATGTCCTGATTAATCCTTCCTATATTCCCACCTCACCCCCACCCAGAATGAAGCAAGCCCAGGTCAGGATCCCTGACCCCATAACTATTGTGGGCCACCTTTCCCATCTATGCCTCTATGTCCTGATTAATCCTTCCTATATTCCCACCTCACCCCCACCCAGAATGAAGCAAGCCCAGGTCAGGATCCCTGACCCCATAACTAACTATTGGGCCACCTTTCCCATCCTATGCCCCCATGTCCTGATTAATCCTTCCCATATTCCCACCATCCCCCCACCCAGAATGAAGCAAGCCCAGGTCAGGATCCCTGACCCCATAACTCTTCTGGGCCACCTTTCCCATCCATGCCCCCATGTCCTGATTAATCCTTCCCATATTCCACCTCACCCCACCCAGAATGAAGCAAGCCCAGGTCAGGATCCCTGACCCCATAACTATTGTGGGCCACCTTTCCCATCTATGCCCCCATGTCCTGATTAATCCTTCCATATTCCCACCTCACCCCCACCCAGAATGAAGCAAGCCCAGGTCAGGATCCCTGACCCCATAACTATGTGGGCCACCTTTCCCATCCGATGCCCCTATGTCCTGATTAATCCTTCCCATATTCCCACCTCACCCCCACCCAGAATGAAGCAACCCAGGTCAGGATCCCTGACCCCATAACTTTGTGGGCCACCTTTCCCATCATGCCCCCATGTCCTGATTAATCCTTCCTATATTCCCACCTCACCCCCACCCAGAATGAAGCAAGCCCAGGTCAGGATCCCTGACCCCATAACTATTGTGGGCCACCTTTCCCATCTATGCCTCTATGTCCTGATTAATCCTTCCTATATTCCCACCTCCCCCACCCAGAATGAAGTAAACCCAGGTCAGGACCCTGACCCCATAACTCTTTGGGCCACCTTTCCCATCTATGCCCCCATGTCCTGATTAATCCTTCCTATATTCCCACCTCACCCCCACCCAGAATGAAGCAAGCCCAGGTCAGGATCCCTGACCCCATAACTATTGTGGGCCACCTTTCCCATCTATGCCTCTATGTCCTGATTAATCCTTCCTATATTCCCACCTCATCCCCCCACCCAGAATGAAGAAGCCCAGGTCAGGACCCTGACCCATAACTATCTGGGCCACCTTTCCCATCATGCCCCATGTCCTGATTAATCCTTCCCATATTCCCACCTCACCCCCACCCAGAATGAAGCAAGCCCAGGTCAGGACCCTGACCCCATAACTCTTCTGGGCCACCTTCCCATCCATGCCCCCATGTCCTGATTAATCCTTCCATATTCCCACCTCACCCACCCAGAATGAAGCAAGCCCAGGTCAGGATCCCTGACCCCATAACTATTGTGGGCCACCTTTCCCATCTATGCCTCTATGTCCTGATTAATCCTTCCCATATTCCCACCTCACCCCCACCCAGAATGAAGCAAGCCCAGGTCAGGATCCCTGACCCCATAACTATTGTGGGCCACCTTTCCCATCTATGCCTCTATGTCCTGATTAATCCTTCCTATATTCCCACCTCACCCCCACCCAGAATGAAGCAAGCCCAGGTCAGGATCCCTGACCCCATAACTATTGTGGGCCACCTTTCCCATCTATGCCCCCATGTCCTGATTAATCCTTCCCATATTCCCACCTCACCCCCACCCAGAATGAAGCAAGCCCAGGTCAGGATCCCTGACCCCATAACTATTGTGGGCCACCTTTCCCATCTATGCCTCTATGTCCTGATTAATCCTTCCCATATTCCCACCTCACCCCCACCCAGAATGAAGCAAGCCCAGGTCAGGATCCCTGACCCCATAACTATTGTGGGCCACCTTTCCCATTCCATGCCCCCATGTCCTGATTAATCCTTCCCATATTCCCACCTCACCCCCACCCAGAATGAAGCAAGCCCACATCAGGACCCCTGACTCCGTACAACCTATTCTTGACTCTTCTAATATTAATCAATCAAGATTTAGACAGAGTCATAGTACCCCACATGCAGTTAATAAAGCTATGAAAGACAGTCTTGCCTCATTTGAAAATAAGGAGGTATGCTCAACTAGATTCCTCAGTTTTATGAGGGCATTTGACACTCGCTGTTAAACATCATATCCCGATTAAAAACTTGGTAACAATTTCCAAGAATTTCGATGGTTCGGAAGGTGTATCTTGAGAAGGTCCTAATGTGCTTGTTCTGCCTTCTTCTAATTTCATATACACACACAGTTCTTCAGTGACTAGGTGGTCATTTTACAAACCCTCCCACCCCATTAACACAGTGACACAGCCTCACAAGGCAGTGTAAAGTTTTTAAACAAATTACTCAAGTCACATGTACAGTACCTGGCTATTTGGCTAGGCAGGCAGGCTAACAGGCAGGCTTATTGTGCAGAAATAACTTTACTCGACAAGTCAGTACTCCCACCCAGAGTCCCGACTGAGTGAGTCCTCTCCTCCAGGGCAGTCAGAGTCTGCAGCACCCGTGCGACCTGTCACACCACGGTCACCACCCCACACAACATCTGACCCGCTGATGTCTGCTCCCTGCTGTGTGATGCCTGTACAATACCGATCTGGATTCTGTGCACCTGAGATGTCCGTACTGGGAAGCGGCAGATTTTTGTCTTCAACTTCGCCTGACATCTCCATCCTCCTGGCTCCTGCTCATCAACGCCTAAGCTCGGGTGACAATATAGCTGGACTACTAAGCCTCTAAACACCACGGACCATGCCCGGGAATCAACAGCAAGCAAACTAGTCAATGTACCGACTTGATGACGCTCGACCTCGAGGGGCTCCAAACAATACTTCCAACCATTACCGACGCACAACCACTGAAAGATTTCAAAAGACCACCACAGAGACAGATGATGATCTGAGCCTTGGCGCCTAAACATACACTCCACCCCATCTCTCAGTCTGCACCAATGGATTGGAGATTTTGGCCCATCATCACTGGCACCACTGCCAAATACCAATGGGCTTGCCGGCCCCACTTGTTGTGACATTTTTGGTAACCAATACCAGCAGTACCCAAAATTACCCCTATACTAAGCAGCTCTGATTGTCACTCGGCGGACACAGCAGTGACACTGTTAGCGTGTGGTGGGGGGGCAGCTGGGCCAGTCAGTCACTCATCGCAGAGCAATTTGCAGTGTGCACCCCCCACCCCCATTTCAGCCCAGAAAAGGAGCATTCTGATTTTTAGTAATCTCGGAGATGGGAAAAGTTTTTTAACAAGAAGCAGACTAGGAAGGCTGGTGAAAGCAAGCGGGACTGTGAGAGGCAGATGGCAACAGCTGCCGCCCGCCATGTTTATTGAAATGTTATACAGGCAAGGCATGTCCTGCAATGACGGGTCGCTCCCTCATTGCAGCGGCCAAATTGTTTCAGGTTGGTGGCACGCTTTTGTACTGCTATCATAGACAGCATGGGATTTCATTCGTGCCACAAAGCCCAGCCCGAAAAAGCAGTGGCGTCATTGGCCAACAACATGACAGCACCTCTAAAACCTGTTATTCCAAGCTACCATAATATGTTGCTTGTATGTGCGCAAGACAACATAAAAAAGGTCCCTTTCAAAATCGGTGAAATGAAGAGAGGCAAATGCAAGCAATTAGAAGTATTACAACATCAAGCCGCACATCAAAACAACATACAGTGTTAACTTTTTGAAGTACACTAACATCAGGGAATAATGTAACTGTGTGGAAGGGTGAAACAGCTAAAAAAGTTGCAATTAATCTTTAAATGACATGGCTTTTTTCCAAAATCTCCCACGAAGTTTTTGGTTTTTTTTACAGGATAAAAAATTGCAATTGCTCTTTAAATGTCGTGGGCTTGTGTTAAAATCTCCTACCGAGCAAAATAGAAACAATTTTTTTTTAACAGGGCAACACAGAGGCTGTAAGGAAACCCTGCCCCTCAGCCCCCAAATATCTCTTGACATTGACTGTCTGTAAGGCAGATTTTTTTTTAAACCCTGCACAGATCAACTTATATTTTTCATTCAGGCTAAACTCCTATTTATAAAATCGCAGCCTTGACTTCATGGGGGGCTATTACATTATGTGGACTTCATTTATATTAATAAAAAAAAAACCTCCTGGAGCAAAATAACATTTAGACTTTTTGTTTGCAAAAGATTGCACTGCACTCTAAGGCCCCCCCCCCCCATCCTGAAATTAATTGTAGGGGGAAGCGTTTTTGTTTTTTTTCTTACTTACATGCACATAGATGAACTAATCTAGATTTAGTAGTTGCCGTATTGGTCCTTGCAAGAATAGATCCAGAAGCAAATGATTTGATACCTTTTAATGGACCAACATAGATGTAACAACAAGAACAAAGTGCTCTAGTTTTTGGACCAACCAGTCCTTCTTCAGAAGCTCAACTGAACATACTGAACTGAATAGATGAACTAGTCATTCTTTTTAATTGGAATGATGCTTTCCTCTTTGACTACCATTGCACTTAGATTGGCTACCCCACCTACCTCAGCCATTTGCCAGAACTCCAGTCCTACTGCCACACCAACAGGACGATGCTGCATCAGAGACAGAAGAGATCTAGGCACACAACACACAAAGGTAATAACAGTATCAGACTAATCTTTTTCAGCAAAATGCATGCATTTATTCAAATCAATCTGGGCTCTCAGCCCAAACCCCAGCGCTTCAGAGGCTATCTTCATCAGTGAAGACATCCACCCGCAGAAGCACTGGGGTTTGGGCTGAGAGCACAGGTCGATTTGAATACATTCATGCATTTTGCTGAAAAAGTGTAGTCTGTTACTGTTATTGTCTTTGTGTGCTGTGTACCTGGATCTCTTCTGAACTTGGGGTTAGCTACTCTTCCATGCAGCACCACTCCAGCCCACAGGCTTGACTCCAGCTGCTGACTCTAGAACTTCCGCAACAGAGACGTTACTGATTCTGAATGCTATGCTCAAGTACACTACTTAAGCAATAAGGCACAACAGGGTGTGGGTTATTGGGGGTTTACCCACGCCTTGTGTGGTGTGTCACAAGGCGCAGCCGAGTGACTTAACCACACAAGAAGTGGGTAAATCCCCAATAATTCACACCCTGGAATGCGTTATTGCAATTATATAATGGACCCATGTGTAAAATAAATTTAAAATGTGTTTAATTATGTTTTTATGAATGCTATTCCTCAGCCGTGGGTTATGCAGGATTTACCAATGGTCATGTGACGTGTTTTGACCAACGATGTTACAGGATTGTCACACACCATTGTATAAATATAATTATGAACTGGAGATCGTAAATGGAAGAAGCTGATTGACCGAGAGGTTTTGGAAGCCATGATGATATCGGGCTACATCATCACGGATTCAGAAAACCTCCGGTCACCAGCCTCCTCACTTACCGCGCAAAGTTTCTCTGTGTGTCACAGTCCAAAGTGACCGAGACCTCTAGTTGGCTTAAAACCAAACCCCCTATCCATCTTCCACACAGCACACACTCTCCAGACAGAAGAAATTTTCATTCTCACCTGGCTTCTGCTAGGAGCACCAGCTACTACAGTATAGAATTGAAACAGCCCCTCACGCCAGTACATTTTCCCCACAGCATGCTGCCTCGCACCAAACGGCAGTTCACATACATCTACAACTGCTCCTTCAGAATCTCCCCATCGAGACAACGACTTTAAGGTGCCGTGGCTTACATTTACTGTTCCCTCAAAAGCATGACATTACCATGGAAGCTGTTAGGAACATTTTTTTCACACCGGGAGACAACAGAACACACAGGGAGATGTCCCTACACTACACTACCTTCTACCAGCTCGTACAATAGCGCCACCTCCTGAGGGCAACCCTAATAGAACTATTTTCTGAAACAGTACTCCTACACTGCCCCTACAAAGCTTTTTTTAAATATTTGGGAGGTTTTTTGCTAATTTTTTATTTACAACAATTTTGTAATCCAGTTCACAATAGCAATAATGCACTCCAGGGTGTGGTATATCATGAGATATCGTCACTTCCCGGGCGGTTGGATGCACTCGGCCTATGGCCTCGTGCCCAACCACCCGGGGCATGATGATATCTCATGATATACCACACCCTGTCGTGCATTATTGCTTAATTATACAATGGTGTGCAAAAATCCTATAACCTCATTGGTAAAAACATGTCACATGACTGTGGGTAAACTCTGCATTACCCACAGCTCAGGAATAGCATTTATAAAAAACATAATTAAACACATTTTATATTTATTTTACACATATGTCCTTTGTATAATTGCAATAAGGCACTCCAGGGTGTGAGTTATTGGGGATTTACCCACTTCTTGTGTGGTTAAATCTCTCGGCTGCGCCTTGTGATACACCACGCAAGGTGTGGGTAAATCCTCAATAACCACACCCTGTTGTGCCCTATTGCTTAATTAATTAATTGTCATCCTGCCTTGTCCAACACTACTAACCCACACTTACCATTTGCTTGTTTTGTTTTTTGCGCTGGGATTTTCTTTGTTAAATCAGACTCCAGGAGTCCAGTCAGTCCGTTGGTGCCACTGAGTCAACCACACACAGCCGAACACGCAGCTTCTGATACCTCTGAGGATTTTTTTTTTTATACTTCATCTTTATTGAAAGAATGCTAATTACCATACAGAACTAAGATAAGCAGTTATTACTGTAATTTTCGCAATTATGAAGAGATCTTATACCTGAGAATGTCCCTTTTCCAGCATAAGGGCAGATTTCAGCGGGTCTAAAAAAACATTTAAAGTTTATCTTAAAGTCAATATTTACACAAATTAAGTCAAAACAGCATTACTGTCTTATTATACAGTATAATTAAAGAACCATAATATATACTACATTATACCACACAATAGTATTAAGCCAAAATAGAGAAGAGAGAGAAAAGAAAGGGGGGGGGTAAAGATAAGAGCAGAAGTGAGTCTAGCTAAGATTCAAAGAAAACTATTAATAAACTGGAGTTTAAGAATGAAAGAAAAAGGCCTAAGTTCCTTTACCAGTGACTTCATTTAAACATCAAGTTCCTTTATACATATTAATATTATCTATTATATCCCAATCAACAGTCCATCAGAAGGAAGTATCTACTCTGTTCCTCTGAGGATTTTTAAGTCTTCTGTTCTCTTGTCCTGGATCAACGGCTCACAAGAAGGTAAGGGAAGGATCACAAAACTGCGCAAGATGCGAAGGGAACGGGCAGCACCTCACATTAAATGGGTGAATCTTTAACTGAAGAGCCCGCTTTCAGTGCTCATCCCCCCCAACCCCTGACCAATTAGCTGAAGAAGGACTAAACTAATTACCTTGCTGTAGACCTGCCCCATCCCTGACTGTCTTGCCTTTGCTGCATCTGTCTCATCTTCATTTAACAGTCATCAGCTAGGTTAGCAAAGGCTGATTGGGGCGCGATAGCAGCCTTTGGTTTCTCATAAATCCACCTTACTTTGTTTTTATTTGAGTTGTAAATTCTGAACTAGGAGCATTTGTCTGACTGGTGGTGCTGGCACCCTGTGGGGAATATCAGAGGGAGAGGGGCCCGGCACAACACAAAATCACAAAGTCTGAATTAAATCATACTGTCCACCTGACACTTATCCTCCTCCAGCTCTTCCTTCTTCCTCTCGCTTGCTGTAGCCAAGTAATATGGAAATAGCGTTACAAGTAACGCATTACTTGTAGGAAAATGTAATAAGTAACTCTACAGTATTACATTCTTCTATAAGTAATCAGTTACAGGTACACATTACTCATCACTGTAATCTAACTGCAGTATCGCATTATTTGTAACATGTTACTACCCAACTCTGATTTCAACAGATATTCTCAAGCACAAGTTCACTGTACTATTTCTCAATCCATTACTTTACAAGCACTTGGACCAGAGGGATCGTTTGTTTTAAAGTTCACTTTCTCTGAAAACAGCATTTTTACGCACAAAGTCCAAGATTTAACAGTTCACAAAACTCTCCTTTCAGTACTTTTGCTGCATTTGCTCAAGTTCTTACACAGTTTTCCGACCTTAGCACCACAGTTAATTTCTTTTGCACAGGGTACTTACAGGCAGTAGATGGTTTTCACCGTTGATGGAATACAGCCTGCTGCCGACTGAGGGAAGGCCACTGGGGTGAAACGGGCTGGCGGTCCTGCCGATCATCGCTACGATTTCCTTGATCACTCTCCAGTTGGTCAGAATATGGGTTGAGTCCGGGTTATTTGCGAAAAAGACAGAAAAATTGCTGCTGCAGACGTGCTTTTGCTGTAAGCAATTCCTCCTTCCTGATGCACGAACTACAAGCTACTCGCACACTGCAGGCTGCTCCTCCATGTATGTTCCACAAGGAGAGACTCAGGTAAGGGCGGGGCTTAGCTGCACTAGGACCAATCACACGACACCATGCAAATGAGCTCTCTCTCTCTCTGTCACATTCCTGCATGGCGATTGTCGAGAAGGCAAAATTTAAACTGCAAACTGCCACTTTTTTCTCAGCTTGACATTTCAGTGGGGCTAGCATTTTAAGGCATTTTCACTCAGTACTTGGTGCATATTCCTTAGCGACTCCCCTGATTTTCATTGCACACACTTGAAACTTTATGAGCACTTAGAAAATACTGTCTTTTAAGTTCACAAATACTTTTCTCTGAAAATTTGCAACTTTTAAACAGTTTTTTAAGTGCTTTTACCACAAGGCAAGGCCAATTATTTCTCAGTCCACAGTTTCAAAGTAAACACCCAAGCAACAAATTCTTCCTCTTTTTTTTCCACATCAACTCGGGCAGCAAAACACTTTCAGGTGGCATTTTACTTGGCACAACTTGCTTTCTGGTACACAATCTTCTTTTTGGGGCACCACCACAAGACAGGGAGATCCTAGACATACCCTCAGCATACCTCTCATCCCAAATTAAATATCCCAAGATGAGCCCCCACTTTTTGTAACCCCCAGGCCACTTTTTTAACTAGTGTGCCCCCCCCCATTAAAATAGCTGGAAACACTGGTGCCCATATACTGCCGTACTGAGTTACTTTACAAACAGGTAGGTACACCCTTGGCGTTAGGATGTATACCTGGCTCATTTTCTAGAGGAAGAGAGGGTTGGGGGGGTACAGAAACAAAACAACTTGAACCTTGTGTAAATTACACAACTCAAGTCCTGGGTGGAGGCTGCTAGGCATATGCCAGATCTAACCTGCTGAGGGGGCCCCAGTAAATCCACACAACCAGATCCTGTGGAACTCTCTACCTCTTCAGATAAGGGGGTGCCTGACTGTGGAGAGCTTTAAATCTGCTCTCAAAACATTTTTATTTTCCCTTGCCTACCCTGATTCTTAATTTGTAGAACTCTGTTATTTTAACCTGGTTTTTAATTATTTATTATGTGTTTTGTAAAAGCGCTTTGGTATTTTTGAATTACGCGTCAACAAATAAAGTTATTATTACTTATTATTATTCTTAATTACTCAGACCCAGCCCAGACTGATTTCCAAAACACAGGCTAGAGGCTCTCTTAAAGAGACAGGCACAGAGGCTTACTAAAGAGCTCTCACACTGACAAACAGAACTACTGCAGACAGGACACCAGCCTGTCAGTGGGCATTTAGGAGCCCAGGAAGACAGTTTGTAAACCCCAGTTTGTAGAGGGGTTACAAACAGATGGAAAGTAAAGGCAGAAGTGGACCCCCAAGGGTCGGTCCAGGCTGGACCGGTACAATTCGCAAACTCTCCTTGCACGCAGTATAGTTCATGAACAACAAAAGAACATCTTCTTCCCAAATTCCCAGTAGGTGCAGTAGTGGACACCTGGTCACGCACATGAACATTTTACTTCCAGTGAGTGTTATTTAGCGAATCTAAGCCACGCACTCAGAGCTCTTCTCGAACATAGATGCACATTACTGAAACTCAGTCACACACCTTAACCTGCAGCTTGGCCTTTGTTCAGGTAAACATACTGGTACCCTTTACAAACCAGGAAGCCCTGCCTTGTAAGTACTTAGATGGCATTCCCCCAACCCTTGGCCCCAACTGACAGTCTCTGCCATTCTTCAGGGTTACACCACTGAAACCTCCATTACCCAGTGAAATGCTAGAGGTCCCACACTTTAACTTGTCACTCGCTGGGATGACCAAAGAATAAACTGCACTCACTTGAGTCAACAGTTTAACAGTACTTCTCTCACTTGGGTGAAAACTAGGGGCACTGACAGGTGCGATCCAGCCTTATCTATGGGCAGAGCACCCCAGACTATCGAATCCCCTAAGAAATGTGGAGAGCTAGTCTCCTAGAATGTTACTTATATAAATTGTCCCATCCACAGGACATGGAACACTGAAAAGAAAAGAAAGGCACTCTCCTGGGTAGCCGATCAAAACAGTCTCTTTCAGGTCCTATCCAAGGCAGCTGAAAACACCATAGAACATTCAGGGGATTGCCCCTTGAGTCCACTGAAAACAAGCAGTTCCTTCCACTTCACAGGGAGTAGAAATCAAGAACTCCTGCTGTGTCACTTGTTTCCACCACTTCACTGGAAGCTGGAAATGTCAATCCACTAAGATAAGAAATCCTGGGCCCTCTCTCAGAGCCCACTGGCAGTCCTTCTGCCACTCTCACCTCCTCACTCAAGCTCACACTCACTCAAGACTGAGCATTCTAAGCTCCCCAGAGCAGCTATCCTCAGAGTGTGGTTTATGCTGCTGTGAGAGTTCTAAATGACCTAATCATTCTTCCCACAGGCAAGATGAGTAAACAATGATGTCATTATGTAAGGCGCCCCTAATGAGCTCACTACCAGCTGCCTGCTACCTTTCTCTCAATAATACTGATAGGATTCTAGTAACCCCAGGGGACTGGGTGATTACATTTGTTTACACTTCAAGATGTTTGTGTGTACATGTAGTGTGTGTGTGTGTGTGTGTGTGTGTGTGTGTGAATGTGTGTCTGTGTCTGTATGTCTGTGTTTACACTTATAGGTGTCTGTGTATTACAGATATAGATATATTGATACATAGATACATAGAAGTTGACGGCAGATAAGGACCTCTTTGCCCACCCAGTCTGCCCTATTTATTCCTACCTAGTATGAGTTCTGATGCACAAACTGAACTCCAGAACAACTCCCTTACCTCCAGGATACCCTGTGTGTGTCCCACTCCTTCTTAAATCATGTGACTGTTTTAGCCCCTACCTCTGGTAGGCCATTCCAAGCGTCCACCACCCTCTCCCTGAAAAAATATTGTCTCCTGTTACCCTTGAGCCTTCCCTTTCCAACTTCATGCTGTGCCCCCTTGTATTGGAACATCTCTTACTTTGGAAGATTCATGTACTCTGTTTATATTAGTGAAGTATTTGTATGTCTCTGTCATGCCCCCCCTCTCCCTCCTTGGCGCCAGGGAATACGTATACAATTCTTTTAGTCTTTCCTCTTAGGTCTTCTCCTGCAGGTCTTGCACCATTTTAGTTGCCCTGCTCTGCACTGCCTCCACCCTGTCTACGTCCTTTCTCAGATGTGGCCTCCGGAACTGGATGCAGTACTCTCGATGTTGTCTCACCCGTGTCTTATACAGGGGCAAAATGACCTCTCTCCTACTTGTGATACCTCTCCCTATGCATCCAAGCATCTGGTTAGCTTTCACTGCCACCTTGTCACACTGCCTAGCCTCTTTTAGGTCACCAAAATGATAACTTTCAGGTCTCTTTCCTGCTTTGTGACTGTTAGTACCTCCCCTCCTACTTTGTAAGTTGCCCTTGGATTCTTACATAGATACATAGACACTGTCGTCAGAGAAGGGCCTACAGCCCACCCAGTCTGCCCATTTGAGCTTGTGAGTTCACTTTATGTTTTCCTAGAAGTCTGTTGCCCCTTACCCCTGACCTCCAGAATACCCTTATGTCTATCCCATGCATTCTTAAATCCCGTGATTGTTTCAGCCCCCACTACTTCCTCTGGCAGGGTGTTCCACTTGTCCACCACCCATTCTGTGAAGAAATTCCTCCTCACGTTTCCTGTGAATCAACCTCCCTCCAACTTCATCCCATGCCCCCTAGTCCTGGAACATCTTTTTTTGCTGGAAAATAGTGTATTCCTGCACCCTGTTCCTCCATGTAAAGTACTTATATGTCTCTATCATATCCCCTCTCTCCCTCCTCTCCTCCAGGAAGTACATATTCAAGTCCTTCAACTTGTACTCATAGGACTTATGATGCAATCCATGTACCATCTTTGTTGCCCTCCTCTGAACCTTGTCTACCCTGTCTATGTCCTTACATAGGTAAGGTCTCCAGAACTGTACACTGTACTCCAGGTGGGGCCTCACTATTGTCTTGTATAGTGGAATTATGACCTCCCTTTTCCTTCTGGCGATGCCTGCCTATGCATCCCAGCATCCTATTTGCTTTACCTGCTGCCTTGTCATACTGTTTCCTACCTTGAGGTCATCAGAGATGATAACCCCAAGATCCCTTTCCTGCTTGGTGCATGCTATATCCTCACCCCCCAACTGATATATTGTGCCAGGGTTTTTGTGCCCCATATGCATTATCCTG
Source organism: Neoceratodus forsteri (assembly GCA_016271365.2). NCBI lineage: Eukaryota > Metazoa > Chordata > Ceratodontiformes > Ceratodontidae > Neoceratodus > Neoceratodus forsteri. Next base: position 562,565,738 of record JADMNL010000023.1, on the reverse strand, counting down.
CACTTTGCATTGAATTTCAACTGCCAAACCCCTGACCATTCTTCAAGCTTCTGCAGGTCCCTCCTCATTTTGTCTACACCCTCTGGTGTGTCTACTCTGTTACAGAGCTTCATGTCATCCACAGACAGGGAAATTCTGCTTTCTAGGTCCTGTGCAATGTTACTGAAGAAGATGTTGAATAGGACCGGTCCCAGCACTCATCCCTGTGGTACCCCCACTGGTTGCTCTTACCTCTGTGGAGTGACAGCCATTTACCACCACCCTCTGTGTCCTACCACCCAGCCAGTTACCTACCCACCGCACTACTGACCTGCCCAGTCAGATCATGCAGGATCTTGCCCTACGTGCACAATCCTGCACTTTTTTGCTTTGAATTCTAGCTTCCATGTTCCAGACCATTCCTCCCATTTTTTAAGGTCCTCCCTTATCTTTTCACCCCCCCCCAGTGTATCCACCCTATTACATATCTTTGTGTCATCCACGAATAGGCATACCTTCCCCTCCAGTCCCTCTACAATGTCCCCAATATAGACGTTGAAGAGGATTGGCTCCAACACTGACCCCTGCGGCACCCTGCTTGCTTGCTGTCTCTCCCCAGAGTGTTCCCCATTTACCACCACCCTCTGAATCCTGCCAGTAAGCCGGTTCTCTATCCATAGTACCATGCAGACACTGTGAGACTTTATTCAACAGAGCCATCACTCAAAAAACTGGACACTGTCCCACATGCCAGATACTCAGAGAACTGCATTCTCAGCTCTGCGCTGCATGGGCTGAAATAACGTACCTCAGGACTAAACTCTGGGCAATTGAACATTACAGCAACCCACCAGCAGCAGCACAATACCACCCCCACGCAGCATCACCACTATCCCAGAGGACAACCAGACTGCGGGGCTGGCAGGCAGTCAAAAACCCTAAGTCACGTTCCACATTGCAGAGCCAAGGCAAACAAATGTACATCAAATTGATGCTACAGACTACAAAAACAGGCACTGCCACTTTCATCCAAGCCTTCTGCTGAGGTGCAGGATGCATCAGTTCACATCCAGGCACAGCACACAAATGAGCATACCACCCAGGCCATTTGATGAAAGAAGGCCAACAAAAAACCTTTGTTGATCATTGGAGACTCTATGATCAGAGGAGTAGAGTCTCACCTACAACAAAATGGACTCTCTGTGGTTGTGGTCAGGTGCCTCCCAGGGACATCAGCTTGAAGGGACACAAACCACATTGAGAGAATAGCGCGGGACATAGCTATGGATGCTCACATCTTGATTCGTATATGAACAAATGACCTGACTAGTCAAACTGTAGATGAAACAAAAGCACAGCTATCCAGCCTCAAGGACAAATTGGCTTCTATTTCATCCACTGTTGCCTTCTCTGAAATTCTGCCTGTATGGGAGAAGGGAGGCAGCAAGCAGAAAATCAGGGAAAAGGAGATCACTGACTTGAACACCTGGCCTAAGGACTGGTGCAAGGAAAAGGGCCATCGCTTCGTGGGAGACTGGGGGAATTTCTGGGAGCAAGACTTTTTCAGATTCGATGGCCTACACCTCACAAAAGAGGGGACCTGTGCACTTGGCTAAATGTTTGAAGTATTTATCAGTCATTTAAACTAGTGGAAGGGGAGAGGGCACTAGCACCCACTATGGTACCAAGGGTGGCAGTTGCCCAGCCCCCACTTGTGAGTTCTGCAACAGGTCATAAGACAACAGGCACCAACCAGGACATAACAAATTCAACCCAAGCCAAACCATTCAAGAAGCAAAAACTGCATAATAGAAGGAAAGACACAGCAAACAGACACAGCCAATGCTGGCGGGCACTCTGTCTGAATGCCCGTAGCCTAGTAAACAAGATTCCAGACCTCACTGCCATAGTGGCAGAGGGTAACCTTGACTGGGTAGCTGTAACAGAGACTTGGTTCAATGAACCATACCAGGGATGTTGCTATCCTAGGGTACACTCTGTACAGGAGAGACCGCAAAGGTAGGAAAGGAGATGGGGTGGCTATCTATGTAAGGGAAGGAATCAAGGCCACAGAGGTACAGATGGCAAACACTGAGACTGAAGCCCTATGGATCACCTTGGAGCTGGGGAAAATTACCCCATCTGAGCGGGTGTGATCTACCGACCCCTGTCTCAACAGATACAGTAGATAGAGACAAAGAGCTACTAGAAACCATCTTAACAATGGCCGATAAAGGCGACTTGCTGCTCATCAGAGACTTCAATTTGTCTGATATAGATTGGTCCTCCTACACGGCTTCACCAGACAGGAGCAGAGAATTCCTTGTAGCTCTAAAAGGGGCAGGACTAAAACAGTTGGTGGAGTCACCCACCAGAGAAAGCACAATCTTGGACCTCGTACTATCAAACAGTACCAGGATCACTGACGTTAAGGTAGGAATCAATCTGGGGTCAGGTGACCACAGGTCAGTCTGGCTCACAGTGAAAAGGGCAGAGGACACAAGTCACACAAAAGTGAAGATCCTGGACTTCAGGAAGGCTGACTATGTCAAAATGAATACATGCATTAAAAAAACATCTCAAAGGTGTTGCAGGGGGTGATGTGGAGGAACACTGGAAGGCCATGAAGGATGCAATAATTGACCACAGCAGAATGCACCAAACAGATCAGTAAAACTAAAAAGAGGAGAAACCCTCTTTGGTTTTCTAAGGAGGTTGTTTTCAGTATAAAGGAGGAAAAAAAAAGCTTTCAGAGAGTACAAACACAAAGAGGGACGGTGACATGGAAGAATACAAGGCAAGGCTCAAGGAAGCAGGGAAGGTGATTAGGATAGTCAGAGCATTAATAGAAGAAAGAATTGCTGAAGGGGTTCAGAAAGGGGACAAGACCTTTTACAGATATGTACGGGAGAAAGGAAAATGCAAAGGGGGTATCATTCTGTGGAGAACCTGAAAGGGGCAGAACATGGAGACTGACAAAGAAAAGGCAGAGGTTCTGAATGAATACTTCTGCTCAGTCTTCACACAGGAGGAACAGGGTAGTGGGCCGGTACTAGGAAATGAAGGACCCCGCACCAGTGAAGCTGTCAGAAATCCCTTCACAAAAGAAAGGGTCTTAAAGGAAATGAAAACATTAAAAACCAACAAAGCAATGGGACATGACAGTATCCATCCAAGAATACTGAAGGAACTCACAGAGAAACATGCCTCCCCATTAGCAGTCCTCTTCAATAAGTCCCTGGAGAGTGTCAGAGTCCCAGACAACTAGGAAAAATGCAACAGTGGTACCCCTGCACAAACGTGGGAGCATGGAAGATGCTGGTAACTACCATCCAGCCAGCTTCACCTCAGTGGTTCGGGAAAATCATGGAAACATTACTGAAGGCAAGAATAGTGCAATATTTGGAAGCAAATGGAAAACTGGACCCAAGACAGCATGCCTTCTCAGCAGGGAGGTCATGGCAGACAAACATGATTGATTACTTTGATTGGGTGACCAGAACGGTGGACCAGGGCTGAGCAGTAGATATAGCGTATCTGGACTTCAGTTAAGTGTTCAGCTCCATTCCTAATGCAAATGGTCAGCAAGCCAACCAGGTTAGGGAACACCCTAGACCTTGTGCTGGCAAATGGGGAGTTTGTGGGGGAGCTGGGGGTGAAAGAACCACTGTCAGGGAGTGAACACCACTCAGTGTGGTTCACATCAAAAATGGGTAAGGAGTGAGTAGAAACAGGTACACGAGTGTTGGACTTCAGGAAGACCAACTTTGGGAGAATGGGGGAGGTAGTTAAAGGGCATCTAGCCAGAATTCAGACTAATATGGACACTAACCAGAGGTCAGAGGTCATAAAATTGAGGATTGAGGAGGCAAACAAAACCTTCATCAGGGTCCAGAGTAAGAGAGCTAGGGTCAAGAAACCCTGTTGGTTGAGCAAGGGGGTCATGGAGAAAGTAAGAAATAAAAGAGCCGCCTTTAGGAGGTTAAAAAAAAACAGGGAGGGGGAGGACAGAGAGGATGCCTGGAGGAATCGAAGGAGGTGAAAAAGGCAGTAAGGGCAGCCAAGGTGTCTAAGGAGCTCAGGCTGGCACAAGGCATCAAGATGAGGGAGAAGGAATTCTGCAGGTACACCAGGGAGAAGCGGAGTTGTAGGGACAAAATAGTAAGGAATAAGATGGATGAGGGTGGGTGGAAACAGGGACAGAGCAGGCAGGAGTGCTTAATGAATACTTCCGCTCGATGTTTACTAGGGAGAAAGGAGGTGCGGTACCAAGGGGGGCTGGGAGGTCAGGCTCAGGGGGAGGTGACAAATGGGGGAATCACAGAGGGCAGGGTACTGGAGGGCCTGAGGGCACTGAGGGTGGACAAGGTACCAGGTACTGATGGCATTCACCCCAGGGTACTGAGAGAGCTGGCAGAAATCCTGGTGGGGCCCTTGGCAGACCTGTTCAATGCCTCCCTGGTCTCAGGAAGTATACCTCAGGACTGGAGGATGGCTCATGTGGTACCCCTCCATAAGAGCGGTCTCAAAGATGAACCAGAAAATTACAGGCTGGTAAGCCTCACATCCATTGTGGGAAAACTGATGGAGACAATCCTGAAGGAGAGGCTGGTGTCCCTTCTGGAGATCAATGGGCTGCAGGACGTTAGGCAGCATGGGTTTGTCGTGGGCAGATCCTGTCAGACCAACCTGGTGGATTACTATGACTGGGTAACTAGACAGTTGGACAAGGGCCGCGCAGTGGATGTCCTCTTTCTGGACTTTAGGAATGCATTTGACTCAGTGCCACATGGGAAGCTGGGTAGTAAGCTGGCAGGTACAGGTATGGGGTGAAAATTGTGGGATGGGTCGTAAACTGGTTACTGGGAAGGCAGCAGAGGGTGGTGGTAGGAGAGCTCTCATCTCCGAGGGCAGTGACAAGCAGAGTACCACAGGGATCAGTGCTGGGACCAGTGTTCTTTGGGTTGTTCATATCAGACATCTCCACTGTCATCAAGAGCAAGATCAGTTTGTTTGCAGATGACACCAAGATGGGAACAGTAGTGGATGACCTAAGGAGTGTGGCATGGGTTGCAGGATGATCTGTCAAAATTGGAGACCTGGTCAGACACTTGGAAGTTGGGGTTCAATGCCAAAATGTGCAAGGTGCTACGTTTTGGGGCAAAAAACTCAAGAAGGAGCTACCAGCTTGTGGGGGTTCAGCTAGCCATGACAGAGGAGGAGAAGGATATGGGGGTGATTATAACAGGCTCGATGAACAACTCAGCACAATGCAGGAAGAAAGCTGCAAAGGCCAACAAAATGCTGGGTTGTATTGCCAGGGGTATATCTTCAATGAGAGGGGAGGTGATCCTACTATTGTATGGGTCACTGGTTAGGCCACACCTGGAGTACTGCGTGCAGTACTGGTGCCCATACCTGAAGAGAGACATTAAGTTACCGGAGAGGGATGCAGAACAGGGCAACAAAGATGATCCAAGGACTAGGGGAGTTGAACATGTACCCACTGGAAGAGAGGACAGAGGGGGGGATATGATTGAAATCTTCAAGTACATGAAGGGAATAAACAAGACGTACATGGAGTGTCTATTTAAGTGAAGGAAGGTAGGGAGACTTGAGGTCATGTTCTCAGATTGGAGGGGGAAGATTCAGGAGGAAAATGAGAAACACTTTTGTACAGAGAGAGGGGTGTCTGGGTGAACCCATTGCCTGCAGAAGTGGTATTCTGTAGAACAGTGGACTGCATCAAAGGGGACAGCATAGGGTAAAAGGAGGGTCAGGAGGGAGGGAGGGGCAGCTGCAGTATAAGGGTTGCTAGCTGCACAGTTGAGCAGACTCAGTAGACCACAAGGCCTCTATCTGCTGGCAAATTCATATGTACGCATGTTCATATGTGCTTAGAAGACTAATAAACAAGTTGTAATACACTGGACTGGGGCATACAATAGTCAGCTGGATTAGGAACTGGCTCCAGGGGAGAACCCAGCAACATTGCTGATGGGTTGGAGGGAAAGGTATGCCTGTTCGCAGAGGACACCAAGCTCTGCAACAGAGTAGACATGCAAGAGGGGGCCACATGAATGGACTCTGATCTAAAAAAGCTGGAAGACTGGTCAAAACAATGGCAGTTGAAATTCAGTGCCAAGAAGTGTAAAGTTATGCACCTGGGGAGAAAGAGTCTGGGCAGGAAATATGCCCTAAGAGAGGAACAAATGACAGAAATGAAGGTTGAGAGGGATCTAGGAGTACTGGTATCTGATTATTTAAAAACAACCAGGCAATGCAAAAAGGCAGCACAGAATGCACATGGCATCCTTGGATGCCTAGGTAAGGGGTATCATGAGTAGAAAAGGTGAGGGGATAATCCTGCTATACAGGTCCTTGGTGAGGCGCATCTAGAGTATTGTGTCCAGTTCTGGAGACCACACCTCAAGAAAGACAAAGATTGTCTGGAGACTGTTCTTCACAGACTTCATCAAGAACACTATGAGTCAAGACTCAGCCATCTCAAGATGTACTCGCTGGAAAGGAGGAGGGACACAGAGGATATGATTGAGACATTCAAATACCTCAAAGGAATTATCTCAGTACAAACTCAGGACCTTTTCAGAGAAACCTTGTCTATACGAACAAGGGGACACAGCATGCGTCTACAGGGAAGTAGATTCAGAACCAACATCAGGAAGTGTTTCTTCACTGAAAGGGTGGTGGAGCCCTGGAACAGTGTGCCCCTTGAAGTCGTGGCAGCAAAGACAGTGAGGGAGTTCAAGCTAGCATGGGATAGGCTCTGTAGAAATGTAGGAAGGAAAAAAGACTGGTGGGGGGTAGCCCACATGGGTAGACTAGATGGATCATATGGTCCCCTTCTGCCAGCCCTTTCTTATGTTCTTAAGTTCTTATTTTAGGATCCATTTGTAGGTTACGTAGTTTGTTAATCAGTCTTTTATGAGGGATGGTGTCGAAGGCCTTTCTGAAGTCTAGATAGGCCACATCCAGCACCCCACCCTCCACCACCACAGTCAAAAAAACTCTTATTAGGTTCGTCTGTCATAGAAACACAGAAACATAGACTTTGACGGCAGATAAGGACCGCTTGGCCCATCTAGTCTGCCCATTTCCCTACCTACAGGATAGGCCACAGATCCTAGTTAACCAACAGCCTATTTCTTCCTACCCCCCCCCCACAAGAATTGCCTTATGTCTGTCCCACGATTCTTGAATTCTCCACAGTTTTAGACCCCACAACCTCCTCAGGAAGGCTGTTCTATGCATCCACTACCCTCTCTGTGAAATAATATTCTCACATTGCCCCTGAACCGCTCCCACTTCTATCTTTAAATTGTGTCCCCTTGTTCTTGCACATCTCTCTTTCTGAAAGATGCTACCGTCTTGGACTTTGTTTATTCCACTGAGGTACTTAAAAGTTTCTATCATGTCCCCCCTCTCCCTTCTTTCCTCAAGGGTATACATATTAAGCTCCTTTAGTCTCTCCTCATATGGCTTCTCTTGTAGACCCTGCACCATTTTAGTTGCCTCCTCTGGACTGCCTCTATCCTGTCTATGTCCTTGCGGAGATGGGGTCTCCAGAACTGGACGCAGTACTCCAGATGGGGTCTCACCAACTGTCTGTACAGAGGGATAACAACTTCCTGTTTTCTGCTGCTGATGCCTCTCCCTATATATCCCAGTATACCCCCAGCCCTCCCTACTGCCTTCTCACATTGTTTGCTAACCTTAAGGTCATCTGATATGATTACCCCTAGGTCTCTTTCCTTTTTTGTTGTTGTTACTACCTCCCCACCCATTGTGTATTCTTCCACTGGGTTCTTGTTTCCCAGGTGCATTATTTTGCACTTCTTTGCATTGAATCCTAGCTGCCATACTTCAGACCATTCCTCCAACCTTGCCAAGTCTCTTTTCATCTTTTCCACTCCTCCTTGTGTATCGACCCTGTTGCAGATCTTTGTGGCATCTGCAAAACGGCATACTTTTCCTTCCAGTCCCTCTGCAATGTCACTGATGAAGACATTAAAAAGGACTGGACCCAATACTGAACCCTGCAGTATCCCTCTAGTAACCCGTCTTTCTTCAGAGTGGACTCCATTTACAATTACCTTCTGTGTCCTGTTGTGCAGCCAATATTTTACCCAGGCTACCACCCTGGGACCCACTCCCAGGCTGGTTAATTTGACTATTTATCTTTTGTGTGGGACTGTGTCAAATGCCTTGCTAAAGTCTAGGTAGGCCATGTCCACAGCCCCTCCCTGGTCTACTACTTTGGTCACCCAGTCAAGGAAATCTATTAGATTCATCTGACATGACCTTCCCGCTATGAACACATGCTGCCTTGGGTCCTGTGCCCCACTGGCCTCTAGGTACTCAACTATTCTTTCCTTCAGAAGTGACTCCATCACTTTCCCTACCACAGAGGTCAGACTGACAGGTCTGTAGTTTCTGCCTCTGTCTTGGTCCCACTTCTGTGAAGGGGAATCACATCCACCTTCCTCCAATCCTCGGTACCACACCATCCTCCCATGATTTATTAAAAAGAGTAGCCAGTGGTTTCACTAGTTCCTCCCTTAATTCTTTTAGAATTCTGGGGTGAATTCCATCAGGACCCATTGCTTTGTCCACCTTCAGTTTTAGGAGTTCTTGCAGAACCCTTTCTTCTGTGAAAGGACTGGGATCGACCCCACTATCCAGAATGCTTCTGTTAATTGGATTAGGCACTTCCCCCTCCTCTTTTGTGAATACTGAGCAGAAATATTCGTTCAGTATCCCTGCTTTTTCACTGTCCCCCTCTGCCCACCCACCGTTCATTCTATTCAGCCTCACTATCCCTCCTTTGTCTTTCTACGCTTGCTGACGCACCTATAAAGGTTTTATCTCCTTCTTAACTGAGTTGGCTATCTTTTCTCAGTTTGGGCCTTTGCTATTCTGACTTCCTCCCTGCTTCCTTCTGCCTTAACTGGTACAGCTCTCTGTCCTGCTCCTTCTGTGTTTCCTTATACTGAATGCTATCTTTTAGCTAGAGATATATATATACATATATATATATATATATACACACACACACATATATATATATATATATATATATATATATATATATACACATACATATAATATATATATATATATATATATACACACACACACACACATATATATACATATGCATATACATATCTACAGAGAGAGATGTTTGTGTGTACATGTAGAGATATTTGGGTGTCTGTATTTACATGTTGAGATGTCTGTGTGCACATGTAGAGAGGTTTGTGTGTCTGTGTTTACACTTAGAGGTGTTTGTGTGTACATGTAGAGATATTTGTGTGTGTGTGTGTTTACATTTAGAGGTGTTAGTGTGTGCCTGTAGAGGCTTGCGTGTGCCTTTAGAATGATTGTGTGTACATAAAAAGATGTTTGTATTAACAGTTAGAGATGTTTGTGTGTATGTGCAGCGATGTTTATGTATACATATAGAGGTGATTAGAAACATAGAAGTTGATGGCAGATAAAGACCGCAAGGCACATCCAGTCTGCCAATTTCTTTTTCTGCCTTATGAATGTGCCATTGGCCTTTGCTCTGTCAATGGCCTATCTATTCATACTCCTCTGTATTGCTCCTTTATGCCTATCCCATGCCTGTTTGAAGCCCTACACTGTATTCATATCCACCACTTCCTGAGGTAGGCCGTTCCATGCATCCACCACCCTTTCTGTGAAAAATAACTTCCTCACATTACCCCTTAATCGACCTCCCTCTAATCTCATGCTTTGTCCCCTTGTCCTGCTATTTTTCTTACATTGAAACATATGAGACTCTTTCACCTTGTTAATGCCCTTAAGGTGTTTGAATGTTTCGATCATAACACCTCTCTACCTCTTTTGCTCTAGGTTATACATATTGAGCTCTGTTAATCTGTCCTCATATGTTTTCTGATGCAGTCCCTGCACCATTTTGGTTGCCCTTCTCTGGACTGCCTCGATTTGGTTAATGTCCTTGTGAAGGTGTGACCTCCAGTACTACATGCAGTACTCCAGATGGGGCCTAACCAGTGTCTTGTGAAGAGGGATTATTACCTCCATCTTCCGACTTGTGATACCCCTACTAATACACCCCAACATCCCTCTAGCCTTATCTACTGCTTTAGAGGTGTTTGTGTGTGCATGAAGAAATGCTCGTGTGTACATGTGGAGATGTTTGTGTTAATATGTACACATGCTTTTATATACATATAGAGATGTTTGTGTGTCTGTGTTTAAATATAGAGATGTCTGTGTGTACATATGGAGATGTTTGTGTGTACCTGTAGAAATACTTGTGCGTCATTGTTTACTTGTAGATATGTTTGTGTGTACCTGTAGAGATCAGAGATGCAGCAAATTTAATTTCATCCAGCGAAGTGGCGGCAAAGTGGCCAAATTCGCCGTGTGGAGTAATTCACTAAATTTTCCACATTAGGCAGAATTTTGCCCAGGTGAAATTTCACCTTCTGCGGCAAAATTTCACCTTCTGAAGGTGAAATTTCACCACGGAATGCGAAGTTTCACCATTTCGCCAGGTGATATTTCACATTTCACTCCACAAAACGGGCAGAATTTTGCAAATTACTCCGTAAAGTGGATTTTCCTCACTTCTCCAACCACTAGTAGAGATATATGTGTGTCTGTTTTAACCAGCAGAAATTTCTGAGTGTACAAGTAGAGAGTACCTTAAAAGGGTGCCTGTGAAGGAGACACTAGCTAAGGTCAGGAAAGTACTGGGCAAGACAAGACAGGGTAGCGATGGGATCGACATGAAGCTGCTATCCCGTACCCTGGACGTCCTCATAGTGCCCATCACCAAGCTGTTCAACAAATCTCTGACTCTTGCTCAATTCCCGGTGGTCTGGAAGCAGGCCCTAGTCACACCTGTGCATAAGGAAGGTGACAAATCCTTGGTGGCCAACTATAGGCCCATCTCAATACTCTCTCCGCTATCCAAAGCATTGGAAAAGATTGTGATTGGTCAGCTCATTGACTACCTCAACAAATATAACCTGCTCTGCCGTAACCAGCATGGTTTCAGACAAAGCCACAGCACAACCACTGCTCTGCTGGGCTTTACAAACTATGCACACAAGGCCCTGGATGAAGGCAAACTGATGGGGTCTATCTTCATAGACATCACCAAAGCCTTTGACACAGTCAATCACCCCCTGTTACTGACCAAAATGTCAAACTTGGGTGTGGCACCTAGTACAGTAAGTTGGTTCCAAGACTGCCTTACAAGCAGAACTCAATGTGTCAAAATTGGACATACAGTTTCGAGTGCAAGACAGGTATCACTGGGGGTGCCCCAGGGATCAATCCTTGGGCCCCTACTCTTCAGTATCTTCCTAAATGACCTCCCCGCTGCCTGTGAAACCAAACCAATACTCTACGCTGACGATGCGGTGCTCCTGGGAAGCAGCACGTCCCTTGCTAATCTGCAAATTGAGCTTCAGGCATCCTTCTCCTCATCGGAGACATGGTTCTGCTGACATAAGCTGTTACTGAATTAGAAAAAGACCAAGGCCATGCTTATTACCAGCACACACAAAAAAATCAGACAAAACCCCCTCATCGTTACAAACTCCTGCAGTGAGCCACTGGAACAAGACTGCACGTTCAAGTATCTGGAGATCACACTGGATGAAACCCTTACATTTGCTCAACATATTGACTCCCTGGTCAAGACAGTCAGCATTAAGATTGGTGAAATTTACAGGCACAGGAAATACCTATCGCCTGAGGCCCTCCGCCTTGCAGTACACAGCTCCATATTATCACATATCAACTATGGAATAATGATATATGGGGTGGCAACGGACACTGCATTGAAACGGGTACAGATGGCCCTAAACAAGGTCTGTAGGCTAGCCCTAGATTTACAGCATGACACACACACCTGTATGCTGTATGAGCTTACAAATTAGCTATCCCTAAAAAACAGGGTCATTCATCAGACGTAAATCCTAGGAAAAAAAGCGCTTATGGGGAAAACACCACCCTGCGTTGGCAATCTGTTAGTGGTAGAAAACACGCCACAGGCCACCAGGGGGAGGACAAGAGGGGCCCTGTCCATCCCCTTCCACCGTACATCGCTCGGGCAATGGGCATTTGCCTACCGTGCCCCCATGTGGCGGAATGCATTACCCGAGCACCTCCTCACCACCACCTGCCTAGCCAAATTCAAAACTGACCTCAAACAACACCTAAGTACAATCTCTAAATGTTTCTACAACTAATCTCGGGTATTTCAATCCGCTGCCAGTTTATGATTGTTGCAGCATTTGTCCCTCCTCATCTCATGCCCCCTGGCTGCACTTTGTTAAGACACGGCCCCTACAGCCTACCTTTAACCCCCACCTATTGCTTGCAACCTCCCTGACCATTACCCTTCCCCCCTACCTGATGACAAGGCACCTAGGGGCTGCACTTTTCTCTGCCTCTGTTACTGTGCTCATGTTCCTCACCACTCTAGCTTGAATCCACAATGTTTTTGTGCATATGTTAAACAGGGTGTGGTTTTTATGTTTGCTTGCACGCATGTGCAAGAAACATAGTGCGATCATTCAAAATGCAGTGCCATACAGTTGAAAGGGAGAGCTCCGCATCAGTGAGCAGTGCTCCCCACACATACACACACACACAAGCACGCATATTGCATGCTCATGCGCTCCCCACCGTGCACACACTGTATGTCCGACGGGGTGCCCAATCTCACGTCGACTACCCTCTTCCCCAAAAAAAGCTTTCCAGGTGCCACGCTGGGAGCCCACCCCAGCGTGATAAACCAGTTATGGCCGACGGGGTGCCTAACCCCTGGCCGGCTCCAGGCTCTCCAAACAGCTTTCCAGCTGCTATGCTGAGAGCCCACCCTAGTGTGCCAAACGTCCCCGCCATCTTCCTTAAAAACAAACAAACCTGTAAACAAAAAGTTCCCTCGGTGGTCTCCTGCCCACCCGTGCCCATGCTGTGCACATTCTGCCTCTCCATTCCCCACCAATTTATACCTACCTCCGAGTCCGGGCGTGATGATCTTCAGTGGACTGGGAACATCGCCTGCACTCTTCAAAGCCGACTGCTTAACTGAGGAAATGCCGTAAGCTATATAATGGGATAAATAGGGTTTTTTCAACTTTGATGCACATCTCAGGCATTTTTTGGAATTTTGGTGCCAAATTTAAAACATGGGCTTTTTGAGACCCCTCCTCATGAATTCTTGAACTGTCATGGCGTTAATCGGGCCAAAAGGGTGATTTTGAGGTCACTGTGCGAAATCACCTTTCGGGACTAATTAAGGAAATGACAGTGCCAGTGTTCATAAGGTGGGCTCTCAAAAGGCCTATGTTGCAAATTTGGTGAAAAAATTCCTAAAAATGACTGTTTTACGAGCGTACGTTGCGCAGTTCCTACGCACGCTCATAAGTTCGTGAATTTTTAATATTTGCACTCCGGAGTTTCAACATTGCCATTTTACCACACTTCATTATGAGCAGTACTGCTGTCATTTTTCACATCTCGCCCAAAATGTGTTTCTGAGCATGTAGCGCACAATGGCGTATTCGGTGTGCGCAATCAATGTATGGGACACATTAAGAAAATCACAGTGACACTGTTCATGAGCAGAGGTCTTAAAATGGCTATGTTGAAAATTTAGTGAAAAAATTCCCAAAAATGACTGTTTTAGGAGCGCACGTTGCGCAGTTCCTACACACGCTCGCAAGTTTGCAAATTTTTAATATTTGCATGCCAGATTTTCAACATTGTCATTTTACCACACTTCCTTATGAGCAGTACAACTGCCATTTTTCACATCTCGTTCAAAATGTGTTTCCGCACATGTAGCGCGCAATGGTGCATTCGGTGTGAGGAAGCAATGTTTGGGACAGATTAAAAACACAGTGACACTGGTCATGAGCAGAGGTCTTAAATGGCTATGTTGAAAATTTGGTGACAAAAGTCCATAAAATAACTGTGTTACGAGTGAGTATTACGCAGTTTCCACGCACCCTCGTAAGTTCATGACTTTGTAATATTTTCAGTCCAGATTTTCACCAGTGGCATTTTTCCACACTTCCTTATGAACAGTACAGCTGTCATTTTTCACAACATGGCTGAAGTGTGTTTTCATACTTTCAGCGCAGAGATGCACGGTCGCTGTGGGAAATCATTGTTTGGGACAGATAAAGAAAATCACAGTGACACTGTTCATGATCGGAGGCACCAAAATGCCTGTGTTGACAATCTGCTGTAAAAAATCCCCAAACTAATTACATTATGGGTGTGCGTTGCATAGTTTCTACGCACGCTCGTGACTTCACCAGTTTTTTTAATATTTTCACTGCAGATTTTCAACATTGCCACTTTTTACACCTCCCCATGAACAGTACAGCTGTAATTTTTCACATCCTGTTCAGAATGTGTTTGTGCACTTGTGGTGACAAATGCCGTAGTCACTGTGCAAAAGCAGCTTTTGGCTAACAAACTGATATTGCCACTGTTCATGAGGTGGGGGTCACAAAATAACCATGTTGAAAATTTGGACTGAAAATACCAATGAATGCCTGAGGCGTTAGGGTTTCCGACCATAACACCCCACCCTGTAAAGAATGACAGGCATCAGGGCTGTGACTTGGGATTGTTGCCTGCAATGTTCATACCATTCCACCCCCACCCACACCCTGCAGCCACTGAGAGGCATGAAGGTGTGCTTTGGACTTTTCGGCCCCAAAGTTCACCCCATTCTCCTATACTGCACCAATCTCACCATATTTCCTGATGGAATTGGGTACGCATAAGGGCCAAAGACCCCAAGGCACACCGTGACACTTGTCGGTGTCAGCAGGGTAGGGTGTGGTGAAATGGCGTGGCCGTTATGCCTGTCAACCCAAAGGCACACCCCAATACCTGTCACTATCTGCAGGGTGGTGATGGGGTTGGCTTCAGTTCAATACTTCCCTGCCATTCCTATTATGCAGCTCTGTAACTCCTGCACTACCAATACCAATGCCAGCAAGCAAGCATTCGGCATTGACAAATGCTTGTTATATGTTGTTTTGTACCTTGTCTTGTCACTGATGTGGAACTTTTGTAAAAGAGCTTGGGCTCAAAGGTATCTTCCAAATCAATAAAACTGAATTTAATTGAATTGAGATGTGTATGTGTTTGGGTGTACATTTAGAGATGTTTGTGTGTATATAGAGATGTTTGTGTGCATATGTAGAGATGTTTGTGTGTGTGTACATAGAGATGTTTGTATGTATATGTAGAGATGTTTGTGTGTATATATAGAGAGAGATGTTTGTGTGTATATGTAGATATGTTATTCTAGGTTTACATGTAGAGATGTCAGTGTGTACATGTATAGATGTGTATGTGTGTGTATATGTAGAGATGTTTGTGTGTATATGTAGAGATGTTTGTGTGTATATGTAGATATGTTATTCTAGGTTTACATGTAGAGATGTGCGTGTGCATATAGAGAGATGTCTGTGTATATGTAGAGATGTTTGTGTGTATATATAGAGATGTTTGTGTGTATATGTAGATATGTTATTCTAGGTTTACATGTAGAGATGTCAGTGTGTACATGTATAGATATGTGTGCGTGTGTGTACATATAGAGATGTTTGTGTGTATATGTAGAGATGTTTGTTTGTACATATAGAGATGTTTGTGTGTATATGTAGAGATGTTTGTGTGTATATATAGAGATGTTTGTGTGTATATGTAGATATGTTATTCTAGGTTTACATGTATAGATGTGCGTGTGCATATAGAGAGATGTCTGTGTATATGTAGAGATGTTTGTGTGTATATATAGAGATGTTTGTGTGTATATGTAGATATGTTATTCTAGGTTTACATGTAGAGATGTCAGTGTGTACATGTATAGATGTGTGTGTGTGTACATATAGAAATGTTTGTGTGTATATGCAGAGATGTTTGTTTGTACATATAGAGATGTTTGTGTGTATATGTAGAGATGTTTGTGTGTATATATAGAGATGTTTGTGTGTATATGTAGATATGTTATTCTAGGTTTACATGTATAGATGTGCGTGTGCATATAGAGAGATGTCTGTGTGTATATGTAGAGATGTTTATGTGTATATATAGAGATGTTTGTGTGTATATGTAGATATGTTATTCTAGGTTTACATGTAGAGATGTCAGTGTGTACATGTATAGATGTTTGTGCGTATATGTAGAGATGTTTGTGTGTATATGTAGAGATGTTTGTGTGTATATATATATATATATATATAGATGTTTGTGTGTATATGTAGATATGTTATTCTAGGTTTACATGTAGAGATGTCAGTGTGTACATGTATAGATGTGTGTGTGCATATAGAGAGATGTTTGTGTGTATATAGAGATGTTTGTGTGTACATATAGAGATGTTTGTGTGTATATGTAGATATGTTATTCTAGGTTTACATGTAGAGATGTCAGTGTGTACATGTATAGATGTGTGTGTGTACATATAGAGATGTTTGTGTGTATATGTAGATATGTTATTCTAGGTTTACATGTAGAGATGTCAGTGTGTACATGTATAGATGTGTGTGTGTGTACATATAGAGATGTTTGTGTGTATATGTAGAGATGTTTGTTTGTACATATAGAGATTTTTGTCTGTATTTACATGTAGCAATGTCTGTGTGTACATGAAGATATGTTTGTATGTGTCTGTGATTACACATAGAGATGTTTGTGTGTACACATGTATTTATTTAATTTATTTATTTATTTAGAAATCGGAATTACAACCTTTGAGCCAAAAGCTCATTTACAAAGGATCCTCGTTGGCATAAACAAGCAAATACATGTGTAAGGGGAGACATCAGCAGCTAGCAACATTGCCTGATAATACATGTTGTGGAGGACAAGGGACACACCACAACACATTTGGACAATGAGAAAATTGAGAGGTCTGTATCACAGGTACTACAGTCTGGGGGGAACAGTCATCAGGGCAAGGAGAGTAGGTAAAACACAATAAGTGCAAATACGTACAGGTGGTTGATACTCCAGCTATATGGCATTGTCCCTCCTTAAGGGTAGAAAGATCAACTAAAGCTAGTTCAATCAACAAGAGAATTAAGGCTAAGAGGAAGCAAGGAGGAACCAGCTGCAGGTTGCAGGCAAAAGTGTCTGTGGGGAAATAGCTGAGGAGCATGATCAGGGAGAGGTGAGGAAGTTGGGAAAGGAGATAAAGGTAAGAAGGATAAGCAGCAGAGGGAGGAGGGCAGGGGGAAATGGTACAGGTAGTAAGGGGGGGTGGTAAAGTGGGAGTGTCAGAGGGGGGTCCAGATGGTCCAGGGCAGATCGAGATGTGGGCCTTGAGCAGGAGAATTACTGGTTTCAGCTGGAGATTAAGTTAGGCAGAAGCAGTGGTCAGGAGGGGAGATGGACTTCCAATGCTCAGATCTGAAGTGACCGCGGTGCATGACGCCAGTGGTGGAATGGGGGAGTTCATTTAGCCAAGTGGGGGCCCTGACTGTGAAGGCTTGCATCCCCTGTGCAGTTCTCCTGAAAGGCACTGCTAGAGCATGTTTTGTTAACTTCTCTTCACATGTACAGCTGGGGCAGGTTGGAACAATGCCTGCAGAGACAAAGGCATAAGTACTAGGAGGGCCTTCTTCCCTAACAGACAGAAATGGAACTTGATTTGATCCATGAGCGGAAGCTATTTAGTCCTAATGTATAGCTCGCAGGTGTGCATAAGGCGATCGATATCAAGAACGAACGTACGTACAGGCTTTGTTGAGGGTCGTGTGGACTTTGTGCAGACTGGAATCAGGGGCTGCGCTGTATACCACATTACCATAGTCCAGGATAGGTAGGATAGTGCCTCTGACTGCTAATAACCTAGCCTCAGGTGTAAGGCAGAACAGTAGCCCATAGAGGGCCCCTAGTTTCCTATTGGTTGTGGTAGTTATATTGCAGATGTATTTGTCGAAGGAGAGGGATTCCTCAATAGTGACACCTAGGTACCGGAATGAGTGCACTTGCTCGAGGGAGGAGTCAGAGTTGTAGATTATTGAGAAGGGTGGAGTAGAGCTCCTCTTTTGACATCCCACAAATAGCATTGTCTTGTTTTTTTTTTACTGTTAAGCACCAGTAGGCTGCTTTTGAACCAGTCCTGCAGGGGGTCAAACTTGTGCTGCAGGTTTCTGGTGAGCACTTCTTGGCAGGAGTCACATAAGAATACAACCATGTCATCGGCATATAGCAGTACATTGGAGGTGGGGCACACATCCGGTAGGTTGTTCTCAAAGAGGCTGAATAGGAGAGGACCCAAAATGGACCCTTGGGGGACCCCTACTGTGACTTCACTGGATGCGGAGATGGCTCCTTTGAGTTATACTTGCTGAGAGCACCCAGACAGGTAGCTAGAGAACCACTTAACCATATCGGGGGACAGCCCAAGGCAAGTTAACCTGTGGAACAACAGCTGGTGATCCACAAGGTCGAATGCCTTGGATAGGTCAATAAAGATTGCCTCATGCAGTTGACCCTGGTCAAGTGCCTCATGCACCTAGCTCTTGACATCAATTAGAGCAGTGCTCGTACTGTGCACCTTGCAGAAGCCGTGCTGCTGGGAGTTGAGGAGGTTGTATTTAGCGAGCTGATCTGTTTGACAATGATTCTTTCCAGTGCTTTGGAAAGTGGGGAGAGAATAGAGATGGGCCTGTAATTGGAAACAAGTGACTAGTCACCTTCTTTTAGCACAGGGGTGACCAGTGCAGTTTTTCATAATGAAGAGAATGTGGACAGGCAGAGCAACAGACTAAAGAATTTAATGACGGGTACTATGACCTCAGGGAGAGTGATAGTACTCAGCTTCATTCAACTCCATCACCTCTCATCCTTGTTTTGCCCAGAACTCTTGCAAAATATTTTCTTGTTTTCTTGATGGTCACTTGACAGAAGCAGAAGTTTGAGCAGGATCTGGTGTCAGTAAATGTGGGTAGTCAGTAATCTGTACTCCATCAGGGTGAGTAGTGGGTCTGGGGGGGGATAGCGCTATAGTCTGTTAATGCCTTGCTGAAGATGTTGGCCATCGTAGCATCATCCAGTATGACTTCATTATTGTGGTGCAGCATTGTGGGGGTTCTGTCACTGATCCCAAGTAGGTTCTTGATAGAGGCCCAGAATTTCCTCCTGTCACCCCAGCACTGTGACTGCCGATTTCTGTGGTATATGGCTTTGGCCTGCCAGATGGCCTAGGTGCACCTGTTGTGGGCCGCTTTATAGGACTGCATGTCTTCTGCGTTTACATGCAGAGATGTTTGTGTGTGTCTGTGTTTACATTTAGAGATGTTTGAGTTTACATTAGAGATGTTTGTGTGTACATATAAGAGATGTTATTCTGTGTTTAAATGTAAATATGTTTGTGTGGATATGTTTATATGTAGATGTAGATGTATTTGTTCATTTTTATGTTTGCTTACACGCATGTGCAAGAAACATACTGCCATCATCGGAGATTTTGGAGGTGTGTCACCTCCTCCTCCAATTCAGTCAGTGTGTTGGCAGGCGCGGCCCCTGTAAGCCAATGCATGCTTGAGCTGCCTATGACAAGCTCCAAAATGCAGTGGCATACAGTTCAAAGGGGTAGCTATGCTTGAGTGAGCAGCGATAAGATATCGCCTGCTCATCGCGCTTCCCCACACACACCGCATGCATGAGGCGTGTCCTTCACCGCGCATAGCCGACGGGGTGCCTAATCCTCACCCGGGTTGTGCTGTGTTCCCCCGCCCCCAAAGCCTTCTGAAAATGCCACGCTTGGGTGCCCACCCCAGCGTGGCAACTAATGATATAGCAGACGGGGTGCCCAATCCCCATCGGCTCCACTGTCCTCCCCCCCGAGTAGTGCCACGCTGGGAGCCCACCCCAGCGGCAATCGATCCTAGGCTGACGGGGTGCCTAATCCCCATCGGCTGAACGCCCCAACTGTCCTAGGCAACACTGGGAGCCCCAGCGTGGCAAACGTCCATGTCGTCCTTTTGTTTTTTATTACCTGTAAAGAAAAAAATGGTCCCACGTAGTCTCCTGGCCCCACTCCCACAACCCGCACTCCTCCACTGCGCACTCTGGCTCAAGACACCCCTCACCCCATACTTACTCCGACTTCGTGGACGATCTTCGTGGACCGGGAACACGCCTGCACTTTTCAAAGCCGACCGCAAACTGAGTAAATGCCGGTAAGCTGTATAATGGGTTAGATAGGGGGGTTTCAACTTTGTTGCATATCTCAGGCATTTTTTGGAATTTTTGCACCAAACTTTCAACAAGGGGTTTTTGGGACCCCTTCTCATGAATGATGTCACTGTCATGGCGTTATTCGGGCCCAAAGGGTGATTTCACAGTCACTGCGTGAAATCACCCTTTGGGCCTGAATAATGCCATGACAGTGACATCACTCATGAGAAGGGGTCCCAAAAAACCCATGTTGAAAATTTGCTGCCAAAATTCCAAAAATGACTGTTTTACGAGGGTGTGGTACGCAGTTCCTACCCAGGCTCGTAAGTTCACGAATTTTCAATATTTTCACTCCAGATTTTCAACATTGCCATTTTACCACACCTTCTTATGAGTAGTACAGCTGTCATTTTTCACATCTCACCCAAAATGTGTTTCCGCCCATGTAGCGCACAATGGCGCAGTCGGTATGCGAAATCAATGCACGGGACAAATTAAGAAAATCACAGTGACACTGTTCATGAGCAGAGGTCTTAAAATGGCCATGTTGAAAATTTGGTGAAAAATTCTAAAATTACTGTTTTATATGAGCGCAGCATTGCGCAGTTCCACGCACGCCTAAGGTCATGAATTTTCAATATTTTCACTCCAGATTTTCAAATTGCCATTTTTCCACACCTTCTTATGAGTAGTACAGCTGTCATTTTCACATCTCACCCAAAATGCTTTCCACCATGTAGCGCACAATGGCGCAGTCCGTAGCAAATCAATGTACGGATAAATTAAGAAAACACAGTAACACTGTTCATGAGCAAAGGTCTTAAAATGGCTATGTTGAAAATTTGGTGAAAAAATTCCAAAAAATGACTGTTTTACGAGCGTGCGTTGTACAGTTCCTACGCACGCTCGTAAGTTTGCGAATGTTCAATATTTTCACTCCAGATTTTCAACATTGCCATTTTACCACACCTTCTTATGAGTAGTACAGCTGTCATTTTTCACATCTCACCCAAAACGTGTTTCCGCCCATGTAGCGCACAATGGCACAATCGGTGTACGAAATCAATGTACGGGACAAATTAAGAAAATCACAGTGACACTGTTCATGAGCAGAGGTCTTAAAATGGCTATGTTGAAAATTTGGTGAAAAAATTCCTAAAAATGACTTTTACGAGGGTGCGTTGCACAGTTCCTATGCACGCTCGTAAGTTTGCAAATTTAATATTTTCACTCCAGATTTTCAACATTGCCATTTTATTACACTTCTTTATGAACAGTACAGCTGCAATTTTTCATATGTCGCCCAAAATGTGTTTTCACACATGTAGCACTCAATGGTGCTGTTGGTGTGCGAAAGCAATGTTTAGGACAGATTAAGAAAATCCCAGTTACACTGTTCATGAGCAGAGGTCTTAAAATGGCTATGTTGAAAATTTGGTGACAAAAGTCCATAAAATGACTGTGTTAAGAGTGAGCATTGCGCAGTTTCCATGCACCCTCGTTAGTTCATGACTTTGTAATATTTTCAGTCCAGATTTTCACCAGTGACATTTTTCCACACTTCCTTATGAACAGTACAGCTGTCATTTTTCACAACATGGCTGAAGTGTGTTTTCACACTTTCAGCGCAGAGATGCGTTAATCGTTGTGGGAAATCATTGTTCGGCACAGATAAAGAAAATCACAGTGACACTGTTCATGATCGGAGGCACCAAAATGCCTGAGTTGACAATCTGCTGTAAAAAATCCCCAACCTAATTATATTACGGGTGAGTGTTGCACAGTTTCTATGTCTCGTGACTTCACCATTTTTTTAAATATTTTTACTACAGATTTGCAACATTGCTATTTTTTACACCTCCCCATGAACAGTACAGCTGTCATTTTTATGTTGCTTGCACGCATGTGCAAGAAACATAGTGCCATCATCGGAGATTTCGGAGGTGTGTCACCTCCTACTCCAGTTCAGTCAGTGTGCTGGCAGGCGTGGCCCCTGTATCGCATTTTGGAGCTGTCTATGACACGCTCCAAAATGCAGTGGCATTACAGTTGAAAGGAGGAGCTACGCCTCAGTGAGCACCTATAAGAGGCTGCCTGCGCAGCTCCCCTGCAGGCGTGCGCTCAAGACGCACTTGTATAGCCGACGGGTGCCCAATCCCCATCGGCTGAGCTGCGCCCTCCCTCAGTAGTAGTGCCATGCTGGGAGCCCACCCCAGCGTGGCAACATCCCATGGCCAACGGGTGCCCAATCCGCCGCTGAACGCCTCCCACTGCCTGCTACACGCTGGGAGCCCACCCCAGCGTGACAACAAATTCCATGGCCGACAGGGTGCCCAACTCGCCGGCTGAACGTCCCCCTAACATCCTCGCCACTCTGGGAGCCCACCCCAGCATGGCAAAGGGTCCCACGTTGTTTTTTTTTTTTTTAAATACCTGAAAACGAAAAACGGTCCCGAGGCTGCCTCCCGACCCCCACAACCCGCACCCACCCACTGCGCACTCCAGCCTCCCCACACCCCCCACCCCATACTTACTCTCTGACTCCGCGCAACGATCTTCGTGGACCGGGAACACGCCTGCACTCTTCAAAGCCGACCGCGAACTGAGGAAATGCCGTAAGCTGTATAATGGGCTAGAGGGGTTTCAACTTTGTTGCATATCTCAGGCATTTTTGGAATTTTGCACCAAATTTTCAACATGGGGTTTTGGGACCCTTCTCATGAATGATGTCACTGCATGGCGTTGAGTCTGGCGGGTGATTTTCGCAGTGATCTGAAATCACCCTTCAGGTCTGAATACCGCCATGACAGTGACATCATTCATGAGAAGGGGTCCCAAAACCCCATGTTGAAAATTTGTGCAAAATTCCAAAAAATGACTGTTTTACGAGCGTGTGCTGTGCAGTTCCTACGCAGGCTCGTAAGTTCGTGAAATTTCAATATTTTCACTCCAGATTTTCAACATTGCCATTTTACCACACCTTCTTGTGAGTAGTACAGCTGTCATTTTTCACATCTCACCCAAAATGTGTTTCCACCCATGTAGTGCAGAATGGCACAGTCAGTGTGCGAAATCAATGTACGGGAGAAATTAAGAAAATCACAGTGACACTGTTCATGAGCAGAGGTCTTAAAATGGCTATGTTGAAAATTTGGGGAAAAAATTCTTAAAAATGACTGTTTGACGAGCTGCATGCTGCGAGTTCCCACGCATGCTCGTAAGTTTGCAAATTTTCAATATTTTCACTCCAGATTTTCAACATTGGCATTTTATCACACCTCCTCATGAGCAGTACAGTTGTCATTTTTCACATCCTACCCAAACCATGTTTCCGCCCATGTAGCGCACAATGGCGCAGTCGGTGTGTGAACTCAATGTATGGGACACATTAAGAAAATCACAGTGACACTGATCATGAGCAGAGGTCTTAAAATGCCTGTGTTGAAAATTTGGTGAAAAAATTCCTAAAAATGACTGTTTTACGAGTGTGCGTTGCACTGTTCCTACGCACGCTCGTAAGTTTGCGAATTTTCAATATTTTCACTCCAGATTTTCAACATTGCCATTTTACCACACCTCCTCATGAGCAGTACAGCTGTCATTTTTCACATCCTGCCCAAAACATGTTTCAGCCCATGTAGCGCACAATGGCGCAGTCGGTGTGCGAACTCAGTGTATGGGACACATTAAGAAAATCACAGTGTCACTGTTCATGAGCAGAGATCTTAAAATGGCATTTTTGAAAATTTGGTGAAAGAATTCCTAAAAATGACTGTTTTACGAGTGTGCGTTGCACAGTTCCCACGCACGCTCGTAGGTTTGCGAATTTTCAACATTTCCACTCCAGATTTCCAACATTGCCATTTTACCACACCTCCTTATGAGCAGTACAGCTGTCATTTTTCACATCCTGCCCAAAACGTCTTTCCGCCCATGTAGCGCACAATGGCGTAGTCGGTGTGCAAACTCAATGTATGAGACACATTAACAAAATCACAGTGACACTGTTGATGACCAGAGGTCTTAAAATGGCTATGTTGAAAATTTGGTGAAAAGATTCCTAAAAATAACTGTTTTACGAGCGTGCATTGCGCAGTTCCTACGCACGCTCGTAAGTTCGCAAATTTTCAATATTTGCACTCCAATGACTTCCAAATACCTAAACAGCACATAGAAGCAAGCAACATTCGGCATTGACAAATGCTTGTTTACATCCTGTTCGGAATGTTTTTGCACCTGTGGTGCTAAATGCCGTAGTCGCTGTGCATAAGCAGCTTCCGGCTAACAAACTGATATTCTCCCTGTTCATGAGGTGGGGTCACAAAAAAAACATGTTGAAAATCTGGAGTGAAAATACCAATGAATGCCTGAGGTATTAGGGTTTCCAAGCATAACGCCCAACCCTGTAGAGAATGACAGGCATCAGGGGTGTGACTTGGGATTCTTGCCTGTGATGCTCATACCATTCCACACCCTGCAGTCAGTGAGAGGCATCGAGGTATGCCTTGGACTCTTCGGCCCCAAACTTTGCCCCATTCTCCTATATCGCACCCATCTCACCGTATTTCCTAATGAAATGGGGTGCGCATAAGGGACAAAGACCCCAAGAAACACCATGACACTTGTCAGTCTCTGCGGGGTGGGATGTGATGAAATGGCGTGGCCGTTATGCCCGACTTCCCAAACGCACACCCCAATGCCTGTCACTCTCTGCAGGGTGGTGGTGGGGTTGGCTTCAGTTCAATATTTCACTGCCATTCCTATTACGCAGCTCTGTAACTTCTACACTACAACTGCCAATGCCAGCAAACAAACATTCGGCATTGACAAATGCTTGTTGTTTGGTAATCTGGCGAGTCCTTGAGCTGTCCAGCTCATTTTAGAGGATGGCCAAGACATAAATAAACTTAGAAAATACAATATAAAAACACTGCAATACAATTGCAGTACAAATTCACTACAGACTTTCACACGTGGCTAGTCATTAAAAAAACAAATAATAATACACATTTAAAAAATTGAGTTAAAACCAAACTGTGAACACTGAGGGGTTGGGAGTTGGAAAACTTGGATCTTTGGCCCTGGCAGGTAGACATTCTGGAAACAAGCTAGAAACACAAAGAACTGCAGCACAAAAGTACTAAAGGTAAGGGTTACCAAAACAAGCATTTATCAACGCCGAATGTTCGCTATGTGCACTGGTGTCATAGGGTGTGTGTGTGTGTGTGTGTGTGTGTGTTTGAAAACTGCTTCAGTGAAGGAATCACATTATTAACATTTAAGAATACAAAGTAGAAGTGATGATGTTGAGCAGTGTAACTGCCTTGTTTGGTAATATCTGTGCCCCAGATTTTTAACACACCATTCTTATGACCCCCAACTCATAAACAAGTGCTGAGAAAATGTGCAACTCCTGGCCGAAAGATGATTTCACGCAGCAACTGCAGAATCACCTTTCAGAATGCAAAAACACATTTTGGCCAGTATATGCAAAATGACAGCTGTCGCATTCATGAGCTGCTGTGAAGAAATGGCCATGTTGAAAATTTGAGGTCAAAATATTATAAATTACCAAAGTTACGAGCCTACAACGCAGGCTCATACCATTTTTTTAAATATTTTTACACCAAGGGTGGGATATTCAGAGCAGTTGCACCATGCAGCGATAGGGATGCACCCGCACAAGAGTGGACATCGCCAAAGCGCAACATTCGTGACAACGGATCATGATACAAAACCAATGCACCGCAGCGCAACAGTAATGAATGCATGCACAAGTGCAGGGGGCAGCACCAGGAATAATGTGCACAGTGCGATATTCAACAGCAAGCGACATGCGCAATAGCGGAGCAAGCGGAAATTGCGCGAAGGCAGAAATGAGCGAACAGAAAAGGGAGCAAGTGAGGGGAGGGAGAATTCACTTCAGAGGAGCCATAGTGGGGGAGTGTGGAGGCAGAGCAGCCAGGAGCTACACAAAGAAGCAGGGGGCAGGCGTGGCCAAGAGGTGGAGAGGGGCCCACAAGAGGTGTGTGCGAGTGAGTGTGTGTGTGAGTGAGTGAGTGTGGGAGTGAGTGGGCATGTGAGCGTCAGGGCCTGAGCATGCCACAGAGGAAGGAGAGCAGTGGGGCAGAGACAGGGCCCACAGTGGTGACATGCCAGGGGTGTACCCGGTGCAGGGGCAGAGCCAGCAGCACACAACCAGGGAAGGATCAGGTGGGGGGGAACACCAACTAGGGACATGGCCAGTGCTGCCTTCCAGATGGAGGCAGTAATGAGGGGTGTGAGGAGGGAGGCAGGCAGTAGGGAGGCACAGCCGTGGAAGGTCCCGTCAGCAGTATGTCCAGAACAGGCTGTACCGTACCCGTGTCAGCTTTGCACTGTACAGTGACATCAAGATCGTGGGCCAGTACCATCTGAACCGGGCTATTCTGAGGTGTCTCTGTGAGCTGTGCAGTGCGGAGATGCAGGCACCCACACGACGGAGCCATGCGCTGTCCATGGAGACAGAGATCACAGCTGTCATGTGTCTGCTCACCACGGGCACCTCCCAGAGACCAACAGGGGACACAACAGGCATAACCCAGTCGGCTGCATCACGCCTATTCACACAATTCCTCAGTGCACTGCTGCCACATGCTGCAGAGTACATCCATTTCCCCAGCACACAGGCGGAGCGGAGAGCAAACATGCAGGAGTTCCACAGGGTTGCACAGTTTCCTGGCGTGCTTGGGGCCATAGACTGCACCCATGTTGGCATCCACATGCCACCTGGCCCAGAGAGGGTGGCATACATCAACCGCAAGGGATACCCAAGTGTCAATTGCCAGGTGGTGTGCGATGCCAGGGGCGCATAATCAATGTCTGTGCCATGCACCCTGGGGGAGCTAACGATGCCTTCATCTGGCACCAGTCTGCACTGTGACATAGGTTCGAGAGTGGGAACATCCCCACTGACCATCTGGTAGATGAGTATGCAGTGCACACCAGATGAAGGGTGCAGATGGGGGGGTGGGGCATGGGCAGGGGTGCCATGTGGAACGGCCTAGAAGGCCAGTGGCACAGTGCCACAGACCATCCTGCTAACGATATCTCTCTCCACACAGGTGACAGTGAGTACCCATTGTGGCCCTGGCTGCTCATACCATACTGGTGCCCCACGACCCCAGTGCAGCAACAGTACAATGAGGCACACCGCACAACATGGAATATCATCGAGCGTGTGTTTGGGCTGCTGAAGGCACGGTTCCGTTGCCTGCACATGTCAGGTGGTGCCCTACAATACAGCCCCTCAAAGGCCTGCGGGCTATTCCTGGCCTGCTGTATCCTGCACAGCATGGCCACCGACTGTGGGATAGCCATTGAGGTTGAGGAAGGGGACAGCAGTGGGGACGATGAGGACACCGGGCCAACTGTTGTTGGGCAGCCACCCCCTGGGTGAAGGGATCCCCGGATGGCCCAGCAGCACCAGGACACCATTGCAGAGGAACACTTTGGACCACACAGGTAGGTCAACAGGGACACGTGCAGGCACCAGGGGCAAGGGCACAGCTGACAGCCAGGCGGGGTGGACACCAGGGACAGTCAGCGGCAGGGGTGTGGGAATGGGCAGGGGCCTGCACACAAAGGCAGGGAACAGTAGGGCTGCATGCAGCATGCACACACAGGCACACACAACCCAACCCATGCCCACAGGGCCACATGCACACCCACCCCCACAGGCCCCCCCACACCCACATAGGACCCAACACAACCACACCCAGTGGCTGGCACTATGCATGCCTCAGATGCTGAGCACCATTGCACAGTGGTGGTCAGCGCTACACTGGCATCATCATGCACACACCACAGTGGCCAGCAGCTGGGAGGGTGTGCACAGGGATCATGTGAGTGCAGGACAGGGCACAACACCCAGGTGCACACACAGAACACCACAGTGCACACTGGACTGCAGCAGACAGCGGTCATGGAAGGGGAAGGGTCAGTCATGCAGCACAGTAGCACAGCCACCACGGATGCATGGGCGGCCCCACCGAGACCTGCCAGCCATAACAGGCTGACCAGTGACCTCATGGGGTGGCACCGATGGTCCCCCAGGGGTGACGCTGCATGAATGCAACCGTGTCTGCGCAGGTGTCTGCAGGCCACCAAACATGCCCCCAACAGGCGTGCTTGGTATGCCCACAGCTGAACCCGGCATCGACATGGCAGGGGTCACCCGACGATGAGAACGGGGGGTGGACAATGCACTCTGTGGAGTGTGCGGCGGACGGGCACACAGTCGGTCGGCCAGTGTAGCCATGGCAGTCTCCAACGCAGTGGTCTGCCTGTTGATGGCTGCGGTCACATCCGCCTGCTGTTGGGCCAACTCTGCCAGGAGCAGGGCATGGTACCTGCTGTGCCACACCTCTGCCTGGCGCAGCTCGGCACAGAGTATATCCACTGCATCCACGAGCCACACCTGCTGATCCACAGAGACCTGCAGTAGACGGCTATGGTTGTCCAAGGGGTCATCCGCATGGCCATCATGCTGGCCCTCATGTTGTTCCTGGCCCTGCGACACAGCACCCTGCAATGGTGGGCACCATATGGCGGTGCCATCCTGGGGTACGTTGTCATGCAGTGCACTGCTGCCACCCCCGGCCCCCATCCCCACATCAACACAGTCCAGCTGCTGCTGCTGCCCCTCCGGCTGCCGATCGCTGGGTGCCACCAGCGTGGCTGCAGCGGCACCACCAACCCCACTACCACGGCCGCACGCCAGTGCTGCCCCACTGGATGCCACAGACACGGCCAGGACAGGGGCTGATGTGTAGGCAACCACGCCGGCACTGCCCGCACTGCTGCCTAGGCAGATGCCATTCGTTCGATTCCCCTGTGACCCACCAACATCACTGTCATCATCAGTGCTGGAATTGGCCCTGATCTGTTTCTCAACACACAAGACACCGTGACTGGCGTCATGCTGGAACGCAGCCAGGGCCTCATCCGCACCCGCACCACAGGCATCAGTCCGGACAGCTGTACAGGGCTCCCTCGGACACCTGTGGAGGTGGATGGGCACTCCACCAGTTCCAGAGCCACCCCCTCAGTGGACACACCCACCATCGCTGCCCCATGCAGATGCTCATGAGTTGTAAAGGAACACAGTACCTTTAGTGGTCCCACCTGGCCCAGGAGCCCACCCCCTCCCGCCTCCCACACACTGCCAGCACCAGTCCTACCATGTAGTGATGGGCTGCTGCCCGTCTCGAAGCCTCCGCCGGGAACGCCCTCTATGGCACAATGCCGCATGCTGCCAGCCACCTGCTCCTCCAGTGGCATCAGGTGAGGCACATCCTGCTGGCCCCCATCAGTGGCTGCACACACTGCCCTGATGGCAGCCACCTTGTCCTTGAACTTCCTCCTGTCCATGCCAACCTTTTTCTTGCACTCCTGCATGGAATGCTGGTGGCTACCCTGCTGGTTGACTGCATGTGCCACCTCACCCCATGCAGCAGCATGGGCCTGTGGTGTGCCCCTCTGTCCACTGAGCAGTGGCTCCCTGTTGAGGTAGGCCTCGAACAGAGCATCTGATTCTGCCCTGGTGAAGTTGGGCCTCTGCTTCCGCACCCTCCCCTGCTCCTCATCCTCCTCCTCATGTTCGGTCATGCTTGTGCCTGGG
This sequence comes from Neoceratodus forsteri, assembly GCA_016271365.2. Taxonomy (NCBI): domain Eukaryota; kingdom Metazoa; phylum Chordata; order Ceratodontiformes; family Ceratodontidae; genus Neoceratodus; species Neoceratodus forsteri. The sequence goes on along the minus strand of JADMNL010000023.1, from coordinate 562,535,851 downwards.
GAGATGGACTGGTGTTACCATGGACCATGCAGACCCATACAGCCCTCCCAGACCACTGTCCCCACGTCTCCACAGCATGGCACCTACCTCCAAAGGCTGCAATACCAATCCATGGCCTCTGCATTTCCATGTCGCTTTTATAATGCATCGCGTGCAAATGAGGGCATGCACAACTGTAATGGGATGCAAATGCAGTGTATGCGCTGTGGAATGGCTCATGAGCTGATTTGCATATCCTGGCTGAATATCGTGTGGCTGCGCCTTGCGCAATGGTGTTGAGCATGCTCAGGCTTTGGTGCACCACTGTGATGTGCGCAATCGGCCCCACACCATGCATGCGTGCTGTGCTGACACGTACACTAGCTGCGCAGCATATGCTCCGTGCACGGGAGGCAGTACAATGCACAGCCACTGCTGTGCCTGTGGTGCTCGTGTGCAGTATGTCCATTGGGAACACGTGCCATGGTATGCCGTGGGCACCATGGCACCTCTGCACAGTAAGCCACTGCATATCAGCACACACAGGCACCCTACCACGCACCATACAGGTGCCTCCCAATAGCGCAGTAGTGCTCAATGCATGGACAGACCCTTGACCCTGCAGCTGCCCTTTGCACTCTAGGCGCTGTGTGTCCACATGGCTTCCCCCAATTGCGCGGTCCGGTGCCAGCGTGATTGTGATTGGCAGAGCAGTACCATGCTGCCTCAGCACGTGGGACACGTGCGCTACCGGGTGCCATTTTGAGACCAGTACTGACTGCATGATGCCACGCACCAGAGCTCCTGTGTGGAGTGCGATCGAGCTGGCTAACCTGGTGGCTCTTGTGGAGCCCCATGCAGGTGCCCTGTTTGGGCAGGTGCCCCTCCTGAGACCTCGCACTGAGGTGTGGCAGGAGGTTGCTGAAGGCCTTGAGGAGGCCACTGGGAGCATACGTATGGGGCAGCAGTGTCGCCACCGCTATGGGGACCTCTAGCAGAGCGCCCCGACTGCCTGGGTCAACTGCAGGCACGTGCCCGGCAGGGAGCCATGCCACGGCCATGTAGGAGCTCCTTCACCATCACTAGACATATCCGACTGTCCTCAGGGTGCAGGGTTTGGCAGGCCATGCCACTGGGGGGGGCCAGCACCTGTGTTGTCAGTTGTGGGAGTGCATCATGCCCACCCTGAGCCACCGTGGCACAGACAGGCTGTGCGGGCACACGCTCTGGGGGGGTGGCCTATGGGTCAGCCGTGTACTGATGTGCTCTCTACTTGTTTACTCCCTAGGCCCGTAGGACTGCTGAAGGGCCCAGATGGCCCAGGAGCATCATGGGCAGGACAACGGAGGAGGTGTGGCCATGCAGGCAAGGCACAGTGGTGGTGCCAGGAGTCAGCAGTGCCCTGCTGACCAGGACGCAGGTGAGTACCATGATTCCCTATACACCTGTGCATCGTGGGTTGCAGGGGTGGTGGTGGGGAATGGACCTTCTGCACATGGCCCCTCCAGCCGTGCACATCCTGCGGTGCCCTCTGCACCATCCTGTGGGACTGCACATGTGGGTGGGTGTCGCAGGTGGGCCGTGGGTGCACTCGGCGCCTGGCTGTGCCACTGCCTTCCCACTGTATAGCCATAGCACCAGATGGCCAGGATGGTGCTGTGTGGTGCATGGACGGTGATGGTGTGCAGCGGTTTGCATGGCTGCGGGTGCCGGGGTAGGCAGATCATGTTGGCGCACTCACTGTGGGTGGTCACATGCCATCCCAGGGGCGCAGGCCACTGATGCACGCCATGCACGTTGGGTGGGCTGCATTGGTCAGGCCAATCAGTCATACCATCTCTGCTCCCTTGTCCTAGGTGGACCACGCTGAGCAGCCATGGAGCTGACACTCCAGGAGACCCTGCAGGTCACCTGAGCCAGGCTGGAGATGCTGCAGAGGATGGACAGGGGTGACCGTCGGCGGCACCACAGATGCCACAGGCAGGAGAGAGAAGACCGGGGCCTCTGGTAGGGCCTGCAGTGACTGTTCAGACTCCATCCTTCCCCGGACTGTACCCCACACCCCATGTCCCCCACCTTTACCTTTCCCATTGTCCCCTGCCCTATCCCTTCCCCCCCTGTTGCATCCTTGCACATCCCCTCACCCATTGTACATATCTGTACATAGTTTTTGATGCTGTTGTGTTGTTCAATAATATATACTTTTATACCTACGTCCGTGTCGGTCTCTGATTTGCAGCGGGCGCATGGAGCCTTGCTGCAGTGGTATGCATGTCTACTGTGGGGTGGTGCTGGCCTGGCCGTGGGTGTGTCTGGTGAGGCTCCACCACTGGTGTGGGTGGGGGCCATGGGCTCTGTCTGGAGACTGTGTGGTGTGCCCTGTGCACTGTTTGCCTGTGTGCAGCAGGCTAGGGTTTCATGTGCCATGTCCCAGCCGCCCCTGTTGGTGTGTGCCATGCCTGTGCGGCTGTGACCATTGCAGCTACACCACCACCATGCACGACTGTGGTATGCACAGTTGTGCCAACCCCACCAATGCATGCTTGGCTGCTGGCGTGCCTTCAGGGGCAGTCCATACCTGCCACCTGCCAGGCATGGCGCACTTGCAGCTGCCATCCCGGCTCTGGCCTACTGCACATCTGTCCCTGTTAACACTGTGGGTGGAAATTTTGTCTGCCCCCTCCATGCAATCCATGGTGACTGGGGCGGTGTCTGTGGTCTGGTGGCTGTCACATGGGGTCCTGCTGCATACGGGCGGTGGCCTGGCCCCTGTGCCTGCCATCAGGGTGGCCAGGTGCATGGGTAGCCTGCCACATGGCAGGCTCACCAGCGACATGGTAGTGGCCAGGTCACAGGTACATGGCACCATGGGCTTTGTGATGGCAGCATCTGTTGCACTGCTTCATGTGGCAGTATGCCAGGGTACCCATGGGACACGGATGGGGGAGCATTGTGTGTGCCCTGTGCTGCCTTCTGTGTGGCGCATGCCTCCATGCACCACGGGAGGGTGCTGTGGTGTCTGGTGGGGCTGGTGCAGGGATGGGGTGTGTGCATGGGTGGAGGACCGTGCTCGGGTCCTGTGTTTGGTGTGCCTTCCTGCTGGTGGCAGCGTCCGGGTGGCCCTTCTCAAGTGCTGGGTCCCTTGGGTACTGGTGCTGGGTCACCCACCTTGCTGTGCCTCTGTGGGGGCCATGCTGGGGGCCTTGTGTGGGTTGTGGTGACATCAATGGGTGGTGTCACCACATGTGGTTGGTGGTCACGGTGGGGATGTGGTACATATGCATTGTGCCCCGGGGCCACTGGTTGCCTTGGCACAGTGGTGGGGTATGCCTTCGGTGCCATGCACTGTTTGGTCATGCTTCTGGGCTTGGTGTCTCAGGCTCACTGTACTGGGGGTGGTCGGTATTGGTGTGGTGCCGTGGCATGGGTGGGGCCTGGCCTTCCTCATGTTCCAGTCTCTGTTGGCCGGGGGACGGTGCAGGGGCGCCCTGCTCAGCAGGTGGGGATTGCTGGGTCACATCTGCTGTTGGTTCAGCGCCAGGGGGTGTGGGCTGGTGGTCCGTCCTGTCCCCGTCTGGCAGTGCAGCTCATAGGGGCCTTGCCCTGGGGGGGGCTGGGGGGGCTGTCTGTCCTGGTGCATGCCCCTCGGCGCATGGGGCATCCGTGGCTGCTGCTCAGCTGCTTCCTGTCTTAGTCCCTGTGCATCCCTAGGGGTGCTATTGTGCATCGACCCTGCTCCACTGTGAATGCCTCGTTGTGCTATGGCGCATTAGGCACAAAATTCAGCCACGTTGTGCAGGCGCACCTTGTCCTGCGCATGGTTTGAATATCACCCACGTTGCGCCATGGCGCACTGGCCTTCTGCATGTGCCCTCTATTGCACATCTTTTTGGCGCAGTCTGAAAATCCCACCCCAAATTTTCAACATAGTCTTCTTATGACCCCACCTCATGAACAAAGGAGGAGAACATTTTCAACTGCTGCCTGAAAGATAATTTTGTGCAGTGTCAGCGAAATCACCTTTCAGGATGCAAAAACTTATTTTGGCCAGGATCTAAAAAAATGACAGCTGTCACATTCATGGTGTGCTGTGAAGAAATGGCAATGTTGAAAATTTGGGGTCAAAGTTTTGAAAATTACCAAAGTTACAAGTCTGTATTCATAAATTTCAACCTAGGCTCATAACTTTGTTGTTTGTTAATATTTTTGCCCCAAATTTTCAACATTGCCTTCTTATGACCCCACCTGATGAATAAGTGCAGAAAAAAATTTCAACTCCTGCCTGAAAGGTGATTTTGTGCAGCGACTGTGGAATCACCTTTCAGGATGCAAAAAAAAATGTTGGCCAGGATCTGAAAAATGGCTGCTGTCACATTCATGAGATGCTGTGAAGAAATGGCTATGTTGAAAATTTAGGGTCACTATATTGAAAATTACCAACATTGCGAGCCTGCGTTTGCAAATTTTAATGCAGGCTCATAATCTTGTTGTTTTATTAATTTTTACACCCCATTTTCAATACAGCATTCTTATGGCCCCACCTCATGAACAAAGATGGAGAAAATTTTCATCTCCTGCCCGAAAGGGGATTTCACGCAGTGGCCACGAAATCACCTTTTGGGACAGATTTACATTATGTAACTCAATTGTTCATGAGGTGGGGTCCCCAAAAAGGTATGTTGAAAATTTGAGGTAAAAATATTAAAAAATGGCCAAGTTATGCCACTAAGTTGAAAATCCCGTTGAAATACATTGAAATGCTTACCTGAGTTCACAGGTGGGCTTTCAAGAGTGAAGACGTGCCTGCAGTCCACTGAAGAGTATGGTGACAGACCCCCAGTGGGTAAGTATGGAGTGAGGGGGTGGGTCCTGAGTAGGAGGGTGGGATGGGGGTAGTTAATGGCGCAGCAGACAGCGACAAATGTTTTTTATTTTTTCAGGTTTAAAAAAAAACAATGAGGGACAGTTTTCTTTATTTCAGGGAAGGGTTCATATTAAGAGAGGACACTGGGGGATTGGGCACCCCCAGGAGGGACACTGTTTAAACACTTGAGGACACTGGGAGATTGGGCTCCCCCAGTGTCACTCAGTAATGTTTGGAGGGGCACCACAACAGACGTTGATGGATGAGTTCCTCTTTGTCAGGGGAAAAAATGACAAGGGGCAGTTTCGGGGACAATTATGTTGAGAACACTGGGGGATTGGGCAACCCCAGTGTCACTATGTTATCTTTGGGGCCGGGGGCAACACAGATCAATGGACAGTTTCAAACAGGACGAGGGACAGTTTTCTTTATTTTAGGGAAAGACACTGGGGGATTGAGCACCCCCAGCATCACTACTGTTTGTGTGTGTGGGGGGGTGCTGACAGGGAGGGTCTTGTTGGGGGACAGTTAGGGCTGCTAGCAACAGACATTGACAGACAGTTTTCTTTGTTGCCAGCAAGCAATCCACACATTCCAGACTGACCATGACAGATCAGCCGGGCTTGCTAGGTGGCACGGATCAAAGGGACAACTTCTTTTGAAGTTGGTGACTGTCCCCACCCAGCAGGCTGAAACTCTGTCATAGTCAGCCTAGGTGCTGATTGGTCTGCCACTGTCATGCCCCTGCTACACCACCCTGCATTGGGCGGACAGTGTCACACCCCTCAAAGGGCACTCTCATACCAACGTGTTCGCTTGCACTTGTGCGCACAGAGAACACAAAAAGGGCATTGGTAGTAAAGCCAGGTTACAAAATCACACATACCCTCTAAAGGCTAAAGGCAGTATAGTTTAGTGGTTTAGAGCACTGAGTTGCAAACCTAGAGGATGGGTTTGAATCCCACAGCCACCACTTGCATACTGTCTGACCATGAGCAAGTCACTTAATTTCTCTGTGCTCCCAGGATGTACTTATTAACAAGCCTCAGCTTATTGTGTCTTTCCTTGCCAAAAAATTGTACGATCAAAATGCAAAGCATCACAGGATGTGTATATGCAAATCACCATGAACATTTTGGCTGGTTGGTGCCAAAGGGCCTCTCACGCAATCTTCAAAGGCTGAGAACAGAAGACACAAGCACATGTTTCTTCATACCCAGGACTCTTCAATGTGCCTCATCTGTATCTCTAGCTACCAGAAGTCTGCAGTTTCAGTGGTAGCTCCACCCACTACAGCTCTGGCAGCCAATCACCAGTGCGGCCTGGAGAAGAGCATGTTTTTGAATCTTCGTGGAGCAGTTTAAATTGTGAGCTGCTCCTCTGTACCCGGACAGAATTCTGTGCTTCTGCTTAAAGGGGCCCACTGGAGTCTCAGTCCTTCCTTGAGACTTCCCCCTTCCCCACCGATCATGCTTGCTAACTAGTCTGCACCATGACCCAAACCCATAAGACCAACTAGGGCTGGTTCGCTTCTCCCCTGGGGTGAAATATGGATGGGGCACACTGATGAGTCCTGCGGAAGATGAAACACATCTCTGGGGTTTCTGTTCTCACCCTTTGCAGTTTGTGTGAGAGGCTCTTTGGCATGAGGCAATCCTGTTTGAAGCAGAACCAGACTACATTTTCATTGTGATTTGGATATACATACCATGTTGCTTTGCACTATGGGGGCATGTTGGACTTTGTGTTTTTTCACTAACTACTTTAAGGTCTCCAGCTGCCTCATCTGGTCTTTTGCTCTAATTAGCAGGCCACTCATGTCTAGGAGCTGGAATTTGAATTCAGTTCTCACTTGTGCAGTCCTCTGCTTTAAGCAGTAGGCTGCACTTCCTGAGAGCTGAACACTGAGCCAGCAATTCCTGCTTCTTAGTCTTTGGCTCTATGAAGAAGAATAATTTATATTTGCATAATGCTCGTCATCCTTATTGCATCCCAAGGCACCTTACGAGCAATGAAAGACTGGTACTGAAGTGAATGTAAATGTGTAGTGGCAGTCACTTCACGCAGCAACAGCCACACACAGCCCTGGAGATTGCCTGAAAGAGGTCTTATGTGAGGAAGAGCATGCGCCAAGACACCTGGGAAAATCCACTACTCTTGTGAAAAAATACTTTGGGTTCTTTTACTTCCACCTGGACACCTAACTGAACAGCACCAGGGATGAGCAGAAGGGACCTCGGTCTAAAGTCTCATCCAAAGAACGCCACACCCCAACAGCACAGCATCTCCCTAGTCCTGCATTCAGGTGCCAGCATTTATGGTATGAGATCAAGTCCCAGTGTGGGACTAGAACCCATGACTGTCTTCCACAGATGCAGATATGTTACCAACTGAGCCATAGTGACACCTTACCTAACCCACCCATCTTACCACTAGGCCGGGATGCCTAGGGCTAGTACCTGAAGGGGAAAGGAAAATAATTTGGTTTTCTATAGTGCCTTTCATCTAGACTCTTTATTCTCAAGACATTTTACAATCTAGGAGATGGGGGAGGGCGGGGGATGTTGCTGCCATTAGGTGCATAGAAACATAGACAATGTCGGCGAAAAAAGACCATTGGTTCATCCAGTCTGCCCAATTTTAACTACTCTATTCCATGACTTTATTTCTAGAGGTTTCACCTTCACCCCTTCCCCTTCACTTGCTGCCTTGCTGCTCCCCTCTGAGTGGCTATTAAGCTATTTACTTGGCCCCAGCTGTGCTTGAACTCAGTAATGGTTTTTGTGCCCGCCACTTCTGTCAGTTGGCTGTTCCACAGCTAAACCGCTGTCTCTGTAAAGTAACATTTCCTTGTATCCCTCCTGAAATCCCCCCCACACCTGCTTACATTCATGTCCCCTTGTTTACAGCCTTCTATTCCTGTTAAATAATTCCTCACAGGTTACCTTGTTTATTCTTTTCAAGAGCTTGAAAGTCTCTGTCATGTCCACCCCCCCCCACTCCTTCTGCCCTCCAATGACTACACATTCAGTGCCCTAGGTCAATCCTCATAGGATCTTCCCTGCTGTTCCAGATTCATTTTAGTTACTCTACGCTACACACCGTCTTTAGCCTTTACCTGTCTTTCCTCAGGTGAGGACTCCAGAACTGGGCCCAGTACAACAGATGGGGTCTCACCAGAGATCTATAGAGAGGTAGTATTACCTCTTTCCTCCTGCTATTGAAACCCCCTCTAAATCTATCCGGCTAAAGAAAAGAACGTACTACAGGGATGCTCTCACCAATGCCTGGGGAAATGGGAGAGCATTCTGGAACGAATATTTCTGCTCAGTATTCACAAAAGAGGAGGGGGAAGTGCCTAATCCAAATAACAGAAGCACTCTTGATAGGGGGGTCAATCCCAGTCCTTTCACAGAAGAAAGGGTTCTGCAAGAATTCCTAAAACTGAAGGTGGACAAAGCAATGGGTCCTGATGGAATTCACCCAGAATTCTAAAAGAATTAAGGGAGGAACTAGTGAAACCACTGGCTACTCTTTTAATAAATCATGGGAGGATGGTGTGGTACCTGAGGACTGGAGGAAGGCGGATGTGATTCCCTCACAAAAGTGGGACCAAGACAGAGGCAGGAAACTACAGACCTGTCAGTCTGACCTCTGTGGTAGGGAAAGTGATGGAGTCACTTCTGAAGGAAAGAATAGTTGAGTACCTAGAGGCCAGTGGAGCACAGGACCCAAGGCAGCATGGGTTCACAGTGGGAAGGTCATGTCAAATGAATCTAACAGATTTCTTTGACTGGGTGACCAAAGTAGTAGACCAGGGAGGGGCTGTGGACATGGCCTACCTAGACTTTAGCAAGGCATTTGACACAGACCCAAACAAAAGATTAATAGTCAAATTAAGCAGCCTGGGAGTTGGTCCCAGGGTGGTAGCCTGGGTAAAACATTGGCTGGACAACAGGACACAGAAGGTAATTGTAAATGGAGTCCACTCTGAAGAAAGAGGGGTTACTAGTGGGGTACCGCAGGGTTCAGTATTGGGTCCAGTCCTTTTTTAATGTCTTCATAAGTGACATCGCAGAGGGACTAGAAGGAAAATATGCCTCTTTGCAGATGACACAAAGATCTGCAACAGGGTTGATACACAAGGAGGTGTGGAAAGGATGAGAAGGGACTTGGCAAAGTTAGAGGAATGGTCAGAAGTATGGCAGCTAGGATTCAATGCAAAGAAGTGCAGAATAATGCACCTGGGAAACAAGAACACAGGTGAAGAATACACAGTGGGGGGAGGTAATAACAACAACAAAAGAGGAAAGGGACCTGGGGGGTAATCATATCAGATGACCTTAAGGTTAGCAAGCAATGTGAGAAGGCAGTAGGGAGGGCTGGGGGTATACTGGGATGCATAGGGAGAGGCATCAGCAGCAGAAAACAGGAAGTTGTTATCCCTCTGTACAGACAGTTGGTGAGACCCCATCTGGAGTACTGTGTCCAGTTCTGGAGACCCCATCTCCGCAAGGACATAGACAGGATAGAGGCAGTCCAGAGGAGGGCAACTAAAATGGTGCAGGGTCTGCAAGAGAAGCCGTATGAGGAGAGACTAAGGAGCTGAATATGTACCCTTGAGGAAAGAAGGAGAGGGGACATGATAGAAACTCTAAGTACCTCAGTGGAATCAATCGAAGTCCAAGAGGGTAGCATCTTTCAGAAAAAGAGGCGTACAGAACAAGGGGACACAATTTAAAGATAGAGGGCGGTTCAGGGGCAATGTGAGGAAATATTATTTCACAGAGAGGGTAGTGGATGCATGGAACAGCCTTCCTGAGGAGGTTGTGGGATCTAAAACTGTGGGAGAATTCAAGAATGCATGGGACAGACATAAGGCAATTCTTGTGGGGGGTAGGAAGAAATAGGCTGTTGGTTAACTAGGATCTGCAGCCTATCCTGTAGATAGGGAAATGGGCAGACTAGATGGGCCAAGCGGTCCTTATCTGCCGTCAAAGTCTATGTTTCTATGTAATATTAAAGTTACAGGGAAGCAACCAAAAACCTCCCCAACTATGCTAAATGTTGACAGGACTACCACACTAGACCCCACGGTCATTGCCAATACCATCAATGCTGCTTTCACCAAACTCAATACCATTCTCCCTCTGGACTTTTTTGTAGAATACGACTCCTTCTACCATAAGCCCCACCACCCCATCTAAACACCCACCTTTCTACTTCAAAGAGGTCAAAGTGCACGAAGCCCGCAAATACATTACCAAAGCAATCTTCAAGTCCAGAACTAGTGGTGACTCCTTGGACCTTAAGCTGCTGTCTCTCACCCTTGAAGAGGTACTACACCCATTAACCAGAATTTTTAACCTCTCCCTTAGCCTCAGTCAGTTCCCTGACAAATGGAAATCTGCTACTGTTACTCTGGTCCATAAAAGTGGGGACATGACCAATCACGGGAACTATCGGCCGATCTCCATGTTACCAACCTCTCTTAGACCCTTGAGTGTATAGTCGCGGACCAGCTCACTGACTACCTGGCAACTACAATATTCTGTGCACACAGCAACACGGCTTCAGAAAAAGTCACAGCACCTCATCTGCCCTCCTGGAGTTCACTGGAGCCCTGCACAGCACATTGGGCAAAGGTCACCTAACTGGGGCAGTTTTTATCGATTTGACCAAGGCGTTTGATACTGTCCACCATCGTCTGCTAATAGGTCAGCTACAGAACACTGGGCTCTCTCATGACTACAGCATGGTTGCAAAGTTACTTGGAAAATCATTCGCAAAGAGTAAAAATTGCCGATGTACTCTCTGATACTCAACTAGTCTGCTCTGATGTCCCCAGGGACCCATACTGGGTCCACTTCTTTTCAGCCTTTTCCTGAACTCCCTTCCACAGTCCTGCTCAGAACAAATCATCCTTTATTCAGATGATGCTGTAATTCTCACTTCCCACAAAGACCCCACACCCCTACAACACAATCTACAGCATGGTTTCTGTTAAAAACTGGTTTACTAATCATAAGCTGGTCCTTAATCACAAAAAACACTAAGTCTATGCTTTTTAGCAGCTCCCACAACCAGCACAGGCTGCACCCCCTTGTTATCACCACCAGCCAGGGGAATACCCTCAAACAGGTTCAATCATTCAAATTCCTTGGGATTCTGCTTGACCACAACCTATCCCATGAGGCCCACATTGATAGCGTAGCAAAAGCTGCTAATACGCGGCTAGACTTACTGTTCAGGCACAGGCAACATCTCACCCCAGAAGCCTTGAAGATTGCTGTCCAGACCTCCGTGGTCTCCATCATAGACTACGGCCTAATCATCTATGGCTCAGCCTCTGCAACTACCCTCAGATGCAGTCGGCTTACCACTGGAGCCCACCGCCTCACGCATACCTGTGATCCTTATGCTTAATCTGAATAGCTCCAACTCTCCAACCATATTAAGTATCTTACCCGCACCATGGCGAAAACAATTATCATGGGCCTTGCTCCTCCTGGAGTCCAAGCTCTCCTGCGCCCTAGCATAAATCCATGAAGCACTAGGAGATACGAATTGTAGCTTTTGCAGGTTTCCTGCTGTCGCACTACCCAGAGTCAACGATCTTTCACCCATAGGGCTCCTTCATGGCTAAATGGTCTCAGCACTACCATCTCTTCCATTCCCAAACTTGGCATGTTTAAAACCAGGCTCCGCCTCCATCTCACTGCCTCCAGCTCCTGTGACTGCTTCATCTAATCAGCCTTACTTACCACTACCCTCAGCCATGCCATGCCATTCCCTCATAGCATTTATCTTCTATTTTACCATTGTCTGACACTATCCCCCCCCCCCCACTCCAGCACTTCTCCCTGTGATGTTTGACAATGCCGCCGGCAGCTCCTACTTCCACCGTCCCATCCCATTTTCCCCCCTTTGTCTACGCCTCTCTCCCTGTTGATGCTGTTCTGGGCTTCTACTGTGTCCTGGGCTTCTCTAATGTGTTGCTCACTCAATTACTAGCTGACTAGTGTACTGTTTACCTGCACTGTTGTTATTTCTGTTGTATCCCCTGTATTGTACTACAACTGACGTGGAACCTTTGTAAAAGAGTCTTGGCTCAAAGGTACTTGTAATCCTAGATCTAAATAAATAAAATAAAAATAAATAAAATGTACCCCAATGCAGGGAAGTTAAAATACAACAGGGACAGATTAGGGAGGTTAAGCACAAGGGGATTGTTACTTGCTCAAGGTCACACAGTGAGAAGGCTGTGGTGGGATTCAAACTTGGGCCTCCAGGTCCTCAATTTTGTACTCCTACCATTAGGATGAACTGCCACTTAATTTAAACCCAGGTCTGCTGGCACACACAGCATTGCTTTGCCCGTCAGAATCCACACTGCCTCCAGCAGAACTCTTTTTGTTTCTGGGAGCTTTAAGTGTCTGCCATAAAGTCTGGGGTTTATTTCCCAGTATACTGGGTGTAGTTCTCTATAAATGAGCAGCAAAGATCTGGGGAACTTGCTGCAGGCCCTGCAGCCTTCCTCGCCAACACACAGCTACTTCATTTCTTGTGTTCTGAAAGCAATCCAAGAGAAGTTAGTTTGGTTTTACAAGCATTTGCAATGTTTCCACATTTCATTTTAAAAGTGCTGAGTCAAAGCCGGCGGTGATTTCCAGCTGAGCTGTAGAGGCTGGAGGAGTGTGCCAGAGTGGGGGAAAAATATCTAACATCTTTCCCTCCCAAGTGTTGCTGCCAGCTTTGCTCAGCAAAGGAAATGCAGGCAGGAAGTACTGCGTGAGGTTTGTCAGGTTGTTGATGGTTCTTAGCTAGTGAGATGAAAGCCTGCAGGCAGACACGCAGACACTGATGATGAAAGATAGGATAAACTTGTGCTGGGTGTAAAAGTCACACGTTCAAATCTAGCTTCTGGAGAAGTTGAAAACATGGACATGAACCCTTGCTTTAGTTTGAATAGCTGTGGTATACAGTTTGTGTGCACTGGGGCAGTAGGGGTGTGCAGGTGCATCAATTGTGTATTCAACAAATATTCGTTGACTACAGCAAAAGTGCAAGCTACCTTGAAAACAAACATGGAGCAAACTATCTCCAGGGAGCCCACCAGACTGCTGTCACTTTTTCTCTGCTTTTCCCATCCCCCAGGACTGCAACTTTGGAAAGGGGGACTGAAGTGGAGATCACAGGGTCTGGCTTTTATGGCACCTTCTGTGCCACTTTAATGTTGAGGCTTACTCCCGCTAAGGAAGCTCTAATAAGCCTGTCACCTGGAAAGTGTGGAAAGTATTTTGACCTTGTGATTATCAGTGTAAGTCACCCCTCTTGGAGCTGGCTTATTAATCTGTTTGCTCTCCCTGATAGGCTAGGGTCCTGGCTTGGGGCATCTGTGTGTCCTGCCCCACCCCTGGGAGGGGGGCATTGCTCCGGGTTCAGGTATAAAAGGGGGGAGGAATCCCTGTTGGCGGGGAGCCATTGGGCATTATGTAGGGCATGTGGGTTGAGGACTAATGCCCCTCGACCAGGGAGGTACCGGCCTTTATGAGTGTTGCGGCTACGCATTCTAATTGGTTTCTGTCGGGAAGGGTGGAAGGAGTGCGGCAACTGTGGGGTCCAAGATCTGAGAGCTCAGGGGAGGGAAGGGCAGCAATAAGAGGAAGGTCGGGATGTGGCTGAGTTTGGGAGGCCTGGTGCTTCAACAAGTAAGGTATGGCAGTGGGGCGGCCATGGTGGTGGCAGGGCCACAGCAGGGCTTCCAGGGGGCCAGTATCCAGTGTGGCACGCTGCTTCAGGATGGCTGCAGGGCGTGTTTCAGGGATTCACTTTTATCGGGCCTGCCGTGCCCGTGTCTGGGGCAGGACCTGTATTAGACCCATTAACGGAATGCACATGGAGGTAACTGGGAAGGAGGGAGCCGTGCTAGCCCACTTTAGATGTGAATTGGCATCATTCTCCCTTGCAGGAAACAGGGTGGTGAGCTGGTGGTTATGGGATTATTTTTGCAGGACAACCACGGAAAGTCAAATAGACCATAACTCCATGTAGTCCGGGGTGGGGAAGTAAGGCACTCCCTTGGGAAACTGTATGGCTTGTATTTTGTACCCTGTAAGGTCCTGAGCTTTAAAGGGCTCTGGATACATGTGTGGAGTTTGTGCTTGGTCTAACTGTCACAAGCTATGTGAGCACTGTTTATCGACCAGTGCTCATGCCTCGAGCGTTGCCCTGTGTATGTTCTGGTCTTCCGGCTCCATGGAGCTCAGGAAATTGTTTATTTATTAAGTTTAAAATGAAGATCAGAACTAAATTTATTTTCTTGTTTCTACTCCACGTAGTGCTGAAATTATTGAATTAACCAAGTTATTTTTTCCGTTTTAGATTTTTATTCCCCCCCCTCCGGCTCGGTTTGATGTGGCAGCAGGTGGTGAGAGGCGAGTTGGTGAAGAAGCTGTATACTGCACTGCGCTGACAGTACCAAGTTTGAGGTAAGGCCTTGTTTTTTCTACCTTCTGTCTCTGCTTCCCTGGTAAGTTTTCAATCTGTACCCCCCTCACCCCCATTGCTGACCATCAGGACCCCTAGACATAAAAAGGGGGTAAAGGGGCTGTTACATCAGTCTCTCAAGCTGATTTTTTGAATGTGTGCTAGATAAATGTTGTTTTGGTACATCTTCGTAATAAAAGCTTCAGTGTAAATCACGAAGTGGTTCGCTTTTATTTTTATTTTTCCTATAAGCAGGTACATGAATCTGCTGCTAGAGCCCTGTTTTGATAAATCCTTGGGGAACCAAGCCCCTTACCAGCATGGCCACCACCGTGTTGGTGACCTTTGACCCTGCATCTCTAGTTAATTAGGGGACTGGATCAAAAGGGGAGCTGCAGAGGCCCATGGGATATAGTAGTACTGATATAGTCAGGCCGGCGCCCTTTTGCACAGCAATAGACTTTCATGGGTAAGGCCTGCATGACTACCAGGAATTGATTGACAGCCCTAGGAGCCAACGGGAGTTGGAGATACTCAGACTAAGTGCAGTGCAAGGGCTGTACTTACTTTGGTCGGATATCGTTGAGAGCTTGGAGGGGCAGAACTGCTGTCCATAGAGAGTTCAACCTGCATTACAACAGAATGTGCATCTGTGAGAGATGAACTCTTACCTTTAAATTTAAAAGGGAACAGTCACCGCCAAGTGCCCCACACTCAAGTGCGGCGCTGGTCCCAATGTGCACTTTGTGTGCAAAAACATTTTGGTTTACTTACTTTTTATTGTAGTATAGTAGACCGTATCAGACTAACCTTGCTTAGTTGCAGGCTGACATTTTCTTTTACTACAAATCCCAGAATCCCTTGAAGCTGATGTCAGAGTAGTAGGCAGCAGTTTTTCCATTTCTTATGCACTTCCTCACTTGGCCACTAGGGGACACTAATCCCAGAGGTGCCTCCAATTTGTAGCCACCAGGGGGCGCTACCCTTAGGGCTACTACCCCTGCCTGCCTCCATTGAGACCGGGTGAGGGGCTCAGATCTGTTGACGGGTGCCTCCACCCAGAGGTCAGGGTTAATACTGTCGTGATTGCCTCGGTCACAGCCCTCTGGGTTACTGCAACCCCCCTTTCATCCCACTAGTGGCTCACACGGGGTACCAACAATACTTTTCACCAGTACACTTACCCCCCAGCTAGTATCTCTCAGCTCACTCCGGGAACCCCCTGTAAAGTAAGGTATAGTTATATCATGGTCACTATGCAGCAGTTCACCAGAAATGCACAAACTAGCCAGGGTGTAGTTGCAGAACAAACAATCCGATATATTCAAAGGGGGGAATAACAAGGCTAGGGGAAAATCAAGGTGATTGACTTACTCTATACGTATCTACATAGGGCACTGTGCACAGGCCTGAACCTAATATTTACTGTCCCTGGGTACCCAAGCCCTAATGGCTAGTCCACTGTGGCAGCTGTTTGGGACCCTGACACAGATAACCTTTACAATCCTGAGCAGGTCAGAATGGGAAGAAAGTTCAATTAGGCAGTCAGCAGTATAACAAAACAACTTGAGACCACTGTCTGCAAACTTGGGAGCTACCTGATTCAGTACTCTGACTCAGCAAATACCATTTCCGTCACCACCAGCAGGGCTGAGCCCGAATTTCACCAGCCTCCTCACACATTTATATGGCAAACAACAGAGGGGTACCATACCAGGCAGCTGCTTCTAGGCCCCACACAAACTTGCAGCAGACTCGGGCAGTAAATGGCAGCTTCAACATCACGGGTGGACCGAGCGTGATTCAGCGGATTCTCCAGTCCTCTCAGGTTGAGCCTGGCAGGTAGCTGGGCTGGCACCAGCCTCCTCCAACCACACACTGGCAGATTTAGTCCAAATCACTCGAAGAGCAAAAAACAGCTGCCTCAGGCCTTCACGCGCTTCCCGAGCGAACACTCCACCAGCACAGAAGCACAGAGCTCCTTTCTTCTCCTCAGCCACAATGCATCTGCCCCCAGGAGCATGGGGCACTCCTTCCAGTCTGGGTGCTACCCGATTCGATTGGCTGGTGTTACCTGCCAGTCATTCACTCCTGCTCTGCGAAAAAGCGCCATAGCCCATAATGCCTTTCTCAAATGGCAAGCAGTTCCCCCATTGGTCAGCTGGCTCAAAGGAGTCCCGAGATACTGATTGGTCCAATTCGGCAGTTCGGGACCAAAATGGAGGGGATAATCAGACAGTCCTTGCTGTAACCAAAAAAGCAGGTTAGAACAACTACAATACCATTACCACTCTAAGTAATTATCAGTAAACAGTTACATCTTTTCCAAGGAACTCCCTCTGCACAACTAGCGATGGCAGAATGGAGCACTTACTCAGCAGCCCGGGTGGGACTCGGGCATACAACCACACCCCCCCATTTCAACTAATTATGACTGCAACAGGCAGCCCTTAAAGGGACAGTATATGGAGGCCTTAAAAGCGCTCACTGGCTACCCACTTAAAACGGCTTAAACACCGAACACCAGCCAGACATGGAGCATTTAAATGAGCTCCAAGGAAGCTTTTAGGAACCCCATTTGTAGGGGGGTTACACCCTTCCTTGCCTGAAAAGAACTTGGCGTCCACATCAAGTAGTTACCCTTAAATCACTTTAAGGCAAACAGCTTAATTAACACTATATCACACTTTGTATTACATACACAAATATTATATTCACAGTGTACTAGGGTTTATACAACGTTACACACACATAACCTTTTGATCCTCTTTTTCCCAATCAGGTCAGTAGTTCCTGCTCATGACACTGGGACTGGGGAGACCCCTCCCTTCTAGTTACTGGTGGGTTACCTAAAGCAGGGGCACCACACTCAAAGGGTAATACCAACAAACAAGAGTTATCCTCCAAGGCTAGCTTAGGCAAAGAGCTCGGGGACACATGCACCCCTTTGTGGACCACATTTAAGGGCAGGTCCACTGGCTGACCCAGAGACTCATAACTCAACTTTATTACAGGCTGTACTTCTCGGCTGGAGCGTCTAGGGGTCTCGGGAATCCCTGAAACAGGCCCTGATTCCAATTCAGCCTCGTTGACATTAGTAACAGGCATCTCCACAGGGGAAAAGGGCCCAGTGCTCATAGTACTATTGGGAGCCTGACCCTCTACCCCAGGACCCACCCCACTGGGCTCAGCTGAGGGCTGTTTAGATACTAGTGAGGAACCATCAGGGCATTCAAAATATTCTTCCGGTTCTTGCATATCACTGGCTTGTCCCCCCACCTCACTCTCTCTTCTTCTGAAAAGTCAAATAATTCAGCCAGGCCAGACAGTTCAGCCACGCTCAAGGACCCCACCCCTTGAGCTTTTCTGCTACCCAGCTTATCCTCTGGAGGTATTGGTTCCGGAGACAAAGTATGGGGCTCAAACAGTCCAGAAGGCCCAACCTCATCTCCAGAGTTAACAAGGGGATTGCCCCGAAACAACTGGCTCAGTTTGTAAGAGGGATAGTATTCAATATCATCTTCATTGTCTTCCGACACCGATTGTTGATCATTTCCTTCTGCAGGATTTGTACAAGGCCCTCTTGGTTGGCTTGCTGAAGAATCAACGGGTTTGGTTCTTTCCCTGGCAGCAGATCTAGTCACAGGCCGGGAGGGGGAGGCATTTGGAGGTTCAGCTTCAATCAGGATTTGCCCGATTGGCAGCAGATGATTTCGGTGTATAGTTTTCACATCTTTGGAATTGTTTTCGGGTCGCACTTTATATACAGGCAAATCTGCCAGTTGTCCCACAACAATGTGAGGGAGGTGATGCCATCGGTCAGCAATTTTATGTTTTCCATGCAGCCCCAGATTTCTCAGTAACACTCTATCCCCTTCTCTTAGTTCCAATGTCTTCACTTTCTTGTCATACCTCTCCTTATTGGCCAAGTTTCATTTAGCAGCCATGGTCTGGGCCAACTGATAAGCATGGTTTAACTGGGCCTTCAGCTTCTGTATGTATTGTAGATGATTTTCTGCTTGCACCCCATCAGGGGGAACTCCAAAACACACATCCACGGTCAATCTAGCCTCTCTCCCAAACATCAGTCTGTACGGGGAAAATCCCATGGCATCACTTTTGATGCAGTTATAAGCGTGGACCAGGGTGCTAATCTGCTGGCTCCATCTCGGTTTGTCTTTGGGTTGCAGTGTGCCCAACATCTCCAGCAATGTGCGGTTAAACCTTTCAGGCTGGGGATCTCCCTGAGGATGGTAGGGGGTAGTTCTTGACTTCTGCACCCCCCACAAAGACAGCATCTCTTTAATCAAGCGACTCTCGAAGTCCCTTCCCTGGTCAGAATGGATCCGCTGTGGGGCCCCATAGTGGACGAAAAAGTTTTCAACAAGTATCTTAGCCACCGTGGTTGCTTTATGATCCTTAGTAGGGAAAGCCTGTGCATACCGGGTAAAATGATCAGTGACCACCAATATGTTACTGACACTTTTCAGATCTGGTTCTAGACTCAAGAAATCAATGCAGACCAGTTCCATAGGGGCACTAGTGGTAATGTTGACCATGGGAGCAGCTCTCTGAGGTAGGGCTTTCCTTTGCAAACAATGGCTACAGGTCTTGACATATTGCTCTACATCCGTACTCATTTTTAGCCAGTAAAATTGGGTCCGTACCAGATCAAGTGTTCGGTCTATGCCAAGATGCCCCATCTGATTATGCAAGGAACTTAAGACCAGTTCCTTTAATTCTGAGGGCAGCACCAGCTGTTGTTTGATGACCCGGTCCTCCTTATTCACAGTCGCTCTGTATAGTAGTTGATTAATCAGCCTTAATTTGGGCCCTTCTTTGTATAACAAGGTAGCTCTTAAGTCGGTGGAGCGCAATTTGGACACGTCCCGCCCAGCCTGCAAAGCTTCCACAACCGGTTTTATCATAGAATCTCGGTATTGAGCCCGTTGAAGACTAGTATTGTCAAACTGGGGCAGTGAACTGGTGACTGGTGTCCAGTGCGGAAAAATGGCAGTAGGCAGCAGGTATGCAGTTCTCAGATGGCCCCAAGCAATCCACCATACAGTTCACAGCATCCGGAGACACCTGTTCCTCCTTGTCAAATTTCTGGCAAAGGGCTCTTATGTCAGGCCCTGACAACCTGATCCAATCAGTTTGTGACATTGGCCTCCGAGAGAGGGCATCCGCATCTATATGGTTTAGGCCTGCTCTGTATTCAACAGCATAGTCGTAGGTGGCCAAGGCAGAGAGCCACCTGTGACCAGTGGCATCCAGCTTGGCTGAGGTTTGTACATAGGTCAGGGGATTGTCATCAGTCTTCACCAATATCTTGGCACCATACAAGTAGCCATGAAACTGATCAACAATTGCTCACTTCAGAGCCAGGAACTCTAGCTTATGCATGGGATAGTTTTTTTCTGAAGGAGTCAGACTTCTGCTGGCAAAAGCTACAGGTCTCAGACCATTCGAGTGCTCCTGATATAAGACAGCCCCCAATCTCTGTAGGCTGGCATCAGTATGGAGGAACGTAGGGCTTGGCCGGGTCAGCTTAGGCCAACACGGGGGCATGTGTAAGTTGATATATAATGTCATAGAAAGCGTCCTCACACTCAACAGTCAAACGATCCCCAAACAATTCATTTGGCTGGAAATACCTCTTCTCCGTCTTGGAGTGCACAACCCTCTTATACTTTTTGCGTGTAGGAGGGTACCCCTGAGTGAGGTTGAGGAGGGGGCGAATCATTCGAGAATAGTCTTTGACAAACCGCTTATAATATCCGCAAAACCCCAGAAACCGTTGCAGCTCTTTCAAGTTCCTGGGCTGAGGCCAAGTAGTCAAAGCCTTCACTTTGCTAGGGTCAGTCTCTATGCCCCTCAGTGGACACTATGTGGCCCACATATTTCACAGAAGTCTGGAAGAATTGACACTTCTCTATAGACAGCTTGAGGCCGAACTCCTCCAACTGATCCAAGACCTTGAATAATCGTTGCTCGTGTTCTTCCAACGAACGGCCAAACACTATGACGTTATCTAGATAGACCAGACACTCAAGCAAATTCTTGTCCCCCACAGCCCACTCCATCAGGCGCTGAAAGGTGGCTGGGGCACCTGAATTCCCCTGAGGCATCCGAATGAACTCATAGAAACCTAGGGGGCAAATGAATGCAGTCTTCTCCCGGTCATCTGGGGCCATCGGGATCTGGTAGTACCCACTGCGAAGATCCAACACAGAGAACCACTTACTACCATTCAAACAATCCAAGGCATCCTGTATGCGTGGCATAGTATACTGGTCCGGAATGGTCCGCCGATTCAAAGTGAGATAGTCTATACACATCCGAACCACCCCATTCTTTTTCCTTACTACTACTATGGGGGAGGCATAGGGGCTCCTGGACTCTTGTATTATACCAGCAGCCAACATCTCTTGCAGATGCTGCCTTACATCATCTATATCAGCCGGGGCCAGGTGCCAGGATCTCTCTCGGAAGGGCCTTTCGTCATGCAGCCGAATGTGATGCTCAGCCCCTTGCACACATCCCATGTCCCATTCTTTCAGGGAGAAAACCTGATCCCTCTTAGCAAGCCTCTCACTGATCCTCTGTTTCCATTCAGCTGGCAGTGGGGAGTCACCGAAGTAAAACAAGTCAGGAGTAACTCTGTCATCTGTCCTGGAACCCTTGCTATTTGGCAGCACTGCAGTATCAGCACAGTGCACACTTGCCAAGGTGCACCCTCTTCTTATTCAAATCTCTTTGTCGGACACATTATGCACTTGAACCATCCCCCTCTTGACATAAGCATGAGCCCTAGCTGGCAATATACTGGGCTTGGCCAACAGTCCCTCTGGTAATCTTCCCTCCACAGGTGCATACAACATCAACAACCTATTCTTAACATCTGTTCTGAGTCGTACTTCTCCATGCAGGACACATTGGGCATTCGGGGCAAGTATCACGGGAGCCGGGTCCTTTTTCCACACTACTCCCACCGGACCCTCGGGTTCCTCTGGACTAACCTTCTCCTGAGTTGCAACTGCCTTTTGAACCACAGCGGGTATGCTTAAAGCTCGCCCGGTCTGAAATGCTTGTTTTTCTGAACACAATTGGGCCAATCGTCCAAACATAAGAACATTCGTCCCAATCAACAAGGGCACCCCATCATACAGTCCAGTGGGTGGGCAAACTAAAGCTAAGGTTTCCACTGCTCATCCATTCCAGCCACAGATGCAGAGAATGTTAACCAGACTCGGATATACCCCAAATACGGATATGCCTTGTAGCTCAACCCCCACACATGTAGGCCATTCAAGGGTTGCAGGGGCACCTCAGGTAAGTGTGTCTGATACCAGTCCTGAAACACGATGGTTACCTGAGCGCCACTGTCTAATACAGCTTGGGTGGGAATCCCATTTACTCGCACCGGGGTCTCCATTGAAGGCCCGACCACATCAGACCAGTTGGGGGCCACAGCACTGATAGTCGGCTGAGCATGGGCCCGAGTCACAAAACTTTTCCTGGGGGGTCGAGACTGGGCCCGGCGATGCCAAGTGATTAGTCTGCAGTTGACTTTCCTTAAATTCTCCGGCCTCTGGCACTCAGGTTGAAAATGGCCATCTTCCCCACAATGGTAACAGAACTTGGGGTCCCGGGGGTCACTATTTGGCAGTGGACACCTTATCTGTGGGGAGCCCTGAGAGGGGTGAGGGGGCTCCCTTGGGCCAGGGTTCTGGTTTCTGCATGACTCAGGGGCCCCGGACCTAACAGGGTACATAGTAGATTGCTTCAAGTCCCTCACCAGTTCCCGTAAATTCCTGACCTCGGCCCTCAACTCACTCTCTACGTGGGGGTCGGAGGAAATAACTCGCATTCCCACAGCACCTGGAAAATCTGGGGATCCCTCAGACCCTCCGGACAGGCTGGTCTCCTTGGGGGTGCTAGGCTCAGGGGTCCCACTAGGGTTCACTGCCCCCACACAGGGCTCCCACCCCTCTTCATCGGTCTCCACCTCTCTAATTTCCCTCATCAATTGGCAATATTCAGGCGGGGTAGCTTAAGTTTTAACAGTATTACACTAGAGAATCTAGCAGACTTTAAAACATGTTCCAGCCTGACCTGATTCAAGGCCATGGCAGTGATTCCCCCTTTCCTATAGGCCTTCTGCAAAGCCCGCTCCACCCTAGTGACAAAGGCGGATAGCTTCTCATTTCTCCACTGCTTGGCAGACCTGAACTTCCATAACAAATCTTCCTCAGTCTCTGTACTCCCAAACACCCCTTCTAATGCAGAGAGGTACTCTGCGGCGGTGGCTTCCGGACTGGTGGCCAGCAAAAACCTAATGGCTTCTAAAGCGGGACCCCACAGGCTCTCCATCAGTCTCTTCCTTTTCTCCCCCTCAGAGCATTGCCATTCCTGAACTAAGGGGGTGGCATAGTCCAGCCAAGCTTCCAGATCATCCTCCCCTGGAGGCACTGGTACTGTGCCAGAAAAATGCTTCAGCCTGCGGTAGGAATCAAGCTGAATAGGAGGGACCACTAAGGGCAGTGGAGCTAAAATAGAACTCTTGGGGGGGCCGGGGGAGTTATCTGGGGAGACCTGGGGGGGTAGCGTCACTAGACAAATCCAATGCTTGCAGCAATTCCTGGGTAGTTCTCCCATCCACAGCCAGCAATTTAAACAGCTTATCTTTAAAATTATTAGTCTGGGGAGGCCCTCCAGGAGTGACTGACCCACTCCGAATATGAACTATCCTCCATCCCTGGGAAGCACCCTCTGGGTAAATCACTGAAGGTACCCTCTCGGGGTCAATGGCCACACTGCACAAAAGTAGTATCTGCAGCGTCTGGTTGAGCAGGTCAGCCATGCACCCTTTTACCTCCACTTTGCCCAAACATTTAATACGCTCGGCTGTGGAAATAATGTCCGCTGTTGGGGTTCCCAGGGGCACATCTAACAGTAACACAATTTTCTGGGACTCCTGCTCTTCGGCTTCACCCCACCCCATCAGTCTGTGTACCATTGTCTTAATAGCCCCCAACTTAATTTTTCCCAACATATCCCCTTCCAGTTTTTCCATTTCTTATGCACTTCCTCACTTGGCCACTAGGGGACACTAATCCCAGTGGTGCCTCCAATTTGTAACCCCCGGGGGCGCTACCCTTAGGGCTACTACCCCTGCCTGCCTCCACTGAGACAGGGTGAGGGGCCCAGATCCATTGACGGGTGCCTCCACCCAGAGGTCAGGGTTAATACTGTCATGATTGCCTCGGTCACAGCCCTCTGGGTTACTGCAACCCCCCTTTCATCCCACTAGTGGCTCACACGGGGTACCAACAATACTTTTCACCAGTACACTTACCCCCCAGCTAGTATCTCTCAGCTCACTCCGGGAACCCCCGTAAAGTAAGGTACAGTTATATCACGGTCACTATGCAGCAGTTCACCAGAAATGCACAAACTAGCCAGGTGTAGTTGCAGAACAAACAATCTGATTTATTCAAAGGGGGGAATAACAAGGCTAGGGGAAAATCAAGGTGATTGGCTTACTCTATACGTATCTACATAGGGCACTGTGCACAGGCCTGAACCTAATATTTACTGTCCCTGGGTACCCAAGCCCTAATGGCTAGTCCACCGTGGCAGCTGGTTGGGGCCCCGACACAGATAGCCTTTACAATCCTGAGCAGGTCAGAATGGGAAGAAAGTTCAATTAGGCAGTCAGCAGTGTAACAAAACAACTTGAGACCACTGTCTGCAAACTTGGCAGGAAGCTACCCTGATTCAGTACTCACGGCTCCAGCAAATACCATTTCCGTCACCACCAGCAGGGCTGAGCCTGAATTTCACCAGCCTCCTCACACATTTATATGGCAAACAACAGAGGGGTACCATACCAGGCAGCTGCTTCTAGGCCCCACACAAACTTGCAGCAGACTCGGGCAGTAAACAGCAGCTTCAACATCACGGGTGGACCGAGCGCGATTCAGCAGATTCTCCTGTCCTCTCAGGTTGAGCCTGGTAGGTAGCTGGGCTGGCACCAGCCTCCTCCGACCACATCTGCAGTAGTTTAGTCGAATCACTCGAAAATAAAAACAGCAGCCTCAGGCCTTCACTCGCTTCCCGCGTGAACACTCCACCAGCGCAGAAGCACAGAGCTCCTTTCTTCTCCTCAGTCACAATGCATCTGCCCCCAGGAGCACGGGGCACTCCTTCCAGTTCGGGCGCTACCCGATTTGATTGGCTGGCATCACCTGCCAGTCATTCACTCCTGTTCTCAGTGGTGAGAAAAAGCGCCATAGCCCATAATGCCTTTCTCAAACGGCAAGCAGTTCCCCCATTGGTCAGCCGGCTCAAAGGAGTCCCGAGATACTGATTGGTCTAATTCAGCAGTTTGGGACCAAAATGGAGGGGATAATCAGACAGTCCTTGCTGCAACCAAAAAGCAGGTTAGAACAACTACAATATCATTACCACTCTAAGCAATTATCAGTAAACAGTTACATCTTTTCCAAGGAAGTCCCTCTGCACAACTAGCGATGGCAGAATGGAGCGCTTACTCAGCAGCCCGGGTGGGACTTGGGCATACAACCACACAGCCCCCCCATTTCAACTAATTATGACTGCAACAGGCAGCCCTTAAAGGAACAGTATACAAAGGCCTTAAAAGCACTTACTGGCTACCCACTTAAAACGGCTTAAACACCGAACACCAGCCAAACATGGAGCATTTAAACGAGCTCCGGGGAAGCTTTTAGGAACCCCATTTGTAGGGGGGTTACGGTTGGATATTCAATAGCTTGCAGTGCATGTTAAAGTTTATATAAGCTCTGATCTTTTGTTTGCTGCTCTGGCTGTTCTCCTTGACTAAGTACAGTCACAGAGGGCTGTACTTAGCCCCTCGAGAAAAGCAGTCCTGGAAAACATCTGACCAGAGATTATAAAAGCTCTAACATGCCGGCCCGGTGGCACTGAGGGTTGAGGCACTGGACACCACACCTTGTACCACGCCAGCGACCTGGGTTTGGGAACGGACTTGGGACGCTGGGGGCTGGCAGGGGAAGGAAAGGATTGAGCATCCATAGGGACTGCTCTCCTCTCCTGGGGCGGGTAATGGGTTGGCATCACTCTATAGCGGCCTCTGGTGGAGACCAGGAGCACTGCAGAAGGTGATGCAAAGGGGAACAGTGTAGAAAAGCGTAAAAATCCACCTCACGACTGACCAGATGACGGCTACTGGTCCTCCGTTACTGCCAATGCCCAAAAAGAGTCCCTCCACTTCAGCAGCACCCTGGGGCCAAGTATGTGCTGATTGCCCCCCTGGTGCCTTGCCCCTCGGAGGAGGGGCACCCGCCCGGCGAAGGATTACATCCGGGTTACCCCAGGGGCGGCTGCGATGTGAAGATGGAGGGCTCAGGACAGGACAGGCAGAGTGGGTGAAGGACCTAAATAGCCTGAAGGAGTGGTGAGTCATGGGGCATGAGGGGTGAAAATAAATAACACAAAAAAAAAAAGCTCTAACATACACTGCAGGCTATAGAATCTCCCACTGCAGCAGCACCAGTCTGATAGCAGCTGCAAGGGATTCTGGGATTTGTAGTAACATAAGCTGTCAGCCTAGAACTAAGCAAGGTTAGTCTAATACAATCTACTATACTACAGTAAACAGTAAGTAAACTGCTTGTGCACACAAAGCGCAAATTGGGACCAGCCTCACACTTGAGTGTGGGGTCCTTGATAATGCCTGTTCCCCTTTAACTTTGTGTGCAAAAAAAGCAGTATTGGTTTACCGACAGCACTGTTTAACACTGGAGTACAGAGGACTGTATTGCAGTACACTGTACTCCTGTAGTTGGCTTGGTTCTAGACTGACACTACTGTACAATATCTGTTGCTACAAAGCCCAGAATCCCTGCCAGCTGACATCAGAGCATTAGCCCGCAGTGGGAGAGTCAGTGGCCTGCAGTGCATATTAGAGCTTTTACAAGATCAGAGCATAGAGTAAACGATATGAGCCCCTGCCATGCACTGCAGGCTACTGACTCTCCCACTGCTGCCTAGTGCCATGATGTCAGCTGGGGGATTATCGGACTGGCAGTAACAGACAGTGTCAGCCTAGAACTATGTAAAAATGATCTGATAGAACCTGCCACACTAGTGTACAGTACATTACTGTACTCAAACCAAAATGTTTTTCCACGCAAAGTGCACATTGGGACCAGCCTCTGACTTGAGTGTAGGGCCCTTTGCGCTGACTGTTCCCCTTTAATGTGAGCTCCTATAAGGTTTTAGGGAAAATCCTGGTACCAGGAGGAAGAGGGTATCAGCCTGTGGTACAGGATAGGCCATCAATTCTGTACTGAGAATTGTGGTGTGCGGCAGGCAGGAACGGTGTGCAAAGGCTGTGCCAGGCTGGGCTTTACCAAATGCAGCCAGGATGAACTGTTACTAGGCCATGCCTGCTAAGAGCCTTGTTAGCAATAACACAAGAAACTTCTGTTTAGGCCAAGCTTGGAAGGCTGAGTTAATGCTGCACTGTAGCAAATGGTTTTGGCTGAGCCCACATACAGCACTAGAAGGATGACTATATTTGGCTTGGATTAATTGCACTTACCCTCTTTTCCTATCCAGGGTGTGCCCTGAACAGAGCTGTGTCCTTTGTTGAAACCCATCATTATTTCATCCAAAGTGGCTGGCACTATAGCCTAGATCTTAGAGTAATAGCTGCAAATTAGCTTGGTACATCCAGCAGACCTGGGTCTGAGTCCTACAACCTCCACTTGCATACTGCGTGACTCTGAGCAAGTCACTTAACCTCCCCAGTGCTTCTGGGCCATACCAGAAAACAGGCACTTGTGTTTAGTGAGCCTTGCCCGGTTACCAAAGAATAAACAAGCATTTGTCAATGCCGAATGTTCGCTTGCAGGTATTTGCAGTGGTGTTTGGCATGTATGGTGCTTTACCCTAATGCCCTCTGCGATTGCTGTTATTTGCACAATAAATTTTCGGCATGACCTTTTTGTTACCCCCATTGTGCGCTACATAGGCAGAAACACGTTTTGGGTAGGATGTGAAAAATGACAGCTGTACTGCTCATAAGGAAGTGTGGTAAAATGGTAATGTTGAAAATCTGGAGTGGAAATATTGAAAATTCTCAAACCTACGAGCGTGCGTGGGAACTGTGCAACGCACACTCGTAAAACAGTCATTGTTAGGAATTGTTTCACTGAATTTTCAACATTGGCATTTTAAAACCTTTGCTAATGAACAGTGTCACTGTGATTGTCTTACTGTGTCCCATACATTGATTTTGCACTCCGACTGCGCCATTGTGCAGTACATGGTTGGAAACACATTTTGGTCAAGATGTGAAAAATGACAGCTGTACTGCTCATAAGGAAGTGTGGTAAAATGGTAATGTTGAAAATCTGGAGTGGAAATATTGAAAATTCACAAACTTAGGAGCGTGCGTAGGAAGTGCACAATGCACGCATGTAAAACAGTTATTTGTAGGAATTTGTTCACCAAATTTTCAACATAGCCATTTTAAGATCTCTGCTCATGAACAGTGACACTGTGATTTTCTTAATGTGTCCCATACACTGAGTTCACACAGCAACTGTGCCATTGTGCACTACATGGGCGGAAATACATTTTGAGCAAGATGTGAAAGATGACAGCTGCACTGTTCATAAGGAGGTGTGGTAAAATGGCAATGTTGAAAATGTGGAGTGAAAATATTGAAAATTCGCAAACTTACGTGCGTGCATAGGAACTGCACAATGAACACTCAGTAAAACAGTCATTTTTAGGAATTTTGTCACAAAATTTTCAACACAGCCATTTTAAGACTTCTGCTCATGATCAGTGTCACTGTGATTTTCTTAATGTGTCCCATACATTGATTTCGCACACTGACTGCGCCATTATGCGCTACCTAGTGGATACACGTTTTGGGCAGGATGTGAAAAATGACAGCTGTACTGCTCATGAGAAGGTGTGGTAAAATGCCAATGTTAAAAATCTGGAATGGAAATATTGAAAATTCGTAAACCTACGAGCATGCGTGGGAACTGTGCAATGCATGCTTGTAAAACACTCATTTTTAGGAATTTTTTCACCAAATGTTCAACATTGCCATTTTAAAACCTCTGCTAATGAACAGTGACACTGTGAATTTCTTACTGTGTCCCATACATTGATTTCGCACACCGACAGCGCCATTGTGCACTACATGGGCGGAAACACATTTTGGGCAGGATGTGAAAAATGACAGCTACACTGCTCATAAAGAGGTGTGGTAAAATGGTAATGTTGAAAATGTGGAGTGAAAATATTGAAAATTCGCAAACTTACGAGCGTGCATAGGAGCTGCGCAATGAACACTCGTAAAACAGTCATTTTTAGGAATTTTTTCACCAAATTTTCAACATAGCCATTTTAAGACCTCTGCTCATGAACAGTGTCACTGTGATTTTCTTAATGTGTCCCATACATTGATATCGCATACCGACTGCACCACTGTGCGCTACATGGGCGGAATCATGTTTTGGGTGAGATGTGAAAATTGACAGCTGTACTGCTCATGAGGAGGTGTGGTAAAATAGCAATGTGGAAAATCTGGAGTGCAAATATTGAAAATTTGCAAACGTACGAGCATGCGTAGGAACTGTGCAACGCACGCTCGTAAAACAGTCATTTTAGGAATTTTTACCAAATTTTCAACATAGCCATTTTAAGACCTCTGCTCATGAACAGTGTTACTGTGATTTTCTTAATTTGTCCCATACATTGATTTAGCATACTGACTGCACCATTGTGCTACATGGGCGGAAACATGTTTGGGTGAGATGAAAATGACAGCTTACTACTCATAAGAAGATGTGGTAAAATGGCATTGTTGAAAATCTGGAGTGAAAATATTGAAAATTAGTAAACTTACGGCGTGCGCATAGGAAGTACAACCACTCGTAAAACAGTCATTTTAAGGAATTTTTCACCAAATTTTCAGCACAGCCATTTTAAGACCTCTGCTCATGATCAGTGTCACTGTGATTTTCTTAATGTGTCCCATACATTGAGTTCGCACACCGACTGTGCCATTTTGTGCTACATGGGCGGAAACACGTTTTGGGCAGGATGTGAAAAATGACAGCTATACTGCTCATAAGGAGGCGTGGTAAAATGGCAGTGTGGAAAATCTGGAGTGCAAATATTGAAAATTCGCAAATGTACGAGCGTGCGTAGGAACTGCGCAACGCATGCTCATAAAACAGTCATTTCTAGGGATTTTTTCACCAAATTTTCAACATAGCCATTTTAAGACATCTGCTAATGAACAGTGTCACTGTGATTTTCTTAATGCATCCCGTACATTGATTTCGCACACTGACTGCGCCATTGTGTGCTGCATGGGCAGAAACACGTTTTGGGCAGGATGTGAAAAATGACAGCTGTACTACTCATAAGGAGGTGTAGTAAAATGGCAATGTTGAAATTCTGGAGTGAAAATATTGAAAATTTGCGAACTTACGAGCTTGTGTAGAAACTGCGCAATGCACGCATGTAAAACAGTCATTTTTTGGAATTTTTGCACCAAATTTTCAACATGGGTTTTTTGGGACCCCTTCTCATGAAAAATGTCACTGTCATGGTGTTATTCAGGCTTGAAGGGTGATTTCACGCAGTGACTGTGCAGCGACTGTAAAATCACCCTTCGTGCCCAAATAACACCATGACAGTGAAATCATTCATGAGAAGGGTTCCCAAATACCCCATGTTGAAAATTTGGTGCATAAATTCCAAAAACTGCCTGAGATATGCAACAAAGTTGAAACCCCCCTATCTAGCCCATTATACAGCTTACCAGCATTTCCTCAATTCGCGGTCGGCTTTGAAGAGTGCAGACGTGTTCCCGGTCCACCGAAGATTGTCATGCCAGAGTCTGGAGGTAAGTATGAGGTGGTGGGTGCAGGGAGGCTGGGTGCGCAGTGGGTGGGTGCGGGTTGTGGGAGTTGGGAGTGGGAGACTACGTGGGACTGTTTTTTCTTTACAGGTGTAAAAAACAAAGAAATGGACTATGTGGGATGCTTGCCATGCTGGGGTGGGCTCCCAGCATGGCAGAAGATGGCTGGGGGGGCCGAAGGGGGATTGGGCACCCCCGTCTGCAAAAACGGGACATTTGCCACGCTGGGGTGGGCTGCTAGCATGGTAGCAGGATGGCTTTGGGGGGGCCATATGCTCGACAGGGGATTGGGCACCCCCATCAGCAAACAACATTTGCCATGCTGGGGTGGGCTCCCTGCGTGGCACCGAAGCTTTGGGGGGGGCGGCGTGACACGGGGGGCGTGCGTGTGATCTGAGGGGGGCGGCATGACATGGTGCTGGGCATGGCACCGGTGGTTTTCTTTGAAGCGAAGACCACCGGTGTCATACTCAGCTCCTCGCACCCATTGGTGCAGGACCGCCACGCCTGCTCAAGGGAGCACTGGATTGAATGGGAGAGGCACACCTCCAAAGTGTGCTACTCTCCCAAAACGTCCCTTGCGCATGCGCACGCGAACGTAAAAAAGAAAAGTGTTACAATGTAGGCTAATTTGTGGAAAATTGCAGCATATCCTTGGGGTCCGTGGGGCAGGGGAACCAATGTGGGGAGGTGGGCTGGTACAGCATCCCAGAAGGTTTTACGGACCAGTCATCAGGCCCACTTATTTCCTTCTCTGGGTGGAGGCACCATGCTGTTTCCCCTTTCTGGATATAACTAGTGAGAGAGAAAAGAACCCAGGAGCCTCTGCAAGCATCTACAGCAGCCCACTGGTGGTAAAAGGCAATGGCGCCCAGTCCCCTAAGGTAATTGGGAGGATGCTCACCCTTCGGTGGCCTTGCATCTTAGTGTCAGTGCTTGAACCGAGTCTCAGTTACCAGTACATCATCCCTTTAATTCATGTGGCAGAGCAGAACTTGATCCTACCCCTCAAAGATTTCAAAGGTTAAAAAAATCAGCTGCAAGGAAAATGACCTTCAAGGAAGTGGAAAGGTAGGGCAAAGGAAATGGGTTGAACCCCAAGAAAGTATTTTCGGTATGACATGACCCTGGCAACATGGGCAAAGGGGCAGCACAGGGACTGTTTGATGAAAAACTCCCAGAGGTTGGTTATCTGCCAGTACTGGTCATGAGGATGACATAGCCTGTACGGTTCCTGTGGCGCCCTTCTCTACAGAGGAGATGGGTATCCTCATTGAGCAGGTCATGCAGCTGATCGTTCAGGTGACAATATGTCAGGTTATGTGGCGTGTGAGAAGATGTGCAGCAGGACTGCTGTGCAAGTAAGCTATGGAGGACAGACTGACTGTCCCATAGCCATACACATCAGACGGACAGATGGAATGACATACAGCTCTGAGAGCACCACGTGATCGAGTCCCTTGGGGAGGGGGTGATCACAGTCTTTAGACTTAGAGACAGAAGCCCAAATGTGAATTATGGGGCAGGGATGAAGAGACGAGAAAGAGAGAGGCAGAAATAGCGGTTAATATTGGCCCCCATGCTGATCTAGGAAATGAAGACAAAGGTGCCATGAAAATCTCCTTTGGGGATGAATACTACTCAGATGAAGAAGCTGTAGTCTCAATCCCTGCTACAAATAATGCCATCAGCTGGGAATAAGCTTGTACTTTGGCTGCTAGTTCAATTGTACTCTTTATATTAAAACAGATAACTTCACTATTTGAAATCAAAGTAAAACTGCATAATTTAAGAGCAATAGTAGCTGAATATTTTATTTTATTTAGTTTTGTTGACCGGGTAAGTGCACTAGACAAATCCTGCCTATTTTCAGGCATGACCCGGGGGAGGGGGATACAGATGAGTGCCAACTGACCTTGAACCAGATTAAGCTGTTGGTGGTATTTTTAGTGAATGAGGGAAATTTGGCCAGGACACCGGGGAAATTCACCTACTGTGAGGTCACTAGGTAGAGCTGCTGGCCATCGTTATGGCCACTCCGCAGAATCCGGTGGAGGGTGAGGACGTACGTGAGCCAGGGGAGCGAGCCTCCTCCTCGGGGCTCGATATTGGAGAGGCTTTCCTTCCTTTAAATCAAACGGGAAAACTAGTTTCTACTCAAGACAGCTCTGCAGTTACAATGGATTGTTTGGTTAAAAGCATTGCTCCGGAATCTCAGATAAGTTTTAATTTCTTACCACATGGATCCTCGGAGACCCTGTTATCTCCTGCTATTTTCCATGATGAAGCTGGTGATAGTTTCTCCTCGAGTGAACCTCCGTTGCATTTGACTGACAGGCCTGTCATAGTTGATGATGCAGTTGCATCAAACAGCGGTACCGCTCAGGTGTTTGGAAACCTTTCATGTCAGCAGTCCTTACAGAACAAGGGTGTTACTGGAGAATGTTTGGCTGGCAGCAAAGTCGCTGGTTGTAGCGAGTGCCAAGAGTTGAGTCCCAGTCGAGAATTCACCGTTACTGAAACCACTACAAAAACCTTACAAGGTCAGTCTTTGCATACTAATGCTTCATTTATTCAAACTATTCCCGGTTCTAGTGCGTTGCCTAACAACAAGCAAACAAAGCTTTTTACGATTGGTTCCAGTTACTCGATGATGGAAGAGCCTAAAATGCAAAGCACAGTATGTAGTATCATTCAGGAGGAGCTGGTATATCAGGCTGATGCCTCTAGCCAAGCTCACGCTACATCTTTTTCATTTTCAACTAGAAACAAGGTTTCCCCGGACATGATAAAAAAATAAAAGAGCTGCCTTAACAGCAGCTAATTGGAATTTGCCCTTTAAACAAATGCAGCATGCTGAAGTTAAAACTAAACTATCTCAGAAGGTCTCTACTTCTCGACTTATTCAGCAAGCATTTTCTCTTCCTACTAAAGATATAAATGACAATAAAGACTGGGCTCTGGAGAAAGCTCTATTAGAATCAGGCTGGAAATTAGATCCCTCAGGAACATGGATCCCTGACCCTGACTGGCCATCAGTTTCTCCCCTGTCTTCACTCCCTTCAGAATGGTCTCCTGCGCTTAAAGAATTCTCTGAGTCTCAGCCACTACAACCTGGAACTGACACTTTGACAGGATCTTTTCCTTCTATATCCGAGAAAGTAGAATCTGATAATGTAGTGGATGAGATAGTCCCTAAAGAGTCTTCTGTGGACCCCCCACTGGACCTCTTTTATCAGATCTTTTCACAATCCCGTGAAGACTCAGCCCCTCGAGAAGGAGCGTGGTTACATACGCTATAAGGGGACTGGCAGAGCAGCCTGACCGTGTATATATGGGAAATTCCTTTTAAAAGAATCTCTGCAGTTTTCACCTAAAGATGTGTTTGCCTTCATTAATATTTCAGGGGAGGACAATTATGACGTCAGCTTTAGATCTGTATTTCTGTTGGATTTATTTTGGCAACGATATAACCAGTTGAAATTTTTCCCATTATGGTCTCCCTTTGTTGTTACTCCCCTCACTCAATCATTAATTAAGTATGTGACTGTAATGTTCAGAAATGAAGGGGTCCATGTTGACGACATTTCTTTTTGGCTTTCTCAGAAATGCGAAGTTTTAAGTAGCCCAGAGGCAGTATTAGATTCTGAATTATTTTGGAATGGTAGTTGGAGGTATAAGGTGAAACTACAGCAGACTAACAATGAAGTTAAACATATTCCTAATTCCTTTTCTTTAGGGAGAGACAGGGGTGTGTGTTTCTATGCTGGGCAGCCTCAGGCTTGCTATAAATGTGGGAACAGGACACATCTTTCTAGCTCTTGTGACACTACTTGATGTGAGATATGTGGGGAACTTGGACATGGTAATTTTCAGTGTGCTAATCTTGTGAAATGTGATTTATGCGAGGAATCAGGACATGGGTACAGGGACTGTCCTTGGGCTGCTTCTAACAAAACCTTGGTAGGTAGTCCTGAGTTATTAATACAAAAAGCCCAGGATGAAGCCTGTTCTAAAAATCAGAAGAAAGGTTCTTACACTACGCCTGCAAAGGTGGCAGGGGTTGAGGAAGACAGAGAGGTCTTAGGTTCTGACCCTTCTGTGAGTTCTAAAATAGGTCCTGGGCCTCCAGACCCTTTTAACATCCAAGAATTTCCACCGGTTTGTTACCATGATCCAGTAAAATCCAAACCTCTTAGCTCTATCTCTGATGAGAAAAGAGTCACCAGAAGTTCTAAACCTTCACCCCTGGTCTCCCTTCCCCAAAACCTTCTTCCCCCCAACTTCATTAGGCATTCCTAATTTTGAAATGGAAAATTTCTTATGCTATTTTGGACACTGTAACAGGGGATTCTGACATGGATACTGGTACTCCCGCCCACTCTCAATCCTTTGGGAGTAAACCATTTTCTACAGATTATAAAGGAAAAAAAAAAGAGAAAAAGGAAAAAAAAACTAAATGTCTATGACTTCCTTTGATATTGGATCCCTAAACTGTAGCAGTCTTTTGAATAATTGCAACAGAACTGCTCTTTTTCATTCTCTTCACCAGTTGGGTCTTGATATTTGTTTTTTTACAGGAAACATGGGTTTACACTTCCGATCAATGCCATTTTTTAAGCTCTGAATGGATCTGGGGACCATTCTATTGGTCCTTTGGCTTGGACAGAGCTGATGGTATTGGGATTCTTTTAGACTCCTTTAATTTTACTCTCAAAAAATTAGTTGACCTTATACCTGGGAGGCTACTTATAATTGACGGAGTATGGAAACAGGCTGATTTTCACTTTATAGTAGTTTATGGGCCACAGACAAAAGCAGGAAGGGTGGCTATGTGTAATGCCCTCTCTCCCTTTTTGGCTACCTCTAGTTATATTATTTTGGGGGGGGCTTTAACTGTGAAATTTCTGAGTTCAGTAGGGGTAAGGCAGGGAAGAAAAAGTATTGTGATACTGTAGCTTTAGAGAGAATCATTAACCTGGCAGGATTGAGGAATGGGAGGAGTTAGCAGGACAAGGGGTTAAATTATACCTTTAGAAAAGGCCCTTTGACATCCACTACTGATAACCTTTTTTTTCTTCAAAAAAACTTTCCCTTCCTGTCCATAAAACTCTTATTACGGAATTTTCTGATCATTTATTCATCACTCTTTCCTTTAGTGATCCCCCCCCCATAAAACTATAAATAAACCAAGATGGAAACTTAATAATTCAGTTTTGCAGGACCCAGGGGTTATAAAAGGTATATCCTCTGTATCGTATGTAATAGTTGTATAATATGTATAGTTGTATAATGTATATTGTATAATAGTTGGACCAGCATAACATTCTGTGGTGATTTGCATATGTAGCCCATGATGCTTTGCATTGTGGGGGCATGTGTGATTTTGTATTTTCTCTATATTGTATGCCCGAGTATCTGTTTTGGACTTATATGAGGACTTATGGGAATGGTGGGTAGATACAAAAAATGATATCAGGAAATTCTTCCAAAAATATGGGAAACAAAGAGTTAATGCCAAATTTTTATGGTACTTAACCCTAAGGAAGGAACTTCAGGGGTTGTTTTCTGAAGCTAATACTTCTAGAGGTGATCTTTCTACCCAAATATCCCTTATTACGTCTGCTATGAGAGATTGCCAGTATGATAGAGCGCAGACATTACGCTCAGAACTCTCCTTTGGAACTCAAAAGAAACCATTTGGGGATCCTTCTGAGGCCTTTAGAGAAAAAATTAGTTCTTTAAGATTAGAGGTTTTACAAAATAAGGAAGGGAAATTTAAAACCTCCCAGGGAGATTTATTTTCTATTATTCAGGATAACATAAAGGAACAGGAGAGGCCTGAGATCCCAAGTAGTGTTATTCATCAGTTTTTTCAGGATTTTACTATCACTCCTCCATCTGGTCAGGAATTATATAAATTAGCTGATTGTATATCCCAGCAAGAAATTCTGAAAGTTTTGACTTCCTTAAAGGGTAGGGTTTCTCCAGGGTTAGATGGGCTGTCCTATGAATTCTTTAAACATTTTGGTGATATTTTGGCTTCTTGTGTTGAAAAGGTTTTTTTCTTTCTACACGGTGTCCACTGTTTACCTGTGCAGTTTATGGCAGGATTATTGATATTTATTTTTAAGGGTGGGGATAGAACACATTTATGTAACTGGAGACCTATAACTATTTTGTATTCAGATTTCAAGATATTATCCCAAATATTGAATAATTGATTGAGATCGGTGTCTGCTAAATTGTTATATCCTCTTCAGTTTTGTGGTATTCCTAATAGGAAAATTTTGTCTGCACTTATTATTATTAGAGAAATAATTGAATTCTCAAATAGGTCCCCCAATTGGCATTGTATCCTGTCTTTAGACCAAAATAAGGCCTTTGATAGGGTATCTCGCTCATATTTATTTACAGTATTAGAAAAATATGGTTTACCTTATGATTTTATTTATTGGATTGTTACTATATAAAAACGTTTTAGTATATCCTGTTATTAAGGGTCAGTATTCCTCCCCAGTTTCAGTTAACTTCGGGGTGCGGCAGGGCTGCCCCTTGAGCCCTTTATTATATGCATTTTCTCTTGATCCCTTACTTAAAACATTAGACCAAATGGATGGATTGCCAGGCATTTCGGGGAATTTGCATGCAGATACGATGGTTGCTCAAGCTCTGCTCTAATGATATCTGTATTTTTTTGACTGCAGTGGTTCAAATCCCTATTGTTTTAAATTGTATTAAGAAATATGAGAGGGTTTCTAACTCGAAAATTAATACGAGGAAATCTAGAGGCCTGCTTTTAGGGCCTACAGCCCAAGATCAGTTTATAGTGTCAGATATTGTTTTTTCCTCCTCACCATGTAAAATTTTGGGAATAATTTTTGGAGCTCAAAATCTCCCAGTGGATAATTGGGAAATTGTCTTGAAAAAGGCAGAAGTAAAGGTTCAAAGGTGGAAGGGATGGAGATTATCCAAAATAAAAAGGATTTTTTGTTATTAAAAAAATGTATTATCCCTGGGCTGCTATATATAGCCTTTGTATATCCCCCTCCGTTAGCCCTTGAAACACGCCTATATGCATGTTTTTCAATGCTTTGGGGTAGTTGGCTTTACCCATTAAACGATGCTATACCTATCTCCCGGGGGTTAGGCATGGTTGATCCTCTCAGTTTTTTTTTTTTTTTAATGGCCTTTTTCCTTGCTCAGAACTTTAATTTTGATCCCTCCTTTCTGGTATTTATTTATTTAGCTTTTGTTGACCGGGTAAGTGCACTAGACAAATCCTGCCTATTTTCAGGCACGACCGGGGAGAGGGGGATACAGATGAATGCCAACTGACCTTGAACCAGATTAAGCTGTTGGTGGTATTTTTAGTGAATGAGGGAAATTTGGCCAGGACACCGGGAAATTCCCTACTCTTTTCGATAAGTGCCATGGGATCTTTAACATCCACCTGAACTACTACCAATCCAGGCAGATGGGACCTCAGTTTAACATCTCATCTGAAAGACAGCACCTCAGAAATGCAGCACCCCTCTCATGCTGCATTACAGTGTCAGTACTGGGATATTAACCCAAGTGCCAGATGTGGGAACTGAACCCACAGCCCTCTGATCTCCCAGCCTCAGAGGTGAGTGTGCTACCTACTGAACCACTGACACTGCATTGACTCATCAGTTATGGGAAATGAATAACTTTAAATCCTTTTTTGATGTTTGGGTGGCACCTCTTACCACACAGAGCTCTAAAAATACATATATTCTTGTTTTTTTCAAACTCTGTGTTCAAAAGTTGTTTAAATGGTCCTTTTCCTTTCAGTGTATTAAAAATAACATAAAGGCCGGATTATATTTTTTTTTTCCTTGAGAAACTGTATCCAGGTAAACCGGAATTTGCTAATTGTCCCCCTCATTACATGGAATTCGCTCTTAAGCAACTGAATTACCATAGGATCCCTTTTCAGATGTGGGAGGTATTGTGGCTTTCAGTTTATGGAAGATTAAATGTCAAGGGGAATGCTAAGCATAAGATGATAGGTGAAAGATATTGCCCTTATTTGCAGCGTCAGGCAAAGGAGGAAACTATGGAACACTTTCTTTTTAAATGTTCATATGCTTCAGGGTTATGGGTTTTTTTAAGTACCAAACTACAGTTTTCATGGTTGCATAAACTTGACTATCAGACTTTGATTCTTGGGTTTTTTCCTCACCTTCTTGCCTCTTATGATTGGGGTACGATAGTGGTGTTTTTTTGTTGTCTGAAATATTATCTATGGCAGGCCAGATGCCAGTGGGTGCTGCAGAAAAAAATCATGCCATATGAAACATTTTTTGTACTTATAATGGAGGCTATGAAATCCATTTATACGAAAGATAAACATTTTAGGACTTCTAGAAAAGTATTTAAATGGTGGAAAGGATTACAGGTTTTTATTAAATATAAATAAGGGGATTTTGGGTGCTAGTTTTATTATTAATGGAGTAAATTGCACGGTTGAGTTTCTTTTATATTATGGTTGTATACAAATATGTTGATTTTATGTTTTTTTCTGATGTATTTTGATGTATTTTCAATAACCCTACTTTTTTCGATAAGTGCCACGGGATCTTTAACATCCACCTGAACTACCACCAATCCAGGCAGATGGGACCTCGGTTTAACATCTCATCCAAAAGATGGCACCTCAGAAGTGTAGAACCCCTCTCATGCTGCACTACAGTGTTAGTACTGGGATATTAACCCAAGTGCCAGATGTGGGAACTGAACCCACAGCCCTCTGATCTCCTGGCCTCAGAGGCGAGTGTGCTACCTGCTGAGCCACTGACACTGATGAATAGGCAAGAGAAGATCTGGGTATGGGCATAGGAGTGGTTTATTTAGCTCAACATTATATTTCTTTAGGAAATGAATGCATCGCAAAGGCCTCCAGTTACTTGCACTACTACAATTCTCTTCAAAGTTCGCTAGGTGACTATGCCCATCCTAGGATGCTACATGGGTTATTTATTTTATGCATTTATTTTTAATTTTTTTATTTTTTTACAAGGTAAGCATACAGAGCCCAGGGCTTGTTTCCAGTTGCAACCTGGGGACAGGGGAGGAACGGGACAGTGCGGAACCTTATAGCATAATACATGACATACATTGCAGATTCCAAAGAACAAATGAAACACATCCATGGTAAACAGTATATCCTGGTACAGTAAATTATAGCAACATGACAGGGTAGTCCCAGGGAAAGAAAATAAAAAGGTAGAATTACAGCTGTCCCACAGAGGATCACAGCAGTTAGCACATTATGCATCACTGGGTTAATATGATATGCATATAGGTTATAACAGTGGACGCCTTTCCTTATTATGTGTCATGAGGTTTTCACAACTGATCTGGTGTTGCTTCTACATGCACCCATAGTTGGAAATAAGAGTTGTCTAAGTGATCTGCTATGGTCACTCTGTATAGGTCATAAAGTACCAGTGCATAATCAAAATGTATAATGGAATAGGGAAATGGCAAATACGATAACTATAAATGGTAACACAGAGTGTACGATAAAGTGAAGGTAGGTAGGTAAAAACTGTGATCTTAAAATAGTGATCATCACAATGTAAAGTTTAATAAAATGTAAAAATAGAGTAAAACATAAAACATACTGGATCCTCATTCATTAAAACCATCTATATACAAATAAGATAGTTAAATTACATTAATAAATATAAATGATAAATATAATCATTTATTTAGGTGTGTGGGAACCAGCTTTCCTAATCATTCTCTTTCTGACTTTTTGTATAGTCTTTAAATACTGGGCTACTCGTGTAACTATGTATTCCTCTGTGGTCGGGAACAGTATTCTTTGAGTCATATTCTCAACAATATGAGCAATTGTTACTCCTAACTGCCCACTTAGCCTTCCAGGTGATTACATTTAGTCCTTCAGCTGACATGTTGCCTACTTGCCCTCCTGCCTACACTACTGCTAACACAACTTAAATCCCAATATTACTACTACCATCTCTACCTCAGAAAAAGAAATAGGCAGACTGGATGGGCCTTTCGGTCCTTATCTGCCAGCAACTTTTATGTTTCTATGTTGCTGTTTCCTTATTCTCCTGCCATCTCTTCCCTGATCCCCTGTTACCATATGCTGGTGTGTTGTTTTTCCTCACTATTCCTAACTGCTCTCTCCCCCTACTGCATCTAGGATACAGTTGCCATTGGCATATGCTCAATCCTGGGTCCCCTCCTTTTCTCCTTATTCGTTAATGTGCCTCCCTTCGACTGCCTCATCTGTCACTCTCTCCTGTATGCCAATGACATTGTCCTCTTCCACAGTGACAAATCCATGGCCGCAATCTCCTCAGTTCTCTCACACAACTATGCTGCGGCCCACGGCTGGTTCTCAAAAAAACTCCTCTTAGTAAATGCCAAAAAAACTAAATCCATGCTGTTCGGATCTAAGCCCTTTCTGGCCAAAGCTAAAAACCATGCCCCCTTACGCATTCTCACCCCAGACGGCCCAGCCCTGGAGGATATCAACACCTACAAATACTTAGGAGTACTGCTTGACCCCTCCCTCACCTTCATTAAGCATGCAAATTCCCTTGTCAGAAGGTTCCATCAAAAGTTAGTTGCCGCCTATAGATTCAGGCAATACCTTACCCCTGAAGCCAGACTAGCCATTGTCCATGGTAATCTTCTCCCTATTCATGACGACTGCTCCCCTATTTATGCCAGGACCTCAGCTACTGCCACGGCTAAACTCTCCACTGCCTACAACAGCGCCTGTCGCTTTTTTTATTGGCACCGTTCTCCACCCACCACTGTACCCTCTATAATACCCTTGGATGGCTACTGCTACAAGGTCGACTCTGACCTAGCCCTCTGCTGCATGGTAGACAATGTCATCTGCATGGCTCCAGAATCCCCCCAACTGCCCTTCCGAAAACCAGAACGCTCGTCTGCTCTAATGGTACTCCCCCTCTAGCTGTTCCTAGGATATCCA
The DNA here is from genome assembly GCA_016271365.2 of Neoceratodus forsteri. Classification (NCBI taxonomy): domain Eukaryota; kingdom Metazoa; phylum Chordata; order Ceratodontiformes; family Ceratodontidae; genus Neoceratodus; species Neoceratodus forsteri. The sequence goes on along the minus strand of JADMNL010000023.1, from coordinate 562,494,550 downwards.
CCAACATGGGTAGTAGAGCTTGGTCTGCAGCTGCCCCTTTGCAGTGGAACAAACTACCGGCTGAACTCTGTTCCATTGACACACACTCCAGTTTCAAGTCCCACCTTAAAGTCTGGTTCCTGACAAACTCATCCTGCCGCTGCTCCCTGGGGTCTGACACCAACCCACATTATTCAACTCCCCAGCCCAGGGGTTACCCACCTACCCACACTAGTCAACTCCCCTGCCTACAACTGTTATATTGTATTTTTCACAGTAATATTTGACTTCCTTGCCTGTACATATTGTATATGTATTTTTTACTGAGTATTCTGTGTATTACTTGCTCACTGGATGATGTAGTCACACATTGTACACTGTGCCTATGATTTGTTTGTTTTGTACCAAATCTCCTCATGTCTGATATTGAAACCTTGTATTCACTGTTCTCAAATGGACCTATGCATCAAACCTGTATATTGTGCTTACTATTGTTGCTTGTATCAAATCTGTTTCATGTGTATTACTGTTACCTTGTACTCCACTGTCACCCTGCGCCATGTGTTATGGCCCGGGTCGTGCCTGAAAATGGTTCCTGGGATCAGTGCACTCACCCAGTTATCAAAGTCATGAATAAATAAATATGTGAAACTGTACATTCTGTAAATACTGTAAAACGTTGTAGTCTTGCACTGTCGTTGTTACTGCTACTACTTTTTTTACCTTGTCTTGTATTATCTCACCTGACATAGCTCAGCGTTGCAACACTGGCCAGGCTTACTTTGTAAATGAGTCTCACTCAATGGTGTTTCACCTGGTTAAATAAAGATTGATTGATTGAATGATGTGCTATATAGCCTAGTATAGGAGCAATCCAGAAGTTTCTTGCTTTATTATACCATGAACAGTGCATCATCACGTGCATCCATTGTCACGCTCGTCGAAACCTGGTTATCCAAATCCACCCTTGACTCCTTCGTCTCCCTCCCTGGTTACACCCTTTTCAGGGAAGATCGGGTGGGTAAGCTTGGAGGTGGTTGTGCTGTCTACATGCGTGACTCCCTCCTTGGACATGCACTTCCACCACCCAAGCTTGATAATGGGGCGCAAGCCCTCACACTATTACTTTCCCCCAACCCTGGGAAGGGTCCACTTTTTCTCACCGTTGTCTATATTCCCCCCAGAAAGCAAGACCTCGCCATTCAGGTGCTTGCTAACTACCTCTCCGGCCTACCACCCAAAATGGCCCAGATAATTGTTGGTGACCTGAATATCAACTGGTTGTCTGCCACGGCCTCCCAAACCAGAGATATCTTTGCTGCCCTTGACATGTCTCAGCTTGTCACCACCCCAACTAGATTCAACCCCTCTACTGGCACCAGCACCCTCCTGGACATCACCATTACCAACTGCCCCCAGAGGGTGCTCGATATCGGTGTACTTTCCAACTCACTTAGCGACCACTCCCCAGTCGTATTCTCTTGGTTCACTACAAACAGCAAACCTGCACCACAAACCACCCAATGACGTTGCCTACTCCCAGGTGGCCTGTGTCACCTTAAACTGTACCTCTCACAACTGGATTGGGCCCCAATCAGGATTGCACCATCCATAGACAAGGCATTGGATTTTTTCACTCATACTTTTAACACTGCCTGTGACCTCTATACCCCGTTTGATAGAAATCGCACCAAAAAGCAAAGCACGCCCTGGGTTACCCCCTCCCTCCTTCACAAACTTAAAATGAGAGACAACCTATGGCACATTGCAGTGGAATCTGGCAAGCCAGCTGATAGGCACGAATACAACGCCGAGCACAATAAGTGTACTTGGGCGATTTGACAGGCCAAAGCCCAGTATGACCAATCCGCTCTTGTCTCCTCCTGGGGGTCAGCTAGGAACATTTGGGATAATGTAAAAGAGCTGAATGGGAAATCTCACTCCCAACCCCCTTTCAACTCTCCTTTAATGGAACTGTCTGCTCTGACCCCCTTGGCATTACAGACTGCCTAAACCACACTTTCTCAGACCTGAGTTCAGTCCTGCCCAGTAACTTCTTTGACCCCATCCCAGTAGCGCCCCTGCCCACTCTCCAGAGACCTTCTTACTATCTATGTACCATCTCCCAGCTGGAAGCTAGACCCCTTCTGCAAAAAGCCGTTAGTAGTAACAACCCCAGCACTGACCTACTGGACACTAGGCTACTTCATCTGACATTGGATGCTATCCTGGTCCCACTTCCTGAGCTGCTCAACCGCTCTCTGTGCCTGGGGCCATTACCCAGCACATGGAAAACCACCACAATCACTCCCATCCTAAAAAGTGGCGATTGAGCAACCCCGGGTAACTATCAGCCTATCTCTGTCCTACCCCCACTCTCTAAGGCCCTCGAAAAAGTAGTTGCCAACCAGCTTGCAGAATACCTGGCCATGCACAATATCCTGTGTCCTGAACAGCATCGCTTTCATGCAGGTCACTGCACCACAACCGCACTACTTGAATTCTCCAGCTTCCTGCACTCTGCTTTTGATGCCAGAAGTCCAGACGGTGCCGTGTTCATTGACCTCTCCAAGGCCTTTGACACAGTTTGCCATCTCCTCCTGCTTGACTCCCTCAGATGCCTTGGTTTTTCCCCCAACCCCCCTGCATGGTTCACCAGCTACCTCTCTGCCAGAACTCAGTGTGTAAAAATCAATAGCACCCTGTCTGACACATGACCTGTCTGCTCTGGGGTTTCCCAGGGCTCCATTTTAGGCCCTCTCCTCTTCAGTCTCTACCTCAACTCCCTCCCCTCGGCCTGCCCAAGTAAGATCCTCCTCTACGTGGATGGCGCTGTGCTCTTCGCTCTGACCCAAACCCCAACACACTCCAGGCCACCCTCCAACAAGCTTTTGATAGAGCTGAGCATTGGTTCACATCACGAAGGCTAGTCCTGAGCCTAAAAAAGACCAAAGCTATGCTCTTCTCGCATCACCAAAGCAAAGCCAGTGGTACCCCTCTCATGATACTGCCTAGCAGACTAAACCCCACTGAGCAGGTTTCCTCCTACAAGTATCTGGGCATTACCTTTGATTCGGCACTCTCCTTCCATTCCCATATCAATGCCCTTTCTGCTGCCTCCAATGTCAGGATAGGACTGTTATACAGCCATAGGCCCTGCCCACCACAAGAGGCCCTTAGATTGGCAATCACCTCCTCTGTCCTGTCGCTAATTGACTATGGGCTGCCCATCTATGCTGCAGCCGACAACACTGCGCTTGCAAGAATCCAGCTCTCTATAAACAAGGTCTGCAGGCTAATGCTGGAAGCCCCTAGGTGCACCCATACGTGCCTGCTGTACTCCACCACCAACTTGCTCAACTTTGAAGAAAGACTCCACTTCCAAACCTGCCTTCTTGTAAAAAAGACCCTGCTAGGGCTCTCCCCCCCTCCGGGGTCGCCACCTCCCTGCAGTGTGCCTCCCCTTCAGTATCCACCCACAGCACTGTCAATACCTCCCTTATTGTCCCCAGGGTAAGGACCTCTATGGCCCAGAGATCCTTTTGCTTTTGGGCTCCCTCCTGGTTCAGTTCCCTCCCAGCTAACATTGCTGACTCCACTAAGCTTGTTCCTTTCAAGGCTTCCCTCAGAATCCATCTGACAAGCACTTGCTGCTGCAACTGCACATAATCCCCCACCTGCCCCTTACCCTCACCCCTAGGCTGGGTTTGCCCTGTCTACTTTTGCTGTATATGCCTGGGGTCTCAGGCAACATCTGCTGACTAATGTAATAAAATATCTCTGGTTACTACCTGACGTGGTACTCATGTACCTATATTATGACTACTGTGATCTACCTATTACCAAGCTTGTACCACCAGTGAATGCCTGTAACACTGGTTGCTTCTTTAAGCATTATGTACTGTACTGTTTTGTTTGCTGTGATGTATTGCTCTCTTGACGAGGTGCCTTTGTAAATGAGTCTTTGACTCAAAGGTCTATAAACCAATGATCTAATAAATAAATAACTAAACAAAAAACAGATCTTCCTTAGGCTTACTGTTGCAATTACAGAGTACATCATCTGGTACGGAGGACTTGCCAGACCTAACAGACATGACTGTAGAGTCAAAAATCCCCAATTTGCTGAATATGATTCATTTCCTCTAAGACAAACTTATTGGGAAGCTGGGGAGGCAGAAGGCAAGTTTCTTGCTCACAAACTAAGAAAGATGATGGAAGTGACTAAGATAGTGTGAATTATAAATACTAATAGTAAACAAGTGTTTACAAGAAAGCAGATTATGGGAAATTTCAAGAATACTATGCCAAATTATACCAGTCTGAAAACCTCTTTATTCAGGACAACTTTGATTAATTTTTATCAAATATTAAACTAACTTAATTAAATGACCAAGGCAAACAATCCCTCAACAAACCCATCTCCCAAGAAGAAATCTCTGAAGCCGTTCTAGCTCTTCCCACAGGTAAAGCACCGGGACTCAATGGTCTAACAGGGGAAATTCTATAAATCTACTATCCGTCTTATAACATCTTCAATACACAGAGTATGTATGCTTTTAATGAGGGGATGCTCCCTCCTTCCATTATAACTGTCCTGCCTAAAAACGACAAAGACCTTGTGTTGTGCGAAAATTACAGCCCAGTTTCACTTATCATTGCTGACTGTAAAATCTTTGCTAAAATTATGTTGAACAGGTTAAACAGAGTTATTCAACAGCTGATACATCATGACTAAGTTGGCTTTGTGTCTGGTCGACATAGTTCAGACTTTTTGCGTAAGATTCTAAATATTATTTATAGCTCAACATCAGCTAAATCCCAACCAATACTGCTTTCTCTGGATGCCAGTAAAGCATGTGAATGATTAGAATGGGGTTATCTACTTACAATTCTTAAAAACTACAATTTGGGGGATTATTTTTGTAAATGGATGCAGGTTCTAGACTCTGAGATATATGCCAAAGTGAGAATAAATGGACTTTTATTAGGTAGATTCCCCATATATTGTAGAACTAGACAAGGTTGTTCTTTATCCCCTCTCCTGTTCATTTTAGCTCTAGAACCACTTCTTGGCTGGCCTAGCAGAACAGCGGTAGGATTAACACTTGCGGTACCAGCGACTGGGGTTCAGGAGCGAGACCAGGTTACTGGAGGGTCGGCTGGGGGGGAGGATTGAGTGTCCAAGGGATGCTGTCCTGCACTGGGGAGGAAGGGTTGCCACTCCCACTACAACACTGCCACCCGGGTGAACACAGGTGGAGGTGCAGCAGAGAGTGCCAAGTAGGAGGGGAGGATGTCGGCTGGGGTCTGGAGCGGCATCACATCTCTGCGTGCACTTGTCTCCATGGACCCCTTGGCTGCTGATGTTCTCAGGAGGGGAACAGGAAAAAAAAGGAAAATGCCCAACCGCCGAACCTGACGACAGGACCCTGTGGTGGTCAGGGACTGGTGGATGAAGGTCTGACACATACGGTGATTGGGGGAGTCGATCCCCATCCCCCTTCCCCGCCCAGGGGAAGTTGCACAGCAGAATGGGGGTCAAAGACTGCCAGTGACCAATCACGCTGTGGGATCCCAAGAGCTGGGCAAAGCAGCAGAGAAGAAGGGGCATAAAGTATAAAAAGAAAATAGAACCACTTCTTATTAAGATCAGGGAAACCACATGTATCTCAGGAATTGTAATAGGGAAATCACAGAAAATATTGACTTATGCTGATGATGTACTACTGTAACCCCCCCCCCCGGCTACTTTACACAGTTAGCTACCCCTGATACCCTTGACTGGGCAAAAACTACTTCGGAATATGGCACCATCCCTAGCTTTGGGAATGTATACCAGGCTCATTATTTCTAGAGGTCAGACAAAGGGTTGGGGGTGTACAAAAGCAATATACTTTTGACCAAAACCCAGATCATGAAGAGAGACCTTTTTGCTAGGGCTATGCTAGACCAATACTTCTGGAGGGGTACCCAGTAACTCCACACACAGGAAGCAAAAATGTGAGTGTCCAAACCAGAGTTGGGGTTCTAGAGTGTGACTTTATTCCAAAAGATGCTCTCCAAAGCAAGGGTGGACCCCCAAGGTTTATACACCATGGCACAAGGCATTGGCAGAACAACAAATTGACTATATCTGACAGAAACCCTACGTTTTCCCATATTTCATAGGACACTGAATTCTCTTCAGTGGCAATGGCCTCAACAACATTTCTTCTAGTGGTACTGACCACAGCTAAGCACACACATTTCCCATATGGCATAGGACTTTAAACTTCTTCAAGTGGCAGCTGGCCACGACGGAGCACACAGGGGCTCATAACAAGCACAACCCACTCCAGGGGGTAAACGTCTCTTCAGACATTGGCCACCATGTCCAAAATAACCAGGCTCCCTTACGGAACCTGTAGTGCTGAACTGGTTACTCCAGATGGGGGTCTGCCTACCCTTTATTTCCAAATTCATACCCAGCCATTCTTTCAGAGTTACACCTTAAAACTTCTTGAAACACTTGGGTAAATGCATCTTTGAATGAACTTTCACACCCAGCATTAGGAAACACTACTCTTGGAGTGTAAGAAATTAAAGTCCTGAACAATGTGAACAGTCTGCCTCTGGACCCCACAATTGTCAGCCAACTTTACACTGGGAACAGTCTCAACTTCAGAACAGAACTAGCGTACCCTTCCCTTTTAACCAGAGAAACACCAAAGCACAGGTACTTTCTTCAGGAAGCACAGAATCAAATCTACACACAGTTAGAATAGTACAGGCGGCTTCCGGTTGTCCTGGATCAAATAAGGGATTGCCCCTAGGACCCATTCTCTAGCAGTCCTTTCCATCCCTACAGGGATGAACATCAGGAGATCCTGCTGTAGACAACGATTTCCACCACTTCTTTTGGCAGGCTGGTGACTTTCAGGACTAGGGTGAGAAAATAGGCTCTCCTCACAGAGCCCACACTGCAGCCATCACTCCTCACCTTCAACTGCTGCTGACCAGCTCCCTAAGATTCTAAAACTCCTCACTCATAGCCAGCTACTGTGGCTTATGCTGCTGCGAGAGTTCTAAATGACCTCATCTCTCTCATCTCAGCTGAGACCAAATAAACAAGAGAGTGAGTAGGTGAAAACCCCATTTAACTAATTATTCACCAGTTGCCGTCCCTAGCTAGCACCGACACTGATGGGATTCTAGTAACCCCAGGGGACTGGGTGATTACACTACTTTCTCTCACATACCCAAATTCTTCTGTTCCTTCATTGTTACAAGTTATTAGGGAATCTGCAGAATTCACAGGGTTTAAAATTAATGTTAGTAAATGTTAGGTCCTTCTATCAATGAATAACATTGATAAAACTGTTTTCCAAAAAAAACAGTATTAAAATTTCTTGAAATGGGATCAGATTCTTAGGAACAACTTTAACCTCAAACATTCTGCAAACTGTTAACCAAAACTTTAATGCCCTTGCTAGGAAATGGATGTGATCAGACGGAGTAAAATGTTCCTTTCCCTATGGGGAAAAATACAAGCATTTAATATGATGTCAGCCCCCAAGGTGTATTATCTTTTACAGCACCTACCAGTCCTTATATCTCCACATCTTTTTTTTTATCACTACTTTATTTTTTCCTCCTGTGCAGCCACCGCTCTGCCTTATACCCAGCTACCGCTACGCTTCCCCTGACGATCCCCCAGGGTGCCCCACACACTAGCTGGCATATGCTGCTCTACCCACGAGAGGAACCCCCCCTTTAGTCCCCATGCCAGGTCAGGATCCAATACCAGCGTGTCAGATCACCCCTGGGCCACCGCCGGGCTCAGGAAGCAGCGGCCATCAAGCTGCCACGAGTGATGCTGCTAGTTTTCCCCCTTGCCCCCTAGGAGTGCAGATGTGCAATGACATCTAGCACTGATGTGCAGACATCCGCTGCACTCCTCCCTCCGTTGCACCTGCTCTAGCAGTGCCTCCGGGCATCCCCAGGGGCCGCTGCAGAGTGGTGGAAGCCCACATCCTTCCCCAGGATAGGAGAGCAGTCCTCCAGATGCTCGATTCTATCCTCCCCTACTGAACCCTGACAACCCGAGCTCATGTCCGAACCCAGGTCACCAGCGTGACGTGAGGTGTGGCGTCCAGTGCCTCAACCCTCAGCGCCACTGGGCCGGGTGATGTCTCCACATCTTTTTGCCAAAATCTACAAACCAATAAGGAAATTCCTCTGGGACAACAAACCACCACGAACCTCTCTTGGGAAATTACAACAGTCCAGAGCTAATGGAGGTTTCAGTTTACAAAACTTTAAACTGAGACACAACTCATTTGTTGCAGCCCAATGTATTAAGTCACAATGGTTACACAATAAACAAGACACCCCTGTTTGGGTATGCCTAGAAAAAGCTTTACTTAAAGGACAGAGCCCTAGAACTATTCTTTTTTCAGGTGTCCCCAGATCCCTAAACTCAAATCCAGTATTAAATCAAGCAAGTCAATCCTCGCATGAAGTAGCAGTTGCACTTGAACGGAACCCAAATTACTCTCCCCATTGTCCTATATGGGGGAACATACTGTTTTGAACTGATGGCAGATGTCTGGACTGGCCTTAATGGAACTCCAAGGGCATTCATTACTTGGATAATATCATCAACCCCTTTTCAGCTGCTCTAATGTCTTTTCCCCAAACAACTCAGAAATATCAACTACCCAGAACAGAATTCCATAGATACCTTCAGTTTAGAGACATTCGTTGGTCTAATACAAATAAGGATGTCAATTTCCCCTCTGCACATATCCTAGGCAGAATCTGTACAACAAATAATGGGTACAAATGTATTTACAAAATGTTGTTAGATTTCAAGATCAATCCAATGGACATATTGGTATCCAAATGGCAAGATGAATTACAGATTATTATTTCTCCTGAAGAATGGGGCAATATTTGGAAATTGACCTTAAAAGCTTGTAGGAGGCTAAGGGTAGGCTTGTTCAATACAAAATCATCCACAGATGGCACCATGCAACTGATGAGTTATGCTGGAAAAATTCTGCCGAAAAAGTAGCACTCTTCGCATATACAGTGGCCTTGTTCAGCTCTGTCATCCTTCCGGAAAGTTATTTTCTCGATCTGTGAGAAAGTTATCACTGCACAGATTGCACACTCAGCCAAATTTGTGATTCTGGATATTGACTCAGAAATAACAGAATGCACAGAGGTTCAAAAAATCTGGCTTCTCGCAGCTTTTATTACTGCCGAAAATGTAGCACTTAGGCATTGGAGGACTGCACACTCCCCATCAGTGAAAGAATGGTTGCAAGATCTCTCTCTCTTAGAGCTAACTATGAAAGAGTATCTTACTTCAACATGAACAGATTAGATAAAGTTTACAACATTTGGGAATCCTTCCTTAAATCCAAGTTATTCTGAAGTCCAATTTAGACACAGTGTTCTATTGTTTATAAATATCTTATATCAGTTACTGAGCTTTATAAGTATATAATGAAGCCTAGTTTCTTCACTCTTTCTTTACCGTGTCATTTACAAAATATTTTACGTCAGTATGTAAGTAACGTTTCCTGTTTTCCCTTGCCTCTCGATACACTGTTTTGCATATTTGATGTTATTTTCTTATTGATGTGTTGATTTGGTTGTTCTGCTGAATATTCAATAAAATATGAATTACAAATAAAGTCCCAATTTAATTCTTGCACGTTCTACTGCTAGAATCTTCAAGAATGCCATGATAGTATCTAAATTTGTGAATGCAATCATTAACTCTATATCAGCTGGCAAATTTATTTATTTAATTTAATTTATTTATTTAATAGAACGAATTGGATTACATTTACCTTTCAGCTAAGAGCTCATTTACAAAGGTTCCTTATCAGTACAATGAAGTACAGAGATACAGAGACAAAAAAATAGTACATATTAGCAGTAGTAATATACAAGGAGGCAATCAGATGATACAACATAAGATCTTGGCTAGTTACAGACTACAGGAGTGAAAAATGCGAACATGTTGAGACAGTTCTTGCCGTAAGTGCTGCAGATGGGGAAGACAGAGGTTTTATTTGTAACGGATGGTGGGCCTGTAATCAGTGCCTGTTGAGAAGGACAGGACCTAGAAAGGGAAGAACAGGAGGTGAGAGGGTGCCATCAGAGGGCGATGGGAGAGATCAACAAAGAAAAACATGGGTTGAGGGGAGGAGAGGGGGTATGTGTGGATTTACAGAGGGGTGGGCCTTCGTTGCATGATATCTGACTAGGCGGAATTGAGGGGGAGGGGGAGGGAACCAAGGGGAGAGGAGGACCAATGGGGGGAGGAAGGGAGGTGTAGAGAAAGGGGGGTTGTAGGGGAAAACATAGGCAGTGGGCTTCGGAAAGAGAGATAGGGGCATATATTATGTTCATTGGTCACAGATTACTGGTAGTTATAATACATCAAACAATATTACAAATACTGGATGAGGAATTATATGTTATGCACACTAGCCACAGTCAATGGTTGATGTAAGCAGGGCATGAAGCTTTTTTTTTTCAATGGACCTAGTTTGGTTGCAGTCAGGATTTCATCGGTCAATGTATTTAATCAATAGGGCACCCAATATTCATAAGGATCATTGGCCTTTGGAGGTCTATTTGAAGGGGACTAAGAAGGATTGGCTGTTAATACCTCTAGTACTCCTACCATTGTTAGACTTGCTGAGTAGTTTCTGAACACCCGGGGGAGTTAAACCCATTGTGGGTTTCATGACCAGTAGGCAAACCTGGTACTTTATCCTGCTATGTAGGTTTAGCCAACCAGATTGTGCATGAAGCTGACAGGTGTAGCAGAGGCGATAAGCTCCCGACACAAGTCTGCATGCCTTATTGAGTGTCATTTTTATACGCTTGAGGGCTGAGTCAGTTGCAGCACCGAACACCACCAGTCCATAGTCTATTACAGAGAGAACTGAACTAGTCAACCTTAGATTTAACCTTGATTGCGAGATCACACTCAGATCTCTAACTTTAAAATAATCTGAAATTTTCTTAGAAATATAAGATTTGTATTTGAGACTTATGATAATATTTCTATCTACATATCTTGACAAGGCCTCCAAATCATGAGTAATCAGAGGCTTCATTACATGTTCTAGCCAGGGGAGGGTTTACATCCCGTGTTTTCCAATGCACTTTTTCTTGCAAGCATTGTTTAGCAAGTCTCGCCTCGGGCAATCTATTTAACTTTATCCAGTAATTAATAATCTTACTGTCTGCAAGAGCTTGTAGAAAGTGTAGTCCCAATTTGGCTTTAATAAAACAGCTGGGTGTGGATTTATTGAAGCTCAAAGCTGCATGTAAAACTTGAATTGCAGGATTTTCAAGTTTTCCCACAGGGGAAGAGTGCCCAAACCTTAGTACCATATAGCAGATGAGTATTACATTTTTCCAGTATAGATTTTACTAAAGGCCTTTATTGTATGCCACCCCCCCATATACAGTAAATACTGTAATTAAATCTTTTTAGACCCAGGGAAGAGAACCTGGCCTTTACCAAAAGGTCATCAAGATGACCCTTCCAAGAGAGGTTACATGAGAAAGCCCACCTCAGATAATATTTCCTAACTACCTCTATTAACTGACAGTCTATCGTCCAACGAGATTTGGTTCTATGATCTCCAAATGTAATTATCTTGGTCTTGGATATATTAATCTTCAAGGCCAAGAGTTTGGATTGATCATTCAGAATATTAAGTTCTTTCTGAAGAGCACCAAATCAGCTGCTGCATTTACCAAAGCCAGGCAGGTTAAGAGATCTGATTTTTGGGGAGTCTGAATCAGGAACACCAAGGGCTTATAATAAGCTATTGGTATAAATTGAGAAGAGTAAATTGGCCAGGAGGCAACCTTGTCTAACTTCCATGTTAATGGGGAATCTGTCGGAGAGTTGGGCACTAGCCGTGACCCTCACTTGGGCCCAGGTATCCGTATACAAGTTGCATTTATTTATTAGAACTGGATAAATACCCCAGTCCCTCATAATCTTCCATAACATATTTCTATTACTTGAGTCAAAGGCAGAGCTGAAATCAGTGAAGGCTGCTATAGCTTCTGCCCCCTTAGTCTAATGTTGTTTTCCAGTAGATGTTGTAGGACAAACAATTATCTAATGTAGAAAATTCTTCTCCAAATCCAGCCTGTAATGATGTTATATCTCCTAGCCTTTTAACTTCTGATTGCAACCTCTCTAGGGGTACTCTAGCTAAGATTTTTGCTAAGATGTCCAATAGCCTTATTGGTCTGTACATTTTAGGGTCATATTTATCACCCTTTTTATGTTTGCTTGCGCGCATGCACAAGAAACATGTTGTAGCAGCTTAGGAGAGAAGCGGGTTGTGGAGGTGCGGCACAGTTGCAGCCAATGCCGCCACTGCTTTTGTGGGCTTAGCTGTGTGTTACCAATGCAAGCATAGGCTGGTGGTGACACTAGTTTGCAAGTGTGCCACCAATTTGAAACAATTTGGCCGCTGCAATCAAGGAGCACCTCGTCACTGCAGCATCAGCCATCCACCTCTCCTTTCGGTCTGAATAGTTTCCATGGATGAGAAGCTGACACTGCGATGCCTGGCGGTCCCTGATTGTTGCAGCTGGCTGATCCCTTAGTCTTTTAGACAGCTACCACAGTCAAGGGCTTTGCAAACAAAGTTAGAAAGACCATGCAGCAAAACACACTCTCCTGCAACCGCCCACTGGGTGCTGTAACTTCTCCACCCTCTGATCCCAATTTGCCTGGTTCATTCTTCTTGTGATGAAAGTGCACTGGAACACACAGGAAGGTGTTCCAGTGCTTTTTCTTGCAGCCGGAATGCCGTTCCTGTACTTTGAAGCCGGCGTGAAAGAGAAACTTTTTTAAGCATGGTCCCACATTCTCTCTGTAACTGACGTCGGCAGACCCCTCTGAAACTTACTTTGTTGTATTACAGCTGCAGTTTGTGTCCCTTTGCTAGTCCGTTCTCCCATGCCGTGTGTGTCTCTATCTCTCCTAGGGCAACCAACTGCTCCCTGTGCAATTGGACCATGGATCTCTGCCCTCTCGAGCCTGCTCTGTTAGTTCTCTGTTGTAGTGAAATTGACAGCAGTCTCACAGTGCAGTAGAGTGAGAGAGATGGGGCAAGTGAGCTGCAGGGAGAATCAGAGAGAGACAGAGACAGAGACAGAGGGAGAGGGAGAGGGAGAGAGAGAGAGAGAGAGAGAGAGAGAGAGAGAGAGAGAGAGAGAGAGAGAGAGAGATGGATGCACGGACATAGTGTTGAATTAAAACCTGCGGACTGTCCTCTGTCTGTGCACTCTCTCTGTCTATTGATGTGTTGACAGAGTGTGCAGTTTGCCTGTGGTCCCTGTGTCTGTTAGTGGACCCTCCCCACCCTCCCATGATGAGTCCACTGTCTGTTGCTAGTGAATCAAATTTTCATACACAAAACAGATTTTATAACATGCATGCATTGTGCACAAGGACAAGTTATGTAAAAAACACATTGGCAGATACTATAAAAATTTTTACAGAATGATCCATCGCAATTACAGTGTTAATTGTACAAACTAAATAGTTTCTCTCCTGCAGCAGCTATCACCTGATACAGCGAGAAACACGGGAAAGAAAGTGTACATTGCGGACACCAGAGACCCGTCCTCTGAATTTCACTCCTGTTTATGTGTGCAGTCAAGGTTTTCCTCTGTTTGGTCTCCCAACCCCTGCTGCCATACACTCAACAGTTGCACGGAGCCCTGCCGAGTCTCAGCAGTAAAAATCTTGGGCATGGTCAGCTGCACAGGAGTCCGGCAGAAGTCATTGGGAACATGCTGCAGCACGGACAGCAAGAGGGAGAGAGAGAGAAAGACACACAGACAGCCAGGGGAAGAGAAAGAGAGAGAGACACACACACACACAGACAGAGGAGTGTGTGTGAGTTGGGAGGGGTCGGTAATTAACAGAATGCATGTTTTCTCTGTGTGGTCATGTATATTATGTTCCAGATTTTGTACTCCACAGTGCAGGCAGCATTAATATTTCTGCTGTCACAGATGAACTTTGTTGCCCCGGCCCCCGCCCATACCCATATATTATGCCACAGTGAGCAAGACAGTCACAGTTAAAGCAAGATCGGGACATGAGAAGCAGCAGTCCTGCAATGCCGCTTCACGTTAAGGCGGAATGGCAACGTGAAGTAAGGCGAAGTCATTGTTTTTAATGGACTTCGCGTTCCTCATTATGATTCGAAGTGACCCACTTGGTGTTTCAGATTTGGCAGCCCCCCCACACATCACATGGCTTACAGTACTGTAAGTCACATGCTCTTTAGCTAGGCAGGAAGAAAGTGAGTCATACAAGCAGACACTTTTACTTTCTCTTGTGCGGACGGAGAGAGAATAACGTGTTTTGTTACTGCTGATACTTTGAGATCAGAGCGAGGAGATTTAAATTTTGATTTAGACCCAACAGCTTTTTTAAAAGCTACATTTTTTTGTCTTTTTTATACTCTTTTTTACTTAATTTGCTCTTTCTGTAAATTTTATTTTTCTTACCTTTATAAATAGTTAGTTGTTTGTCTGTGTGACTGTGTGTGTGTGTGTGTGTGTGTGTGTGTGTGTGTGTTGTGTGACAGTGTGAGTAGTGATTGCTCGGACTGAAGGAGCTCAGTAGGAGAGATCGACCAGGGTGAGGGATTGTCTGGGGTGGGGGCAGCTCTGGGAGAGCGTGGTAGTGGTAAGTGTTGTACCATGCGCATGTGTGGAGGGCATGGGCGCCCATTCCTGTTGGACTGTTCAAAACTTGTGAGTGCCCCCCCCCAAAGCAGGACCAGCACCGCCTCCTGTCCTGACTCTGAGGCAGTTGAACCACCACCACCACCAAGTCCAGCACCAGGTCCTCTGGAGCTGGATGCGCCTGTTCCCCCGGGCCCAGGTGTGGATCCCATCCCTGTTCAGCACCGTAACCAGTCGGCTGCCAGTTCATCTGGTCATCCCCTGCCTTTGCCTGGTCCTCCCCGCACCTCCACAGTTTGGCAGTTTTTTGACTGTGTTGGGGGGGACATAAGTGTGGTCAAGTGCCGCCCATGTGAGGTGGAGGTGTGCCGTGGCCCCCAGGGGACTCACCTGGGGACTGGGGGCCAGCACAGCCATAGGCTCAAGCACCAGCAGTTGGAGTGGCAGGCTGCCACAGAACGGACCATGCCTGCACCTGCTGGCCATTCAGTGGCAGATGGTGCAGCTGTGCGTGGCAGCATCCCTAAGAAGAGGAGGGCCGCAGCAGCACCTGCGGCTCCATCAGCACCACCACCCCACCACCACCACCACCTCCAGCAGGTCAGCCTGTAGAACGTGTGGACCCCAGAGAACTGCGTGTAACACAGGCTGACATGGCAGTTCTCTGGAGTGCTGCCGAGGAGAACAACGAGAGGGTGAATGCTGTGGAGCAGCGGCTGGATCACATAGAGGGACAGCAGTTGCAAATTATGTCCATGCTGGAACTGCTGCTGGATCACCATGGGATTCCACATTAGTTTTTTTTCCCTCACACCATGTGCCCCCCCACACCTTCCTTGCTGTGTTATAAAATGTATTCCTCCATTCCCTGACCGTTGTATGTAATTATGTCCTTTTTTTGTTGTCTTCCACATGCATGACACTTTATATTCTGAGCAGTGCAAGTATACTGTACTAAACTGCATGTGTGCAGTCTTCCTTCCAGTCTGTGTATGTACTGCAGACACTGTCCAACTCCCTGACTTAAAAACAAACATTAATGAGTACAATGGTGGGGTGGTGAAGCCTGGAGAGATATTACAAAACAGGCTTACAATACATCCAAGTAACTATTACAAACAAGCATTTGTCAATGCCGAATGTTGATTGCGCTGGTGTGTTGAGCTCGCTCACTGCCCCCTGTCACTCGCTCAGTCTGTTTCTCCTGGTGCTGCAGGCTGCTGTTTTGTACTGGGCTCCTGCCTGCATTGGCACCTTGTTCTGCCCACTAAGAAATCGGCAGCTGTCCCGACAGAGCTGCGTTGAGGTGGCTCACTCCCTCTCTCTCACTCACTCATTCTGTTTCTCCTGGTGCTGCAAGTTGCCCTTTTGTACTGGGCTCCTGCCTGTGTTGGCACCTTTTTCTGCCCACAAAGAAATCCACAGCTCTCCCGACAGAGCTCCATTGAGGACGCTCACTCCCCCTGTGTCACTCGCTCATTCTGTTTCTCCTGGCACTGCAGCCTGCCCTTTTGTACTGGGCTTCTGGCTCTGTTGACGCCTTTTTCTGCCCACAAAGAAATCGCAGCAGTCCCGACAATGCTCCGTTGAGCTCGCTCAGTCCCCTTCTCTCACTCGCTCATTTAGTTTCTGGTGGCGTTGCAGGCTGCCCTTTTCTATTGGGCTCCTGCCTGCGTTGCCGCCATTTGAAGCAGTTACAATACAGCTCCGTTGAGCCCGCTCACTCCCCCCTCTCACTCACTCATTCAGGTTTTCCTGCCACTGCAGGCTGCCATTTTGTACTGGGCCCTTGCATGCATTGCTGCCTTTTTCTGCCCACAAACAAATCTGCAGCAGTCCCGACACAGCTCCATTGAGCTCGCTCACTCCCCCTGTCTCACTCACTCATTCTGTTTCTGCCCGCGCTGCAAGCTGGCCTTTTGTACTGGGCTCCTGCCTGTGTTACCGCATTTCCTGCCCACAAAGAAATCCGCAGCAATCACAATAGAGCTCCATTGAGCTTGCTCACTCATTCTGTTTCTCTTGGTGCAGCAGGCTACATTTGTGTACGGGGCTGCTGGCTGCATTGGCACCTTTGGCTGTCCACAAATAAATCTGCAGCTGTCCCAACAGAGCTCCATTGAGGTCGCTCAGTCTCCCTCTGTCACGCGCTCATTCTGTTTGTCCTGGTGCTGCAAGCGGCCCTTTTGTACGGGGCTCCTGCCTGCATTGGCGCCTTTTTCTGACAACAAAGAAATCCGCAGCAGTCCTGATAGAGCTCCGTTGAGCTCACTCAGTCCCCCTGTCTCACTCGCTCGTACTCTTTCTCCCACCGCTGCAGGCTGGCCTTTTGTACTGGGGCCCCTGCATCCGTTGCTACCTTTTTCTGCCAACAAAGAAATCTGCAGCAGTCCTGACAGTGCTTCGGTGAATTCGCTCACTCCCCTTCCCTCACTCACTCTCTCGTTCTGTTTCTCCCAGTGCTGCAGGCTGCCCTTTTGTACTGGCTTCTTGCATTGGGGCCTTTTTCTGCCCACAAACAAATCCAGAGCAGTCCTGACAGAGCTCAGTTGAGTTCGGTCACTCCCCTCTCTCATTCGTTCCATCTTAATCTATCCCAAACACTGATGTCCCACAGCAACCATGCTATTCTCCGTCAGGAGTGCAAAAACATATTTTAGCCAGGATGTGACAAATGACAGCTGTACTGTTCATAAGGAGGTGTGAAAGAATGCCACTGTTGAAAATATGGCGTGAAAATATTACAAATTTGCGAAGTTACAAGGGTGCGTGGAAACAGTTGAATGCATGCTTGTAACACAGTCATGTTACAGAGTTTTGACACCAAATGTCCAACATAGAGAATAGTGCAAGGGGAACCATGCACAACCAGCCTATTGTACCACAAAGGGGTTCTGATTACCTCAGACCTCGAGAGTGAAGCTCGAGAGGTCCGTGGTAATCAGGACCCCGAGGTGGTAATAGGCTGATTGCATGAGGTTCCCATGCGCTATTTTTTATAGTGTATAGTCCCCATTTTCGATTACGGTTTTAATTTTTAAAATAGAAAAAAAAGTTTGTTGCTCCATCCTGCTGTTCAAGTTAAGGCATGCGTGCTTGCTAGGGAACAGGATGTTACGTTGTTTAATGAGCAGTCTTCTATTGGCTGTCATTCCGGTGTGGGAGGGATTTTCAAAAAAAATAACATGGCGGTCGTAGTTCTCGCTAAGCGAGCGGGAGTTGGTTTGGGGATCTCTTGGTCGTTGTTTTTGTGAAAACTAAACATATCTGGTTGATCTTGCACTTTCACAATATCTGGTTGATCCGGCGTCTTTTGAGGCTGTGATGCGACTGCTTCTAATGATGCCACCGGGAGTGTGGAGCCTACCGTTTCCGCTGAGTAAAGGTAGGAGATTGAGTGCGTGGAACCTCTAGAGGTTTTCAAAACATTGTTCTGCAGCAGTAGGGTACAATCGCATTCCATGACCTTTTGAACTGCAGCAGAACAACATTTTTAGAACCTCCAGTTTCCATGCACAATAAGGGTCCACTATACACTATATAGTGATTTTAGGACCTCTGCTCATGAACAGTGCCACTGTCATTTTCTTAATCTGTCCCGAACACCGATTTTCCACAGCGACCGCGTTATTCTGTGCTGCAACTGTGAAACCACACTTCACTCAGGATGTGAAAAATGACAGCTGTACTGCTCATAAGGAGGTTTGAAAAATTGCCATTGTTGAAAATGTGGCATGCCAATATTACAAATCTGCAAAGTTGCAAGGGTGTGTGGAAAGTGTGCAATGCACACTTGTAACACAGTCATTTGATGGGCTATCATCACCAAATTTTCAACATAGGCATTTTAGAACCTCTGCTCATGAACAGTATCACTGTCATTTTATTACTCTGTCCCGGACAGTGATTTCCCACAGCGACTGCTCTATTCTGCGCCGGAACTGCAAAAACACATTTTGGCCAGGATGGGAAAAATGACAGCTACACTGTTCATAAGTAGGCGTGGGAAAATGGCAATGCTGAAAATCTGAAGTGAAAATATTATACATTCGCGAAGTTACGAGCGTGCGTGCAAACTGCAGAACGCACGCTCATAACACAGTCATTTTATGGAGTATCATTACCAAATTTTCAATATAGCCATTTCAGGACCTCTACTCATGAACGGTGTCACTGAAATTTTCTTACCTTGTCCTGAACACTGATTTCCGACTGCAGCCACGCTATTCTGCGCTGGAAGTGCGAAAACACATTTCCTCCAAGATGTGAACAATGACAGTTGTACTGTTCACAAGGAGGTGTGACAGAATGCCAATGTTGAAAATCTGGCATCAAAATATTGCAAATTCATGAAATTGACGTCTTATGACTTTGCTGGCTGCGCTAAAGTAAAACAATCATTTTGGGATTTTCCCTGGAATTTTGCACAATAGGCTTTTTGAAGCCCACCTCGTGAACACTGGCACTGTCGTTTTAGTTAATCATTTAAAGGTGATTTCACGCGGTGACAGCGAAATCACCTTTAGGGGCCGATTAACTATCACTGACAATTGAAGTATTCATGAGGAGAATCTAAAAACCCATGTTGAAAATTTGGTGAAAAAAAATTCCCCAAAATGCCTGAGATATGCAGCAAAATGAAAAACCCTGTTTACACTCATTACTCTGACTTACCGGTATTTCCTCAGTTCATGATGCGCCTTTAAAGTGCAGGCGTGTTCCCGGAGGCCAATGGAGGCTGGAGCCCAGTACAAAAGAACAGACTGCAGCACCGGGAGAAACAGACTGAGCAAGTGACACAGGGGCAGTGAGCGAGCTCAACAGACCAAGACAATCAACATTCGGCATTGACAAATGTTTGTTTATGCTACTTTACATTGCCACAGCCACCACTACTTACCTCCGAGCCGTGAGTGACTTGAATGATACGATTCTTCTCACAATTTATGTCTGCTTTACTTACTTGACTACTTTTTTTCATGTATGAAAAATAAATGAACAATTCTTCCAATATTGTTCGGACCAGCTTTGTATTTATTTGCAGCTGCTTTTCAATAAGTATTGTTCCGTGGTGTCGTATAACACTGCCTGATGCATAACTGTTAATTAACAACAGAAGTGATATATGACAACTCCGTGATGTGATGGAGAAAAGCAGAGAAAAACAATGACAAAGACCTGGTCAGCACCAATTTAAAAGGAATGCTCCTTTCATTATTTCACACATGAAAAAAGGTAGTACAGCAGATTCAACTACTGCAAATTATCGTATCATTCCAGTCAGTCAGGATGTAAGTAAAGGAAGTTGCAACATAGCATTAAAAAATATAGGTCAGAGTTATCAACAGATTATTGTGCTGCTGCTTTACAGACATTCACCACATTACATTGTTATGGTGATGCACATAAACTAATATATGGGGTCATTACTACCACTGGAATATTTCTTGCTCCACAGAGTGCAATATATTTCTGTGAAAACTGTCCATAATTTCATTACAGTGAGTCACGTGATGGAGGAATTACCAATCAGAAAAGCCACCCATATTCTGCCACCCTCTCTCAGCAGCGTTAGGACGTGATGCCAGGGGGAGCGCAGGTGCATGCTCTACTATAGTGAATGTCCAACAGCCGTCCCAATGTTTCCTTATGTTATAAGGTTCACTTTGTGGTGAAATGTGGGAATGTTTCCACTAACAAGGCTCTTCTCACTGGAAACGTGGCCATACATTTCACCACAAACTGACCATTATAACATAAAGAAACATTCAGAAACCTGCCGGACAATCGGCTATTCACTGTAAGGAGCACGCATACACGCTGTCCCTGCCATCACGTCCTAACGTTGCTGAGAAGGGAGGCAGAATGTGGGCAGATTTTCAGAACAGGAATTCCTCTGTCATGTGACACTGTAATGAAATTATGGGCAGTTTTCACAAAAGCGTATTGCACTATGTGGTGCAAGAAAGATTCCCCTGGAAGGGAAAATGTGTATGATTAAACAATAACAAACAAAAAACACACACAAAAAAGTACAACACAGTACTGAGGTGGGGTCAGGGGTGGGGGTGGATGTGGGGGGCAGAAAAAATTCCCCTGATTTACTATTGCCATGGGATGCCGTGGTGGTCCAGCAGCAGGTGCAGCATTGAAAGTATTTGCTGCTATTGTGCTTCCACTCTGTTAACCTGCTGCTCCAAAGCACTGAAACGCACATTATTTTCCTCGAGTGCTGCCCACACCAGACTGAGGTCAGACTGGCTTGCAGGGACTGTGGCAGGGTCCACTGCAGTGGGGAATCCAGGTAGTGGGGCTGGTGGTGGACAGAGTGGTGCTGGTGGCTGTGGTGGTGGTGGAGCAGCTGATGTAGTAGTCCTCCTCCTACTGCTGCAGCGGTGACTGCTGCAAGGCACATCTCCCACCCCAGCAGCACCCTCAGCCACTGCCACGGAAGGGCCAGCAGGTGGACACCTGGCCCCTTCTGTGGCAGCCTGCCATTCTGCCCTATGGTGGTTCAGCATGTGGGTGCAATGGCCACCGGTCCCCAAATGTGTCCCGGGGGGCCACGGCACACCAGCACACCACACACACGGCACTCCACCACTGTGCTGTCTGCCCCCCCACACAATTAAAAATCACCCTCACTGGGAAGCTGTGGTGGAGGACCAGACACAGTCCGCACATGTCAGGCACGAGTCCCCCCACCACCTACAATTGCCGGGGCCACATCCTGTGGCTGTGGAGGTGGTGGAAGGGGTGCTGCTGGAGCCCCAACAGCTGCTGCTAGTGGTGGTGGTGGTAGTGGAGGAGAAGGTGGACATGCAACAGCCCCCGGTGGCACAGGTGCTGCTCCTGTTGCTTTCATGGGGGAAGCAACACAGGCCAGGAGTCTGGAGCGGTCCAACATCACACAACCGCCTCGCTCCCACGGGTCTGCACTCCTCCCCTCCTAACACACCCATGGGCCAGAGACTCACCTTCTCCAACATGACCTTCTATCCTACTGAGTCCACGGGATGACACACACACAGACAGTGGACACACACACACACACACACACAACAAAAACAAAACTTATACAAAAAATTCACTAACCAAAAAAAAACACTAAGACAGTACAAAAACTAAATAAAATAGCTTTTAAAAAGCTGTTTGTTTGTTCTGGGTTCTGGCAGTAAAAAGTAGCAAAAGCCAAGCAAATTCCCCTCCTCTCACAATTTTGCTTTCTCCCTCTACAAATGCAAGGGAGAAAGTGAAACTGCTTCTCTGGCTCACTTCCTTCCTGCCTGGCTAAAGGATGTGACTTACAGTACTGCAAGCCATGTGATGAGCCTACCTTGACTTTAGCAAGGCATTTGACACAGTCCTGCACAAAAGATTAATAAACAAATTAGCCAGCCTGGGAGAGGGTCCCAGGGTGGTAGCCTGGGTAAAACACTGGCTGGACAACAGGACACAGTGGGTAATAGTAAATGGAGTCCACAGTGAAGAAAGGAGGGTTACTAGTGGGGTACCACAGGGTTCAGTACTGAGGCCGGTTCTTTTTAATGTCTTTATAAGTGACATTGCAGAGGGACTGGAAGGAAGTATGCCTCTTTGCAGATGACACAAAGATCTGCAACAGGGTTGATACACAAGGTGAGGTGAAAAGGATGAAAAGGGACTTGGCAAGGTTGGAGGAATGGTCAAAAGTGTGGCAGCTCAGATTCAATTCAAAGAAGTGCAAGGTAATGCACCTGGGAAACAAAAACCCAGGGGAAGAGTACACAATGGAGGGTGAGATACTGACAACAGCAAAAATGGAAAGGGACCTGGGGTAGTCATATAAGATGACCTAAAGGTTGGCCAGCAATGTGAGAAGGCAGTAAGGAGGGTTGGGGGGATACCAGGATGTATACGGAGAGGCATCACCAGTAGAAAACAGGAAGTTGTTGGCCCTCTGTACAGACAGTTGGTAAGACCACATCTGGAGTACTGTGTACAGTTCAGGAGACCCCATCTCTGCAAAGATGTAGACAGGGTAGAGGCTGTCCAGAGGAGGGCAACCAAAATGATGCAGGGTCTGCATCAGAAGACATATGAAGAAAGACTAAAGGAGCTAAAGATGTACAGTCTTAAGGAAAGGAGGAAGGGGGGGACATGTTAGAAACTTTCAAATACCTCAAAGGAATCAACAAAGTCCAAGAGGGTATCATCTTTCAGAAAAAGAGATGTGCAAAAACAAGGGGGCACAATTTGAAGATAGAGGGGGGATGGCTCAGAGGTAATGTGAGGAAGTATTTCTTCACAGAGAGGGCTGTGGAGCCATGGAACAGCCTTCCTGAGGAGGTCATAGAGTCAAAAGCAGTGGGGGAATTCAAGAATGCATTGGACAGACATAAGGCAATTCTAGTGGGGGTAGGAGGAAGTAGGCTGTTGGTTAACTAGGATCTGCAGCTTATCCATTAGGTAGGGAAATGGGCAGACTAGGTAGGCCAAGCGATCCTTATCTGCCATCAAATTCTATGTTTCTATGTTTCATCTCACTTCACCTTACTTCTCGTTATAATGCGAAGTGATCACTTTACAGGGCCCACTTCTCATTGTGCTCCGCGGAAGTCCACTTCGTGGGTAGAGTAATAATTTGCTGCATCTCTACTCACGGTGTCATTCTCTGCTTCTGAAAAGAACATTTTTGCCGAGAAGGAGGATACCCGAGGAGAAGAAGAAGAGATGCATTCTCCAGGTGTTTTCTTTTTCGTTCTTCCTGTAATTTTGCTGAGGCCTCTGGCTACTCTTGGTTCGCTATCCTAATCCGTTCTTGCAACTCCTGTTGCAGCACAGCTTCCTGATCCATAGTTACATAATTTATTGTTTCCATCTGGATACGAGAAGATGAGCATCTGGGAAACTTATTTAGGCCTCCAAAATTTGATTCCTTAAAATCTCCCATATCTTGTTTATGTAAAACTTTGATCCACGGGGGAATGTAAATGTTAAACAAGATTATCGCAGACCCCTCCTTCTTTACCCTAAGGGCCAGATACCAATCCTCTTCCCAAATTTTTCTTATGAAATCTGCGAGTGGAAAAACAGCACTTGTCCTTTGAATGACCTGGTATTTACAGCACTTGTCATTTCAGTGACCATCTGGAAACAGATGTATGTTGTTTGCGTTACTTGATGATGCCTGTCTGTTGTTGCTTGTGTGGTCTTGTCCTTTTGCTGCTCCAGGGGGGTGGGGAGTTATAGCTGGAAACCCCAACACCACATTTTCCTTCTCTTGTGTGAATTTAAGTTGAACCTTAAATGGTGCATTAATCCAGTTTTTTTTTGCCACAAGGTTCCTTTCTTTTTGAGATAGAGAAATTGTAGCCTCATTAGCGCAGGTCCTTTTGCATGAACAGATACAGAGGTGCAGGGCCCTCTGGTCCCTGTTCCAATGGAATACTCAATCTGCCTATGGAAGTGCAGGGCCCTGTGGTAATGGATCTCATGAATTCATGGGACAGTCTGCTGGGCTGTGGAAGCACAGGCACATCTGGGCCCTGTGCTTCCATGTGGTGACAGATACAGATACACAGGACAAGAAGTCAATCTGTCAGCCAAAACGCAGAACCCTCTATAGTTATTTATCCAAGATAGCCCATTTAAGAATCATCATGAAATGTTTTAGAGTATCCTGCTGCTATCCATTTACATGTCTGGTTCATGCTAAGCACTGTGATATTAAGTAAAGAAAATCATTTAGAGGAATAAGATGTCATTAGGAAAACGAGATACCCACCCATTGTGGGCATGTGTGTATTTTTAATAATTTAAATATACATGTGCAATGAAACAGTGTCCATGACAACAACATGAGCAGCTCCTATTTGGCTTGTGAGTGAAATGGAACAGATTTGTCAGTGGGAACCAATCTAGCTTGATATCGGCCTTGCAAAGAGTACCTACAGTAAATAACACATGTCTCATTAACCTTGCAATGTTCCATAGTGACTTTTTATAACTGATCTGGAAAATAACACACTTTTGTATTGTATGCACTGAAAAAAATATTTTTGTCCTTGGAAATCGTGACCCCCAATTTATCAGTTTTGACTTGTCAGAAGACACGAATAAAATTAATTCATTTAGACACATTACACACATTGTTATTTGGTGCGCCTGCTGTCTCCAGACATTACTACTGTATGAGCATGTGGAATGTCTGGAAAAGTGCTTTCTACATATAATCCAAATGAGAAGTTTATTGTTAATTACAGTCAGTGAAACTCACCTAAGCAAACTCTTTTCTTATGCTTCTTACTTAAATGAAAAAAAAATCCTCATTAAAGAGCTAGAGGACTGAGACCCTTTCATTACATGTTCAGTAGCGACATGTGGTCATGTGACAATAAAAGAGAATTTATTTTTCATAGTCATGTTGTCCGTTGATTTACTCATTTGAACTGCTTACGTACAGGACTGGTGGCGTAGCTCAGCCAGGACATGTCGACTTCAGGAAGATGTTTACAACCGTGCAGGAAGTGATGGGGTGGGAGGACAGTGCGGCACTGAGGGCTCAGTTTGAATACAATGTTGTTGGTATCTTTTCACATATTCCTGTCAGTGAAACTTAGTATATGTAATATAGTTTGCATTGTACTGTTATTTGACAGTATCGCAATTTAAAAAGAATCATGATCAGAATTAGGAGGCAGGCATAGTCAGGTAAAAGAATACTATTTAGTAAATTGAAGGATTAGTCAGGGTGCAGTTTATCTAAAGCCACTCTCTTTACATATTTGATAGATAGAGAGAGAAAGGCAGTGATAGAGTTTTGACTCTGATCACCTTTCAGTTAGGTTCCCTACACTCCACAGAACTTTGGGATGCTATTCTGGTTAAACACTTTGTATGTGTTTCACATGCCTTTTTAATGACTTTGAAGTCATTGTCTCTTGCAATATGACATGTTTGTAACAGCTACCTGGAGCTAATAGCTACATGTCAGGAATGAAACATAATTGCGGCCATCGGCTTGAGCCCCCCCCACACACACACACACACACTGCACTAGGTCATAACACCGACTATGGAACAGCGCAGTAAAAAAAAACAAGCATGAAAACCAGCCAAGCCAAAGGTAGTGCTCAAGAAAACATCAAGTGCTACCATGGTGAAAAAAAAATTAGTAGCTACAGTGTGTGTTTGCAGGGGGGCTCTACTGCATGCACCCTCCTTTATGGTGGGCTTCACCACCCACATACTCTGAACTATAAACAATCACCTTCCGGGGGGGGCAACTCGGAGATGGGGAGGAACCTCAAAGGGGGATCGTATTTGTGTTGGGAGGGCACAGGGGCAAAAGTGCAGGGCGGGTGTGGTCAAATTAAAAATAAAAGTCGTGAGGGGGGAGAAAAAACAAAACAAAAGTCACGGGACCAGGAATCAAACCCTGGTCATCCAGAGGTTTTGCCATTTTTCACCATTCATGACCTTAACCTCTATGCCATGGCAGCTGCGCAGTAAAGCAGTACGCAGGGGACGTGTTATCATCTTCATCCCTAGTGACAACAGCTATGGGGATAGCAGTAATGTACTTGGCTTACACTATCCCTGCAACTATTTGGTTGTACGTGATTTTTGCCGTGCGGATTACACTACACTATGAAAAAGAAAAAATTACTCACCTTAGTAATTACATTTCTTCCAATGGAGTCTTGTTGTATTCTGACAATTGCGGTGATTCCCAACCTTTGAACTGCCCCGGAGAACTAAGGGTTAACTTTCCATGCAGGGCATGGAATGCTGAGCTTGAGCTCGGTTGAAGTCTCTCTCTGGAGTGTTTTGAACTCAAACCGTCAGATTCTTACGAGCCCAACTAAACTAAAAATTCTATGTGAAAATTGTAAAAATTCTACTAGCCAACTGGCTGGAAAGGTTTGGATTCCCAAGGAAAACTCAAGTCAGGAAACCCAAAAACTAAACCCAATGTACTCAAAAAATAACAATAATAAATAAGCACCCAAACAAAAGGGAGGAGGGTGCCAGCAAATACACCCCTGGGGTGCAACACTGCACCTACCCACCACTTCCCAAAAACAGGTTCTGAGAGGGGAGGCAGGGAGGGAGGGAGGTCAGAATACAGCAAGACTCCAATAGAAGAAACACAATTACTAAGGTGAGTAATTTTTTCTTCAAACAACATGAAGTCTTGCTCTATTCTGACAATTACAGACTACCAAGCAGTACCTCCAAGGAGGAGGGACAGAACCTACTTTGGGAATAGGCTCTGAAGTACTGCTGTGCCAAACCGAGCATCACTCCTAGCCTGGAAATCCAGAGAGTAATGCTTGGTAAAGGTATGGAATGTTTTCCAGGTGGCTGCTTGACAAATTTCTAGGAGAGGAATATCCCTGGCCGCAGCCAGGGAAGCAGTTGTACCTCTTGTGGAATGAGCCCTCAGGCCTGAGGGTGGAATTTTTCCCAGGTTTTTCATAGCAGAATTGTATACAAGACACAATCCACCTGGCAATAGATCTTTTGGTGGCAGGGTTGCCCTTTCCCACTTTTCCATAAGTGAGGAACAACTGGAGGGAGTAAAACATGTGACCCTTGGTATGCTCTATGTAGAAACTAAGGGCTCTTTTGACATCTAAACTGTGTAGCCTCCTCTCTCCTGAGGAAGAATGATCAGTGAAGAAAACAGGGAGAGACATAGACTGGTTTAAATGGAAGTCTGAAACCACTTTGGGCAAGAACCTTCTATTGGTTCTAAAGACCACTTTATCCCTATGAAAGGAGATAAAATCAGATTCCACTGACAGGGCTTGCAATTCACTGATACAGCTGGCAGAGGTAATGGCTACCAAGAACACAGTTTTCCAGGTCAAGTACTTAAGCTCTGCTGAAGACATAGGCTCAAAGGGGGGTTGCATAAGATGAGCAATGCAAACATTCAAATCCCAGGCAGGGGCAGGGTCTCTAAAAGGGGGATTGGTGTGAAACAATCCTTTAAAAAATTTACAGAACACAGGATGGGAAGATAGTGAGGAAGGCTTCCCCAACAGACAAAAATACAGAAACAGCTGACAAGTGTACCTTGACAGTAGCTGGTCTAAGGCCTAGGCCATTAAGATGGACCATATAATCCAGAACGGTAGGCAATTCAGCAGTGTCTGGAAAAATATTCTTCTTAGAACACCAAATGCTGAATCTTTTCCATTTGGAGTTGTAAGTCTTTCTGGTGGAGGGCTTTCGAGAAGCCTTGAGGATGTCCAGAACCCCTTGGGAAAGATGCAGATATGCAAACTCTAACTCTTCAAGAGCCATGCCTTGAGATTGAGGGATTGAACATTGGGGTACCAAATCCTCACCAGACAGGATGTTAACAGGTTGTAATTCCTGGGAAGAGACAGGGAAAGATGGACTACTAGGGACAGCAACAGGGGGTACCAGGGCTGCCTGGCCCAATATGTAGCAACCAGAATCACCTTGCAAAGTTGAGACCTTATTTTGACTAAAACTTTGAACAGGAGTGGGAAGGGGAGAAAGGCAAACAGAAACTTCCCTTCCCAATTCAGAATCAGGGCATCCAGGGGGACTGAACCCAAGACTAGAGGTCTGCAATAAAAGAGAGGTAGTTTGTGATTGTCTGGGGCTGCAAAGAGATCTATCTCTGGAGTGCCCCACCTTGAAAAAATCACTTTCAACATCTGAGGGTCCAGGGACCATTCGTGATGGCCCTGAGAAATCCTGCTCAGTGCATCTGCTAGCACATTGTCCTTGCCTGGAAGATGAACTGCTACAAGAGAGGCTTGCAGGGAACAAACCAGGGACCACAGCTTCATGGCTTCTGTGCACAAGGCTGTGGACTGAGTGCCTCCCTTCTTGTTGATGTACCACATGGTGGTAGTGTTGTCTGTTCTGACTTGAACCACCTTGTTCTGAACTGACTGTGAGAATGCTTTTAGAGCTAGAAAAAACTGCCCTGAGCACTAGAAGATTGATGTGGAGAAGGGATTCTTGGGGGGACCACATGCCCTGGGCAGTGAGGGACCCCAGGTGGGCTCCCCAGCCCAGAAGAGAAGCATCCATGGTAAGAACCACTGAACAAGGCTGAGCAACAAAAGGAACACCTTGCCTTAAATTGTCCTGATCCTGCCACCACTGAAGGGCCTGGATCAAGGTCAGAGTCACTGGAATCAGTTTGGTAAGGGAGTCCTTTCTCTGAGACCAGTAAGCTCTCAGTTGGAACTGAATATCCCTCATCTGGAATCTTGCCCCTTGGACCACTGCTGTTGAAGCTGCCATGTGGCCCAAAGAGCTGGAGGAAATGCCTTGCTAGTCGAGATACCTGAAGGCTGAAGGAAGAAGCTAGTTCCATAAGAGCCCTTGCCCTTTCTAAAGGAAGAAAGACTCTTGCTCTGAGTGTGTCCAGTTCTGGCCCTATAAAGGTAAGGAAATGGACTGGTTCGAGAACTGACTTGGGAAGGTTGAGAAGAAATCCTAGGGCAGTGAGCACTTGCTGGGTCACTTGCAGGTGAGACTTGACTTGGTCTGGAGACTGACCCACTAACAGCCAATCATCCAGACAAGGAAATATGGAAATCTTTTGCCTTCTTAGAAAGGCAACTACTACTGCCAGGCACTTTGTGAAAACCCTTGGAGCTGAGGTTAGGCCAAAGGGCATTGCTCTGAACTGATAGTGGCCTGAGGGCAACTAGAACCTGAGGTACTTTCTGTGGGAGCACCTGATGGGAATGTGAAAGTAGGCATCTTTGAGGTCCAGGGAGGCTAGCCAGTCCCCTGGCCTTAGAGAGGGAAGGATTATTCCCAGAGTTATCATCTTGAACTTTGATTTTAAAAGATGTTTGTTTAGATATCTTAGGTCTAGGATGGGTCGCCACTCCCCTGTCTTTTTTGGGGGTCAGAAAGCACCTGGAGTAAAGTCCTTTGCCCCAGTGTAGGGTAGGTACTCTCTCTATAGCTCTTAAAACTAGGAGGAAGAAACCTCTGCCTCTAGGGCAAGGGTTTCTGAAAGATTTGCAGGTGGAAAAGATCTGGCTCTCATCTTTGGACATTTTTTGAAGCTAAGAACCAGTCCCTGGCTTACTACTTCCAGGACCCACTTGTCTGATGTAATAGACATTCAGTCCTGGACAAAGTAAGCCAGCCTGCCCCCTACTGGAATAGGAGAGTCGACCCGGGCAGACCCATCAGGGTGTCTGCTTGGCAGGGGCTTTAGGCTGAGGAGTGGATGCAGGCCTGCTCATCCCCCTTCTGCTTCTCCCTCTGAAGAATCCCCTCTGTGAAAAGGAAGAAGAGGCCTGTGCTTGTTAAAAAGGCCTTTGAAAAGGCCTGCCCCTGCCCCTAAAAAACTGCTGCCTTTGAGGAGTTGCCTGCCTCTCCTTGGCCTGAGCACTCCTGTAAGTGGTCCTGTGCTCATCCATTTTCTTCATGTAATTCTCTGTCTGCTCCCCAAACAGAGAATTACTCACTACAGGAAAATCCATAGCCTTAGCCTGGGTATCCTGCGAGAGGCTGGTACATCTGAGCCAAGCCATCCTCCGAAGAACCAGAGATGTAGCCATGACTCTTGATGAGACATCATTAGAGTCCACAGCAGCATGAAACTGAACCTTAGATGCCTCAATCCCATCTGCAGCCACCCCCTCCAGCTCCTTGGCTAGCTGGGGGGAGGTCTGTTTAGCCAACACCAGTACAGTGTCCCACCTGGACTTCTGGTACCTGGCTGTACAGGCCATGTAATTCATCTGCCTGAGTCCCAAAGAAGATGCCATGTACTGCTTCTTTGCCATAGCATCAATCTTCCTGGAGTCCTTGTCTGGGTGGTGTGAAGCCAAGGGACTATTTGCCTTGTCACAGGCAGCAGCCTGCACTACCCCAACATGGCTGCATTGCTGATAGAAGAACTGTGTCTGAGCCTGAAAGTGTATACCTCTTGTCCATTCTTCTATCCACAGGAGGAATAGTGTTAGAAGACTTTAAGATTTTTTGTGTCTGTTTCCCAAAAGATTTAAGGAGGGGAATAGACAGTGTCCTGGACTCTGGGATATCCATCATCTCTACATAATCAGGCTCTTCTTGATCTTCCACAGCCTCCTCCATAGGAAGCTGGAGGGTTTCAGCCACTTTCCTGTAAAACATAAAATGGGAAGGGGACTCAGAAAGCCTAGGAGAGGAAACACCTGATGGTCCGTCTGGGGAGATGTCCGGTTCTACAGGCACATCCAGACCTTCACTCACAATTCCCCTTCATCTTCAAATTCTGGTTCTTAAAAATCTTCAAGGGTATACTTCTAAACCGGGGGAACCAACCAAACCGAACCCCTACCAGAAGGAGCCAGATCGGTTGGAACCAGACGGAGCGATTCCACAATCTGAATCGCCCTGGCTATCTCTCCGGTGGTCGGAACATGAACCTCTGGATCTGAACCAGTCGATTTATCTTTGCGCTTTCTTTTTGTCGGAACTGATCCCTAAGAATCGTCTCTCCTTTTGCCCGAAGAAGTATCGCCCTGGTCAGAGGGCACTCCTTCTGGTTCGGTCGAAACTGAAATGGGCTGGCCATCCGGGTCAGCGGACTTCTCAGCCTCCTTTTCCCTCAGTCTACCTAATCTCTTCTCAAGGGTAGATTTGGGAACATTTTTACATATTTGGCAGTCTGAATCAAGGTGGTCAAACCCCAGACAATAAACACAGGTGGTGTAGGGATCGGCCTTGGCAAAGACCTCCCCACACTCACTGCAGTGTTGAAACCCAGTGGGCCCGTTTTTTTTCTTGGGTTTCTCGGACATGGCCAACCTAACCAAACTTACCCTTTTTTCGGCAACCACCAGGCAAGACTCCCTTATTGGTTCCTAACTGTGTCACAGGTATTGGAAAAAACGGTTAAAACACATTTTTTTAGAACCGATAAGAACCGGTAACCACACACGAAATATAGCAAAATTCACAATCAAATGGTCCGTTCAGCCGAACCGACCGCACTTTTACAAGTTCCACACAGAAAATAGAACAATTCCTATCTAGTACTCACGGCACCACAGACAGAGACTGAACCGACTACGCGGATACTTTTTTTCGGTTTAAACCGATGAAAAACTGAAAACTTTAACCAACTTTGAACCAAGCTAAAGGAGAAATCTCCGGAGCGACCGTTCAGTGAGGCGGAGTAAAGAATCTGATGGTTTGAGTTCAAAACACTCCAGACAGAGACTTCAACCGAGCTCGAGCTCAGCGTTCTATGCCCTGCAGTCAGAATACAGCAAGACTTCATGTTGTTTGAGTGAAGCAGCTTAGTGACACATGGTATGATTTTTTTGAATTCACTTGAAAATACTTTCTAGGTATCACCCTTCCATTGTATTTCATTGTACTGAACCAACTGAAAATTCTGCAACTGGAACATGCGGCACTTCACCCTTACCTAAACCACTCCAAATAATAAATAAATACACAAAATAGTGTTGTGCCTATTTGAATTACTCTTAGTTGTAAATTGCATATTTGTAATGGTAGATGTCAAAATGTGAAACACTCATATTGGAACTAAGTCAGTAACATTTGTCCTGTGGATAATACCCCCTCGACAAGGCCCCCTGGCTGCACTGTTTCCCGCCCTCGCCCACCTCCCCCCTGTATCTCCACTCCTGCCCCGGCCCCAACCACCTCCCGTACTCTTCCGCCCCCCCAATCTCCTACCCTCACTTCTCCCACCACCCACCCCACTTCCCTTGTCTTCGCATAGCTCAAGTCTTTGTCAATCAATCAATCAATCAAAATCTTTATTTATTCAGGCGGACATCATTGAGCAAAGCTCATTTACAAGATGGACCTGATAGGTCGAGGAATAACATGAAGGTACAAAGAACAGACATATACAAAACACTTCTAAGTAAACAGGTTACAATAATATAAACATATATACAAGCAGTGCAGCTGGATAATACAGGCTCCAGGGCAATCTAAACCAAACAGATATGATTGATGATTAATAAAGTGTTGATAGTAGCCTCTGAAAAATGACACGGGGGCTGGTGGCAGTTTTGAATAGGGACTAAAATCAACTAGTAGTGAGTGAATGGGGCAGAAGTAAGTGCCAGGGGTAGCAGAGGAGGTCTTGGTAAGGGGTAGCAAAGCTGCATAGGAAGAGGGGGCCGGGGGTAAAGAATGTGATTGGACTAGGCCTTATGAAAGCAATTGCATTTCTCTGGGAAGAGGCTTGTGTAGAGCTTTTTAAAGGATGTTAGGGGTATAAAGGTGGTCAACTTTAGGGTCTTCTGCAGTGAATTCCAAGCCATTGCAGATCTCCCATGCCGGGTACAGGCTTTGGGTAGCTTCAAGGTGATGAAGTTATTGCTTCTTAGGGCATATGATCTAGCTGTGGCCAGTGTAAAGCAATCTAAAATATAGGATGGAAGTTTGTTAGACAGAGCTTTGTAAATCCATAATGCAGCATTTTTGTTCCTTCTGAGGTGTAAGGATGTCCAACCAACTGCAGCATAGAGAGCAATGATGAGTGTTGAATGGAAGATCTGTGATGAACCTTAGAGCTCTATGGTGCAAGGTATCCAATTACTTAAGTAGGAAATAGTACAGTGCCATAGAGAAATCTGCATAGTCGATAAGTGATAGAAATGAGGCCTAGATTAGTCTCTGTCTTGAATCTCTGGTTAAATAATGTGATTCTGAAGAAAAGGCGAGCCTCTGGCAAAGTTTTTTCAAGTTCTTCAATATGCTGAGTATAATCAAGCCTGTTGTCAATCCATACCCCTAAATATTTGAATTTGTCAACATAGTCAAGGCTTTCACCAAGGATGGTGGATAGTTGGGGAAGAATGCTTGATGAGAAGCGTTATTGGTGGAAAAGAACATAGCTTTTGTCTTCTTTGCATTTAGGAGGAGTTTTTTCAAGTAGTTGGTATTGCAAAGGAGAACTCTGATTGTAGTATTTCACAGGCCTTTATAGGTGATGGGTTACTGACATATAAAGACAGTGTCATCTGCAAAGAGGTGAACATTGGCTTTGGTGAGATTAGAGTCAATGTTGTTAATGTAAATGGCAAAAAGGATAGGGCCCAGGATAGATCCTTGAGGTACTCCTCTTAGGAGTGGTTTTGATGAGGATAGGTCGCCTTCATTTTTCACCTGCTGCGTTCTATCAGTGAGGCAACATCTGAACCATTTAAGAGAGGATGGATCTAGGCCTATGGAGTGCAGTGAAGAGAGTAGCAGCTCATGATCCACTGTGTCGAAGGCTTTGCTTAGATCAAGAAATACGGCACAGACGCTGTTCTTTTTGTCTAGCTCAGTTTGCCAGTCATTAGTGACTTTTGCTAATGCAGAAGTGGTGTTATGCCTGTTCCTAAACCCAGATTGAGCAGGGTTTAGGGAGTGTCTTTATCAAGGTAGTCTCTTAGTTGGATGCTCACTAGTTTTTCCTAGCATTTTGGAAAGCACTGGCAGGATGGATATGGGTCTATAATTGTTGAGGTCCATGGGGTCCCCTGATTTTAGGAGGAAACACTTGTGCTGACTTCCACAGTGAAGGAATGGAACCAGAGCTAAAGAGATTAAAAAGATGTGTTAAGGAACTGCAAGCACATGTATTGCAATTTTTAGAAAAAGGGGTCAAGAGAGTCTGCACCTGCGCTTTTTAATGTCTAAATGCAACAATAGGTCTCTACTTGCTTCAGTAGAATTGGTTTGAATGAGAATGAAGAATTAGCCCTCTGAGCCTCAGTAGACTGGGATTTAAGTTGTGCCCGCAGTAGATTAGCTGGGGAGGAATCAAAAGCAAGGCCAGCCGTTGTGAAATGATTGTTGAATGCATCTAGTACGTCCCATTTGTCGGAGATAGCAACCTTATTAAGGTGCACTTGAGATGGCAGAGAAGTGCTAGAGTCCTGCCCTAAGATCCCCTTGACGGTGCCCCAGAATCTAGCAGGGTTGAGGTAGGAGGCATCAAGTTCAGCCGTATAGAAAGCAGCCTTAGCGTCCCTTACTTTTTTGGTGCAGATATTTCTGACTTTTCTGAACAGCAACCAGTCATTTGGTTCCTTAGTCTTTCCTGCCATTTTCCATAGCTTATCTCTCTCAAGCAGTGCAGATTTAAGGTCGGCTGAGAACCAGAGGCAAGATTTGCTTTTCACTCTAACACTAGTGATTGGTGCATGAGTATTGAGGGCACCTATGATTATGCTGTTTAACACCTGAAGTGCTATTTCCACAGAGTATGTAGGTAGAACTCTTCCTGCAGTGGAGAGTGGCATAGATCGTGGAGATATCCTCGATATTAAGATTTTTTAGATCTTCTCGGGAGAAATTTTGCTGGATTAGCAGGTTTGTCTGATGATCTTATTTGTGCTATAAGACAGTGATCACTTATGTCACTGAATAATACTCAGCGTGTGAGAACAGGTGGGGTTTGTTTACCAACATGATGTCAAGTAGGGTGCTGCTACTTCTGTTCTTTAAATTGATTCTTGTCGGTTCATTTATTAGTTGAAAACCCAAATGTATCACAAAAAGATACTAGGGGTGCAGCTGTCTTGGAAACCAGTTTAAATTCAGATCACCTAAGATAATGGTATCTTCAGGGCCCAGTTTGATTATATATTCCCAGGTGGGTTAGGAGCTTATGATCGGCAGAGGGGCCTATAGCATCCAACTAGTTGAAAAGCTGCCATGTTGGGGAGAGCTATTTTAAGGGATAAATATTCAATTCTTTGGGCAATGATGTTGCACTAAGGCAAGATGCAGATATATTCGATTTTACATAAATAGCTACTCACCGCCCTTGACAAGCGGTCTGATCTGAATATTTGGTAGTTGGGTAGATTTACCTCCCTATCCGTTGTTGCAGGTTTGAGCCATGTCTCGGATATTACCAGAAAATCTGGCATGGTGTGGGCAACCCAGGCTTGTATTAATGAAAGCTTTTTCAGGAGGCTGCGTGCATTGATGTGAAGGAAGCTTAGTCCTTTAATGGAGGCTAGATCTGCTGGGAGGTGATACCCTCTGGAGGTCCTGGATTGATTTCAACATTACCAATGCAGATCAGCAGAAAGAATAAGAGTTTTGTGAGGGCTTGAAGGACAGGAGGAAGGGACAGTCAATGGGCCTTCTCTTCTTGCTTTCGATGGCCAGTGCCTAGAGATGAACCACTCTGGATTGCTTAGTAACCTGTCACAGAGTGCTAGCTTGTGGACAGGTATAAGGGGGCACTGTAGATCCAATAGTGGAGCGTGGAGCGTGAAAAGTACATGACAGGTTGTGTCCCTTTTTGGGGGTTACCCCACTGATTGTGGTGAAGCAACGGTAGGGCATATGTGAGGAACCGATCGGCATCCACTGGAGGCATCACAGGGAAGCTAGGCTGACAAGTCGCATTATACAATAAGGCATGGATCGGTATGGCATCATCCTCAGAGAATACAATAGATGAGAGAGAGAGAAACAGTAAGAGGAGCTTCCCCAGCCCCATTATGATGCGGTAACTAGAGGTTAACAACAATAAGGACAAGGGAGGACTGCTGAGCAGGGGACACCAGAGAGCTGCTGATAGATTATTGGATAGACTTTGCTGTGGGGCGGAGATAAAAAGTTTAGGCGAAGATGCATATAAAAAGAAACACCTAAGAGGGGAAGGGGGCAAAAATTTGCAGGCTTTCCGTACCTTCCTGGCTATCTCCCGGCCTCCTGGTCCCTGGGCGGCCTTGTGTCGCCAACCACCGCCTGCTGGTGGAGCGTGAGCCCAGCGCTTACTGGGTGCTCCGAGGCAAGGCGGCTAGAGTGGAGAGAGAGACAGAGAGAGCACAGTCAAATAAATAAAATTGCAGCAATCAAGTGATTCTGCAAATAGTGTAGAAATTATTTTGCACAACAAAAGACTGGAGGCTTCGCCGTAGCTGCCTGGCCCACTAGAAGTCCCACCAAAAGACTGTAATCACATAGGCATTGTAAAAATACAGCAGAAATCATAAAATTTTAGCAGTAAAAGTAAAACAGCTCTTTTTAGGTAATTTACTTTAAAAAAACACACAATCCCCAGCCAGCTTCAGCAGTGCAAAGTACAACAGCAGTCTATGGAGCAGGAGAACCAATCGGAAGCAAGGCTCAGAAAGCGCTCGCCTTCTGATTGGTTGTGGCTTTCCCGTACCTTCCTGGCTGTCTCTCCCGGCCTCCTGGTCCCTGGCGGCCTTGCGGTCGCCGACCGCCCGCTGGCGGAGCGTAGCCCGGCGCTTACTGGGTGCTCGAGGGCAAGGGCGGCTAGAGTGGAGGGAGACAGAGGAGAGCACAGTCAAATAAATAAAATTGCAGCAATCAAGTGATTCTGCAAATAGTGTGAAGTTATTTTGCACAACAAAAGACTGGGGGTTGGCGCCTTAGCGTCTGGCCCACTAGAAGTCCCACCAAAAGACTGTAATCACATAGGCATTGTAAAAATACAGCAGAAATCATAAAATTTTAGCAGTAAAAGTAAAACAGCTCTTTTTAGGTAATTTACTTTAAAAAAACACACAATCCCCAGCCAGCTTCAGCAGTGCAAAGTACAACAGCAGTCTATGGAGCAGGAGAACCAATCAGAAGCAAGGCTCAGAAAGCGCTCACCTTCCGATTGGTTGCGGCTTCCCGTACCTTCCTGGCTGTCTCTCCCGACCTCCTGGTCCCCTGGGCAGCCTTGCGGTCGCCGACCGCCCGCTGGCGGAGCGTAGCTCCGGCACTTACTGGGTGCTCGAGGGCAAGGGCGGCTTCCTGGCTGTCTCTCCCGGCCTCCTGGTCCCCTGGGCGGCCTTTCAGTCGCCGACCGCCCGCTGGCGGAGTGTAGCCCCGGCGCTTACTGGGTGCTCGAGGGCAAGGGTGGCTTCCTGGCTGTCTCTCCCGGCTTCCTGGTCCCCTGGGCGGCCTTGCGGTTGCCGACCGCCCGCTGGTGGAGCGTAGCCCCAGCACTTACTGGGTGCTCGAGGGCAAGGGCGGCTTCCTGGCTGTCTCTCCCGGCCTCCTGGTCCCCTGGGCGGCCTTTCGGTCGCCGACCGCCAGCTGGCGGAGTGTAGCCCCGGCGCCTACTGGGTGCTCAAGGGCAAGGGCGGCTAGAGTGTACTGGTTATTACATGTCTGTAAGTCAATGATGATATGTTTGTAACTAAAAATGATGACTATTGCACACACTGACGTGGAACCTTTGTAAAACAGCCTCGGCTCAAAGGTATTGTAATCCTAGATTGAAATAAATAAATAAATAGAGTCAGAGACATTTTTAACACTATATGGTTTTACGTAGTGCTTCAGTAATGTAATCATTTATGTATTATTGTACAAAACTGCAGCATGTTTTGTTGTATGTTCCTGAAAATTTAATAAACTCATATTAAAAAACAAATGTGGAACACTTCTGGGATGGTGGAGAGAGACTCATCCCCCCACACTCAAATATACAAATAGTGCCAACAGATTTAAATCAGAGCCCCTCTGAACAGTGCAGCAGCCTATGATTTTTATTTTCATATTTTTTTCATTTATTGTACACACTTGTAAGGCCTTTGTATTGTTTTGATTTTTTATTTACACATTTGTGTTTCTGGGAAGACATAGGGCAGATTTTCACAGCCATAACAGAAAATGATGCCACTAGAATGAGGGGTAGAACTCAAACCACATTCTCCCCAAACTAATAAATTAGGAATATCAAACTCTACACTGGAGTAATGCAGCATGTACTGTATCTATTGATAACACTATTCATTCTTTGCTTAAATGTATGCTGTATCTCATTAGATATAGCATATATACCCCCCCAGTTGCTTTCCCATTTAGCCACCCCCTCCCCCTCCTACTTTTATCACTCACTCCCTTTCCCATTGTTCTAGTCCTGGGCTCTCTGTACCTGCCGTGCTGATTCCTTTAATTTACTGACCCTTGTTCTCTTTTCTCACTTTTAGGAGAAGCTGCGCCCTCAAGCGGGCGCTCTGCTGCCAGCAGCCCCAGCTCCGTACCAAGCTGGCCATGCTCACTCTCCTGCCTGCCCAGATACAGGTATAGCCAAAGATTCTCCAGGAAGCCCGGTTCCCTTGCCTGCAACATGATTGGCCACCTGGCTAGAGCACAGCTCCTCATTGGCCGTCTCCTTTCCTCACTAGCTCCTGATTGGCTCATCTCTATCCCTGGCCCTCGACACTACAATTTAATTTATGGCTGCCAAATCTATTTTCACTCGTTCTGTAATACTGCAATTTTGTCCCGCCTGCCTACCCCTGCCCTGACCGCCCACCCTGGCCACGACCTCTATTAAATACACTTTCTCCCCCCAAGGCACCGCCCCCTAACTTCTCTCCTTCTTCGTGTGCTGTCTATACACCTCTCCTTAAAGGGACTTGACCAAGCACACAATCTGTCTATTGTCTGCACTGCACACACCCCTACATTTACTACTCTGTCCAGCAATTTTCCTGCACTATTACTACTCTGCCCAGCAATTTTGTGGTGCCTCCCCACCCCCAGTTCCTTTCTCCCCAACCGCTTCTCTCCTTAAAGGGACCTAATACTGTAAACTTCTCTCCCTCAAAGGGACCTCCTTACACAAGAAGGGAACAGTCCACAGCTGCCAATCTCTTCCCAGCAATGACACTAACTCCCCTAAGAGGAGACAGCTACATGGGTGCTGTCATGTTGGGCACACCATATTACCAAGAGGTACTGGTCCTTCTTCTCCTAACCTCCCTGGCAGGGGTTTATGATGGCACTATTAGGGGAACCCCCCCCCCAAGGTGCTACGCTGATTTTCAGTAGCCACCACTCTCATAGATGAGGCATTATGGCCACAGAGGGAACCAACGCAGCAGGCCCTGGTTGGAGCCACTACCTTTTAAGCTTGCAACCGCCAACTCACACCATGCCTGATCTAGTCATGGCCCTGATGGGCACCTACACTAATACCAAAGGCTACTCAAGTCCTCGCTGAGTAAGCTGTAATCAGGCCCGTACACTGAAGTCTTGGTGGAGATGATACATCACAAGAACAATTCTCATCCTCCTGCTAATGTCAGGGAATGTGCATCCTAACCCTGGCCCTGTTGGCTATCCTAACCTTCCACACCACTGGCTAATAAAAATAGCCTATATGAACATAGGTAGCCTCCTGCCCAAACTATCCCAACTCCAGGCCTGGGTGACTATACACAAGCCTGACATTATATCAATAACGGAATTGCGGCTCTGACCCAAGGTGCCAGATGCATCAATCGCCTTTAAGGGATACAACATTTTCCACTTGGATAGACCGGCCAAGAGAGGGGGAAGATGCTTCGTCTACCTAAGAAGTAGCACCAGAGGACAAGCCATGCCTTACAACACCAATACAAAAGATGTTCAAATACTAACACTAAAACTCTCAACTGGGCAGCAAAGCAAAAGGCTACTACTGACTACAGAGTATATTCCCCCTGGAAAACAAGGTCTAGGGATTGAACTTTTCTATGACCACTTCAGCAAGGCAAATCAGGACTGGGAACGGGTTATACTGGGGGACTTTAACATAAACTGGTTAGCACAGGAAGCGGTAGCTGTAAGAGACAAAATACATGGGGTGGGATATTCAGACTGCACCAGGCAGGGGTGCAAGCCTGGGCACAGCACAACTGGGCTGATCCAGGGCATGGACCAGGCGATACTCAACAGTACTGCGCCATGGCTCAGCACTGTTGAATATGGCACTGAGGGCGCATGCACTGCACCACCACAAGTGGCAGAAGGGGAGCAGGAGGCTGCGCCAGGGCAAGTGTGGTTGTGCTAGGTGCAGCAACTGTGATATTCAGCCATGGGCATGCAAATGAGGCCATTATGCATGCAAGGTGCAAATGGGGCCATTTGCATGTCATTATGGCCCCATTTGCATGCAGTGCGCCAATCCCCAGCGACGTGCGCCTGGTGCCCTGCCAGGCTGCAGCCCTTAGGGACCGATGCCCTGCTGCCCCTCGGCAGGCTCCGCTCCTGTTCACCTGATCACGGGCATGTGTAAAATCAATCCCTGGTGGTCCAGTGGACCGATCCCCATCACCTGATCATGGGCATGTGTAAAAGTAATCCCTGGTGGTCCAATGGACCGATCCCCATCACCCGATCACGGGCATAAGTTAAAACTCCTTGGTGGTCCAGTGGACTGCTATCCAGCGCCTGTTCATGGGCATGATATGAATAATTCCCTGGTGTTCCAGTGGACCACTATCCAGTGCCCAATCATGGGAAAGGGGTGATAAATGCCCTGGTGGTCCAGTGGAACCCCCCAGCACCCGATCGTTGGTGGAATGTACAAAGGACACCCTAGTGGTCCAGTGGTACCCCTCACCACCCACCCACTGAGTCCCCAGCCACCCTGCACCCCCCCAGTCAGTGGTGGGTGGCAGCCCCACCTGCAAGCTGCCTGGCCACCTGGCGACTGACAGCGTGCAGTAGCGTCTGTCGCCCTGTTGATCAACTGCATGGGCCAATGAGCATGCAGACCATGACTGTACTACACGGCCCGAAATGTGAATGAA
This sequence comes from Neoceratodus forsteri, assembly GCA_016271365.2. Taxonomy (NCBI): domain Eukaryota; kingdom Metazoa; phylum Chordata; order Ceratodontiformes; family Ceratodontidae; genus Neoceratodus; species Neoceratodus forsteri. The sequence continues at coordinate 562,453,304 of JADMNL010000023.1, read as the reverse complement.
CCATTCACATTTGGGCCTGTGTAATACTAATGTCCATGCCAGCACCCACACTGAGACCAATAAGCGTGCAGATCCTACTGTGCTGTCAGTTAGCGAGTGGCTGGGCGGTGACTGCGGGGTGCTGCCGCTGTCCACCACTGACTTGGGGGTGCTGGGTGGCAGGGTCTCCAGTGGGCGGGTGGGGAGGGGGTACCACTGGACCACCAGGGTGTCCTTTGTACATTCTGCCCATGATCGTGCTCTGGGGGTGTTTCCACTGGACCACCAGGGAGTTTTATTTTACACCCATGATTGGGCGATGGGGATCAGTTCACTGGACCACCAGGGATATGTAACTTATGCCCACGACTGGCACTGGATAGTGGTCCACTGGACCACTAGGGATTATTATAACATATGCCCATGATCGGGCAATGGATAGCAGTCCACTGGACCACCAGAGCTTACACTCACATATGCCTGTGAACGGGCGAGGGGGGGGCACAATGCTCCCTGGGCAGGGGGCATGTGGACTGTGTCCTGGGTGGGCAGGTGGCCTCCCACAGCAGGCGGCTGCCGTGTTGCACCTTGCAATATGGCACCTCGTCCAGTGGGTGGCCAGGACTTGTTCCTGGATTTGCAGGTACATCTTTCGCGCCCGATGCGGTAGTGGGTTTGTGCCAGCATATGCGCCGCACATCCCAGGTTGAATATTGGAATGTGGGCATATGCACGGTCATGCCCCTGCACTTGCACCGCGAGACATTACCCACGTGCCCCGCGCATCGGGAGTTGCGCCAACAACATGTCCTTTAAATATCGCACCAGGGCGAAGATTGCGGTTGCGCCATGCGCAACCCTTTTGAATATCCCACCCTTGGTCTATACCTTACACAGATATCAACCAGACAACCAGAATGAACTACCATACAGGGACCAGCACTCTTATAGACTGGCTTCTAGCTACAGCCCCCGAGCATATAAAAAGTGTCTCTGTCCTCCCAGACTCCCTGAGTGACCATTCTCCAATAGTCTGCTCCTGGATAAACAAGTGCCCTAAGGACCCCCCCCCCATCAAGCTCTCCAAAAACCGCTCCCTGAGAAAAGGGCAGCTGCACCTCTTCAAAACGTACCTGAAACACGTGGATTGGATCCCCTTAGATGACTGTGATGACGCTAACAAGATCCTCAGGCACTTTATCACTGTCTTCAGTAAAGCATGTGATCTATTCACCCCCGCAAAGACCTCCAAAATCAAGGGAACTAGCAACACCTGGCTCAGCGACCCCCCTCATCGAGCAAATAAAATATAGGGATAATCTCTGGCACAAAGTAAGAGCAACTGGTAAACAGACTGATTACATTGCTTACAAAACTGCAAGGAATAAATGCACCAGATTAGCCAGGGATGCCAAGGCCATGTATTACAGAGAGCTATTTGGTAAAAGTTGGGGGAATGGGAGAGACTTCTGGAGCAACACTAAAATTCTCAACAGGAAAGAACCTAGGGCTCCACCAGATTTAATTGCGACCCCTTTGGGCCCACTGCAACATCCTAAAGACATTACAAATGCCAATCAAGCCTTTATGGACCTAAGCTCAGTTCTACCCTTGAATTACCTTGAGCCCAGTTTAAACAGGAAGCCTCCCAGCTCCATCTCTCCCCACACCCTTAACTCCAATCAACCTCTCTTTTACTTCAAGCTGGTCATCCGGTCCAAAGCCATTAAATATGTCAGAAGGGTCCTAGGCAAAACTAGAATGGGCAGTGATTTGACTGACATGAAACTGCTCTCTCTTGCACTGGAGGAACTGGTCAACCCACTCACTAAATTATTTAATACATCCCTCAGGACCGTCATATTTCCAGAAAAATGGAAAATGGCCCTAATCACCCCAGTCTTTTGAAATTGTGACAAAGTAAGCTTGGGTAACTACCATCCAATCTCCATCTTACCACCCCTCTTAAAAGCCCTAGAGAGAATGGTGTCAGATCAACTCACATACTACCTCAGTAAATACAATTTACTCTGCCCACAACAACACGGATTCAGAAACTCCCATACTACTGTCACTGCACTCACTGACTTTACCTCCCACCTTTATGACGCCCTTGACTCTGGAATGATGGTGGGGTCCATGTTTACTGACCTAACCAAAGCATTTGACACTGTCAGTTATTTGGTTCTCAAGCTGCCTCTCACAAAGGAATCAGTGCATTAGGATAAATGGAGTCTTCTCAGAGCCATGGAATGTTACTCTGGGGGTCCCCTAAGGATCAATTCTAGGGCCCCTGCTCTTCAGCCTCTTTATCAATACACTTCCTGCCGCATGCCCTGCCAAGATGCTGCTCTACGCAGATGACGCAGTGATCTCAGTCCCTGGGTTCCACCTGCCTGAAATCACTGCAGCCCTTCAAGATAGCTTCTCCACACTTGAGACCTGGTTCTCACTCAACAGGTTACTCTTAAACTACAAAAAAATGAAATCAATGCACTTCACTCTTCAGCACTCCAAAAAGAATGCTGGCCTGCCGCTCATCCCTAGCCACAAAGAAGAAGTTATAGAACAGGTCTCCGCCTTCAAATACCTTGGCATCCACTTAGATGACACCCTCTCTTTCACTTCTCATACAGACCGCGTTGCAAAATCAGCCAACATCAGACTTGGGATCCTTTACTGCCACAGAAAAGCCATGACCCCCAAGGCCCTCAACCTCATCACTCAAAGCTCCATACTATCAATAATTGAATATTGTCTAATCATATATAGTGCCGCCATCGAGACAGTGCTAAGTTGCATAAAACTACTCCTTAATAAAGCCTGTTGGCTTGTTCTAGGAGCCGGTCACCTTACTTATACTTGTGTAACCCCCCTGCAAATGGGGGTTCCCAAAAGACTTCCAGGAGCTTGCTTGAATGCTCCAAGCCTGAATGGTGTTTGGCGTTTAAGCCATTATCAGTGAGTGTTTTTAGAGCCTCTGGTACTGTCTCTTTAAGAGCTGTCTGCTTGCAGACATAATTAGTTTGTATGGGGGGACTGTGTGCTTCTCTGTTTGAGTACCACTCAAACTGCTGCCAATTCACTCCATTTTTGCAGTCACTAGGAGTGCAAAGGGAACCTATCTGAAAGATGTAACTGTTTGCCAGAAATCATTTAGAGTAATAATGAAATTACAGTTTGTCTAACCTGCTTTCTTTGCAGTCAGAACTGTGTCTGCCTAGTTCCCCATTCTGGTTTTGAACTGCTGAACTGGACCAATCAGTGTGGGGTAAGCTAGCTCTAAAATGGTGCCTTGGACGAATCAGAACTTGGACTCATAATCTGAGCCAGCCACAAGAGGATTGTATTAGACAGTGACTCTGGGAGATGTAGTTTAGACTTCGGCGCCTTTTTGGACCAACAGCAGCAGTCTATTGTGAGTGACAGCCAATCCAGTCAAGAACTGGGAGGAACTCAAAGGAAGTGCCGGTTTTGTCTGTTGGAGTTTTCAGTTGAGCTTTGGCAGTGAAGAAGGAAGGAGCCCTGTGCTTTTCAGTGTGCAGTTTTAGTCAAAAACTGTGTAAGGCCCAGAGTTCCGGTCTGCAGCTTGTGTAACTGCTTGTTAGGACTGAATCCGTCCTGTGAAAAGAATCAAAGGATCTCTGAAGAGTAGAAACCAGGCTCACCTGTAGAAGACTGGAGAAATTATTGAATTGCACTCGGTCTGTCAGGAACTGAATCTGCTGTGTGTTCTCCGGGTATTGTGCAGTAATTGCGATCGGGATAGAGAAGCAGCCTGCCTGGTATAGTACTCTCTTTTTTTACCATATAAATGTGTGAAGAGTCTCGTGGAGCTCAAGAGTAGCCCTGCTGATATTGAAGGACCCTATCTTATTTGGAGGTCGTGAGTACTAATTCAGGGTCGCTCCCTGTTGAATTGCCACATTAAATCCAAATGGAATTACTGTACTGCTGACTGTTTAATTTTCCTTTTCTCTGTGTGAAAGGGCCCTACCAACTGCCACGGTTTGGACTAGCCACTAGGGCTTGGGTACCAGGGACAGTAACTGATAGGGATAGGCCTGTGCACAGGCCGCCTAGGTAGATTATTAGAGTGATAAGCTAATTAACCTGATTTCCCCTGTCCTTGTTATATCCCCTAAATAAATCAGAGCTGCTTGTTTCAGCAAAGTTATACTGCCTGAGGTATTTGTCTATGTTAAAGTACTGTACTGTGATTGTTGCACTGTATCTCATTTCACAGGAGGTCCCAGTGCGGAACCAGTCCTGGGGGTAAGTGTATACTGTGAAGGTAATTCTGATATATTGTGTGGGCCACTAGTGGGAAGAAAGGGGGGTTGCAGTGTCCCAGAGGGCTGTGACCAAGTTAGTTTAACTATTGCAAACCCTGACCTCTGGGTGGAGGCACCCGCCATTGGATCCAGGCCCCTCAACCTGTTAGTGGCAAATCAGGCAGGGGTAGTAGCCCCTGGGATAGCGCCATCTAGGGGTTACACTTGTAACCTGTATTCCTCGACTGGGTGGCTCCCACTACACCTAAGGACTACAGTAGTAGCCACAGACATTGTCAGCTACTTTCAGATATTTCAAGAAATTTCTAAAGAGTTTCTCTCTGCTGCCCCTACTGTGGAAATGCAGAAAGCAGGAGATTTCTCTGGAAATATCATAGAAATTTCAAGAAATAGCTGGCAGTGTCTGTGGCTGCTTCTGTAAGTACCAAACATACTTAACTGGAAAAAGCCCTCCTAAGACTTAACACCTGTTTCGTCCACTACCCTATTCCAATGGAACCTGAACCACAAAACTACCAGTAGCTCAGAGAAGGGTGTCTTACATGTCCCATTTAAAAAAACCTCATTCACCCAGTGGTCACTTTCATACCGTGGCCCACAGTGGATGAATGACCTGCCCACTGCCCTCTCACAACATGAAAAAATCGTCCCCTATAAGAAAGACCTTCGTGTCCTCTTGGCCGGAACCAACCATTATAACTGTAAATCTTAAGGAGTGACATCTCTTCCCATGCCTCTGGTTTCCTCACCTATCCACTTCCCCTCTTTCCTCCCCAGCCCCTCCACCCCTTATGTCCAATATCTCAACCACCTACTGGCAGCCACCCCTACTCCTTGCTCATGTCAGGCCCTAACTTGCCACTCTCTGCTGCTTCCCCACTATCTGTCTTTACCCTCACTCAATCCGTATGGACAATGCCTTTCCTGGCAGCCACCCATACCACCGCTACCCATACCCCGACTACCTCCCTACTCATTTTCACCCACACATTCTCATCCCTGACAAAGCCACCACTGGCTACTAAATTCCTATTCATTGCACTTAGTAACGGGTCATCTGCACTTAGTAACAGGTCTGTGTTGTTCTGCTGCTAAATAGCTGGATGTTGGTTAACCTGTATATATTACTTTGTCTGCCTGTATTGAAATCTACTTTGTATTCTATTAAAAATATGTCCTGCAATGTAATCATAACTGACTAACAGTCAAACCCTTGTACTGAATGTTTTCCGTTATTGTACGTGTTGTACTGTTTTGATTCCTTGACATGGAGCCTTTGTAAAAGAACCATCTTGGCTCAAAGGTTGTAATTCCAAAACTGAAATAAATAAATAAATAAATAAATAAATAAATAAATAAATGGAGGCAGGGCACCTAGAAGGGACTGGTAGTAGGCCTAGCTAGAGCAACTTGGAAGACCCTGAAGGAGATGTTTGGTTGCAGCATAGAAGGGTGCACAAAGAGAGAATAAACAAACATTTGTCAATGCCGAATGTTGATTGCTTTGGTCCATTGAGCTCACTCATTGGCCTTCTGTCAGTCACTCGTTCTGTTTCTCCCAGTGCTGCAGGCTGCTCTTTTGTACTGGGCTCCTGCCTGTGTTGGCACCTTTTTCTGCCCACAAAGAAATCCGCAGCTGTCCTGACACAGCTCCGTTGAGGAGGCTCACTCCCACTCTCTGACTTGCTCATTCTGTTTCTCCTGGCACTGCAGGCTGCCCTTTTGTACTGGGCTCCAGCCTCTGTTGGTGGCTTTTTCTGCCCACAAAGAAATCTGCAGCAGTCCTGACACAGCTCCACTGAGCTTGCTCACTCCCCCTCTCTCACTTGCTCGTTCCATTTCTGCCACGCAGTCACAATAGAGTTCTGTTCAGCTTGCTCACTCCCCCTCTGTCACTTGCTCATTCTGTTTCTCCCACCGCTGCAGGCTGCCCTTTTGTACTGGTCCCTGTGTGCATTGCTGCCTTTTTCTGCCTACAAAGAAATCTGCAGCAGTCCCAACACAGCTACGTTGAGCTCACTCACTCCCCCTCCCTCGTTCTGTGTCTCCTGGTGCTGAAGGCTACCCTTTTGTACTGGGCTCCTGCTTGCGTTGGGGCTTTTTTCTGCCCACAAAGAAATCAGCAGGTGTCCTTTTGTGCTGGACTGCTGCCTGCGTTGCCACCTTTTTCTGTCCACAAAGAAATCCACAGGAGTCATGATACAGCTCCATTGAGCTCGCTCACTCCCCCTGTCTCACTCGTTCGTTGTGTTTCTCCCAGAGCTTCAGGCTGCCCTTTTGTGCTGGGCTCCTGCCTGCATTGGCACCCTTTTCTGACCACAAAAAAATCCGCAGTTGTCCTGACAGAGCTCCGTTGAGGTCGCTCACTTCCCATGTCTCACTCGCTCATTCTGTTTCTCCTGGCGCTGCAGGCTGCCCTTTTGTACTGGACCCCTGCGTGCATTGCTGACTTTTTCTGCCCACAAAGAAATCTGCAGCAGTCCCAACAAAGCTCCGTTGAACTCACTCTCTCCTCCCCCTCCCTCACTCGCTCATTATGTGTCTCCCTGCACTACAGGCTGTGCTCTGTTGAGCTAGCTCACTCCCCCTCTCTCACTCACTCGTTCCGTTTCTGCCGGTGCTGCAGGCTGCCCTTTTGTACTGGGCTGCTGCCTGCATTGCCGCCTTTTTCTGTCCACAAAGAAATCCGCAGCAGTCATGATAGAGCTCCGTTGAGCTCGCTTACTCCCCCCTCTCACTTGCTTGTTGTCTTTCTCCCAGCGCTGCGGGATGCCCTTTTGTACAGGGCTCCTGCCTGTGTTGGCACCTTTTTCTGCCCACAAAGAAATCCACAGGTGTCCCAACAGAGCTCCGTTGAGGTTACTCACTCCCTCTGTCTCACTCACTCATTCCGTTTCTGCTGGTGCTGCAGGCTCCCCTTTTGTACTGGGCTCCTGCCTGCGTTGCCACTTTTTTCTGCCCACAAAGAAATTTGCAGCAGTCACAATAGAGCTCCTTTGAGCTCACTCACTCCTCCTCCTCTCTCCCTCGCTCGTCCTGTCCCCCCGCTGCAGGCTGCCCTTGTACTGGGCTCCTGCCTGCATTTACTACCTTTTCTGCCCACAAGAAATCTACGCAGCAGTCATTCAAACTCCGCTGAGCTCGCTTACCCCTTCTCTCACTCACTCATTGTCTTTCTTCCCAGCACTGCAGGCTGCCCTTTCCACAGGGCTCCTGCCTGTGGCACCTTTTTCTGCCCACAAAGAAATCTGCAGGTTTCTTGACAAAGCTCTGTTGAGGTCGCTCACTCCCTCTGTCTCACCCACTCATTCTGTTTTCCCTGGCGTTGCAGGCTGCCCTTTTGTACTGGGCTCCTGCCTGTGTTGGTGGGTTTTTCTGCCCACAAGGAAATCTGCAGCAGTCCCAACACAGTTCCGTTGAGCTTACTCACTCCCCCTCCCTCTCTCGCTTGTTCTGTGTCTCCCGGCGCTGCAAGCTGCCCTTGTGTACTGGGCTCCTGCCTGCATTGCCGGCTTTTTCTTCCCACAAAGAAATTTTCAGCAGTCACGATAGAGCTCCAGTGTGCCAACAGAGTGTTTCTTGGGGGGCAGCTGTACCCGAAGGGGGATTGGGCACCCCCTTGGCACTAATGTACTGGGTGTTTGTGGGGGGGCATTATGCCGATGGGGAGTGGGCTCCCCCATTTGCAAATGAAAGTAGGAGGGGGGATATAACGCTGACGGGGAGTGGGCTCCCCCATTGGCAACTGTAAATAAGAGGGTACTGAAACCAGAGGATTTGGGGCCCCACGGGCAAAACACTGTTGTTGTGGGGGCACATGCTGTCGAGGATTGGGCACCCTTCGCACTGGGGAGTAATTAATATTGTTTGTGAACAGGTGGCAGGCCACCCGCCATGTTCACAAACAATATTACAGTAGACAAGTTCCACCCAGCAATGACGGGTCGCTCCCTCATTGCAGCGGTTCCGCTGATGCTGCAATGACGAGGTGACCCGTGATTGCTGTGGCTGAAACCTTTCAAGGTGGTGTCACGCTGGCTGAACTAGGGTCAGCAGCAGCATGCCATGGCATTGGGGAAAGTGGACCAAGCCTTTAAAGGCTGTGGGGGCATTGGCCACAATAGTGCCATGCCTCCACAACCTGCTTCTGGCAAGCTGCCTCAATATGTTTCTTTCGCATGCGCGCAATCAACATAAAAAAGAAAGCTATGTAGCAGTAGATGTTCTTTTTAAGAATCTTTTTTTTTTTTTTCTATGTTGTGGCTACATTTTGATGTTTGTGAACCAAGGAAAATTTTGAAAAAGTCAAATGAGTGAAGTACTTGTAATCCAAGTGTAATCCCCTTGTTCCCAGGGATTACTAGAATCCCAGTTAGAATCAGTGGTAGGCAGGGAAGGCAGCTAGTGAAATGCAAGTTAAATGGGTTTCACTCTGTCTCTCTCTGTTCTCAATCTCTGCTGAGCTCTGGAGGGATGATGTCATTTAGAACTGTCGCAGCAGCATGAGCCACACTGGCCAGCTGCTAGGGGCGCTAGCTTTAGAATATTCGTGAGTCTGTAGTTGGAGTTCAGTGGAGGAGGCTGCAGACTTAGGCAGCTCCTCATTCAGCTCTGTCAGAGAGTCACCAGTTTGTGTTTTTTAAGTTCTGACCCTAGTGGTTGACAACTGTACCAGTTCTGGAAGTGGTGGAGACCTTGTCCTATGGTTTTCCCAGTGCCCCATCCAGGAGGGATGGGGTGAACTTCAGGATGCAGGGGCAATCCCCTGGTCCTTTTTGGACTCTTGAAGCCGCCTTGTGACAACTGCTCTGTAAGTACCTTGTTTGCTTTCTGAGTAAAACCCAGGAGTACCTGCAATGCCTGCGAGGTGATTTTCTCTGACAAAGGGACCCTGTCACCTAGCCTTTGGTTTAAAAGCTTTCTGCTTACGTTGGATTCCAGCATGTGACTGTCCAAGTGCAGAACTTTTAATTGTGACACCCAAGGGTGTGTGTAGTATGTTAAGTGTGATAAACATTTAAGACAACAGCTACAGTTTTCTACAGTTGTGTGGTGTTATTAACCAGATGAAAGGCAGAGTATAAGCCTCGAAGCAAAAGGTGGGAGACCCCCCATCTGGAGTAACCAGTTTACCTCTACGGGTTCTGAAGGGCACCTTTTACTTTTTCTTCCGTGCAATTGGCCAATGCCAGAGAAGAGTGTTTACCCCTATATGTGGGTTGTTTTCATTCAGTTTACCCCAGTATAGTGGGTTCTGAAAGTTCTGAGCCTGTATGTGCTCTTTGGAGGTTGTGTGTACCACCTCTACTCCTGTGAAATATGGGAACAGTACCAGTACCTGGCCAAATGTGTCAATTTCCAGTAGGAACCAGTGTGTTCACCAGTGTGTGTTTTGTTCATCCTATGATAAATGGGAATTCAGGAATGTCTGTACCTCAGAAATCTGCATTACCAGTGTGTGTAGCCCTATGAGGGTCCATCTCCGCTTTGGGATTATTCCTACTCTGTTACGTGAATAAAAGCCACCCTCTAGAATCCCAGCCTGGTTTGGACAGTAATGTTATTGCTTCCTTGTGTCTGGAGTTACTTGGGTGTCCCTGTCCAGAAGTGCAAACCTAGCGTAGTCCTGAGCAAATGTTTTATCCCAGGGACCTGGGTTATTGACCATGGCAATTGGTCCCTACCAGGTGTGTGCCAGGAAGTTGCCACAATTGGTTGTCTGTGTTGTGTAACAGACTAGCCCTCCTTGTATATGGTGGCCATTGTAGCTGCATACAGTGCATATGTGTACATATATTTTACAGTGTAAATCTCCACCCCTCTCTTTACCACCCTAGACACTGTGGTGAGAGGAAAGCCCTGCTAGTTAAACAAGGGGGCCTGGTGGGGGGTTACATAAATCTGAACTGGCAGAGCAGACTACTGCATTTACGACCCCCATCAGCCACAATCAGTACTGCTAAGATATAAAATAGCTATGCTGATGTTTGCTCTAATTTCCATTTTGGTCTTGAGTTTTTTTTTTCTTCATGATTTATGCAATATTTAACTTCTTGGTTCAAGACTCACTGAACGACGGTGTCCAATGGGCATACATTCAATATATTTTATAAAATAATAGTTACTCCTCGTGCCTTCAAAATTACTGAGATGGCATATGTAAGTCACTGTTTGCAAATACCAGTCATCATGTGCATGCGTGCAAGACTGAACAAATTGCTCAAGTGACTTCCTCTCTCATTCCTGCCTGACACAACTTCCAGGCATTAATGGCATGATCAGTTTGCTTGTATTATACTGTAATACTACTGATAAGTCAGACGCTTTTTGAAACAGATGGTCCATAAATATAAAACATTACCACTAATCTGTACACAAACATGAGGAAGACCTGGTTGAAGTGTACTTCAGACAGCATAAAAAAATATCGGGCTCGACTCACAAAGCCCCGAGAATGGCACAAGGTGCCCGCATCTAACATAAATGGGGCAAGGGGCACCTTGCGTCAAAAAATTGCCCCCTGAGCTATTCACAAAGGCAGCCTGTGACAACCGCAGGCTGCATGCACCAAAAGGGGACTTGCACCACCTGTGCTCCACAAAACAGACTGCAGCATGGCATTAGAGGCTTGCGGAAACCGCTGGCTGCTATGTCCCCGAACGTGGAATTCACAAAACTCTCCCAGAGGGAGTACTTCTAAGTACCCTTAGACCAGCCAGGGCTGGTCTAAGGGTACTTAGAATATGTCCCACTGGGATAGTTGAGCCAGAGATAACTGCCTCTGGCGTTCTTGAAGAATGCAGACACGTTAAGGCAACCTTTTCAGGGGCAACTGAACTCATTCAATGAAGCAATCAAAGTGACTGCTTATGAATTTGAGAAGTGAACCTTATAAAAAGTGAGATTTGTGACATGGAATTTGTTTGTGTGCACTACGTCATGTGTTAAACAGCATCTCCTGATGAAGCCTACTTTGTAGGTGAAACATCGAGATTTGGGCCATTTAAGAAAATAAAAGCTCATCTTTCTACTTTTCACATAAGTGCTGTCTAATTTACTGTATTTACTGTGCCCCCCCACCCCCATTCATGTACAGAGACTTGGCTTTCACTTTTCCACATTGGGGTGGCAGCAAGAAGAAAGTTTGTTTCCTGTGAACCTTCTGAATTTTATCCAGAAACCTGTTTGCTTGAATACCCCAGAAAAGCATTTTTTGTAAGTTGCCTAGTGATTCATTTACAGTTGTGATAAGTAACCTGCCAGCCTGTTACCTCCAAATCCAGCTGGCCTCGAGAGGAGAGTGCACAAATAACAGGCTGCACACAGGCTAGGCTGCAAAGCCTTTTTAATGCCTCTGGCACAAAACAATATAGAAAACAGCCTGCAAAACACTAGTGCAGAATACCAGAGTACACAATGCCAATCACAGAAAGGACAATTACACCAATGCTTCACTCTAAGGCTTCGTCAGGGGGACTGGTATTCTGCACTGGTACTCTGCAGGCTGTTGTCTATATTTTGTGTGCCAGAGGCATTAGAAAAACTTTGCAGCTTAATCTGTGTGCAGCCGTTATTTGTATACGTTCGCCTCTCGTGCAGCTGGATTTGAATCTGGGGTTTTGACCTACCTTGGGGCCAGTTGGCCCGCCCTTCCAGCAGCAATGGCTGTAATTTCAGTGTAGCACGGCTTCTTTTTGAACTTCCCTGCCTGTAAACTACCCCTCGCTCCCTTTTCCCTTTCAACCCAGCTGCAGCACCACTCTGCAGAATAAATGAATAAACAAAATTCAGTAATTACATACGTAAAAATCTCCTTTCAATTCACCCATCTCCTGCACAGATGAGGCAATGGCATTCAGGGCAGTATTCTTTCACTCTGGTGTTCTGCAGGCTGTTTTCTGTATTTTGTGTGCCAGAGGCATTAAAAAGACTTGACAGCTTAACTGGTGTGCAGCCATTATTTGTATACATTCACCTCATGTGCAGCTGGATTTGAAGGAACTAGACGGTGAAATGATCAGATCTGTTACAGTACAGTAGCTTCTTGTTGTTTTTACATTGTTTCTTGTGGATTTTACTTGGTAGAAGGTTATTTATTTTCTTTCTTACTACTTCTAAGGGGCTAGCAGGGTATTGTTTTGGGGCTGTTGGAATTTCGAAAACTGTTTTGGTGGTTATAATTGGGCTCATTTGTTTGATGTTTCACTGAGTAGCAGGCTGCATTTGTAGAGGCCTATTTCTTCTGATTAAAACCTATTTGGTGTGATTTAACTGGGGCTGTTTCTTTGAATCAGAGACCTATATCTTCTAATTTCAAGACTATTTTGATGTGTTGTTGGTGAAGCTGTTTGGATTGGAGACCTGTTTCTTTTGGTAGCAAACCTATTTTGGGGGCTATGAATAGAATTGTGATTCATTTTTGCTGGCTTTACTAGCTGCAAAGGTTAGTGCATAGTGGGGGAAGGGTGCTAATGGTCTGACCAGGGGCCTCAGCTACCTGATTGTTTCTGGAAGACTTGGGCTGGTCCGACCTTCACAACCCCTCACCCCACCCCGCCCAGGTCCATGATTTCCTTTATAATAGGGGTTCTGACATCACTTCCTCAAATGGGCATAGGATATGCACCTGTCATAGCAGAAGCAGACATCCAGGAAAGGAACAGCAGTGAGTGAAGAGGTGACTGCTATCTCAGTAGAAGGGAAATAACTGCAAATGTAGGAGCTTTCATTGTTACTTCTTTGCATTGCTATTGCATTGTGAAAAGGAGGAGTAGGAGTTTGAGGAAGGTTGTGCAATAGCTACTTAAAGTCTCTTTTTGAGTTTGGATAGGAAGGTTAGGAATATAAAAAGCAGTTGCTCAGTCTATCTAAACGTGTACAACTAAGAGGATAAGGGAAATTAAGAAAAGAATGTTTTGCACTGATAGAGGAGGGAGAGGGGAGACTTGGGGGAGTGTTTGGTATCCTGCATCTGGAAGGGTGGGGGGTCGCTGGTGGGCAACAACAGCAATGGGTAGGGTGGAAGGTTGCAACAACTGCGGTGCACCATTCTTTCTAAAAATTGCCTGGAGTGTGGGAGGATGTTTAGTGTGCAACCACATAGAGAAACTCAGAAAGGAGATTGAGGGTCTGCAGGAGGAACTAAGACAGGCAAGGCAGACTGGGGGTGGGTTTAGCCCAATACTGGAGGGAGGAAGAATGGGAGATGAGGGAGGGCGATTTAAGCCAACAGTGGTGAAGAGAGGGTCAGAAGAAGGGAAGCAGGGACAAGGGGGCCCAGGCCAGGAACAACAATTGCTGGAGAAACCAGGTCATGGGACAAAAGACAAATGGAAGGAGGAGATAGAGACTTGTGAGGGGAGGCAAAGAAGTGGTAAAAGTCATGGAGTGGAAAGTAGAGAACTGGTTACTATGAAGAGAGAGGGAGCAGGCATTTGTGAAGGGTCTTCAGAAACTAGTTTTGCACTGCTAGAGAGGAAGAAGGTGGAGGAGAGAAATGGTGAAATTAGAGAAGTAATTGATAAATGCCTGGACCAAACCGGAGCGGGGGAGTTCTGCTGGGAGAATTGCAACAGGGGCAAAAGGGGGAAATAATGTGCAGGAGGAAGGAGAGGAGGAAGAAGAGGAGCTGGAAATGAGAGAGGGAAATGAATGGAAGCAAGCAGGGAGTAAGAGTGGTGGAATCTTAGTGCTGGGGGACTCAATACTAAGAGTAGTCAGATGGGGTAGCAAGGGGGAGAGGCATAGTTGCATTTGGGTGGAGGCCATGCCAGTAATGACAGCGGAAAGAGTGGGACAATCTGTTCTGAAATATGCTAGAAGGGGTAGGGAAAAGCCTCATTTAATTATACATCTTGGGATGAACGACCTGGCTGACAAGACAGTAGATATAGTCCAGAGGAGGTTTGAGGAACTAGCACAATTATGTGAGGGGGCAGGAAGATCAGTAATTTTTTCGGATATACTTCCAGTGCCAAAGGCAAGCACAACAAGAAATCTGAGAATAGAGGAATTTAACGGATGGCTAAGAACCTGGTGTTGTGCTAAAGAGTTTGGGCTGTTAGGGGGTTGGGGAGGGACCTGGGAGGACAGTAGTCTCTATGCCAAGGACAGACTACACTTGAGTGAGGAGGGAAAGAAAGTGTTGAAACAGAGGATGGAGGAGTACATAGAGGAAGTAGGGAAATTAAACTAGGAGCGGGGGGGTGGCAGTTGGGGAAGAGATATGCAGAGACCACAGGTTGGGAAACCATATGAGCTTACCACCCATAACAGTGACAAAGGACAAATGGCAAGTACTATTGGTGATGCTAGGAAAGGAGGGCAGGATGGGAGGGGGAAAAGGGTGGAAGGTGGTTACCCTTAATGCTGGGAGCCTTGGGAGGAAAACTGCAGAGTTACAGGTGCTCATGGCAGAGGGAGAGGTGGACATTGCAGCCATCACAGAAACATGGGCCACCCAATATAATGACTGGGACCTATCTGTACCAGGGTACAGGTTATTTCGTAGGGACAGGGTGATTGGGAAAGGAGGGGGGAGGCACTATATGTGAAGGAAGGACTGAAGTGTGTAAGGGAGGAAGGAGAGGAGGGTAGTACAGAGTCAATTTGGATGCAAATCCAGGATTCCAAGAATAGGATTCTTAGAATGGGAGTGGTGTACAGGCTGCCATCTCAGACAGAGGAGTTGACCAGGGAACTAGCAGGACAGATCAGGAAGACCTGCGAGAAGGGTAGTGTGGTGACTGTGGGGGACGTCAACATGCCAGGAGTGGACTGGAGTACCCCAACAACCAGGAACAGAAGGGAGCAGGTACTGCTGGATGCCTTCCAGGACAGCTTCCTACTGCAAATGGTCAGTGAACCAACCAGGTTAGAGAATACCCTTGACCTTGTGCTGGCAAATGGGGACTTTGTGAGAGAACTTACAGTGGAGCAACCACTGTCAGGAGTGACCACCACTAAGTATGGCTCCCGTTGGATATGGGCAAGGAAGGAGTGGAATCTGGCACAAGAGTGCTGGACTTCAGGAGGGCCGACTTTGGGAGGATGAGGGAAGTGGTAAAAGGGTGCCTGGACAGAATTCAGTCTAGTATGGACACTAACCAGAGGAAGGAGCTCATAAAGCTGGGGATAGATAGTGGCGGCAACCAAAACCTGCTGCAAGACCCAGAGCAAGAAGGCTTGGGCTAAGAAACTGAGCTGGTTGAGCAAGGAGGTCATGGAAAAGGTAAAGAGGAAAAGAGCTGCCTTTAGGAAGTACAAGAAAACAGGGAGGGGGGAGGACAGGGAGGAGTACCTGATGGAATCGAAGGAGGTGACAAGGGCAGTAAGGGGAGCCAAGGCATCTATGGAACTCAGGCTGGCACAAGGCATTAAGAAGGGGGAGAAGGACTTCTTTAGGTACATCAGGAAGAAAAGGAGCTGTAAGGACCACATAGTAAGGATTAGGAAGGGGGGGGTTGGGTGGAAGCAGGGTGCGATAAGGCAGAAGCACTAAATGAGTACTTCTGCTCAGTATTTACTAAAGAAGAGGGGTGACACCGAGGGGAAAATGGTAGAAACAGGGGGGGAAGGGGTGACAGATGGGGAAGTCATGGAGGGCAGAGTTTGGGAGGGCTTGAAGGCACTGAGGGTGGATAAGGCACCAGGCCCAGATGGCATCCACCCCAGGGTACTGAAGGAGCTGGCAGAGGTCCTTGCAGGACCTTTGGCAGACCTATTTAATGCCTCACTATATTCGGGCTGTGTACCTCAGGACTGGAGGATAGCTCATGTGATGTCCCTCCACAAGAGTGGCCCCAAGGATGAAACGGGAAACTACAGACCAGTGAGCCTCATATCCATCATGGGTAAGCTAATGGAGACTATCCTGAAGGAAAGGCTGGTGGCTCTCCTAGAGGCCAGAGGACTACAGGACAGCAGACAGCATGGCTTCATATGGGGCAGATCCTGCCAAACCAACCTGGTGGAGTTCTATGACTGGGTAACTAGGCAACTGGACAGGGGCCATGCAGTGGATGTCCTGTATCTGGACTTCAGTAAGACATTCAACTTGGTGCCACATGGAAGGCTGGGAAGTAAGTTAGTAGGCACAGGGGCAGGTGTAAAGCTGGTGAGATGGGTAGGGAACTGGCTTCAGGGAAGGCAACAGAGGGTGGTGGTGGGTGGGGAGCTCTCACACCCAAGGGTAGTGACGAGCGGTGTCCCACAGGGCTCGGTGTTGGGACCAGTGTTGTTTGGGATATTCATTGCAGACATATCATTGGACATCAAGAGCAAGATCAGTCTATTTGCTGATGATACCAAGGTAGAGCGGTGGTGGATGACCTAGGGGGATGGCAGGGTTGCAGGATGATCTGGCAAAGCTTGAAACCTGGTCAGACACCTAGCAACTGGGGTTTAATGCCGAAAAGTGCAAGGTGCTGCATTTTGGGATGAAGAACCCAAGGAGGAGTTACCAGCTGGGGGGAGTGCAGCTAGCCCAGATAGAGGAGGAGAAGGATCTGGGGGTGCTCATTACAGGGTCAATGAACAACTTGGCACAATGTAGGAAGGCAGCTGCAAAGGCCACCAAAATGCTGGGTTGTATTGCAAGGGGTATATACTCGAGGAGGGAGGAGGTGATTCTGCCACTGTATAGGTCATTGGTTAGACCACACCTGGAGTACTGCGTGCATACTGGCACCCGTATCTGAAGAGGGACATTAAGTTACTGGAGGGGGTGCAGCGCAGGGTGACAAAGATGATCAAGGGGCTGGGGGACTTATCATACGAGAGGAGGCTGAGAGAACTGAACATGTACTCACTGGAGGAGAGGAGGGACGGGGGGGACATGATTGAAACCTTTAAATACACTAAAGGAATACACATGACGAGTACAGAGGGGCTGTTCAAAGTAAGGGAGGGGAGTGCCACCAGGGGCCGTGATATGAGACTGGAGGGAGGAAGGTTCAGGAGGGAGATGAGGAAACACTTTTTTTACGGAAAGGGTGGTGGCTGGGTGGAATGTGTTACCTGCAGAAGTGGTATCTAGTAGAACAGTGGACTGCTTCAAAAGGGGATGGGACAGGACAAGGGGGAGGGTTAATGAAGGGGAAGGGTGGAAGGAAGGGGCAGCTGCAGAATAAGGGGTGCTAGCTGTACATTTGAGCAGACTTGATAGACCTCTAGGCCACCTCGGCGTGGCTCAGTTGTTAGCACATCCGCCTCTGGACCAGAAGGTCATGGGTTCTCGTCCCACACTGGGATTGGACTTGCACCTAAAATCGCTGGCATCCGAGTGCAGTATTGGGGGGTGCTGTACTGCTGGGGTGTGCTGTTCTTCGGAAGAGACATTAAACCGAGGTCCCTTCTGCCCATCCTGGTGGGTGTCCAGGTGGAAGTAAAAGAACCCAGGGCACTCTTTGCAAAGAGTAGGGAACATTCCCGGTGTCCTGGCCAACATTCCCCTACCCATAAAACTGGTTCATGCAATTTTCCAGGCTGTGTGTGGGTGATGATGTGCGATATGGCCGCCACCACACATTCAGTCACTTCACTACCAGTCTAGCATTGCTTGTAAAGTGCTTTGGATGTATGAAAAGCGCTATATAAATGCTGATTCTTCTTCTTCTTCTTCTTATCTCCTGCCAAATTTCATATGTTCATATGTTCGTACGTACTTTCTCCTCACCTTTCACGGTCCCAAATGTCTTCAACTTTTTTAAATGTAAAAAGAAATAGAAATTGCATGTGGCAACATTTGGTGCAGTGCTGAGAGATAGGGAACAACACACAAGGCTCAGTTCTCAAAGGACCCTTAGACTGACGCATGCTGCAGCAAAAGGCAGTTTGCGTCAAAGCCCGGTGCACCTGGGAACCTGCACCCGATTCTCTATCAGGCAGGGTCCCGGCAGCAAAGTCCCTCAGCTTGCAGGAACCCTGGCTGTGCCCCAAACAGATGGTGCATCTAGAAGATATACCACAAGCTGTGAGGTGGCTGTGCACCAATCTAGCACACCCTTGGTGGCTAGCAGCACCCCACAGCCTGACCTGCCCAATAATTAAAATGTTAAAAAAATCATTCTCTGGTGATCTAGCGGACCCCCCCAGCTCCAATCTGCCCAAAAAGTGAAATGTTAATACATACATCCATACAAGATGTCAGCAGAGAAGGCCCACTAAATCTGCTCAATCCTGCCCCACCTAACCAGAGACCCCCAGACTAACTCCCACACTAGAAACCCCTCCTCTAAGTACCAGAATCCCTTTGTGTTTGTCCCATGCATTCTTGAAGCTAGTAATTGTGTCTGCCCCTATCACCTCCCCCGGTAGACTATTCCAAGTGTCCACCACCCTCTCCATGAAAAGTACTTCCTTATGTTACCCTTGAAATGTCCCCCCTCTGGCTTCCAGTCATGACCCCTCATCCTTTGGTAACTCTTCCTTTGAAAAACACTCCCCACTTGTACTCTGTTTATGCCCTTGAGATATTTGAAGGTCTCTATCATGTCTCCCCTCTCCCTCTTTGCCTCCAGGGAATACATATTCAGTTCCCCCAGCCTCTTCTCATAGGTCATCCCCTGCAGACACCTCATCATTTTTGTAGCCCTCCTTTGCATCCCCTCCAGTCTGTTTACTTCCCTCTTTAGATTAGGCCACCAAAACTGAATGCCAAACTCAAGATGAGGCCTCACCAATGTCTTGCAAAGGGGCAATAGAACCTTCCTCTTTCTACTGGTAATATCCCTCCCTATGTTTTGCCAGTCGAAAGAGGGAGGTCTTATTACCCCTTTATGAGACATTGGTGAGGCCTCCTCTTGAGTACAGCATTCAGTTTTGGCGGCCTCATCTAAAGAGTGAGCTGTCAATCAATGAGCGTTTACTGTATGCAGTATACACTCAGTGACAGTTCAGTCAGTGGCCGGCCGTGGTGGTGAGAGAAAGGCTGTGCCTGTCACTGGCTAGGGGTTCAGGCTGGGTGGGAGTGGAGTGGTGGGCTCCACCTGCTTGAGCGGGGGTCCACTGGACCACCAGGAAATATCAACAATGTAATATACAGGCATATTGGGGCTGGGGACTGGGACTACTAGACCAGTAGGGAATGATTCTATTGTTATTAACATTTTACTTGTGGGGCTGATCAGGGCTGGGGAGAGGTCCTCTTGATGGTTCTGTGTGATAACGGTGACCGCCAAAGGGCGATCACCATTACGGTAAAGTCAGAGCACCGAAAATCAATTTTAGCGCTCTAACTCCCTGGCGCACAACAAAACGCAGCTGGGGACTTGCACCCCTACCCCCCTACTTAAGAGTTCTCAACTCCAGGGGGGTGCATGTTGGGGGGGGGAATGTAAAAAAAAATAAAATTCGGGCTGGCGCAACAAAAACGAACCTGTGCCTAGACCCGAACCCAGCACCATAGCCAACAAAGCCATGAGCTGACCCACTACACCATGGGGCCAGCTCAGCAGCTGACCACAGTGCCACCCCTCAAATCCCTCCACCCCTCATGGTATTTTCGCTCCCACTTCCCCACGCATGTACCTGTAGCGTGCTCACTCCCACCCACCCTGCACGCATACCTGTAGCAACTTTCTGTCACTACAGTCACCAACCCACCCCATCTGGTTGCTGTAGCTGTCCAGTAGCTGCTGTGCCATGCACCATGATTGAGTCACCCTTTCGAGGGTGACTCAATCGTGGTCATGCACATCATGGTATGCCCTCTAGATCACCAGGGAATTATTTTTTTACACATTTTAATATAGGGGCAGATTGGGGCTGGGGGGGTCCTCTAGATCACCATGGAATTATTTATTTTACTCATTTTAATTTACAGGCAGATCAGGGCTAGGGGAGCTGTGGCAAATGGTGAGGGAGGGCTCTGATAGTGGTGCAAGTGGGCAAACCCACCCAAAGTTCAAAATACTAAGTACCCTTAGCCCAGAGAATCCCAATTTAGGGGATGTAGCAGCTTGCATTCGCTGCATGTATCCTAGCACCATGCTGCAGCCCATTTTGTGGTGCATGGATGGCGCAAGCACCCTCTGGTGCATGCAGCCTGTGGTTGATACATGCTGCATTTGTGAATCGCTCCCGGTGCATCTTTTAATGCAGGCGGCACTTTGCACAGGTGCAAGCCCCTTGCACCATGCCGGGATCTTTGAGAACTGGGCCCACAGTGTTTCTTTTTCTCCTGCTGGGTCACAAAGTCTATTTCTTGCAGTTTTTTAATGTTGTTAAATAAAAATGTTTGGCAGCAGTCATAAATGAGAATGACAAGCAATTCCTCCCTTAGAAGCAGTGCCAGGACAACAGGGCATGCCGCAAGACTGGTTGGGGGGGGGCATAAGGGGAAATGTTAGAAAACTCTTTTTTACTGAGAGGGTGGTGTTTGCATGGAATAGCCTGCCCAGGAGGTGGTGGCTGCCCATACGGTAGCAGGTTTCAAACATACATGGGACAGGAATAAGGGAATATCAGAGGTGGGAAGTTAAAGCTTAAGCCAATGAACAGGTAGGGTCACAGGCTGCTTATACAGGTAGCATAAACAGGCAGACTGGATGAGCCTGGCGATCCTTATCTGCCGACAGTATCTATGTATCTGTGTATCTTATTCTTCCCCTCACTTGGTGTCCATTTCTCACAACAGGTGGGTGCTATGAGGGATAAAGGAGAGAGAGAAACAGAAGTGCGCTGCAGCATTCACGAACGAAAAAACCTTGTAGCTCCTCCCTCTTTTCTCTCCTTGTTTTCATGTAACAGGTGGGTGCCATGAAGAATAAAGAAAAAGGGGAAAAATAAATGTGTGACAGCATTTTGGGGTGTGTTCAGGGGAGAAACAGTGCATGGTTTCTCCCTCTCTCCATCTCCAGTCTTTCTTTAATTTGTGTGGATAACGTACAAAATCTATAGGGAGAAACATTTTTTTTTTAGGAGTAAAGGTGAAAGTATGTACTGCAACTGATCGGCTGACGTTGAACTAGATATTTTCTAACTGTAACCCCTAGATGGCGCTATCCCAGGGGCTACTACCCCTGCCTGATTTGCCACTAACAGGTTGAGGGGCCTGGATCCAATGGCGGGTGCCTCCACCCAGAGGTCAGGGTTTGCAATAGTTAAACTAACTTGGTCACAGCCCTCTGGGACACTGCAACCCCCCTTTCTTCCCACTAGTGGCCCACACAGTATATTAGAATTACCTTCACAGTATACACTTACCCCCAGGACTGGTTCGAGCTTTGGGACCCCCTGTAAAATAAGCAGATACAGTGCAACAATCACAGTACAATACTTTAACATAGACAAATACCTCAGGCAGTATAACTTTGCTGAAACAAGCAGCTCTGATTTATTTAGGGGATATAACAAGGACAGGGGAAATCAGGTTAATTAGCTTATCACTTTACTCATCTACTATGGCTCTGTGCACAGGCCTATCCTACCAGTTACTGTCCCTCGGTACCCAAGCCCTAGTGGCTAGTCCAAACCGTGGCAGCTGGTAGGGCCCTTTCACACAGAAGAAAGAAAAATTAGTTAAACAGTCAGCAGTACAGTAATTCCATTTGGATTCAATGTGGCAATTCAACAGGGAGCGACTCTGAATTAGTACTCACGACCTCCAAACAAGATAGGGTCCTTCAACATCAGCAGGGCTACTCTTGAGCTCCACGAGACTCCTCACATTTATATGGCAAACTGCAACAGGCAAAGTCCTTTAATGGCAGCAGGATTCACTTGAGCTACACAAGCCTCCTCACACATTTATATGGTAAACAGTCACAGGCAAAAGTCCTTTAATGGCAGCAGGATTCACTTGAGCTACACAAGCCTCCTCACACATTTATATGGTAAAAGAAAGTACTATACCAGGCAGGCTGCTTCTCTATCGATCGCAATTACTGCACAATACCCGGGAGAACACACAGCAGATTCAGTTCCTGACAGACCGAGTGCAATTCAGCAATTTCTCCAGTCTTCTACAGGGTGAGCCTGGTTTCTGCTCTTCAGATATCCTTTGATTCTCTTCACAGGACGGATTCAGTCCTAACAAGCAGTTACACAAGCTGCAGACCGGAACTCTGGGCCTTACACACGTTTCCCGACTAAAACTGCACACCAAAAAAAGCACAGGGCTCCTTCCCTCTTCACTGCCAGAGCTCAACTGAAACTCCAGCAGACAAAACCGGGCACTTCCTTTGAGTTCCTCCCAGTTCTTGGCTGGATTGGCTGTCACTCACAATAGACTGCCCCTGTTGGTCCAAAAAGGCGCAGAAGTCCAAACTACATCTCCCAGAGTCACTGCCCATACAATCCTCTTGTGGCTGGCTCAGATTACGAGTCCAAGTTCTGATTCGTCCAAGGCACTATTTTAGAGCTACCTTAACCCACACTGATTGGTCCAGTTCAGCAGTTCAAAACTAGAATGGGGAACTAGGCAAACACAGTTCTGACTGCAAAGAAAGCAGGTTAGACAAACTGTATTTTCATTATTACTCTAAATGATTTCTGGCAAACAGTTACATCTTTCAGATAGGTTCCTTTGCACTCTAGTGACTGCAAAAATGGAGTGAATTGGCAGCAGCTCAGTGGTACTCAAGCAGAGAAGCACAGTCCCCCATACAAACTAATTATGTCTGCAAGCAGACAGCTCTTAAAGACAGTACCAGAGGCTCTAAAAACACTCACTGATAAATGGCTTAAACGCCAAACACCATTCAGGCTTGGAGCATTCAAGCAAGCTCCTGGAAGTCTTTTGGGAACCCCCATTTGCAGGGGGGTTACACCCTTCCTGGCCTGGGAAAGCTTGACATCCGCGTCAAGCAAGTACTATAAGTTTTAACTGCAACCATATACATTCGCATTAGGCTCACACATGTAATCATCAGTCAATATATCATTTTACAAACGCATTTCTGGAACATTGCAGTCGTCACTCTTTACACAGTATTACACACATTGTACCATAACTCAAGTTATTACCTCTTGTACATGAAACCGAAGAGGGGCCTTCCTATCAGTTACCTTGGGGCTGGAAGGGCAAGGGCACCATACTTAGAGGGCAACATAAGTAACTTGGAGTTAGCACTGACGCTCAGTTTGGGCAATGAGCTCGGGGACACATACACTCTTTATGGACAACATTGAGAGGCAAATCCACAGGCCTCCCAAGGGAATCATAACTGAGGTGCACCACAGGCTTTACAGCTCGACCAGTCTTTCTAGGGGAACTGTTACAGTCTCTGCACTCTGAGCCTCATTTTCAGCATTGTCCTCACTTGTCAGAGGAGTCTCCATGGGGGTAGAGGCTGGAGAACTTGAGGCACTTTCAGCTCCAGGAGTTACAGTTTCTGAGTCCACAACATTTGGCTCGCATAGAGAGCTTTCAGACACTGGCAGTGGACTGTCAGGGCACTCAAAATACTCTTCTTGTTCTGGTGTATCACCAGTCTGCCCCAATCCATCATTTTCCTCCCCTGAAAGCTCAAACAGTTCAACCATGCACAATGATTCCATTTCATCTGATCTGATACTTTGTACTTCACTTTCTGGGAGCATTGGCTCCAGGGACAAAGCTGGAGGCTTAGACAGTCCAGAAGGCCCAGCTTCATCTTCAGTATTGACTAGGGGATTGCCCCGAAACAATTGACTCAGTTCGTAAGAAGGATAGTATTCAAAGTCACTCTCACTTTCTTCTGATATGGACTGACAGTCATGCTCAACTGGGACTTGTGGAGGGAACACTTTAACTCTGCTTCTGTAGGTGCAGACTTTCTTGATCTTTTCTTAGCAGCACCTCTAGTCACTGGTCCAGAGGGGCATCTTCTGGGGGCTCAGACTCAATCAAGATTTGTCCAATGGGCAGTAAATGATTTCTATGCATTGTTTTACATCTTTTGAATTATTCTCAGGCCTTACTTTGTACACTGGCAGATCATCTAGTTTGCCCACTACAATGTGAGGAGATGGTGCC
Organism: Neoceratodus forsteri; assembly: GCA_016271365.2. Lineage (NCBI taxonomy): Eukaryota > Metazoa > Chordata > Ceratodontiformes > Ceratodontidae > Neoceratodus > Neoceratodus forsteri. Next base: position 562,429,073 of record JADMNL010000023.1, on the reverse strand, counting down.
ATCTGTCAGCAATCTTGTGTTTGCCATGCAGTCCCAGATTTCTTAGCAATACCCGATCTCCCTCCTGGAGTTCCTGTGCTTTCACCTTTTTATCATACCTTTCTTTGCTGGCCAGATTTCTTTTGGCAGCCATGGTTTGACCCAGTTGGTATGCATGAGTTAGCTGGGCCTTTAACTTTTGCACATACTGTAAATAGTTGTCAGCTTGAACCCCACTCACTCCCCCTCCCTCACTCGCTCTCTTGTTCTGTTTCTCCTAGTGCTGCAGGCTGCCCTTTTGTACTGGCCTCTTGCAATGGGGCCTTTTTCTGCCCACAAACAAATCCACTGCAGTCCCGACAGAGCTCAGTTGAGCTCGGTCACTCCCCCCTCTCACTCGCTCTATCTTAGTCTGTCCCAAACACAGATTTCCCACAGCGACCATGCAAATCTCCGGCAGGAGTGCAAAAACATATTTTAGTCAGGATGTGGAAAATTACAGCTGTACTATTCACAAGGAAGTGTGAAAAAAGGCCACTTTTGAAAATGTGGCGCGAAAATACTACAAATTTGCGAAGTTTCAAGGGTGCGTGGAAACAGTTCAATGCACACTTGTAACACAGTCATGTTATGGAGTTTCATCACCATATTTTCAGCATAGGGATTTTAGGACCTCTGCTCATGAACACTACCACTGTCAGTGTCTTAATGTGTCCTGAACACTGATTTCCCACAGCGACCACGTTATTCTGCGCTGGAACTCTGAAAACGCATTTCGGTAAGAATGTGAAAAATGACAGCTGTACTGCTCATAAGGAGGTGTGAAAAAAATGCCACTGTTGAAAATCTGTCGTGACAATATTACAAACCTGTGAAGTTACAAGGGTGTGTGGAAAGTGCGCAACGCACACTTGTGACACAGTCATTTGATGGAATATCATCACCAAATTCTCAACACAGGCATTTTAGGACCTCTGCTCATTAACAGTATCATTGTCATTTTCTTAATCTGTCCCAAACAGTGATTTCTCACAGCCACCGCCATATTCTGTGCCAGAAGTGCAAAAACACATTTCAGGCAGGATGGGAAAAATGACAGCTGTACTGTTTATAAGTAGGTGTGGGAAAATGTTAATTTTGAAAATCTGGAGTGAAAATATTACAAATTTGTGAAATTACAAGCGTGCATGCAAACTGAGCAACATATGCTTGTACCACAGTCATTTTACAGAGTATCATTACCAAATTTTCAACATAGGCATTTTAGGACATCTACTCATAAACAGTGTCACTGTCATTTTCTTAATCTGTCCCGAACATGGATCTCTCACAGCAACTGAGCAATTCTGCACCGGAAGTGCAAAAACACATTTTGGCCAGGATGTGAAGAATGACAGCTGTATTGTTCACAAGGAGGTGTGAAAAAACGTCAGTGTTGAAAATCTGGCTTGAAAATATTGCAAATTTGTGAATTTACGAGCGTGCATTGCAACTGCGCAATGCATGGTCATAAAACAGTCATATTTGGGATTTTTACCACCAAATTTGCAACATAGGCTTTTTGAGAGCCCACCTCATAAACACTGGCACTGTCATTTCGTTAATCAGCACCAAAAGATGATTCCGCACAGTGACCACAAAATCACCTTTCGGGGCCGATTAATGCCATGACAGTTCAAGAATTCATGAGGAGGAGTCCCAAAAACCTCATGTTGAAAATTTGGTGCCAAAATTCCAAAAAGTGACTGAGATATGCATTAAAGTTGAAAAAAACTGTTTTTATTATTATACAGCTTACCAGCATTTCCTCAGTTCTGATGCGTCTTTGAAGGCACGAATGTGTTCCGGTCCACGAAGGCGTCACGCTGGACTCCGGAGGGTAAGTATGGGGTGTGAGGGGGTGTGTGGGGGAGGTAGGCTGTACAGTGGGTGGGCACGGGTTACGGAGAGGGAGCAGGGTGAATGCTGAGGGACAGTTTCCTTTTTTACAGGGGCATGTGGCACGCTGGGTAGGGCTCCCAGTGTGTTACCAGAGGCTTTCTTTTTGGGTGGGGCAGCAGTAGCTGACGAGGACTGGGCACCTCGTCAGCAGATAAAAGCGGGGAGGGGGGTTCACCAAATGACGATGTGGAGTGGGCTCCCCCGTCAGCAACAGAAACACGGGGGCATTGAAGCCGATGGGGATTGGGGATCTGTCGGCAAGTAAACATGGTGGAGGGGTTAATATTGTTTGTGAACATGGCGTCAAATGCCGTCATGTTCTCAAACAATATCAGTATGTGAAAATCCTGCCCTGCAATGACGGGTCGCTCTCTCATTGCAGCAAATGGCTTACGCTGCAATGACGAGGCGGCACCTGATTGCAGCTGCTGATTTGTCTCAAGTTGGTGGCACGTTGGCTGAACTAGTGTCAGCAGCAGCATGCGACGGCATTGGGGGACGCTGGACAAGCCTTTAAAGGTTGTGGGGGCATTGGGCACAACAGTGCCGTGCCTCCTCAACCTGCTTGTGGAGAAAGCTGCTGCAATATGTTTCTTGTGCATGCGCGCAATCAACATAAACAAGCATTTGTCAATGCTGAATGTTTGCTTGCTGGCATTGGCAGTGGTAGTGTAGAAGTTACAGAGCTGCGTAATAGGAATGGCAGTGAAGTATTGAACTGAAGCCAACCCCACCACCACCCTGCAGAGAGTGACAGGCATTGGGGTGTGGCTTTGGGTTGTCAGGCATAACAACCACGCCATTTCACCACACCTCACCCAGCAGACACTGACAAGTGTCACGGTGTTCCTTGGGGTCTTTGGCCCTTATACACACCCCATTCCAGTAGGAAATATGGTGAGATGGGTGCGATACAGGAGAATGGGGTGAACTTTGTGGCCAAAGAGTCCAAGGCATACCTTAATGCCTCTCACCGGCTGCAGGGTGTGGAATGGTATGAGCATTACAGGCAAGAATCCCAAGTCACACCCCTGATGCCTGTCATTCTCTACAGGGTTGGGCGTTATGGTTGGAAACCCTAATACCTCAGGCATTCGTTGGTATTTTCACTCCAAATTTTCAACATGTTTGTTTTGTGACCCCACCTCATGAACAGGGGGAATATCAGTTTGTTAGCCGAAAGCTGCTTATGCACAGTGACTACAGCATTTAGCACCACAGGTGCAAAAACATTCCGAAGAGGATGTAAAAATGTGACAGCTGTACTGTTCATGGGGAGGTGTAAAAAATGGCAATGTTGCAAATAGGTAGTAAAAATATAAAAAAAAATGGTGAAGTCACGAGCGTACATAAAAACTGTGCAACACACACCCGTAATATAATTAGGTTGGGGATTTTTTACAGCAGATTGTCAACTCTGGCGTTTTGGTGCCTCCGATCATGAACAGTGTCACTGTGATTTTCTTTATCTGTCCCGAACAATGATTTCCCCCAGCGACCACGCATCTCTGCGCTGAAAGTGTGAAAACACATTTTGGCCATGTTGTGAAAAATGACAGCTGTACTGTTCATAAGGAAGTGTGGAAAAATGCCACTGGTGAAAATCTGGACTGAAAATATTACAAAGTCATGAACCTACGAGGGTGCGTGAAAACTGTGCAATGTTCACTCAAAACACAGTCATTTTATGGACTTCTGTCACCAAATTTTCAACATAGCCATCTTAAGACCTCTGCTCATGAACAGTGTAACTGTGATTTTCTTAATCTGTCCCAAACATTGCTTTTGCACACCAACAGCACCATTGTGCGCTACATGTGTGAAAACACATTTTGAGTGACATATGAAAAATGGCAGCCGTACTGTTCATAAGGAAGTGTAATAAAATGGCAATGTTGAAAATCTGGAGTAAAAATATTAAATTTGAAAACTTACAAGCATGCATAGGAACTGTACATCGCACACTCGTAAAAGTCATTTTTAAGAATTTTTTCACCTAATTTTCAACATAGCCATTGTAAGACCTCTGCTCATGAACAGTGTCACTGTGATTTTCTTAATTTGTCCTGTACATTGATTTTGGACACTGACTGCGCCATTGTGCGCTACATGGGCGGAAACATATTCTGGGTGAGATGTGAAAAATGACAGCTGTACTACTTATAAGAAGGTGTGGTAAAATGGCAATGTTGAAAATCTGGAGTGAAAATATTGAAAATTCGTGAACTTGCGAGTGTGCGTAGGAACTGCGCAACGCACGCTCATAAAACAGTCATTTTTAGGAACTTTTCACCAAAAATTTTCAACATAGCCATTTTAAGACCTCTGCTCATGAATAGCTTCGAAGGGTGCAGACATGTTTCCGGTCCACCGAAGATCATCACACGGGGCTCCGGAGGTAAGTATGGGGTGAGCGGGGGGTGTGGGGAGGTAGGGCATGCAGAGGGTGGGTGCAGGGTGGTGGAGGGGGCAGGGAGACTGCAAGGGACAATTTTCTTCTTTCACTGGTTTAAAAAAGAAAAAAAAAACATTGCAGGATGTTTTTTCTTTCTCAGGAGATTTGACATGCTGGGGTGTGTTCCCAGCATGCTGCCTAAGTGTTTTTTGTGGGGAATGCTGTAGCCAATGGGAGATTGGGCACCCCAGCCGGCACCTAGCGAAGGAGGGATAAGAGCTGAGAGGATTGGGCATCCCCTCGGCACACAACAAAAGTAGGGGAACATTATGCCGACAGGAGGCAAAATAAGCGGAGAAGGGGACTGAAGTCGATGGGGATTGGGCACCCCGTCAGCAAAGAAAGACTGTTGGGGGGGTGCATGATGCCAAGGGGGATTGTGCACCCCCTCGGCATACATTGTAAATGGGAGGGGCCTCATTACGCTGATGGGGAGTGGGCTCCTTGTCAGCAAAAGAAATGTGTCAGGGCAGTCTGCAGGTGCTGTCACTAGGCACGTCAGGAAGGCATGTTATTGTGCTGCTGCATAACTGCAGCAGACCTTTTCTTAGATCTGGTGGCCACCTGACATATGCTTGGTATCAGTGCCTGCAGCTGCCTTATTAGGGAATGAGGGACGTACCTTCTGATGTGTGCCTTGCATTCGCCCACAGTGACCGCACCTCCAAATCTGCTACTAGTGCAATATGTTGGCTGGTGTGCATGCGCGAGCCAACATAAACAGGAAACGTTATAAATGGGGAATTATGAACAAATATGAAAACAATAATTGGTGATCAAAGTAATGTGATGGACACTGTGCATAAAATGAAAATAAATTGACTGCCAGTCTGAGCACCACCACACAAAGTTGTGTGTCATCATTGGGGGATCGAGGACAAAACAAGACTAGGTTCATATGAAACAAAAATTTGAGCTTAGTTCTTTTTCCACATTTCAACTTTAACAAGCCATAACTCTGCCGATATTTGCAGTGAAGGGACGATGTATATATCAAAGGAAAGTTGCCAATGAGTACTACAACACAAATACATAATACCCTCCAAAAGAATTCAAGGGTCGTATAAGAAAAACAAATTTAAAAATTAAAATTGCCATAGGATAACATTGCAACTTTAACAAGCTGTAACTCTGTCAATCGGTGGAGTTAAGGGACTATATACATATATATATATATATTTGTCTCAATGCATACTACAACATTAAGCCCCTAAGAAATACCAGCTGAAAATAGATATATGAAAAACGTAATGATGAAAAAATGAAAATTCTCATAGCATAACATTGCAACTTTAACAAGCTTAAGTTTGTCCCCTCAAAATAAAATAAATCGCAATGAACCACATAAATTGTTTGCCTAGAGGACCGGGCCCTATGCTTCTACACCCACATACACATGTGTATGAATGAACACAGGTCCCTGTGCTTCTGTAATCACATGGATGTGGGATTCCCTTCTGGAATCTACTGCCAGAAAATGTAAGGTAGGCGGATAGTGAGTGGTGTATGGTCATTCCTCCTCGGTTTGCTTGGAGTTCCTTTGACCAACTGGAGATTGTGGATGTTGTGTGGATTGCCCAGGGTATGCGCCCCATGTGCTGTAGTTTGGATCCGGTCCCAACTTCCCTGATTATGGGTTGTTGTGATATCATCGACCCGGTCCTCGCAAGGATAGTTTGGTGCTCCTTAGAGTCCGGTGAGTTTCCTAGCTCCGTGAAGGAGGTGGTGGTGACACCTCTCCTGAAGAAAGCTGCTCTGTACCCAAGCTGCCTTGCAAACTACTGCTTGATCTCTAACCTTCCCTTTGTTGGGAAGGTGACTGAGAAAGTTGTGGTGCTGCAACTGGAGAACTGTTTGACCATCCATGACATCTACGAACCTCTCCAGTCCGGTTTTCATAAGAGGCATAGTACTGAAACTGCTCTGGTTTGACTGCTTAATGATCTCCTGATGGTGAGAGATCAGAAGCACTGTTCCATCTTGGTACTTCTTGATCTCTCTTCAACTTTTGACACCATGGACCATGGAGTACTTCTCAAGCACCTGAGATTCATCTGTGGCCTGTCTGGTACAGTTCTCAGATGGTTTAAGTCCTATCTCACTGGCAGAACTCAGAGGGTGGTCTCAAGGATTTTTTCCTCTGAGCCATTCTTTCTGCCATGTGGGATCCCTCAGGGCTCGGTGTTGTCCCCATGCTGTTTGTGGTGTATATGCTGCCCCTCGGAGACATTGTAAGATGGTATGGGCTGGGGTGTCACTGCTATGCTGATGATACCCAGCTCTACCGGTTGTTCACACCTGACCAGGATAGTGCATGCTCAGTATTTAACAACTGCCTCACCGAAATCCAGGACTGGATGATCTCCAGCTGATTGAAGTTGAATTCTGGTAAGAATGAGTCCAGAAGCAAATGATTTGATACCTTTTAATGGACCAACATAGATGTAACAACAAGAACAAAGTGCTCTAGCTTTCGGACCAACCAGTCCTTCTTCAGAAGCTCATGGCAGTTGTTTAGAAAATACAATACTTATAACAGCTAGATAATGCAGAGAAAAACAGAAAAAAATCCCCATTGGTTTAAAATACTCATTTAAAAAAAAAAAAAAAAAAACAGAAGATGATGTCAGAGAAGTTAAACAGTACAATACTGCCCTCAGTCCGAATGAACCTTGGGTTAAGATGTGCTTGGTGCAACAAACATAAAAATCCTACTACACATAAATTTAATTGACATAAGATAACACTGCTGAAGCAGATAACTCCCAAATCAAGCCATGAGTGCCACAGTCAGTATAAGGATGTGATTACTGAAAAGGCAACCCCACCCAACTAAAGACAAACTAAGATAGTTATAGGGCTCATGAAATTACAATGTATGCATTAAAGACAAGAATACCAGTAAAGTTGTTTAAAAAACATCAGTGCACACTGTGTGATGTGTAAAACCTAGCTAGACATGTCACCCAGCTGTATTCTCAAGCTAAATAAAAGGCCCAAGAAATTACAAAAACCTCATGACTATATAAATGATAATATAAATATAAATTGATAATATTAGTGTTAAACAAAAAACTCTAGTAGAGGAACCTCAAAGAATTCAGACCATGCATCCTGATATGTACTGATGTCAATATATATTGAGAATGTAGCAACTACATGTACCACAAGTGTCTAGGAATCTGAAAAAGAGATAAAAAGTAATTTATCTCCTCCTGCTCATACAAACAGTACAACCTAACCCACCCACATCACAATAATGTGGGTGGGGAGATCTATAACTTAAACGAGATGTTGTCTCTCTCTCTCCCCTCCTCTCTCTCTCTCTCTCACCCACAGACACACACACACACACACACACACACCTCTCTCAATCTCTCTCTAGTGAACCTATATTAACTTCAGTCACTGTAATTGTTCCCCAAAGGAATACAACTTGTAATGAAATTCTGAGTAAATTACTACAATATTAGCCTAATGTAAAAGATATGTGCAGGACCCCCAAGCAAATGAGATCACACATCCCAATATGTACAGAGTTACAAAATTATATATAACAGTATAAGATAACACTCCTGTATGTACACTAGCAGGCTGGGTAAACTGAATATGGTGCAATGGAATCAATCCCCCCCCCCACACAGGCAAAGATAAAAAGTAAGGAGAAATTTGTTGTGTGTGAAATGAAAATAGTAACACATTATACCTCCATATAGCTAAATAGAGACTTACCTCAATGTGACAGCAAGCCCCACATCTGTTATATCACATACCTCACAGCACATACCCACACACATATATATATAAGAATGAGGTGATACTGGCGGATCCCAGTCATCGGATAGAGGGGCTGGGGGCTGGTCAACCCACCAGACTTTCTCGGGGGGGGGTATCCAGTTTCCTTCCTCTGAACGGGTGAGAAACCTGGAAGTGATTCTTGACAATGGGCTGATTCTGTGTTTGCAGGTGTTGGAAGTCATCAAGTCCTCTTTTTTCCATGTGAGGAACACCACCAGGGTTAAGCACCTTGTTCCATCTGGTGACCTTCCAAAGTTGCACGACGCCTTCGTGACCTCACACCTTGACTTCTGCAACTCCCTTTATCTAGGGCTTCCGGGGGTTGATATCTGCCACTTGCAGCTAGTGCAGAACACTGCAGCCCGGTTGTTGATGTGGACCCCACGTGCTAGTCACATCACACCAGTGCTGCGTGAACTGCACTGGCTGCCTATTCAGTGGCGGATCACTTTCAAGGTTAGGCTTCTGACCGACAAGGCCCTACATGGACTGGGCCCAGACTATTTGAAAGAGCTCCTGATCCCTTACTCCCCCAGATGACCACTCTGCTCAGCTGATGAGGGGTTGTTAGAGATTTCCAGGATGAGCCTTAAGTCATCTGGGGCCCGTGCATTCATGTATGCGGCCCCAGCCCTATAGAATTCTCTACCCTGTCAGACACATGAGTGCACAACCGTGGAGGTCTTTAGGAAGGCCCTTAAAATGAATATCTGGCAAAAAGCATACCCAGACTAACCTTTCTAGTTTATCTATGTTGTTATTCCCATTATTATGCATTTTATTGTTTTATCTGTTTTATTGTCCAGTGCCTTGATATTTGAAAGGTGCTTTATAAATAAAAAAATATTATTATAATTATTATTATCTCTATCTAGTTTTAAGTTTAAACTAGAACATGTTTTGCAGGAATGTGATGTTTGTACTTGTATGTAATTAGTAATGTATGTGTTATGTATTGTTGTTTGTATTTATGTGCATTTTCTTTTGCTTGGGCGAAGCCTGAAAATGGACTTGTTCCAGTGCCCTTACCCGATTAACAAAATAAAAATGAAATGTGTTCACACAGGTCCCTTGGGGGCATGAATGATGGTACGATTCTACGGATACAAAAAGTAGGAAAATTCTTAGCAAAAAACTGCTTTAATGCACCAGTTAGGGTTCGGTTTAAAGTGACAAAAGTAGGGAAATGTGGCATTAAGGTTTTCAACCCTAACTTCCCAACCCCACTCCCGAGCACAAAAAGGAAAAAACATTATGGTTTTAGATGTCATCACTCTTAATAAATCAGGGGTGGGGTGTTCCTTAGGGTTGTTAACCCTAACGCTCACCTCACTGTGATATAGTCTTCAGATGTACAGAACTGTGTCTCCCCACATGTTGCCAACAACCTGCATGCCCTGCATGAAGAAAACAGATCAGATCTGACCTTATTTATGCATGGAATGGTGTGAGCATTAGGGTGAAACCCCCAAGTAATGACCCACCCCTGATTTGCTAAGAGTGACAAAAGCAAAAACCATAATGTTTTTTTCCTTTTTCTGCTTCTGGGTGGGGAGTTAGGGTTGGAAACCCTAACGCTGCATTTCCCTAGTTTTGTTGCTTTAATCTAACTCCTAACTGATGAATTAATGTAGTGTTTTTGCAAAGAATATAATATTGTTATCTAACAAGTTTATCCACTTGCATGAATACATTTTCTTTCTATGTATGAGCTAAGAAAAACAGCTATAAATGTCCCTTTTCCAGACTTTACTGTCCTATGCATACCCCCCCCATCCCAAATGGATCCACTACATAATGTAACTACCTAATGGTTAATGCAGCAGTTTTACACTACAAGGATATCGTAACTGAATGCATTAAAGAACTTGAGCTTCGGCGCTGAACAGACTTCGTGATCCTATGGCTTGTACAACTTAAACAAAACTAGCCACTCTTCAAAAATTCTTTTTCAAGTAGTTTTTATTCCAGCTAGAGCTAAGCAAAGACATACAGTAGTTATATATCTCCTCTTAGTATCTGCGTGTTTACATGGCAGCCTGCAAGGGTAAACACGCAGATACTAAAAGGAGACCTATAATGACTCACTGAAGAAAAAACAAACTGTTTAGAGACATAGGGGCAGATATTCAAAGCTTTGCGCGGTCCGCAAACCGTTTGCATGGGTTTAGCGCGGGATTAGTGTGGGGCTGCCATATTCAAAAGGCCACATAGCAAGGGCAAAGTGCATTAGTGCCGAGCAAACCTTAATTATATGCAAGAGGCAAAGTGAACATAGATACAGGTGCTATGAGATATTCAGCAACTAGCACTGTGCTAAGGTGTTTAGCGTGACATAGTGCAACCCTTAGCATGGAACAAATTACCACCCAGTGAAAGCTGGTTTTAACCCTGGGCAAACAGCTTTGCACATCATTGGTGCATAGTGTGGTGTTTGCGAGGGATTAGCACAGCTTGCGTGACCCTAACATAAGAGCATGAAACTTAGAAAATGTTTGACATGGAGGACACAATACTGCTCACTGCTGGCACCACCTTGATGCCAACTGCTGTCAACAGTTCCAGCCAAGCACAGACAGTAAGGGGGGATCCAACCCACAGGGGACAACTAGGTAGTGTGGCCATACAGCACACACCTGCAGACATTACGTCTGTGTTGACCAACAGATGCCAGCACACACATGCAGCACTGTGGGCATGGCTTCCATTGAGGGGAGGGTGTACGGGTGGCCAGACCTCACCACAGCCCAGATGTGGCCACATGGCTGGGACACATCATGCAGTGCACATGGGCCAGTAGTGGGAATACCCCACCACCCGAGTGCCTGTCTGAGCATACATGCCTCCCCAGCCATATACCACACAACTATACAGAAGCCACAGCACACACAGCCGGCTATGCAAATGTCACTGTGAGCATCCCATGCCACAGGTGCAGCATCTGTGGCACACACAATGCTGAAACAGTACTGTCCACCATCAGGATTCACCTGCATGCTGGGCCTGTCACTCTGTACAGTGCAGTGGTCATCACTGCCCTACATACCATAGGCATTGCTGTGTCCATCTCACTACCAGCCCCCTTGCTACTGTAGCTTCTGCTGTGCACTGTAGCATGGCCTACAGTGTGACGGTTGCACACAGCACCACCACCACCTGTGCCTATGCTGTGTTGTTCCCTGAGGCACAAAGTGCTATGCTGTACTGCATACATGTAGCCTGCAGCAACCATCAAGCACTGTCAGACTGACCTACAGGTGGAGCTGCGGCCAGACCTGGCCAGCCCCTGTACTTCTAGACTGACCTACAGGTGGAGCTGTGGGACCCTGCAGTAATGCTGGGCAAACTGCATGCAAATTAGGGAATGATGAGATGCTAACCTGGCTGTTTGCCCAGAGACTGCCTAAGTAGGTTCATTTGCATGTCACTTTTGACTATGGCAAATCTTAGTGCCGGGCAAACATGTTAGCACCGGGCTAACAGCTTAGCTCTGCGTTAAGCTCTAATGATTCAGGGATATTTATACAGTTTTGATCACTATTCTTTCACATCTGCAGCTGCCTGTTGCTGTACTGGGTCCACGCATGTGCTGGCATGCACATTGGCCACATAGTTCATCTCTACCTGCCCTCACACCGCTGTGCACTGTGTTGTTATTGTGGTTTGCACTTCATGGTTGCTATATTCAGTGCTGCCTTATTCTAGGGTTATGTTTGCCCTGCACTCCCAGCCCTGTTTGCACTGCCTCATTACCATGCTATATTCAGAAGCTGTTTGCCCCCGGCTTTTCCCTTTGAATGTACTGTAGCTTGCTTTGTGCTCTGGGCTACGTTTGCCTGCCAGGCAGTGTTAACTTAACCAAGGGGCAAAGCTTTGACTATCTGGCCCTCAAGGTGCAAACTAAGAGAATGCAAATCACAAAGCTGAACTATGAAATCTATAATAGACTTCAGAGCCTAGATCCTCTTCTCTGAAGACGCCCAGAGTGGTGAAACATTGGGCTCATGATGAGGGTCTTTGCTTGAGACTAGTTACAATAAAAACTACTTGAAAAATAACTTTTGAAGAGTAGCTGGTTTCTATGCTTTTGTTCTGGATTTTTCACCTGACTGGCCCCTAACTACACATAACTGAACTAATATTGAAGGGAACCCACCCAGGACAGTTTGTCTTGGAAATTCTACAACTTAAAGCCACCAGTTCCATGGTTAAATAGTTAACAATTCTGGATATAGCCAGTCTAGCATGGTATGCATATGACTCACAGGAGAAGGAAACTAACTAACAGTTTAATAACATGCACGTAACAGAGATGCAGCACAGTTAAACGTCATCGGCAAAGTTGCCACAAAGTTACACTTCAACTTCATAAAGCTTTACAAAGTTCCTGTTGGCATTACCAACTTTTACTTCACTGACTTTGTAACATTTTTTCAGGCACAGTGCCACTTATTTGCCACAAAGTGGCAACCTCGTGAGCAAAGTTTGGTAACTTCACAGAAAAAAGTGCCACTTCACCAGGCAAAAAAAGTTGCAAAGTCGGCACTTTGAATTTCACAAAGTTCTGTTAAAGTGAAGTTTTCTCAGCTTCACACATCTCTAGCAACATCATATATACAACTGAATGAAACCTGCTACGAGTTTAGTTTACTTCCTTCATTTCTCCCTTTCCTTCTCAGAGACAATTCTTTTCAGAGACAATTAATTGAAGTTTCATGATTCTTGATTGTAATTTTATTTGGGAGCTGGTTAATAATCTCAAGATCTCAATAAGATAGCTACTGTACATGCACAACTACCGTAATTCTCCTAACACCAAAAATGTTACATACATAAAGGAATGGTTTGAGGCAGATCACGGCGGAATTCAGTTGGATCACCTCATATGCATGGAAATGATACCAGCATCCCATAAATGTGCCTCTACTGTTTCTTCATTTGTTGCGTCCTTAAAACACAGACTGAAACTTAATCTTTTCAAAGTTTACTAACCTAAGATTGCATAATTCTCAGGAAAACGTACTGTTCTCCACCTTAATAATTTTGCCTTTCTTTAGATGTTACTATTATGAAAAAATGTTCCAGTTAAACCATTTAGCTATGTAGCATTGATAGTAACCGACTATTATGCAATTCGGTCTAAAAGGAAATGCTCCCAGTTATAAGGTGTGAAGGAATCGTTAGAGATAATCTCCAAACAAATTTTGGCTAACAGTCTTGATATAATCTCTTGGAACATCAACGGACTTGGCTCTCCAGTCAAAAAAATAAGGATACTGCCATTCTTAAATAAATATAAGCTGGATATAATGTTCCTTCAGGAAATCCATTTAAAGATCCGTGACAACCATTCTACACGTTGTTAAAAAGAGCCCGAATTCAAGTCCCCCTGTCATGAGTAGTGTTTCCTGAAAATGTCATGCTATTTAGTTTTGTGGTTTTCTATAAATCGACATTTGTTAACTTGTTTTGCACCAACTGGAAACAGTCCCTCTGACTGAGCCTTGGAGAGTGATGACATCATATTGGAGTAAGCTACTACTTCAGCAGTGCAAGTCCCTACTTGACTGAAGAGCTAAGAAGCTGTTCATCACAGCCAAAGATGTGGCCAGATATTTCCTGAAATTTCTGTGATATTTCTAGAGAAATCTCCCGCTTTCTACATTTCCACAGTAGGGGCAGCAGAGAGAAACTCTTGAAATTTTGCAAAATACCTGGAAATATCTGACCATGTCTGTGGCTACTACTGTAACTTCCTAATTAGAGCAATCCGTAGAGTTAGTTGTTTGCTGTCCAGGGTTTTTACTAACTCAGTCTCTGGTTTGTGTTCAGATGAATTAGCTCAAACTATATTATTCTGTTTTTTTATAAAAGGCTGATCATTTGAGTTTCAGTGCTGAATTGAAGTGGTATGCATTTGAGAAATCAGATTGTGTGTATCACAGCTTTATTTTATTTATTTATTGAATCTCGGAATTAAGACCTTTGAGCCAGGGGCTCTTTTATAAAGGCTCCACGTCAACAAGGAATTATACAGAGGAGGGAGTAACAGGCATGAGTACATCAGGTACAAATAAGCAGGCTGGGTGAAGTACAATAAATTCAGGAGAAATTTGAAAATAAATCCAGTACACACAATACATAATACTACTGATATTAAGTGCTAGGGTTAAAAATACATAATAATACTAATAGTAAGTGCTAGCATTAAAAAGGTAACCAGAAGTTGGTGGAGGGCAGGTGCACAGGCAAAGAAAGCCAGTTAGAAGCAAACTAGAATGGTGATAAGTTATGAGGCATAACAGGCCAATAGGTGGAGGAAGAAAAGAAGAAGAAAGAGCAGTCAAGGAGGTTGAATTTAGACAGGGAATAATAGTGGTGATTTTTCAGGTTATAGTGTGGGAAATGTTGCAGATGACCGTAGACTCAGTGGCAACACATAATAGCAGCCCAAGAGGGCGTTGTCATTAAAATGGCAGGATAGGTATAAGCAGAGGGCCACCAGGGTTAAGTGGGGCAGTCACAGCTGCTGCAGTTGGCTAGGTGCTGTCGAAGACAGTTTCTGAAAGGACCAATTTTGGGAGTAGATTGTAGGTGTGCAGGGAGGTTGTTAAACAGGCTAGGTGCTCTGTACATAAATGCTCTTTGTCCTTGAGATGTCTGGCATAAAGGTACCTGAAAAGTTAGGTTGGGTGCGTTTCTCATGCAGTGCGTGTTAGTGTGGGCCCTGTTGAGGAGCTGCTGGTTAGACAGGGGGACTAACCCTAAAGAGATCTTTTTGGCAGTAAGACAGGTGTGATAGGAGATTCTGCTCTGGAGGTTGAGCCAACTGGACAGTGCGTATAGGTCACAGGTATATGTGTCCCTGCTAGCACCAGTAACTAACCTGCAGGCTTTGTTAAGAGTAACCCCTAACCATCTGTGGATGGGGGTGGTGGCAGCACCGTAAAAAACAATGCCATAATCAATGGTAGACAGTATGGAGCTAGTCACTGTGAGCCATGGTTCCTCTTGGGTCATACAGTGCCGATGTCTATAAAGGAGGCCTAGCCTGATATTACCAGTTTTGGAGATGTTATTAATGTGTTATTGACAGGAGACAGTACTGTCTAGGGTGATGCCCAGGTACTTAAAACCAGTTACCTGCTCAAGCTGTACAAGTATTGTTGGAGATGGGTAGTTGGGCTCTTTTAAACTTGTTATAAGTCCCAGCAAAGATCATCACTTTGGTCTTTTTATAGTTCATAATTAATCTATGCTCAGCAGACCAGGCTTCAGCAGAGGTAAAGCTACGTTGCAAGTCACTGGTAAGGGGTGTAGATCAGTCTGGCTGGTGTCAATCACAGCGTCTTCTGCATACAGGAGAAGGTTACACGGGCAAGCTAGGGGAAGGGTATTAAGGCAGAGGCTAAATACTAGGGGACCAAGGATTGATCCCTCTGGAACAGTGGATTGCACAGGGCGGCTACTTGAGGGTGAGTCTAAGATTTTTACACGTTGGGTTCTGCCACCTAATTAACTTCTGATCCAGGAGGTAACATCACTGGTGAGTCCTATGGAGGGTAGGGTCTGGAGCAGTATGGAGAGACTGACCACATCAAAAGCCTTTGTAAGATCTACTGTATGTGTGTGTATATATATATATATATACATACACACACACATATATATACAGTATATACCCTACAAGCTGACCAAGGTCAAGCATTGTATGGATATAGTCTGTGTAGGTGAGGAGGGTGGTGGCAGTGCTATGATTTATCCTAAACCCATGTTGCTGAAGGCATTGAATGCCATGGATGGATAGATATTCAGTTAGCTGTTTAGCCACTAAGCATTCAAGGGCTGTTGAGAGGGGTGGTAAAATTGAAATGGGATGGTAGTTGGCATGGTTTGCTCTGTCACCACTCTTGTGGATTGGAGTCACAACTGCAGCTTTCCAGACAGAGGGGAAACTGATCAGGCATAGGGACAGATTTAGAATCCAAGTGAGTGGTGCCAGGGCTGCATCAATGGAGAGGAAAAGCAGTTTGGGGTCGAGGGTGTCAGAGCTGTGCCTTGACTTATCAAGCACCTTCACAAGATGCTCTCTGGCAACAGAAGGGGAGACTGACCTGAAGTAGAACTGGGTAGTGTTTGGAGGGGAGGTACTATTACAGGCATTGGGCCCTATGCATTATGCGGGTGGGGATATGCAGAAAACTCACATACCCTGCCAGCAGAGCTGCATACCCATGGACAGGTGTGCACATGCCGGTATGCACAACCAACAACCATCTGTCCACTGCTCCTCCCCTCAGCATGCAGGTGTGCAGTGGAGTGTTCCGCAGACTGGGCATGCATCTGCAAGGTGTGGATGTTGGCCGATGGTATGCTGAGTGCTGGTGGAAGAGGGGTGGCTGGGGCCCACTCGACTATCCCCAGTTCTCCTCGTGCCCCCATCAGCTGGGGCAGCATGTTACAGGAGTCTGGAGCACCCCGACATACTTGCCGCAACCTGCAGCGGCATCCTGGCGGTCATGTAACCCATATGGCTGAGGTATGCCTGACATACGGTGTGCCCCTGTGCCCAGCACTCCTCACCTTTGTGAATGGCGTGGAGTGCGAGCATGCCCCAACATGCCCCCGGCATGCTGTTGTTCTTGTGGCTGGGGAATCAGCACATTCCTATCCTGCAACCCCCTAGTGAATGCCACTTGGGGTCCATGGGATCCTGCTATGTGACATTTGAACTTAGCTGTGCCAACGCACTCAGGTTATGCAGCATGTTGGCATAGTGCATAGGGCCCAATATCCTCAGCAGATGGCTCATCAAAGAAATTGGGAGGGGAGAACACCACTCAGGTCAGTGAATGAAGTATTGAAAATGTTACCAATTTCACTTGGGTCTTGAATGGAATGGTGACCCCATTAGAGTTGAGTAAGGTGGGAAGGCACTGATTGGGTTTACCCATAAGGTTTTTAATATTGTCCCAAAATTTCTCACTATTATCCCAGGAGCTAGCAAATATGCCTTGGTAGTGTGTGGCCTTTGCCCGCTGGATGACCCAAGTACAATTATTTCTGGCAGCCTTATAGCATTGTCAGTCTCTAGGTTTGCCAGTGGCATCTGCCACTTGCCAAAGGTGATCACAAGTGGCCATAAGGTGCAGAAGAGAGGGTGTAATCCATGGGTTAGAGACACTTTTAACCTTCCATTTCCTGAAAGGGGAAAATAAGTCACATGCCATGTTGAATAGGGTGATAAAGAGGTTTAGTGTCTCGTCAACACTTTCAGCGACAAAGACTGGGGACCAATCACAATTGATGAGATATTCTTGGAACTGTTCCTGATGCCCTTTCCTAAGAACCGCTGGTAAGGTGTTTTGCATGGACATTTAGGGGCCTTATTGGTTCAGAGACATGATTGGGGAGTGGTCACTCAGGGCGTCAGGTAACACTGTGGTATCTGTAATCCTCTCAGGGAGGTTAGAAAATATAAAGTTGATCAGTGTGCTAGTACCAGCCCTATAGTTTATTCTAGTAGGAGTAGAGACCAACTAGGAGAGATCGATGGCTGTGGCTGCATCCTTACAGGGGTTAAAGTCAGGAGACAACCAGTTGATGTTAAAATCCCCTAATAGCCTCTATGCCTTTAGGTAGATTGGCAGTGAAGTCAAGGAACGTGTGGAAGCCTTTGCAATTCTCCAAAGGTGAAATGTAGACTGAGAGGATATTAATTGACTTCTCTTTTTAACCCAATGTAATTTTAACCTCTAGTGATTGAGCACCATCCTTGGGGGGCAGTGTAGGTAGAGCCTGGCCTTGTAGGGAGTCCGAGAGGTATAGAGTGCAGCCACCACCATGTTTACCAGTCCTATCAGTCCTGTACAAAGTGTAACCATTGAGGGAGACTGCTGAGTCTGATACTTCAGGGGAGAGCCAGGTTTCGACTATGGAGAGGACGTCAGGCCTGTGCTGTAGCACCCAGAACTGCAGTTGATCTAGCTTGGGTAGGAGGCTTCTAATGTTAATGGAGGCAAGTTTGAGCTGTGAGTTCTGTCCCATCAAAACTCTGTTTTTTTTCTAGCTATATAACACTGGGTTGTTTATTTAATAGATATAAAGTAAATCAAAATCTGTGTTAATTCATACAAGTAGTTTGTCTTTGATGTAGCCTCAATAAATCAGTTCAGGTAAGAACAATTGTTTTTCTCTCAGATTGAAAAACAGGTGCCTGCCACATTCTGCTATATCAGGCACATGTGCGATATGAACTCACACATTTCAGTTCTTTGATGGTTTCTGTGTGAAAATACATCATGTATATGTATAACTAGAAACACTATATAACATCCTGATGCTCCATCTCCTGCCTATAGTTGAAGCAGCTGCACTCTGCTGCCCCCTGTCACCTGCCCCCACAAGCCCCCTCTCCTGCCCTACATTTGAGACTGCTGCACCCTGCTGCCCACTCTCTTCTCCTATAGAGTTGGGGCTGCTGCACCCTGTTGCCCCAATCTCCTGCCTGAACAATCAGGGCCACTGCACCCTGCTGCCCCTTCCTGAACAGTTGTGGTTGCTGCACCCTCTTGCACTTTGTCCCCTCCCACCACAAGTCAGAGCTGCTGCACTATGTTGCCCCCCATTTCTGTCACCACAGTCGGGGCTGCCATGCTCCCCTACAGTTCCATGTCTGTGGCCTCCACATTTAGGGTTGCTTCACCATGCTGCCCATGCCACCAGAGGTGGCGCTTTTATTGCACCCTGCTAGCTACTTCCATTTCCCCAAATGGGCAGGGCTGCTGAATACTGATGCCCCCCCATGTCCTGCCCCACAATCAAGGCTTCTGCACCATACTGTAGTCTGTCCCCTGCCACCATAGCCAGAGCTGCTGTACCCTGTTCCTGTCTACACAGTCAGGGCTGCTGTGACCTGCTACACCCTACAGCCTCATTCCTCCACTGCCCCATGACTCCACAGTTAGCATTGCTGCACCATGCTGTCCCCTGCCACCAAAGTCAGATGTTTTGCTGCACTGCCCAAAAGAAAAAACAGAAAAATACTGTGTTATGAGAGTGAAGGACAGAAGGAAGTAAGGTGCAGAAGTCCTGACTGTTTGGCCAGAAGACAAGGGAGACATTAAGTACAGCAGCCCAAACTGCAGAGACAGGGTGCAGCAGCCACCTGGGTGGAACTGACACAACTTTGGGGGCAGAGGACAGGGTGCAGTAAATGCCATAACTCTTGTGGCAAGTGGCATCATGGTGCAGCAGCTCTAACTGTGGAGGCAAGGGCCCTAGGGCAGAGCAGGCCACAGCAGCCCAGCCTGGTGAGGCAGGAGCAGGGTGCAGCAGCTCTGGCTATGGTGGCAGGTGGCAGAGGACTGTGGCAAGGATGGTGAAGAAGCCTTGCATGTGGGGCAGGATACAGGGCCATCAGTGTACAGCATCCCTGATTGCTGGATGGGGTGCGCATGGTGCAGCAGCCTGACTTTTCAGGCAGATGATGGGGCAACAGGGTGCAGCAACCACAACTGTGTGGGAGAAGACAGTGGGCAACAGGGTGCAACAGTCTCAAATGTGGGGCAAGAGACAGGGGCTTGTGGGGCAGGGGATGGGGCAGAGAGTGCAGCTGCCTTAACTATGGACAGGAGACAGTGGGCATCAGTATGCTCTATACTGTTTCTAGTTATACATTATATATTTTTACAGAAACCTTCAAAGAACTGAAATTTGTGAGTTCATATAGTACATGTGTACAGTATAGCCTGTTTGTTAATCTGAGAGGAAAGAATTGTTCCTACATGGACCTATTTATTGAGGCTACATCAAAGACAAATTACTTGTATGAATTAACAAACTTTAGATTTATTTTATATCTACTAAATAAACACCCAGTGTTATATACAGTAGCTAGAAAAATAGAGTTTTGATGGGACAGAATTCACAGCTGTGACACAGACAAGCTGATTTCTCCAATGCATACCACTTCAATTCAGCACTGAAACTCAAATTATCAGCTTTGTAGAAGAACAAAATGATAGATTTTCAGCTAATTCATCTGAACACATACCAGAGACTGAGTTGATAAAACCCTGGACAGCAAACAAGTACTTCTACAGACTGCTGTAATTAGGGAAGTTTACAGCTCTTCAGCCAAGCAGGGACTTGCACTGCTGCAGCAGTAACTTAGTCCAATATGATGTCATCACTCTCCAAGGCTCAGTCAGAAGGACAGAAACAGCGTGACTGTTTCCAGTCATACCTCTCAAGTGTCCCTCATTCGAGGGACATCCCTCATTGCCCCTTAAAATTGCTCTGTCCCTCATGGAAAAGTGCTGCCCACAAAGCGAATGTGCTGTAAATCCAGACTTTAGAGCAGAAACACTTAACATTCTAAAATACTAAATCCAAAATAAACTATGTACAAGTAAACACTATGGTTTTCACAGTGTTCTGAGCTTGTATTTCCATGTTTGACGATTTGTCCCTCATTCTGAAGGTCTGTGTCCTCATTGTCCCTCATTTTGAGTGTCCAAAAAGTCTGTGTCCCTCATTTCAGTAACAAAAGGTTGAGAGGTATGTTTCCAGTTAGTGCAGAACAGGTTAACAAATGCTGATATAAAGAAAACCACAAAACCAAATAGCATGACATTTCAGGAGACACTACTCACGACACAGGGGTTGAATTCAGGCCTTTCTTTAACAATGTGTAAAATGGCTGCCATTGATCTTTAAATGAAGTAGAAGCAGGTGAAATCAAGAAAAGCTGGGTGGAGGAAGTTTTCCATAATTACCCCTCAAAGAAAAAGAAGCTACAGTTCTGTTGGTAAATAAAAGTACATTTATGCCTGACAAAGTCAGTAGAGATGAAGACAGCAGATGGATTATATTAACCAGTACTATAGAAAGAAGGAATCTGGCCTTGTGCAATGTTTATGCCCCAACTGAAAAGTGTCCATAATCTTTTGACAGACTAAATGTGAAACTGTGAGAATTCAGGACATTGAGATAATTCTGGTATAAGATTTAAATGCAAATATGGACCCATATTAGATAGATGCAGGCCTGAAATTCAAACAAATAAATCCTAGACAAAGAAGCAAATAATAAATAATAAGCATGTGTAATGATTCAGGGTTGCTAGACATCTGGAGGACACTCAACCCAACAGGCAGAGATTACACATTTTTCTTATCACCCTATACACTATATTCTAGGACTGGTTATTTGTTAATATCAAAGTCTCTTTGTAATAGAGATATGGGGCGGGATATTCAGACTGCGCCAGGCTGTGGTGCAAGCCTGGGCGCAGCGCAACTGGGATGCGCCTGGGCGTTGACAGGGTGATATTCAACGGAGCTGTGCCATGGCACAGCATCATTGAATATCGCTCCTTGGCCACCCGCAGTGTGCATGGCGCAGTGGCACTGCGCCAGCACAAATGGCCAGAGTAGAGAAGGGGGATGCGCTAGCACAAGTGCCGTTGCGCTAGATGCATCAACCTTGATATTCAAAAGTGCACATGCAAATGGGGCCATAATGCATGCAAGGCACAAATGGGGCCATTTGCATGTCATCTCTTATTTGCATGCAGGTGTGCCGATCCCGGCGACTTGCACCGGCCCTGCCAAGCTGCAGCCATGGGGATCGGCGCCCCCTGCACAAGTGGCAAAAGTGCCCACTGCCTGATTGCGGGTATAGGGATTGTAAATGAACATCCTATATCCCTGGTGGTCCAGTGGAAACGCTCGCAGCCGATCGTGAACGAAGTACATTAATGAAAACCCTCCCATATCCCTGGTGGTCCAGTGGACCGCTCGCAGTCATCGGGCATCAATAATAATATATGACAATCAATCTATCCCTGGTGGTCCAGCGGTACCCCTCCCACCCCGCTGAGCCCCACCACCCTGTCCCCCAGCAGTGGCTGGCGGCTTCCCCACCGCCAGCCGCCCGCTGCCGCCGACTGACTCTGTCGGTGGGGCTGTATGCCCATTGGTCCACAGTGTGGGCCAATGGGCTACAGCTCCATACCCGTCCTAATCAAGAAATGTGAATGGATCCATTCACATATCTGGTCTGTGTAATCGGATCACAGGCTACACCATGACCAACCTGTGGACCAATGGGTGTACAACCCACGTACTCAAGTGAGTCAGTCGGCGGAGCGGCAACTGGCGAGTGGGGAAGCTGCTGCCCGCCGCTGCCGGGTGGGGCAGGGTGGTGGGGCTCAGCGGGAGGCGGGAGGGGGTACGCTGGACCTGAGATAATTGTTGTCATATTTGTGCTAACGCCCTGGATCGGGCTGCGGTGGTCCACTGGACCACCAGGAATATGGGAGGGTTTATATTAATCGTACTCCTGCCCGCGATCGCTGCGGGTGATCCACTGGACCACCAGGATATGGGATGTTCTTCTATTACAACATATGCCCAATGATCGGGCACGGAGGGTCGCTATCACAGGTGCCGCCCAGAGCTTGGTGGCCACCCACAGCTGGCAGCGCTGTGTTGCGCCTCTGCACTACGGCAGCTCACCTATGGGTGGCCAGCTGTTGCTCCCTTTTTGGCTCACCTGTGTGCAGCACAAGTAGGGTTGTGCCTGCATGGGCTCAGCGTGTCCCGGGCTGAATATCGGGATGTGCAGAATATGCATGGCACGCCCCACTTGCCACATACATACTGATGCGCCTCATGATCAGGATTTGTGCCAGGCACATTCCCATTTTGAATATCACACCGGGCACAACCCTTCTGAACATCCCGCCCATGGACTCAACTATAGTGAATAATTTAATTTCTGATCATTTGATAGGTTACAAATCTCTATAGGCCATACAAGAAGTGCCCCTCCCCCCATGGAAACTTAATACCTCACTGTTTAAAGACCCAGAATTTCTGACCTATAAAATTATTACATTTAAATATGACATTAATTTAATATAAACCAACTGGACAGAATTTGCTCTTCAAAAAAAAAAACACAGAAGAAATACTGGGAAATGGAGGCAAGTAAGTTATTGGCCTACAGACTGAAAAAAATTCAAAATAAATCCTTTATTCCCTTATACAAAAACTCACAATGAAAGTTGATCTCCACATTGGAAATAAAACATTTAAATAATTCTATGGTAAGTGCTATAGTTCTCACACTAAAGTGGAATCAGCAAGCAGTAACACAGGACGAGGTGTGGGTTACGTACTGATAAGAGCATGCCCAGGGGTGTACTGAGGTACGAGGCACTTGCACCGAGTGCCTTATGCCCCTGGACGTGCTCTTATCAGCACGTAACCCACATCTCGGAGTGTGTTATTGAGCTTATAAAATGGGATTTTTTGGTAAAGAAGTTAATTAAAAAATGGATATAAAAAATAGATAAAAAGAGTAAGAACTATGATGCTGCAGTAGAAAAAAAGAAAAAGTAGTTCCTGGCACTGTTTTGGTATGGGACTGTTTAATTTAAAATTTAGTACAAGACATTGCTGTTTGTAATGTATGTGCACTGTTCAGGAACTGCATTTATAAAAAGAATTGTGAAAAAGCATTTGTTTTGTGGTAAAATATTTTGTCGGTCATCCCCCCCCCCCCGCACTGCACTTCACTGAAGGCAAGCTTGAGCGAGTTTGTCTACAAATTATCGTGTTATATACTGGATGAGGTAACTAGTGCGATATTTGTTGTGCTGTCAAGAGATAGAACATATTTTCTTTTTAGTTGTTTTATTTTTTTTTTTACAGGTTTTTTTCAACAGGTAGCTGGCAATGGCGAGTCCGTCAGCAGCTGCCATACGTTGTGGTTTCATGCATCAGCGATTACGGAAGTGTGAGGCGAGGAAGATAAACTGCTCTTCTTTTATTTGTTGTGCTGTATGAACAGTGATGTAGTGGTTTAGATGGGAGTTATGGGTTGCTGTAGCTTTTGTGGGACGGAGAGGAGTTCACGGGGAAAGTGAGTTAACGGCAGCAGAGCAGCATGTATTGTCTGCGAGTTTGAGCTGTGGGAACAAGGCGTTCGGCTCCGAGATGAAGAGAAGATGTGAGTATTACATTTTCTGGAGGGAAATATATTGTGAAATTTGATTTGTAGCATGGTTTCTGCATTTCTGGCATTGTGTGTCTGGTCAGAGCTGGTGTGGTTCTGTTCGCCCAGGAATCGGGTTATACATGAGCGCTGTGGAGCTGCAGTTGGTAGGAAGAGAGCGGTGGCAGGGATGGATTTTTTTATGTGTTGCAGCTTGGTTGGCACAATTAGTGCCAGTTGGCATGATACATGCTGGTAAGGACACGTCTGAAAACAGCTTTCATCCAATGAGGATCCTTGATTTGTTTAGC
The DNA here is from genome assembly GCA_016271365.2 of Neoceratodus forsteri. NCBI lineage: Eukaryota > Metazoa > Chordata > Ceratodontiformes > Ceratodontidae > Neoceratodus > Neoceratodus forsteri. Next base: position 562,404,584 of record JADMNL010000023.1, on the reverse strand, counting down.
CCATTTTATAAGTAAAAATAAACAACTTTCTAACAAAAGCCAAACTCCCTAGTTTGTCCAAAGTGCAAATAAACGCCTATCTAAACCTTTAACTGTAGGCAAAATTCAAAATGCTACTACATCCCTCACTACTAGGAAGACACCAGGAATAGATGGATCACAAGTGAATTTTACGAAAACTCCTTGCCAATAAAGCAAAAGTGCTTATTAGGTATGTTTAATGAATCATATAAACTGATCCCTTCACAGATCACTGAGAGAAGCTCTGATGGTACTTACACATAACAAGCATTTGTCAATGCCGAATATTGTCGCGCTGGCATTGGCTTTGGTAGTGCAGTGCGGAAAAACATTTTGGGTAGGATGTGAAAAATTACAGCTGTACAGTTCATAAGGAGGTGTAAAAAATGCCAATGTTGAAAATGTGACATGTAAATATTGCAAATCTAAGAGTTACAAGAGTGCGTGGGAAATGTGCACACATACGCTTGTAACACAGTCATTTTATGGACGTTCAGCACCAAATTTTCAACATAGGCATTTTAGCACCTCTGCTCATGTACAGTGTCACTGTTAGTTCCTGAAACTGTCCCAAAAGTGATTTGCTGCGACCTACTATTCTCGCCAGGCGTGCGAAAAGCACATTTTGGGCAGGATATGTGAAATGACAGCTGCACTGTTCATCAAGAGGTGTGGAAAAATGCCAATGCTGAAAATCCAAGTGAAAATATTACAAATCTTGTGACGTTACAAGTGTGGAAGTACAATCTTAGCATGCGCTATTAACCACAGTCGTTTATGGAGTATCATCACCAAATTTTCAACATAGGCATTTTAGGACCTCTGCTCATAAACAGTGTCACTGTTATTTTCATAATCTGGCCTGAACACTGATTTCCCAAGCGACCTGCGTATTATGCGCTGGAAGTGCGGAAACATGTTCGGCCAGGATGTGAAAAATAACAGCTGTACTGTTCACAAGGAGGTGTACAAAAATGACAATGTTGAAAATCTGGCATGAAATATTAGAATTCCAGTTACGAGCCTGTAATAGCTATCAATGCACTAAATAAAAACAACCATTTTTGGATTTTTCCTGCAAATTTGCAACATAGGCTTTTAAGAGCCGCCTCATGAACAGTAGCACTGCATCTCATTAATCAGTCCCAAGAGTGATTCCCCGCAGTGACTGCGCAAATCACCTTTGGGACTGATTAACTATATGACAGTGCCAGAATTCATGAGAGGGTCCCAAAACCCCATGTTGAAAATGTGGTATAAAATTCCAAAAATGCCTGAGATATGCATTAAAGTTGAAAAACCTACTTATTCCATTATACAGCTTACCAGCATTTCCTCAGTTTCGTTAGGCTTTGAAGGGAATGTAATTCCCAGTCCACCAAGATCATCGCGCCAGACTCGGAGGTAAATATGAGGTGAGGGTGTGGGGAGGGTGGGTGCACAGTGGGTGGGTGCAGGTTGTGAGGAGGGTTGGAAGAGTACGTGGGACCATTTTGCTTTCTAGGTTAAAAAAAAAAAAGACATTGGGGACAGTTTTCATTTTAATAGGTGCTTTGGCACACTGGGGTGGGCTCCCAGCATGCCACCTGAGTGTGTGTGTGTGTGTGTGGGTGGGTGTTTTAGCGATGGGAGATTGGGCACCCGTCAACAAACAAGGAATGGGGCAGAGGAGCCGAGGTGGATTGGGCACCCCTTGGCAAGCAAAAACAGGGGGAACACATTATGCCAATGGGAGTAGGCTCCCCATTGGCAAAATTCAAGGGAGGGAGGGATACACTGCCTATGGGATTGGGCCCCATCGGCAAAGAAAAACTGTTGGGGTACATGATGCTGAGGGGATTGGGCACCCCTCAGCAATCAAAAAATGGGCCATGATGCCAGCGAGTTGGGCACCCCCATTGGTACACAATAAAGGGGGGGTTGACAGGCAACAGTAGCAGTCACTGCCTCCATGTTGCCTGCATGTAGGCGGAGGTGTGTTGTGGTCACGCTGCATGAGAGCTTTGCTGTCATTGCAGCGGACCATTTCTGTGATGCCTTCACCTCATTAGCTAGGCAGGGTGTCGGCCCCTGCTGCTGGCTGATTGGGGAATGCGAGATGCACCTACTGGTGTGTGCCCTGCATTTGCCCAACAGTTACCGTGCCTCAAAATCTGCACTACCGCAAGATGTTGGCTGCACGCGCCAACATAAAAAGGGGAAAGATAAAAAGGACTGTGTAAATTACAGAACTATATCGCTATTAAATACAGATTATAAAATAATTGCCAAAGCCCTTAAGACAAGACTAATAACAGTGCTATCACAGGTGGTTTTTAGTGACCAAGTAGGATCTATCAAGGGTAGACAGGGATCAGAAAGCATTAGAAGGTCTTCCAGTGATGTCATGACAAATAATGGCCGCATAGACACCTAGCTCCTAACGACTTCTCAACAAGAACCCCTGCAAAAATGTTTCTTCTACTGAGAAAATAAAGCTGAAAACGTCAGGGGTGGTTCATAAGAACCCATGGGGAAACTGGATAAATTTTAAAAAGCGGAAAAACAGCCATACTCAAAAGATCAGCGATGGACCCAGAAGACTCAGAAGCCTCGTGTGCCTCCAGCTCAGTGGCATCAGTGGAGCAAGAATGCCGTTCACCTTCTAAGCCCTACCTTCAGAAAGGCAAGAAATTCTACCCAATCCTAAAAGAACTGCGAGTTCCGCTCTGAAGTAGATGTAAAACTTACCGGACTTGGAGCAGAGCTGGCGACTCTCACAAAACGGGTTGACGAAGCCGATGATCAGCTTACCCTAACGGACCAACGTGTGGATCATGCAGAGTCTATCATTAGAGGCATGCAGTTAGAAATAGAAAAAATACAGGACAGACAGGAGGATGTTGAAAGCTGGGCTCGCAGTCAGAATTTAAGAATTTACGGCATCCCGGAAAAAGCGGAGTGGTAGGACATGGAGTCATTTCTTTTAAAACTACTCCCTCAGGCTTTACAGTTGGACCCAAGCATGGAAATCATCATCGAACAGGCCCATCGTGCCTTAGGTCCCAGGCCATCAGTTCCACATGCGAGACCATACTCGATCATAGTGAGATTCTGGAACTATAAAGTGAAACAGGATCTACTAGTCAGGGCTTGGAGAATGAAAGATGTGAGATGGGGCACAGAAAGAATCTTTTTTGACCACGGCCTACCCCACTTCCCAAACTATGAGGAAATGGAGGGCATATATTCCTGTCCTACAAGCCCTGCAAATACCATATCCATCTCGTTTAGTGGTGTTCCTGCTGGCGGTAAGATCACATATGAATCAGCGACAGAGGCAGAAAAGATCTGAAAGCAAAGGACTATTGCAGAGCCAGGAGAGAGGAGATAGACGGGACTTTCCCAAAATACCGAATACTGGTCTGCAGTTAAAGGGAACAAAAGCTACATGCAGAAGCTGCTAAACAGGACATAATAAGCGAGACTACAGGAGACGCAGCCGAGAGGACCAGGAGCCACCACAATGCAGAACAGATGAAAGCAATCGACCTGCAGTAATTTTCCAGAAGATACCCATGGACCCTAAAACAACCCAACTGAAACCTTTTCCAGGGATGGATTTAAATTGAACACTGGGACTAAAACAGTACTTCCTGAACAAACCGAGGAGCATGGTTGTTATTCACCCACCTCTTTGTTTTTACTTCTTCTCTTTCTTCCTCCCATCCTTGGCTGCTCTTTCAATATTTCAGCTCCCCACTGAATGCACCGGGACAGAAACGCCAGCTGCAGAAGACCCATGGTTGGATTACTTTCCACTTCTTTTTTTTTTTTTTTAATGATGTTTGGCTTCTCCGATTCCAGCCCGTAAACTGAAGACATTGCAGGACATTAAATAAATTGAGGACACTGGTGACATTCACTGCAGGTAGGTGGTGGGGCTGCAGGGGTGAGGGGATGCAGTCAACACGGGGAGTCTGGGCAAACATGGCAGCCGCATGGCATGCAAGAAACTCAGATGTGCCACAGTCATGCACAGAAACACTAGGATTAGAAGGGGATGGCGCATCTAGTAAGAGGCAGCATGTGAATAGATCTGATAAATGTTCATGCAGGCACCAGCTAGTATGACTTAGTTGTTGTTGATATGCACCCCTTGAAGGAAAGATTAACTTGCCTCTCCCAGGCACCCTCCCCCATAAACATACATACAAGCCAGAAAGAAATGAAAGGTTAAACCTGTAATATTTCTGTTAGCCATAATGATCATATTGGAGTATTGCAAAGTGGAGAATTAAACTAAAGAAAGAGGCAGGGATATAACACCTGGAACCGCGTTCTAAGGTGATCTCCCAAAGGATGCACCAAGAGAATGTGTATGGGGACCAGAGGAGAAATGCACTGTTATGATATATAGAGTAATGAATGATACATGCTTAACAAAGAGGAGAGAAAGTAACAGGATTTGGAATGGGGATTCTCACATAATATCCAAGTGTAGCCAGTGTGACTGAAGGCACAACATGCAGTAAAAGACCAAGTATGTAAAACAGTGTATATTGGCCCTCACAGCTGCAGATGAAAATGGATAAATCCACTAGGTTATGGATTGTTGTAGAACTGTTACATCCCCATACTTGCATTAGATGTATGAGGAGACAGTCATTGGGAAGCCGGCCATTGATAGCCTAGTGGTCGAGCGTCAGATCCTATCCTAAACCCCTCCCCATTTCACCCAAGGACCATTGTGGTACCAACAGAGGCAGTTGCCTGACAGGCACAAACCCTCTGGGCTCAGCAGAATGCTCTGAGTCAAGGGCCCCTCGGATAAAGGGAGCCCCTGCTAGGAAGACTAACATGTTACTGTTTAATGTTGTGTATAGTTATAGAACTGTTAAGGTTGTTTATTGGTTGTAGATAGAGATATGTCTTATACAAGACTATGGAAATAAAGTACAAAGTGAGGATATTACTGAAAGGGAAACTAACGGAATATAACAGAAATAAAAAGTGAAAGAGGAGTAGAGAAATCTGATAATAAAGGAGAAATGTGACAGGAAATCAGAGATAGTGAGGGTAACGGGGATGGATAAACACAAGATGCAAAAGAAAACAATGAACCATGATGGGGACTAGAATGAATATTTACTCTGTGAATGTGAATAGGTTTAACAACCCCATTAAAAGATCAAAAGTGCTATTCATAATAGGGCAGGAGAGACCTGGCGTAGTCCTGATTCAGGAATCACATCTGTCAAAGACAGAGTCAGACAAATTGGTTAAATATGGCTACGCCAGGGCGCTCTCCTCCTCATATAAACATGGGAAAAGGAGGGGGTTATAGTCCTGATTTCTAGACAGTTATCTTTTAGAGTAATCAAAGTCATAAAAGACAAAGAGGGATGTAGTGTAATAGTTCAGGCAGAAATAGAAGGGAGGCCAGCAACACTAGCCAGCATATACTGTACCTACCACCAGGTTCGGATACGCCCTTTTATCAGGAAAGTGCTAGACAAGGTGGCGGACAACACAGTTGGTACCCTAATCTTAGCAGGGGTCTGTAATATCCCTATGAACCCCTCTAAGGATACAATGACCTCAGGCTACTCAAGATCCCTTGCATCACACAAATTTTGTAGAAAATATATAACAGCCATGGGGTAGCAAGATGTGTGGAGAGAATGGCACCCCAATAAATCTAAATACACCCATTACTCTGCCCCGCATACTACAGACAGTAGAATTGACTACATATTTGAAAAACAAGAAGATATCCCTAGAGTGACACCCTGTGAAATAGGACCTATACCATATTCTGACCATGCCCTGATAAAAATGTGGATAGATCTGGGAGGGCATAGGAAAAAAAACTCTGTGGAGATTAGACTCCTTCTACCTCTGAGACAAGAAGTTTACGATGTAGTTAAAAACCAAATTAAAGAGATCACCAACATAAATTATACCCTGAAACCCAGCCTACTATACTATGGAACACCAGCTAAGGCAGTGCTACATGGTAATTTGATTAACTATGCAGCCAATAAACATAAACAGAGGCAGAGCCCCGTCACAGAGCTGAATGCCACATTGCAGTTCCTCCAGCAACAACATCAACAGGGCACATTAGCAGATCCCAAATAAATAGATAAAATAAATAAAGTTAGATGACCTGGCCCTGGAACAAACAGAGACAGCCCTTAGATATTTGAGACAAAAATACTATAATGGTGGCCCAAGAGCTGCCCACTTATTGGCCCATAGTTTACGGATATAGGAAACAAGCAATAGTAAATAAGATTGCATTCAACTACCAGAAAACACCAGGATAAAATACACACAATAGCAGAAGCCTTTGCAATATTACAAAAAAAACTGTATCAGGAAGAGTCGACCCACAGCCTGAGGCCTATTGGAATTCTTCTTGGGCTACAGCTTCCAAAAGTAGGAGCACAGGCACAAGACATGTTGCAGTGCCCAATAACGGCATCAGAGGTAGTGGCAGCTGTAGGACGCCTAAAGGCTGATAAGTGTCCAGGCCTGGATGGATTCATAGCAGAATTTTATAAAAAAAAAACATCCCCTGAAAGACAACCCCTAGATACCGTATATTCTCGAATTACTGCCGGTGCTCGAATAAGAGCCTGGACAACCACAACGTCCAAATAAATAACACCTGTGTTCAGTTAAGCTCCTGGTTTAATCAAGGGCCGGGGTAGGACAAAGTGGATATCCATTAGCATTGTCACTGTGGATAGCAAGGTGCGACTGAGGGCGGGGGTAGGGCTAAGTGGCTAGCGATTAGCGCTGTTAATGTGTATAGCTTGTTGTGATTAACACCTATTTCCAATAGCCGTGCAGCACAAAGCAACCCATTTAAAATGTTAAAAGATTAATTCCCCACTTAATTAGGTGTAAGGCAGTTCCCCAGCAGTTCCCCAGGCACCCCATTCATAAATGAAATGCTGCTATTCCAGCCCCTACCCCTGCTGCTAAGCTCTCGGTACCATCCCCAGCCATAAATATTCCCAATTTAATAAGTGCCCATGTTTGATTATAAGTGCCTGCTCAAATAGCGCCGGTGCAAAAGCGACAAAATAAATAAGTGCCTGGGCTCTCATTCAAGCAGATACGGTATTATTCAGCAGGCCGTAACACTAAACACCCCATTGCTCGCCCTCAGCCTCGACGCTGAGAAAACATTCAACAGGGTGTCCTGGTCTTTTTTACAGGCCACCCTGCACCATTTTGCTTTCCCCGAGAAATTCCTTAAATTGATAACCCACCTCTACAAAACATCCACTGCCCAGGTTAGAGTCAATGGCCACCCTCTACCACATTCTAACTCAGAGGTACCAGACAACTGCCCTCCTCGCCATTTCTATTTGCCCTATATACAGAGCCCCTAGCCCAAGCCTTAAGTATACATCCACAAATTAAGGGATACAGAGGGCCAGAAGGGGGAGAACACTGTATATCCCTTTACGCAGATGACATTATGTCATATACTAACATACTAACACACTAAAATGCCAGCAGAATAGGCCTAACGGTCTTTCGTGTCTGCTCGTTTGGTCAGCCCCCACCCTGGGTGCTGACCTTGATGCCCCCCTCGCCTTCTCTGGCTTCTCCCTTCCCAGTTCGGATATTCTTGCTGCATTGGATTTTGCTTCCAGAACCCTTCCTGTACCTGTCCCACCCCTCTTGAACCCCTCCACTGTCTCTGCCTCCACCAGCCCCCTAGGCAGACATTCCATGGTTCCACCACCCTCTCAGTGAAGTAGCACCTCCTCCTTTCTCCCTGAATCTTCCCCTGCAGCTTCCACCCATGCCCTCTAGTGGCCCCTCCTCCTTCCTTGAAGCACCCTGACTGTTCCTCCCTATTTACCTCTTCATGTACCTGAAGACCTCTATCATGTCCCCGGTCCCTTCTCTCTTCCAATGTGTACATATTTGGCTCTTGAGCCTCCCCTCATAGGTCCTGTCCCCAAGCCCCAAATCATTTTGGTTGCCCTCCTCTGGACCCTCTCCAGAGGTTAATGTCCCTCTTTAGTGTGGCCTCCAAAACTGCACGCGTACTCAAGTGTGAGCCTCACCAAGCAGTTATACAGAGGAGTATCACTTCCTCCTTCTGAGGTGATCCCCTAGCGATGCATCCCAGCATCCTGTTGGCCTTGGCTGCTGCCCTCCTACAAGTCTCAGAGTTGTTCATCTTGACATCCACCACCACCCCCAGGTCCCTCTCAGCCATCGAGACTTGTAGCATTCCCCAGGGTGTACACTTAGCCCGGGTTTCTGGCCCCCAGGTGGAGTACCTTGCATTTCCCTGCATTGAACCTCAGCTTCCACTTTCTAGACCATCTTTCCAGAGCCTCCAGGTCCCCTGTAGGGCCACCTCCCTCCTCCCATCCACACGACCCTCTGGGTCCGGTCCTGGAGCCAATTGCCTATCCATCTGATCATCTGGTTCCCCACCCCATTTCTCCCAGCTTATCCAACAGGCCCACGTGAGGAACAGAGTCAAATGCCTTGCTGAAGTCTAGAAAGAGGACGTCCACTGGTCTACCCAGGTCCAAGGCACTCGTCACCCAGTCATAGAACTCCACCAGGTTTGTCTGACACGATTTCCCCGGGATGAATCCATGCTGTCTATCGTCCAGGCACCCTGACTTATCCAGGTCCCCCCTAGCCTCTCCTTGACAATGCCCTCCATCACCTTGCCCACCACCGATGTCAGGCTGACAGGCCTGTAGTTCCCTGCCACCTCCCTTGATCCCCCTTGTGGATAGGCACTATATCGCCACCTTCCAGTCCTGGGGCACCCGTCCCCTGCCACCATAGCCAGAGCTGCTGTACCCTGTTCCTGTCTACACAGTCAGGGCTGCTGTGACCTGCTACACCCTACAGCCTCATTCCTCCACTGCCCCATGACTCCACAGTTAGCATTGCTGCACCATGCTGTCCCCTGCCACCAAAGTCAGATGTTTTGCTGCACTGCCCAAAAGAAAAAACAGAAAAATACTGTGTTATGAGAGTGAAGGACAGAAGGAAGTAAGGTGCAGAAGTCCTGACTGTTTGGCCAGAAGACAAGGGAGACATTAGGGTACAGCAGCCCAAACTGTGAGACAGGGTGCAGCAGCCACACCTGGGTGGAACTGACACAACTTTGGGGGCAGAGGACAGGGTGCAGTAAATGCCATAACTCTTGTGGCAAGTGGCATCATGGTGCAGCAGCTCTAACCGTGGAGGCAAGGGGCCCTAGGGCAGAGCAGGCCACAGCAGCCCAGCCTGAGTAGGCAGGAGCAGGGTGCAGCAGCTCTGGCTATGGTGGCAGGTGGCAGAGGACTGTGGCAAGGATGGTGAAGAAGCCTTGCATGTGGGGCAGGATACAGGGGCCATCAGTGTACAGCATCCCTGATTGCTGGATGGGGTGCGCATGGTGCAGCAGCCCTGACTTTTCAGGCAGATGATGGGAGCAACAGGGTGCAGCAACCACAACTGTGTGGGAGAAGACAGTGGGCAACAGGGTGCAACAGTCTCAAATGTGGGGCAAGAGACAGGGGGCTTGTGGGGCAGGGGATGGGGCAGTAGAGTGCAGCTGCCTTAACTATGGACAGGAGACAGTGGGCATCAGTATGCTCTATACTGTTTCTAGTTATACATTATATATTTTTACAGAAACCTTCAAAGAACTGAAATTTGTGAGTTCATATAGTACATGTGTACAGTATAGCCTGTTTGTTAATCTGAGAGGAAAAGAATTGTTCCTACATGGACCTATTTATTGAGGCTACATCAAAGACAAATTACTTGTATGAATTAACAAACTTTAGATTTATTTTATATCTACTAAATAAACAACCCAGTGTTATATACAGTAGCTAGAAAAAATAGAGTTTTGATGGGACAGAATTCACAGCTGTGACACAGACAAGCTGATTTCTCCAATGCATACCACTTCAATTCAGCACTGAAACTCAAATTATCAGCTTTGTAGAAGAACAAAATGATAGATTTTCAGCTAATTCATCTGAACACATACCAGAGACTGAGTTGATAAAAACCCTGGACAGCAAACAAGTACTTCTACAGACTGCTGTAATTAGGAAGTTTACAGCTCTTCAGCCAAGCAGGGACTTGCACTGCTGCAGCAGTAGCTTAGTCCAATATGATGTCATCACTCTCCAAGGCTCAGTCAGAAGGACAGAAACAGCGTGACTGTTTCCAGTCATACCTCTCAAGTGTCCCTCATTACGAGGGACATCCCTCATTTTGCCCCTTAAAATTGCTCTGTCCCTCATGGAAAAGGTGCTGCCCACAAAGCGAATGTGCTGTAAATCCAGACTTTAGAGCAGAAACACTTAACATTCTAAAATACTAAATCCAAAATAAACTATGTACAAGTAAACACTATGGTTTTCACAGTGTTCTGAGCTTGTATTTCCATGTTTGACGATTTGTCCCTCATTCTGAAGGTCTGTGTCCCTCATTGTCCCTCATTTTGAGTGTCCAAAAAAGTCTGTGTCCCTCATTTCAGTAACAAAAGGTTGAGAGGTATGTTTCCAGTTAGTGCAGAACAGGTTAACAAATGCTGATATAAAGAAAACCACAAAACCAAATAGCATGACATTTTCAGGAGACACTACTCACGACACAGGGGGTTGAATTCAGGCCTTTCTTTAACAATGTGTAAAATGGCTGCCATTGATCTTTAAATGAAGTAGAAGCAGGTGAAATCAAGAAAAGCTGGGTGGAGGAAGTTTTCCATAATTACCCCTCAAAGAAAAAAGAAGCTACAGTTCTGTTGGTAAATAAAAGTACATTTATGCCTGACAAAGTCAGTAGAGATGAAGACAGCAGATGGATTATATTAACCAGTACTATAGAAAGAAGGAATCTGGCCTTGTGCAATGTTTATGCCCCAACTGAAAAGTGTCCATAATCTTTTGACAGACTAAATGTGAAACTGTGAGGAATTCAGGACATTGAGATAATTCTGGTATAAGATTTAAATGCAAATATGGACCCATATTAGATAGATGCAGGCCTGAAATTCAAACAAATAAATCCTAGACAAAGAAGCAAATAATAAATAATAAGCATGTGTAATGATTCAGGGTTGCTAGACATCTGGAGGACACTCAACCCAACAGGCAGAGATTACACATTTTCTTATCACCCTATACACTATATTCTAGGACTGGTTATTTGTTAATATCAAAGTCTCTTTGTAATAGAGATATGGGGCGGGATATTCAGACTGCATGAGCTGTGGTGCAAGCCTGGGCGCAGCGCAACTGGGATGCGCCTGGGCGTTGACAGGGTGATATTCAGCGGAGCTGTGCCATGGCACAGCATCATTGAGCTCTCGCTCCCCAACCACCGCGGTGTGCATGGCGCAGTGGCACTGCGCCAGCACAAATGGCCAGAGTAGAGAAGGGGGATGCGCTAGCACAAGTGCCGTTGCGCTAGATGCATCAACCTTGATATTCAAAAGTGCACATGCAAATGGGGCCATAATGCATGCAAGGCACAAATGGGGCCATTTGCATGTCATTATGGCCCCATTTGCATGCAGGTGTGCCGATCCCCGGCGACTTGCACCCGGGGCCCTGCCAAGCTGCAGCCATCGGGGATCGACGCCCCCTGCACAAGTGGCAAAGTGCCCCACTGCCTTGATTGCGGGTATAGGGATTGTAAATGAACATCCTATATCCCTGGTGGTCCAGTGGACCGCTCGCAGCCCGATCGCGGGCAGAAGTACATTAATGAAAACCCTCCCATATCCCTGGTGGTCCAGTGGACCGCTCGCAGCCCAATCGCGGGCATCAATAATAATATATGACAATCCAATCTATCCCTGGTGGTCCAGCGGTACCCCTCCCACCCCGCTGAGCCCCACCACCCTGTCCCCAGCAGTGGCTGGCGGCAGTTCCCCACCGCCAGCCCGCCCGCTGCCGCCGACTGACTCTGTGCGGTGGGGCTGTATGCCCATTGGGTCCACAGTGTGGGCCAATGGGCCCTACAGCATCTCAAATACCCGTGCCACAATCAGAAATGTGAATGGATCCATTCACATATCTGGTCTGTGTAGTCTGATCAGAGGCTGCACTGACCAGTACTGTGGACCAATGGGTGTACAACGCTCATCACCGAGTGAGTCAGTCGGCGGTAACTGGCAACTGGCAGTGGGGGAAGCTCTGCCCGCCGCTGCCGGGTGGGGCAGGGTGGTGGGGCTCAGCGGGCAGGCGGAGGGGTACCCTGGACCTGAAGATGGTGATTGTCATATTTTAGTGCTAACGCCCTGGATCGGGCTGCGAGTGGTCCACTGGACCACCAGGGATATGGGAGGGTTTATATTAATGTACTCCTGCCCGCGATCGGGCTGCGAGTGATCCACTGGACCACCAGGGATATGGGATGTTCTTCTATTACAACATATGCCCACGATCGGGCACGGAGGGTCGCTATCACGCAGGTGCCGCCAGAGCTTGGGTGGCCACCCACAGCTGGCAGCTGCTGTGTTGCGCCCTGCAATACGGCAGCTCACCTATGGGTGGCCAGCTGTTGCTCCCTTTTTTTTTGGCTCACCTGTGTGCAGCACAAGTAGGGGTTGTGCCTGCATGGGCTCAGCGCGTCCCGGGCTGAATATCGGGATGTGCAGAATATGCATGGCACGCCCCCCCCCCCACTTGCGCCACATACATTACTGATGCGCTCTGGCGCATCAGGATTTGTGCCAGGCACATTCCCATTTTGAATATCACACCGGGGCACAACCCTTCTGAACATCCCGCCCATGGACTCAACTATAGTGAATAATTTAATTTCTGATCATTTGATAGGTTACAAATCTCTATAGGCCATACAAGAAGTGCCCCTCCCCCCATGGAAACTTAATACCTCACTGTTTAAAGACCCAGAATTTCTGACCTATAAAATTATTACATTTAAATATGACATTAATTTAATATAAACCAACTGGACAGAATTTGCTCTTCAAAAAAAAAAACACAGAAGAAATACTGGGAAATGGGGGGGGGCAAGTAAGTTATTGGCCTACAGACTGAAAAAAATTCAAAATAAATCCTTTATTCCCTTATACAAAAACTCACAATGAAAGTTGATCTCCACATTGGAAATAAAACATTTAAATAATTCTATGGTAAGTGCTATAGTTCTCACACTAAAGTGGAATCAGCAAGCAGTAACACAGGACGAGGTGTGGGTTACGTACTGATAAGAGCATGCCCAGGGGTGTACTGAGGTACGAGGCACTTGCACCGAGTGCCTTATGCCCCTGGACGTGCTCTTATCAGCACGTAACCCACATCTCGGAGTGTGTTATTGAGCTTATAAAATGGGATTTTTTGGTAAAGAAGTTAATTAAAAAATGGATATAAAAAATAGATAAAAAGAGTAAGAACTATGATGCTGCAGTAGAAAAAAAGAAAAAGTAGTTCCTGGCACTGTTTTGGTATGGGACTGTTTAATTTAAAATTTAGTACAAGACATTGCTGTTTGTAATGTATGTGCACTGTTCAGGAACTGCATTTATAAAAAGAATTGTGAAAAAGCATTTGTTTGTGGTAAAATATTTTGTCGGTCATCCCCGCACTGCACTTCACTGAAGGCAAGCTTGAGCGAGTTTGTCTACAAATTATCGTGTTATATACTGGATGAGGTAACTAGTGCGATATTTGTTGTGCTGTCCAAGAGATAGAACATATTTTCTTTTTTAGTTGTTTTACTTTTTTTTTTTTTACAGGTTTTTTTTTCAACAGGTAGCTGGCAATGAGCGAGTCCGTCAGCAGCTGCCATACGTTGTGGTTTCATGCATCGCGGTTACGGAAGTGTGAGAGCGAGGAAGATAAACTGCTCTTCTTTTATTTGTTGTGCTGTATGAACAGTGATGTAGTGGTTTAGATGGGGAGTTATGGGTTGCTGTAGCTTTTGTAGGACGGAGAGGAGTTACGGGGGAAAGTGAGTTAACGGCAGCATGAGCAGCATGTATTGTGCGGAGTTTTGAGCTGTGGGAACAAGACGTTCGGCTCCGAGATGAAGAGAAGATGTGAGTATTACATTTTTCTGGAGGGAAATATATTGTGAAATTTGATTTGTAGCATGGTTTCTGCATTTCTGGCATTGTGTGTCTGGTCGGAGCTGGTGTGGTTCTGTTCGCCCAGGAATCGGGTTATACATGAGCGCTGTGGAGCTGCAGTTGGTAGGAAGAGAGCGGTGGCAGGGATGGATTTTTTTATGTGTTGCAGCTTGGTTGGCACAATTAGTGCCAGTTGGCATGATACATGCTGGTAAGGACACGTCTGAAAACAGCTTTCATCCAATGAGGATCCTTGATTTGTTTAGCCCATTTTATAAGTAAAATAAACAACTTTCTAACAAAAGCCAAACTCCCTAGTTTGTCCAAAGTGCAAATAAACGCCTATCTAAACCTTTAACTGTAGGCAAATTCAAAATGCTACTACATCCCTCACTACTAGGAAGACACCAGGAATAGATGGATCACAAGTGAATTTTACTAAACTCCTTGCCAATAAAGCAAAAGTGCTTATTAGGTATGTTTAATGAATCATATAAACTGATCCCTTCACAGATCACTGAGAGAAGCTCTGATGGTACTTACACATAACAAGCATTTGTCAATGCCGAATATTGTCGCGCTGGCATTGGCTTTGGTAGTGCAGTGCGGAAAAACATTTTGGGTAGGATGTGAAAAATTACAGCTGTACAGTTCATAAGGAGGTGTAAAAAATGCCAATGTTGAAAATGTGACATGTAAATATTGCAAATCTGCGAAGTTACAAGAGTGCGTGGGAAATGTGCACCGCACGCTTGTAACACAGTCATTTTATGGACGTTCAGCACCAAATTTTCAACATAGGCATTTTAGCACCTCTGCTCATGTACAGTGTCACTGTTAGTTCCTGAAACTGTCCCAAAAAGTGATTTCGGACAGCGACCGCACTATTCTGCGCCAGACGTGCGAAAACACATTTTGGGCAGGATATGTGAAATGACAGCTGCACTGTTCATCAAGAGGTGTGGAAAAATGCCAATGCTGAAAATCCAAGTGAAAATATTACAAATCTTGTGACGTTACAAGTGTGGAAGTACAATCTTAGCATGCGCTATTAACCACAGTCGTTTATGAATATCATCACCAAATTTTCAACATAGGCATTTTAGGACCTCTGCTCATAAACAGTGTCACTGTTATTTTCATAATCTGGCCTGAACACTGATTTCCCAAGCGACCTGCGTATTATGCGCTGGAAGTGCGGAAACATGTTCGGCCAGGATGTGAAAAATGACAGCTGTACTGTTCACAAGGAGGTGTACAAAAATGACAATGTTGAAAATCTGGCATGCAAATATTGCGAATTCACGAAGTTACGAGCCTGTGTAGTAGCTGCGCAATGCATGCTCGTAAAACAGCCATTTTTTGGGTTTTTTCCACCAAATTTGCAACATAGGCTTTTTAAGAGCCCGCCTCATGAACAGTAGCACTGCATCTCATTAATCAGTCCCAAAAGGTGATTCCCCGCAGTGACTGCGAAATCACCTTTTGGGACTGATTAACGATATGACAGTGCCAGAATTCATGAGGAGGGGTCCCAAAAACCCCATGTTGAAAATGTGGTATAAAAATTCCCAAAAATGCCTGAGATATGCATTAAAGTTGAAAAAACCCTACTTATTCCATTATACAGCTTACCAGCATTTCCTCAGTTTGCGGTCGGCTTTGAAGGGTGCAGACGTGTTCCCAGTCCACCGAAGATCATCGCGCCAGACTCCCGAGGTAAATATGAGGTGAGGGGGTGTGGGGGGAGGCAGGGTGCACAGTGGGTGGGTGCAGGTTGTGGGAGGGGGGTTGGAAGAGTACGTGGGACCATTTTTGCTTTCTAGGTTAAAAAAAAAAAAGACATTGGGGGACAGTTTTCATTTTAATAGGTGCTTTGGCACACTGGGGTGGGCTCCCAGCATGCCACCTGAGTGTGTGTGTGTGTGTGTGGGTGGGTGTTTTAGCCGATGGGAGATTGGGCACCCCGTCAACAAACAAGGAATGGGGGGCCGCAGGAGCCGAGGTGGATTGGGCACCCCTTGGCAAGCAAAAACAGGGGGAACACATTATGCCAATGGGAGTAGGCTCCCCATTGGCAAAATTCAAGGGAGGGAGGGATACACCCTATGGGGATTGGGCCCCATCGGCAAAGAAAAACTGTTGGGGTACATGATGCTGAGGGGATTGGGCACCCCTCAGCAATCAAAAAAAGGGGGGGTTACATGATGCCAACGGGGATTGGGCACCCCCCCATTGGTACACAATAAAGGGGGGGTTGACAGGCAACAGTAGCAGTCACTGCCTCCATGTTGCCTGCATGTAGGCGGAGGTGTGTTGTGGTCACGCTGCATGAGAGCTTTGCTGTCATTGCAGCGGACCATTCTGTGATGCCTTCACCTCATTAGCTAGGCAGGTGTGCGGCCCCTGCTGCTGGCTGATTAGGGGAATGCGAGATGCACCTACTGGTGTGTGCCCTGCATTTGCCCAACAGTTACTGCGGCTCTCAAAATCTGCACTGGTCAAGAAGATGCTGGTCGCGCAAGCGCCAACATAAAAAGGGAAAGATAAAAGGACTGTGTAAATTACAGAACTATATCGCTATTAAATACAGATTATAAAATAATTGCCAAAGCCCTTAAGACAAGACTAATAACAGTGCTATCACAGGTGGTTTTAGTGACCAAGTAGGATCTATCAAGGGTAGACAGGGATCAGAAAGCATTAGAAGGTCTTCCAGTGATGTCATGACAAATAATGGCCGCATAGACACCTAGCTCCTAACGACTTCTCAACAAGAACCCCTGCAAAAATGTTTCTTCTACTGAGAAAATAAAGCTGAAAACGTCAGGGGTGGTTCATAAGAACCCATGGGGAAACTGGATAAATTTTAAAAAGCGGAAAAACAGCCATACGCAAAAGATCAGCGATGGACCCAGAAGACTCAGAAGCCTCGTGTGCCTCCAGCTCAGTGGCATCAGTGGAGCAAGAATGCCGTTCACCTTCTAAGCCCTACCTTCAGAAAGGCAAGAAATTCTACCCAATCCTAAAGAACTGCGAGTTCCGCTCTGAAGTAGATGTAAAACTTACGGGACTTGGAGCAGAGCTGGCGACTCTCACAAAAGCAGGTTGGCAGAAGCGATGATCAGCTTACCCTAGCGGACCAGCGTGTGGATCATGCAGAGTCTATCATTAGAGGCATGCAGTTAGAAATAGAAAAATACAGGACAGACAGGAGGATGTTGAAAGCTGGGCTCGCAGTCAGAATTTAAGAATTTCGGCATCCCAGCGGAGTGGTAGGACATGGAGTCATTTCTTTTAAAACTACTCCCTCAGGCTTTACAGTTGGACCCAAGCATGGAAATCATCATCGAACAGGCCCATCGTGCCTAGGGTCCCAGGCCATCAGTTCCACATGCGAGACCATACTCGATCATAGTGAGATTCTGGAACTATAAAGTGAAACAGGATCTACTAGTCAGGGCTTGGAGAATGAAAGATGTGAGATGGGGCACAGAAAGAATCTTTTTTGACCACGGCCTACCCCACTTCCCAAACTATGAGGAAATGGAGGGCATATATTCCTGTCCTACAAGCCCTGCAAATACCATATCCATCTCGTTTAGTGGTGTTCCTGCTGGCCGGTAAGATCACATATGAATCAGCGACAGAGGCAGAAAAAGATCTGAAAGCAAAAGGACTATTGCAGAGCCAGGAGAGAGGAGATAGACCGGGACTTTCCCAAAATACCGAATACTGGTCTGCAGTTAAAGGGAACAAAAAGCTACATGCAGAAGCTGCTAAACAGGACATAATAGCGAGACTACAGGAGTCGCAGCCCGAGAGGGAACAAGGAGCCACCACAATGCAGAACAGATGAAAGCAATCGACCTGCAGTAATTTTCCAGAAGATACCCATGGACCCTAAAACAACCCAACTGAAACCTTTTCCAGGGATGGATTTAAATTGAACACTGGGACTAAAACGGTACTTCCTGAACAAACCGAGGAGCATGGTTGTTATTTCACCCACCTCTTTGTTTTTTACTTCTTCTCTTTCTTCCCTCCCATCCTTGGCTGCTCTTTCAATATTTCAGCTCCCCACTGAATGCACCGGGACAGAAACGCCAGCTGCAGAAGACCCATGGTTGGATTACTTTCCACTTTTTTTTTTTTTTTTTTTTTTTTATGATGTTTGGCTTCTCCGATTCCAGCCCGTAAACTGAAGACATTGCAGGACATTAAATAAATTGAGGACACTGGTGACATTCACTGCAGGTAGGTGGTGGGGCTGCAGGGGTGAGGGGATGCAGTCAACACGAGGGAGTCTGGGCAAACATGGCAGCCGCATGGCATGCAAGAAACTCAGATGTGCCACAGTCATGCACAGAAACCGCTAGGATTAGAAGGGGGGATGGCGCATCTCGTAAAGAGAGCAGCATGTGAATAGATCTGACAAATGTCTGCTGCAGGGCACCAGCTAGTATGACTTAGTTGTTGTTGATATGCACCCCTTGAAGGGAAAGATTAACTTGCCTCTCCCCAGGCACCCACTCCCCCATAAACATACATACAAGCCAGAAAGAAATGAAAGGTTAAACCTGTAATATTTCTGTTAGCCATAATGATCATATTGAAGTATTCAGCAAAGTGGAGAGGGGAATTAAACTAAAAGAAGGGGGGAAGCGGGGGATATAACACCTGGAACCGCGTTCTAAGGTGATCTCCCAAAGGATGGCACCAAGAGAATGTGTATGGGGGGACCAGAGGAGGGGGGAAATGCACTGTTATGATATATAGAGTAATGAATGATACATGCTTAACAAAAAGAGAGGAGAGGAAAGTAACAGGATTTGGAATTAAGGGGATCTCTCACATAATATCCAAGTGTAGCCAGTGTGACTGAAGGCACAACATGCAGTAAAAGACCAAGTATGTAAAACAGTGTATTGGCCCTCACAGCTGCAGATGAAAATGGATAAATCCGCAGGTTATGGATTGTTGTAGACTGTTACATAT
Organism: Neoceratodus forsteri; assembly: GCA_016271365.2. Taxonomy (NCBI): domain Eukaryota; kingdom Metazoa; phylum Chordata; order Ceratodontiformes; family Ceratodontidae; genus Neoceratodus; species Neoceratodus forsteri. Next base: position 562,385,485 of record JADMNL010000023.1, on the reverse strand, counting down.
CCCCATACTTGCATTAGATGTATGAGGGAGACAGTCATTGGGAGCGGCCATTGATAGCCTAGTGGTCGAACGTCAGACCCTATCCTAACCCTCCCCTATTTCATCCAGGGACCATTGTGGTACCAACGGAGGCAGTTGCCTGACAGGCACAAACCTTCTAGACTCAGCAGAACACTGAGTCAAAGGGCCCCCAGATAAAGGAAGCCCCTGCTTAGGAAGACTAACGTGTTACTGTTTAATGTTGTGGATATAGCTATAGAACTGTTAAGGTTGTTTATTGGTTGTAGATAGAGATATGTCTTATACAAGACTATGGAAATAAAGTACAAAGTGAGGATATTACTGAAAGGGAAACTAACGGAATATAACAGAAATAAAAAGTGAAAGAGGAGTAGAGAAATCTGATAATAAAGGAGAAATGTGACAGGAAATCAGAGATAGTGAGGTAGACGGGATGGATAAACACAAGATGCAAAAGAAAACAATGAACCATGATGGGGACTAGAATGAATATTTACTCTGTGAATGTGAATAGGTTTAACAACCCCATTAAAAGATCAAAAGTGCTATTCATAATAGGGCAGGAGAGACCTGGCGTAGTCCTGATTCAGGAATCACATCTGTCAAAGACAGAGTCAGACAAATTGGTTAAATATGGCTACGCCAGGGCGCTCTCCTCCTCATATAAACATGGGAAAAGGAGGGGGTTATAGTCCTGATTTCTAGACAGTTATCTTTTAGAGTAATCAAAGTCATAAAAGACAAAGAGGGATGTAGTGTAATAGTTCAGGCAGAAATAGAAGGGGGGCCAGCAACACTAGCCAGCATATACTGTACCTACCACCAGGTTCGGATACGACCTTTTATCAGGAAAGTGCTAGACAAGGTGGCGGACAACACAGTTGGTACCCTAATCTTAGCAGGGGTCTGTAATATCCCTATGAACCCCTCTAAGGATACAATGACCTCAGGCTACTCAAGATCCCTTGCATCACACAAATTTTGTAGAAAATATATAACAGCCATGGGGTAGCAAGATGTGTGGAGAGAATGGCACCACAATAAATCTAAATACACCCATTACTCTGCCCCGCATACTACAGACAGTAGAATTGACTACATATTTGAAAAACAAGAAGATATCCCTAGAGTGACACCCTGTGAAATAGGACCTATACCATATTCTGACCATGCCCTGATAAAAATGTGGATAGATCTGGGAGGGCATAGGAAAAAAAACTCTGTGGAGATTAGACTCCTTCTACCTCTGAGACAAGAAGTTTACGATGTAGTTAAAAACCAAATTAAAGAGATCACCAACATAAATTATACCCCTGAAACCCAGCCTACTATACTATGGAACACAGCTAAGGCAGTGCTACATGGTAATTTGATTAACTATGCAGCCAATAAACATAAACAGAGACGGGCCCACGTCACAGAGCTGAATGCCACATTGCAGTTCCTCCAGCAACAACATCAACAGGGCACATTAGCAGATCCCAAATAAATAGATAAAATAAATAAAAAGTTAGATGACCTGGCCCTGGAACAAACAGAGAGAGCCCTTAGATATTTGAGACAAAAATACTACGATGGTGGCCCAAGAGCTGCCCGCTTATTGGCCCATAGAGTACGGGGATATAGGAAATGAGCGACAGCAAATAAGATTCGGCATCCAACTAGCAGACAGGACCAGGATAAAATACACACAATAGCAGAAGCTTTTGCAGAATATTACAAAAAACTGTATCAGGAAGAGTCAAGCCCACAGCCTGAGGCCCTATTGGAATTCTTCTTAGGCCTACAGCTTCCAAAAGTAGGAGCACAGGCACAAGACATGTTGCAGTGCCCAATAACGGCATCAGAGGTAGTGGCAGCTGTAGGACGCCTAAAGGCTGATAAGTGTCCAGGCCTGGATGGATTCATAGCAGAATTTTATAAAAAAAAAACATCCCCTGAAAGACAACCCCTAGATACAGTATATTCTGAGATTACTGCCGGTGCTCGAATAAGAGCCTGGACAACCACAACGTCCAAATAAATAACACCTGTGTTCAGTTAAGCTCCTGGTTTAATCAAGGGCCGGGTAGGACAAAGTGGATATCCATTATAGCATTGTCTGTGGATAGCAGGTCACGACTGAGGCGGGGTAGGGCTAAGTGGCTAGCTGATTAGCGCTGTTAATGTGTATAGCTTGTTGTGATTAACACACCTATTTCCAATAGCCGTGCAGCAACAAAGCAACCCATTTAAAATGTTAAAAGATTAATTCCCACTTAATTAGGTGTAAGGCAGTTCCCCAGCAGTTCCCCAGGCACCCCATTCATAAATGAAATGCTGCTATTCCAGCCCCTACCCCCTGCTGCTAAGCTCTCCGGTACCATCCCCAGCCATAAATATTCCCCGAATTTAATAAGTGCCCATGTTTGATTAAGTGCCTGCTCAAATAAGCGCCCGGTGCAAAAGCGGCACAAAATAAATAAGTGCCTGGGCTCTCATTCAAGCAGATACGGTATTATTCAGCAGGCCGTAACACTAAACACCCCATTGCTCGCCCTCAGCCTCGACGCTGAGAAAACATTCAACAGGGTGTCCTGGTCTTTTTTACAGGCCACCCTGCACCATTTTGCTTTCCCCGAGAAATTCCTTAAATTGATAACCCACCTCTACAAAACATCCACTGCCCAGGTTAGAGTCAATGGCCACCTCTCTACCACATTCTAACTTCAGAGAGGTACCAGACAAGGCTGCCCCCTCTCGCCATTTCTATTTGCCCTATATACAGAGCCCCTAGCCCAAGCCTTAAGTATACATCCACAAATTAAGGGATACAGAGGGCCAGAAGGGGGAGAACACTGTATATCCCTTTACGCAGATGACATTATGTCATATACTAACATACTAACACACAAATGCCAGCAGAATAGGCCTAACGGTCTTCGTGTCTGCTAGTTTAGTCAGCCCCACCCTGGGTGCTGACCTTGATACCCTCGCCTTCTCTGGCTTCTCCCTTCCCAGTTCGGATATTCTTGCTGCATTGGATTTTGCTTCCAGAACCCTTCCCTTGTACCTGTCCCACCCCCTCTTGAACCCCTCCACTGTCTCTGCCTCCACCAGCCCCCTAGGCAGCACATTCCATGGTTCCACCACCCTCTCAGTGAAGTAGAACCTCCTCCTTTCTCCCCTGAATCTTCCCCCCTGCAGCTTCCACCCATGCCCTCTAGTGGCCCCTCCTCCTTCCTGAAAGCACCCTGACTGTTCCTCCCCTATTCACCCTCTTCATGTACCTGAAGACCTCTATCATGTTCCCCGGTCCTTTCTCTTCCAATGTGTACATATTTAGCTCTTGAGCCTCCCTCATAGGTCCTGTCCCCAAGCCCCAAATCATTTTGGTTGCCCTCCTCTGGACCCTCTCCAGAAGGTTAATGTCCTCTTTAGTGTGGCCTCCAAAACTGCCGCAGTACTCAAGTGCGTGCCTCACCAAGCAGTTATACAGAGGAGTATCACTTCCTCCTTCTGAGGTGATCCCCTAGCGATGCATCCCAGCATCCTGTTGGCCTTGGCTGCTGCCCTCCACAAGTCCCAGAGTTGTTCATCTTGACATCCACCACCACCCCAGGTCCCTCTCAGCCCGCCGAGGACTTGTAGCATTTCCCCAAGTGCCCGGCGGGGTTTCTGACAGCAGGTGGAGTACCTTGCATTTCCCCATTGAACCTCAGCCCACTTTCTAGACCATCTTCCAGAGCCTCCAGGTCCCCCTGTAGGGCCACCTCCCCTCCTCCCCATCCACCACCGCCCCCAGTTTCGAGTCATCCGCAAAGAGACTCATCTCACTCCTGATTCCCGTCCTTATGTCAGAGATGTATGCATTGAACAGAAGGGGCCCAAGGACTGATCCGTGTGGGACCCCACTAATGACCCTCCTTGGGGATGAGACTATCCTGCCAACTACGACCCTCTGGGTCTGGTCCTGGAGCCAATTGCCTATCCATCTGATCATCTGGTTCCCACCCCCATTTCTCCCAGCTTATCCAACAGGCCCACGTGAGGAACAGAGTCAAATGTCTTGCTGAAGTCTAGAAAGAGGACGTCCACTGGTCTACCCAGGTCCAAGGCACTCGTCACCCAGTCATAGAACTCCACCAGGTTTGTCTGACACGATTTCCCTGGGATGAATCCATGCTGTCTATCGTCCAGGCACCCTGACTTATCCAGGTCCCCCCTAGCCTCTCCTTGACAATGCCCTCCATCACCTTGCCCACCACTGATGTCAGGCTGACAGGCCTGTAGTTCCCTGCCACCTCCCTTGATCCCCCTTGTGGATAGGCACTATATGCGCCACCTTCCAGTCCTGGGACACCCACCCTGTCCTCAGAGAGGTGGTGAAAAGCTCCACAGGGTTTTGCCAGGACATCCGCAAGTTCCTTCAGCACTCTGGGATGTAATTTATCCGGCCCGGTGCTTTCTCCATCTTAAGGGGCTGAGGGCTTCCTCACTCTCTCTGCTGTGATTTCCACTTCTGGTACCTCTTCTCCCTGCTTAGCCCTCCCACCTTCTGCCAGTGATGCCTCACCTCTCCCCAGAGACCGCTGATCGGTGGGTCCCTCCTCCTCAGTATCTCTGTCTCCTCCCATGTATGACAGCACCCTATTTTCCTTGGTGAAAACTGAGGTGAAGTACTCATTTAGTACCTCAGCCTGCTCCCCGGGTCTTGTGCCCATCTCTCCCTGATTTAATCCTGCTAATCTGCCCTTCACCTTCGTTTTTCCCAATGTATCTAAAAACCCTTGTTCCCTCTCCTAATTTCCCTGGCCAGGTTTCTGCTCCTTCCTTGCCTTAGCCGCCCCTCACCACCCTAGTGGCCCTTCTAGCCATCAGCTCGTGCTCCTTGATCCCTTTCACTCCTTGAGCACTTGAATTTCTTATAGGCTGCCTTCTTTCCCGCACCACCTCCTGGACCTCCCTGGTCCACCAGCAGGTTTTGGGCCCTACTGCATTTCGTCTTACTCTTGCACAGGTGCTGGTAGCATCCTGCACCCTCTCCTGATGATTTCCCACCTACTATCAGCATCCATGTCTGACCCAATCCCATCCAAATGCTCCTAAGGATCCTTCCCATTTCCTTAAATCCGCCTGAAGTCAGGTTACTTCCGTCTTTGTGCAGCCTCTACCCCTCCTAGGTCCAGGCAGAACCAGACAGGTGGCATGGTCACTCCCCCTCAATGGGTCCCTTACCTCCAGGCCCCAATCTGGTCACTGTCTGCGGGACTACATCCAGTACCAGCGCCTCCTGAGTCGGTTCCCTCACCCTGCTGAGTTAGGAGCAGCGTCTTGAAAGACATTCAACAACCTCTGTTCCCTGGTCACAGAGGATGTCATAGTCTCCCAGTCTGTTCCTGGCATGTTTAAGTCCCCAACACCACCACCGTTCCTCTGCCAGTCTGCAGTGTCTCCCAACATCTGCCACCAGACTGTCCTCCAGCTCCTCCTGGCCAGGGAGTGCATACACCACTCCTATTTTTACTCTCTTGCCCCGCTTGTTATCAAGGTGACCCAAATTGCCTCCATGGTTCCCTCCGCCTCCTCTACTCCCCCTATGCCAATGCAGTTTTTGACTATCATTGCTACCCTCCTCCCTTCCCTCCCCTGTCCTTCCTGAACATAGTGTAACCCTCCAGGTTCAGGTCCCAGTCGTGTCCTGCAGTGGCCCAGAGTCTCAGTGGACCGCTGCCATCCACCGCTCCTCAGTTAGCATCGCCTGTAGCTCAGGCATTTTGTGCCCAAGCTCCTGGCATTTAGCAGGACTACCTTCCACCCTTTCCTATAGTTCCATTTCCCTGCTCGTGTTCCATGGGGTTCTGTTTTCCCCCTGATCTGCACTTTACCAGTCGGCCTTTTCCCTCATTCCTCCAGCTCCCGGGGGCTGGAGACAAATCCCTCCTTTATCGCCCCTCGACAGCCTTTTCTCCCATCACCCCCTTCACAAGTTTAAGCCCACTTTCACCAATGAACCCCTCTATTTTCAACAAGGATTCCCCTCCTCAAATTGAGATGGAGTCTATCTCTAGCATACAGCTCCTTATCCTCCCAGGTCTCCCCAATCCCCCATCAACCCCATACCCTCTGGCCTCACCACTCCCTGAGCCACTGGTTTATCTCCTAATCTTCCTTTTGTGTTCCCCACTAGCCCTTGCTTTGGCAGAATTTCGAGAAAACTGTGCATCCTATGTCATGACAGACCCTGGCAAGCTCCTGAACCTTGCATCCTGGCCAATAACTGACAGACCCTGGCGAAACTCCTGAACCTTGCATCCTGTGTCATGACAGACCTACGGCGAGCTCTAGACCCATCCTGTGTCATGCAGACCCTGGCAGCTCCCTGAATCTTGCCTGTATCTCTGGCTCGCTATTTCCCTCAATGTTATTTGTACCCAGGTGGACCAGTATGTCTGGGGAACCCCACAGTCCTTGCCAGCTGATATACCTCGTGCTTAGCCCTGTGCACCGTTAGTCAGGAAGCATTTTGTTTCTAACTGGCCAGGCTTCTCCCTCCCTATCCCATTTGATACCCCTGATCATAGAATCCCCCAACAGGAGCACTCTGACCCTCCTTTTCCTCCATTCCCCCTTCCATGTCCCTCATCCTTTCTACCGGCCCCTCCACCCAGCTGGCTCCTTGTTCCTCCCCCTGTCTGGGTGCCACATGCCACCCCCTCCTTATTTACCATGGCCACCCCCTCCCCTCCAATCCTATGCCTCTCCTCCTCCTGAGTATCCTTCTGTACCTTGATAATTCCCCCTCACTGCTCGCGACTGGTCCTTCTCCCCCATCTGCTAAACTAGCCTGGCTCAGTCCTCCCTTCCTTCCTGTCTCCATTTAGTTCCTCCTTGCTCGTCGGTGCTCCCCTGGCCTAAACCCTCAGCTCCCTTTACTGAATCCTCCTTGTACTTCTGGTCCTTCTCTTTACCTTTCCTCCCAACTGGTCCTTCTCCTTGCTTTCCTCCCTCTTCCCCCTGCCCCTCCTGCTCTGATTCACTGATCCCCCCATTTTCCTGCATTCCAGGTCCCCCTGTTCTTCCTGCTATCTGGCCCCTGCCTCCTTCCCCAATCCCTTTCTGTCTCTAACCACCCCTGTCATGGCTATATCACCCCCTCATCCTCAAGCAGAAGAGATTTGAAGCAGTTACTGAGTGTGAGTCTGATCCACCTCCCGCCTTGCTTCCTTCTGTCCAGCCCTGGCCATCTGCCTACTTCCCTGAGAATGTTGTCCCTCCATCCCTCCTTTGTGAGGGTCCCCAGTTACCTGCCTGCTTCCTTGGTATGTGTCCTTTTGGACCCCCTCTGCCAGGGTCCCTATGTGACCCTAGGTATTCTCCTGCACTCCTTTCCCTATGCCCCGCCCCAGTGCTTGGTGCAACCCCGTGGGAGATCCCAGCCCTTTACAACCATACCACCCCCCTTCCCCCAGCTGTCTCCTAATCCCCGCAACCTCTTCCCTAAGCTGTGCCAGCTGGTAGCACACTGGGCAACCACCGAACTTCCAAATCCAGTCCAGTATCATGGCTGCTCCACACCCTGTGCACCCCACCACCCTCCCAAAGATGCCGGCCCTAATGACGTGTGGTTCCATCCCCTTCCAAATAGGTTTCCTTGGGTGAGCCACCAGGTTCCCCTAGTCCAAGATACACCCTACTGCCTAATCAGGTCACCCACTAATCTTAGAGACAGTCCCACTGTACACCAGTAACCTGTTACTAGGGTGCAGTACAACACATTAAACTTATAAGAAATGAACAACTCCTAAGCTCCTCTCTCCCAGCCTGTAAATCCAACCCCCAGTGGCTAGAACTACATGAGCTGCACCTGCAGCCTTTTCCTCCAATTGCAGGGCAGGTGTTCCCCTATAAATTAGCAGAAGTCTGGGGAGGGAGGGTGGGAGGGGGTATTGGGCAGACACCTGACCGAGAGAGAGTGTATCAGCCCTGTGTCTCTCCTCCAAGCCCAGCAGCCAAAGAACCAGGCCCAAGCAAATCCCACCAAATAGGTTTTTAATCAGAAGAAATAGGCCTCCACTAGCGCAGCCTGTTACACAGTGAAACATCCACAAAATGAGCCCATTTACAGCCACCAAAGCAGTTTTCAAACTTCCAGCATCCCCCAAAACAATACCCTGCTAGCCCCTTAGAAGTAAGAAAGAAAAGGACTAACCTTCTACCAAGTAAAATCCACAAGAACCCTGTAGAAAACAACAAGCAGCAGCTACTGTCCTGGAACACAACTGATCCTGTCCCTTCCAGTTCTTTCTGAGAAGACAAAGCAGCTAACACCTCAAACCTGATTCAACTCTGCTTCCAGTCAATTGGCTGAGTGAGACCTGGCCAGACCATTAACACCCTTCCCCACTATGCACTAACCTTTGCAGCTAGTGGAGTCAGCAAAAAGGAATCAAAATTCAACTCAAAGCCCCCAAAACATGTTTGCTGCCAAAGGAAACAGGTCTCCAATTTAATCAGCTTCACTAACAACACATCAAAATAGGCTTGAAATTAACAGATATAGGTCTCCAATTCAAATAACCATCTCCAAGCAAATCCCACCAAATAGGTTTTAAATCAGAAGAAATAGGCCTCCACCAGCGCAGCCTGTTACACAGTGAAACATCCACAAAATGAGCCCACTTACAGCCACCAAACCAGTTTTCAAACTTCCAGCAGTCCCCAAAACAATACCCTGCTAGCCCCTTAGAAGTAAGAAAGAAAAGAACTAACCTTCTACCAAGTAAAATCCACAAGAACCGTGTGAAAACAACAAGCAGCAGCTACTGTCCTGGAACAAAACTGATCCTGTCCCCTTCCAGTTCTTTCCAGAGATAGGCCACTCTATAGTGTGGCAGATCATTAAAAAATATGGTAGTTTATCGGGCTATAAACTTAATGAAAACAAAACGGAAGCACTAGTCTTTCACTGTACACCACAGGAGACCCTAAAGTCCCAATACCCATTTAAATGGGAATTAACACAGATGAAGTACCTGGGGGTAATACTTACCACAGAAGTTTTGCACCTGTTTGAGGCCAATTTTGGACAGCTGCAAAGGCAATTACAAAAAGATCTAGAGACGTGGACTATATTGCCACTATCACTAGAAAGATGAGTTGCAGTGATTAAGATGGTGGTCCTCCACCAGGTTCCTTTACCTGTTCCAGAGCCTAGCCATCCCCATTCCCACAGGCTCATGGACAAGGTAGAACAGATGGATAACAGCGTTCCTATGGCAGGGTCATAAGCCTAGAGTAGCCCTTGCAACACTGACCATACCTAAGAAACAAGGGGAACTAGCACTCCCGAATCTGAGACTTTATTATGAAGCTGCCCAACTGCACCAGTAATGTGCTGGTTGAGAAATACCCCGGGACAGCAATGGGCACAATTAGAGAGAATGCTCCTCCATAGATCCCCTCCCTGAACTGGGATTGTTGGATTCGAAGGGATTACAGAGCATACATAACTGTACCTCCCCAATGATATACACCCCATTACAGAGCTGGAAAAAATGGGTACGGAAAAGTAAAATAGAAAAGGAGATGATGTGGTTGCTCCCACTTCACCTGCACTCGGACTTCCTATCAGCAGCTCTAGATGGGGGCTACAAAACTTGGACACGTAAGGGAATGTACACCCCACTGCAAATGATGGGGGGGGGGAGCAAACCCTTTCAAAGTTTAGTCCAGGAATACGGATTGACCAAGAGAGAGCAGTTCCACTACTTCCAAGCAAGAGCGTACCCCTCAAGGGTGGGTGGTGAAAATAGAACCTTCAATACAGTACACCCACTCCTGACTTTGGTAGGAGAGGCAGTGCGGGGACAAGAGCAGCCACACCTAATATCTAGATTGTATAAAGCCCTGCAGGATCCAAGTGAAACCCTGGGACCAGGGGCATGGGGGAAATGGGAGCCAGAGCTGGGTCATCAGATAGGACATGAAGAGAAGGAAAGAGCGTGCCAGAATATCCATAAAGTCACATCATCTATGACATGGAGAGAATTTAGTTGGAAATGTATGATTAGATTTTTCATCACACTGGTCCAGCAACAGCGTAGGAACATGGCACCAAGCGCCCACTGCTGGAGACGGTGTGGGGAAACTCACGCTGACCATTTTCACATAATGTATGAGCGCCCAGGTCTTGCCTGCTGTCTGAGAGATATAGAGGCCATACAGGAGATTCTCTAACCACAAATCAGGTTAAGAGCGGAGTTGGTGCTGTTTCATATTTATCCCTCAGAGATAAAGGACCCTGCATTGAAATACCTACTAGGTATTTGTTTAGTGACCATAAAAAAGGGATTACTCAAAAATGGCTTATCAACAGAATATCAAGTTGGAAAGACTGGATGGCAATAGTCACTAATATACAGTAGCTACATATGAAATTTTAACTTACAGGTTGAGAAATCAGGTGGAAAAAGGCAACAATAGATGGAATCACTGGCTACTTTACACCTTGTCACAAGCCCCAGCATTTGTACCATGAAGAGCCTTTTTGCCCAGGTAAAGGTAAGACCAACCTCACTGCCAAGAAAGAGGCAGGTAAAAGATACGCCTGATAAAGATACCCTTTCCCTCAGAAATAAGATCAGTTTTTTTTTCCATTAGCAGAGACGAAATGTACTAACTACTGTACCACCAAAGTTGTTGTTTTCTGTTTTTAGTGTACTGTACTGTTGTTATGAATTGTATGTGAGGAGAAACTTAATAAAATTATGCATATAAAAAAAAGAAAGCATTAGAAGATTGATGTCAGTGCTATGACCAGCTAAATCCTCAAATAAAGCAGTGGCAACGTTATCTTTAAATGCTGCATAAGCATTTGATTCTGTAGAATAGTCCTACCTATATTATCAATAGACTTACTGCACTGTGCAAGGGATCATCAGTGGCTGTTCTAACAAATGGTCTTATATCTGAAAATTCTGCACTATGTAGAGGTACTAGGCAGGGCTGTCCCCTTTTGCCAAGCCTGTTTGTCCTGGCATTAGAATAATTGCTAATTCAATAAAAAATAACCAAGCTATAAGAAAACAGGAAATTGTTTAACCAGGAAAGGCACACAAAGCCAAAACTTGTTTCCAGGTGTGACCTGGGAGCACAAGGAAGTTAAGTGACTTGCTTAGAGTTTCACAGTATGCAAGTAGGGGCTGTGGAATTCAAACCCAGGTCTCCAGCTCAGAGCCCTAAACCACTGTGCTATACTGCCTCCAATGTATTAAAATCAGATATTGGCATACGCTGATGATCTGTTGGCCACTGCACAAAATCCCACTAATTCATTACATAACCTAGTGTCTGTAATAAACAGTTTTCTTAATCTATTTCAGGACTCAAAATAAACTGGAAAGTATCAGAAATAATGCCATTTGGAAAGCTTACTTCAGAAACACTAATGGGAACATCTGTCAGTAGATTAAAATGGAAAGAGGATCATATTACCTCTCCCGGTATAAAAATAGCCAGAGATTATCTACAGATAGTTACAGTCACCATGGACTAGCTAAACTCAACATAAAGCCACAAACAGAACAAATTGAGCAGAGTTCAATAACTGGAAAAATCTCCTATTGTCCTTATGGGGAAAAAATTAACTCAGTTAAGTTGATTACAGTTCCAAGAATCATATATGCCCTTAGTGTTCTACACCTTTGTAGTGACAGAAGCTGTATTGCCAAAATTAACAAGAAGATAATGAATTTCCTATGGGATGGAAAGACGCCTAGAATCAGTTTCCCTAAACTAACACTTAATAAGAGCACATGAGGATTTGGCCTCCCTAACTTTATATCATCTAGCCTTTGCAGCAAAACAAATGTCCTGCTGGTTCAATGATGCACCTCCTAATAAAAACAAGCATTTGACAATGCCGAACGTTCGCTTGCAGGTATTTGCAGTGGTGTTTGGCACGTGTGGTGCTTTACCCTAATTCCCTATGCGATTGCTGGTATTTGCACAATAAATTTTCCGCATGACCTTTTTGTTACCCCAATTGTGCGCTACATAGGCGGAAACACGTTTTGGGCAGGATGTGAAAAATGACAGCTGTACTGCTTATAAGGAGGAGTGGTAAAATGGCAATGTTGAAAATCTGGAGTGAAAATATTGAAAATTCACAAACTTACGAGCGTGCGTAGGAACTACGCAACACACGCTCGTAAAACAGTTAATTTTAGGAATTTTTTCACCAAATTTTCAACATAGCCATTTAAGATCTCTGCTCATGAACAGTGACACTGTGATTTTCTTAATGTGTTTCATACACTGAGTTAGCACACCGACTTGCCATTATGCTACATGGGTGGAAACACATTTTGGGCAAGATGTGAAAATGACAGCTGCACTGCTCATAAGGAAGTGTGGTAAAAGGCAATGTTGAAAATGTGGAGTGAAAATATAGAAAATTCGCAAACTTCTGACGTGCGTAGGAACTACGCAACGCAGACTCGTAAAACAGTCATTTTTAGGAATTTTTTCACCAAATTTTCAACATAGCCATTTTACGACCTCTGCTCATGAACAGTGTCACTGTGATTTTCTTAATGTGTCCCATACATTGATTTCGCACACTGACTGCGCCATTGTGCGCTACATGGGCGGAAACACATTTTGGGTGAGATGTGAAAAATGACAGCTATACTACTCATAAGAAGGTGTGGTAAAATGGCAATGTTGAAAATCTGGAGTGGAAATATTGAAAATTCGCAAACCTACGAGCGTGCGTAGGAACTGCGCAACGCACGCTCGTAAAACAGTATTTTTAGGAATTTTTTCACCAAATCTTCAACATAGCCATTTTAAGATGTCTGCTAATGAACAGTGTCACTGTGATTTTCTTACTGCATCCCATACATTGATTTCGCAAACTGACTGCGCCATTGTACGCTACATGGGCGGAAACACATTTTGGGCAGGATGTGAAAAATGACAGCTGTACTGCTGATAAGGAGGTGTGGTAAAATGGCAATGTTGAAAATCTGGAGTGCAAATATTGAAAATTCGAAAACCTACGAGCATGCGTAGGAACTGCGCAACGTACGCTCGTAAAACAGACATTTTTAGGATTTTTTTCACCAAATTTTCAACATAGCCATTTTAAGATGTCTGCTAACGAACAGTGTCACCATGATTTTCTTAATGTGTCCCATACATTGATTTCGCACACCGACTGCGCCATTGTACGCTACATTGGTGGAAACACGTTTTGGGTGAGATGTGAAAAATGACAGCTGTACTACTCATAAGAAGGTGTGGTAAAATGGCAATGCTAAAAATCTGGAGTGGAAATATCAAAAATTCGCAAACCTACGAGTGTGCGTAGGAACTGCGCAACGCACGCTCGTAAAACAGTATTTTTAGGAATTTTTTTCACCAAATCTTCAACATGGCCATTTTAAGATATCTGCTAATAAACAGTGTCACCGTGATTTTCTTACTGCATCCCATACATTGATTTCGCAAACTGACTGCGCCATTGTGCGCTACATGGGCGGAAACACGTTTTGGGCAGGATGTGAAAAATGACAGCTGTACTGCTCATAAGGAGGTGTGGTAAAATGGCAATGTTGAAAATCTGGAGTGCGAATATTGAAAATTCGCAAACCTACGAGTGTGCGTAGGAACTGCGCAACGCACGCTCGTAAAACAGTATTCTTAGGAATTTTTTCACCAAATTTTCAACATAGCCATTTTAAGACATCTGCTAATGAACAGTGCCACTGTGATTTTCTTAATGTGTCCCATACATTGATTTCGCACACCGACTGCGCCATTGTGCGCTACATGGGCGGAAACACGTTTTGGGTGAGATGTGAAAAATGACTGCTGTACTGATCATAAGAAGGTGTGGTAAAATGGCAATGTTGAAAATCTGTAGTGGAAATATTGAAAATTCGTAAACCTACGAGTGTGCGTAGGAACAGCACAATGAACACTCGTGAAACAGTAATTTTTAGGAATTTTTTCACCAAATTTTCAACACAGCCATTTTAAGACCTCTGCTCATGAACAGTGTCACTGTGATTTTCTTAATGTGTCCCATACATTGAGTTCGCACACCGACTGCGCCATTGTGTGCTACGTGGGCGGAAACATGTTTTGGGCAGGATGTGAAAAATGACAGCTGTACTGCTCATGAGGAGGTGTGGTAAAATGGCAATGTTGAAAATCTGGAATGAAAATATTGAAAATTCGCAAACATACGAGCGTACGTAGGAACTGCGCAACGCACGCTAGTAAAACAGTCATTTTTAGGAATTTTTTCACTAAATTTTCAACACAGGCATTTTAAGATGTCTGCTAATGAACAGTGTCACTGTCATTTTCTTACTGTGTCCCATACATTGATTTTGCACACTGACTGCGCCATTGTGCGCTACATGGGCGGAAACACGTTTTGGGCAGGATGTGAAAAATGACAGCTGTACTGCTCATAAGAAGGTGTGGTAAAATGGCAATGTTGAAAATCTGGAGTGAAAATATTGAAAATTCGTGAACTTACGAGCCTGCGTAGGAACTGCGCAAAGCACGCTCGTCAAACAGTCATTTTTTGGAATTTTTGCACCAAATTTTCAACATGGGGTTTTTGGGACCCCTTCTCATGAATGATGTCACTGTCATGGCATTGGGCCCGAGGGGTGATTTTGTGCAGTGACTGCGCAGTGACTGCGAAATCACCCTTCAGACCTTAATCGAACGCCATGACAGTGACATCATTCATGAGAAGGCGTCCCAAAACCCATGTTGAAAATTTGCGAAAAATTCTAAAATGCCTGAGATATGCAATAAAGTTGAAAACCCCTATCTAGCCCATCATACAGCTTACGGCATTTCCTCAGTTCGGCGGTCGGTTTTGAAGGTGCAGATGTGTTCCCGGTCCACCGAAGATCGTCGTGCCGAGCTCCGGAGGTAAGTATGGGTGCGCAGTGGGTGGGTGCGGGTTGTGGGAGCGAGGCAGGGAGACTGCGTGGGACAGTTTTTAATTTGCAGGGTTTTTTTTTTTCACTATTGACGACACGGGACGTTTGCCATGCTGGGGTGGGCTCCCAGCGTGGCAGAAGATGGCTGGGGGGCGCCGTGGAGCCGATGGGGGATTGGGAACCCCCGTCGGCAGACAACCCGGGACCTTTGCCACGCTGGGGTGGGCTCCCAGCGTGGCAGAAGATGGCTGGTGGGGGCCGTGGAGCCGATGGAGGATTGGGCACTCCCGCTGGCAGACGACGTGGGACGTTCGCCATGCTGGGGTGGGCTCCCAGCGTGGCAGAAAAGATTTTGGGGGCAGCGGACGCTGGGCGGCGCGCGGAGTGGTGTTCAGTATGACAGCGGTGGTTTTCTTTGAAGCAAAGACCACCGCTGTCATACACAGTTCCCACACCCATTGGTGTAGGACCACCACGCCTGCTCAATGGAGCAGTGGATTGCAAGGGAGAGGCACACCTCCAAAGTGTGCTACTCTCCCAAAACGTTCCTTGCGCATGCGTGCAAGTGAACGTGAAAACGATTTCGGTCTCATATGAATCTGTAATTATAAGACCAAATATATGGTCTGATCACTTGTTCACTAAACCTTTCCATCCTTTCCATTTGCCTAAAACACAGCCCACTATTAGTCTAAAGTTACCTATAAGTAACCTCATTAAAAAAGAAAATAAATATAAGAACCTTACCAATGAAGTCAATGCCATTGTGGGGAAACCCTCATATATTTTATAAAAACAAACCTCTGGAAAAGAATGGATGGCAAAAGAAAGGTACACATAAAACGAAAGATATTATAAACCCTATAACCAAGCAAATATGCTCATTTCAAGAATTCAGCAACAAATATAATGTAGGTGTAACCCCTAGATGGCGCTATCCCAGGGGCTACTACCCCTGCCTGATTTGCCACTAACAGGTTGAGGGGCCTGGATCCAATGGCGGGTGCCTCCACCCAGAGGTCAGGGTTTGCAATAGTTAAACTAACTTGGTCACAGCCCTCTGGGACACTGCAACCCCCCTTTCTTCCCACTAGTGGCCCACACAATATATCAGAATTACCTTCACAGTATACACTTACCCCCAGGACTGGTTCCGGCACTGGGACCTCCTGTGAAATGAGATACAGTGCAACAATCACAGTACAGTACTTTAACATGGACAAATACCTCAGGCAGTATAACTTTGCTGAAACAAGCAGCTCTGATTTATTTAGGGGGATATAACAAGGACAGGGTGAAATCAGGTTAATTAGCTTATCACTCTAATGATCTACTATGGCTCTGTGCACAGGCCTATCCCTATCAGTTACTGTCCCTGGGTACCCAAGCCCTAGTGGCTAGTCCAAACCGTGGCAGCTGGTAGGGGCCCTTTCACACAGAGAAAAGGAAAATTAAACAGTCAGCAGTACAGTAATTCCATTTGATTTAATGTGGTAATTCAACAGGAGCGACCCTGAATTAGTATCACGACCTCCAAATAAGATAGGGTCCTTCAATATCAGCAGGCTACTCTTGAGCTCCAAGAGACTCTTCACACATTTATATGGTAAAAAAGAGAGAGTACTATACCAGGCAGGCTGCTTCTCTATCCCGATCGCAATTACTGCACAATACCCGGAGAACACACAGAGATTCAGTTCCTGACAGACCGAGTGCAATTCAATAATTTCTCCAGTCTTCTACAGGGTGAGCCTGGTTTCTACTCTTCAGAGATCCTTTGATTCTTTTCACAGGACGGATTCAGTCCTAACAAGCAGTTACACAAGCTGCAGACCGGAACTCTGGGCCTTACACACGTTTCTTGACTAAAACTGCACACAGAAAAAGCACAGGGCTCCTTCCTTCTTCACTGCCAAAGCTCAACTGAAAATCCAACCGACAAAACCGGGCACTTCCTTTGAGTTCCTCCCAGTTCTTGACTGGATTGGCTGTCACTCACAATAGACTGCTGCTGTTGGTCCAAAAAGGCACTGAAGTCTAAACTACATCTCCCAGAGTCACTGCCCATACAATCCTCTTGTGGCTGGCTCAGATTATGAGTCCAAGTTCTGATTCGTCCAAGGCACCATTTTAGAGCTAGCACACCCACACTGATTGGTCCAGTTCAGCAGTTCAAAACCAGAATGGGGAACTAGGCAGACACTGTTTGACTGCAAAGAAAGCAGGTTAGACAAACTGTAATTTCATTATCACTCTAAATGGTTTCTGGCAAACAGTTACATCTTTCAGATAGGTTCCTTTGCACTCCTAGTGACTGCAAAATGGAGTGACTGGCAGCAGCTGAGTGGTACTCAATCAAAGAAACACACAGTCCCCATACAAACTAATTATGTCTGCAAGCAGACAGCTCTTAAAGAGACAGTACCAGAGGTTCTAAAACACTCACTGATAAATGCTTAAGCGCCAAACACCATTCAGGCTTGGAGCATTCAAGCAAGCTCCTGGAAGTCTTTGGGAACCCCCATTTGCAGGGGTTACACCTTCCTGGCCTGGGAAAGCTTGACGTCTGCGTCAAGCAAGTACCCATAAGTTTCAACTGCAACCATATACATTTGCATTAGGCTCGCACATGTAATCATCAGTCAATATATCATTTTACCAAGAACACATTTCTGAAACATTGCAGTACGTCACTCTTTACACAGTATTACATACACATTGTACCATAACTCAAGTTATTACTCTTGTACATGAAACCTGAAGAGAGGGGCCCTTCCTCATCAGTTACCTTGGGGCTGGACGGGCAAGGGCACCATATTAGAAGGGCAACACAAGTAACTTGGAATTAGCTACTGCGCTCAGTTTGGGCAATGAGCTCGGGGACACATACACTCTTTATGGACAACATTGAGAGGCAAATCAACAGGCCTCCCAAGAAAATCATAACTGAGGTGCACCACAGGCTTTACAGCTCGACCAGTCTTTCTAGGGGAACTGTTACAGTCTCTGCACTCTGAGCCTCATTTTCAGCATTGTCCTCACTTGTCAGGGAGTCTCCATGGGGTGAGAGGCTAGAACTTGGGGCACTTTCAGCTCCAGGAGTTACAGTTTCTGAGTCCACAACATTTGGCTCGCATGGAGAGCTTTCAGACACTGGCAGTGGACTGTCAGGGCACTCAAAATACTCTTCTTGTTCTGGTGTATTACCAGTCTGACCCAGTCCATCATTTTCCTCCCCTGAAAGCTCAAACAGTTCAACCATGCACAATGATTCCATTTCATCTGATCTGATGCTTTGCACTTCACTTTCTGGGAGCATTGGCTCCAGGGACGAAGCTGGGGGCTTAGACAGTCCAGAAGGCCCAGCCTGTCTCCAGTATTGACTAGGGATTGCCGAAACAATTGACTCAGTTCGTAAGAAGGATAGTATTCAAAGTCACTCTCACTTTCTTCCGATGATGGACTGACAGTCATGCTCAACTGGGACTTGTGGAGGGAACACTTTAACTTTGCTTCTGTAGGTGCAGACTTTCTTGATCTTTTCTTAGCAGCAGCTCTAGTCACCGGTCCAGAGGGGCATCTTCTAGGGCTCAGACTCAATTAAGATTTGTCCAATGGGCAGTAAATGATTTCTATGCATTGTTTTACATCTTTGAATTATTCTCAGACCTTACTTTGTACATGGCAGATCATCTAGTTTGCCCACTACAATGTGAGGGAGATGGTGCCATCTGTCAACAATCTTGTGCTTGCCATGCAGTCCCAGATTTCTTAGCAATACCCGATCTCCCTCCTGGAGTTCCTGTGCTTTCTCTTTTATCATACCTTTCTTTGTTGGCCAGATTTCTTTTTGGCAGCCATGGTTTGAGCCAGTTGGTACGCATGAGTTAGCTGGGCCTTTAACTTTGCACATACTGTAAATAGTTGTCAGCTTGAACCCCATCAGGAGAGACCCAAAACACACATCTACTGGTAGTCAAGCTTCTCTTCCAAACATCAGGCGGTAGGAGAATCCAGTGGCATCACTTTTGGTGCAGTTATAAGCATGTACCAGGGTGCTAATTTGTTGGCTCCATCTAGGCTTGTCCTTTGGGTGCAGGGTGCCTAGCATATCTAGCAAAGTGCGGTTGAAACGTTCAGGCTGTGGGTCCCCTGGGGTGGTAAGGAGTGGTTCTGGACTTTGCACTCCCACAGAGAAAGCATCTCTTTGATCAGCGACTCTCAAAGTCTCTCCCTTGATCAGAATGGATTCTTTGTGGAGCCCTATAGTGAACAAAAAGTTTTCTACAAGTACTTTGGCTACAGTGGATGCTTTCTGGTCTTTGGTGGGGAAAGCTTGGCATATCTCGTGAAATGGTCAGTGACCACCAGCACATTACTGATATTTCTTTGATCTGACTCCAAACTTAGAAAATCAATACAGACCAGCTCCATGGGTGCACTGGTGGTTATGTTAACAAGGGCAGCCCTCTGGGCAAAGCTTTCTCCAAGCAGCGACTAAAGTTCGAATGTGTTGCTCCACATCAGCCCCATCTTAGGCCAATAGAATCTGGATCTCACCAAGTCAAGTGTTCTGTCTATACCAAGGTGCCCCATGTGGTTGTGCAAGGACCTCGTACTGAGTCTCGAAAGGCAGTGGGCAGCACTAGTTGTTGTTTGTCTACTTGTCCCCTCTGTCTACTGTTTCTCTGTATAACAGTTTATTGATAAGTTTCAATTTAGGACCTTCTTTGTATAACAGTGCAGTTCTCAAATCAGTGGAGCGTAATTTGGACACATCTTTTCCTGCATAGAGGGCTTCTAAAGCTGCTTTGATCATGGGATCGCAGGATTGAGCCCGCCGAATACTGTCATTGTCCAGCTGAGGCAGTGCACCAATGTCTATTGCAGAAAAGTGGCAATAAGCAGCAGGTATGCAATTCTCAGAGGGTCCCAAGCAATCCACCATGCAGTCCACTGTGTCCGTGGACATTTGTTCCTCCCTGTCAAACTTCCGGCAGAGTGCCCGAATGTCAGGTTCTGCCAATCTGACCCAATCATTATGGGAACAGGCCTCCGGAGAGAGCATCAGCATCTATGTGGTTCAGACCTGCTCGGTACTCGAGCATAGTCATATGTAGATAATGCAGAAAGCCACCTATGGCCAGTGGCATCCAACTTAGCTGAGGTCTGCACATAGGTCAAAGGATTATTGTCAGTTTTTACTAGTATTTTAGCCCCATACAAGTACTCATGGAATTGGTCAACAATAGCCCACTTCAAAGCTAGGAACTCTAACTTATGTACAGGATAGTTCTTTTCGGATGGGGTCAGGCTTCTACTGGCAAAGGCCACTGGTCTCAGGCCATTCTCATGCTCTTGGTACAACACAGCCCCCAACCCTTGCAAGCTAGCATCAGTGTGCAGGGCGTAAGGTTTTCTTGGATCGCATAGGCCAGCACTGGAGCATGGGTAAGTTGATATATGATCTCATGAAAAGCAGTCTACAATCAGAGTCCAGCGGGCCCCAAATACTTCACTCGGATGAAAATACACTCTTTCAGTCTTGAGGGACGCTTTGACTTTGGTATTTTTGTGGGTTGGGGGATACCCTTGAGTAAAGGTTAAGTAAAGGGCGGATCACTCTTGAATAGTCCTTGATGAGCGCCGATAATAACCACAGAATCCCAGGAATCTTTGCAGTTCTTTTAGATTTTTGGGCTGTGGCCAGGTGGTCAAGGCCTCAACTTTACTTGGGTCGGTCTCTATTCCCTCGGTGGATACTATGTGTCCCACATACTTTACTGATGTTTGAAAGAATTGACACTTATCAATGGACAGTTTAAGGCCAAAGTCCTCCAGTCAGTCCAATACCTTAAATAATCTGCTCTCATGTTCCTCCAGTGAGCTGCCAAACACAATAACATCATCTAGGTATACCAGGCACTCTAGTAAGTTCATGTCCCCCACTGCACGCTCCATCAATCGTTGAAAAGTGGCTGGGGCACCTGAAATCCCTTGAGGCATCCTCATGAATTCATAGAAGCCAAGCGGACAGATAAAGGCCGTCTTCTCACGGTCCTCTGGGGCCATCGGGATCTGGTAGTACCCACTGCGGAGATCCAGCACAGAGAACCACTTGCTCCCGCTTAGGCAGTCCAAAGCATCCTGAATGCGGGCATTGTGTAATGATCGGGATAGTCCGCGGTTTAAGGTGTGATAATCCACACATCCTTACTGTTCCATTCTTTTTCCTCACTACCACAATGGGGAAAGCATAAGGGCTTCTGGATTCTTGTATTACACCAGCAGCTAACATCTCTTGCAGATGCCGTCTCACATCATCTATGTCAGCAGGTGCCAGGCGTCGAGACCTCTCACGAAATGGTCTTTCGTCATGCAGCCGGATATTGTGCTCAGCTCCTTGCACGCATCCTACATCCCATTCCTTTAAAGAAAACACCTGGTCTCTCTGGGCAAGCTTCTCACTGATCCTCACTTTCCATTCAGCTGGCAGCGGGGAGTCGCCGAAATCAAACAAGTCAGGCATTACTCTGTCATTCTTCCTTGAACTCTTGCTGCTGGGTAGCACTGCAGTGTCTGCACAATGCACATTAGCCAGGATGCAACCTCTATTCACTCGAATGTCTCTTTCAGACACATTATGAACTTGGACCATTACCCTTCTGGCATAAGCATGGGCTCTAGCGGGCAAAATACTAGGCTTGACCAGCAGTCCCTCTGGCAATTTTCCATCGCCTGGTGCATCCAACATTAATATTTTATTCTTAACATCCTTTCTGATACAGACCTCTCCCTGTAAGGTACACTGGGAATTTGGCACCAGGATCAGAGACTCAGGATCCTTCTTCCATACAATTCCGACCATTTCCTCTGGTTCTGTTTTTTCAGCATCTCTCTGTGCCTCATAGGCCTTCTTAATTAAAGCCGAGACTCTTAAAGCTCTACTAGTCTTTGACCCTGTTTTCATAACACAACTGTGCCAGCCTTCCGAACATATGAGCATTTTTCCAATCAACAAAGGGACACCATCATACAGTCCAGTGGGGACACACTAAGGCTAGGGTCTCTACTTGTTCGCCACCCAGCCACGGAGGTGGGAAAGACAGCCAAATTGGATATACCCGGAATAGGGGTAGGCCTTCTCACTTAACCCCCATACATGCAGTCCTTCTAATGGTTGTAAGGGTACGTCTGACAAATGCTTCTGATACCAATCCTGGAACATAATTGTCACTTGGGAGCCACTGTCTAATACAGCTCTTGTAGACACTCCATTCACCTTTACAGTGATCTCCAAGGAGGGACCCACTATTCTGGACCAGTCTGAGAGGCGATAGTGGGGCCTGGGCAACTGACCTTGCCACAAAGGACGTGAGTTAGCATTTTTGGTGCCCTCACTGGGATCATTTCTGCACCTCTTAACCACTGATTTGTTCTCAAGCTCTCCTTGTAGCCTATATGCAACTTTGTCAGTGTCTTTTGGGGACCGGCATTCCCTTTTCATGTGCCCATCTTTCCCACAATTATAGCAAAACATACTTTCTGGAGTTTGAGCTGGCCGAGGCGCCACACTGGGAGCCAGGCGGGGTATTACTAACTGGAAACCTTGGTGCCATCTCTGTCTCGGCGTGATAAGCATTTGGAGACATCTCATCAGTTTCTCCACTTCCATGGTCAAGGAATCGAGTTCGAGCTGTTATCAGCAGGAGATACATGGGTGGGTACCCCCACCCCATAGCAGATGCAGTCAGATATAGGTCAGGGCCTGACTTGCAGGTGTGGCCTTCATAAAGGGACTGTTTTGAATTCCGGATCTCTCTCAACAGTTCACCCATTGTGACATATCTTTTCCTTGTCAGAGCACTCATTGACTGTCAACCTCTGCCCCTGAACTTCACTTGAGGTCACCCTCAGTCACTCGGGTCGTAGCCACAGCTGTTGGTGCAGGTCCCTCCCGAGGTCGCCTTTTCTCAACTCCTCGAATTTCTCTCATTAACTCATCATAGGAGGGTGGGGATTCCAGTCGATTTGCCAGGCGTAACTGAAGCAACAGCAGTTCTGAGAAGGGGGCAGACTTAAGGATTCTGTCCAGTCTGGTTCGGTCCAGTTCAATCGCTGGCAAACTACCCTTTCTGAGGCATTCTTGTAACAATTTTTCCAGCTGAGAGACATACACAGACAACAACTCCCTTGGTACTGTTGTGCATTTCTTACTCTCCACCATAGGTCCTCATCAGAATCTGGGCTCCCATACACATTCTCCAAGGCCTCAAGATAGGCCTGTGCAGTCGCTTCAGGGTTACTGGCCCGTTTAGCACAGATGGTAGCCAGGGCAGGACCTCGGAGGCTCTCACTAACCCTCTTTCACTTTTCGCCTTCCGAGCATTGCCATTCTAGCACTTGGGGGGCAACATAGTCCATCCAGGTCTCCCAGTCATCCTCTCCTTGGTGGGTGGGGAGGGTGCCAGAGAAGATCCTCAACCTTCGGTAAGAGTCGTGACTAATGGCAGGTGCAGAAATAGGAGTCTGCATTGGTTCAGCCACCATTACGGGCACTGGAGTAGGAGAGGGTGTTGGGGGAGGAACACCCCCAGGTGGCAAGAATAGTTTCTTCAAGTCCTCCACAGTTTTCCCTTCTCCCAGCAACCATTTAGCAAATTTCTCCTCAAAAGTTTCAGATAGTGGTGGGGGCTGATTCCCCCCCGGGTCTTTACTGTCCTTAGTTATCACTCTCCAAGCAGTGAGGGCTCCCTCTGGGGTAATGGTCTGTGGCACTTTGGAGCTATCTATGGGATCCTTAAACTCTACTAGGGCCAGGAAAGTGTGGGTGAGCAGATTAGCATGCCGACCCACCACCACAGGGTTTTGTAAACCTTCCACCTTGGAAAGTACTCCTGCACAGTGTCCGTATTGATACCCAGGGGATGTCCAGGATAAGCATAGCATTTTGGGGTCGATCTCCTCCCCAGTACACCACTCCACCAGCCGTGCACAGCCACTTCTGTCGGGTACCCATTTTTTTCTTAACAGTGGTTCGTAGAATATGGCCACTAGAGGACACACAATCCCAGCGGTGAGCCTCCAAGATGTAACCCTAGATGCGCTATCCCAGGGGCTACTACCCTGCCTGATTTGCCACTAACAGGTTGAGGGCCTGGATCCAATGGCGGGTGCCTCCACCCAGAGGTCAGGGTTTGCAATAGTTAAACTAACTTGGTCACAGCCCTCTGGGACACTGCAACCCCTTTCTTCCCACTAGTGGCCCACACAATATATCAGAATTACCTTCACAGTATACACTTACCCCAGGACTGGTTCCGGCACTGGGACCTCCTGTGAAATGAGATACAGTGCAACAATCACAGTACAGTACTTTAACATGAGACAAATACCTCAGGCAGTATAACTTTGCTGAAACAAGCAGCTCTGATTTATTTAGGGGATATAACAAGGACAGGGTGAAATCAGGTTAATTAGCTTATCACTCTAATAATCTACCTATGGCTCTGTGCACAGGCCTATCCTATCTTTACTGTCCCTGGGTACCCAAGCCCAGTGGCTAGTCCAAACCGTGTGGCAGCTGGTAGGGCCCTTTCACCAGAGAAAAGGAAAATTAAACAGTCAGCAGTACAGTAATTCCATTTGGATTTAATGTGGCAATTCAACAGGGAGCGACCCTGAATTAGTACTCACGACCTCCAAATAAGATAGGGTCCTTCAATATCAGCAGGGCTACTCTTGAGCTCCAAGAGACTCTTCACACATTTATATGGTAAAAAAAGAGAGAGTACTATACCAGGCAGGCTGCTTCTCTATCCCGATCGCAATTACTGCACAATACCCGGGAGAACACACAGCAGATTCAGTTCCTGACAGACCGAGTGCAATTCAATAATTTCTCCAGTCTTCTACAGGGTGAGCCTGGTTTCTACTCTTCAGAGATCCTTTGATTCTTTTCGGGGGATTCAGTCCTAACAAGCAGTTACACAAGCTGCAGACCGGAACTCTGGGCCTTACACACATTTTTTGACTAAAACTGCACACTGAAAAAGCACAGGGCTCCTTCCTTCTTCACTGCCAAAGCTCAACTGAAAATCCAACCGACAAAACCGGGCACTTCCTTTGAGTTCCTCCCAGTTCTTGACTGGATTGGCTGTCACTCACAATAGACTGCTGCTGTTGGTCCAAAAAGGCACTGAAGTCTAAACTACATCTCCCAGAGTCACTGCCCATACAATCCTCTTGTGGCTGGCTCAGATTATGAGTCCAAGTTCTGATTCGTCCAAGGCACCATTTTAGAGCTAGCTTACCCCACACTGATTGGTCCAGTTCAGCAGTTCAAAACCAGAATGGGAACTAGGCAGACACTGTTTGACTGCAAAAGAAAGCAGGTTAGACAAACTGTAATTTCATGATCACTCTAAATGGTTTCTGGCAAACAGTTACATCTTTCAGATAGGTTCCCTTTGCACTCCTAGTGACTGCAAAATGGAGTGAATTGGCAGCAGCTGAGGTGGTACTCAATCAAAGAAACACACAGTCCCCCATACAAACTAATTATGTCTGCAAGCAGACAGCTCTTAAAGAGACAGTACCAGAGGTTCTAAAAACACTCACTGATAAATGGCTTAAACGCCAAACACCATTCAGGCTTGGAGCATTCAAGCAAGCTCCTGGAAGTCTTTTGGGAACCCCCATTTGCAGGGGGGTTACATAGGGATGTGGGATTGGTGAATATACCGACAAATAAGACAGGCTAGCAAACAGCTGTTGACTACCAACTTAATAATAACAGATAAAACAGATTGGGAAAAGATGTTGGAGATGGCTGGAAGGAAAGAAGTGGTGGGACTAATATATAAGAGACTAGTAAAGAATGATATTGACCTCACTAGTAATTCCAGAAAGAAATGTGAGAAGGAGCTTCAAGGGCCAATCTCAGCAGAAAAATGGGAAGGACCTGGTCCGGTGGCACTGAGGGTTGAGGCACTGGATGCCACACTAGCGACCCGGCTTCAGCAGTGAACCTGGGTGCCAGGGGTCAGCAGGGGAGGGATTGGATTGAACGCCCGCTGGGCTGCTCTCCTCTCCCGGTGGGGGATGGTACTGGGGATGTCCGGTGCTCCGGGAGCCCCTGGTGGAGACTGGGGGTGCTGCAGAACATTGGACTGCGCAATCTCAGCGTGGCCCAATGCTGGCAGGGTTGCCGTGCAGCATGAAGTTGGGGATGTGCACCATGCACAGCGGGAGAGGGGAGGAGGGCACATAAAGGGAAAAAATCCCCCACCTGCCAGATAGGCGACGGCTCCTACAGTGCCACCGCCACACGCCCAACACTGGTTCCTCGTCACTGCCACTTCAATCTCCCCGGGGCTGTAGCCCACTGTGTCCTTGGAGAGTCATAATGTCCTTGAAGATGACAGGGAACACAGCGGGTGGTAGAGCAGACAGGCAAGCGGGTAGCCAGAGAGAGTTCCAGACAGGAGGAAGAGAAAAAGACTACAAAAAAAAATGGGAAGGGCTGTGGGAAACAACGTATAAAAACAGTTTGAAGTAAGAGGATAGGACATTCAATATAAACTAATACACAGTACTGTATATATTGTAACGGATGTGGCCACCCGTTTCAGTCAACCCACCAAAAATAGGGTAAAATAGAGGGAGTCCAGAGGGGTGATGTCAAGGCATCTGTAAAATAAAGATAGAAAATTGGTCACAAAGGATCTGCAGCTCTTAGGGGGTCTAGAAGGGCGGAAGAGACAGGATAGAAATAAAAGTATACTTATCTGATATAGGTAGAAGCCCTCGTCCTGTTAGACCTGTAGAAATAAAAGAGAAATTAGATTAGTTAGAAGAAAAACAAAAGCAGAGTAAAGGGAGTGTGGTTTGGGGAAGGGGGCTCAGCTAAAATCCCTTTGCCCATAGTGGTGGCTGAATGACCAGTAATTTACTTAGTAGCCCAGGTGGGCTAGTGGAGGCTCTTGGGGGGCTAGTAGCCCTTTAAATAAAGTAGGCATCGGGGGACTTGTGGGCTAGGAAATGCCCTGGGGGGCCACGATATAAAATAATATGCCATGGTGGTCTAGTAGGATAGCTCCCAAGGTAATGGAGCCAGCACTTTGTTTTAAATAATTTAATAACATTTTGCTGGGTTCCAACGGGGGCTTCCCTGACCCATTTTATGCTGTGGGCATTGTTGGGGGTTTAGTTCGGTGGCAGTAAGGAGTGTAAGTTGGGCTGCAAGTGGCAGCCAGCTGATAGCGCAGCCGCGCTAAGTGAGAGTGCCTGCGGGTCCTCTAAACTCCCAGCCCACACGGAGCACAGGCTGCGCCTACCCCAAGCACAGGTGGGAGACTGGAAAGAAAGTGGAGTCAGGGAGGTGGAGGAGCCATTAAATGAAAGCGCCTCCTCCCACCTTCCCGAATCGCCACTCCGGTGGTAGGATTTTCAATTATTTATGCCCTATGGGGCTCAGAGGGAGAAAGGAGCAGCAAGGGAGCTGCTATTTGGTAGAAACATAGACTTTGATAGCAGATAAGGACCTCTTGGCCCACCCAGTCTGTCCATTTCCCTACCTATTGGATAAGCTGCAGATCCTAGTTAACCAACAGCCTGCTTCCTCCTACCCCCCCACTATAATTGCCTTAAGTCTGTTCCATGCACTCTTGAATTCCCCCACTGTTTTTGACCACACGACCTCCTCAGGAAGGCAGTTCCATGCATCCACCACCCTCTCCATGAAAAAATACTTCCTCACGTTACCCCTGAGCCATCCCCCCATTATCTTCAATTTGTGCTCCCTTGTTCTTGCGCATCTCTTTTTCTGAAAGATGTTACCCTCTTGGACTTTGTTGATTCCCTTGAGGTACCTGAAAGTTTCTATCATGTCCCCCCTCTCCCTCCTTTCCTAAAGGGTATACATATTAAGCTCCTTTAGTCACTCTTTATATGGTTTCTGGTGTAGACCCTGCACTATTTTAGTTGCCCTCCTCTGGACTGCCTCCATCCTGTCTATGTCCTTGCGGAGATGGGGTCTCCAGAACTGCACGCAGTGCTCCAGATGGGGTCTCACCAACTGTCTGTACAGAGGGTTAACAACTTCCTGTTTTCTACTGGTGATGCCTCTCCCTATGCATCCCAGTATCCCCTCAGCCATCCTTACTGCCTTCTCACATTGCTTGCCCACCTTTAGGTCATCTGATATAACTACTCCCAGGCTGCTTTCCATTTTAGTTGTTGTCAGTATCTCACCCCCATTGTGTACTCTTCCCCTGGGTTTTTGCTTCCCAGGTGCATTACTTTGCACTTCTTTGCATTGAATCTAAGCTGCCATACTTCTAACCATTCCTCCAACCATGCCAAGTCCCTTCTCATCCTTTCCGCCCTCCCTTGTGTACCAACCCTGTTGCAGATCTTTGTGTCATCTGCAAAGAGACATACTTTTCCTTTCAGTCCCTCCGCAATATCACTTATAAAGACATTAAAGAGTTCTGGCACCAATACTGAACCCTGCGGTACCACGCTAGTAACCCCCCTTTCTTTGGAATGGACTCCGTTTACTATTACCCTCTGCATCCTGCTGTCCAGCCAAGTTTTTAACCAGGCTACCACCCTGAGATGCACTCCAAGGCTGGCTAACTTGTTTATTAATCTTTTGTGTGGGACTGTGTCAAATTTTTTGCTAAAGTCTAGGTAGACCATTTCCACAGCCCCTCCCTGGTCTACTACTTTGGTCACCCAGTCAAAGAAATCTATTAGATTTGTCTGACATGACCGTCCCACTGTGAATCCATGCTGCCTTGGGTCCTATGCCCCACTGGCCTCTAGGTACTCAACAATTCTTTCTTTCAGAAGTGATTCCATCATATTCCCTATCACTGAAGTCAAACTAATAGGTCTGTAGTTTCCTGACTCTGCCTTGCTCCCACGTTTGTGAAGGGGAATCACATCCACCCTTCTCCAGTCCTCGGGTACCACAACATCCTCCCATGACGTGTTAAAAAGGGTAGTCAGTGGTGTCACTAGTTCTCCCCTTAGTTCTTTTAGAATTCTTGGGTGAAACCCATCGGGCCCCATTGCCTTGTCCACCTTGAGTTTTAGGAGTTCTTTCAGGACCCTTTCTTCTGTGAATGGTACTGATATCGAACCCCCTATCCACAGTGCTTCTATTGTTTGGTTGAGATATCTCCCCCTCCTCTTCTTTTGTGAATACTGAATAAAAGTATTAATTCAGTATCTCTGCTTTTTCACTGTCACTGTCTGCCCCCTCTCCTTTATTAAGCCTCACTATTTTTCCCTTGGTCTTTCTTCACTCCCTAATGTACCTATAAAAGGTTTTAGCTCCTTTCTTAACTAAGTAGGCTATCTTTTCTTCAGTTTGGGCCTTTGTTATTCTGACTGCCTTTCCCACTTCCTTCTGCTTTAACTGATACCGTTCTTTGTCCTGCTCCTTCTGTGATTCCTTATACTTCCTGAATGCTATCTTTTTCTCCCTAACCTTCTCCACCACCTCTTTTGAGAACCATAGTGTTTTTTCCTTTTTTTTTTATTTGCTTCATACAAAGGCTTGTTGCCTCTGTGATGGCAATTTAGATTGTTCCCCATTGTTTCTCCACCCCTCCTTCCTGCCCATTTGCTAGTGCATGCCAAAGTCAGCCCTCCTAAAGTCCTGTGCCCTCCACTATGCAGGCATGCTCTGGCCGTGGGTAAGCTGCTCATGACGTATGTGAGAGCCAGGAGTGTTTCTGGAGAGTGCGAGAGGATGGCAGGAGCCACCAGAAGTAAAGCCATGCTGCAGCTAATTTTGAAGCCTGGGGGGTTGAGAGAGCGAAGAGGCAGAGTGGCGGGTGCCACAAATGGAAAGCTGCACCACGGCTTTGGTGAATGGCCTAGAGGCCAATGTTAAAATATTATTTAAATGTCTGCAAGGGGCGCAGGTAGGAGAAAGTGCTCCCCGAGGGGAGAAATAAATAAAGAGCTGCACCACGGCTGAGTATGAGCCCCGAGGGGCTGTAACTGTGAACTGGGTGGTGGGGACAGAACAGAGAGAGAGAGAGAGAGCATTTGGGCTTTGAGAGCCCACATTTCAGAGTGCAGCAGCCAACAGAGAAGCCCAAGAGGGGCACAGATAAAGCATATAAACAAATAAAATAATACTATTAAAAGATGTGGCTACCTGGAGAAATCCAGGAAAGCTCCAGGCAGGCCATGTTATTATGAGCACGCTGGCTGGCGTGGACGATATTACGATGTCCTGATGCCAGCGTAAGGAGGCAGGATCAGCCAGATAGTGAATAAAAGTGAAGGGGGGGATAGCGTCGACAACTTCTGATGGGAAAACAGTTAATTAACTTGAAAAGGTGTGAGGTGGGGTAGTGGGGGAATCACCAGCCCTATCTACCCACACCATAGTGTGGCAAAGTTACCTCAAGAAGGGGGTAAATGAGGGGGCTTCAAATAGGGCAAAATAGCAGTTGGGAGGAGCAGCTTGAGATGCTCTCACCTCTAGGGGGGCTTGAGCTCTCTCCTGATTGACTGCCAGAGGCCTTGGCAGCTAAAAGCACCAATCAGGTGTCAAGTAGGGTGGGCTAAAGATCTGAGAAGAAGCCCAGGGGTTCTTTCTCTCCTCCTCACAAAGCTGACAGGAGCGCTGTGGGAAGGCTCTGCCACAGGCAACTCCTACTTGAAGAAAGAAGAAATTAAGTGGGGAAAGTTTAAAGTGACAGGATTGTCAGATAGGGGGCTGTCACTGCCAAGGTAGAAAAAAGTAGCTAGAGAGGAAAAGTTAGATTAATTTATTTACAAAGCTGTTGGATCTTGACAATCCAACCAAAGGAGGAGTGAGAGAAAGTCCAGTTATTTTTTCAGCTAACTGCCAAGACACTTCAGAGAGTTTGATATTTTATTGTTCAAAGTTTGTAGGGAGGTTCACCTGTTGATGGAGGACCAAAGAGGACCCAGAGGTACAATCAAGT
This sequence comes from Neoceratodus forsteri, assembly GCA_016271365.2. Classification (NCBI taxonomy): domain Eukaryota; kingdom Metazoa; phylum Chordata; order Ceratodontiformes; family Ceratodontidae; genus Neoceratodus; species Neoceratodus forsteri. Next base: position 562,354,536 of record JADMNL010000023.1, on the reverse strand, counting down.
GGAACCAGGACCTGGGAGGACCAAGTGTACAGCGGATTCATCATGGGACTTCAGGAAGACGATGCCTTATCAATCCCTGGCCAGAGCAGTATCGAAGAGCTTCATCATCCTTATGGACTTCACCTTTTGGGTTGCGGTATCACAAACTATGACTGCTTAAAGAGACTGAAATGTTTCCAGGACATTTGACTGTTTATCTGGGGTTTGGGTTTAAAATGTGAGTTGCAACTGTAATCCCTAGGTGGCGCTATCCCAAAGGCTACTACCCCTGCCTGCTTGGCTAGTAGCAGGTTAAGGGGCCTGAGTTCTGAAATGGATGCCTCCACCCGGAGGTCAGGGTTGGTCGTGGTCAAGCTAACCTGGGGCACAGCCCTCCGGGACACTGTAACCCCCCTCTTTCCTTACTAGTGGCCAGAACAATACACAATAATCACTTTCACAATACCCCTGAAACACCACACAAGTACCCACACTGTTTGCACTTACCACCAGGACTTTCCTCTGGCCCAGACCTGGGGACCCCCTGTAAATCAAGGTTATACACAACACATAACAGCAGTACAGTACTCTTGCTCAAACTGGAACCACAGTCAGGGTAAATGCAAAAAAAGAGTTAGAGCTGATTTATTTAAGAGACTTAAACAAGGGAGGGGCGTTAATCAGGTTAATTTGCTTAAAGGTTATATCAATCAAACAGTTATGCATGCACTTCAGGGTCCATAAACAGTCACACACGCTGGGTACCCAGATGGAGAATGGTGGGCTAGCCAGGAACGTTGCAGCTGGTTGGGACCCTATGATGGAAGAAAACAACATGCACAACACACACTAATTGTAATCCGGAGCCAGAGGGCTCAGTTTGTGAAAAGAAAATAACAAGACAATCAGATGACACACTTTTAGATTAGGCTGTTGTTGCAGGGAGCTACCCTGATGATTACTCATGATACCCAAGACTGGACACAGGCAGGACAAAAATTGAGACTGTGGGTGGTTGATCTGGAGTGCCAGGAGAAGCAGGGCCCACACGATTTGCCGAGGCTTCATTCCTGTTCAAGCGTGGAGCAGGGGGCTGATCCCCAGGCAGGTCTCTCGTCAGTGGCTTTCTCTGTGCAGCGGGTAGTCTGGCTGGGCCAGTGTGGCAAGGCCCAGCCAAATGGAGACAAATTTGGATACAGTCCGTTTTGGGCTGGATACAGCTTCCAGCAAGCAGAACACAGTTCACACAGTGGGGAACTAAATCACGACCCACTAACAACTCACAACACATTTACATGTAAGGAAATTCTACTGTACCAGGCGAACCACTCTCCAGTCATGATCACAAAGTCTCTGCACAAACCAGGGATTCAAAAGCAGCTGGAAATCCTGACAGGCTGATCGCATTCACAAAATCTTCGGTCTTCTTCAGGTTGATCCTGGTCACAAGTCAGTGGCTTACTTCGTTCTCACAAACTCGGATTCAGTCTGAACTGATTCTCTTCTCCCTCTGAGGGGCAGCAGGCAGGCATGCAGGCCAAAACTCAGGCATTTCCACAGAGACTGTATTGAGCTCTTGCTTCTTCAGCTCCCAACTTAGATCTCCCTCTACAGCAAGCAGCTTGGGAACTTCCCCAAGATCCAAAAGGTTTGGTTGGCTGATCCTCCTGTCAGTCACAACAAAGGCTCCCCCTTCAGGTGCAAAAAGGCACCAGAAGCCCCAAGCTACAATTCCTACAGATTTTAACTCCAGACAATTCCTGTAGTCTGGCTCCATTTTCGGTCCCACCAGAACTGATTGGTCCAGTTCGGCAGTCCAGGACCAAGATAGTGTAGATAAACAAAACAGTCCTTGCTGCAAAGAAGGCAGGTTAGACAAACTACATTATCATTGTCACTCTAAATAATTTTCAGCAAATAGTTACATCTTTCAACAGAGCTCCCTCTCAGATTACTTATGACTGCGATCCAGGCAGCTCTTAAAGAGACAGTGCACAGAGGCTATACAGGCACTCTCTGGCAATCACATTTAAACTGCTAAAACGCAGGACACCAGCCTGTCAGTGAGCATTTAGACAAGCTCAAGGAAGACTTTTCGGGAACCCCCATTTGTAGGGGTTTACACAACTAAGTTAGATTTTTTTGTCAGGGGAAAGAAAATACCGATACTTATTTTGTGCAAATGTTATGTTACTGGTTAGGCTGTGCAGCCATTTTTTTTAGTCACTGATAGAGCCATTGCTAAAGTAAAAAAAAAAAAAAGTAACATTCTCAGATTGCTAAATAAACTTGGCTCTAATTTGAAAGAGATTTCTGCCTCTGTGGTAATTCCTATAGCACTGTTATTTATTTGTTAGAATTTTAAAATCTTGGTCTCCTACCACCAGGTTCCCTTCAGCTTTTCAATCCCTTCCGGGGCCCTCGTAACACATGAAGTTCTGTGAGTCAAACTTTTACTGTCCCTTGCTGTCAAACCTCGCTCTAACAGCCATCCATTGCAGTTAGAGTGGCTAATTTATTTAATTCTCTTCCTCCTGAGATTGCGACGACTGCAACCTTGGGACCATTTAAATGGAAGCTGTGTCAATTCCTAGTTTCCAGAGCATCTTGTGACTGCTATACCTAATCTTTGCTGACAGCTAAATGCCCTGGGACCTCCCTCTTTTACCACGCCCCTGTATGGTCCTACCCTGTTGCTGCACTGTTCCACAGACAGCACTTCCTTCCTTCATCTCTTTCCTGTTCCCATCCCTGCCCTCTTTTCATTCTACCTCATCCCCCCCCTTCCCCTCCACTCCCACTCCCCTCCATCCTGTTTTCTCACGTGGTTCTCCCCCCCAATGGGTCTTTTCCTACATAAGCTACATTGTGGCAGCTCCCTCCTTGCTCTTATTTTGCTCCTTCCACCCCTCCCCCAATTCACCCTACCATCCTCTCCTTTTAATCCCATTCACCCCTCTTCAGACAAGGCTACTGGCTGCACTTGACGCAATGATTATCTTGCCATATTGTTCTTTGGTTTATGTAATTACTTTCCTCATGTTGTACTACTTACTGAAACCATTGTAATTTGCTATTCTTGTGACTTGACATGGAACCTCTGTAAAAAAAACCTTGGCTCAAAGGTCTTTCCGATTTGTTAAATAAATAAATAAAAATATAACCCCAATTAATATCTGCCAGCCTTCTAACTAACCTTCCTTGCAGCTACCCAGACTCCCTCACCTAGGTAGGTGAAAACAGGGTACAGGCATGTACGGGCAAGTGTTATAATATTACACCCCAGCAAGAATACCAAAAATGAAAGGGATTATATTGGAGATGACAAAATAAGAACAAGCATCTGTCGATGCCGAATGTTTGCTCACTGGTATTAGTATTGGAAATGCAGGAGTTAGACAGATGCAGAGTAGGAATGGCAGTGAAGTATTGAACTTCACACCAACCCCACCTCCATCCTGCAGAGACGGACAGTCATTGGGGTATGTGTTTGGGTTGTCGTCCATAACCTTCATGCCATTTCACCTCACTCTATCCTGCAGACACTGAGAAGTGTTGAGGTGTGCCTTGGGGTGTTCGACTATACAGTCACCCCACTCCATAAGGACATATGCTGAAATAGGTGCAATATAGAATGGGGTGAACTGTGGGGCCGAAGAGTCCAAGGCACAGCTCGATGCCTATCACTGGCTGCAAGGTGGGGGGGGGGTGGAGTTAGAATTTTATTTATTTATTTAAAACTTTTGCCAGGAAAGGCATACTGAGCAGACTACCACTCGATTCCAGATGCGTCCTGGGGGTTGTTTGGGACGGGATGATACATACAAGTAAAGAATACAAAGGTACAATTACAGAATACCGAAATTTACATAGGTTATATACAAAAAGGTACAAAAGTACTAAAATATAATAGTATTTAGGTGGTTGAATCTTGCCAATCGAATAAAACACCAAACTTGTATTACTACTAAGAAAATCTTGCTGGGCCTTGCCCCCCCTGGAGTCTGTGCCCTCATACAACCAAGAATCCACACCCGACATACCAGGGGATCGAAACCTCAGCTTCTGCAAGTCCCGCATTGCCGCACAACACAAGGCCAAAGATCTTTTGCTTACCAGGCCACTAGTTGGTACAACGGTTTTCCCAGCAACATCTCATCTTCACTATCGCTCAGCACTTTTAAGACTCGTCTCCGCCTAACACTGACTGCCTCCAACCTCTGTGACTGTTGTGGCTAAACATATCTTTTGGTTCCATAGCTGAAGATGCCCTTTTGGACCCACATCTACTCCTGCACTTTGCCAGCACCCCCCTTCCTATCTTCACCTCCCCTGCTGGCCCATGACAAATGCCACCAGGCTGCACTACCTCTATTCTTATCCGCCTTCCACCTCTCCTCTCTCTGTCCCCCCCAACCTACCTCCCCTTCTCTCCCATCCACTTAGTCTCCCTGATTTCACCCTCCTCCTTTCCCTTTCCCCTCCCCAAAGTTTCACCTTATTGTTCTTTTTTCATCTACAAGACTACGTGTTGTTTTGTTTTTTGTTTTTTTTTTAATTTTATAAACTGTTATCTTTGCTTATGATTGTCTCAATTGTACCAATGACGTGAAACCTTTGTAAAAGAGCCTTGGCTCAAAGGTATTTGTAATCCTAGAACAAATAAATAAATAAATAAAATAAAGTATAATAGTATATACAGGAATATAAACAGAATGTACACAGCAAGCAGCAGGCATTAATTAGTAGAAGAGGTATTGGCATGAGCATTACAGTCGGTAGTCGAAAGGCACACCCTTGATGCCTGTCAGTCTGTACAGGGTGGGATGTTATGGTTAGACACCGTAACACCCTGGGCATTTGTTGGTATTTGCAGTACAAATGTTCAACATGGCCATTTTGTGGCCTCCACCTCATGAAAGCATTTGGGACCTCTTCTCATGAACAGTGGCAGTGTGATTCTGTCAACGTGTCCCGAAATTTGAGTTTCCACAGCGACCGTGCCATTGTGTGCCAACGAAAACACAGATTGGGCAGGATGTGAAGAATGACAGCTGTACCATTCATAGGGAGGTGTGAAGAGATGGCAGTGTTGAAAATCTGTAGTGAAAATATGAAAAATGCTCAAAATTCCGAGCGTTCGTGGAAACTACGCAACACATGCACGTAACACAGTCATTTAGTAGAATTATTTCACCAAATTTTCAACACAGGCATTTTGTGACCTCTGCTCATGAACACTGTCACTATGATTTTCTTAATTTGTCCCAAACATTGATTTCCCACAGCAACCGCGGTATTCTGCAATAGATGTGTAAATGCACATTTCGGGCAGGATGTGAAAAATGACAGCTGTACTGTTCATAAGGAGGTCTGAAAAAGTGCCAATGGTGAAAATGTGGAGTGAAAATACTACAAATTTGCGAAGTTACGAGGGTGCTTGGAAACTGCACAATGCACACTTGTAACACAGTCATTTTATGGACATTTGTCACCAAATTTTCAATATAGGCATTTTAGGACCTCTGGTCATGAACAGAGTCACTGTGATTTTATATACAAACATAGATACGAACATATGAACCTACAAATCTGCCAGCAGAACACACCAATCGGTCTATGTCTATGTCTATGCACCGAAGACACTTGTGACACAGTCATTTTATGGACTTTCGGCACCAAATTTTCAACATAGGCATTTTAGGACCTCTGTTCATGAACAGTGTCACTGTCATTTTCTTAATCTATCCCGAAAACTGATTTCCCATAGCGGCCGTGCTATTCGGTGCTGGAAGTGCGAAAACACATTTTGGCCAGGATGTGTAAAATGTCAGCTGTACTTATTTATTTATTTTTTATTTATTTAATTAGTATTTCCGAAAGACCTTTGAGCATGAGCTCTTTTACAAAGGTTCTATGTCAGGGTGGACAATAAGACAATACACATATTCAGTGGTTACAGAGGCCTGATCATTAGGCATTAAAGAGCGATTACATGACAATTAGACAAATTGGAGAAAAAAACAGAGCAGTTGTAATCAAATACTAAGCTATTTCTAATTGGTTGCCCTAGGTAGCACACCCCTTGAAACCTCCAAATCCATTGATAGACTATGGCAGAGTAACTGCATAGGGTTTAACGCTATCCCAGATGGCGAGAGGCTGGGTGACAGTGAAACAAGGGGGATTGGGTTTGAACCTACCGCAGAGAGCAAGAGGTGGGGGATAGTGAAATGGAGGGCTGTAATAGGAGGAAAGCCCCAGAGGGCTTTGTCAGTATGGTGTGTGTGTGTTGGGGGGATTTGGGAGAGGCAGTACCAAGAGGACCTTGGCTAGGCTGGAATGGAGGCAGGGTTTTCTAGTTAGCCCTACTGGGTGCTACCTTGGGGGTAGGCCTGTCTATCAAGTGGGGTCTGAGAAGCAGGTGCATTTTGAGCTAGACATTAGGTGCTGTTTGAGGCCTGCTTTGAACTAAGGCAAGCTGTTTGTTTGTAATTTCATAAGGAGGTGTGGAAAAATGACAGTGTTGAAAATGTAGAGTGAAAATATTACAAATTCGCGAAGTTACTGGCGTGCATGCAAACTTCATAAACACGCTCATAAAACAGATAATTTTAGAGATTTTTACCAAATTACAACATAGGTTTTAAGAGCCCACCTCATGAACAGTGGCACTGTCATTTCATTAATCGGCCCGAAAGGTGATTCTGCGCAGTGACTGCGAAATCACCTTGGGACCAATGCCATGACAGTGGCTGAATTTATGAGGAGGTTCTCAATAACCCCATGTTTAAAATTTGGTGCCAAAATTCCCAAAAATACCTGAGATATGCAACAAAGTTGAAAAAATCCTATTTATGCCATTATACAGCTTACCGGCATTCCTTCAGTTCGTGGTCGGCTTTGAAGAGTGCAGACATGTTCCCGGTCCACCGAAGATCATTGCACTGGGCTCCAGAGGTAAGTATGGGGTGAGGGGAGGTGTGAGGAGGCAGAGTGCGCAGATGGTGGGTGCGGGTTGGGGGAAGGGCCACCGAATGCAACAAGGGACCGTTTTCTGTTTTACAGGGTTTAAAAACAAAAAGAAAAACATAGCGGGATGGTTTTTCTTTTTACAGGGACATTTGGCACACTGGGGTTGGCTCCCATTGTGCCACCTGAGTGTTTTTTTTGGGGGGAGCTGTAGCCGATGAGGGATTGGGCACTCCCATCGGCACATAGCGTGGGGAAGAGCCGAGGGGGATTGGGCACCCCCCCTCAGCACACAATTCATTGGGGGGGCATTATGCCGATAGGGGTGGGCTCCCCATCTGCAAATTCAACTGGGAAGGGGCACTGAAGCCGGCGGAGGTTTGGCACCCGTCGGCAAGGAAAGATGGGTGGTGCATGATGCGGGGGATCGGGCTCCCCCTCAGCATATAACAGAAACTTGGGGGTGGAGACATTCGCTGATGGGGACTGGGCTCCCCATCGGCAAACTGGGTCAGGGGCATGCAAGGTACCGCTCTGCAATGACGGGTCACTCCCTCATTGCAGCGGAATGGCTGACGCTGCAATGATGAGGTTGCCCCTGATTGCAGCGCTGAAAACGTTTCAAGGCGGTGGCACGCTGGTTGAACTAGTGTCAGCAACAGCGTGCTACTGCATTGGGGAAAGTGGGCCAAGCCTCAAAAGGCAGTGGGAGCACTGGCCATACCGCACCTCCACAACCAACTTCTGCAGCAAGCTGCTGCAACATGTTTCTTGCGCATGCGCGCAAGCAAACATAAAAATAGATCTGTTACATATCTTATGGGCATGTCCTCATATTACTGTGGTTTGGAAACAGGTTATTTCCTTCTGAGGAAAGCTGTTTAAAACAGTTATCCCCTCTGACCCATTGTTCTGGATACTGGGTGATGCCTCCTTAAACTCAGACTTCCCCAAATACCTTCAGTCATGGCTATTGTCAGCATCTTAAGGACTGGAAAGGCTTATTTTATTAAAGTGGAAAATGGATCTGGTTGCCACCTGTAAAGAATGGCTCCAGTGCATGGGTAAACTAACAAGTAATTAGTGGTTAAGCTACCTATCACTGGGGAAGATAGAATAATATAATTCAGTTTGGAGTCCTTTTCTTAATTATAAAATGATCAATTACCAACAGAAGCAGGCAGAAATAGATAACCACGTGATAATAACATGAGAAAGGCCAGCAATATGAGTGGAACATCAATATTAAAGATCTTAAGTAAGGTACTGTTATAATACCGTACAATAATGAGTAATATATTAAAGAGCAATTCTGCACTCCTGCATGTGCTTTCACAAATAAGATGTTTCAGCTGTCACAGTTTAATAGAGAACACATTTTTGCATATTCAGTGTTCCTTCCCAAGATTTACAGCACATCTTGGTAGTCGATCTAAACAGTCTGAACAGAAAACATTTGAAAACGTTTGCCTCTCCCCTGTTAACCTCACAGTGCCTTTGTTTATGACATCATAGTAATCACCATGACACCAGACTATGATGTCATAAGCAGCAATTGTGCGGTTAGCAGGGGAGAGTCAGAGAAAATTTGAAAGACTCAGTGAAATAATTGCTGCATTATCTACAATATTTAGTAAACCAACAGCAGGGAAAAGTAAAATATATATATATATATATTGGTGTAAATCTAGTGTTTTTAAACTTCTTATTATAATGGAGAGTTGTTCATTAAGAAGCGAAACATACTAGTATTTGTTTAATATAGTCAAAGAACAGATAAAGGCTGCTACTACCTTGAAGACTGTGAAAAAGAAACAATACTTTATAACCTACAGAGAATGTTTAGAGACATATATATGTATAAGCATTGTAATGTATTTCTCTTTTTAAGGAATTCCAGGATACTGTAGTTCATAGTTAAGAGAAGAAATTACGTAGTCAGCTAATTTGACAGCTAAAATAAGAAATCTGGATAACTTATATTTATGTAATGTAGTTTTCGTATACAGTATGTGTATAGAATTACATAATCCTTTAGTAAGAAATTCTGTAATAAGACATTTTCTTGTACTGTATTCAAACTGTTACATCTTTAATGTTATTTTGATCTTTTGTTTATTTAATGAAAAAGATTATAAAGGAAAAAAAATTGCAGCTGTGACTGCAGAGCCTTGAATCTCTGTGTGTTTCCTAACGGCAGCATACCTAAGTAAACAAAGAAATAATTAAGCTGCTGATGTGATTAGACCAACGTTGTTAGTAAAAGGATACAACTGCCGAAGTTTATAACCTATCATCCAACGGCTGTGGAGTGGGGGGGCATCTCCTGTGTGAAGAGCCAGGAAAACGGTGGTAAGCCAAACTGACCACATTTTCAGTAGAGTATAATTTATTTTTTGTTTTTCTTTACAGGTACTTTTGTGTCTGCCAAAGTGGAGCTGAGTTGCCCTAAGGCAAAACAGTTGAAAGAAATACTGTAGAGAAAGCATTCGAGAGCAGCAGAATCACAGTCAGGGAGAGGCAGAAAGATGTGTGTGGGCCAGATCCAGCCCCCACCCCAGCCTGCCAGAAGCAAGGCCGAGACTGCAGGTTCTGCAACTCAACAAGCACCTTGTTGAATGGAGTGTGAGGTCAAAAAAGCTCAGTGGGAACCAGAGAACGCTATCATCTGGGATGGGAAGGACAGAGCAGCAGCTGAAAGAGATTTTGAGCTGCCTGCCTCCCACACCATCCAAACTACAGGAAACGTAACAGCAGCAGCCAAAACAAATTGCATGCTTTTACTAAGGGGTGGCCTGCATTTGTGTACTGTATACTTTTATGTTTGCTTGCACTCATGCGCAAGAAACATATTGTGACAGCTTGCTGGAGAAGCAGGTTGTGGAGGTGCTGCAGTGTTGTGGCCAATGCCGTCACTGCTTTTTGGGGCTCATCTGTGTGTTACCAATGAAGGAGCACACTGACTGTGACAGTAGTCTGCAAGTGTGTCACCAACCTGAAACGATTTCACCGCTGCAATGAGGAAGCACACTGTCATTGCAGGGTGTGCCTTGCCTGGTGTAACATTTCAATAAACATGGCGGCAGCTGTCGCTGTCCACCTCTCACAGTCTCGCAAAAGCCGACTTCAGGGGTGCCCAATCCCCCTGTCAGCATGCCCCCTTCCCAGTTAATTTGCCAACGGGGGAGCCCAATCCCCATCGGCATGATGTCCCTGCAGTTTGTCTGCCGTAGGGTGCCCAATCCCCCTCGGCATTATGCCCCCACAAACACAAACCCTTTTTCTTTGCCAATGGGGTGCCCAATCCCCCTCGACTCCAGTCCCCCCCAAAACACCCAGGTGGCACACTGGGAGCCCACCCCAGCGTGTCAAGTGTCCTTACAAAAAAGGAAACCTTCCCACAAAGTTTTTTTTTTTTAACCCTGTAAACAAGAAAATGATCCCTCATCGTCTGCGGTGCCCCCCAACCCGCACTCACCTTCTGCGCACCCCATTTCCCCGAACCCCCCATCTCTCCATACTTACCTCCGGAGTTCATGATCTTCGGTGGAGTGGGAACACGTCTGCACTCTTCAGAGCCAACAGCGAACTGAAGAAATGCCAGTAAGTTGTATAATGGCATCAATGGGGGAGTTTCAACTCAGATGGATATCTCGGCCATTTTTGTGTCTTTTGGCATCAAAGTTTCAACATGGGGTTCTTGGGACCCCACCTCATGAACTCAGTCACTGTCATGTTGTTATTCAGTCCCGAAAGGTGATTTCACTGTCGCTGCACAGAATCACCTTCTGGGACCGATGAATGAAATGACTGTGTCACTGTTCATGAGGTGGGCTCCCAAAAAGCCTGTGTTGCAAATTTGGTGAAAAAATTCCAAACAATGACTGTGTTACGAGCGTGTGTTGTGTAGTTCCCAAGCACGCTCGTAACTTCAAGAACTTTTAATATTTTCACTCCAGATTTCCAACATTGCCATTTTCCACACCTCCTTATGAACAGTACAGCCGTCATTTTTCACAACCTGCCCAAAATGTGTTTTCGTACCTGTGGCACACAATGGGCGCAGTTGCTGGGCGAAATCAATGTTCGGGACAGATTAAGAAAATCACAGTGCCACTGTTCATAAGCGTTTGTCCCAAAATGCCTGTGTTGAAAATCTGGCATGAAAAATCCCCAAAATAATATGTGCATTGGGCAGTTTCTATGCATGCTCGTGACTTCACCAATTTTTTTATATTTTCACTCCAGATTTTCAACATTACCATTTTTTTACACCTTCTCATGAACAGTATAGCTGTCATTTTTCATATCCTGTTTGAAATGTGTTTTCGCACCTGTGGCACCAAATGGTGCAGTCACTGTGTAAAATCACCTTTCCGCTAACAAACTGATAGTGTCACTGTTCATGCGGTGGGGTCACAAAAAGCCCATGTTGAAAACTTGGAGTGAAAATACCAAGAAACACCCAGGGCATTAGGGATTCTGACCATACCGCCCTACCCTGTAGGGACTGACAGGCATCAGGGGTGTGACTTAGGATTGTGAACAGTAATGTTCATGCAATTCCACCCCCACCCCCACACTGTAGCCAGTAACAGGCATTGAGGTGTGCCTTGGACTCTTGCCCCAAAGTTCACCCCATTCTCCTATACTGCACCCATTTCAGCGTATTTCCTTATGGAATGGGGTGAGTATAAAGCCCAAACATCCTAAGGCACACCTCGACACTTGTCAGTGTCTGCAGGGTAGGATGAGGTGAAATGGTGTGAGTGTTATAGGCGATGACCCAAAGGCACACCCCAATGCCTGTCCATCTCAGCAGGGTGGGGGTGGGGTTGGCGTGACTTCAATACTTCACTGCCATTCCTATCCTGCATCTGTCTAACTCCTGCCCTTCCAATGCTAATGCCAGCAAGCAAACATTCGGCATTGACAAATGCTTGTTTATTAGATGTTTTATAAATAGGGGATATTCAATGATGTCTGTTAAAATATTCCATTAATTTCCATAAGTGAGTTATGAAAGTCTTGCCCCCCTCATGAATGAACATGATTGGCATATTTTAACACAGTCCATTGTATGTTCTGTGTATACAATATATATGTTAAGGTTTTTTTGGTAGGCTTCTGTCGTTTTTTATGTTTTTATGTTTGCTTGCACGCATGTTAAAGAAACATAGTACCATCATACAAGTTTTCCCGAGGTGTGTCAGCCTCTTTCAATTCAGTCAGTGTATTTGCAGGCACGGTCGCAGAGCGCCAATCACTGCTCCAGCTGTCTATGACAGCTGAAAATGCAGTGGCATACAGTTGAAAGGGAGAGCTCCACTTGAGTGAGCAGGCTCCCCCCACACACACCTGCGTGCGCCACGCACACTGCGTGCTCATACTTCCCTCCCCACTGCGGCCGTGGTGCCCAATCCCCGTCGGCTCCACCTCCCAAAGCATCTAGGTGCCACGCTGGGAGCCCACCCCAGCGTGGCAAAATGATGTTATGGCCGACGGGGTGCCCAACTCGGCCGGCTCCACTGTCTCTCCCCCCATGCTGTCGCCGACGGGGGTGCCCAATCCCTGTCAGCTCCACTGTCTCCCCGAGTACAGGGTACCATGCTGGAGCCCACCCCAGCGTGGCAACAGATGCCATGGCCGGCGGGGATGCCCAATCCCCCGTCAGCTCCATGCCCCACAGTCATCCTTCTGCCATGCTGAGCCCACCCGGCGTGGCAAATGTCCCGCGTTGTCTTTTACAACAAAAAAACCTGTAAAGAAAACAACGGTCCCTTGCAGTCTCCCTGCCCCCCACAACCGCACCCACCCACTGCACCCTGCCTCCCCACACCCCCACACCCCCTCACCCCATACTTACCTCTGGAGCTTGGCGCGATGATCTTCGTGGACCGGGAACACGTCTGCACTCTTCAAAACCGACCGCGAACTGAGGAAATGCCAGTAAGTTGTATAATGGGATAGATAGGGTTTTTTCAACTTTGTTGCATATCTCGGGCATTTTTTGGAATTTTTGCACCAAATTTTCAACATGGGGTTTTTGGGACCCCTCTTCATGAATTCTTGCACTGTTATGGCATTCCTCGGGCCCGGAGGGTGATTTCGCAGCCACTGTGCAAAATCACCTTTCCGGAATGATTAACAAAACGACACTGCAAGTGTTCATAAGGTGGGCTCTCAAAAAGCCTATTTTGAAAATTTGGTGGAAAAATTCCTTAAAATGACTGTTTTATGAGCCTGCGTTGTGCAGTTCCTACGCACGCTTGTAAGTTCACGAATTTTCAATATTTTCACTCCAGATTTTCAACATTGCCATTTTACCACACCTTCTTATGAACAGTACAGCTGTCATTTTGCATATCTCACCCAAAATGTGTTTCCGCCTATGTAGCGCACAATGACGCAGTCAGTGTGCGAAATCAATGTACGGGACACATTAAGAAAATCACAGTGATACTGTTCATGAGCAGAGGTCTTAAAATAGCTATGTTGAAAATTTGGTGAAAAAATTCCTAAAAATGACTGTTTTACGAGCGTGTTTGCGCAGTCCCTACACACGCTCGTAAGTTTGCGAAATTTCAATATTTTCACTCCAGATTTTCAACATTGCCATTTTACCACACCTCCTTATAAGCAGTATAACTGTCATTTTTCACATCTCACCCAAAACGTGTTTCTGCCCATGTAGTGTACAATGGCGCAGTTGGTGTGCGAAATCAATATATGGGACACATTAAGAAAACCACAGTGACACTGTTCATGAGCAGAGGACTTAAAATGGCTATTTTGAAAATTTGGTAAAATTCCTAAAATGACTGTTTTACGAGCGTGTGTTGCAGAGTTTCTATGCATGCTCGTAAGTTCGCAAATTTTCAATATTTTCACTCCAGATTTTCAATATTGCCATTTTACCACACCTCCTTATGAGTAGTACAGCTGTCATTTTTCACATCTCACCCACAACGTGTTTCTGCCCATGTAGCACACAATGGCGCAGTCGGTGTGCGAACTGAATGTATGGGACACGTTAAGAAAATCACAGTGACACTGATCATGAGTAGAGGTGTTAAAATGGCAATGTTGAAAATTTGGTGAAAAAATTCCCAAAATGACTGTTTTAGGAGGCGCTTGCGTTGCGCAGCAGTTCCTAGAATGCGCTAGCAAGTTTGCTTGGTATTTGCACACCAGATTTTCAACAGTGCCATTTACCGCACTTCCTTATGGCGGTGCAGCTACCATTTTCACATCTCGCCCAAAATGTGTTTCCACACATGTAGCACACAATAGTATAGTCGGTGTGCAAAAACAATGTTTGGGACAGATTAAGAAAATCACAGTGACACTGGTCATGAGCAGAGGTCTTAAAATGGCTATGCTGAAAATTTGGTGACAAAACTACATAAAATGACTGTGTTATGAGTGAGCATTGCGGAGTTGCCACACACCTTCGTAGGTTCATGAATTTGTAATATTTTCAGTCCAGATTTTCACCAGTGGCATTTTTCCTCACCTCCTTATGAACAGTACAGCTGTCATTTTCCACAACATGGCCGAAATGTGTTTTCACACTTTCATTGCAGAGATGCGTGGTCGCTGTGGGAAATCATTGTTCGGGACAGATAAAGAAAATCACACTGCCACTGTTCATGATTGGAGGTCCCAAAATGCCTGTGTTAACAATCTGCTGTAAAAAAATCCCAAACTAGTTACATTACGGGTGTGCATTGCACAGTTTCTACGCACGCTCGTGACTTCACCAGTTTTTTTAAGATTTTCACAGCAGATTTTCAACATTGCCATTTTTTACACCTCCCCATGAACAGTACCACTGTCATTTTTCACATCCTGTTCGGAATGTGTTTTTGCACCTGTGGTGTCAAATGCCATAGTCACTGTGCAAAAGCAGTTTTCGGCTAACAAACTGATATTGCCACTGTTCATGAGGTGGGGGTCACAAAAAAAACATGTTGAAAATTTGGAGTGAAAATATCAATGAATGCCTGAGGCGTTAGGGCTTCCGACCATACGTCCCACCCTGTAGAGTATGACAGGCATCAGGGGTGTGACTTGGGATTCTTGTCTGTCGTGCTCATACCATTCCAACCCCACCCACACCCTGCAGCCAGTGAGAGGCATCAAGGTGTGCCTTGGACTCTTTGGGCCCAAACTTTACCCCATTCTCCTATACCGCACCCATCTCACCATATTTTCTGATGGAATGGGGTGCACATAAGGGCCAAAGACCCCAAGGCACACCGTGACACTTGTCAGTGTCTGCAGGGTAGGGTGTGGTGAAATGACGTGGTTGCTATGCCTGACAACCCAAAGGCACACCCCAATGCCTGCCACTCTCTGCAGGGTGGTGGTGGGGTTGGCTTCAGTTCAATACTTCGCTGCCATTCCTATTATGCAGCTCTGTAACTTCTACACTACCAGTGCCAGTGCCAGTGCCAGCAAGCAAACATTCAGCATTGACAAATGCTTGTTACTGGTTGATACACACACAAAGACACACACACACACACACACACACACACAGCTGGACAAGTACAAAATGGTTTACTGATCAGCAACATAGCCATTACAATCATTCAGTACATCCATACATGCATACAATATTCCCATTTAAACATGTCTTATAAAATATGGCATTTTCATATTTCAAGTTTCAATTATCCAAGTATAAAAAGGTACATAAACAGTGCTGCACTGATCTTAGTTCATAAATATATCATATAAAAGCTGAACATCTTTTACCAGTGAACAGTGGATAAGAGTGTAACTAACTTGTTCAATATTCTCACATCGTTAGTAGAGAATGAAAAGATCACTGTTTGTTCGGGAGGGAGCCCAAGACCACCAAGCACTCCACCAAGCTATTTAGTCCTGTTTTCATTGTACAGAGGACATATCAATATAACATGTTTTAGATCATCCTCTGTTAATGTGAGGCTGGAGTTTCCCCGCAGGCTTTTTTTGTTTGTTTGCTTTTTGCTTTTTGTTTGTTTTTGTTTTTCCTGACTGATTCTCTCCACCTCCCCCCAGCAACAGCGTGCCAAGGAGTGAACTCTCTTCAAAAGTAGTGACCCCCCCATGAATGAAAATATTCATTACCTGCCCCTCCCCAATACAGTACAGTCCCTTCTCAAGCTGTTGACTGTACTCAATGCACTGACCCTGCTGACTGTGTTCCTCCTGTTGGCTTTCTCCCTCATGCAAAGTGTCGTAATTAGAAAACGTAGCTGGAGGTGTGGAGTTTAGAGAGTCGACTAGTCGAGTGTGAGTGCGGCAGTGTACACCTGGAGCTGCAGATGGGAGAGCGGTAGTTCAGAGGGGTGAGCAGCTGGGGCTGAATGTTGCAGTGTACATCTGCATCAATCTAAAAATTCTTATCTAAAATATTTAGATAAGAAAATGATTAAATTATACAAAGGGGAAACTTACTGACTGTAGTTTTCCCATTCATTGGAATGGATGTTGTGCTTTTTCTCCTCTGAATGTGGTCTGATGGACCAGATTTGACTGTTGGAGCATTTGAGCATGAGAACGAGTCAACATGCACCTGGTTGGCCAGAACATGGAGATAAGTAAGCATGACTGATTGTACTGCCAGCAGTATTACTGTGTAAATCTGTGGCACAATTTGTTTTTCTTTACATCATTTTGAGATTTTCTTTACTACAGCTGCACAAAGAGGGGAAGCAAGATGGCTACGGGAATGGGGTTCACAGTTGAAAGACAGAACTCCTATTGGCTGCATTCGCGGCACAGCTTTGATGGGGATTGGGCATGTCAATCAAATTGTTCGACATTTTGTTATTGTAACAAGTGAAAAATTAATGCTGTTATTGACCCATTGGGCCAATAATTTATTTTTCACCTGGGTCAGAATGGCGGTAAAATATCTGATTTATACTAATAGACAGATTGCTACTTACATTGTATATATTCAGTTATACAACCCCAGTGATGTTTTTTAAAGGTTTTTGAATCAGCTGGTTATGTGAATGTTTCATTGTTTGTTTGTTTGGTTGGTTGGTTTTGAATTTATTTACCAATTAGAAAATTTGAAGATCTGCTTTTGAATTTAGTCCCTGGATTTACCATCCCTGGCTGCAGGGGTTTATTTTATTTGATTCTATTTCATCCTTTAGTGGGGGAGTAGGTCATCCTCCACTCCCTCTCCCATCTTTTCTTTCGATTGTTCCCAGATTCACCATCCTTGACAGCAATGATATTTTTTTAAATTATAATTTGGGGCTGTATGCACAAACAGTATCCTGGCCCTAAGCACCCAGATACGTGACACATACAGCCGGGATACGCACATCCCGGGTGTCCAACAGATACCTGTGGATTCATGAACAGCATGTCCCTTCTGCACATCCCTGCCAGGTGCTGCCAACACCATATTCTGGGCAACTGCCCCACCAGCCCCTTGCAGGGGGTTGGGAGGGGTGGGCTCACAGAGGGCAGGCGGAGCATGTATACATGATGTGCATTACATTCCACCAGGCCAGTTTCAGGGGTCTTTTTATTACACCAGACAGGAGGCTGTCATAACATGTGCACCCCCCCCCCCGCAACTGGAGCTTATGCTGCTGCATGGCGTCCAATGGCCACAGGCACCCTGCCTACCTCCATGCCATGGGGGGCTGGTGGGTGACTTTTGGCTGCTGGGTGCCATTTGCTGAAACCCATTATTTAACAGGTTGTCCATAGGGGACATGGCAGTTCGTACGTGAGCCACCATGTCCCAGGATCCCCTGCTTCTGCAGAGCAGGGGATCCCATCTGGTGCCGGTCAGGGCTTCCAACTGGAAGTCCCAAGTCCATCCCATTTCTGTCACCCTAGCCAGCCCTGCCCCTTGTATGAATCTTCACAGCCATACATCAGACCAGGGATCACGCAAATTGGCCCTGCACATTCTGAGGCCAGATACGTGGTATGCAATTGTACGACCCAGTACACATCGCTACTGACATGTACCAGGCTTATTAGTGCATAGGGCCCCTCACTGGGTGATTTACTGATATCGCTATCCCCTTTTATCATCCACATTTTTTACTGTTAAAAATTTTTGCAGGATAATATTGTAAAAAATGAGTAGCTAAAAGAGATGAAAGACATATTCTCTGCTGTATTTATTATTTGCATAGATGGGGCACATACTGCCCTTATTAGGTCCACGGTGCAAATTTAGGGCATGTCTTCTCTGCCTTTACCAAATGATCCCTAGTACTTAAAGAGTCGGTGTTGTCTTTTTTACTTACACCAATTATACTCCTTTTTCGGAAGATTTGCAACAGATTATGTTAATGGTTGTTATTATACTGGCTGAACAAGAAAGTAGCTTATTTTAATATTTTTATATTCTTTTTTTCTGTGTTTCTCCTGTATATGCTTTATTTGAAAGTCACTTGGGGCAACAGAACAGGAATTGTTCTCTGATGATTAATGTATCTGGGAGTACCCACTTAAAATGTGAAGAAAACAGAGCCAAGCCGTCTGCCAGAGGAAGCTGCCTGTTTGCTGTTTCAGCATATTACTGCACCAAATAAAGTCAACTCTCTTAACTAACAAATTGGTGTTGTGCAGTATTCGTTACTGTTTTCTGGTTGACAACATTTTGCGTTTTGACAGTCCCTGATTTTTATCTCCAGCACTGTATCTTCTCATGGAAGCAGCCCTTTTCTGATGGCAGTTCACAGTGGACACCCCAAGATGATAGTAGCTAACCTCACAATAGTGGGTAGTTAAAATAATGGTTGGTTTGTTAGTAGCACGACTCCTAATTAACATGGATAGCTGCAGAGTCAAGCTAATCCAAACGGATTGGAATCTTGTTGCATGGGTTGCACTTTTCAAGTGCGTGGCAAAGGGGTGGCCTAAAATCAATGATCTGGCTAGATGGATCAGCCCTGAGGGGTATATCCACATGGGTCTTAGCTCCAGCAGGGAGATTTGGGCCGAGACACAAGACTGGATGACTATCAGACCAAAAGTGGAGTTACTGGTCTTTCCAATCTCAGGCCTGGGTGACCAAAAGTCTGCTGTTTCCTAAGAAGACCTATGGGGTAAGAAATCCAGACCTAAGGGAGCATTAGTGAGGTTTTCGATCTGTAATTCTTTCTGTTTCAAACTGCTTATTTTTTAAATGTCCTAGTGTTGTTGTATTTCCTTTAGTTTTCTGTATGTTTAGTAAACCGAATGTAAATATTAAATGTTTTATATTTAATATCAATAGTAAGTGCTGTGCTTTAGTCAGCACAGGTAATCCATTTTCAGTGGGAATACCGTGTTTATCTTCTGGAGAGAGCCCTATCACCGTTAAATGGGAACAGTCAGCACTAAAAGTAGAACACAAAAGAGATTCAAAGAGGATGGAAAACCTATAAATTTATTGCAGCAATCCTGACCATGGGCGACCATGAACAATCATGATGAGATGAGAGTGTTTTTCACAATCGCCATTTCCATAGCATCGTGGTTTTTGATTGGTGGCCATTTAATGTTCATGGTTAATAACTGTCAGTCATGCTCACAATGACGGCTTTTAAAGCTTAAACATGATCTCTGAATTTAATTGATAAGGCTCATTGACGGTACATCATTATTAAAGGGGAGCTGTCAGCACTGAGAGCCCCACACCCAAACGTGGAGCTGGTCTCAAAGTGCAAAAACAATATTTTACTTACTGTTTAATGTTGTATAATAAAATGTGTCAGACTAATTTTGCTTACTTCCAGAGTGACACTTTCACAGGCATTGGTTCCTCAGGCATAGCTTCCTGAGGAAGGGGCAGAGTGCCCCGTAGCAGTGAGGTGTATTTTCCTGGGATGTTTTTTATATGTAACCTTCAGTAACTTAAAAAGCTTTTTTCACTTTGCAATATATACCCTATGCACAGTATTTTTTGCACAGTATTTTTTTTTCTCCTAGTAACTTTGCCATTTATACTGCTGCTGGTGTGGGCATTATCAGTGTAAGCACACAGTTTTTTGTTTTATTTCTTTATTTTTTTTGTGTGTGTGTGTAACATTTTCTGTAGCTAGAAATCCCAGAATCCCCCACAGAGGATGTCAGAGTGGGGCTACAGTACTGGGAGATTCAGTAGCCTACAGTGTATGTATGAGATTTTATAAGCTCCAGTCAAATGTCCGAGAGTCCCGCTGTTCTCCCAGAGCTAAGTATAGTCCTCTATGACTGACCTTAACCCCAGGAGGATAGCAGGACCAGCAAACAAAAGATCAGGGCTTGTATAAACTCTAACATGCACTGCAGGCTATTGAATCTCCCACTGGTGCAGCCATCCTTTGATGTCAGCTGCAGGGCATTCTGGGATTTGTAGTTCCAGAAAATGTCAGCCTGGAAGTAAGCAAAATTACTCTTATACAATCCACTGTGCTACAATAAACAGCAAGTTAAAAAAAAGTTTTTGCACATAAAGTGTAAATTGGGACCAGCACCACGTGAAGGAATAGTGATCTAAAAAAGCTTGAGGAGTGGTCAAGAGTGCGGCAACTAAGTTTCTGTGCGAAGAAGTGCAAAATCGTGCACTTGGGGCTCAGAAACCTAGGGGTGGAGTGCAAAATGGGGGGGGGGGGAGTGGTACTGGCATCTACCAAACAGGAAAGAGACTTGGGGGTAATCATATCTGATGACTAAAGGTGGCCAAACAGTGTAACGAGGCAGTGGGGAGAGCCAGTGGGATCTTGAGGTACATAGGGAGGGGTATCACCAGCAGAAAGAGGGAGGTGGTGATACCGCTGTATAAATCACTGGTGAGATCTCACCTAGAGCACCATGTCCAGCTCTGGAGACCACACCTCCGGAAGGACATAGACAGAGTAGAGGTTGTCCAGAGGAGGGCAACTATATTGATGCATGGTCTGCATTGAAAGCCATATGAGGAGACCGAGGACCTGGAGGAAAGAAAGGAGAGGGGGGATACGATAGAGACTTTCAGATACCTCAAGGGTATAAATAAGATTCAAGAGGCAAGCCTTTTTCAGAGAAAAAGATGTTGAAGAACAAGGGGTCATGCTATGAAGCTGGAGGGGGGTAGACTCAGGGGAGATGTAAGGAAGTATTTCTTCACAGAAAGAGTGGTGGATGCCTGGAACAGCCTCCCAGTGAAGGTGGTGGGGGCAAAAACTGTGGTGGGTTTCAAGAAAGCATGGGATAGGCATAAGGAAACCTTAGTGGTAAGGAAAAAGATAGAGATCAAGTAGAGTCTGTGGAGTTACAGTAGGTAGGGGAAATGGGCAGACTAGGTGGGCCAAATGATCCTTATCTGCCGTCAAATTCTATGTTTCTATCTTTCACTTGAATATGGAGCTCTCAGTGCTGCCTCTTCCCCTTTGGAAAGTAAAATCTGCATTTGATGCAGAGTAACCATTTGTTTAGGGTTCCTTTGTAACTTGTGCAAACTGAAGAAAGTGAGAATAAAGGACCTTTCCTTAATTAGATTGCCTCAGTGGTCACTATAAATCATTATGCTGTCATACACATAATGCATAATGTTTCTGTTTGTACTGCGGTTAGAACGTGTGATATATTTGTCATATGAGATAAGCATACATGGGATATCACACATATTTTCTTGTGGTGTACTTTACCTCTGGTGTCTTAAATTAGGTAATCTCATAACTGATGTATAAATTAAATCCATCCACACAAGAGTTTTTTTTTTTCCCCGCTTCCTATTTAGAAACAGAAATGATGGCAGAGAAAGACCAGTGGTCCTTCCAGTCTGTCCGTGGTTTCCTATCTAACACTGGGACCTAATCTCCATCCAGGGTCCTAGCCTTCCCCATCCACCTCCCATCCTCCTCCCAGTTTCTGCCGCCCTGAGTAACCACCATACCCATCCCTGTGTCCCAACCGTGCTTGAAACTATTAACAGTTTTAGCACCCACCACCTTGGCTTCTAGGTTGTTCCATGGTTCCATGACCCTTTCTGTAAAGCAACACTTCCTCATGTCCCTCCTGAACCTACCCTCTTGTTAGTTTCCACTCATGCCCTCGTGACCTTGAACTGTTACTAATGTTAAATAATTCCCTTAAGTCCACCTTGTTTATTCCTGTCAGGAACCCGAAGGTCTCTATCATATCTGCCCTGTCCCATCTGATCTCCAGTGAGAGAGGAAAGCACCACTTTTGGCAGACACTGGTATTGTGGACAATCAGTTATCATGGCCAAAACATGGATGCCAAAAGGAGGCCACTATTGCTGCAATATGAAATAATATCGTTATAGCGTACCTTTGCCTCTCTGGATACCAAACTGTCTTGGCAGTCAGTCATGGCAAAACTCAACTCGATTAGCCAGAAGAGGGAACCAGTGAGCCAGACGTCAGATGTCAGATGTCATAGTGACGTTAGCAACTGCATCCTGAGTGGTAGACTGACCGTAGCGAGCAGCTGTTAATCAGCTGTAGTGTGTTTCATTGGTTAGCTGAGTTTGACATTTACAGAATGGCTACTAAATGCAGTGTTCTTGCTTTGCAGTACAAAGTGGAAATCCTTACCCAGATGGGTACACTCCCTAAAATGAGTGTCCAGAACAAGTTGGTACCCTTCAGTCTGCCAATAGCCACCCTGAGGAACTTGATTCTGTGACAGTGATATGGTGAACAAAGGAAAAGGCAAAGCACAATTAGGTATTACTTTGTGGGGAAAAAAAACACATGTCCCCTGTCTAACTATTGGAGGCTGTATAGTGCAGTGGTCTAAGGCTCTGAGCTACAAATCTGGTGACATCCAGCAGACCAGACCTGGGCTTGAATCCCACAGCTTCCACTTGCACACTGTGTGACCCTGAGCAAGTCACTTAACCTCCTTGTGCTCCCAGGTCACTCCTGTAAAAAAGCTTTCAGCTTAGTGTTCTATACCTGGTTAAACAACTAATTAAAAAAAATTAAAAAACTACCCCAACCCATGTACTGTACCCCCGAATGCACCAAACAACCCACATGTGTAGCAAGAGCACAACCATACAAAAACAAAACAAGAAGAAGGCTATAAGGTATAAGTTCCGAATAATCTGATACAGCCTGAAAAAAAATGGATCCGCTCTCGGCCAAGTTGGACTTCGGCTGTAAGAGACAGAATGGCCTTACACCAATGTGTCCATTGTAAGCGATGCATCCTGTGTGCGGTCAGTATCTTGAAGCGCTCCTTGCAAGACAGGCTCTGCTGGCCCTGGATCATCTCTGTCACCCTTTGCTGCACTGCCTCCAGGCTGCCCTTATCTTTCCTGAGGTGAGGACTCCAGATCTGGGCACAATACTCCAGGTATGACCTCACCAAAGATCTATAAATGGGAAGGAGTACCTTTTTCCTTCTGCCATCAATAACCCCCACCCAATACTCTCCAGCATCCTGTTTGCCTTACTGTAGGACTTGCTGCACTGGTTTGATTGTTTGAAGGTGTCACTACTGATACCTTCTAGCTGGTTCCAATCCTCAAGCCTAATGCTAAGTCTAACTCCACCCATCCAGTACTCTGTCCTGGGGTTCTTGTTCCCTACGTGCATCACCTTGCACTTTTTGGTGTTGAATTTCAACTGCCAAACCTTGGACCACCTCTCCAACCTTTGCAGGGCAGTCTGTATTTCCCCCGATTCCCTTGTCACTATCCACTCTCCCAGAGAGTTTAGTGTCATCTGCGAAGAGAGACAACCTGCCCCAGGTTCCTTCTCCAATGTCACTGATGAACATATTGAAGAGGACCAGGCCCAGGACAGATCCCTGTGGTACCTCGCTCATGACCTCCATCTCTTCTGATTTGATCCCATTAGCCACAGCCATCTGCTGCCTCCTTTTTAACCATTTACTTACCCATCTTACTACGTCCCTAGGTGCACCCAGATCCTCAATCGTCTTCAGCAAGCATCTGTGAAGCATCAAGCCAAAAGCCTCGCTGCAGCTGAAGTAGAGTAAATCCACAGCGTCACCTCTATCCAATGCCCTTGTCACCCAGTCAAAGAAAAAAACAACACAGTTGCGGAGGTACGTTAACAGTTTTCTATGCACATTCATAAGTGATAATTTTTAACATCCTATGCTGTACAGAAGTGCAGGGTCAGCAGGGCAGAGTCTTCCCTTGGTGCATGGCCCAGATGGCCCTGCGCATCTGAATCTGTTCACTCAGGTCCCAAAGTGACCTGTGTAAATGAGGACATGACTCCACTATCTCAAAAAGAAAGGAAATTCTTTGCACAAAAATTGCATTATACACTAGTTAGGGTTCAACTTAAAGCAACAAAGGTAGGGAAATGTGGAGTTAGGGTTTCACCATCACCTCTGAACAAACAAGGTCAGATGTGATCTCTTTTCTTTAGGCAGGCCCAGCATGAAGAAAGCTACATCAGACTGTACTGGCAACATGTGTCGAGACATACTTCTCTGCCTTCAAGGAGTGTATCGCTCTGAGGCACTGGCTTGGAACTGTACCTTGTGCTTTGGACAGGAGGTTACAGGCTGGGGGGAGGGGGTGGGAATTAGGGTTGACAACCGCAAGGAAGACCCCACCGCTGATTCACCAAGACTCAGGAGACCCAAAACCCTAATGCTTTTCCTTTTGCTGCTTGGGGGTGGGGTGGGAATTAGGGTTGGAAACCCTAAAACCATATTCCCCTATTTTTGTTGCATTAAGTCGAACCGTAACTGGTGCATTAATGCAGGTTTTTTTGCAAAGAATATATATAGAACAAAAATAGTTAAGTGTGGTATACAAGAATGTATAGCAATCAAGGGGGCTAATTAGGGCTATAAGACCATAAGCCCGACGAGCAAGTGGCTTTAGTGCCCTGATTAGCCCCCTCGATGGGTACACTTCCGAATGTTCCACCTTTACCCTTTGTTTATAGAATATATATGGTCATTTTTATGGAGATCTCATTTGCAGTCATGTTATACGAACATACGAACCTACAAAATCGCCAGCAGATACAGGCCTTAAGGTCTATCTAGTCTGCTCGAGTGTGTAGCACTTCAGCCTTTTAGACTGCAGCTGCCCCCCTCACCTCCCCCCACTGTTTTTGCCCGTGTTTCCTTCACACCCGGTCCCCACCTTCCCACGGTTAGAATCCTCAATTTGATCCTGTCCCACCTCCTCCTGAAGCTGCCCAATTTCCTCAGTGATGCCACCTCCTCTGGCAGCACATTCCACCCTGTAACCACCCTTTTGGTGAAATGGTGCATCCTCATTTCCCTCCTGAATCTGCCACCTTCCAGTTTCAGAATGTGTACCCTGGTTTCCCTTCCACCTTTTAATTTGAAAATACTCCCAGTGCTTACTCTCTTCATAACCTTTAGATACTTGAAGGTCTCAATCATATCCCCATTCCATCCTCCAGGGAATACATACTGAGCTCTCTCAGTCTCTCCTCATAAAGTTTATCTCCCAATCCCAGGGTCATTTTCATTGACCTGCGCTGTACCCCCTTCAGTAGCTTGATGTCCTTTTTGAAGTAGGGGCACCAGTATTGCGTGCAATACTCCAAGTGTGGCCTCACCAGAGATCTGTACAGGGGCAGAATGATTTCCGCTCTCCTAGAAGTACTGTAATTCCTCTTGTGATGTACCCCAGCATTCTGCTGGTCTTTGCTGCTGCCTTCCTGCACTGAGCTGAGTGGTTAATTTCCCCTGTTACCAGTACACCTAGATCCTTCTCCTCTGTTGACATGGATATCTGCACTCCCCCAACCAGTAACTATTTCCAGGGTTCCCGATTCCCAAGTTCATTACTTTGCACTTCTTGGCATTGAACGCAACTTGCCATGTGTTAGACCATTCTTCTAGTCTTGCCAGATCCTCCTGGAGTACATTACTGCCTTCTTCCCCATCCACCTCCGCACAGATCTTAGTGTCATCAGTGAAGAGACTGATTTTACTCTTTATTCCATCTGCGATGCCGGCAATTAAAACATTAAATAGCACTGGTCCCAGCACTGAGCCCTGTGAGACCCCTCTTGTTACCACCCTGGCATCCGATATTTCACCCCCCAATACTACCTTCTGCTGTTTATCCTGTAACCAGCTCCTGACCCATCTAACCAGTTTCCTCCCTGCTCTAAGGTTGCTCAATTTGCTGGTTAACCTACCATGAGGCACAAAATCAGAGGTCTTGCTGAAGTCCAGATAAAGGACATCCACCCCATGACCATTTTCCAGTGACTGCATCACCCAACTGAATAAGTCAACCAGGTTCATCTGGCAGGATCTGCTCCTTACAAACCCGTGCTGTCTGCCATCCTGGAGATCGTTATCCTCCAGAAATTTTACCAGCCTTTCCTTGAGGATAATCTCCATTAGCTTTCCTACATTTGCGGTAAGGATCACTGGTCTGTAGTTCCCTGGTTTGTCCTTGGGCCCACTCTTATGGAGAGGTACCACATGCACCACCCTCCAATCCCCTGGGCATACACCCCATTTCCAGAGAGGTGTTGAATAGGTCCACCAATGGCACCCCCCCAGGACTTCTGCCAACTCTCTCAGTACTCTAGGTTGAACTCCTTCTGGCCCAGGTGCCTTATCCACCCTCAAGGACTGAAGGCCCTCCAACACCCTTCCCTCTGTGATTTCCCCATCCGTGATCTCCTCCCCCCCACTCCTACCCCGTCCTTCCCCCCCAGGTATGAGTCCATTCCTCTCTCTGGTGAATACTGAACAGAAGTACATGTTGCGTATTTCTGCCTGCTCTGCCCCCTTTTCCAGTCAACCACTACTATTCTTGATCCTGACAATGTGATCCTTACTCTTTCTCTTGTCCCTTATATATCTGAAGAAATCTTTTACACCTTCTCTGATCCCCTGTGCTAGCCTCAATTCACTCAACACCTTGGCTGCCCTTACTGTTTTACTCACTTCTCTGGATTTCCTCATGTATTCCTCCCTGTCCTCTTCTCTATTGAACCTTTTATAGGTTCTAAAGGCATCCCTCTTTTCCCTCACCCTTTATCCTACCTCCCTGTTCATTCAGCTCGGCTTTTTTGGTCCTGGATTTCTTGCTCTGGCTCGTGACACATGTGCTAGTGGCCTTAGTCAGGCCCAGCTTGGTGACTGCCCATTTCTGCTTGACGTCCACATTAGGGCAGATGCTAGCTATGTGTCCTATGTGCCCTTCCAGTCTAGTACCCATCCTGCCAAAGTATGCCCTTTATGGCACCTAGAGGCCTCTTGCAGCAAGGAGGTAATGGTGTGGAGTTAGTGCAGGTTGGAGTTTGGGGGATGTCTGGGTTTGGGAGGGTTTTGTGTAAGTGTCTTTTTTCCAGATTCTTTTGCAGCTTGTTACTAGGTTTGGCTAGCTCCCTAATGATGTGTTAATTGTGTTAATAGTGTTATCCCATAAAGTTTAATGAATTATAGGTATATACTTTTAATTGTTTGGTTAGTGTAGGTATATAATTTTAATTAGTGTAGGTATATATTTTTTAATTAACTTGTTCATTAACTACCACTCCTAACTTTGCTCCAGTGGGGAAACAACAGTAGTGGGGGACTTCAACTTCAGCTGGTCCTCTAGCACAAGCACCACTCACAAGGACTTCATTGAGAGCCTCTACCTGACTCAGGTAGTTAAGGACCACACAAGGGTGAATTATAGGACAGGCACCAAAATGTTAATTGACTGGGTACTCTCCAGCCACCCTGAGAGGTTGGTTAGGGTTCAAGTGCTACCAGATGCTATTAGTGACCACTCACCAGTGCTGTGTGAATGGACTGCACAGATACAGAAATCCCCTCCTAGAATAATGAACAGCAGGGTTCTACGCAAGCACCTCATCGATGACTTCGAGAAGTATCTAGCCAGACCTGATCGGACCTCCCTGGACAAATGTTTGGATGTTAATCCGGCCCGTTAATACTTCACAGTGCACTTTATGGCACCTTGTGATAAATGTGCCCCATACAAGAGGCACAAAGTCAAAGGCTCCACTGCAGACTGGATCATGCCTGCCCTTCTCACCCTCATGCGGACTCGAGACAATCTATGGAGCAGGGCAAAAGGTATCAGAGCTCCTGCTGATCAAAGCAATACAAGGAAGATCGAAACAAGTGCACCAGGGCAACAAGAGTGGCAAAGGTGGATTTCTACAAAGAACAGTTTAAAGACAGCCATGGTAATAGCCGGAAATTCTGGGCTACCCTAAAAGAGCTAATGGGAAAGAGTAATAAGGCCCCACCAGTAGACATAGCTGATGCTTTCAATAAAGCCTTCACTCATCTAAGCTTAGTGCTCCCAGCTAATCCACCCCACTCACAAATAGCTGAGGAAGTCCACCAGGACACCAACCCAACCATCCCTGCATTTTACTTTAGACCAGTCACTTTAAGGGAAACCATCAAATACATTAAGCAAGCTCTAGCTAAAACCAGGATCAGGAATGATGGGGTTGACATGAAGCTGTTAACTATAGCTCTGAGCGAGGTAACCCTCTCGCTGAGGTTCTCCCAATTTCCACAGGTTTGTAAGAAAGCTATAGTTACACCTGTCTTTAAGACTGGGGACAACTCAAATGTCATTAATTATAGGCCTATCTCAACTATGTCCCCTCTGTCTAAGGCACTAGAAAGGATGTGTCAGTTCAGCTTGTGGAGTATTTAAACAGGTATAACCTAATGTGTGTAGAACAATATGGCTTCAGAAAGCAGCAGAGTACAGTCACGGCTCTTATTGAGTACACCAACTCTCTCCATGAGGCTCTGGACAAAGGGCAAGTAGCTGGTGCTATATACATAGACCTAAGAAAAGCATTCGATCTCGTGGACCACCTATTGCTAATCATGAAGCTACACTCTCTTGGCCTCTCTAAGGAAGCTGCATCATAGTTCAGGTGTTACCTCGCTGATCGATCGCAAAGAGTGAAGATAAATGGAGTCCTCTCAAGTGATAGGAGTGTCATGGTAGGGGTCCCACAGGGGTTAATCTTGGGCCCTCTATTATTCAGTCTGTCAACGGCCTGCCTAAAGTGAGTACTAGGGCAAAGATGCTGTTATATGTGGATGATGTGGTGATATACTATAGTAGTCCCCTACATACCAGTCTTACTCAAGAACTCCAGCACAGCTTTGAGGCCCTAGAATCTTGGTTTAAGTGCAATAAACCTGTTCATAACTATAAAAAAAAACTAAAACTATACTCTTCACAGGGACACACAGTAAGAATAAGTCAACTCCATTCAACTTACACAATGCACTGGGCACCCTACTGGAGCAAGTAAAAACCTTTAGATATCTGGGTGTCATCCTAGATGACACCCTATCATTCAAAGAGCATGTGGACAACGTTGCACAGATTAGAAGTAGGAAGCTGGAATCACTCTTCAGACAAAGGCTGAATCTAATTGAGAAAGCAAAGCTCCTGGCAGTATCCAGCTCTGTGCACCCGTTCATCGACTATGGCCTTCCAGTCTATGGATTAAACACTGACACGGTCTTAGATAGAATCAGGATCCTGCTCAGTAAAGCATGTCACTTTGTAACTGGCTCACATAACTAAACACACACATGCAGTCTATATCCCTTTTGCAAACTGGCTCCCCTTCTCTGCCAGGCTCCACTATCAAACAATCTTACTGGCCAAGAAAGCACTCCTAGGCCTTATACCACCCACCATTAACTCCCTTATGAGGCCAATCCACAACATCTATGCCACATGGAGCATGACCCGTCAGACCCTAGCAATCCCACTGTAAAGAACGAGCCTGGATAAGTGCTCCTTTACTAGTCATATGGCTAAATGAGCTCTCTGCCTGCATAACCAGTCTACCCAAGATCTCATAATTCAAACGGGCTCTCAGGGCTAATACTGCCCAGAACTCAACTTGCCATTGCCTTGACCCGACCTGAACAGCAGTAGTGTTAGCATTTTCCTGAGCATACTTTGTAATATGCTACTACCTGAGCTTCCCACTAATAAGTCAATTGTGTTATATTACATTATGTCACAGAGTTACCTTCATACTACAAATGGATTATTTATTTGTGTTATAGTGTATCATACTTATCATGTATACATAGAAACATAGAAACACAGAAACATAGAAACATAGAAACACAGAAACATAGAAGTTGACGGCAGATAAGGACCGCAAGGCCCATCCCATCTGCCCATTTCTTTTTTCTACCTTATGAATGTGCCATCGTCCTTTGCTCTGTCAATGGTCTATTTATTCATACTCATCTGTATTGCTCCCATATGCCTATCCCATGCCTGTTTGAAGCCCTGCACTGTATTCATATCCACAACTTCCTGAGGTGGGCTGTTCCATCCATCCACCACCCTTTCTGTGAAAAAGAACTTCCTCACATTACCCCTTAATCGGCGTCCTTCTAATCTCATGCTGTGTCCTCTTGTCTAGCTATTTTTCTTATACTGAAACATGTTAGACTCTTTCACCTTGATAATGCCCTTAAGGTGTTTGAATGTTTCAATCATATCATTTCTCTCCCTCTTTTGCTCTAGGGTATACATGTTGTGCTCCGTTAATCTGTCCTCATATGTTTTCTGATGCAGTCCCTGTACCATTTTGGTTGCCCTTCTCTGGATTGCTTCAATTTGGTTAATGTCCTTGAGAAGGTGTGGCCTCCAGTACTGCGCGCAGTACTCCAGATGGGGCCTAACCAGTGTCTTGTAAAAAGAGATTATTACCTCCCTCTTCTGACTTGTGATACCCCTACTAATCGCCACAACATCCCCTAGCCTTACTTACTGCTTTAGTGGTCTGCTTGGATGATTTCAGATCATCGGTGATGATGATGCCCAAGTCTCTTTCTTCCTCTGTGACTACCAGCAACTTCCTCCCAGCCTATGGGTGGCTTCAGGGTTTCTCTTCCCTATGTGCATGATCTTGCACTTCTTTGCATTAAATCCCAGTTGCCACTCTTCTGACCATTTTGCTAGTTTATCCAGATCTCTTCTCATTCTGCGCACCCCGTCTGGATCATCTACTCTATTGCAGATCTTGGTGTCATCTGCAAACAGACAAACCTTACCCTCCAGTCCATCTGCAATGTCCCCGATGAAGATATTGAAGAGGACTGGCCCCAGGACTAATCCCTGAGGTACCCCACTTGTGACTTGCATCTCTTCTGACTGTATACCATTTACCACCACTCTCTGTTTTCTGTCCACCAACCAATTTGCCACACAGTTGACCAACTTCTGACCCACCCCAAGCCTACCCAGCTTATTAATAAATCTTCTATGTGGAACAGTATTGAAAGCTTTGCTGAAGTCAAGGTAGGCAACATCAACTGCTCCCCCCTTGGTCCACCACTCTGGTTACCCAGTCAAAGAAATCTATGAGATTAGTTTGACAGGACCTTCCTGTTGTAAACCCATGCTGTCTTGGATCCTGTGCTCCTATGGATTCCAGGTGTTGCACTATCCTTTCCTTAAGGAGTGCTTCCATAATCTTGCCCACTACTGAGGTAAGACTGACTGGTCTGTAGTTCCCTGCCTCCTCCCTGCTACCACTCTTGTGGAGCGGGATCACATGAGCACTTCTCCAGTCTTCTCGGACCTCTCCTGTGCTCAGAGACTCACTAAACAGTTCTGATAATGGCTGTGTTAGTTCCACCCTTAGCTCCCTTAGTACCCTGGGATGTATGCCATCAGGTCCCATTGCCTTGTCCACCCTGAGCTTATCAAGCTCTTGTAGGACTCTTTCTTTTGTGAAGGGACTAGGGCACACCTCCCTCCCCCCTGTTTCCATGGTGCTGAGCTGTAGGCCCTGCCCTACCTTCTCTTCAGTAAATACTGAGCAGAAGTGTCTATTTAGGAAAGATGCTTTTACATGGTCCTCCTCCTCACATGCCCCCTTATCCCCTTTGATCTTAGCAATAACCCCTCTGGACTTTCTCCTTTCACTAGTGTATCTATAGAAAGTCTTGTCACCTTCTTTTACTGTTCGTGCTAGGATTTCCTCAGTTTGGGCCTTTGCCTGCCTTACTGCTTTCCCTGCTTCCCTTAGTGAAGTTTGGTATGCCTCCCTATCTTCATCTTGCTGCGTTCCCTTATATTTCCTGAAGGCCAGCCTTTTTGCTCTGACCTTTTCTGCTACTGTTTTTGAGAACCAAAGTGGTTTCCTTCTTCTTTTGCACTTCCCTTTCTCTCTAACACAATGGGATGTTGCTTCAAGTATTGCATCCTTAATGCTTGCCCACTTTGCCTGTACCCCCTCACCTGTATTTCTTCTTGCCAGGGCTAGCTTAACTCTGTTGGCCATCTTATAAAAGTCTGCTCCTTTGAAGTCCCATATTTTTGCCTTGGAATGGGACGATTCAGTTTTAGTGGCCAAACTGAACCATACCATGTGATGGTCACTGGCCCCCAGGTGACCTTCTACCTGGAGATCTGTGATCCTTTCCCCATTAGTCAGTACTAGATCTAGGATAGCCCTGTCTCTTGAGGGTTGTTGTACCAGTTGTTTGATGCCCTTCCCCTGCAGGGAATCCACCATGTGTCTAGTTCTGGCAGATGTACCTGCTGGCATTGATCAATCTGTATCTGGCATGTTGAAGTCTCCCATTATCAGAACCTCCCCTTTAGCTGTCATGTTTTGTATATCTTCTAACATTAATGTGTGTATGTCCTCACCCTGATCTGGAGGCCTGTAGACAATCCCAGTTGGTATGGCTGTCCCATTTCCTGTTTCCAGGGTGACCCACAATTCTTCTGGCTCCTTATGTGTATTCTGAATTGCTGTAGCTTTGATATTTTCATTGACATACAGGGCCACTCCACCCCCCTTTGCACCTCGGTCTCTTCTGAACAGTACATAGCCAGGTACTGAATCTACCAAGTGTGGTTACTGGTAAACCACGTCTTGCTAATTGCTACTATGTCCAGTTTAGCCTCTGACATTATTGCCTGCAGGTCTGGGATCTTGTTTCCCAGACTGTGAGCATTTGTGTACATGATTTGCCATTGGCCATATTTCTGTGTGTTAGTTGTTGGGCGAGGTCTGGCATTTTCCCTGTGTAACTATGAGTAGCCCTACAATGAGGCTCCACTTGAGTTTACTAATATGAGTTTGTACTCTGCATTGTCCACTGTGTTGTTCTCATATGACATGGAACCTTTGCAAATGAGCAATTTGTGCTCAAAGGTTGTTTCTGATTATTTTCAATAAACAATAAATAAACAATAAACAATTGTTTGATTAGTGTAGGTGTGACTGGAAATGTGACCAAATTTATTTATTCCTTTTTTTCTGTTAATTTAAATATTCTTCTGTTATAAGTTATTTTTGGAATGGACAGCCAAAATTGCTTGCAGGTCACATGTTCAGGCAGCTGTCAGGAGAAAATAATGGCCAACTCCTAAGTACTAAGTTTCCTAAGAGCTCCTATAGTTTCAGACCCCGGCAGATGAGAGGGTGCTATTCCCAACACCCGAAACATCTGCAAAATAAGGTTGTAAAAGCTGGAAGAAGGACATCATAGGTATGAAGGATGCCAGTTGGCTTGAATGATGTCTCACACACACACATACACACACACACACACACACACACACACGTGGGGAACTGTCGCTCAAGGGAGAGGTCACTCCATCACAGCGTTGAGCACATAAAACTGGGGAGCTGGACACTCTCTTACCCTCTCTGACGCTTTACATCTGGAAGAAGGTGGGAACCCTGCTGGAGCTAGCCTGTCTCAGTGAGGGAAGGACAGACTTACAGTAGTTGAAATCCTGTTAGATTAGTGGCAGGTAAGATAGATTGTAGGAGAGCCTCGGATTTGAGATTCTTCCATCCATCCTCCGTCTATATAGTTGACATTACTTTCCTTTCCCAGTAAAAATATAATCCTTTTGTCTTACTGTATATATAGTCTGTTTATTTGTTAATACCTGTACTAACTACTAGTAAAGACTATCTTTCTGGAATCAGTGGCTGTCACTCATTATTAAAAAGGCAATTGTAATATTTCTGCTAGTACTACAAATTCTCTGACTGACGAAAAAAGATTTTAAATGTTAAAAAAAACATTTCAAGCCATTAATCCAACAGTTAAATGCAAAATCTGGCTAATGGGGTCCAGATAAGCAACATATATGTGTTGCTTGCACTCCAGAATGTCATTTTGGAGGCTTTTTAAATTTCAAGTTTGTGGTAAAGAATAAAAACAAGATGGCAGCCAAATGAAAAAGGATTTTCTCCTCATGAAAAAGGATGATGTCAATATGAAAAAATAATTATTTTTTCATTTCATACTGCTATTTTTGGTGCTTACTGAGGATGCTCAGAACCAGTTATTAAAAATTTCAAAATTAAATTACTTTGGAACACATTAATGTTTTTTCACCAAACAAGCAAGAGAGACATCTATGTGCCAGTCTCTTTGTACCCATAAACTTTCAGACCAAAATTCCAAACCCTTTGATGCTAGCCAATTTGACAGAAAACCCATTCAAACCAAAGGAAAAAATCTGGAAAAATTAACTTTTCCACTATCTGTATCTTAGAATCCGCACATCAGACTGAACAAAACATGGTATATCCAGAGCTCTCCCATGTGAGACTGCACTTGCACAATTTTATGCAAATCCAAAAAGCAGCTGCCAAGTTGTTAAAGTGCAAAAATTGGGGTTTAACACTGAAGTACCTGGACAACCCTAACTACCAGGGAGAAGGGCTACCATGTCCTATAATAATACATGGATAGGAACTTTTCCTCACTGAAAAGACCAACATTTCTTTCCCTGTATACCTGTGACTAATCTATCAATGCAAAGTACATACTTGCACTAATTAAACTATATATATATATATATATATATATATATATATATATATACCTACACTAATTAAAGATATAAACCTACACAAATTAAACAATTAAAAGGATACTTGCACTAATAAGAAGTATACACCAGCACTACATTTAGCCATATGGGACACCACTAATAGCACAATTAACACAGCAGTAGGAAGCTAGCCAAACCAATTAACAAGCTGTAAAAGAACCTGGAGAAAAGACACACAAACTCCTCCCCAAACCAGAAATCCCTCAGACTCCTACCTGCACTCAGTACACGCCATTCCCTCCATGCTACAAGAGACCTTCAGGTACCACAATGTGACTACAGATCCAATCTTCATAATAATAACCATCCTAATGTATTCTGTGCAACAAACAATAGATAAAGGTGCAACACTCAGAAGTATACCCATCTTGAGGGTTAATTAGGGCAATAAAGCCACTTGCCCTTTGGACTTGTAGCCTTATAGCCCTACTTAACCCCCTCAATGGGTATAAATCCTTGTATACCACCCTTAACCATTATTTGTTCTATAGATAGATACAGAGCGATAGCTACTGTCTGTAGATAGATACTGTCTGTAGATGGATAGATGATAGATAGATAGATAGATAGATAGATAGATAGATAGATAGATACTGTCTGTAGATGGCTAGATATATAGATAGATAGATAGATAGATAGATAGATAGATAGATAGATAGATAGATAGATAGATACTGTCTGTAGAGGATAGATAGATAGATAGATAGATAGATAGATAGATAGATAGATAGATAGATAGATAGATAGATAGATAGATACTGTCTGTAGAGGGATAGATAGATAGATAGATAGATAGATGATGATAGATAGATAGATAGATAGATAGATAGATACTGTCTGTAGATAGATAGATAGATAGATAGATAGATAGATAGATAGATAGATAGATAGATAGATAGATACTGTCTGTAGAGGGATAGATAGATAGATAGATAGATAGATAGATAGATAGATAGATAGATAGATAGATAGATAGATAGATACTGTCTGTAGATGGATAGATAGATAGATAGATAGATAGATAGATAGATAGATAGATAGACAGACAGACAGACAGACAGACAGACAGACAGACAGATACATGGATGGGCCTAGTGTACAATTGAAAAACCCACCATCTAGTTCCTCAGTACATCACACTAATAAAAGTTATATACCACAGCCATCCATTAACGTCATATACCACTGCTGTCTGGGGTATATGACTTTAATTAGTAGCCATAGTACATAACTTTGTCTCTGCAAGACCGGTTTTCTGCCAGCTCCAAAACAAGCTTTCAATGAACTGCCCCTGATTAGGGAAATCTCAGCTTTTAGCCAATTTTTTAGCCTCCTTTTTGTCCCGACTTTTATCCTGACTTAACCACCCATTCCAATCCCTGCACTGCAAGACAGCTACAAACAGCATTCAAACTCGTGTGTAACCCCCTTGTTCCCAGGGGTTACTAGAATCCCACTTAGAATCAGTGGCTAGCAGAGAGAGGCAGCTAGTGAAATGCCAGTTAAATGGATTTCACAATGTCCCACTCTGTTTTTCAGTCTCAGCTGAGCTGGAGTGATGATGTCACTTTAGAATTGTCGTAGCAGCATACGTCACAGTGGAATGCTAGCTGGGGAGTTAGCTGTAGAATGTTGAGTTAGAGAGTGTGAGTCTGTAGAGTGGAGAGTGAGGAGGAGGCTGCTGCCTGGACAGCTCCTCAGTTTTAGCTCTGAGAGAGCTATCTCTGTAGTTTGGGTAGTTTTTTCTCACCCTAGAAGAAGAACATAGAAGACCAGAGAGTGAAGTGGTAGAGACCGTTCCTAGAGGGTTTTCCAGTGCCCCATCTCCAGAGGGATGAGGGGGGATTTCAGGATTCAGAGGCAACCCCCTGGTCCAGCATGGACTGTGTTGAAGCTGCCTGAGATTCATCTGCTCTGTCAGTACCTGAGACATTTGTGTGGAAAAAGCCCTGGGGCACCTGCATTCCTGTGGTGAGTTTTTCTCTGATAAAGGGACTCTGTCCCCAAGAATGTTTCTGTTTAAAAGTGTCTGTCTACTATGGGGTCCAGAGAGAGACTTGCCAAGTACAGAACTTTTAGTTTGTGTCTGATTTAAAAGTGTCTACTAAAGTGGGGGTCTAGTGAAGAGATATTGCCAGTTACTGAATTTTTAACTTCATGACACCTCAGAGGTGTGTAAAGTAGAATGTAAAATGTGAAAGACATGTCAAGATAGAATCTACACGTTTTCTGAGAAGAGTGTTATTAACCAGATGAATGGCTGAGTATAGGGAAAGTTAAAGCCATAACTCCAGGCATGTGGATTAGCGCCGACAGTAATGCACATTCCTGGAGTCGTGGTTTTAACTTGCACTGATGGAATTAAACATGTTAGACCACTCATTTTGCTGGCATATGTGTGTGTGAAGGAATGTCCCTCACCCAAGCCCTCCTCCATGCCAACTGGAACCACACGCAGTTTCCGATCCTCCAAGGCACAAATGTAAGGAACCAACTGCCCTAACCACACCTCCTTATACAGGAGACTCCTGCACTACAGAAAAGCAGGAGAGACACAGTAACTCAAAGCAAACCCAGAAATTATTACAAATGCAATCTACAAAAAAGATAATAACCATCGCAATGTATTACATCAAACAAATGCTAGGAAAGTGTGATATATGAGGCTATAAGGCCATCTCAAGGGCCAATTAGCTCAATATACCCACTTGCCATTTGGGCTCATGGGTTATTGGCTAACTAGTCCCCTCAATGGCATTATATCCTCAGACGCCCGCACTTTCCAGAATTTATTCTCTCTCTACATATATGGTGGTTAAGTAGTTTGAATAAAAAATAGATGAACAGTACATAGGGCCAAAGATGACAAATACCTTTCAAGTTAGGAGTGGGTTAGTGGGTTTTATGGAGAGCCATAGCAGGAAAAAAAAGGGAAGTTCAACTTAGTTGAGGATTCTGAAACACTAACACCATGGCTACAAATTCTATACATAGAGATTGAGCCTTTAGCAGCTATGCAAAGGGGAATTCCACTGAGCACTGTGGCTTTCTTGGAAGTAGCACCATTTATGAGAAAGGTTCAATTATCATTGGGTTCAGTGCCTAGAATTAATATTCAAACACCATGAAGTCTTGCTTATATTAGGACCTTTGCAGTATGCCCCTGGCTTTTGATTGCCCAAGTGCAGTGGCTAACTGCAATAAGTCCTAATATAGCAAGACTCCATGAGAAGAAAAGCAATTACTAAGGTGAGTAATTTTTTCTTCAAACACCATGAAGTCTTGCTATATTAGGACTTATTGCAGTTAGCCACTGCACTTGAACTGCCAAAAGCCAGGGGCATACTGCAAAGGTCCTAATATAGCAAGACTCCATGAGAAAAAAAGCAATTACTAAGGTGAGTAATTTTTTCTTCTCTGCTGCAAAAGTCATTCTGCAGCACAAAGAGAGAGGTATTGGTTGGCCTGGGGATTGCAGGATGCATTTTGCCCATTTTATAATGGCTGTCCCAGTACTGGACCAGGGTCAATATTTCAACCCCAAAATCCCACACTTGGATCGGCTGGGTACCAGGCACGTGGCAGAGGTGAAGCAGCCAGATCCCAGGGAGGGAGGACACAGGTGACCCGGCATTCACACCCAACCAAGGAGAACATTTGGCATTGCCTATGAAGGCAACTACTCACCGGTCCTACCTGCTGGAGGTAGGGCACACCTGAGTCAACCACAATCAAGAATGTGGGGGCAGTAGGGAAATGGGAGAAAATGGGCGGGGGGAGTCGCTGTTTCAACATGGCATATGTATCTTTCACAATACTTTGCATTCCAACGGGGGTTAAGGCATTATTTTTGTAATGCACCCCCACCCCATGGCATTTCTTACTGATAAATTACTTCTATCTCAGCAGGAGACAGTGCCTGTTGGGATTAAGCAAACAGATACTTTATTAGAAGCAGGGGGTCTCATTTAAGTAAAAAAAAGAAGAAGAAAGTCACTGTGTGTTTCTCTGTTTGGGGAAGGGGCTATATCAACTTAGTTTGCAAATCAGGAGCAGAGCAGAGAAGTTAATTGGGGGTGTGGCTTGAGCAGTAGAAAAGCAGCTGTCTTCAATTACAGCTTCCTGCTGCTACTTTCTGGCAGAGGGAATCTTGCTTTCAGAGCAAGCAGCTGACTAAAAAAGCTACAGAATTTCTTACTAATTGCACTCCTTCCCACCCCGCCACACTCCCACCCTAAGCCAGTTCTACTTTTATAGCCACTGGATTTGACTGACAACAGGAGCTTCCTGTTTGACAGTAGGAAGGGAAGGGTCACTGAGACACATTAGTTTCATCAACCTTGAAGGGAAAAGAAAAAATAGCCCCCCCAGCTGCTGGAGGCCTGAGTCCAAGCAAGGAGGAAGGAGACTACTGAAGACTACAGGAAGTTCCTGTCCCAGAACAGGAAGGGCAAGAGTTGTAAGGGTACATAGGCAGTAGGAAAGTAGGTGGAAAATTATGTTGAGGGAGGAGAGAGTAAGCATAAAAAGCAACAGGAGAGGGGACACAAAATAAGTCATGATGGGAGTGGTGCAGTGCAACAGCTGTAGGGCGGCAGTGTTCCGGGAGACATTCTGGAGGCTGCGATGCTGCCCTATTTGCAGGCACCTCCCTGGTCTGAGGGAGGAGGTTGCCTGTCTCCAGGTTGACCTGGCTAGGATTCATAAAACCTCTTTCCCCACCCAGGGACCACCAGGGCCACCGCCGCTACCTCAGAGGCTGCCAAAAAAGAGGAATGATTGGACCAAGGTGGGCTCAGAGAGGGAGAGAGTGGTGGAATAGAAGTTCATCCCTCCAGCTGTACCTCTCCACAATTCATATGCTGTTCTGGTGAACAGTGGTTTCTCTATGGAGGCACCTGCAGTGGAGACCAATGAGGATGCTGGGACCCTCCACAAGAGACCCACAGGAGGGTGGTACGAGACCCCACAGGGGAAGGAAACAACTCCTGGTGGGGGACTCAATCATTGGGGGTAGAAGTGGGGGAGGAAGGGGAGAGGGAGGTAAGGTGCCTGCCTGGCACCATGGCTCAGAGGGACAGGAAGCAAATCCTCAGGATCGTGGGAGCAGCTGCACCAGAGAGGGAGCTGGATGTCATTGTCCACCTAGGGACAAATGACCTGGCTGGGAATGGGATAAGAGCAGTGCAACAGGAGTTTGTAGAGTTGGTGAAGGGCCTTAGACAAGTAGTATGTACGGTAATCTTCTAGGAGGTGCTGCCTGACTATGGCAAGGATGATGCTAGGGTGCTCCGCATCATGGGATTCAAAGAATGGTTGAAAAACTGGTGTGGATCTCAGGGTTTTAGCTTCACTGGAGACTGGGGAGCCACCTGGAGGGATGCAGGCCTATACTGGCACGATGGTCTGCAGTTGTCCAGGGGGGGAATCCAGGATCCCAGGTGAGAGGTTTAAAAACTTCATTGGCAAGCATTTAAACTAGCCAAGGGGGGAGGCACTGAAAAGGAGCAGGGCAATCCCAGCCTCCCCCAATAAAACACAGTAATTAGAAAGGTAAACAACAAGGTAGAGAAGTCATTCGGGAGCAGGATAGGGGTAAATGCAAAAAAAGGCAAAGGCAGTAAGGACAGGGATGGGGCTAAGAGGGGTAAGGCTATCAAAAAATGGAGGGTGATGAGTACCATTGCCCATAGTCTGTGTAACAAGCTCCCTGAACTAGTGGCTTTGATGGAAGAGGGATGCCTGGATTTTGTAGCAGTTACAGAGCTATCA
Organism: Neoceratodus forsteri; assembly: GCA_016271365.2. Taxonomy (NCBI): domain Eukaryota; kingdom Metazoa; phylum Chordata; order Ceratodontiformes; family Ceratodontidae; genus Neoceratodus; species Neoceratodus forsteri. The sequence goes on along the minus strand of JADMNL010000023.1, from coordinate 562,313,981 downwards.
CCTTTATGGAAGCAAGTACATCCTAAAAGCACTAGGTAATTCCAGAATTAGCTCTGATCAACTTGACCTAAAACTAGTTAGGCTCACCCTAGACATAACTCTCAAACCCGTCACCAAAATCTTAAAACTCCCTTGGTATCAGGCGAACTCCCATGGATCTGGAGGGTGGCGGTGGTTACCCCTGTTTACAAAAGTGGTGACAGGGCCAACTCTACAAATTACCACCCAATATCTATCCTTCCTCCGCTCTCCAAGGCCTTGGAGCGAATCGTAAGTGACCAACTGATGGAACATCTAGACAAGTATCATTTACAATGTCAGCAACAACATGGATTTCAAAAACAACACAGTACCACAACCACTCTAGTGGAGTTTTCCAGCTTTATCCATAATTTGCTAGACAGAGGACTCTTGGTGGGGCAACATATATTGATCTCACCAAGGCCTTCGAAGCCATCAATCACAATCTGCTCCTGGATCAGCTCTCCAATACTGGCCTCTCCCCTGCAACAGTAGCATGGTTCAGAAGCTACCTCTCTGGGAGGATCCAAAAAGTGAAAATCCTGGACACCTTCTCCGACAACCTCAGTGTTAACACAGGCGTTCCTCAAGGCTCTATCCTTGGTCCTCTATTGTTCAGCCTGTTCTTAAACAACCTCCCTCAATTGGTAAATGACCAGCTACTACTGTGTGCAGATGATGCAGTCCTATACTCATGTAACTCTGACCCCTACATACTGGAAAAGCAAATGCAGGCTAATTTCACCATGGCTGAGCACTGGTTCCGTCAATCAAAATTGTTCCTCAGTTATAAAAAAACTAAGGCTGTTATTTGCATCATGACATAACAAACACCGCACTCACCAACGTTGCATTCATAACCATCAGAACACTTCCCTGGAGATGGTTCAAACATTTAAATAACTAGGCTTGGCACTGGACCGCACCCTCTTGTTCAACCAACACAAAAATGCAGTCGCAAAGTTGTCAAATGCAAAACTAGGATTACTGTACAGACACGGAAAAGGCCTGACTTCTGAGGCACTCAAAACTGCTGTAAATAGCTCAGTCCTCTCAGTGATAGACCATGGTGTAACAGTATATGGGGCTGACTCCCAAACTGCTTTGAAACATATCAAAACAACATTAAACAAAGTGTGTCGTTTAGTCCTAGGTGTACCCCATCTCACTCACACCTGTGAGTTGAACACTCAAACAAAATGGCTCAGCCTTAACAGTCACCTCCAATACTAAGCAAGCATGTTCACCAAAAAGTCTATGCTAGGACTTACCACCCCAGGCCTGCAAAGCCTCCTTAGCCAACCTAATTCTATCAGATGCACTAGGGGTACAAACAACTCAGCCCTCTGCGTCCATTTCCGTAGAACCTCACAAGACCAACGGTCCTACGAACCCACCACTTTGGCTTAATGTGCTTGACCTAGGCATCACAAAAGAGGACAGAATAGGCCCCTTTAAAAATAAACTCTGAGTGGCCCTTGCCACAAACAGGAACTGTGACTGTGAGACCTGAACTCCCCCACACTCTTCCCTCCTCTTTCCTGCTACCCTCATGCTAACCTGCACCCTTGCCTTCTCCACTCTTCCTGCTAACTAACACTCCCCTAGTAGGCTCCAGGTCGCCGCCTCAGCACTTCCCCCCCAGTGAGTCTAGCCCTCCTTTATGACCACACTCTTTAGCACTTAAGACAAAAGAACTGCTACCCATCAAGTACTCGCCTCCTTGCGTTTAGTATTAGTTAATTATTTTTACAGACTATATCATCCTCTGTTCCCTACCTGATTTGCTCTATATCCTGTAGATTCTCAAGTTGTTCACTTAACAACCTGTCAACTTAGTCTGCTTTAAATTACGTGTCTGTATATCCTTACTTATGTACTCCCTGTTACTGTAATTATGTAACCTCTGTAACCTGATGTACTCATGTCTTTCTAGGCATGGAACCTCCTTGTATCTGCTTATGTACTTGTACCCATTGTAAATGATATTACGCCCATGGAGGGACGATATGGGGGTTAAAGAGGAGGAGGAGTAGCTCTCTATGTAAGGGAAGGGATTAAAGCAACAGAACTAAAGAATAAACATGAAGTAGATGAGTCACTATGGGTCACCCTGGAGACAGGAAATGGCACCACAATCCGCATGGGAGTTGTGTACAGACCCCAATCTCAGGGGGAGGGACTGGACAATGAAATGATAGAAGGCATCCTTGAAAGGGCAGAAAAAGGGGAGATATTGTTGATGGGGGACCTGAATATGCCAGATGTTAACTGGAGCACCTTTGCTGCAGGTACATCCAAGAGCAGGGTCATTCTTGATGCCCTACAAGTGGCATGCCTCAGAGAGCTAGTGTTGGAACCCATTTGGGAGGGAGCAATCTTAGACCTGGTGCTCTCAAATGGGGACAGAGAAAGGATCTTGGATTTAGAAGTGGGTAGCCATCTAGGAACAAGCGACCTCCAAACAGTGTGGCTCACAATATACACAGCCATAGAGTCAAGCCATACAAAAGCCAGAGTACTGGACTTTAGGAGGGCTGACTCTGGGAAAATGAGAAAGTGCCTCAGAAAAGCACTAGCAAACAGGCAAGAAGGAGGGGTGGAGGAACAATAGGGAATAATCAAAACAGCCATCACAGAGGCAACAGGCCTTTGTGTGAAGTGAATCAATAAAACAAAATGAAGGAAAATACCATGGTTCTCAAAAGAGGTGACAGGGAAGGTTAAGGAGAAAAGGACAGCATTCAGGAAGTATAAGAAGAAACAGAAGGAGCAGGAAAGATAACTTTATCAGTTAAAGCAGAAGAAGGCAGGAAAGGCAGCCAGAATAGCAAAGGCCAAAACCAAGGAAAATCTAGCCAATTGTGTTACGAAGGAGGATAAAACCTTTTATAGGTACATTAGGGGAGCAAAGAAAGACCAAGGGAGGGATATGGAGACTTAATAAAGGGGAAAAAATGTGGACAGAGGGTGATAGTGAAAAAGCAGGGATACTGAATGAATATTTCTGCTCAGTATTCACAACAGAAGAGGAGGGGGAGGTACCTAAACCAAACAAGAGAAACCCTCTGGATAGGGGGTTCAATACCAGTCCATTCATAGAAGAAAGGGTTTTGAAAGAACTTTTGAAACTGAGGGTGGACAAAGCAATAGGGCCTGATGGGATTACCCCCCAGAATTCTAAAAGAACTAAGGGTAGAACTAATGACACCACTGACTACTCTCTTTAACAAATCATGGGAGGATGGAGTGGTACCTGAGGACTGGAGGAGGGTGGATGTGATTCCACTTCACAAAAGGGGGAGCAGGGCAGAGGCAGGAAACTATAAACCAGTTAATTTGACCTCAGTGGTAGGGGAAAATGATGGAATCACTTCTGAAGGAAAGAACTGTTGAGTATCTAGAGGCCAGTGGGGCACAGGACCCAAGGCAGCATGAATTCACAGCAGGAAGCTCAAGTCAAATGAAACAAATAGATTTCTTTGACTGGGTGACCAAAGTAGTAGACCAGAGAGGGACTGTGGATATGGCCTACGTAGATTTTAGCAAGGCATTTGACACAGTCCCACACAAAAGATTAATATACAAGTTAGCCAGCCTTGGAGTGGGTCCCAAGGTGGTAGCCTGGATAAAAAATGTACTGGACAACAGGACGCAAAGGGTAATAGTAAATGGAGTTGACAGTGAAGAAATGAGGGTAACTAGTGGGGTACCTCAGGGTTCGGCACTGGGACTGGTCCTCTTTAATGTCTTTATAAGTGACATTGGGGAGCACCTGGATGGAAAAGTATGTATCTTTACAGATGACACAAAGATCTGCAACAGGTCTGATATACAAGGTGAGGTGGAAAGGATGAAAAGGGACTTGGCAAGGTTGGAGGAATGGTTAAATGTATGGCAGCTCAGATTCAATGCAAAGAAGTGCAAGGTAATGCACATGGGAAACAAAAACTGAGGGGAAGAGTGCACAATGGGGGGTGAGTCACTAACAACAACAAAAATCAAAAGGGACCTAGGAGTAATTACATCAGATGACCTTAAGATGGGCAAGCAATGTGAGAAGGCAGTAAGGAGGGCTGGGAGGATACTGGGTTGCATAGGGAGAGGCATCAACAGTAGAAAACAGGAAGTTATTATCCCTCTGTACAGACAGTTGGTGAGACCCCATCTGGAGTACTGTATGCAGTTCTGGAGACCCCATCTCCGCAAAAACATAGACAGAGTGGAGGCTGTTCAGAGGAGGGCAACTAAAATGGTGCAGTGTCTGCACCAGAAGACATATGAAGAGAGAATAAAGCAGCTTAATATGTATACCCTTGAGGAAAGGAGGGAGAGGGGGACATGATAGAAACTTTCAAGTACTTAAGGGAATTAAAGTCCAAGAGGGTAGCATCTTTCAGAAAAAGAGATGTGCAAGAACAAGGGGCACAATTTGAAGATAGAGGGGGGACGGCTCAGAGGTAAAGTTAGAAAGTATTTTTTCATGAGGAGGGTTGTGGATGCTTGGAACAGCCTTCCTGAGGAGGTTGTGGAGTCAGGAACAGTGGGAGAATTCAAGAATGCATGGGACAGGCATAAAGCAATTCTAGTGGGGGGGTAGGAGGAAGTAAGCTGTTCCTTAACTAGAATCTGCAGCTTATCCATCAGGTAGGGAAATAGACAGACTAGGTGGGCCAAGCAGTCCTTATCTACTGTCAAATTCTATTTTTCTATGTCTGAGGCTCATGGCTGGTCTTCTATTGCTTCCTGCTGCTCCCCTGACTGGAACGGTTGTCGGGGCTTGGGTGATGAAGTTTCTACTCTCCTTGTAATGTTGTGTACCCATGCTGTTTAGGTGTCATCTTAATAGCCCAGGTCACACCTGAAAATGGTCCCTGGGATCAGTGTATCTACCCGGTTAACAAATAAAGAAAGAAGAGAAGGGCATAGTTATTTCTTTGGTGCCCTGAGCACCTGACCAGCAGCTCCACTGCCACTGATGGAAGTTGCACTGCCATGCTTTGGAGAGGGATTTTCCAGATGTCCGGCTGGACCACCACTGACTTTATCACCAACAGCTGCCCCCCAAGGAGCTGACACTAAGGAACTAATCCCCACTGTTCTGGGCAAGGAGCCAATTAAAATAAATAACTTTGAATCAGTGTCTCTGTAACAACATGGTCATCACCACCTTGAGAAACTCTGACCCCAGGGACAGTCAATCAGAAGCTTGAGGGTCACACAGGAGAGACAGCAAAAAGCATTATGGGAGACATAGTGGCAGTGTGTTTTGGTACCTTCTTTACCACCGATCATGGGCTGAGACGTACCTCTCTAAGTGACGTACAGCTGAGACAGCCATTTGGAAAGCAGGAGGCTAGTTACTAGTGTTGCAGTTCTCAGAAGCAAGGAGGATTTTTTATGAATCCTGCTCAGGCTCGTGGAGGAGACATGCATGATGTGAGGAGAGGTAGTCGAAGTCCTGCATAGGCTCAGGACTGATGACTTTTCTGTGCTGCCAGAACCTGTTAAGTTCTGTTCTGACTGTACTGCTGCCTCTGCTGAACCAGTGCTGCTGCGGAAAATTTACAGCACAAACTGCAAATGGCTATCTCTACTGTGCTGACTGAGGTAAGGGTGAAGTCAGGGAGCTTCAGCTGGGGGTGTCTTGGTAGCCCAACCACATGTGCATGCAGGGTAATAGCATGAAAGAGCGCCAGTCTGGACCTCACCTGAATATGACACGCTGCTACTAGGTACTGAGAGGAAGCTGCCCAGAGAGCGATAGCAACATGACTGACACCTGAGGGGTCTACTTGTGGTTGCGTCATTGGTGCTAGGTTGCACCAGAAATCCATCCAGATCACCAAAGAGTCGCTCTCACATTTCCCCTCGTCCACGGAGAATGGTACGCACAGACATGTGAGTGCTGGCCTAGTCAGCCAGATGCCAAAGGTACTTGGCTATAAATGCAGTTTAAATTTTCCCTATGGGATTGCAACGTTCTTTGTTGAATTATGAATCCTCCTTTAAAATACAGTTGTGGTGATGTACTGCTTGCTTGCAAAAGTCACTCGAGTGAGGTCTTGCACCAACGTAAGATCTGGGATCACTCATGATCAGCCCTGCTACCATTAAATTAGTCTGGCTATGCAGTACTTACATAGAACTTCAGTAATTCTTTACTTGAAAGAAACATTCCTTTGCTGGAGCATGTAATTGTTTTGGGACTATTACTACTGTAGGTAGCAGAGCTAATGGCACAGTTAGCAGAGGAAGCCCTCGTGTGCTGTGGGGAAGGGCCTTATTCCTGTCGGAGAAGCCTGAACTACTAGTAACTATCAATATCGCATATTTCATAACCACCCTTTTCATCCACAGGACCAGCTGCAGACCAGTTGCAGCAGCTGGCAAAGAGCTGTTGTTAATCTCTTGTTGTATGTACGTGAGCACAGTATTAGTGAGCATAATGGGACCTATGCAGGAGGTGCGGGTCTCCTACACACTAGCAATCAGCACTGTGTAGACAGCCCTGAGTCACTGAGCCAAGCACTGGGGGTCCCGTATATGTCCCGCAGCATACACAGAAAGGATGCCGATCCCTTTCACACCATCTACATGTGCTTCCTGTCCTGGAGTGTGTCTGGGGGTATGCCTGCACTCCATGCCATTCAAGACAGTGTATTATGCCAGGCAAAGGATGCGCAGGACATGGCAGTGGGGACCCTACTATATTTTATATGCCTCCCCCTCCGTGACCCCAATCAGCTGTGGTGGGACCGTAAATCCCCCCACCATGCTGCCCTAGCCCACCATGCTGACAGGGTGGGTTACGGGGGACAACCATTTGGGCACTTGCCCATACTTTAAAAAAAAATTCCCATGCCATCCCAGAATCCCCTGTTCACGTGGAGCCGGGAATACACTTCAGGACCCAGGACAGGCATCTGATTGGATGCCCTCCTGTGTACCTTGAACAGCTTCCCAACCCTGCAGCTGCATGCCAGGGGATGGGACCGCAGACAGGCACCCTGCAGAGGTGAATGGTTGTGCATACCGCGCACCTTGCACCTGTTTGTGAGTGCATGGCTATGCATACCTGGGTTCATACGAAGCACACATATATCCTGCTCACTTTCCTGAATTGGGCCCTTTATTAGCAACATACGAAACTAATTTGCCAAAATCAAGTATTGCCAGCAGTAGTTCGCAGGGTGGGAAGGAAGCTAGTACTGCCTTCCACAGGGTGGTGCTGCACATTTGACGTGTTCCACTTATCTTTCTCTGGGAGGAGACACAGAGATATTTTCTATCTTCTGGAATGAGTCACCCTAATCTGAAGAGTCAAACAAGCCCAAGTCCTTCAGCCTTGTTTGTAGCCCCCAAGGGTACAATGCAGGGGTAGTAACCGTAGGTAACACCTTAAAGAGCTGCTGACACCCCTGTGGTAGACTACTGATGGCGAGGAGCTTCCTATCCCAGGACCTAAATTAGTCACAGCAGAGAACAATTTCTGACAGGCATTAGTTATTTAACTCACTTAACATATAGCTGCACTTCCTGATAATGCTTCAGTCACCAAGCTGCCAAGTGTGTGCTGCAGCCACACCCATAACATTGCATTTTAATGACATGAAGTAGGGAAGGGGCAGGCAATTGTACCTGTTAAGGGGGATATATATCTATATATATATACATATCTCGATATATGTATAAAGGACAAGTCAGTCTGAAACATGTCAGGCAGAGATTTTATGGAGTGGCTTCAATAAAATGTTTGTATTTCAATATAGATTTTTGTGTCATCCTATCATTTTGAGGTGGTTTGAGTGCTGGAACTGTGACTGCTACTATAGGTGTCTTCCTCTGCACCACCACACCTTGTGCGCTTCTCTTGTGTTATTTGATATATTAAATATATATATATTTATTTATACACACGTACGACACACACACACACACATATATATATATATATATATATATAGATATATATATAAGGGATATGCAATGGGAGCGAGGATAAAAAGTGACAAATAACAGCAGTATTTTTAGCTGGTCAGACCTACAGTGAGAATATCGCATTTATTCTCACTGTAGGTCATTTATCCTCACTGTAGGCAATAACCAGGCACTATCTGCACTGCAGCACAACTGCTCACAAAGGCTTTGATTGGTGGGAGCTGGCAGCATGAGCAGCACAATCAGAATGCACCTGCTCACTTGCATTCCAGCTCCCACTGGCAGTTTCATTTCTCTCCAGCAGCACACAGAACAGTTTCATTTTCTCCCCTGTTCTTTCACTGTAACTTATTTAAAAAAAATCAGCTTTCAGCGTCACACAATATTAATTACCATTTCTCTTAAAGGTCCAAAATACCAGACAAAACACACTGAATTATTTTCATTGTCTCCCCCACCCCACTTTCTTTCACTTCAAATAATAAAAAAAAAAAACTTTTAGCCTCACACAAAACATTCACTTCCTTCAAACCCCAGCACACAAAAAAGCAACCAACTCCCTCTCTCGGTTTTACTCTTACCACTCTCCCCAGCAGCACAACGGCACAGCGTCCTGACGCAAAAGTTCAGTTTTACGGAACACAACGCTCAGTCATCCAGAAACAAAAAGAAATAAAGACAAGCCTATTTTAAAAAAAAATGAAAATGACACTGATAAAAAAACTTGGCCCATTGCATAAATGGAACATACAATGCCGCCATCGAAAATATCTCAGATATTTTCCCCTCGAGCAGTTTGACCCATGGCATGACTCATGGCTTCGCCACTCGTGATGTCAAAGGTCAAACTGCACTCGGTGGGGGGGAATATGAGAGATATTTTCAATGGGGGCATTGTATATCCCTTATTTATGCAATGGGGTAAGGATAAAAAGTGGCAAATACAGTAACAGCAGTATTTTTGACTGGTCAGCCCTACAGTGAGACTATCGCATTTATCCTCGCTGTAGGTCATTTATCCTCACTGTAGGTGATAAACAGACACAAACTGCACTTCGCCACAACTGCTCACAAAGGTTTTGATTGGTGGGAGCTGGCAGCATGCACAGTACAATCAAACTTCACCTGCTCAGTTCCATACCAGCTCCCACTGTCAGTTTCATTTCTCTCCAGCATCACACAGAGCACTTTCACTTTCTCCCCAAATCTTTTTCAGCAGATGCAACTGTCAGTAAAGTCATTCAGAAAAACGTAAATAGAAAACTTCTACAACCCCCCCCCACGCCACCCCCACCATGCCACATTGCACATTCACAATGTTTTTTTAAATCCCATCTCCACATTTTAAACACCATACCAACAACTCCACAATCTCCAAAAAATAACGTTCTCTGGACATTTGTCCAACCTCTCCCCACATCACAGATTTACAAAAAGTGTTCTTTTTTTTCTCTTGTTAAATCCCTGCACACACAACTGCAAATTTGAACCCTCCTACTTACTGGCATCAACACTATCCCTTCACCACCACTTTCCTTCTGCTCCTCACCCGATACACTTGCCAGTCCCCAACAACAAATGCTCTCCTCTGAATATTTCTCCAACCTCCCCCTGGTTAGCACTGAACTGTTCTACTGGGCTAAATAAAGCACAACAAACTCCTCCACAATACTATAACCCCTGCTATTTGTAAAATCCCCTCACATCCTTTTATACAGCAATGCCACACTTTTCACCCTCTCCCCACCCTACCTACATGCCTTCTCCCCCCCTCCTCTTCCCTCTCCCTATGACTCTGGCACTTCTTATCTCTTGTCTGTTTTCTCTGACAAATGCCGCTGGCTGCCTTGCTTACAATGTTACCCTTGAATTGTATTAATCTGTAATCTGTTTGCAATGTCCACATTGCTGTAATATCTGTCTTGATGTTCCCCATAATTTGTATTTCTCTGACGTGGAACCTTTGTAAAAGAGCCAAGGCTCAAAGGTATTTGTAATCCTAGACTTGATAAAATAAAATAAAAAAAAAAAAGGAAAAAATAATGGTACCGACCATCTTACCTCAATGTCCAGGCCACCTACAACCGAGTCGCACTATCTCTGATAGCCAACAACCAGCTTTTCTACCAGGCAGAAGGCGCCACAACCAGCCGCTCCTGGAGAGTTGAATTCCTCGCGCCTCAGTACTGCCGTAAGATACAAACAGCAGGATCAACCAGATAAATGATCCATAAAAACATACCTAGAGGAAACAAAAAAATATATATTTAAAATAAATCAACTGTCGTCCAGAAACCTCACTCCCTCACTAAGCAGGAGCAATGCCGCCATGTTTAAAAACTTATTTAGCCCTCTCACACACTACAAACAACCAGTAAAATGCCACGTTTGGCAACACAAGCACGAACGGACCCTAGCTACCATGCTAGCATCCCTACCTACAAGAAAAACATCAATAAAACAAGGAAGCAGAAAAAAAATCAAAATGCGTATATAAAAAGCATCAAAATTAAAACCAAAGCAACATCATTGCATAAATGACATACGCAATGAGGCTACAGGAAATATCCCTGATATTCCCCCCTTGTGCAGTTTGACCTTGTGACTTCACGAGTGACTACGCCACTCGTGAGGTCATAAGGCCAAACCGCACCCGGGGGAAATATCAGGGATATTTTCAGTAGTCCCATTGCATATCCCTTATGTAACCCCTAGGTGGCGCTATCCCAAAGGCTACTACCCCTGCCTACTTGGCTAGTAGCAGGTTAAGGGGCCTGGGTAATGAAATGGGGTACCTCCACCCGGAGGTCAGGGTTGTTAGTGGTCAAGCTAACTTGAGCACAGCCCTCCGGGACACTGTAACCCCCCCTCTTTCCCTTCTAGTGGCCTGAACAATATACAATAATTACTTTCACAATGACCCTTATTCACCAGGCAATTACCCACACTGTTTGCACTTACCACCAGGGCTGGTTCTCTAGCTTGACCCTGGGGACCCCCTGTAAAGCAAGGTTAAGTACAGTAAATAGCAACAGTACAATACTTTTGGCACAAACTAGAAACACAGTCAGGTTAAATGCAAACAAAGTTAAATCTGATTTATTCAGGGGACTTGAACAAGGGAGGGGAGTAATCAGGTTGATTTGCTTAAAAGCTATATTAATCATACAGTTATGCATGCAGTTCAGAGTCCCCTACACAGTCACATACTCTGGGTACCCAGGTAGGAAAACGGTGGGCTAGCCAGGAACATTGCAGCTGGTTGGAGCCCTGTGATGGAAGAGAGCAACATGCACAACACACCCTATTTGTAATCCGGAGCCGGAGTGCTCAGTTCATGAAAGAAAAGGCAACAAGACAATCAGATGACAACACTGTTAGATTTAGCTGTTGGTGCAGGGAGCTAACCTGATGTTTACTCACGATACCCAATACTGGACACAGGCAAATGAAATCGAGACTGCAGGCTGTTGAGTTGGAGTGCCCGGGGAAGCAGGGCCCACACGAATCACCGAGGCATCGTTCCTGTTCAAGGCATTGAGCAGGGGGCTGATCCCCTGGCCCGTCTCTCGTCGATGACTTTCTCTGTGTAGCAGGTATTCTGGCTGAGCCAGTGTAGCAGGACCCAGGCAAACAGAAATGGATACGGATTCAGTCCATGGAGCTGGATACAGCCCCCAGCAAGCAAAACACAGTTCAGACACACAGTGGGGAACCAAATCACGACACACTACAAGCACACAGCACATTCACATGTAAGAAAATTCCATTGTGCCAGGCAAATGGCTCTCACGTCGCAATTACAGAGTCTCTGCAGAATCCGGGAGTTCAGAGGTAGCTGGAAGTCCTGACAGGCCGATCGCATTCAGCAAATCTTCAGTCTTCTTCAGGTTAAAGCCTGGTCACAATTCAGTGGCTTAATTCACTCTCCAAATTCGGATTCAGTCTGAAAAAAGCACAAATTCCCTCTCAGGGACAGCAGGCAGGCAGGCATGCAGGCCAAACTCAGGCCTTTCCACAGTTCTCCCACGCGAATCCACTATGGATTGCTGCTCGAACTATCTTGAGCTGTTACTTCTTCACTTCCCAACTCAGATCTAACTGAAACTGCAAGCAGTGTGGGACTTTCCCCAAGATCCAAAAGGTTTGGTTGGCTGATCTGTCTGTTAGTCACAACAAGGGATCCCCCTCCAGGTTATTTTAGGCATCAAAAGCCGAAAATTACAATTTCTACAAGTTTTGGCCCCATCAAGCCCCTGTAGGCAGGCTCCATTTTAGAGTCCCAAATGTACTGATTGGCCCATTCTGCAGTCCAGGACCAAGATGATGGAAACAAACAGAACTGTCCATGTTGCAAAGAAGGCAGGTTAGAACAAACTGCAATATTATTACTACTCTAACAAATGATCAGCAAACAAGCACATCTTCTAACAGAGTTCCCTCTCAGATTACTTATGACTGCAATCCAGCCAGCTCTTAAAAAGACAGTACACAGAGGCTATATAGGCACTCCCTGGCAATCACATTTAAACTACTAAAATACAGAACACCAGCTTGACAGTGAGCATTTAGGCAAGCTCAAGGAAGACTTTTCGGGAACCCCCATTTGTAGGGGGGATTACACATACATATACATATATATATATATATATATATATATATATGTAATAGTCGCACGGTAGTGCCACTATAGTTAGGGTTGCGTAGCCATTTCTGTGTTAAACCTCAAATTTTGCACTTTAATAACTTTGCAATCGTTTGTCCAATTTGCCTGAAATTTGGAATGGAGGAAGATTATTGGTTAGTCTATGGGTCTGGGCATTTTCGTTTTGATCGGATGTATGGTTCCAGAATCGTAGTGCACTGAAAAACGTAAAAAATCCCAACATTCCGTTTTCTTTAGACGTCCACTTTGTACTGAAGACTGCATCTGAGTGGGTTCAGATTGGGTGGGCTACATGGGTCCCAGATTGCAGTTGTGTCTTTTGAAGATTTTGTGTAAAAATCTTGTTCCGTTCAAAAGTTATAGCGTTTTAAATGCCCCATTATATCCTATGGGAAAATTTATATGTGCGGCTCGAAAATTGTTGCGATAGTATTTTTTAGTGTCGAGCTTGCCAAAAATAGTGTCATGCTGGTGCCATCTTGTTTTCAGTTAGTGAGAGAGAGAAAAAACAATATAACTCAAAAATTACTGCACTTTTCGACACACCATTTTTCACTTCCTGCTTGAAACGTGTTTTCGCACATATGGCGTGGAATGACTTTTTGCAACAGATTTGAACATTTTCACCTATAGGGTTTCTGAGGAGGGGCCATAAGAGGACTATGTTCAGAATTTGGGGTCAATATGAAACAAGCATTTGTCAATGCCGAATGTTGTCTCGCTGGCATTGGCATTGGTAGTGCCGGAGTTAGAGACGCATAATAGGAATGGCAGTGAAGTATTGCAGTGACGCCAACCCCACTCCACCCTGTAAAGACCGACAGGCATTGGGGTGTGCCTTTGGGTCATCTGCTATAACGCTCATGCCAGTGTACCTCATCATACCCTGTAGACACTGACAAGTGTCGTGGTGTGCTTTGGGGTCTTTGGGCATTATACTTACCCCATTCCATAAGAAAATACACTGAGGTGGGTGCAGTATAGGAGAATGGAGTGAACTTTGTGGCCAAACAGTGCAAGGCACACCACGATGCCTGTCACTGGCTGTAGGGTGGGGGTGGGGTTAAATTGCATAAGCATTACAGCCGATGATCCCAAATCACACCCCTGATGCCTGTCATTCTCTAGAGGGTGGGATGGGGTGCTGCAGTTGGAAATCCTAACACCATAGGCGTGTGTTGGTACTTTCACTCCACATTTTCAACATGGGCTTTTTGTAAGCCCACCTCATGAAAAGCAGCACAGTCAGTTTGTTAGCTGAAAGGTGGTTTTGCACAGCGGCTTTGCCATTTGGTGACACAGGGATGAAAACACATTTTGCACAGAGTGTGGAATATGACAACTGTATTGTTCATGAGGAGGCATAAAAAAATGGCAACATTGAAAATCTGGAGTGAAAATATGAAAAATTGGTGAAGTCATGAGCATGCATAGAAACTGTGCAACATACTTCCATAATCCAATTATTTTGGGGAGTTTGTTAGCCACATTTTTAACATAGGCATTTTAGGACCTCCCATCATGAACAGAGGTACTGTGATTTTGTTAATCTGTCCCAAAAGTTGATTTCCCACAGTGACCATGCTATTGTGCACCACAGGTGTGGAAACACATTTTGGGCAGGATGTGAAAAATGGCAGCTGTACTTTTCATAAGGAGGTGTGAAAAAATGCCAGTGTTGAAAATCTGGCATGAAAATATTGGAAATTTGCGAAGTTACAAGGGTGCGTGGAAACTGCGCAATGCACACTTGTAACAGTCATTTTATGGACTTTCGGCACCAAATTTTCAACATAGGCATTTTAGGACCGCTGCTCATGAACAGTGCCACTGTAATTTCCTCAAACTGTCCCAAAAACTGGACTTCCGGTTCTGGTTGACTTTGAATGGACGCCTGATTTCAGAGCTCTAGACCTGTATAACAAAATCCAGCCTCATCTTAGCAAGAAAACCGGCAGCCTGTCGAAACCTTACAGCATCAAAGACTACATGATGTCTCCAAAGCCTAAAAACAAAGATGGGATGGATGGTGCACCTCCTAAACTTAAACAAAATCAGCAGAGTTCACAGGCACAGGCCACGCTCCATACAGAGATCTCTGACCTCATCGCCCAGACTTCGGTAAAGAATCCAATCATATAGCCGGCCCGGTGATGCTGAGGGTTGAGGCACTGGATGCCACACCTTGCACCACGCCGGCGACCCGGGTTCGGGAATAAGCCTAGGTCGTCAGGGGTCGGCAGGGGCGGAGAAGGATCGAGCATCCAACAGACTGCTCTCCTTTTCTGGGGAGGGGTGTGGAATGCTTCGGTGGCCTAGTGATCTCTAGCAATGGCTGGGGGCAACTGCAGACTATGGGCAGAGTGGGGAGACATGCTGTGGCAGATGCCGGGAAGAGGCATGTGAGGTAGCGTGCACGCCCCTGTCCCTTGGCGTCATTGCATGCCACAGACGTCCATGGGGAGAAAAAATGGGAAAATATGGCCAACAGTCATGGTGGGTTGATGGCAGTCTCTGAGGAGGACTTGCTCGGCTCTAAGGGTGCGTGGCTCACTGGATCTGGTTCTGGTGTGGGAGTGCGAGGGGAGCTCCCCACCACCCCACTGCAGGTGGCAAGCCACAGGGGTATGCCACGGGCCCGAACATGGAGCCGGGAGTCCTTCTGACGGCAGCCGGAAACCTCAGGAGGATGCCTGGAAGTGTGAGGTAAGCAGGCTGGTGACCAGGGGAAAAAAAGAATCCAATCATAGAAGAAGAGTTTACCATAACCTCTAAAACTCTATGCAGCACCCTTGAACGCATTGATGATACCCTCACAAAATTAGAGAAAACCGTGTTGGATGACAGGCTTGAAATAACACAGCTTATGGAAAGAACAGGCCAACTGGAAGCTGCGATCTCAGAGTACACCGCAGTCTCCGACCTTCACAACTTGGCCTTACTGGATCTCAACAAAAGGGAACATCTCCTTCAACAGCAACTCAAAGACCTTGAAAACAGAAATAGACGTAATAATTTATGTTTACATGGCTTACCTGAAGGCACAGAATCAGGCAATATGATACAGTTCATCGGAAGCTTTCTCAAAGAAATACTAAGCGTGGATAAAGATAAAGACTTGGGGCATTATTCATGCGCACAGATCATTAATGTCTCATCCCAAAGATCCCAAAGCACATCCGCGCTCTATAGTGATGACATTTCAAGATTATTGCATTAAAGAAGAGCTGTTAAAAGTGGCCTGGTCGAAGAAACGTTTTTTTCGGTGATGTGCGCCTTTTCTTTGATCAGGATTATGCACCCCAAATAACGGCACAGCGACAAAAAGCTTTCAATATAGTGAAACTCATCAGGCAAGCAGGGCACCAAGCCCAACTGGAATACCCAGCAAGAATAAAAATACATACTCCTGAAGGGTGACAAAGGTTCCCCGAATTAGAAGAGGTTAGATGCTGGGCTAAAAATCATGGTATCCATCTACCAGAAGATGGTGCTGGGATGCGAGAGAAAGCCCTTGCAAAGAGGAGCTGGCAGATGAAAGGAACCAAAAGTGCAAGTCTTGGGCGGGCAGGAGAACTGAATAACCTGTGGGACAGTGTCACCAGAAGAGGGGTTCCCCAGAGAAACTAACAAGACGCGACTCGAGCAGAGACTGAAGATGAAGAGGCAACAACCTGACAAAGCTCAGTGTCATTTAGCTCTCTAAGCGCACTGTAACCTGCCTGTATGTGAAGCCACACTTGAGGTGCTCCCCTTGCATTACCCTGCAAGAGAAGAGAGAGGACTGTAAAAGATCCTATCTGGCCGCATAAGGGCTTTGAAGACATTAGTCTTCTCATCTATTTCTACTCTGTTGCAAAACCGAATGTTATTGAAAGTGACTTCCCCTTGTTACTCTTTTTGTTCTTGTTGCTAGTTATCAAGTTGAGATTGTTAAAGGGGAAGAAAGGTTTTATTGAGATGCACAGGCGATAATGTGGAAATGGGCACTCGTTTCCCTGTCTGTTCCCCCCATCCTTTTTTCTTTTTATAAGTGCTGATTCCCAATTATATTGACAGTTGCAATCAGCAGAACTCAATTGGAGGCTGGATATGCTCGGATTATTTTTGGGAGGTCGATCCCGCAAGACCAGGGGAAGGGGCCACCTATGGGGGGGGGTACTCACAGTGGCAATAGATTCAGTGGGGGTAGTGTTTGGAGCGGTGGCTAGGGGAAGGACAGAGACCTTGAGCAATGCTGAAAACTCCTGACGAATGGCCATACCCCACTTGTTGCTCCACAACTGAACACATTGGTTCACTACTGGCAGAGAGGGCTCATAAAGAGACTCATCCTAAAATAACTTTCCTTAGAGGAACACCTAACACTCTAGCTTCCTATTTCAGGTGAAAGACATTATGGAGGGAGGGGTGAACTGAGGGTTCCGGAGGGATCCCAATGGCACCCCCTTCTGTTACAGTCTACCTGGCTCAATTGATAAAAGAGTCTTGCCTGAGGAAGTAGACAATTGGGAGTTCTTTAATTAGGGGCCCATTATCTCTTGCCTTTTGATTCCATAAACACCAATAGAAATGTATTCTGGTAGGGGAGCGGCCTTCATGACCTAGGAGTGGGGACGCCGACTCTGGTGGGAGAGCTGTAGCGTGCCCAGGCCCGAGCTTCTTCCAGGGATGCTGCCTACAGACTTGACCCTGATGTTATTTCTGTGATATAATAAATATCTTAGTACACGGGCTACTGTGGTGGGGCCCCTGCCCCTGGGGGGGGGCCCCTGGCGTGGGTCAGGGAGAGACCTTACCCTATTCCTTATAAGTGAGTTTTCTATTCATAGATTCAGGTCAAAGCCAGAATAAGGGTGTTGCTCACAATAACGAGCAAAAGACCTAAGACCCAACTGGAATAGTTCCTGATTACTATGGGTATTGTTCTGGTGGGGAGGCTAGAGACAAGTACAGCCTCCCACCTCACCTCGCAGAATAGGTTCAGAGGTGAGGCCGAGGGGATATCCATACACCCTGAAGTACCAACCAATGACTAATCCACCATTAAGAGGATGGCAGTTTGTAAATAGTTATGTTGTTTGTTTCCTTTCTTTACATGTCGTTAAGATTTTTTCTAAGGTTAAACAGGCAATTTCTAATCTCCAGAAAAATGTAACATATTTATTTTATCAAAATGGGTGACTTAAAAATCACCTCTAGGAATGTAAGAGGAATCAGTAACCCTATAAAAAGGGCACGTATCATACAGGACTTACAAAGACAACATGTGGCCATAGCTTTTTTACAAGAAACACGTCTAAAGGCCTCAGAGCATACGAAGCCATGTAGAAGCTGGGTGGGGGCCGTTTACGCAGTAGAATATCAGGAGCACCCACACAAAAGAGGGGTGGCAATATTAGTGCGTAAAGACATCCCCCTTAAGGTTAACCAAGTGGATATAGATATAGAAGGGAGATTTGTAAGACTACATGGGGAATACAGGAGCGTTAAATGCATTCTTTTGAACATCTATGCACCAAATGAGGATCAAAATAACATTTTTTTTCTATACAAAAGTTATTATGGAATCAGTGCTTAACCCACACAGCTTGGTTGCCATTGCGGGGGGACCTCAATTCAGTGAAAGACTTGAACTTAGACAGGGCAGGATCCAACTCAATGAGCCCAGTTAGAGCAAGTAAAGTGCTCAATCGACTCTGTTCGGAGTTGTCTCTGGTAGATGCCTGGAGGTTTGACCATCCCAGAGAAAGAGGTTATACATTTTACTCCCCAAAATATAAAATGTACTCCAGAATTGATTTCTTCTTAGTTGCCTCAATCGCTCTAAGATTTCTCCAGAACACCCAAATAGGCAACATTGGTTTATCAGATCATGCCCCAATATCTTTAGAAATGTAACTTGCCCTAGACCACATGAATCATTATGGCGCCTGAATGTGAGCTTATTAACTCATAAGGATTTCCAAGAATTAATAAGCAGCAAAACAAGATACTTCCTGGAACAAAACCCGCAAGAGGACACGGAGGGCGGGGGTTAGGTGGGATGCCCTCAAATGCTATCTAAGAGGGGAAATTATTCAAGAAGCCTCCTGGAATAAAAAAAAAAAAAATCTTAGAGAAAGATTAGAGTTGGAACGGAAGATTGCCTATCTAGAAACAACCCATCAAAAGACCCTAAATCAATCCATAATGGGGGAATTGAACCAATGTAGACAAAACCTAAACAAAATTTTAGACACCCAAATAGAAGGCCAACTCAGGTACTCGAAACAAAAATATTTTGAACAAGGAAATAGAGCAGAGAAACTGTTAGCCTGGCAACTCTGAAAGGAGAGGACCTCCAGAGCAGTACTGAAACTAAAAGACTTTGAACATGGCGATACTACCAATTCCCCTTCCCAAACCGCAAAACAATTCCAAGAATACTACCAAACTTTATATAAGGCAGAAAGAGGCCCACAGCATCAGGAGAACATCTTAAAATATCTAGATGGGCTAAACATCCTGAAGCTTCCGGAGGATCAACGACAAATGTTAGAATCTAAGATCACAAGAACAGAGATCAGTCAAAATATTAAACAACTCAAAAATGAGAAGGCCCCCAGAATGGACAGCTATGTCACCAAATTCTATAAACGGTTTAAAGACACCCTGGTCCCAGTCATGGAGACAGCCTTTAACGAAATGTTAGAAGGAAAGGGGGCGGCACCTAGATCCTGGAACCAGGCACAAATTTTGGTCATCCTCAAGCCAAATAAGGATCCAGAGGATTGTAAATCCTACCGGCCCATTTCTTTACTCCCTGTAGAATTAAAGATCTTCACGGGTATTTTGGGAGACAGACTCCAGCAATTATGCGACTTTTAATACACAGAGATCAGACGGGGTTCATTTCGGGGAGATATTTACAGGATAACATTCGATGCCTGTTGAATGTCATCTCGGCACGAAAAACTAAGAAAAACTTTCAACTAGCCATTAGTATGGATGCCGAGAAGGCATTCAACAGAGTTGACTGGCTTTTCTTAGACTTAGCCCTAAAACGGTTTGGGTTGGGAGACAGATTCTCGGGAGTAATAAGGGCACTATATAGGGCCCCAGAAGCCAGAGTGAAAGTAAATAGATAGCTCTCCGAGAGGTTCCCCCTCTTGCAGGGAACCAGACAGGGTTGCCCCCTGTCACCCCTACTTTTTGCACTCTCCCTAGAGCCCCTGCCAATAGAAATTAGAACACAAAACCATATTAAAGGAGTGTAAGTGGGCGGGTTCATTCAAAAGATATCACTCTATGCAGATGAGTCTCTTATTTTCATCTCTGACTCCGAAAGGTCTGTCCCGGCACTTCTAAAAACCCTACGAACATATGGGAATTTAGCGGGTTATAAAATTAATCTTACTAAATCGGAAGCACTGACTTTGAGCAGTGCCCCCTCAAGAACATTTAAAAACAAATTCCCATTTGCCTGGGCCCCAAAGAACACGATTAGATACCTGGGAGTCAGAATATCAGGAGATGTATCTCAGCTTTTCAAAAATAATTACTCACGATTACTTCAGGAAATTCAGGCAGATGTTGCCAGATGACAATTATTACCTTTGTCCCTTTATGGCAGGACACAAACTTTAAAAATTAACTTCCTGCCCAGGCTGCTTTTCCTTTTTCAAACACTACCAATCTGCCTCCCCAGGAATTTCTGGTCTAAATTACAAAATAAAACACATAGGTTTATTTGGGCTAAAAAATGCCCAAGACTTTCTAAAGCTACACTCCAGGCACCTAGGGAAAAAGGAGGCATAGCCCTCCCCAATTTCTATCACTACTACCTTGCAGCCAGGGGGGCTTAACTGTGTACTTGGGCCAAACGTCGAGAGGGGTCAGGATGGTATCACCTTGAGGAAGCAGCTTTTAAAGGCTGGGCCCTTTGGGCTATCCCCACAAATACCATACCACAACATATACAAGAAGGAATAGACAATCCCTGGATAGCTCATTCCATTACAGTCCTGAAAAGATTCAGGAGACTAACACATACTCCAGAAGGCCCTGGACCCCTAACACTCATCGGATATGAGCCCCCACCCCCAGAACAGACCCAGGCTTTAAATATTGGGCTACTCAAAAGCTGGCTACTTTCATCCAATGTACGGACGATAAAGAATGCCTATCATTTGCCCAACTGATCAATAAATTTTCCCTCCGCAAAGAAGATCATTACAGGTACTTGCAGGTGTGGCACTTCATTCTAACTCCAGGTGTGAAACAACAGATAAGGAGAGACAGAACAGACTTAGAAAATTATTTTTATTTTGCAGTCATACTCAAAGGAAATACTCACCTCCTCTCACAGCTCTGTAAAACTATAAACACACAAGGTCTTACAACTCTAGCTAAAAAGGAAGTGGGAGAGTGAGCTCAACATTTCCATCTCACAGCACCATTGGGATAGGAGGTTCATACGGGGCTGGAATGTTACTAGCTCTCCCACTTGGAGAGAATTCCATTGGAAGATCATTCTAAGATTTTTCCTTACCCCCACAACCATGAAACGTTTTAGTAAGCATCAATCAGATTTATGCTAGAGAAAGTGTGGCAGTATAGGGACTCAGACACACATTTTTTGGAGTTGCCCAGAAATACAACAATTCTGGAAATTAATACACCATCAGACACAGGGCATTGCAGGCCTCATTATACCCTTTACAGGAGAGGACTTGGTACTAGGTCTACCCACACTACTATATGGCAATAAGATATTAATCAACCTTGCTCAAATACGGAGAATAGCCTCATTGAAATGTATTACCTCTCGATGGTTGTTATCCACATCTCCCACCCTACAAGAGTGGAAGCTCAAAGTTACAGAGTTGGAACGAATGGAATACATTACTAGTAAGCTGAGATTACAGCAAGATCGATTTTTACAAATTTGGTCCCCCTGACATCGCCAGATAGGGTTATCCACTGACTGACCCCACATGCATTGTACGGTATGAGTTACTGGAGAACTTGGTTTTAATTTAATTTAATTTAAAATTGTCTCATGTATATTTTCCTTTTATTTTTATTTTGTTGTCAAACACTCTAATAGGATAAGTATGGACCAAAAGATATAAATAATAATACTGTTGGAACTTCACCTGAATGAAGTCACCTACATCATTACAAGAACACAATTCCTGTCTATTTTTTATTATTTCTGGAAATATAACCCCTTTTAATAAAAATGTTAAAGACAAGAGTACATAGCTCATTGTGTGAGACACATTGTTGACAATTGTTTTATATTGAATAACATAAATGATTAATAAAAAGAAGTTTAAAAAAAAAAAACTGTCCCAAAAACTGATTTTGCACAGCGACCGCGTTATTCTGTGCCGGATGTGCAAAAACACATTTCGGCCAGGATATGTAAAATATCAGCTGTACTGTTCATCAGAAGGTGTGGAAAAATGGCAATTCTGAAAATCTGGAGTAAAAATATTACAAATTCATGAAGTTACAAGCGTGCGTGGAAACAGCGCAACGTACGCTCATAAAACAGCCATTTTGGGATTTTTTTCACCAAATTTGCAACATAGGCTTTTTGAGAGCCCCCCTCATGAACAGTGGCACTGTCGTTTCATTACTCAGTCCCGGAAGGTGATTCTGCGCAGTGACCATGAAATCACCTTTTGGGACAGAATAAGACCATGACATAAATAAGATGAATTCATGAGGAGGGGTCCCAAAAACTCCCTGCTGAAAATTTGGTGCCAAAATTCCAAAAAATGCCTGAGATATGCATCAAAGTTGAAAAAACCATATCTATCCCATTATACAGCTTACTGGCATTTCCTCAGTTCGCGGTCGGCTTTGAAGAGTGCAGACGTGTTCCCGGTCCACCGAAGATCATCGCGCCAGACTCTGAAGGTAAGTATGGGGTGAGGGGGTATGGGGAGGCAGGGTGCATAGAGGGTGAGTGCGGGTTGTGGGAGGGAGGCAGGGAGTTGGCGAGGGACCATTTTCTTTTTTCGCAGGGTTAAAAGAAAAAAACAAACATCACAGGACAGTTTTTATTTTTCAGGGGATTTGGCATGCTGGGGTGGACTCCAAGTGTGCCACCTAAGTGTTTTGGGGGGATGCTGATGCCGACGGGGGAGTGGGCACCCCATCGGCACACAACAAAAGTGGGGGACAAGAGCCAAGGGTATTGGGCACCCCCCTCAGCACATAAAAAATGGGGGGGTGCATTATGTCGATGGGGAGTGGGCTCCCCATCGGCACATACATAAGGTCACGGCATTCCAACAGGATTGGGCACCCCCAAAGTCAGCATTGTGCTGCCATTTGTAATCTATTTTTCACCAGGGAAAGCACGTCAGGAGGTCCACTGCATATGACAAGCTTTGCTCACATTGCAGCAGACCTTTTGTTAGATGTGCTTGCCACATTATGTACTGTATGCATGGTGTGGTGCCGGCATGCAAGCTGATTGGGGAATGAGGGACGCACCTACTGATGCGTGCCCTGCATTCATCCAATAGCGGCCGCGCCCCCAAATCTGCTACTACCACAATATGTTGGCTGCTCATACGTGAGCCAACATAAAAATGCAAAAGTTACAGACAAATAAGGATACAAGTAAGCTATCTGAAAAGGTAAGGCAATTCATTGCAAAAACTTTGTTAATGCACCATTAGGGTTGAACCATGAAAAGTAGGGAAATGCAACCATAGGGTCCCCAAGCGTAAGACCGCACCCCCACTGTGCATGCAGGAACAGGTATGATGGATGTATTTTTGCATTGTGAACCCTAATGCTCACCCCCTTCCATGAGTAAGGTAAGATAGGTACAGTATAGGACAATGGGGTAAGCATTAGGGTTCACAGCACCAAAACACATCCGTCATACCTGTTCCTGCAGGCAGAGTGGGGGTACGGTTTTATGCTTGGGAAGCTTAAAGCTGCATTTCCCTACTTTTCATGGTTCAACCCTAATGGTGCATTAACAAAGTTTTTGCAATGAATATATACGTATATAGATATATAAATACATATATATATATCTTAGGGTTGGGTAGCCACTTTTATGTTAAGCCCAAATCTTTGCACATTAATAACTTTGCAATCTTTTGACCGATTTGCCTGAAATGTTGCATGCACTGAGCCAGATATTCAAAACTTTGCCCCTGAGCTAAGTTAACACTGCCCGTCAGGCAAACTTAGCCTGGAGCACAAAGCAAGCTATATTCAAAAGGAATAGCCTGGGGCAAACAGCTTCTGAATATAGAATGGGAATGAGGCCGTGCAAACTGGGCTGGGAGTGCAGGGCAAACATAGCCCTGGGATAAGACAGCTCTGAATATAGCAACCAGGAAGTGCAAACCACAACAGCAACACAGTGCACAGTGATGTGAAGGTAGGTAGAGATAAACTATGTGGCCAATGTGTGCGCCAGCAAATGTGTGGACCCAGTACAGCTGCAGGCAGCTGCAGATGTGAAAGAACAGTGATCAAAACTGTATAATATTCCCCAAACCGTTAGTGCCGCTTTAGAGCAGAGCTAAGCTGTTCGCCCAGTGCAAACATGTTTGCCCAGCACTAAGATTTGCCATATTCAAAAGTGACATGCAAATGAGCCTACTTAAGTAGTCTCTGGGCAAACAGCCAGATTAGCATCCCATTATTCCCTTGTTTGGATGCAGTTTGCCCAGCATTACTGTAGGGTCAGACAGCTCCACCTGTAGGTCAGTCTGGAAGTACAGGGGCTGGCCAGGTCTGGCCGCAGCTCCACCTGTAGGTCAGTCTGACAGTGCATGATGGTTGCTGCAGGCTACTTGTATGCAGTACAGCATAGCATTGTGTGCCTCAGGGGACAACACAGCATAGGCACAGGCGGTGGTGGTGCTGCATGCAACTGTCACATTGTAGGTCATGCTACAGTGCACAGCAGACACTACAGTAGCAAGGGGGCTGGTAGTGTGAGGGACACAGCAATGCCTATGGTATGTAGGGCAGTGATGACCACTGCACTGTACACAGTGACAGGCAAAGCTTGCAGGTGATTACTGATGGTGGACAGTACTGTTTCGCTGTTGTGCACACCACAGATGCTGCACCTGTGGCATGGGATGTTCACAGTGGCATATACATGGCTGGCTGTGTGTGCTGTGGCATCTGTACAGTTGTGCGGTACGTGGCTGGGGGGGCATGTAAGATCCGACAGGCATACAGGTGGTGAGGTATTCCCACTACTGGCCCATGTGTACTGCATGATGTGTCCCAGCCTTGTGGCCACACCTGGGCTGGGTTTAAGTCTGGCCACCCATACACCCTCCCCTCAATCGCCACCATGCCCACAGTGCTGCATGTGTGTGCTGACATCTGTTGGTCACCACAGAAGTATGGTCTGCAGGTGTGCGCTGTATGGCCACACTACCATGATGACCCCTGTGGGTCAGATCACCCCTTACTGCCTGTGCGTGGCTGGGACTGGTGGCAGCTGTTGGCATCATGGTGGCGCCATCAGTGAGCAGCATGTGTCCTCCATGTCTGGCAGTTTCTAAGTGTCATAATCATATGTTAGGGTTGCGAAAGCCGTGCAAATCCTGCGCAAACACCACACAAAGCACCAATGTCGTGCAAAGCTGTTTGCCCAGGGTTAAGACCAGCTTTTCCTTGGTGCTAATTTGTACCATGCTATGGGTAGCGTTAAGTCATGCTAAACACCTTAGCGCAACGCTAGTCACTGAATATCTCATAGCGCCTGTATTCATGTTCACTTTGCCCCTTGCATATAATTATGGTTTGCCCGGCACTAATGCAGTTTGCATGCGTTATTTGGCCTTTTGAATATGGCAGACCCATGCGAATCCTGCACTAAACCCGCGTAAATGGTTTGTGCACCACGCAAAACTTTGAATATCTGGTCCCCTGTCTGCTACCATCAATCTCTGGATCGGGCAAGTTTTGTTCCAGTTGGATGTGGAGTTGCAGAGCTGCAGAGTGCAAAGGAAAGTGCAAAACAAAATTTTTTGGCCATTTTTGGCAAATTCTTTGCTCGTCTCTACAGCTCAAACGATTTGTCCATCTGGTCTGAAATTTTCAGGGTATATGGGGATTGGGTCAGGAAAGTGCCTTTTGAAGGTTTGGTGAAAAATATTAATATGTTCAAAAGTTATTAAAGTTTCCCATTATATTGGCCCAGTAGCATTGAGGGCTGAGGCATCCGTGTCTTCCTCCTGCCATGCTGGTGACCCATGTTCAGGGTGCAAGTGGGCACCAGGGGTCAACCAGGGAGGGAGAGGATCAAGCATCTGAAGGACAGCTCTCCTCTCCCAGAGAGGGGTGGGATTGGTGTCTGCTGCTTGCCTGGCCCCTAGCGGTGGCTGGGGACTGGCACAGTGGACCCATAGCCAGAGGGGGCGGATGC
The DNA here is from genome assembly GCA_016271365.2 of Neoceratodus forsteri. Lineage (NCBI taxonomy): Eukaryota > Metazoa > Chordata > Ceratodontiformes > Ceratodontidae > Neoceratodus > Neoceratodus forsteri. The sequence goes on along the minus strand of JADMNL010000023.1, from coordinate 562,287,939 downwards.
AGGGCAGACACCCTGTGTGCCATGTGTGGAAGCATGCACAGCTCAGCCACTGGCATCATTGCATGCCGCCACGTCACTCTCGGGGGTCAGGCCAAAAATGTGGAAATAAATCCTGACCAGCAGGATGATGCCAGCCCCTCACAAGTGCTGCACCCACCCAGCTGGCATCTCCAAGAAAGAGCCAGGAGGTAAGTTCAGTATACGCCGGGGTGATGGGGCTGGGGGGGGCCTGAAGAAGGCAGCTGATCAGGAAGGGGAGAAACAAATAAAAAAAAAATTCCCATTTATAGCCTATGGAAAAAAATATATGTCAGGCTTAAAAGTACTTTTTATGGCTGTGGAAGGAGCCTACAACCATTTTGCTATCTGTAGCTTGAAAATGGAGTTTCGTGGAACACATTTTTTGGATGTTTCAATGTTTCCTTCCACATCTACAAATCACTATGACAACTAAAATAAAATAATCCCCTCTTTCTGTTTAGAATGTTGGAGACATAACTCCAAGCTGCTTGTCAGATGGCCATTAGAAAACTGAAACAGCTTGTTAAATATTGGTTGCCTATTAAACTGGAGATTTGTTTACCCCCTTTGAAATGGAACAGCTTGCACATTTAAATGCCAAGCATTTAAACATTTTTTGCTACTAACTTCAGTTGGGGATGAATATCTTGCAAGAAAGATTCATACCTCATAAATGTTACCCTTTCCCAGCAAAGTTTATAAAGATTTACATTGTTTTTTAACCTCTCAAGACCTATCTGATAAAATGCCAGGTCTTCAGTGAATTATTTAGACTAAATATATGAATTTATTTTTGACAGAAAGGGCTGCAGCCTGCTTCACAAACATAACAGATAAGAGCTACTGAGATCTCTTATAGTAAGAGTGTCTGTGTGTGTGTGTGGGGAGGGGGGAGAAACAATCAAATTCCAGGCAAGGGAGACCTCATCTAATGAATTAACTGCTGACAAACAGTGAGTGATACAGAAGCAAATGATTTGATACCTTTTACTAAACCAACATAGATGTAACAAAAAGAACTTATACCATTTATAAAATTCCTGATCAAGCAACTGCAAACAGAAGACTGTTTTTTGTCATTTTATAATATGATATACTGAGTGTGTATTTACTGAGTTGCTGGATCAGGGTCTTGAAGAAAATAAAATGTACTCATTCAAGATTCCATCAGGTGGACAGAAAAAAGTTTGAGAATTTGTCTGAAAACTAACTATAACACACACAAATAGTGTGTGTGCGTGTGTGTGCGTGTGTGTGTACACACACATATATATATATATATATATATACACACATAGTCTCTATTTGCAATAAATTTGTTTACAGGCATTACTAGTATCTTTGAAATCTAGATTTAGTAGTTGCCGTATTGGTCCTTGCAAGAACAGGTCCAGCAGCAAATGATTTAATACCTTTTAATGGACCAACATAGATATAACAACAAGAACAAAGTACTCTAGCTTTCGGACCAACCAGTCCTTCTTCAGAAGCCTAGGCTAGAAAGCCAGAGCACTTTGTTCTTGTTGTTACATCTATGTTGGTCCATTAAACGATAGTATCTTTGAAAGACTGTCTGACTTGTGATTACTAATTTGAAGTATAGTTCATGCAATAATGAGCTTGATATTTGTTATGTCATACAGTCCCCATTATGCCTTATTCATAGCATGTAAATCCAAATCATTCCTAGGCCATCGTGACATACAATATTTATACTGAGCAGCAAATCAGAGCTCTTTTCCTAATAAAAGGCAACTGATACAAAAAAGGACAAAGTCAAAAATAAGGACCCAGTGGCTTATGGAAAAATCTTCAGGGATTTGTTTCTGCCACTGTGGGAAAAACACAGGAAAAATGAGGGCTTCTTACAGGGTAATGGTTATTTTGGATCTGGGAGCACTGAATATTTCTTGCCCTGTATTTTGTGTCCTGGATAGGGCAGGGGAGGTGCTACATCTCATTGTCATAGGCATCTTCATTTGGCACATCTTTGCACTGTATTTACTCAGGCTCTGTCCCAGATTAGATGCAATATCTTGTTTTCAGTGGGGTTATGATTTTACCATTTTTATGATGTATTTATTCAGGGTACCTAGTCCAGGGCCTCCGTATTCAAAGGAGATACTCAGCGCATCCTGGTGGAAAAGGGAGATGTGCCACACAACTCCAACAATGCACAGCAGTGCCTTATTTAAACATACAGGATGCACCAACCACAAGAGAATGGGCCAGGGCACACACAAATGGTATGCCGTTCAAGTTGAGGGGGCAGTACCATGCATGTGCCATTCTGCAGCATATTCAGTGGGAATGTGCCCCTCACAGTCCAGACCACCGCGGCCCACAGTTAGGCCATGAATAACTGGCCTAACACGGCCAGTCACCCACAGGCAGGCTGCAGATCTGCACCCAGGGGCACAGCAGCCTGGCAGCCTTGGTGGACTAGAGGTACCCCCTTTCCATCCCCAATCTAGCTAACGCCATCCCTGAAGAGCTCCAAAGTGTAGGGCCTCCACAGACCCGCTCACACCAGAGGAAACCATGGTCCATATCCATAGTCTAGAGGACTCCCATCCACCACCCCCCCTGTACACAGACACCCTCACTCCTCCCCCCATACCCAACCTGCTGCAAAAACTGGCACTGCCCTCCACACCCTGCCATGGCTAGCCATTGACTGCACTGAACCCAGGCTGGGGATCTGCACTCTGGAATGACTCAACTGGCTGTACCATGCTTTGGGGCACCATTTCAGCTACGGATCCACCAGTGTATGTAACCATGTGTACATCCCTGGCAAACTGAAGAGGGAATTTATACACCTCCAGTGCATGCTTGCCGATACTGTATCTTCCTGCTGTCATACACTGCTGCAAGTCCACACTCTCCCCTGCTCCCCTGTGTAACTTGCCACCCTCCAGACTGCTGAGATATCTTGGGTGCCATGGGGTGCGGTATCCTGTAATGCCATTTGCAGTGTATGCATCAGGCTACAGATAGTTCATCCTCAGTTCCCCAGTTGTACAAATGAATGGGAGGTCAGCTGTAACATGACTGTTTTGGGACCTGTGTGAGTGTATACAGCATTGGCCATCACCCACACTGAGCAGTGCAATGGCACCGGGATGATGGATCCACATGCCAGTGCCTGAGGTGAATGGCCACTGGTGTTATCACCTGCACACAGCTCATGCCTACATATCAGACAGTCCAGCATCCTACTGCGAGTGCTCTGCCACCCACTGATAGAGTGGTACGATACCATTACAGAGCTAGTCATCACAATGGGATGGCCTGGAGGGGCAGGGAGGGAGGTGTCTGTGCACCATTTTGGGGGAAGGGGGCCACTACACTATGGACATGGACTGTAGGTGTATTCAGGTGCAGTTAGGGTTGGCATTGGGGTCCCTACAATATGGAACCAATAGACCCTGGATTACGGTATGATCAGGGCTAGTGGAACAGGTGAGGGGGTGCCACTATACCACCAGAGAATTCAGGGCCTGTTCCACATGGGAGCAATCAGGGTTGGGGTGCTTGAGGGGGGGCAAGAGCTGCTTCAGCACATTCATCCCCATGCCAACATGCAAATGGGCTGGTAATGAGTATGCATAAGGCCCCTTTGCATCTTTAATGCTCAATTAGTTCATTTGCATTCCTGAGTGGAATATCACCCATGGGGGCTGCGGCAAATACCAGTATGAGCCATGCATTCCCCCAGGAAGGTATTCAGTTGGGGTCACTCTGGATGCACCTGACATGGCAGCCGCCTGCACTGCGACTCTCATCCAGGGTCACATTTTCATTGCCAGGATGAAGCACAGTAGCACAGGTTTATTGCATGACAAAAGGGATGAACTCCCTTTAAAACTGCATTGTTTGCTGCAGTAACTCTACTGCAGAATTCCGCAGTGCTGCGCTTCATCCTGCTGGGCTTCACTATATGCACACCCTGTGCCGGTGGCGCATTCTCTTTGAATATTGTATCAGTGCTGACTGGCGCACCCTCTTTGTGCAATGCATCCTTCTGCTCATGCATTGATCTGGCGCTTAATATATCTCCCCAGATGTAACATATTGTTTTTAGTGTGTTCTGATTTTACACGGTGCATCATAACATTGTGTAGATGTAGAGTCCCACTGAAAATAAGATGCCATTTCTTCTGTGAACTATTCAGTCTAACTATGTAGCAATCAGCAGGCATATTCTAGGCAAACACATTGTAAGCATGTGTAAAAGGAGGACCACATTGAAACTGCCTCTCAGCACATCTGCACTGTGCAAATTCATTAGAAATAATGGGTAAAAGCATCCCAAAAGCTCTCCACAGCCATATTGGCTGTGACCAGAGTTTGTTACTTTTGTGAATGCACTTTTTATGTTCACAAATGGGTTTGATACTTTTGCGCTAGTGAGGCAGAAAAAACATTGCAGTTACAAAAAATACTGCCCCTAGGTAAACACCAACAGTTGGGTTTACCTAATCGGGGCCCTAGGAACATGACTCTGATATTAGTTTTTCACCAGGATGCCCAGAGATATGTTGTTTTTTTTTCCACGATCTTGGCAGTGGAACTTTTCCAAAACTTCCATGGACTTTTGCGAAACTTCCGCAGGTACTTCTGCAAAAGTAATGTATTTATAATGGCAGGAATTTTGCACAAGTACCGCAGTACTTCCACGAAAGCTCTCCCATGTAAACCAATGGCACTTTCACAAAAGTCCATTGAATTTCACAAAAGGACCACAAGTAACAGCCCCAAAAGTCCAGTTTCTTTGCCACTTCATAGCAAGACAATGGTTAGGACATTCTGGGCTGGACTTGACAGGGTACAGATGTGCCTTTTGCTGGGCTGGTTTGGTGCAAAAATTTACATTGGTTCCAGAGTTACAGCACTCTGAATTTGCAAATTTACCCATAGGATAACATTGTGGTTGCCACAGTGCCTTTCAGTGCCTATATCTCAAAAACTGTTTGAGATATGACTTTTTTGTTAAGCTCAGCTTAGTACACCTTTTGGTAAGTATGGGCGGAGGTGGCTAGGTCATGAATACAACTGCAAAATAATTTTTTTCTGCAGTTGCTATGGTTACTGAGATTTTGCCAAATAAGTGTTACAAGGGTTACTTGGAATGCCTCTAGGCTTGTGCTATGTTTCTGTACTTGTGGGTAGGTAGGAGCACAGGCCCAGAGGGTCTGCACTCCCACCTATGCATATTATTTATGATAAACTGAGAGCACTGGGCCCCCCCCCACGCTATGTCTCTACACTCACTATACTTATATCAACACCTAAACTTCTCCAGACATACTGACGCCATGCAAAAAAATTGTGCCCCAAGCTTGGTGCCCTGTTCAGGAACTGTAGTTATATCCCTTCTACGGTTAGGCGTGAACTTGTTCAGAAGATGATCCTGCCCATTTTCAACTACTGTGATGTAGTCTATGGTGCTGCTCCCAAGACCTCCCTGGCTAGATTGGATGCCCTCTTCAATTCCTTCTGCCGTTTTGCCCTTGATGCTCCCTCTCGCACCCACCACTGTGATCTCTATCGTGTCCTATCCTTCCCTCTACAGACGACTCTCCCACTGTGCTAAATTCACCTCCAAGCACTGGCTGGGTGAACTCCTTTCCTACCTCTCTCCCCATTTATATCACCCCCACTCTATCTCGCTTCCTTAGATCATCTGGCTCCTATACTCTGGCGGTCTCCCGAAGAGCCACCCTCATCGGCCAATCCGGTTACTCTCACTACCTCCCATAAATGTAGAATCCCCCCCCCCCAAAGTCATCACTCATCCTCCTGCTACTCCATCAGCTCTGCCCTCAAAAACGTCCTTGCACCTAGCTGTTCCTGCTACGATCCTCCCTAACTCCCCCTCTAAGCCGCTGACAAACCCTACCCCTCTTCAGTACCCATGCAATGCCCCTGCTGCAGCTCCACCTCCCACCCACCTAAAAGCCAGCATTCCTTCCCTTTCCCCGATTACCTCCCTTCCCCCTTCCATTGTTATCTTACTGTGATTTCTAAATCATCCAAAATTGTACCAAGGGCCAGTCCCTACCCTATCCTTACACCATTAACCCAACTCTTCCCTCCACATCCTGAAGGGCTGGGATTTGGCCTCTCTTCTGTCTCGCCTTCACCCTCTCTTTTGTTCTTCTGAAGCCTATTCCCCCTTGCTGCCTACAACCTGCTTCCCCCATCATACGCTACCTCTCGCTGCCCCAACCTGCTCCCTTCCTGTCGTGCTTGACCCCTACCTTGTGCAGGCAGGGTCCTCAGCATACTGGAGGGGTCAGACCCCAGCAGACCTTTCTCCTCCTACCTCTTCCTTTGTCTCCTTCTTCCATCCCCTTCCACCACCACCCTGCTTCTCTGCCTACCAACATACCTACCTCTCACTTTCCTGCCCCCCCTTTATGTAACCCTAGCTATGGCTGACCCCTAATCTCTACTACACTTGTAGTTAACTTGTACTTCTGTTGTAACTTAGCCAACCTGTTCTACCTGTGTTTACTCTTCACTGACTTCTCTAGATCAAACTACAACAATTCTATTCAGCCATTTTTTAGCTACACAGTTATGTGTCATTTAGTGTATGCCTAAATGTTATTTTGTGTTGTATCTAACTAGTTCAAAACTGTTAGCATCCCACTATTTCATTACTCCTGTACAGTCTGCTCAAATTATCTGAATGTAATCTACTGTAAATTTATATTGCGTATCATATCTCTGTAAACTATCCTTTATTTATTTTTATTTTATTTTAAATTTGTTAACTGGGTAAGGACACTGGGCAAAGCCCTTTTTCAGGTCCTACCCAAAAGACAGGTCAACATTAAACACACAAAAACATAACTAACAATGCAACTAATAATTACATACATCTTACCTACCCCCCAGGTCCTACTGGGAGATGAGCAACTTGTTGCTCAGCATGCCTTCCTGGTGAAACACTTCAATAAATAAACAAATGAAAACTATTGTTGATGGGGGGACCTGAATATGCCAGACATTAACTGGAGTACCTTTACTGCAGCGACACCCAAGAGCAGGGTCATTCTTGGTACCCTACAGGGGGCATGCCTCAGACAGCTAATGTTGGAACCCACTCAGGAGGGAGCAATCTTAGACTTGGTAGTCTCAAATGGGGATGGAGAGAGGATCTCAAATTTAGGAATGGGTAGCCATCTGGGAACAAGTGACCACCAAACAGCATGGTTCACGATAAACACAGCTGCAGAGCCAAGCCATATAAAGGTGAGGGTACTGGACTTTGGGAGGGCTGACTTTGTCAAAATGGGAGAGTGCCTCAGAAAAGCACTAGCAATCAGGCAAGAAGGAGGGGTGGAGGAACAATGGGAAACATCAAAATTGCCATCACAGAGGCAACAAGCCTTTGTATGAAGCCAATAAACAAATCAAAATGAAAGAAAAAAACACTATGGTTCTCAAAAGAGGTGGTGGGGAAGGTTAGGGAGAAAAAGATAGCATTCAGGAAGCATCTCGCTGTGTCCTCATCTATCCTGTCCTTGGTGGACTATGGAATAGTTATTTATGGGTCAGCTGACCAAACTGCCCTATGCAGCATCAACCTCACCCTCAACAAAGCTTGCCGACTAGTCACGGGATGTGACAGGTTAACTCACACATGCAAGCTTTATAAACTTACTGACTGGCTAAATTTCCAAGGCAGGCTTAAGTACTATACATGCCTCCTAGCCAAGAAGATACAACTTAAGCAAGCCCCAATCGGCCTCCACCCACTTATTCGCACAGCCCCCCATAGGAGGACACAAAGGCACTCAACTAACCCCACTCTTCTAGTCCCATACTGTAGAACATCTCTTGGACAAAGATCCTTCCGTTGTCATGCCCCACTGTGGATAAACTGCCTACCATCCTCCATCTCCTTGGCCCAAAGTCTCAACCAATCTAAATCTGGTCTCAAAACCCTACTCTTAAACTCAACAACCTGTGACTATAATTAAACTCCCACACACATTTCTATCTTCCCACCCTCTCTGAACCGCTTACCTGGACTTATGATACCCAGGAGCCTATTCAATGTCTTCCCTTCATTCTCAATGCCCCTGTCTAGATTGTATGACTCTGGGTCCCTCAAGATCCTATGAAACTGTATCCTGTCTAATCTCTGAACCGGGACCTTACTTGCTTCCAGCTGATGTAACCCACAAACTATGCTTAAGCCAGTACTGTATGACCGTGTATTATTTCACTATTATTAAATGTGTATTTTTATTATTATTTCATTATTATTGAATGCATATCTTTATTTCTGTGTTTTCTTTGTACTTTTTTTCTTTTGCTTGACGTGGAGCCTTTGCAAAAGAGTCTATGACTCAAAGGATTGTAATTCTGATTCTAGTCAATAAATAAAAATAAAGAAGGAAACACAGAAGGAGCAGGACAGCGAACTGTACCAGTTAAAGCAGAAAGAAGTGAGGAAGGCAGTCAGAATAGCAAAGGCCCAACTGAGGAAAAGATAGCCAACTCAGTTAAGAAGGGGGATAAAAACTTTTATAAGTACATTAGGGAGAGAGGAAAGACCAAGAGAGGGATAGTGAGGCTTAATAAAATGGAGGGTGGGTAGGCAGAGGGTGACAGTGAAAAAACAGGGATACTGAATGAATACTTCTGCTCAGTATTCACAAAAGAAGAGATGGGGAGGTACCTACTCCAATCAATAGAAGCACTCTGGATAGGGGTATCAATACCAGTCAATTTGCAGAAGAAAGGGTTCTGAAAGAACTCCTAAAACTGATGGTGGACAAAGCAATGGGCCCTGATGGGATTCATTCCAGAAATCTAAAAGAACTAAGGTGAGAACTAGTGACACCACTGACTACCCTTTTTAACAAATCATGGGAGGATGGTGTGGTACCTTAAGACTGGAAGAGGGTGGATGTGATTTCCCTTCACAAAAGTGAGAGCAAAGCAGAGGAAGGAAACTACAGATCTGTTAGTTTGACCTCAGTGGTAGGGAAAATAATGGAATCACTTCTGAAGGAAAGAATTGTTGACTACCTAGAGGCCAGCGGGAAATAGGACCCAAGGCAGCATGGATTCACAGTGGGAAGGTCATGTCTGATGAATCTAATAGAGTTCTTTGACTGGTTGGCCAAAGTAGTAGACCAGGGAGGGGCTCTGGACATGGCCTACCTAGACTTTAGCAAGGCATTTGACACAGACCCACACAAAAGATTAATAAACAAATTAGCCAGCCTTGGAGTTGGTCACTGGGTGGTAGCCTGGGTAAAAGATTGGCTGGACAACAGGACACAGAGGGTAATAGTAAACAGAGTCCACTCTGAAGAAAGGGTTGTTACTAGCTGGGTACCGCAGGGTTCAGTACTGGGTCCGGTCCTTTTTAATGTCTTTATAAGTGACATTGCAGAGGGACTGGAAGGAAAAGTGTGCCTCTTTGCAGATGACACAAAGATCTGCAACAGGGTTGATATACAAGGGGGGTGGAAAGGATGAGAAGGGACCTGGCAAGGTTGGAGGAATGGTCAAAAGCATCACAGCTTAGATTCAATGCAAAGAAGTGCAAAGTAATATACCTGGGAAACAAAAACCCAGAGGAAGAGTACACACTAGTGGGGAGGTACTAACAACAACAAAAATGGAAAGGGACCTGGGGCAGTCATGGCAGATGACCTAAAGGTAAGGAAGCAATGTGAGAAGGCAGTAAGGAGGGCTGGGGGGATACTGGGATGTATAGGAAGAGGCATCACCAGTAGAAAAGAGGAAGTTGTTATCCCTCTATACAGACAGTTGGTGAGACCCCATCTGGAGTACTGCATGCAGTTCTGGAGACCCCGGCTCTGCAATGACATAGACAGAATGGAGGCAGTCCAAAGGAGGGCAACTAAAATGGTGCAGGATCTGCACCAGACGCCATACAGAGAGAGAGAGAGAGAGACTAAAGAAGCTTAATATGTATAACCTCAAGGAAAGGAGGGAGAGGGGGGACATAATAGAAACTTTCAAGTACCTCAAGGGAATCAAAAAAGTCCAGGAGGGTAGCATCTTTCAGAAAAAGAGATGTGAGGGGCACAATTTGAAGATAGAGGGGGGAACGGCTCAAGGCAATGTGAGGAAGTATTTTTTCACAGAAAGGGTGGTGGACACATGAAATGGCCTTCCTGAGGAGGTCGTGGGGTCAAAAACAGTGGGGGAATTCAAGAATGCATGGGACAGATATAAGGCTATTCTGGTGGGGATAGGAATAAGTAGGCTGTTGATTAACTAGGATCTTCAGCTTATCCAACAGGTAGGGAAATGGGTAGACTGGGTGGGCCAAGCAGTTCTTATCTGCCATCAAAGTCTGTTTCTATGTTTCATGGGTGGGTGGGAGCACAGGACCCAGAGGGCCTTGTGCTCCCATTTATTGATCCAGTCATGGAAAACTAAAAGCACAGAGCCCTCCTGCACTATGTCTCTGTACTTATAGGTACGGCTTGTGCTCCCACCCATGGAAATCATCTTGTAATACCCATCCTGCGCTATATCTCTACGCTTATGGTTGGGTGGAGCTCATGCTCCCAAATATGCATCCCATTATGCAAAACTGGGAGCACAAGGCCCTCCTGTGCTATGCTTCTACACTGATGGGTGGGTGGGAGCACAGAGCCTGGAAGGCCCACACTCCCACCTACGGATAGCATGTGAGTAACATTTCACTTTCTCAAAAAGTAGGGAAATTCATTGCATAAACTCTGTTAATGCATCAGTTAGGGTTGATTACACACCTACAAATGTCTGGAAATTCAATGTTAGGGTTTCCAACCCTACCACCCCACCCCCACCCTTCATCCCGGGGTACCATCTCAGCTTGTTTGCATATGGAATGGGGTGAGACTTAGGCCAACAACCCCAAGGCACACCCCAATGCCTGTGTGTGTGGAGGGTGGTAGGGTTGGAAACTCTAACATCGAATTTCCAGACTTTTGTCAGTGTGAAATCTTTTTTTTTTTCAGTTGTTTAACCAGGAGTGGCACACTAAGCTGAAAGCTTGTTTACAGGTGCAACCTGGGAGCACAGGAAAGTTAAGTGACTTGCTCAGGGTCACACAGTATGCAAGTGGGGGCTGCGGGATTCAAACCCATGTCTCCAGATTTTCAGCTCAGAGCCTTAAACTGTTGCACTACTCTGGCTCCCTAACTCAACCCTAACTGATGCATTAATGGATTTTTTTGCAATGACTACATATATATATATATATATAGACACACACACACACACACACACTAGGGGTGAGAGTTTCTAGAGTGTGATAAATGCAGCTACTTCCACTGGAGTGTGATAAATACTGATGACATCACTAGGGTGATGATAAATGCCATTTATCCATACTGTGCTGATGTCACCACTCACTCACTAACCACAACCTGCATTATAAATTGAACTGTTTCACAAATCTGTTTCTCACTGCTACTTGCAAGTAACTATTAACATTGCAAAGGACACTCACCTGTTTCCCATAGTGTTTCAACAACTCACATCCCATTACTATGCTACTCTCAAATTGAAAGAAAGACTGCACTCTAAATCACAGTGCTGCACGACACAGTTTCTGTTTCTCGCTGCAAACTGACTCTAAATCACAGTGCTGCACCACACAGTTTCTGTTTCTCACTGCAAACTGACTCTAAATCACAGTGCTGCACCACACAGTTTCTGTTTCTCACTGCAAACTGACTCTAAATGACAGTGCTACACCACACAGTTTCTGTTTCTCACTTCAAGCTGAAACTAACTCAGTTAGCACTGCCAAACACATTCACCTGTTTCCCATAGGGTGTCTAACACTCCCAGCCCATTCAGAAACACTCACACACATTGAGAACAACCACAAACAGTGCTCCCAGGATAGCCTAGAGGTTAGAGTAATGAGCTTTGAACAGCTTTGATACATCCAGCACATTAGACGTGGGTTTGACTTTCATAACTTCTACTTCCACACTGTGTGACTGAACAAGTCGCTTAACTGCCCAGTGTCCCCAAATCACCACTAACAACTTCCCCAGTTACCAAACATTAAAATACAAGAGCAAACAAAAAAAACATAAGTATATTTCTGAAGCTCTCACTCCCATTGTATAAATAGCAGACATGGTGGGCAGATTGTGTACTATAGAAAATATTCTCACTCTTACATCATGAGCTCTGGATAATGTCACTCATGCTTTCGATACTTGTGAGATATCCAGAGCTCACTCTGCAGGAATGAGAATATTTTCCATATCACATGCCTGCCCATCGTGTATCCCATATATATATATATATATATATATATATATATATATATATATATTTAGGAGAGAGAGATATGGGATATGACATGGCCTGAGTGAAGATATATTTATCTTCACGAGAGGCCAATGATATTGTGATGTCATTGGCCTCGAGTGAAGATAAATATGATATCTTCACTCAGGCCATGTCATGTTCTGTTTATACAACATGTGTTTGGGCCAAATTGCAATGGAACCTCTAACTGAACACAATCCAAAACACCTCCCCAAACCCAGAACACAAGAGATGACATGTTACATAAAATATATATATGGTAGATTCTGACAGTTTAAAATGATGTGAAGAATGTTATCTGGTTGATCCTGCCACTATTTTTATGAAAAAATGTAATTTAAGCACTTATCTGGTTGATCCTGCTACTGTAATATTCAGCCGAGAACCATAAACTGTACCAACTCCTCATTACTTTCAGTTTCTCCCTTAAAAGTAGCATGACCGAGCATTCATAACATGGACAGTTAAAATTCATTGGAACCCATTCAAGTGTATAATTAACAATTGCTGTGCCACACAGCTGTAGCATACTACTTTAAAGGTAGGAAAAAAAAAGTTTAATTTGCTTGATTTTCGATAGAAAACTAAGTTAAGACACAGCTGTTTTCTTTGTTTACACAAAATTAAAGTAACAAGCCCTAATTAGTCTCCCTAACACCCCTTCCTACCAGCAACAGTTACAATTCATCGCTCACCTTGACTCAGCAATAGCTTGATCTTCAAGCATCTGAGGTAAATTCATCTTTAAATAAAATAAAGCTTTGCAACCAAAAATCCATGTGATTCCTCGCATTTCCCAGCACCAAGAATGCGTCCCAAAGCATTAACCAAAGTGAATTAAATAAAACCGCAAGTGCCCAATGGCATAAAAAAGTTTTCAAAATATATAAAAACCATAAAAAAAAAAAAGAAAACAGAATCCAAGGTGTAAATAAAAGCACATAGATCCTCCAAGAAGCTACAATCAAGAGCTCCATGGCATTCAGCAGTACCGTAGGCTTCTCAAACTGACTCCAATAAATAGAATTCCACGCAGAAGACGCCAATGCTCCAGGTCCCAACAAAAGAAAACACGCCGAAACCAACGAACTACGTCAAGATTTAAACCGTGCTCAACCGGTGCTCCAACAAGATCCACAGAGGCCTGATAATCCAATGGCGTCATCCAAAAAGTACGCAGCCATGCGCAGACGCACTCCATGAGACCCAAAGGCCAGTGATTACAGAGTTTGCGCAGTAGCTGCATAAATACACCACCCAATCAGCTATCAGCCAATGACAAGTGGCCACCGCCAGACTGACAGCGCAGTCTCACTAATCACAATTTATCTCACAGTATCCAATTACATCTCACACCCATGTGGATGCCCGCACCAACAACCAATAAAAAACAGTTCCCATGGTACAGTAGCCAATAGCAGACTCCCAATGCATTCTTATGCATTAACTCTAACTGAATCGCCCCTTTCACTAAAAAAATAATGAACTTCTCGCAATCAAATTAAATAAAAAACAAAACACACAACCCCATACAACTAGCATTGCATAAATCGAACATGCCATGGGTCCCTCAAAAATATTGCTTTGCCACTTGTGATGACATGGTTCATAAAGCACTCGTAAAAAATATCAGCGATATTTTGAGGGCCCCGTGGCATATCCTATATATATAGTGATAGGAGATGTCAGGATAACCAAGTTTTTTAGAGACCAGACCCTGGCAATCTCAAGAGGGTGATCACCTATGAGGTTTACAAGAGGTCACAGGCTACTGTACAAATAACTTGGTTATCCCACAGGTGCCCCACGCATATTTAATTTATGCAACAGGATTTTTGGGGTTCAGTTTTGTTATGTATTATTTTTTTCTGAAGTTTCTGCCCATGTTTTTTTTCTGTGTGCCTGGTTGCTGTGTTTGGTTTGCAGGGTTGCTCTGCTGAGAAAGAGGAAAAAATGGCTTTTTTTGTTAAAAGTGTTTTCATTTAAAATGTGGTTCTGGTTAGGGTGTGCATTTTGTGAGTCTGTGGGACTGTGATACCTTTGCTTGTAAAGAGCACTGTGAGGAGGTGAAAGTGAAACTGGGAGGCAGCACTGCTGAGCAGGCAGCACAGGTGGTGGTGGTTAGTGATGTAGACACTGTGTGGATAAATGGGTGATGATGTAATCACTATGTGGATAACTTGAAGTTATCCATATAAAGATTACATCACCACCCATTTATCCACACAGTGACTCAGATAACTGAAGTTAAGCGTCAGTTTTTATCCTGACACCTGTTGCATAAATATATGTAATATTACCCCCTAAGATGTTCGATGATCGCATTATAATCCTATCTCTAGCACTGCAGCCCCTTCCTTCTTCCTTCACATCATTAAAATGTGGTTTTGTGGGCGGGGCTACAGCAGGTGCTCAGCAGCTGGGCAGTAACAGAAAGTGCAAGTGTATGTTAAGTAAGTTAAATATATAACTAATATATATAACTAATCCCTATCAGATAAAAATGTAATTGTGGCTAACTTTGGTCCTGGGGCAGGCAGATCTTTGCCATAAACTGCCTGCCCTAAAGAATGAATCATGTCAGCAGCTCTTGAACATCTGCACGGCGTCCCTGTTACATTTTCAAAACACGGATCTTTGCAGATTAGGACCATTTTGCAGTCACATCGGATTGTTGTGGGCTACCATGGTAAAAGATCATGTGCAAATAGCATTTTGAGGATCCTGCTATCATCCCTTTTATCAAATGTGCTATTATTATTATTTATGTATAGAACTGCAGTTTTGTACCATCTCCGTTTATTTTTTATTTCGTCCGTAACGAGCGGTCTTCAGATTTGTCCCATCGTAGATTTATCTCAGTGGGAGTAGTGGCTGTGTCTTGGACTGTGACGAAAATGTGGGTGCGTCCAGAGGATCCTAGCCTGAAGCAATGGCACTTTGACAGCTCCTGCCATTCCAGTCTGCGGCTGTCAGCAGTTGAAGAATGCAGATCCTATATATGTTTTGCTTTAGTCAGTAGTCTGTTTCAGTCAAAATCTTCCTTACCATATGTAACCCCCCTGCAAATGGGGTTCATAAAAGCCTTCAAGGAGCTTGCCTAGTGCTCCCCTGCCTGCTGGTGTTCGGCGTTTTAGCCGTTTAAATGTGGGTGCTGTGAGTGTTTTTAGAGCCTCTGGTACTGTCTCTTTAAGAGCTGCCTGCTCGCAGGCTTAGTTAGTTTGAATGGGGGGGACTGAGTGGTTTAATGCTCGAATCCTGCCCGGGCTGCTTTCTAATCACTCCATTTCTGCAGTCACTAAGAGCGCAGAGGGAGCTCTTTCAAAAGGTGTAATTGTTTGCTGGTAATCTGTTAGAATGGTAATGAAAATACAGTTTGTCTAACCTGCTTTCCCTTCAGCAAGGACTGTGTAGTGTATCTCTTTCATGTTAGTCCCGGACTGCCCAGTGGGACCAATCAATATGTGAGAGCCCTAAGATGGAGACTGCTTGGGCCAACCAGAATAGGAACTGCAAGCTGGGGCTTGCTAAAAAGGGGGCTGAATGGAAGAAGCCTCTGGGTAATGTAGTTTTGGAATCCTTGGTGCCTTTTTGGCCCTATAGAGGGAGCCCTGCTGTGACTGGCAACTGAACCAGCCAACCAAACTCTGTGGATCTTAGTGAAAGACCCTGTGCTGGCTGCTGGCAAGCCAGATTGAAGGAGAGAGTGAAGGGAGAAGGAGCTCTGCTTGTGTTTTCGGCATGTAGTCGCGTGGGAAGCGCGTGTGAAGCCCTGAAGTTCGGCCTGCAGCCATTGTGAGTGCCAGCTCGGACAGAATCCGGGTTTTTGTGAGGAGAAAGAGGATCCAGAAGAGTGAAAGCCAGGCTTAACCTGAGGAAGACCGAAAGTTTGCTGAATGCGATCGGCCTGTCAGGGATTGCTGATACTGTGTGTGCTCCCGGGTATTTTGCAGTGATTGCGATCGGGATCAAGGAGCAGCCTGCCTGGTATGGTACTTTCCTTTACATATGAATGTGCTGAGTGCTTAAGGGGAATCGCGATCTTAGCTCCCCTGGACTGTGAAGTGTGTGCTGAAGCTGGAAGCAAAATCCAGCTTGTTTCGGACTGAATCCGCCTTTCTTGCCATTGCAGCCAGGCCCTGTCGTGAGGGCCTTGTCTTCATACCCTGCTTGTCTGGCAATCCAGCACGGACATCCTCCATCCTGCTTCTCGCTCTGGGTATTGTGAGTACAAATCAGGGCAACACCTGCAACAGTTTGTAAATCAAAAGTGTGCCATCTGATTTATTGTGTTTCTTACTGCAAACTGAGCCCCAGGGCTCTGAATTACAAATTGGGTGTGCAAGTACTTTTTCCATCACAGGACCTCAACCAGCTTCACCGATCCTGGCTAGCCCCACACCATCCTGGGTATTCAGTGAGAGTGACATTTGAGACTCTGAGTATGCATGCACACAGTACTGTGAATATTAATGTGTTTAATCTAATTAACCTGATTTCCCCCCTTTCCTTGTTACAGCTCCTTAAATAAATCAGATCTGTTTGTTTCTGCAAAGTTACACTGACTGTGATGTTCATTTATGCTAAGGTATTGTACTGCATCATCTTGTTTTACAGGGGGTCTCCAGAGTCAAGCTGATGGAACCAGGCCTGGGGGTAAGTGTAAATTGTGAAGGTACTCAATGTGTATTATGTGGGCCACTAGTGGGAAGAAAGGGGGGGGCCACAGTGTCCTAGATTTATTTATTTATTTATTTTATTTATTGGAAACAATCGGAATTACAAACCTTTGAGTCACAGACTCTTTTGCAAAGGCTCCACATCGGTTACAAAGGGTGGAGGGTAGACAGATACAGTAGAGAACATACTTGAAACAGACAGAATATACATAACAAAATCAAAGGAGCAGTCCAGGCAAAACTTAATGACTGGTAAGGAAGTTAGGCCGCAATCTTGGGTTACCCAGGCGAGTTTTGGTGAGATCGTGGGGCCTTGTGAGACCCTGAGTCAAGAGTAGGGGGAGGGAAGGCGGTCATCTGGGTGAGCAGAGTTAGCCGCAGTCACATATGGCTCTTTCAAGGAGGTGTTGGCTGTGACTTGGTCAGAATAGATAATACCAACCCTGACCTCTGGGTGGAGGCACCCGTTTCAGAACCTAGGCCCCTCAACCTGTTAGTAGCCAAGGAGGCAGAGGTAGTAGCCCTTGGGATAGTGCCACCTAGGGGTTACACATATATGTTAGTTGTGTATTTTTCTTTTCCTTTCTTATTTGGCGCAGAAGTATATTTTATATTGTGGAGAGGTGTCCTTGGCATATTTCATTTTACTGTATTCCTCTGAGGTTTTTGTGTTTGTGATCCCTGCTGTTAATATCCAATGTATTTCCTGCAGTGTAAACAGATTTGTTTGCAAGCTGCCACTACAATGGCACTGTTTTTTTTTTGGTGATGACTTAATTAGAACTGGACTTTTTAAGTGAAGCCATTACCACCGACCGAAACATTTACAATTGCTTGCTTTTCTTGATCCTGGCAGACGATTTTGCTGTCAGTGTGCAAATTATTTATTTTGTTACACACACTTGGCTGACTGTGTTATGCCCACGCAGTCTGTAACATGCTGTATTTTATAGAATTGTTAATTTTCCAGCTGACTTGCATCTAAGTATTGCTATTTAGTTTTGGATGTGACTACTGTTTTTTTTTTTTATTGGAATTCATTGTGAGCTCGTCCCTTATTTATGAATATCATCTTACTAGTGGTGGCATTTTTGTTATCCATACCAACTGTTCTTAATTACAGAAATCCTGCTATTTTGTGAATCCTTTCAATTAGAAATTATCAGCTACTTTCTTTGTTACTGATTGACATTTCTTGTAACCTAATGTGACTAAGTGATATAATTGTGTTTCTATTATTTTGCTGTTAGTATTTGTTTTATATGACTTTAATCTTACCCTGTGAAGTACATACTATTTATTTATATACCTTTTTAGTGATGTAACTGCACTCTGTATCGTTGTCAGTTCTGCGTTCTCTGACTACCATGTTATTACAATTTTATTATTGGTTTTGAAACCTCGCTTTTTATGCTGGTTTAATACAAAAAAACAATGGCATTAAATTATATCTGCAGTAGCCAGTTGTTAACTATTTTTTAAAAAAAGAAGCTAATTGATAACTGACACCAATTAGCAAGTGGTTCATACGTTACAAGATGTGCTGAGTACCTCTGTTTTTTACTTACGACCTTTGTGTCGTCATTTATACTTTTGATTGCCATTTACATTACTGCATTGCTTCTCTGTGTAGTGCTTTCAGGCCCTAACTTACCTGTCTAAGAATAATAAATAATGTATTATTTCATACTAATATTGTGGTCTACATCTATTTCTCTGTCAACCAACCCCGCAACATGCCTTACTGCTGAGCGTTCACGAGTACTAATGGAACTGGGTCTGGGAAAAACTTTTATCGCTGTCCCAAAGGCAAGCAGCGTCATCAGCAGTGGACTGTCGCTCTAAAGAGAGATGGGTTCCAACCAACAGACCACTCAGTCCTTTGCTGCGATCACTTTGATAGTGATCAGTTTCAGTTCCAGCCCGAATTCCTTCAGAGCACTGGTTTTCAGCCTTCACAGCATAAGCTCAAGACAACTGCGTTTCCAAATGTGTTCTCCTTTACCAAGCCTGTACCTAAGAGCAGTGGAGGTGTGCTTATGAAAAGGCAATGACTTGAGGTTCATTTTTATTTATTTATTTATTTTGTACTCCTCCCTTTTGTAAACTCTAACTTCATCTCTATTTGTTTCTGCAAACATTTCTTTCTTTATGCAATTTCTTATTATGGCTTAGATGGTGGCACTGTCATTGAATGTTCACGTTATCATTTAGGTTGTTAAACATCTGGGATTGACCGAAACTAGACCATTCAAAAGAAGGAGTGAGGAAGAAGCTGAACCACACTCCGGTGACACTGAAAACCTCCCATCATGCAGCACAGAGGAAGATGTTTTGCATAACACCACAGCTCTTGAGATGTTGATGAAAAGATATGTCCACACTGTTGTTTGAGTCACATTCTCCAATGTTAATGTCATCTAGTTGAAATATTTGCTGTTGTTGGGGCGGTGTTGGTTGGGGTGACAAAATGTGTCATCCAATAGGAATACATTTTAAATTGTCAAGTAATACTCTGTGACCTGATTGTCCATTTGTGTGTGCCAGATGAATACGTAAGCAATAAGACATGGCTGGGTGTTGGTAGCATTTAGATACCCACGCACCTTTAGATTGAAGGCACTTGGCCTGCTGCCTTGTGCCTCACTATGCCTCTGGGTGTGCGGGTATCTCGGTACTATCAACACCCAGCCATGTGTCATTGCTTACACATTCAGATGTCTTTCCTCATATTCAATCTATTGTGTGACAGTTAATCTTGGATTCTAAGAATTAAAATGTTTGCAATTTCACAATAGTAGAATGTTCACATCTCCCTCCCCTACCCCCGCACACAAACACTGACTGGTGAGATGGAATGTATTAGTTCTAACTACTTAGTGCCACTGTCATACAGATGCACGTACAGGCCTCACTTTGAGGCATACCCATCGCTCGCGTAAAAAAAACATGGCAACGGAATGGTTCAGATATTGATGAAAACGTTTTGAGGTGAGCCTGGCTAAGTGGTTATGGGGTGAGAGAAAAGCAAAATGTATTGGTTTGTTCTCCATTGGCATTTTTTGGTTGTTGTGCATATCTTTGTGTGTGTGTGTGTGTGTGTGTGAGTGAGTGTTTGTACTCCTGAAAATGGTCGGAGGTGTGGCAATTGAGGTTTGATACAAAGAAGTGCAAGTTAGTGCACGTGTCAAAATGGAACACTGAGATGACATACTGGTTGGGTGTGGGTGGGGGCGGAGGTAATGGTACTAGGGGTTATCATTTAAGATGATCTAAAGTTGTCAAAGCAGAGTTAAAAAGCTGGTGTGGGAGATCCAGTGGTTTGCCTGGCTTCATACTCAGATGGATCACTAGCAGAGGGTGCAAGGTGGTGATGAAAGTGTACAGAATTTTGATAAAGCCTTATTTTGTGTGCTGCTTGCAATTTTGAAAGTCACTCTAATGTAATATTAAATGGGCAAGGGAATCCCTGTGTCCTGACTGGTTGAGACTTGGTTCTAGCCATGGCAGTAAGAGAGCACCACCGATAGCTAAAAACAAGTCCCTGCCAGCCATGGAAGTTCATAGAATTAATAAGCCACTTGCTTACTAATTTACATCTCAAACATGGCTGCAACCTTTACTCATATGTAACAAATTGCAACTAGGCCATGAAAAAGAAAGGTCCATCTAGGGAAATAAAGTAAGTAAATAATTTAATGGCATTTTCACTCAAGAGCCCCTCATTACTCACATATACAAATTTTAAAAATCAAGTAGTATTTAGAGTTTTCATTTCTGGTGTTCATTTGATGACCATAAAACACTCCTGCTCTTTACCTGGCAACAGATAAAATTAAGGTTCTGGCTTCAATTGAGACCTTTGTGTGTCTATGTAAGTGGAACTCTGAAGAATTTTGAAATCACATAGTCCATGTTACCATTCCATTTCTGTGGGGGGAAGAGGGTGGAGTGAGTGGAGTATTCTACTACTTGATTAACACAGAGCTTTGAAATCTTCTATTCCATGCTAAACAATCACACAATGTACTGATTCTGAAGTATTACAGATGACTGACAGGTGAAGAACATACGTGGAGGGACTATCTGACATCATTTGGCAATTTCTTTTTTTGTATTTTTGTTTGTGCGTCTCAGAAAAAAATTTACAGTGTTCAAATTGCAAGTTGGCTCATTTTATATAAGCCATAGGGCATTCCAGGGACATTGCATTACTGTATAGTTGACATTATTTTGCTTTCCCAGTAAACATGTAATCCTTTTGTCTTACTGTATATGTAGTCTGTTTATTTGTTTATACCTGTAGTAATTATTAGTAAAAATTTTTATTTTTCTGGAATCAGTGGCTGTGGAATCAGGAGCCAGAAGAACTGTGGGTCACCCTGGAAACAAGAAATGGGACAGCCATACTAACTGGGGCTGTGTACAGGCCTCCAGACCAGGGGGAGGACATAGTTATGTTACTGTTAGAAGATATACAAAACATGACAGCTAAAGGGGAGGTTCTGATAATGGGAGACTTCAACATGCCAGATACAGATTGGTCAATACCAGCAGGGACATCTGCCAGAACTAGACACATGGTGGATTCCCTGCAGGGAGAGGGCCTCAAACAACTGGTACACCAACCCACTACAGACAGGGCTATCCTAGATTTAGTACTGACTAACAGGGAGAGGATCACAGATCTCCAGGTAGAAGGTCACCTGGGTGCCAGTGACCATCACATGGTATGGTTCAATTTGACCACTAGAACAAAATCATCCCATTCCAAGGCAAAAATATGGGACTTCAGAGGAGCTGACTTTGATAAGATGGCCAACAGAGTTAAGCTAGCCCTGGCAAAAAGAAATACAGGTGAGTGGGTACAGGCAAAGTGGGCAAGCAATAAAGTTGCAATACTTGAAGCAACATCCTATTTTGTTAGTGAGAAAAGGAAGTGCAAAAGAAGAAGGAAACCACTTTGGTTCTCAAACACAGTAGCAGAAAAGGTCAGAGCCAAAAGGCTGGCCTTCATGAAATATAAGGGAACACAGCAGGATGACAATAGGGAGGCATACCAAACTTCCCTAAGGGAAGCATTGACGGCAGTAAGGCAGGCAAAGGCCCAAACCAAGGAAACACTAGCACAAACAGTAAAAGAAGGTGACAAGACTTTCTATAGATACATTAGTGAAAGGAGAAAGTCCAGAGGGGGTATTGCTAAGATCAAAGGGGATAAGGAGGTGTGTGAGGAGGAGGACCATGTAAAAGCATCTATCCTAAATAGATACTTCTGCTCAGTATTTACTGAAGATAGGGCAAGGCCCACAGCTCAGCACCATGGACACAGGGGGGGAGGGAGGTGTGCACTAGTCTCTTCACAAAAGAAAGGGCCCTTCATGACCTTGATAAGCTCAGGGTGGACAAGGCAATGGAACCTGATGGTATACATCCCAGGGTACTAAAGGAGCTAAGGGTGGAACTAGCAGAGCCATTATCAAAACTGTTTAGTGAGTCTCTGAGTACGGAAAAGGTCCCAGAAGACTGGAGAAGGGCTCATACGATCCCACTCCACAAGAGTGGTAGCAGGGAGGAGGCAGGGAACTACAGACCAGTCAGTCTTACCTCAGTAGTGGGCAAGATTATGGTGACACTCCTTAAGGAAATGATAGTGCGTGCAACACCTGGAATCCATAGGCGCACAGGATCCAAGACAGCATGGGTTTACAAAAGGAAGGTCCTGTCAAACTAATCTCATAGATTTCTTTGACTGGGTAACCAGAGTGGTGGACCAAGGGGGAGCAGTTGATGTTGCCTACCTTGATTTCAGCAAAGCTTTCAATATTGTTCCACATAGAAGATTGATTAATAAGCTGGGTAGGCTCAGGGTGGGTCAGATGTTAGTCAACTGGATGGCAAACTGGTTGACGGGCAGAAAACAGAGAGTAGTGGTAAATGATATACAGTCAGAAGAGATGTAAGTCACAAGTGGGGTACCTCAGGGATCAGTCCTGGGGCCAGTCCTCTTCAATATCTTCATCACTGACATTGCAGATGGACTAGAGGGTAAGATTTGTCTGTTTGCAGATGACACCAAGATCTGCAACCGAGTAGATGATCCAGATGGGGTGTGCAGAATGAGAAGAGATCTGGATAAACTAGCAAAATGGTCGGAAGAGTGGCAACTGGGGTTTAACGCAAAGAAGTGCAAGATCATGCACATAGGGAAGAGAAACCTTGAAGCCAGCTGTAGGATGGGAGGGGAGTTGCTGGCAGTCACAAGGGAAGAAAGAGACTTGGGCGTCATCGTCAGCAATGACCTGAAATCATCCCAGCAGATGACTAAAGCAGTAGGTAAGGTTAGAGGGATGTTGGGGTGTATTAGTAGGGGTATCACAAGTCAGAAGAGGGAGGTAATAATCCCTCTTTACAAGACACTGGTTAGGCCCCATCTGGAGTACTTCATGAAATACTGGAGGCACCATCTTCACAAGGACATAACCAAATTGAGGCAGTCCAGAGAAGGGCAACCAAAATGGTGCAGGGACTGCATCAGAAAACATATGAGGACAGATTAACTGAACTCTATATGTATGCCCTAGAGCAAAGGAGGGAGAGCGGTGGTATGATTGAAACATTCAAACACCTTAAGGGCATTAACAAGGTGAAAGAGTCTAACATGTTTCAATATAAGAAAAATAGCAGAACAAGAGGACACAGCATGAGATTAGAGGGAGGCCGATTAAGGGATAATGTGAGGAAGTTCTTTTTCACAGAAAGGGTGGTGGATGCATGGAATGGCCTACCTCAGGAAATGGTGGATATGAATACAGTGCAGGACTTCAAACAGGCATGGGATAGGCATAAGGGAGCAATACAGATGAGTATGAATAGATAGGCCATTGACTGAGCAAAGGCCGATGGCACATTTATAAGGTAGAAAAAGAAATGGGTAGACTGGATGGGCCTTGTGGTCCTTATCTGCCATCAACTTCTATGTTTTTGTTATTGAGAAGGCAATATTAATATTTCTGCTAGCACTATAAATTCTCTGAGTGATTGACGAAAAAGGATTTAACATGTTTAAATGTTAAAAAAAATTTCAGGCTATTAATCCAATAGTTAAATGCAAAATCTAGCTAATGGGGTCCAGATAAGCAACATATATGTGTTGCTTGCACTCCAGAATGTCATTTTGGAGGCTTTTTAAATTTGAATTTGTGGTAAAAACTAAAAACAAGATGGCAGCCAAATGAAAAATGATTTTCCCCTCACGGAAAAGGATGATGTCAATATTGAAAAAGAATTCCTTTTTTCATTTCATACAGCTATTTTTTGGTGCTTAGTGAGGATGCTCAGAACCAGTTGTTAATTTCAAAATTAAATGACTTTGGAACAGATTAATGTTTTTTCACCAAACAAGCAAAAGACAGAAAATTTCAGCCCCAAATTCCAAACCATTTGGCACTAGTCAATCTGACAGAAACCCTTTCAAATCAATGTGAAAAATTCCTGAAAAATTAACTTTTCCACTATCTGTATCTCAGAATCTGCACATCAGACTGGAACAAAACTTCTGCACTTGCACAATTGCATGCAAATTCAATAAACGGTTGCCAAGTTGTTAAAGTGCAAAAATTGGGGTTTAACACTGTACAACCCTAACTACAAGGGAGGAGGGTGACCATGTCCTATAATAATACATGAATAGGAATTTTTCCCCACTGAAAAGGCCATCATTTCTTTCCCTGTATACCTGTGACTAATCTATCAATCCAAAGTATATACCTGCGCTAATTAAACAATTATATTTATACACTAATTAAAGATATAAACCTACACAAATTAAACAATTAAAAATATACTTGCACTAATAAGAAGTATACATGAGCACTGCATTAAACCATATGGGACACCACTAATAATACAATTAACACAGCAGTAGGAAGCTAGCCAAACCAATGAACAGGCTGCAAAAGAACCAGGACAAAAGACACACAAAATCCTCCCCAAACCAGAAATCCCTCAAACTCCTACCTGCACTCACTACACGCCATTCCCTTTATGCTACAAGAGACCTTCAGGTACTATAATGTGATTGCAAATCCAATCTCCATAATAATAACCATCTTAATGTATTCTATTCAACAAACAACGGATAAGAGTGGAACACTTGGATGTGTACCCATCTTGGGGGCTAGTTAGGGCAATAAAACCACTTGCCCTTTGGACTTGTAGCCTTATAGCCCTAATTAGCCCCCTCAATGGGTATACATCCTTGTATACTACCCTTAACCATTATTTATTCTGTAGATAGATAGATAGATAGATAGATAGATAGATAGATAGATAGATAGATAGATACTCTCGATAGATAGATAGATAGATAGATAGATAGATAGATAGATAGACAGACAGACAGACAGACAGACAGACAGACAGACAGATAGATAGATAGATAGATAGATAGATACTATCTGTAGATGGATAGACAGATGGATGGATGGATGGATGGATGGATGGATGGATGGATAGATACTATCTGTAGATGCATAGCTAGATAGATAGACAGACACAGACAGACAGATGGACGAACAGACTGATGGACAGATGGATGGATAGATAGATAGATAGATAGATAGATAGATAGATAAATAGATAGATAGATAGATAGGTGGATGGATGGGTGGATGGATGGATGGGTGGGTGGGTGGTGGATGGATAGATGGATGATGGATGGATGGATAGATAGATAGATCTGTAGATGGATGGATAGATAGATAGATAGACAGATAGATAGATAGATAGATAGATAGATAGATAGATAGATAGATAGATAGATAGATAGATAGATAGATAATACATGGATGGGACTACTGTCCCATTGAAAAACTCATCATCTAGTTCCCCAGTACATCACACTAATAAAAGCTATATACCACGGCCATCAATTAAAGTCATATACCACTGCTGTCTGGGGTATATGACTTTAACTGAACTATGTTGGTGCCACATTGTGGCCCGGGTCATGTCTGAAAACGGTCCATTGGATCAGCACGCTTACCCAGTTAACAAATAAATAAATAAATAAAATAAAACAATTAGTAGCCATAGTGCATGACTTTGTCTCTGCAGGACCAGTTTTCCGCCAGCTCCAAACAAAGCCTTCAATGAACTGCACGTGATAAGAGACAATCTCAGCTTTTAGCTGATTGTTTAGCCTCCTTGCTATCCTGACTTTTATCCTGACTCAACCACCCATTCCCATTCGAGCACTGCAAGACAGATACCTACAGCATGCCAACTCGTACATGGATGAGTTCCCTTTTTTTTTTTAAGCAATTGTCACCTAAGATAATTTTCTAGCAGGAGTCTGTCTCCTGATCACAAGAAAGTTAATCCACCACCAAAAAAAGTGATCTAAGTTGTTTAATTCTGTAAGTGAAAGTTAAAGCCATGACTCTAGTCCTGTGGATTAGCGCTGACAGTAATGCATGTCCCTGGAGTCGTGGTTTTAACTTGCACTGATGGAATTAAACATGTCAGACCACTCATTTTGGTGGCAGATGTGTGTGAAGGAATGTATTCATCCAAGCCCTCCTCCATGCCTGCTGGAACCATACGCAGTTTCCGATCCTCTAAGCCACAAAAGTAAGGAACCAACTGCCCTAACCACACCTCCTTATACAGGAGATTCCTGCACTACAGAAAAGCAGGAGGGACAAAGTAACTGAAAGCAAACCCAGAAATTATTACAAATGCGATCTACTAAAAGATAATAGCCATCGTAGTGTATTATATCAAACAAATGCAAGGAAGGTGTGATATATGAAGCTATAAGGCCATCTCGAGGGCCAATTAGCTCAATATACCCACTTGCCATTTGGGCTCATGGGTTATTGGCTAATTAGCCCCCTCAATGGCATTATATCTTCATGTACCACTTTTCCAGCATTTATTCTGTCTCTATATGTAACCCCCCTGCAAATGGGGGTTCCTAAAAGCCTTCTAGGAGCTTGCCTAAGTGCTCCCCTGCCTGCTGGTGTTCAGCGATATGCCGCTTAAATGTGGGCGCTGTGAGTGCTTGTAGAGCCTCCGCGTACTGTGTCTTTAAGAGCTGTCTGCTTGCAGACATAATTAGTTATATGGGGGGACTGTGTGTTTAAATGTCCGAATTCTGCCCAGGCTGCTGTCCAGTTGCTCCGATTCTGCAGTCGCTATGAGCGCAGAGGGAGCCCACTTGGAAGATGTAACTAGTTCTGGGGGGGTATGTAAGGTAACAGTAAAAATGCAGTTTGTCTAACCTGCTTTCTTTGCAGCACGAACTCTGTCTGTGTGCCCACCATTTTGGTTCCGAACTGCCAAATTGGACCAATTGGGGAGGGGGAGAGGGAGCCCTAAAATGGAGACTGCTTGGGCCAATCAGAAAAGGGACTCCAACCTGGAGCTTGTTACAAGGGGGCTATATGAAGGGAGCCCCTGGGAATCTTAGTTTGGACCTTGGTGCCTTTTTTGCACCAACCGAGGGAGCCTTCTGTGATTGACAGCTGAATCAGCCAACCAGACTTGTGTGGGTCTGAAGGAAATGCCCTGTTCTATTGCTGGCAAGCGAGATGCAAGATGGCTGTGGAAGGAGAAGGAGAAGGATCTCTGTTCTGTGGCGGTGTGTAGTTCTCATGGGAAGTGTGTGGGAGGCCCTAAAGTCAGCCGGCAGCCGTTAGAGAGTGTGAATCGGGCTGAACCCGAGTTTCTACAGAGGACTTTCAAATCGGACTAAATCTGAGTTTTTGGAAGTGGAAGACAACACTGAAGCATGACCAGGCTCAACCTGCAAAGGAATGAAGATTTTGCTGTATGCGATCAGTCTGGTAGGAACTCCTGTTAATTTTAAGCCCCAGTGGATGCAGATCCTTGCGACTGTGTTTGGGGAGCATTTTGTCTAGTGCTGCGGGGATTTTGGTATATAAATGTGCTGAGTACTGAGAGAAAGAGAGAGAGGTGTTTTCGGATTGAATCCGAGCTGTGTGCTGTTGAGCAAGCTGCTGAACTGGGACCAGGCTTCACCCGTAAAAGACCGAAGATTTTGCTGAATGCGATCGGCCTGTCAGGGACTCCAGTTACTGCTGAGCTCTCAGTCTGCGAGGGGACTTTGTGATTGTGACCGAGGAGTACCTTGCCTGGTACAGTAATATTTCCTGGTATATAAATGTGCTGCGTGTTGCATGGGTGTCGCGATTTAGTTCCCCTGTGGTGTGAACTGCATGCAGATTGCTGGGAGTTGAACCCAGCATCCAACGAACTAAATAAATTGCCAGTCCATGTGGCTGGGCCTTGTCACGAGGGCCCTGCCAGATTACCTGACTGCACAGAGAAGTGCCATCGATGAGAGACTGCCCCAGGGATCAGCCCTCAGCTTCTCCTGGCCATCCAGAGAATTCATCTGCTGCCTCAATCCTCATCTCTCCTGTGTCCAGTTTGGGGTATCGTGAGTAGTCATCAGGATAGCTCCCTGCAACTATCTTTAAATCTAAGTGTGTCATCTAATTGGTTGTTGTTTCTTTTCTTCACGAACTGAGCCATCTGGCTGCGGATTACAAAAACTGTGTTGTGCAAGTGTTTTTTTTCCATCACAGGGCCCCTACCAGCTGCAATGCCGGCCTACCCTGGGCAACGGTTCTGGCTAGCCCACCCCCCATTCACCGGGGTACCCAGAAGTAGGACAGCACTAGGGAGTCTGATAGCTTGCATAACTGTATGATCATTATAGAGAGTAAGCTAATTAACCTGATTGCCCTATCCTTGTTAAAACACCGTTAAATAAATCAGATCTACTCTTTCTGCCTTTTATATAGTCTGTGGATTCTGTTTATGCTTGAAGTATTGTGTTGCAGGCCATTTGCTCTGTTTAACCTTGTTTTACAGGGGGGTCCCCAGAGCCAAGCTGAAGGAACCAGTCCTGGGGGTAAGTGCCAAGCACAAGTGTATGTGGTTTGCATATCTGGGGTATTGCAAAAGTTACTGTTTTGTACGGTGTAGGCCATTAGTGGGAAAAAAGGGGGGGTCACTGTGTCCCAGAGGGCTGTGACCTGGTTAGACTAGCCACAACCAACCCTGACCTTTGTGTGGAGGCACCTGTCATAGAACCTAGGCCCCTCAACCTGTTAGTAGCCATGCAGGCAGGGGTAGTAGCCCCTGGGATAGCGCCACCTAGGGGATATATATATATATATATATATATATATATATATATATATGGTGGTTAAGTAGTTTGAATAAAAATAGATGAACAGTACATAGGGCCAAAGATGACAAATGCCCTGCCAGTTATGAGTGTGTTAGTAGGTTTTATGGAGAGCCATAGCAGTAAAAAAGGGAAGTTCAACTTAGTTGAGGATTCTGAAACACTAATACCATGGCTACAAATTCTATACATAGAGAGTGAGCCTTTAGCAGCTAAGGAAAGGGGAATTCCACTGAGCACTGTGGCTTTCTTTGATGTAGCACCATTTATGAGAAAGGTTCACTTGTCATTGGGTTCAGTACCTAGAATTAATATTCTCGACTGCAAAGGTCATTCTGCAGCACAAAGAGGGAGGTGTTGGTTGGCCTGGGGATTGCAGGATGTATTTTGCCCATTTTATAATGGCTGGCCCAGTACTGTACCAGGGTCAATGTTCCAGCCCCCAAATCCCACACTTGGATCGGCTGGGCACCAGGCACATGGCAGAGGTGATGCGGCCCGCTCCCAGGGAGGGAGGGAGGACACAGGTGACCCGGCATTCACACCCAGCCAAGGAGCACATTTGGCATTGGCTATGAAATTAATCACTCACCTGTCCTACCTGCTGGAGGCAGGGCACACCTGAGTCAACCACAATCAAGAATGTGGGGGCAGTAGGGAAATGGAAGGAAATGGAGAGGGGGGGGGAGATGGCTGTTTTAACATGGCATTTGTATCTTTCACAATACTTTGCATTCCGTCAGGGGTTAAGCCATTATTTTTGCAACACCCCCCACCCCATGGTGGGTGTTAACACTGCACAGTCATCAGCCCGTGGCTGTTCTTCTGTTGCTTCCTGCTGCTCCCCTGACTGGAACGGTTGCCGGGGCTTGGGTGGTGAAGTTTCTACTCTCCTTGTAATGTTGTGTACCTGTGCTGTTTATGTGTCATCTTGATAGCCCAGGTCTTGCCTGAAAATGGTCCCTGGGATAAGTGTATCTACCCAGTTAACAAATAAAGAAGAGAAGGGCACAGTTATTTCTTTGGTGCCCTGAGGACCTGACCAGCGGCTCCACTGCCACTGATGGAAGCTGCGCTGCCATGTTTTGGAGAGGGATTTTCCAGATGTCCGGCTGGACCACCACTGACTTTATCACCAACAGCAGCCCCCAGGGAGCTGACACTAAGGAACTGATCTCCACTGTTCTGGGCAAGGAGCCAATTAAAATAAATAACTTTGAATTAGTGTCTCTGTAACAACATGCAGGGTTTTATTTAACTCTTAAAAATTGATTAGCGTTTTGCTCATAAAAGTTCTAAAACATTGTGAAAATGCATAGCACTTGCCTCACTGTGTTTAACAAACATAACACTTCTAGAAAACCTATATAAATGCTTTCTGTACAGTTAGTATTGTCTCAAGAAAAAAACTGCTGATCATTTAAAACCCTGACAAGGTCGTCACCACCTTGGGAACCTGTGACCCCAGGGACAGTCAGTCAGAATCATGAGGGTCACACAGGAGGGACAGTAAGAGCCATTACAGGAGACATAGTGGCAGTGTGTTTTGGTACCATTTTTACCAGCGATCATGGTCTGAGAAGTGCCTCTCTAAGTGATGTACAGCTGACACAGCCATTTGGAAAGCAGGAGGCTAGTTACTAGTGCTGGAGTTCTCAGAAGCAAGGAGGATTTTTTATGAATCCTGCTCAGGCTCATGGAGGAGACATGCATGCTGTGAGGAGAGGTAGTCAAAGTCCTGCATAGGCTCAGGACTGCTGGCTTTTCTGTGCTGCCAGAATCTGTTAAGTTCTATTCTGACTGTACTGCTGCCTTTGCTGAACCAGTGCTGCTGCGGCAAATTTTCAGCACAAACTGCAAATGTCTACCTCTACTCTGCTGACTGAGGTAAGGATGTGGTCAGGGAGCTTTAGCTAGAGGTGTCTTGGTAGCCCAACCATATGTGCATGCAGGGTAATGGCATGAAAGCGCTCCAGTCTAGGCCTCACCTGAATACGACACGCTGCTACTAGATGCTGAGAGGAAGCTGCCCAGAGAGCGATAGCAACATGACTGACACCTGAGGGGTCTACTTGTGGTTGCGTCATTGGTGCTAGGTTGCACCAGAAATCCATCCAGATCACCAAAGAGTCGCTCTCACATTTCCCCTCGTCCACGGAGAATGGTACGCACAGACATGTGAGTGCTGGCCTAGTCAGCCAGATGCCAAAGGTACTTGGCTATAACTGCAGTTTAAATTCTTCCTATGGGATTGCAACGTTCTTTGTTGAATAATGAATCCTCCTTTAAAATACAGTTGTGGGGATGTACTGCTTGCTTGCAAAAGTCACTCGAGTGAATTCTTGCACCAACGTAAGATCTGGGATCACTCGTGATCAGCCCTGCTACCATTAAGGTAGTCTGGCTATGCAGTACTTACATAGAACTTCAGTAGTTCTTTACTTGAAAGAAACGTTCCTTTACTGGAACATGTAGTTTTTTGGGGACTATTACTACAGTATGTAGGAGAGCTAATGGCACAGTTATCAGAGGAAGCCCTTGTGTGCTGTGGGGAAGGGCCTTATTCCTGTTGGAGAAGCCTGAACTACTAGTAACTATCAATACCGTGTATTCCATAACCACCCTTTTCATCCACAGGACCAGCTGCAGACCAGTTGCAGCAGCTGGTAAAGAGCTGTTGTTAATCTCTTGTTGTATGTACGTGAGCATAGTATTAGTGAGCATAATGGGACCTATGCAGGAGGTGCGGGTCTCCTATGTGCCAGGAATCCACAGTGTGTAAGCAGCCCTACATCACTGAGCCAAGCACTGGGGGTCCTGTGTGTCCTCCGCAGCAAACACAGAAAGGATGCAGATCCCTTTCACATCAGATCTCCCAGCCAGTTGCACATCTACATGTGCGGCCTGTCCAGGAGTGTGTTTGAGGGTATGACTGCACTCTGTGCCATTCAAGAAGGTGCGTTGTGCCAGGCAAGGGGTGTGCAAGACATGGAAGTGGGAACCCTGCCATATTTTATATGCCTCCCCTCCGTGACCCCAATCAGCTGTGGTGGGACCGTAAATCCCCCACCATGCTGCCCTAGCCCACCATGCTGACAGGGTGGGTTACGGGGGACAACCATTTGGGCACTTGCCCATACTTTAAAAAAAAATTCCCATGCCATCCCAGAATCCCCTGTTCACGTGGAGCCGGGAATGCACTTCAGGACCCAAGACAGACATCTGATTGGATGCCCTCCTGTGTGCCTTGAACTGCTTCCACCCCTGCAGCTGCATGCCAGGGGATGGGACCGCAGATAGGCACCCTGCAGAAGTGAACGGTTGTGTATACCGCTCACCTTGCACCTGCTTGTGAGTGCATAGCTATGCATGCCGGGGTTCACACGAATCATATGTATCCCACTCTCATTCCTGTATTGGGCCCTTTATTAGCGACATACAAAACTAATTTTGCCAAAATTAAGTATTGCCAGCAGTAGCTCTCAGGGTGGGGAGGAAGTTAGTATTGCCTTCCAGGGCGTGGTACTGCACATTTGACATGACCCACTTATCTTTTTCTGGGAGGAGACACGGAGATATTTTCTACTATCTTCTAGCATGAGCCACCCAATCTGAGCAGTTGAACGAGCCCAGGTCCCTCAACCTTGTTTGTAGCCCCCAAGGGCACAATGCAGGGGTAGTAACCATAGTTAACATCTTAAAGAGCTGCTGACACCCCTGTGGCAGACAGATGATGGCGAGGAGCTTCCTACCCCAGGACCCAAATTAGCCACAGCAGAAAACAATTTCTGACAGGCATTAGTTATTTAATTCACTTAAAGGGACACTGTCAACCCCTTTAGGCCTCAAACTGTCCCTAGTTTAAACTAGCATTTCTCAATGCCGAATGTTTGCTTGCTGGCATTGGCATTGGCAGTGTAAGAGTTACAGAGCTGCATAATAGGCATGGCAGTGAAATATTAAACTGAAGCCAACCCCACCACCACCCTGCAGAGACTGACAGGCATTGGGGTGTGCCTTTGGGTCGTCAGGCATAACGGCCACGCCATTTCACCACACCCTACCTTGCAGACACGGACAAGTGTCATGGTGTGCCTTGGAGTCTTTGGGCATGCATAGGAACTGCGCAATGCATGCTCGTAACAGTCATTTTTGGGAATTTTTTCACCAAATTTTCAACTTAGGGTTTTGAGGGGCCTACCTCATCAACTGTGCCACTACCGTTTTGTTACTCAGTCCCGAAAGGTGGTTCCGCACGGTGACCACAAAATCACCTTTCGGGACCAAATAACAAAATGACAGTGACTGAGTTCATGAGGTGGGGCCCCAATAACCCCATGTTGAAAATTTGGTGCCAAAATTCCCCAAAATGCCAGAGATATGCACCAAAGTTGAAAAAACCCTAGTTATGCCATTATACAGCTTACTGGCATTTCTTCAGTTCGCGGTCGGCTTTAAAGAGTGCAGATGTGTTCCTGGTCCACCGAAGATCATCACGCCGGGCTCCAGAGGTAAGTATGGGGTGAGGGGCGAGGAGGTAGGGTGCGGAAATCTGTGGAAATTAAAAAAGATACTTGTTAAAATAACTTGCCAAAAAAAATACATGATAAAATGTTTTGCTGACTATCAAGTACTGCTACAGAACATCAAAACGCCTTTGAGAATTCAAACAATACAGCAGTGGGGTGTACTACTGCCTCCCTGATCAAATGCACTGACGTAAGGATGAGGGAAGATCAACAAAAGATGGGGGAGTAATCCATACTGATTAGGAAAGTATTGAATTAGTTCAGAAACTCACCGGAGTAGCATTCAAAGAACCATTCTTTCTGGAACATATAAAGGATTGGAGAGAGAGAGAGAGAGAGAGAGAGAGAGAGAGAGAGAGAGAGAGAGAGAGAGAGAGAGAGAGAGAGAGAGAGAGAGAGAGAGAGAGAGAGAGAGAGAGAGAGAGAGAGAGAGAGAGAGAGAGAGAGAGAGAGAGAGAGAGAGAGAGAGAGAGAGAGAGAGAGAGAGAGAGAGAGAGGAGGAGAGAGAGAGAGAGAGAGAAGAGAGAGAGAGAGAGAGAGAGAGAGAGAGAGAGAGAGAGAGAGAGAGAGAGAGAGAGAGAGAGAGAGAGAGAGAGAGAGAGAGAGAGAGAGAGAGAGAGAGAGAGAGAGAGAGAGAGAGAGAGAGAGAGAGAGAGAGAGAGAGAGAGAGAGACCTAGATCATCTGCTTTGAACGGGAGCGACTGAAGTGTGCCTGTACTTCACTGGAACCTGGCCTTGGGAGTGGGATACACTGAAAATGCAAGAGAGTAGCAACAAAAGCAGAGAAATGATTTTGACTCTAGATCGTCAGACACAAGGGCTGAGAAGGCACCAGGCCATGGGCAGCACAACCATCATAAAAGCCGTGACTTCCTGTGGCGACTTGTAGGGAGGGAGGAGGGGCCTGTACTCCTTGGGAGCCCCAGCCAGAGCAGTGTGCAAATCATTTGATTTTGACATTTATACTAGTGTAGGTACAGGGAGGCAGTCTGACCCAGTGGTTAGAGCACAAAGCTCTGAACCTGAAGACCTGGGTTTGAGTCCCACAACTGACACTTAGTGACTGTGTGACCCTGGGCAAATCATGTAACCTCCCTGTGCATAATCTTTCTCTAGCTGTATGTGCCCTTTGAGAGGCCCATGTTCAGAAGATTATCATGTTGCTAAATTTGTTAGCAATGTGCTAACTGGGTTTTGTGCTATTAGACTGGGCAGGGGTTATATTCTGCGGCCCTTGTTGTGTGAAACTAAGTGGACAGTGCGTACACACAGAATATACCTCTGTACCCATGCACATGAGGGCTTCCTCTTGCATACAGGGCGTAGTGGGATACTCAGAGGTTTTGAAAGCACTAAACAGCCACTGTCACAGTGCTGTATAATGTTTTCAACACCTTACTCTTATCATAGCACACAGTAGTGCATGATAACCTGACTCCCCATACCTCCAGCCAAGCGTTGGATAGTGGACTGACAGCAAGGGTGGTGAAAAGTGGTGAGTGGAGGGGCTGTGCTGGTTGGCGACTGTGGACCTGGCAGCGGCTGCTTTTCAATGTTAGGAAGGTGCATAGGGTGCTGATGTGGCAGGTGCTAAGTGGGTGGGTGGGAACGTATATCATGACAGCGACTGGGTGGAAGGTGGAGGATCAAGTACACTACCAGGGAATGGGCTATAGCTTATACTTATGATAGCACAGTATGGCGATTGGGGGGGTTATGGTGACCAAGGCTCCTCACAATGCCTCCATGCATTCCTGCATGTTGGCATTATGCGGAGATGCTAAGGGTCACATAATGGCATGCAAATAGCCCCTTAGCACTTTGCATGCTGTATCTGCTAATTAGCATAATAGCATAATAGCCAATGAATGTGGTTCACAAGAGCAAAGGTGCTATCCCATTGGAGATGCGTTAGCTCCCTTTGCTTCCGTGAGACACTTTCCTGCAGGGGACTGTGTTACAGTTGTGCATGCTCACTGTGCATAGCACTAACACAGTCCCATAGTCAGACAAGCCGCATGCACCGGTCAGAACATGCCGTCTGCCTGAATATGACACCTAGGCTGACCATGCATTGTCTCACATGCACCACTAATTTTGCACGATGTAAACAGCTGACTTTGAAAATGGGGCCCCAAGTCTCCTAGAATGCTGAAAATGATGGCAGTAACATTCTCTCCCTGTCTTCTCCTGTATTGTAAACTATTTTGGGATACAGTTTCTATAAAAGTTGTTATATAAATCCTAACATTCTCTCCTCTCCATCACATACATACATGTATAACCCCCTTCTAAAAGGGGGCTCACCTTTGATTCTCTCTCCAGAGTATTGCTGCTGCCTTCCCCTGCACCGCTCCTTCACCCCAGTCCTGGTCCAGACTGCAGCAGCAGGACCTGGGCCTGCACTGGATACTGTCACTTGTTCCATGAGCTTGTTCAGCAACCTTCTCACCATGGCTGGTGCACCACCACCTCTCCTCTCTTAATCAGCGGCTGGATTGCCTTCAGGGTCAGGAAGCCCATAGCAAAGAGGCTGCTCAGTGTCAAGCAGCTTGCAAAGCTGCACAAAGTGCAAAATCGCTGCCCCCAGCACAGTGAACTTTGGGGACACTCAACAGTGCTTCCCTGCCACTAATTCATTCCCTGTCCCACCAGGTAGGAGCAGGGAATAGGAGGTAGTGATCCTGATGGCCAGAAGCCACACCAAGGGACAGAAGAAACATGCTAAAAGATAAAGTGAAAGACTACAAAAGCAGCCATGTTTGTAGTTTCTCTATCCCCAGGACTACTGAAAAGGGGGTCAGAGGACACACAATCTCGCTGGGAATGTTGGGTGTTCCGCAGCAGGCAAACTCAGGTTTCAGTACATTCTGTCCCTGTGAAACTGACATCAATTTGGAGGCTAGCTCAACTGTAGCTCAGCTCTTCAAAACAGCTAACTTGCAAGCAGGCTCAGGACTTGTATGCATGCTTTTCCCCAAGAACTGACAACCACTAAGAGCCAGGGGTTTAGCATAATGCATACTGCTAGCCACTGATATTCAGTGCTGGCTTTAAGGATAGGTGAACTAGGCAGTCGTCTAAGGCAGCCAGCAATAGGGAGTGCCAAAAATACTTTGCTGTTTAAAAAACCAAAACTGAAGCATGATTTCAAACCATTTTCTTTTTTTCAGGGGTGGGGTGCCATTTTCAAGTTTGCCTAAGGATACCACATACCCTAAGGCAGGCCCTGCTGATATTTGATACCTGATTTTCTGTACTGGAGTGAGACATGTGCAGCAGGGTATCCGGTTAAAATAGCACAGAAGGAGTAGTGCTGCACAAAACCACGGGGTGAAAAGAGCGCATGTGAAAACAGTGACAGGGAAAGTATAGCGTGGACATAACAACGCTATCCCTGTGGCTGTTTTCACCTTGTATATGTTGGGTTGTCAGCATGCCATCACTGTGGCTCAGTGGATAGACCTCTAGGTTGTGGATGGCGGCAGTTCCTATGGCCACCCCAGTTTGGGTCTCACCTCCCTGCATTCCTTTTTTTTTAACTCAGTTGCTGTGCGGCCAGCCCCCCTTGCCTTCCCTCCTGCATGTACTCTAAATACCCCCTTCCCCAAGCTGTTATGCCCCCTCTACTTACCCCATCTCCTCCTCCTCCCCCCAACTTGCATCCACTGCTGACTTCCTGCACAGACTCTGTCCACCCACCGAATTATGCTCACTCCCCCATATGTGTCCCCCCTTGCGGCACCTGTTGTCACCGCTGTTTGCCATCAGTGTGGTTTTCTGCCGCACTATTCCATCTGCGCTGTTATAATAGTATTCCATGCAGCAGATCCGATTTGTCTGGGAGACACAAGGAGAAAGACCTGTGAATAAAGTCAGCAGTCAGCCATGAGGCTGGCAAAAAGCTGTTTAAAGAATCTTTGCAAAAAGATTTCTGTTTCCCTCTAAGAACAACACCAAAGCTCCTGCCCTGGGCTCTGTGAGCAATCAGGACTTGTCCTGACAGACAGTCTAAGTCACTTGAGGTCCCAAGTGATTGCCTTCTCCTTGGAGGTGGGTGAAGCCAGGTCCCTTGTGGGGTGAAGAGGGCATTGGAGACCAGAACAGCCTTCGCCACCCAGAAGCACATTAGATCTGCTGCAACTGTACCATTGCCTACATCTGCAACCCTGAGGGTGAAGTTGGGTGACATCCCTAGAGAGCTAGCCTGCAAAGTCTGCTAAGATCATGAGTACTGGGTCAATACCCTTCCAATTCTTCTGCTAGTCAGGAACAGATAAAAGTAACTGATGGGTATGGCTGCATGATTATTATCCAGCCCCCATTTATAGAACTGCAACAGCCAGGAGCAACTAGTATTTGTGATGAATAATTTGTTTGGGATCCCAAACCACCAACCTTCAGTCAGTACCATACAGTGGTCCAGCACCAGTCTTGCAACTCACACTGTGTGCACACAATTAATGGACTGCATTAGGAGCTCTCAAAGGACTTTGAGGTACTGGTGCACCAGTAGTGGGAAACAGTAAATACTGTGCGGGTAGTCACTAGAGGGTGGTGAAATTTGAGGAGTGATCTCAGAACTGTGTCACTGCATTTAATCCATTTCGTTCCCCCATCTGGAGTCTGTTGCTGTCCCCTAAAAAATATCCCTAATGTTTAAATTGCAGTTTATTGTGTTTTACATATTTGTGTGTTTGTATGCATGGAGTAAAAGTTGGAGGTTGTGTATAATCATAAAGGATCGCTGTCATGAGGGTAGGGGTTGCATTCCTTTCTTGTGGGGCAGTGCCCTGGTAGCCACCTATCAAAAGAATCCCTATAGGTGGAGGCACCACCCCACTTTTTTTACCTCCAGTACCAACCAAGCCAGGGTACCATATTTACCCAAAGGCCTTATAGACTGTGCTCAGATATTACTGGACAGACGTAGTCTCACACCTTGCAGGTGGGGGTGGTTACACATACGTATTTACATACGTACATAACTAGATATATACACTTGTACATACGTATATACATAGGTGCATAAATATATACGTATGAACATACATACACACGGATGTACTTACGTACCTATATACATACTGTACATATACATATATTAATAGCAAAAAAAAAATACATCAATGCATCATTTAAGGTTTAAGCACAAAACATAACAATAATGTTGGCTTGTGGGTTTTACTTGTGTTCAGTTAATTAATAAGTTAGTTAGTTAGTTTTTTGTTGACCAGGAAAGGAGTGCTAGAAAAGGCTTCATGCATGGACTGCAGTACTAAGAGGTTCAGTGACTTGCTCAGGGTCACAAGTGGCTGCAACAACAGTATTTTCACGGGGAAGTCTTTAGGAGGGACAGGAAAAAGTATTGCTCTTCACATAGGGTGGGTGGTTTATGCAATGCATTCCCATGTAGCATAGTAAACTTAGAAAACAAAGATGCATTTAAGGAAAAAATCAGAGTTATTTACGGGAGTCAAAAGTTGACAGATACTAGGCCCGGTGGCGCTGAGGGTTGAGGCGCTGGACGCCACACCTGCGCACCACACGGCGGCCAGGTTCCAGGGAACAGACTCGGGCCACTGGAGGCTGGCAGGGGAGAGGAAGGATTGATCGTCCTATGACTGCTCTCCTTTCTCTGGGGTGGGTATGGGTCATGCATTGCTCTGCAGCAGTGACTGGCAGAGGCCAGCTGCACTACAGTTACGAGCAGAGCTTCGGTGGGGGGAAGCACGACGGGCATCAGCACGGACGTGCCTAGAATGCCATTGCACGTCCGGCTCCCCAAGGGGAAAGAACAGCGGAAAATGGCGGGGCGATCTCGCGGCTGATGGCCGTGCCTTGTGCCCTCGAGCATGAGAGATGCCTTGTCCAGGGGGTGCGGCCGAACCCTGTGGCATGGGGAGATTTTCTGCATGCCAGACCTGGCTCGGGGACATGGGTGCTGAAGGCATGAGGTCGTGGGCTTGCTCTGCAGGGGGAGAAAATATGCAATGATAAAAGTTGACAGATACTACCACGGGGGGGGGGCCTCGGTGGGCAACTGGCTTTCTTCTAGCTTACAATTTGTAGTTTATATATTTGAGGGTGTGGCTGTAGTAGAGTTTGAACTTGTAATCTCTTTGCTCCCTACAGTGCTCTACCCATTAGACAGCACTGCCTCCACTGCCCAGTAGGGACTGGAGATGGAAACACCTTCCAGCAGTATTGCTTTTTTTTTTTAGTTTATATACCCTTGGTTGTCCAGCTAAGATGTAGCATCTCATTTGATGTGGGGTCCTGTTTTTATTCATTTTTACAGTATATTTACCCAGGATAACTGATCTAAGATGTAGTATCTCAATTCCAGTGGGGTCTTTCATCTACCCATTTCTGCCGCTAGGTTGACTGGTGCACTTAGAGGTTAAGTGACCTGCTCCATGTCACACTGAGTATTTGGCTCTAGCAGAGTTAGAACCGTCAACCTCCTGGTTCCCAAAGTTCTATAGCCACTAGAACACACTGCCCTTACTCCCTACATTGGAGGTGGACCCTAACAGGCCAGCTACTGTGTCAGCAATGTTTTTTCATTTTCATTTGTTTACCTTGGATAGATTAGCTGAGCCGCAGTAGTTCATTTTCCCATTTTTTTCTGCTATTCATTGCTGACTTATGTTCACCTTTCCCAGGTCCACCTTGTAAATGAAACC
The DNA here is from genome assembly GCA_016271365.2 of Neoceratodus forsteri. Classification (NCBI taxonomy): domain Eukaryota; kingdom Metazoa; phylum Chordata; order Ceratodontiformes; family Ceratodontidae; genus Neoceratodus; species Neoceratodus forsteri. The sequence goes on along the minus strand of JADMNL010000023.1, from coordinate 562,247,455 downwards.
TTCTCAATGGTGTTTCACCTTGTAAAATAAAGATTGATTGATTTCTAGAAGGACCCTCCTTCTACCCATTTCCACAGCTGGACTGGAGCACTAGAAGGTTAAGTGACATCGTTAGGGTCACAGACAGTATTTGACTCTAGCAGGATTTGAACTTGGGGTCTTGCAGTTCCCAGCTTTCCTTTAACCACAAGATCACACTGCCACAGTTTGAACATGTGATCTCGCAGTTCCCAACTTTGCTCTAACCACAAGATCACACTGCCTGTGTGTGGTCGTGGTGGATTGGGACAGACCAGCAGCTGCCAGCAATGTAGTTTTGCTTTGTTTTTGTTTTGTTTTTTTCACAGTTTATTTCCCAGAAAAGTCCAGCTGAGATGTAACATCTTGTTTCCAGCAGGGTCCTGCTTTTACCCATCTCCATAGCTGGGTAGACTGGAGCACTGGCAGGTTAAGTGACTTGCCCAGTGTCACACAGTGAGTGTTTGATGAACAAGACATAAACCTGTAATCTGCCGGTTCCAAATGGTGCTCTAACTGGACCACACTGGTGGTGGTAGGTTCTGAGATAGACAGGCTTTTATTTACTGTTTATTTATCCAGGATAGCCCCACAGGGATGCAACATCTCATTTACACTGGGGTTCTGCTTTTATTCATTTTTATGTTTGCTTGCACGCATGTGCAAGAAACATAGTGCCACCATATGAGTTTTCGTAGGTGTGCCTCCCCCACTTCCAATGCCCTGCTCCCTTTTGCAGGCACGGCTGCACCGCGCCAATGAATGTCCGAACTGTCTATTACAACGTTCAGATGCAGTGGCGTACTGTTCAAAGGAAAACACCACCTCAGGCAATTTGCATACTGCCATCGGCGGTATGCAAACTACATTAACTTTCATCTGAACTGTCATTGACAGTTCATCCCTGAGCTACATGTGCATGCTGGGGCCCACCCCAGCATACTCATGTGCTCCCCGTATGGTCAATGGGGTTGCCCAATCCCCGTCAGCTCCGCTGCCCCCCAAACACACTTCCAGGTGCCACGCTGGAGCCCACCCCAGCATGGCAAATGTCTGTCTGCTGCCCTCCCCCAAAGACACTTCCAGGTGCCACGCTGGAAGTCCACCCCAGCGTGGCAAATGTCCGTATGGTGATGGGGGTGCCCAATCCCCTGTCGGCTCCACTGCCACCCCACAAAATACATTTCCAGCTGCCACACTGGGAGCCCACCCCAGCATGGCAAAAGTCCTGCATCGCCTTCCTGCAAAAGGAAAAAAAACTGTAAAAAACAAAAAAGTCCTCGCTGACTGTCTTGCCCTCCCCCAAACCGCGCCCACCCTCTGCGCACCTCCTCCTCACCACACCCCCATACTTACCTCCGGAGCCCAGCGTGACAATCCTCAGTGGACAGGGAACATGTCTGCAGCACTCTTCAAAACGACTGCGAACTGAAGAAATGCCGGTAAGCTGTATAATGGCATAAATGTTTTTTTTTTCAACTTTGGTGCATATCTCGGCCATTTTGGGGAAATTTTTCACCAAATTTTCAACATGGGGTTTTTGGAGCCCCACCTCATGAACTCGGTCTCTGTCATTTTGTTATTCGGTCCCGAAAGGTGATTTCACGGTCACTGCGCGGAACCACCTTTTGGGACTGAGTAACAAAACAACAGTGGCACAGTTCATGAGGTAGGCTCCCCAAAACACTAAGTTGAAAATTTGGTGAAAAAATTCCCAAAAATGACTGTGTTAGGAGCATGCGTTGCACAGTTCCTACGCATGCTCATAAGTTCGTTAAATTTTAATATTTTGACTCCACATTTTCAACATTGCCATTTTACCATACCTTCTTATGAGAAAAATGACTGTCATTTTTCACATCTTGCCCAAAATGTGTTTTCACACATGTCGCGCACAATGGCGCAGTCAGTGTGCGAAATCAATGTTCAGGACAGATTAAGAAAATCACAGTTACACTGTTCATGAGCAGAGGTCTTAAAATAGCTATGTTAAAACTTTGGTGACAAAAGTCCATAAAATGACTGTGTTACGAGCGAGCAGTGTGCAGTTTCCACGCACCCTCATAAGTTCATGAATTTATAATATTTTCAGTCCAGATTTTCAACACTGGCATTTTTCCACACCTCCTTATGAACAGTACAGCTGTCATTTTTCATACCCTGGCCGAAATGTGTTTTCGCACTTCCAGTGCAGAAATGCGCGGTCGCTGTGGGAAATCATTGTTCGGGACAGATTAAGAAAATCACAGTGACACTGTTCATGAGCGGAGGTCCCAAAATGCCTGTGTTGACAATCTCCTGTAAAAAATCCCAAAACTAATTACATTACAGGTGTACATTGCGCAGTTTCTACGCACACTCGTGACTTCACCAGTTTTTTTATATTTTCACTGCAGATTTTCAACATTGCCATTTTTTTACATCTCCCCCTGAACAGTACAGCTGTCATTTGTCACATCCTGTTTGAAATGTGTTTTCGCACCAGTGGTGCCAAATGGCATAGTCACTGTGCAAAATCAGCTTTCCGCTGACAAACTGGTATTGCCACTGTTCATGAAGTGGGGGTCACAGAAAATCCATGTTTAAAATTTGGAGTGAAAATACCAACGATGCCTAGGATGTTAGGGTTTCCGACCATAACGCCCCACCCTGTAGAGACCGACAGGCATGAGGGGTGTGACTTGGGATTGTTGCCTGTAATACTCCTGCCATTCCACCCCCACCCACAGCCTGCAGTCAGTGAGAGGCATCAAGGTGTGCCTTGGACTCTTCAGCCCCAAAGTTCACCCCATTCTCCTATACTGCACCCATCTTACCGTATTTCTTATGGAATGGGGTGAGCATAAGGCCCAAAGACTCCAAGGCACACTGTGACACTTGTCAGTGTCTGCAGGGTGGGGTGTGGTGAAATGGCGTGGCCGTTATGCCGGATGACCCAAAGGCACACCCCAGTGCCTGTCAGTCTCTGCAGGGTGGTGGGTTTGGCTTCAGTTCAATACTTCACTGCCATTCCTATTATGCATCTCTCTAACTCCTACAATACCAATGCCAATGCCAGCAAGCAAACATTTGACATTGGCAAATGCTTGTTATAATATGTTAACCAAGACATCCCAGCTAAGATGCAAATATCTAGTTCTAAGTTACCGCATGTTTCTACCCATTGCCTCCACTGCCAGTGAGGATGGGGGAAGGCATAAAAGGCTGACTGCTGGCAATGTTTTTTTTTATGTTTTTACCCAGGACAGTCCAACTGAGGTGCCACATGTCATTTCTAGTGTGAGCCTGCTTCTACCTGTTTCCACAACTGCATGACCTGGAGCATGGGGGTTAAGTGACTTGCTCATGGTCCCAGAGTGAGTATTTTGATCTAGCAAGGTTTGAACCCATGACCGTCTGGGTCAAAGCAGTACTCTAACAAGTGGGACACACTACCTTCGCTGCCTACATGGAGGAGGGAGAGCCTAAGAGGCCTGCAACTACTTATAATGCTTTCTTTCACTATTTGTTTTTATCTCAGGATAGCCCAGCTGAGTTGCAACATGTCCTTTCCAGAGGTCCTCCTTCTACCCACATTTTGAACTATAGTAGCCCTAATACAGAACTCCAGAGCACAATCAGCGAACATTTTGATTTAGCACTGACGCATGACTGACCACAAATACTTTACAACCACAATGCAAAAATAAATCATGTTTTGCAAAATTCAAACTTCCCTTCAGGATTTTGGTCATATTAATACTTTTTTTTGGCACTGGCCCTCCAGCCTCTTATCCAGCTGCCAGTTGAATTGTTGCTCCGATCTCAGTGGTAATGAGAGGTGACAAGCTGTCATATGCAGAAGTAGGACCCCACTGGAAATGAGATGCAGCATCTCAGCTATGCTATCCATTGAAGCATACAAACACACAATTTGAGAGCAGAAAAGGACTGCTTGGCCCATCCAGTCTGCCCATTTCATGCTACCTACACTATTACCACAGACCGTGCCCAGTCTACAGCTCTTTCTCCCTCCCCTCTCTTTCCACTATGATTCCCTAGTGCTCATCCCATGCATTCTTGAACCTCACCACTGTTTTCACTCCCACCACCTTCACTGGAAGGCTGTTCCAGGAATCCACCACTCTTTCTGTGAAGACGTACTTCCTCACATCTCTCCTGAATCTGCACCCCTCCAGCGTATTAGCATGTCTCCTTGTTCTTAAGTACCATTTCATCTGAACAATACTTCCCTCCTGTACTTTATTTACCTCCATGAAGTATCAAAAGGTCTCTAACATATCCCCCATCTCACTCCTTTCTTTAAGGGTGTACTAATTGAGGTCCTTTAGTCTCTCTTCATAGGGCTTTTGGTGCAGACCCTGCACCATTTTAGTTGCCCTCCTCTGGATTGCCTCCACTTTGTCTATGTCCTTCCGAGATGTGGTCTCTAGAACTGGACACAGTAATCAAGTCAATTTATTTATTAACAAGCATTTGTTAATGCCAAATGTTTGCTTGCTGGCATTGACATTGGTAGTGCAGGAGTTAGAGAGATGTATAATAGGAATGGCAGTGAAGTATAGAACTCACGACAACCCCACCCCACCCTTCTTAGACTGACAGGCATTGAGGTGTGCCTTTGGGTCGCTGGCCATAACGCTCATGCCATTTCATCTCACCCTACCCTGCAGACTTTGACAAGTGTTGTGTTGTGCCTTGGGGTCGTCAGGCCTTACGCTCACCCCATTCCATAAGGAACTACATTGAGATGGGTGTGGTATAGAAGAATGGGGTGAACTTTGGGGACAAAGAGTCCAAGGCACACCTTGATGCCTGTCACTGGCTTCAGGGTGGGGGTGAGGGTGGAATGGCATGAGCATTACAGCCAACAATCCAAAGTCACACCCCTGATGCCTGTCAGTCTCCACGTGGTGGGACGTTATGGTTAGAAACCCTAACACCCCAGGCATTTGTTGGTATTTGCACTCCAAATTTTCAACATGGGCTTTTTGTGACCCCACCTCATGAAAACATTTGGGACCTCCTCTCATGAACAGTGGCACTGTGATTTTGTCAATCTGTCCCGAATGTTGATTTCCCACAGAGACCACGCCATTCTGCCCCAGATGTACAAATACACATTTTGGGCAGGATGTGAAAAATGACAGCTGTACCATTCATAAGGAGGTGTGCAGAAATGGCAATGCTGAAAATCTGGAGTGAAAATATGAAAACTTCTCGAACTTACAAGCGTGCGTGGAAACTGCGCAATGCACGCTTGTAACACAGTCATTTTGTGGAATTTTTCACCAAATTTTTAACATAGGCATTTTGGGACCTCTGCTCATGAACAGTTTCACTGTGATTTTCCTAATCTGCCCTAACATTGATTTACCACAGCGACCGCGCCATTGTGCGCCAGATGTGCGAAAACACATTTTGGGCAGGATGTGAAAAATGACAGCTGTACTTGGCAGGATGCCAGGGGAATTGGGCACCCTCCTCTGCAAACAAACCAAGGGGGACATTATGCAGACAGAAATTTGGGCTCCCACGTTGGCAAAGGAACTGGGGAGGAGGCATGCCGACAGGGGGATTGGGCACCCCTGATGTTGGCTTTGTAGGGACTGTGAGAGGCAGACGGCAGGAGCCGCCGCCATGTCTATTGAAATGTTTCACCAGGGGCACATAATGGAGGCATGTGAGGTTTTCCACTGCAATGACGAGCCTGTCTCTCATTGCAGCGGCGGATTTCTCTTAAGTTGGTGGCACGCTTCTGAACTGCTGTCGTAGACAGCATGCTGATTCATTGATGCCACAGAGACCAGCCCAAAAAAGCAGCGATGCCATTGGCCACAACACGACCACACCTCCATAACCTGCTACTCCAGCAAGCTGTCACAAAATGTTACGTGCGCTGCGCGAGCAAGACAACATCAAAATGTATGTGTAACCCCCCCAGTCCCTGGGGTTACTAGAATCCTATCAGTATTATTGTTAGGAAGGCAGCAGGCAGCTGGTAGGGAGTTCATTACATAATGACATCATTGTTTATTCGGCTAGACTGAGGGAAGAATGATTAGGTCATTTAGAACTCTCGCAGCAGCATAAGCCACACTCTGGGGATAGCTGCTCTGGGGAGCTTAGAATGCTCAGTCTGGTGTAGAGTGTTGTGGAGTGAGGAGGTGAGAATTGCAGGACTGCAAGTGGGCTCTGAGAGAGGGTCCAGGATTTCTCACCTTAGTGGAGTGTCATTTCCAGCTTCCAGTTGAAGTGGTGGAGACAAGGCTACAGTAGGATTTCCAATTTCTACTCCCTGTGAAGTGAAAGGAACTGCTTGTTCTCTGTGGACGCAAGGGGCAATCCCCTGAATGTTCTGTGGTGTTTTCAGCTGCCTTGGATAGGACCTGAAATAGACTGTTTGGACCGGCTACCCAGGAGAGTGCCTTTTCCTTTTTAGTTGTTCCATGCCCTGTGGACAGGACAACTCCTGTGAGAACTGTCAAGGAGACTAGAGCTCCACAAATTCTTAGGGGAGTGGATAGTCTGGGGTGCGTGTGCCCATAGATACGGCTGGATCGCACCTGTCAGTGCCCCTAGTCTCACCAATGTGAGTGAAGTAAAGTTAAATTGTGTACCCCAGTGAGTGCAGTTTATTCTCTGGTCACTCCAGTTTGTGATAAGTTTAAGTGTGGGACCGCTAGCATTTCAGTGGGGAATGGGAAATTCAATGGTGTAACCCTGAAGAATGGCAGAGACTGTCGGTTGGGGCCAAGGGTGAGGGGAACGCCATCTAAGTACTTACAAAGCAGGGCTTCCTGGTTTGTAAAGGGCACCAGTGTGTTTACCTGAGCGAGGGCCAAGCTGCAGGTTAAGGTGTGTGGCTGAGTTTCACATATTGCACCTATGTCTGAGAAGTGTTCTGAGTGTGTGGCTTAGATTCACTAAACAACACTCATGGGAAAAGAGAGATGTTCATGTGCATGGCCCGGTGTTCACAAATGAATCTTTGGGAATTTGGGAAAAAGATGTTGCTGTTTTTGTTAATGAACTGTACAGCATGCAAGGAGAGTTCTTGAATCTGTACCTGTCCAGCCTGGACCGACTCTTGGGGGTCCACGTCAGCTTTACTTTCCATCTGTTGAATAAAGCCATGCTGCACAATCCCAGTCACTGTTCTGGACATTCCGATTATTGCTTCTGGTTGTGTGGATTTACTGGGCCCCCTCAACAGGTTAGATCAAGCATATGCCTAGCAGCCTCCCCCCAGGACCTGGGTTGTGTTATTTACACAGGGTTCAAGTTATTTGTGTCTGTATCCCCACCCCTCTCTTCCTCTAGAAAATGAGCCAGGTATACATCCTAACGCCAAGGGTAGTACCCACCTTTTAGCAAAGTAAATGAGTATTCCACTACGTGTGCGCCAATGTCTCCAAGTATTTAATTTAAGTGAGCCTTACAAAACAAGCATTTGTCAATGCCGAATGTTTGCTTGCTGGTATTAGCATTAGAAATGCAGGAATTAGACAGATGCAGAATAGGAATGGCAGTGAAGTACTGAACTTTACATGAACCCCACCTCCATCCTGTAGAGACGGACAGGATCTGGGGTAAGGCTTTGGGCCGTCACCTATGACGGTGACCCTATTCTGCAGACACCGACACATACTGAGCTGTGCCTTAGGGTGTTTGACTTTACAGTCACCCCATTCCATAAGGACATACGTTGAAATGGGTGCAGCATAGGAGAATGGGGTGAAGTCTTGGGACGAAGAGTCCAAGGTACACCTCGATGCCTGTCAGTGGGTGGGGTGGATGGCATGAGCAGTACAGTTGGCAATCCAAAGGCACACCCGATGCCTGTCTGTCTGTACAGGGTAGGACGTTATGGTTAGAAACCGTAATGCCTCAGGCATTTGTTGGTATTTACAGTACAAATTTTGAACATGGCCTTTTTGTGACCCCACCTCATGAAAGCATTTGGGACCTCTTGTCATGAACAGTGGCAGTGTGATTTTGTCAATGTGTCCTGAAAACTGACTTCCAACAGTGACAGTGCCATTCTGCACCACATGTACGAAAACACAGATCGGGCAGGATGTGAAGAATGACAGCTGTACCATCCATAGGGAGGTATGAAGAGATGGCAATGTTGAAAATGTGTAGTGGGAATATTAAAAATGCTTGCATTTCTGAGCATACGTGGAAACCGCGCAACGCATGCGTGTAACGCTGTCATTTTATGAAGTTTCATCACCAGATTTTCAACATAGGCATTTAATGACCTGTGGTCATGAACAGTGTCACTGTGATTTTGTTACTGTGTCCTGAACACAGATTTCCCACAGCAACCATGATATTCTACGCTGGAACTGCAAAAACATATTTCAACCAGGATGTGAAAAATGACAGCTGCACTGTTCATAAGGAGGTGTGGAAAAATGGCAATGTTGAAAATCTGGAGTGAAAATATTACAAATGTGCAAAGTTATAAGCGTGCGTGGAAACTGCACAACGCACGCTCGTAGCACAGTCATTTTATGGACTTTCATCACCAAATGTTCAACATAGGCATTTTAGGACCTCTGCTAATGAACAGTGTCACTGTGATTTTTGTAATGTGTCCTAAACAGTGGTTTCCACAGTGACCACGTCATTCTGTGCTGGAAGTGCAAAAACACATTTCGGCCAGGATGTGAAAAATGACAGCTGTATTGTTCATAAGGAGGTGCGGAAAAATAGCAATGTTGAAAATATGGCGTGAAAATATTGCAAATGTGCGAAGTTACGAACGTGCGTGGAAACTGCGCAATGCATGCTTGTAACACAGTTAGTTTATGGACTTTTGTCACTAAATTTTCAACATAGCCATTTTAGGACCTCTGCTAATGAACAGTGTCAGTGAGATTTTCCTAATGTGTTCCAAACACAGATTTCCCACAACAACTGCTCTTGTCTGCGCCGGAAGTGCAAAAACACATTTGGGCCCGGGATGTGAAAAATGACAGTTGTACTGTTCATAAGGAGATGTGGGCAAATGACAGTGTTGGCAATCTGGAGTGAAAATATTACAAATGTGCGAAGGTATGAGCATGCGTAGAAACTGCGCAACGCACACTCGTAACACAGTCATTTTATGAACTTTTCTCACCAAATTTTCAACATAGACATTTTAAGACTTCTGCTAATGAACAGTGTCACTGTGATTTTCTTAATCTGTTCCAAACATTGATTTCGCACACCAACTGCGCCATTGTGCGCTACATGCGCAGAAACACATTTTGGGTGAGATGTGCAAAATTAAAGCTATACTGCTCATAAGTAGGTGTGGTAAAATGGCATTGTTGAAATTCTGGACTGCAAATATTAAAAATTCACGCACTTACGAGCGTGCGTATGAACTGCAAAACGCACGCTCGTAAAACAGTCATTTTTAGGAATTTTTTCACCAACTTTTCAACATAGCCATTTTAAGACCTCTGCTCATGAACAGTGTCACTGTGATTTTCTTAATCTGTCCCAGACATTGATTTTGCACACTGACTGCGCCATTGTGCGCTACATGCACGGAAACACATTTTGGGTGAGATGTGAAAAATGACAGCTGTACTGCTCATAAGTAGGTGTGAAAAAATGGCAATGTTGAAAATCTGGAGTAAAATGTTACAAATTCGCAAATTTATGAGCGTGTTTAGGAACTGCGCAACGCACGCTCGTAAAACAGTCATTTTTAGGAATTTTTCACCAAATTTGCAACATAGGCTTTTTGAGAGCCCTCCTTATGAATACTGGCACTGTCATTTCGTTAATCAGTCCCCAAAGGTGATTTCGCGCAGTGACCACAAAATCACCCTTCGGGCCTGATTAACGCCATGACAGGGACAGAATTCATGAAGAGGGGTCCCAAAGACCCCATGTTGAAAATTTGGTGTAAAAATTCCAAAAAATGCCTGAGATATGCATTAAAGTTGAAAAACAACCCTATTTATTACATTATACAGCTTACCGGCATTTCCTCAGTTCGTGGTCTGCTTTGAAGAATGCAGACGTGTTCCCGGTCCACCGAAGATCGCCGTGCCAGACTCGGAGGTAAGTATGGGGTGAGGGGATGTGGGGAGGCAGGGTGCGAGTGGGTGGGCACGGGTTGCGGGAGGGGTCTGGCAGACCGCAAGGACTGTTTTCCTTTACAGGGAAAAAAAATTAAAAAGACAACAGCAGGACGGTTGTCAATTTTACAAGGAGCATTTGGCACACTGGGGTGGGCTCCCAGCATGCCAAGGTACTCTTTTGAGGCGGGGCCAGCTGTAGCCAATGGGGATTGGGCACCCCCATCGGCACACAAGAAAACGGGGGAGGGGGACATCATGCCGATGGGGATTGGGCACCCCGTTGGTAGGCAACAAAACGAGGGGGGTTACATATTGCCAATGGGGAGTGGGCTCCCCTGTTGGCTAAATAAATAAACATTGCGGGCATTGAAGCCGTCGGGGATTGGGGCCCCCGTTGGCCAACACAGACCGTTTGGGGGGCATATGCTGCCGAGGGGGATTGGGCACTCCCTCGGCATGGGAGGCTGCCTAATATTGTTTGTGAACATGGCGGCAAGCCGCCCGCCATGTTCACAAACAGTATTAGGCCAGCTAACTTTCTGCCCTGCAATGACGGGTCGCTCCCTCATTCCAGCACAATGACTGATGCTGCAATGACGAGGCGGCCCCTGATTGCTGTGGTGAAAACATTAGAACTTGGTGCACTTTTTGGAGGCCAGTGTCATCCGCACACTGTGCCTTCGTTGGTCCACCAGTGCCAAGCCCGCAAATACAGTGCCTCCCTTGGCTGTAACACTGCCGCGCCTCCACAACCCGCTTCTCTCCTAAGCTGTCACATCATGTTCCTTGTGCATGCGCTCAAGCAAACATAAAAATTGGGTATGTGCACACTAGTAAAGAAGTGACCTGGGGTTACACATGCATTAACACATGGCGGAATATGCAAAACTGTATTTAAAAACACAGGACAAAAAGAATAAAACTTATAAAGATATAAAAAATATAAAAATAGAGGGTCACATAAAATCACTGAGCTCAGTATGCAATCTTAAAATAATAAAAGAGCAACATTAGCATAGGGACATCAAAACCTGTAGTGAAGACTTATTTGTTAGGGCACGTAGCACATGATGAGCAAAATTTGCAGTTGAAAAATCACTGTTTTACATTAAGAAAATATGTCGTTTTCAGCAACTCTATTTATATTACGTGATGTAACCTTTTTAATAAAATCACAGGGCTCCAGACACTTTTTATGTTTGCTTGCATGCATGTGCAAGAAACATAGTGCCATCATCTGAGTTTTTCAGAGGTGTGTCAGCATCTTCCAATTCAGTCAGTGTGTTTGCAGGCATGGTCACAGTTCTCCAGTCACTGCTGGAGCTGTCTATGACAGCAGTTGAAAATGCAATGGCATACAGTTGAAAGAGGGAGCTACGCTTCAGTGAGCAGCTCCTCCCCCCCCCACACACACACAGATCAACTGTGTCGGTTGCCTGATAGAATGGTGTAGTCTTGTCTAGCTTAGAGAGACAAGCCACACATCATTACTTTAATAAACTGTTCCCTGCCACAGCAGGACCACCAAAATGTGTGGGTGCCTAACAGTCCTTACACACGCCAGCTCTCAAAGCACACTTTCATGGACTCCATGGGTTCTAATCCTCCAAAAAAAATACCTCAGCATTTGATGTGAAAACTCAGACTTCTTTGTATGTGTAATTCCAAGCATTTCTCTTACTAGACTCTGTCAATGTGAACTCCTCGCTGCTAAAACCTATGCAAACTAACTTGAGCGTACTGTACTACCTGCAGCTGAAGCAAAGAACAGCCAGAATGCACAAAGAAGAACATACTGCTATGCATTTCAGCAGCAGCCAGTGGGGGAGGTTTTCATGACTGAAGCACTTTAATGCACCTTTTAGTGCTGTCATATACACACCCCTGTGGTAATTCACTAAACTGCACACACAGTCTGGTAATGCAGCTTCAAAATATTGTTTTTCTCTGAATTGCCATGAGCTGGCATTGAGCTAGAATCACACAGCTCTTTCTCAAATCAGATGCTCAATGAAGTCACATCACCTTGTGACCCTAAACATCTTAGGGTTGGACATGTGCCCTAACAAAATAGCGAAAACTAGGTACAGAAAAAGAAAACACAAATTCAACCGTAGCTCACAATCGAATCCACCCTTTTCTCTGGTGAATCTGAAGCCGCCTAACAGCCCACCCCTGGGTGCTCACTCCTCCACCCGCACAACATATAGCCGACGGGGTGCTGTTGCATTTATTTCATAATTTCCTGATCCTGTTGCTGCCACCATACTGATACAGTAATACTTTTATGGCTCGAAAACTGCTTGACATTAGCTGAATTATAAATGGCATCCCTGTTTGACGCTAGTGCGAATATGGTGGTGCTCAAATTTTAAGCCAAGTATTACATGCAGATATGTTGTTATTGACTCATGTCACTTACCATTTTATACATCTATTGATTTTTCAATTCACTTTTGCTGACAAATGTTGATCGTGAGGGATTCTGGTGTCACAATTCAGTTCAGCGAGCGTAACATCTTAGTGCAGATGCTAAGTAACTGTTTTAAAATGCTGAAAAAGTTAACAGCGATGAAAGTGCATGAACTTCTTTCTTCCGTGTCTGGAGTTGTGTTATTGGCAAGGGCATGTCCCTTTGCTCCAGATCTATCAGTGAGATGTCTATTCTGTGCAATGGACAGTGGCTGAATGTTATCAGCTGACAGTTTTTATTTCATTATCAACAGATAAATATTAAGGGCTTTGAAAATGCAACTTTGCTGGTAGCACAGTTTCATGCCCCCAAGTGTCTCATCAGTTAGTGGTTATATCTTAACCGATGATCACAAAAAGTATGAAAAAGATTTGCCGCTGAGTAATGTAAATGCCAATCCACCTAAGCACCTTTAAGCTGCAAACATAATTTAAACGTATAGGGATTCTGGACTGGTGTATCACTCCTTGGCACAACAATGGTTAATAAGTTTAAGCACATTCTCAGGACATTGTTTCACTTGCCCCCTCTCCCCACTACGATCCTGGTCACCTGAAATAAACCTGACATTTTAGTGTCTGTTTTACATCTTGGATCAGTTAGGCAATCAGTGCTGTAAGAACATAAATGGACATATACATGGGGACTATAAGAACATGCCGTGGGTGCTTCTGCCTTAGTCAAGCTGTGCAACATCAGCCTGAAGCTCAGGTAGAGCTTATTGTCTACCACTTTGTTCACCCCCCCCATGTACCTGTACCATTTCACATCCTCCCTTGCCTTAATCCAGCTGTGCTACATCGGCCTGAAGCTCTGGTAGGGCTTACTGTCTACCACTTTGTTCACCCTCCCCCATGTATCACTGTGCTACATCAGCCTGAAGCTCTGGTAGGGCTTACTGTCTACCACTTTGTTCACCCCCCATGTACCTGCACCATTTCACATCCTCCCTTGATCTACAGTGAGTGGATCCTTCATTCATACGTCACATATGCACGCAAAAAAGAAAAAACGGTCTTCAAAAATTAAGATACATTTATTATGTTTGTTATGTTTGCTTGCACACATGTGCAAGAAACATAGTGCCATCATCCGAGATTTCGGAGGTGTGTCACCCGCTCTTCCAATTCAATCAGTGTGTTGGCAGGCGCGGCCCCTGTAAGCCAATGCATGCTGGAGCTGTCTATGACAAGCTCTAAAATGCAGTGGCATACAGTTCAAAGGGGAGCTACGCTTCAGTGAGCAGCGATAAGATATCGCTTGCTCATGCGCAGCTCCCCCCACACATATGCACTGCATGAGCGTGTACCCCGCATGCTGCGCACACTGTATAGCAGCGGGGTGCCCAATCCCTCGCCGGATGTGCTGCGCCCCCTGCCCCCAAGCCTTTCAAATGCCATGCTGGGTGCCCACCCCAGCATGGCAACTCATGATATAGCTGGGGGTGCCCAATCCCCGTCGGCTCCACTGTTCTCACCCCCGAGTACTGGGTGCAAGCGCAGGAGCCCACCCCAGCAGCAATCGATGCTTTAGGCGGGGTGCCCAATCCCATCGGCTGAATGCCCTCAACCGTCCTTGTGCCATGGAGGCCCACCCCAGTGTGGCAAGCGTCCCTGCATCGTCATTGGAAACAAAAGAACACCTGTAAAGAAAAACGGTCCCACGTAGTCTCCTGGCCCCCCTCCCACAACCCGCACCCACCCACTGCACACCCTGCCTCCCCACACCCCCCTCACCCCATACTTTCCTCTTGACCTCAGCGCAACGATCTTCAGTAGGCCGGGAACACGTCTGCACTCTTCAAAGCTGACCGCGAACTGAGGAAATGCCGGTAAGCTGTATAATGGGCTAGATAGGGGGGTTTCAACTTTGTTGCATATCTCAGGCATTTTTTTGGAATTTTTGCACCAAATTTTCAACATGGGTTTTTGGGACCCCTTCTCATGAATGATGTCACTGTCATGGCGTTATTCGGGCCCGACCAGTCACTGCGCGAAATCACCTTCCGGGGACCAATTAATGAAATGACACTGCCAGTGTTCGCGAAATGAGCTCTCATAAAGCCCTATTTTGAAATTTGGTGGAAAATTTCAAAAAGCGACTATTTCTGGCGTCGTTGTGCAGTTCTTTTGCTGCTCGTAAATTCGCAAATTTTCAATATTTTCCACCCAGATTTTCAGCATTGACATTTTACCACACTTTCTTATAAGTGGTACAGCTGTCATTTTCATCTCACCCAAAACATGTTTCCACCCATGTAGCGCACAATGGCGGTCGGTGTCTAAATCAATGTATGGACAAATTAAGGAAATCACAATGACACTGTTCGTGAGCAGAGGTCTTAAATGGCTATGTTGAAAATTTGGTGAAAAATTCTAAAATGACTGTTTTAACGTAGCAGCTGTGCAGTTCACGACGCCTTCGTAAGTTCGCTAATTTTCAATATTTACACTCCAGATTTTCAACATTGCCATTTACCTCACTTCCTTATGAGCAGTACAGCTGTCATTTTCACATCTTGCCCAAAATGTGTTTCCGCCCATGTAACACAATGGCGCAGTCGATGTCTGGGAAATCAATGTATGGGACACATTAAGAAAATCACAGTGACACTGTTCATGAGCAGAGGTCTTAAAATGGCTATGTTGAAATTTGGTGAAAAATTCCTAAAATGACTGTTTTATGAGCGGCATTGTGCAGTTCCTATGCATGCTCATAAGTTTGCAAATTTAATATTTTCATCCAAATTTTCAACATTGCCATTTTATTACACTTCCTTATGAACAGTACAGCTGCCATTTTTCAATCTTCCCAAAATGTGTTTTACATGTGTAGCGCCAATGGTGCTGTTGGTGTGTAAGCAATGTTTGGGACAGATTAAGAAAGTCACAGTTACACTGTTCATGAGCTGAGGTCTTAAAATGGCTATGTTGAAAATTTGGTGACAAAAGTCCATAAAATGACTGTGTTACGAGTGAGCATTGCGCAGTTTCCACGCACCCTCGTAAGTTCATGACTTTGTAGTATTTTAAGTCCAGATTTTCACCAGTGGCATTTTTCCACACTGCCTTATTTACAGTACAGCTGTCATTTTTCACAACATGGCCGAAGTGTGTTTTCACACTTTCAAGCGCAGAGATGCGGTCGCTGTGGGAAATTATTAGTTCGGGACATATAAAGAAAATCACAGTGACACTGTTCATGATCGGAGGCACCAAAATGCCTGAGTTGACAATCTGCTGCAAAAAATCCCCAACCTAATTATATTACGTGCGCAGTACAGTTTCTATGCACGCTCATGACTTTTACCATTTTTAAAATATTTTTACTGCAGATTTACAACATTGCCATTTTTACACCTCCCCATGAACAGTACAGCTGTCATTTTTACATCCTGTTCGAATGCTTTTGCACCTGTGGTGCTAAATGTCGTAGTCGCTGTGCATAAGCAGCTTGCTAAGAAACTGATATTCCCCTGTTCATGAGGTGGGTCACAAAAAACATGTTGAACATTTGGAGTGAAAATACCAACGAATGCCTGAGGTATTAGGGTTTCCAACCATAACGCCCAACCCTGTAGAGAATGACAGGCATCAGGGGTGTGACTTGGGATTCTTGCCTGTAATGCTCATACCATTCCACACCCTGCAGCCAGTGAGAAGCATTGAGGTATGCCTTGGACTCTTTGGCCCCAAAGTTCACCCCATTCTCCTATATCACACCCATCCCACTGTATTTCCTAATGGAATGGGGTGCGCATAAGGACCAAAGACCCCAAGGAACACCGTGACACTTGCCAGTGTCTGCAGGGTGGGGTGTACTGAAATGGCGTGGCCGTTATGCCTGATGACCCAAAGGCACACCCCAATGCCTGTCACTCTCTGCAGGGTGGTGGTGGGGTTGGCTTCAGTTCAATACTTCACTGCCATTACTATTACGCAGCTCTGTAACTTCTACACTACCACTGCCAATGCCAGCAAGCAAACATTCGGCATTGACAAATGCTTGTTTCTTGCTGTCACTAAAAGTGGGCAGTCTCACAATAGATGTTGTACAATCAATCTTATATTGCTATCACATTTACATTGAATATCTTCATTACTTATTTTTCCTTTCCAATACAACATGTATGCAGTTTCTAAAATACCCAATCTAAATCTGCATAAGGCAGCTCTATATTTCATCTTTTCACAAAAGGGTAAATAAACGTCATCACCTGTAAACTGTTTTTACTCTTTATATAATGACAGACCTGGGATACAGGATTATTTTCCATAAATTATTTGGAAGTAGTTATCCTTCAGTTGACTCTCCAATTCTTTAGCCTATGCTGTATGATATTCCTAACTATATTTATCCCATATACTAGGCATACCAACTCTCTCGACAATATAATCCAGATTATAAAACCAATTAAGAAGTTCTGTATTTGCAATGGCTTCTAGCCAGATATTATATAAATTGGAGTAAGGGCTAGCTTCCATTGTTATTTTTCTATTATAAAATGGCAGGGTAAAATCATGGAATCTGATTGGCTGTTATTTATGTGTAAAATATGGTTTACACATGGCTAAAAAAAGGACTGTGAAGAGTCTGGAAACCAGATCAATGGGCATTTGGAACACAGGCATTTCAGTTAGCCCCCTACAGCCAGAACTGATCTTCCACCACAAACATGGCTGCTACCTTTACACTGTAAAAAAAAACTTCATCTGGGCCCTAAACATAAAACTACCTTAAATAAAAAATAAAACAAATTAATTAACTGTAGTTTTCTTGATTATCACACTCTCCTTACACACATGAACAAATTAGAAACAATAAGTATTGTTTATAGTTTTCACTACAACTGTTTCTTTGCTTACAGTGAAAAATCCCCCTTCTATCTTTACCTGCTCATCAGGGAACTCTCTTCTTCTTGTCCTGACAGAGAGATAACTGAGGCTCTGGCTGTAACAAAGGCCTTTGTTGTCTATGCATACAGAGTGTTAGCAGAAAAACATTCTGCCAATGGAACTGAGCAGAATTTTGAATCCATGTATTCCATGGTAAACATTCTATGATAAACATTCCATATCTTGAATGTGGAAAAAAAACGGGAAGAAGAAAGTAGACAATAACACAATGACATCATCATCAATGACATCATTTGTAGTGGGTGGAAGGACTATTTTATCATAAATGTACACAAATAAATCTATTGTTTCTACATATAAACATGCTTTTCCCAACTGTAAAACGTTTTAAAAAAAGGAGCCAATTTTATAAGCGCAATAAGGCACTCTGGGATGTGTGTGGAACACATTTACATACACTAGTGTCTAAAGTCACTTGCCTTGTGCTCTATTACGCCCCTGGCCGTGTGGTAAAATGTGTTCCATGCACATCCCATCATGCCTTATTGCTTACTTACTTTATACCACCATCTAATAACCCTTACATGTTAACATGTATAGTATACAGGAGCAGTAACGGATCTAGGGGGTTTTAAAGGGTGCAAGTTCACCCCCCATTGTAACTTGCTTGCTGCTACATTTCACTTTGCTGCAGAAGTCTAATATACTGATTGTAAGAAAATCTACAATCAAAACAATAGATTACATTTATGTTTTCAGTCAAAAATGTAATGGAAAAGATAATATAAAGGATTAAAAAAAAGTTAAAAAGTTGTGTATCAAGTACGCACACCACCACAGCACCCCCCATTGTAAAATCCTGGATCCACCACTGTACAGGAGTATCTTTTCCTCAGAGGACCAAGGAGCCCGGGGTGGGGGAATGGCAAGTGGTAAGAGGAAGGGTTGGGAATGTGAAGGTAGCATCAGAGGCAGGAACTTCTGAAGGGGTGCCTTCATCGAACAGATTTGCACCACTGTCTGGAAGGAGGGAGGGGGTCGCAGGAGGTGAGGTAGGAGGTCAGGTTGAGCCAGGGTTGAGAGTAGGAGCACAGGGGAGGGGAGAGGGAACTAATCAGGGAGGGCAGGGAAGAGGAGGCAGGCAAAACGGAGTGGAGGATGAGTGGAGAGAAAAGGAAAGGAAGAGGGGAGGGAAAAGAGCAAGCAGACACAGACAGAAGGGGAGGGGCAGAGTGGGAGATGGAAAAACAGCTAGGGGGATAAATAGTGGATGTGGAGGGAAGTTCACCAGGGTGTTGGGGGAGCAGTTAGGTGGGGAAGCAGCTAGTACTGAAGGTAAGAAAGGAAGGATGGGGAACACAGATGCAGGGGATGGAAGGGTGGCAATCATAGGGGACTCCATAATTAGGGGTATTCATTGGGGAAGGAAAGGGGACTCAAATGCAAGCAGGAAGGTGGTTTGTATGCCAGGGATGAGAGCCGGGAAGGTGGGCCCAAGAATAATGGAAATAATAATATAAAGTGGGCAAGGAAATCCCTGTATCCTGATTGGCTGAGACTTGGTTCCAGCCATTGCCTTCAGCGATCACCACCAGTGTCTAAAAACAAGTCCCTGTCAACTGGGGCAACTCACAAGTCACATACAGAATTCACAAGCCATTTACTTCCTGATTTCCATCACAAACGCCACTCGCGCTCGGGTTGGCTAGATCTGGATAACAAAATTCGATATCAGTCATGCCTTCTAGCCAGAAAGACTATCCTTGGCCTGGCATCAACCGGGGTTCAGTCAATGCTTACACCAACTGCAGCAGCTAGACCAGCCAGAGGGTCAAACAACAATCTCTATAAGGTCCCTTTCTGCTGAACCTTGCAAGGTCAACGAACTTTTGGTTTCCGGGCCACAAACTGGCTCAGCTCCCTCTTAAGTGACCTACTCACTGAGTCCAACATTGGACCTTTTAAATCAGAACTCCTTTCATATCTCACAAGCCTAAAGAAGTGCACTTGCTTCCACTAACCTGTAATCTGGCCCAGGTCAGTCCTAGTTATCATAGCTCTTTATTCTCCCCTACTTCATACCTAACACCCTTCTACCACTTTCCCCATCTTATACTATCCCTGCACACCCTCTATTCTACCCTTCTAATGTACTGCTCCTACCTTAACAACTTCCTTCCTCATCTTCCTACCCCCACCCCCACCAGTCCCCCCCTTCTTGACAAAGGTTACTGGCTCTGCTGGTTTCCCGCACTAAACCTGTTCACGTTCCCTGCTCCATGTAACTGGATTCATCTTGTAAAAAGTATTCTTTCTTCTGTTACAAACATTGAGTTGTACTTATTGTTTTTCCATTGTGAATTACTATAGCCAATTGTGAGTATATGGTAATGCGCATGTCATCATCACCTTTTTATGTAAAATGTCTGTTTTTTTTGGCTTGTCTATTTCTTGGGTAGCACGTAATAATGGTGACGGCAAAACGGCGACTCAAGAACAGCAACAGTATAAGGGTGAAAACAATAACAGCAAGCTGTAATTAATGGCGACCAGGTGTAAACAGCGAATCTGAGGGATTAGCCTACCCTAGTATCAAGGAGCATCTCACATAGGAATAATAGAGATAGTGGGTGTCTGGAGGTGTGGGGGCTGTACAGAAAAGGTCCCTGGTGTGCACTATCTATAGGGTGCAAAATTGCTGTATATGTCGGTTGCCATTTCTTTTGGTCGCTGAAAGTGTAGGCACCATTGTAAATTCGCCATTTTGCTGGTTGCCGTTAGTTTTTCACCATTGTCACATGAAACCATGTCTTGACATGGAACCTCTGTAAATGAGCTTCTAGCTCAAAGGTTTTAATCCCAGACATAAATAAACATGGCTGCAACCTTTACTCATACATAAAAACCTTCAACTAGGCCCTAAAAATAAAAGTCCATTAAATTAAATAAATAAATAATTTGATGTCATTTTCACTCAAGAGCCCCTCCTTACACACATACACAAATTAAAATATCAAATACAACTCAGAGTTTCCATTGCTGGTCTTTCTTTGATGACCATGACAAATCCCCCTCCTGTCCCTACCACTTTGCCAGAGAACTCCCTGCTCCTTACCTGGCAACAGATAAAATTGAGGTTCTGACTCCACCTGAGGCGTGAGTGTGTGTGTGTGTGTGTGTGTGTGTGTGTGTGTGTATGCCAGTGGAACACTGAAGAATTTTGAATTCATGTATTCCATGTTGCCATTCCGTGTGTGTGTGGGGGGGTAGCACTCTACTACTGGAATAACACAGCGCTTTGAATTCTTCTATTTCATGGTAAACATTTACGCAATGTATTGAATGTGAAAAAAGACAGATGACTGACAGGTGAAAAACATCTGTGGAGGGACTAGTTTACATAATTTAGCAATAATTATTTATAATTTTTATGGCTTTGAAAACTTTTAGAGTATTAATTTTTTAAAAGTTGCCTATAGGCCCATTTTATATAAGCAATAAGGCACTCAGGGGACATTGGTGGTATTAAGTTTTCCCCATGGTCCGGGGGTTGAAGGCACTCTGCTTCATCTCATGCCTCACTATGCCCCTGACCGGGGGGGGAATCCTAGTATCACCAGTGTCTCGTCATGCCTTATTGCTTAAAGGGAGGTTGGAGGAAAACCTAATTTAGTTACACAGGTGGGAACTAGCGACCTAGCTGGGGAGGAGATTGAGGTAGTGCAAAGTAGGTTCAGGGAGTTAGGGAAGATCTGCAGGGAGGAAGGAAGTTCACTGGCCTTCTCAGAGGTGATACCAGAACCAAGGGCCAGCACAGCGAGGAAAAGAAGAACAGAGGATTTAATGACTGGCTAAGGAAATGGTGCAGGGAGGAGAGGTTCATCTGTATAAGGGACTGGGATGAAACCTGGTCAAACAAATCACTCTTTTTACCAGACAGAACGAAGTGTTCGAGGGTACTTGGGGGACAAAGTGGGGAAATCCATAACTACTACACTTAATTTAACCTACTGAGGGTGTGAGGGGGGCAGGCGGGCCTGCTGGCCCAAAGACTTCAAGAGGAAGTCAATGAACCTCCCCACCCTCTGCAGTGGCTGAAGAGGTCTAGAGGGAGGAGGTGGAAGGGGTGAGAAAACAAGGTTGATCAGGAAGTTGATGGATCTTAGGACTGGGAAGATGACCAGAAGGAAGGAAAACTGGCTGAGGAACAGAACCCAGAGGGTGGTTGTGGTGGGAGAGTTATCTGGCACCAGAGAGGTAACCAGTGGGGTCAGTGATGGGGCCGGTGTTGTTCAATGTCTTCATCAGTGACATTGGGGATGGAATTAAGGGTAAAATGTGCCTATTCGTAGATGACACCAAGCTCTGCAGTAGAGTAGACACAACCGAAGGGATAGAGGACCTACAGGATGATCTGGAAAAGCTGGGGAGGTGGTCTGGGATCTAGCAGCTTGGCTTCAATGCCAAGAAATGTACAATTATTCACATTGGAGCCAAGAATCCCAGGACATAGTACTACCTGGATGGAGTCCAGACATCTGCATCAGAGGAGGAGGAGGAGAAGGACCTGGGAGTGATGATCACTAGTGGCCTGAAGCACTCCACATAGTTCAGAAAAGCAGCAGCAAGGGCAAACAAGATGCTGAGATGCATAGCTAGGGGGATCAATAGTAGGGGAGAGGAGGTTATTCTGTCCTTGTACAGGTCACTGTTGAGGCCACATCTAGAGTATGGAGTTCAGTACTGGTGCCCACACCTCAAAAAGGACATTAACCTGCTGGAGAAGGTCCAGAAGAGGGCTACGAAGATGATAGAGGGTCAGCAGGGTAAGGCATACAAGGAAAGGTTTAGGACACTGAACATGTAATCCCTGGAGAATGGGGGGGAACATGATTGAGGCCTTCAAATATTGAAAGTGATAAAAAGGTGGATATGGAGGGTCTCTTTAAGTGGCAACCGTAACACAAGGGTACATAGTCTTGAGCTGGACAGGGAATTTAGGAGGGAGGTCAGGAGGCACTTCTTCATGGAGAAGGTGGTGGACACTTAGAACGTGCTGCCAGAAGAGGTGGTTTTGTTGAAGATGGTGGGCAGCTTCAAGGGAGGCTGCGATAGGCATAAGGGGAAGGCAAGGATCATGGGTAGGGAGGATGGAAAGGTTGGGAGGAATGGGGAGGTGAACAGGGTCATTAGCTCAAGCTGTGGGCCCTGCAGTATGAGCAGACTAGATAGACCAAATAGCCTTCTTCTGCTGGCTTCTTTGTATGTTGATATGTATTCTACATTCAAGTGATAGCATATTTACTTCCACTTATAGGACTGCTGATGGTGTATCCAAGGGTACCGTTAATATTTTTCCTAATAAATA
This sequence comes from Neoceratodus forsteri, assembly GCA_016271365.2. NCBI lineage: Eukaryota > Metazoa > Chordata > Ceratodontiformes > Ceratodontidae > Neoceratodus > Neoceratodus forsteri. The sequence goes on along the minus strand of JADMNL010000023.1, from coordinate 562,224,649 downwards.
TATTTGTATTGCTTCAAGATTTTCAATATCAGATTTTCTACATAGTGTACCCCAAATTTCAGAGGTAAATAAAACATAGGTATTAATCATCTTTGCCCCAAAAGTTCTTTGCAGAGCTATATATGAATTGTCTGCAACCTGGTGTCCAAATCTGAGAATACCTTCACTAGATTGAAAAGCTTTCCTCTGTGTTGTCACCATGCATTTACTCCGTCCTCTTTGATTATCCCTAAGAACCCCTAAGTATTTGTATCTACAGGTGGTATTAAAGGAAAACCATCTAGCCCTTTACATTTACCAAGACATATTATTTTTGATTTATCCAAATTTATCTCCAACTTCAATGTTGCCAAATGTTCAGCAGTGCAAGACATGGCTTTCTTAAGCCCTGCTTACATATGAGATATAAGAAAAATATCCTATGTGCAGCCTAACTTTTGCATACGTATTTATCCCAGGATCGGAGCAAATGTATCAACAATATGCAGAGCTTTCATTGAAGTACTGTATGTATGTATATATTACATAAACATGGCACTAGCAGACACCCCTGTTCTACTCCGCAGCGTAAACACTATTTGACAGTTTGCCATCAACACCTACCCTAACATATGCCACAGTATCCTTATATAACAACCTTATCATTTCTAGAAGCTGATAGTTAATATTCAGATTCTCTAAGTTTCCACAAGGTGGATCAGTCCACATTATCATATGCGTTATTGATATCCAAAAAAAGCCAAGTACAAATGTTGCTTTTTGATAAATACATATTTACTCCAGAAGGCAATAATAATGGATAAACAGTCACATGCCCTTCTGCCCCTTCTAAAACCAAACTGATAGTCTGATAAAACCTTCTAAGTTCCCAGTCTTCTAATCTGGCCAAGGTTATTCTAGTTAAAAAGTTAAACCAGTACACAGACGAGTTATCGGTCTGTAATTTGTAGGGTCCTGGGGATCACCTCTCTTATACAGGGGTACTATTACTTCTTTGTGCCAGTCAGCAGATAAATGTAAAGTATGCAAAATGTGATTAAACTGCAATTTAACACAGGTAGAAAGATTTGTTTCCATAATTCAGGAGCTGCCAGATACATTTCAGCAGAAATGCCATCAATACCAGGTGCTTTATTTTATTTTATTTTTTTAGCTTTTATAGCCTCCAGTATTCCCCCCTCTGATATTCTGCATGCTAAAATCTTAATATTAGCTTGAATCAAATTGCTATTTACTTTATTTATAGAAAATCTTGTTACTTGCAGATTATACTCTTGCTTGGTTATCTTGTATTTTTCTTTTAAAAAAGTTCCCATGTGTTACTATCAAGCGTAGCCATTATATTTCTATCTGTGTTACTGGTCCCTTCTGCTACCATTTCCCCAAACAGTCTTTCTGTTGAACTGCTTCTTGCAATTGCCCCCACAGTTGTATGTTGTGCCCCCCCCCCCTTTTGTTAATAAATCCCTATATTCTTTTGATCTTGAGAAAAGTGCTTTATAAAATTCAGGATTCAATTTTTTATATCTCTTCCAAATTTTTGTATCAGTGTTCTCATTATCATGCATTCTTTATCATACCATGTATTGTTCTGTTAAATGGACCCAATTTACCTGTCTTTATATCCCCAGCCAGCAGCTCAAATAAGCCTTCTATAGTTTTTGTATATACAGACAAACTTATCTTCGTATAATTAGTATCTGTATTGTCCGGCAATATTTATAGGATTGGTAATATAGTTGTCAGATAATCTTGCATAATATTTGCCACTATGGGGATCCATTTGCTTTTCTTTTTATTATATATCAGCATATTTTCATTTGCTGACCCCAAATCCTGAGTGTGTAGACCCCTAGACTGTGGGCAGTTATAGTTTAGCTTTAGACTTAATGGAAAATGATCACTTTCCCCAACAGTCTTTAATGTCCATCCTGGACACATATGTGAAGTGAAACATATCAATAATAATTAGGTCCAAAAGAGTGGACATTAGGGTCTTGCCAGCTTGACTGACCTTATTATCCATCGAGTTCCTCAATGGAATATTGTATACATCATCTAAATGCCAATTCTTAGCCTTCCTTTCTTCAGGGTCTTCTATTCTTATATTAAAGTCTCCTGCTAGAATGAGCACTGTAACTGGGAATTCACTCTGCACAAAATCTAAAATACCCTTTAAAATTTTCTAAAGGGTCTTCAGTTTTATGTAAACAGCTGGAAGAGGGAATATAAGAACTGATTATTACCAGTTCTGACTGGTCAAAGTTGGTAATGCGAACACATAAAGAATACAGTTCCCCAATCTTGATTTTAAAGGCCTCTGTAAAAGATTTAGTGGAGACAAGGATCATTAGCTCACCCTTGTCTCTTCCCATTTTTATGTTGTCTAGCACATGTGCAAGCAACATCTTGTGGTAATAGGAGAAATGCAGTGGTGTGTCAGTGTTGGCAAATTCAGGGCACACGTTAGAAGGTGCGTCCCTCATTCTCCCAATTAGCCAGCATGCTAGCGCTGAGACAAGTTTATGCAAAGTGCCACCAACTTGAAAGAAATGTGCTGCTGCAATCTAAGACAAGCTTGTCATGCAGCGGCACAGATGCCACACCTCCCCAACGTGCCTTGCCTGGTGAAACATTTCAAATAAACATGGCAGTGGCTCCTGCAGTCCACCACACTATACCAAAAGAAAGCCAACTTCATGGGTGCCCAATTCCCCTGTCAGCATGTCCGCCACCCCCCCCCGCACACACACATACAGTTATTAGGCACACTAAGAACAGATGACCTCCATTCAACAGAAATCAACCGCGTCGGCATGTTCCTGCCCCCAGCCCACCCCTACCCCACTCCCATTGTGTGGCACACTTGGAGTCAGTCCACCCCAGTGTGGCTGGACATTACCCCAACCCCCAAAGTCATGGGCACACTGGGAGCACACCACAGTGTGCCCAACATTTGTTTTATTTAACCTGAAAAGAAAGAAACTGCCTCAACGGTGCAGTGTCCTTTTGTTTTTATTTTTACACCTGAAAAAGAAAGCGGTCCGTTGTCCATGGCACCCCCCGTCCCCAAACCCGCACCCACCCTCTGCACACCTACCTCCACATACACCCCTCATCCCATACTTACCTCTGGAGGGCAGGCGCGATCTTTGGTGGAGTGGAACACATCTGGATTCTTCAAAGCTGACCGCGAACTGAAGAAATGCCGGTAAGCTGTATAATGGCATAAATGGGGAGTCAACTTAGGTGGATATCCCAACCATTTTTTTAATTTTGGCTCCAAATTTTCGAGATGGGATTCTTGGGATCCCACCTCATGAACACATGCACTGTCATCTCGTTATTCCGTCCCAAAAGGTCATTTTGTGGTCACTGCATGGAATCACCTTTCAGGACTGATTAATGAAATGACAGTGCCATTGTTCATGAGGTGGGGTCCCAAAAGCCTTATGTTGCAAATCTGGTGAAAAAATTCAAAAATGACTGTGTTATGATTGTTGTGTGTTTCACACTGCGCTCATACTGATAATTTTAATATTTTCACTCCAGATTTTCAACATTGCCATTTTTTCACACGTCCTTATCAACAGTACAGCTGTCATTTTTTTAATCCTGCCCGAAATGTGTTTTCGCATATGTGGTGCACAATGGCACGATCGCTGCTGGAAATCAAAGTTCGGGACAGATTAACAAAATCACAGTGACACTGTTCATGAGTGGAGGTCTCAAAATGCCTATGTTGAAAATCTGGTTAAAATAATCCCCAAAATAATTTCGCTACGGGTGTGCGTTGCGCAGATTCTACGCACGCTCGTGACTTCACCAGTTTTTCATATTTTCAATCCAGATTTTCAACATTGCCATTTTTTTATAGTTCCTTATGAACAGTATAGCTGCCATTTTTCACATCCTGCCCAAAATGTGTTTTTGCACATGTTGCGCGCAATGGCATGGTTGCTGTGGGAAATCAATGTTCGGGACAGAGTAACAAAATCACAGTGACACTGTTCATGAGCAGAGGTCCCAAAATGCCTATGTAGAAAACTTGGTTAAAAACAGTCACAAAATAATTGTGTTATGGCCGTGCATTGCGCAGTTTCTGTGCACACTCGTGACTTCAGTTTTTCATATTTTCACTCCAGATGTTCAATATTGCCATTTTTTGCACCTCCTCATGAAGAGTACAGCTGTCATTTTTCACATCCTGCCCGAAGTGTGTTTTCGAACATGTGGTGCAAATGGCACAGTTGCTGTGCAAAATCACCTTTTGGCTAACGAACTGATAGTGCCGCTGTTCATGAGGTGGGGTCACAAAAGGCCCTTGCTTAAAATTTGGAGTTAAAATACCAACAAACACCTGGGGCATTAGGGTTTCCAACCGTAATGCCCCACCCTGTAGAGACTGACAGGCATCAGGGGTGTGGCTTGAGATTGTCGGCTGTAATGCTCACGCCATTCCACCCCCACCCTGCAGCCAGTGACAGGCATCGAGGTGTGCCTTGGAGTCTTTGGCCCCATAGTTCACCACATTCTCCTATACTGCACCCATATCAGCATATTTCCTTATGAAATGGGGTGAGCGTAAGTCTCAAAGACCCACAGGCATACCGCGACACTTGTTGGTGTCTGCAGGCTAGGGTGAGGTGAAATGGTGTGTGCGTTATGGCCGACGTCACAAAGGCATACCCCAATGCCTGTCAGTCTCTGCAGGGTGGGGGTGGGGTTGACGTCCATTCACTACTTCACTGCCATTCCTATTATGCATCTCTCTAACTCTTGCACCACCAATGCCAATGCCAGCAAGACAACATTCGGCATTGACAAATGCTTGTTTTACATCTAGTTCCCTTAGTTTTAAAGGCAGTAATGTAATGTGAAGCCTTTATCCTGGAGCCACATTTCTTGGAAGAGTACCAGATCATAAAAGGACACATCATTTACCCATGTCAAATCACTATATTTATCTTCCAAACCAGCAATATTCCAGTTTACTAATTTCATCTGTCAGTGTAGTTCTATAGTCATATTTATACTTTCCTCCTCTGGTAAAATATCCTCATTATTTCTTTTTTGTTTGTCCCATGCTCTGAATTCTCAGATTCAGAATCTGATTCGGAAAGTATTACACTGCTGTTTATCCTTGGTCCCTTCTGTGTCCTTCCTCTAATCTTCTTTCTATTTCTTTCAGCTGCAAAATCATCAACCCCTTCCAGAGAATGAATTATTTCTACTGGTTTTTGCATATTCAGTTATTCTTATTTGATTCTTGGGTGGACTATCCTGTATCCTGGCCTTATTCTTACCCAATTTTATGTTGTCTTGCATGTACGCAAGCAGCATGTTGTGGTAGTAGGAGAAATAGCAAGGCAAGGCAAGTTTTGTTTAAAAGACGCCCATCCCGGAGGCTCTGGGCGCCATACAACAATCAGAATAAATACAAGACAACACAATATTAAACACTTAAATGCAATATTGCAAACAGTTAAAACAGAATTTACTACCCTCAACAGTAACTAAATAAATGAAATAAAAACTAAATCAGACATCAATTCCTAAAACTGTTAAGGACTATAAAACACATTCCGGGAAGGCCTGAATGCAGAGGTGTGTCAGTGTTGGCGAATGGACGGCATGCTTTAGTAGGTGTACCCCTCATTCATCAATTAACCAGCATGCTAGTGCTGACACAAGTTTATGCAAAGTGCCACCACCTTGAAACAAATGTGCCGCTGCAATCAGAGACAAGCTCGACATGCAGCGGCACGGATGACACGCCTCCCTACATGCCTTTGCTGGTGAAACATTTCAATAAACATGGCAGCAGGTTCTGCCACTGCCACAGAATCCCAAAAGAAGGCAGACATTGGGGGTGCAATCCCCATGTTGGTATGTCTGCCACCGCCCCCCCACATTGTGTGGCACACTGGGAGCCCACCCCAGTGTGCTGCCACCTAAGAAAGCCGACCATATCGGTATGTTCCTCCCCCTTGGCCCACCTCATTGTGTGGCACACTGGGAACCCACCCCAGTGTTGCCAACATCAGGCCCCCCCTGAAAGTCATGGGGCACATTGGGAGCCCACCCCAGTGTGCCCAACATTTGCTTTAATTCATGTGTAAAGAAAGAAAATGGTCCCGCGAGGTCCGGTTGTTTTTTTGTGTACCTGAAAAAAAGAAAACAGTCTGTTGTCTGCTGCGCCTCCCCTACTCCAACCCGCACCCACCCTCTGCGCACCCCACCTCCCCACCTTCCCTTCCCTCACCCCATACTTACCTCCAGAGGTCCAGTGCTGCGATCTTCGGTGGAGCTGGAACACGTCGGCACTCTTCAAAGCCAAACTGCAAAATGAAGAAATGCCGATAAGCTGTATAATGACATAAATGGGGGGTTTCAACTTAGGTGGATATCGCAGCCATTTTTTTAAATTTTGGCTCCAAATTTTCAACATGGGGTTGTGAACAGATGCATGGTTATCTCGTTATTCGGTCCCAAAAGGTCATTTTGCTGTCACTGCGCGGAATCACCTTTCAGGATCGATTAACGATCGACAGTGCCACTGTTCATGATGTGGGGTCCCAAAAAGCCTACTTTGCAAATTTGGTGAAAAAATTCCCAAAAATGACTGTGTTACAAGCGTGCATTGCACAGTTTTCACGCATGCTCATAACTTCACCAATTTTTCATATTTTCACTCCAGATTTTCAACATTGTCATTTTTCCCACCTCCTTATGAACAGTACAGATGTCTTTTCACATACTGCCTGAAATGTGTTTTTGCACATGTGGCACACAATGGCACGGTCGCTGTGGGAAACCAACATTTGGGACAGATTAACAAAATCACAGTGACACTGTTCATGAGCAGAGGTCCCAAAATGCCTATGTTGAAAATCTGGTTAAAAACATCCCCCAAATAATTGCATTATGGGCGTGCATTGTGCAGTTTCTACACACGCTGATGACTTTTCATATTTTCACTCCAGATTTTCAACATTGCCATTTTTTTACACCTCCTCATGAACAGTATAGCTGTCATTTTTCACATCCTGCCCAAAATGTGTTTTCACACCTGTGGCGCATAATGGCACAGTCATTGTGCAAAATCACCTTTCAGCTAATGAACTGATTGTGCCGCTGTTCATGAGGTGGAGTCACAAAAAGCCCATGTTGAAAATTTGGGGTGAAAATACAAAAAAATCACCCGGGTCATTAGGGTTTCCAACCAAAATGCCCCACCCTGTAGAGACTGACAGGCGTCCGGGGTGTGACTTGGGATCATTGGCTGTAATGCTTATGCCATTCCACCCCAACCTCCACCCTGCAGCCAATGACAGGCATTGAGGTGTGCCTTGGACTCTTCAGCCGCAAAGTTCACCCCATTCTCCTATACTGCACCCATCTCAACATATTTTCTTATGGAATGGGGTAAGCATAAGGCCCAAAGACTCCAAGGCACACTGTGACACTTGTCGGTGTCTGCAGGGTAGGGTGTGGTGAAATGGCGTGGCCGTTATGCCCGACGACCCAAAGGCACACCCCAATGCCTGTCAGTCTCTGCAGGGTGGGGGTGGGGTTGGCGTCAGTTCAATACTTCACTACCATTCCTATTATGCATCTCTCTAACTCCTGCACTACCAATGCCAATGCCAGCAAGACAACATTTGGCATTGTCAAGTGCTTGTTCATTAGGTAATTTCTTCTTTTTAGACACAATATTGCCCTGTTGGAGCATCACTATCTTTGTGTTTTTACTTTTCCTGATCAGGGTACTTAAAATAGCTCATCCAGTGTAACCCCCATGGACTTAAATTCCTTACTTGTGCAAATTAGATCTTTTCTAATTTTTGGACTACGTAAAGTAATGCAAAGAATTCCTGCTTGATCCTTGCACCTGTATCTGCATGCCGTTACCAAGTCCTGCCATCTGAATCTGTTTCCATGACCTGCCTTACAAAGGTTATATGCCATTATTCTTAACACTTCTTGAGATTCATTTCTAGCTTTTGGGACCCCCTTCAGATGTATTGTAGTTCATCTCAAGCCGAAGTTGATTTCCTTTTCCTTAAACTCCTGACCTTCCACTGAAGATCTGCAACCATCCATAATGTTTCCAACACTTTCTTGTCAGTCCGCTAACCTGTGCAGTTTTGTGCTGTGTATTTTTATTTGTTTCTGCTTTATTTTTCCTGGCTTTCTACTGCCCACATACTGCTGCCCCTCCTTCACTTGTTCCCACTTACTGAATTTGTTGTCTGACATTTTCTGAATATGGTATAGTATACCTTTCGAAACTAATCTAACAGCTTGTTTTCTCTCTTGTTTATTCAACTGATTAACTAAGGTAGCAAGTTCCTTAGCCTCCTTTTCTGCAATAGCCTTTGCTCTTTCCCTAATTCATTTTCTTTGTCACTTTGCCAGCTGAATTAGCTCCCCCCCACACACACACACATGCACTGCTTTTATGCTTCTAGTTGGTGTCAGCTAATACTGTCAGTAATTAAACTGTTTGTCCCAGAATGTCATTATTTTGTTTTATTCTACTTTTAATTTCTTGCAACAGTATAGGTGTTAATTGCAAGTCAGCCTCTTGATTCTGTTGTTTATCTTCCACACCCTTGTCATTTTGCGTTTTTCTGTCCCTGAACTAGATCCAAGTTCAGTGTGATTCCAAAAATGTGGTAAATCTTGGGGGACTGGAGATGGGGGGGGGGGGCGGCAAACTCGGCCTAGACCATGTACAGGGAAATAAAGTTCTCAAGATTTTGTAGAAACAAGAGTTTCTTAACCCTAACACCCTCATTTTCTAACAAAGGGATGTAAGCAGATTATTTACCCTCTGGCTACCTTCTATACCACGGGGAGGAGGGGGCAGTGAAATTTAAATTTTTATCCCTTTTCATATTCACTGATCCTTGATAAGTGTTCCCCTTTGTCTCTGTTTGTAGCCCTTCCTTGGCCATTTCCCTAACTTCTATCAATAGAGGCTGGTCTAAATCTGTCAGTAACCATCTACCAGTTGGAACAGCTGATGATGACCTATTAAGGAGCAAAGCCTGTTTAATGAGCACACAATTATTACCATCCGCCAACTCAATTTGTTTACCTGCTGTAACAAAGTAGTTACACATTTTATGGAAGTGCTTAGCAACATCATTTTCTTATTTTGGGCTCTAGTTATGGGTTTGTTAATGTTGTCTAACAGACCATCTTTTTTAAGGGGCATTCTAGTAATAAGATCAAAATAAATGAATAGTCTTATGAAAGGAAAAAATAGGGCTGCTTTAAAAGACCCAACAAGTCATCTTAATTAAATAACAATAAAACAATAGTAAATAAACCATTTAAAGGTGAACCTCTAATCACAGTCTTGAATAAAATGCTTTATAATGTCCACCAATTATATAATTCATCGAGGCTTCAATAAATCTGAGGATTCTAGAATCCTTAATATTCCTTTTCCAGTTAGGCTGTACCATTGGTATCCAAGGTTAAATCAAATGACTGGCTTATATCCAACTTTCTTTTCTTGGTTGGCATTCAGTTATAACCATTTCCAATAGTCTATTTTGAACATGTAAACACTGATTTTTAGTGAACAAATGGCAGGGCTTGTTCAATAGCACCACCTCAGACCAGCTAATTGGTATTCTTGGTGACACTGCAGGAAACAAAGACAAAATACTAGAAGAACCTATCTTCACCAGGCCAAAGTGTGCAAAAAAGGAAAAAAGTGTAAGTAGTTAAACCCTTGCTTCTTAAGTTTCCCCTAAAATTTGATTCCAGTAAGTAAAACCATCCAGGAGTAACTAACTCTTCTGCAAATTATCCTATGTATCACCCAAACAGCTGTTACCTTTTTCTTTATTAAATAAAATAAAATTGCTTACTGTCTTGAAGTGTTCCAAAATAATTTTGGCATTCTTGTCATGGTCAGCTCTGTAAAGCATCTCAAACTATACTACTGTAACGAGTGCTGTGTGTCTCAAATTGGTGAATTCCAATTCAAACCAAGTTACACAGAAAAAATTGAAACTCAAAAAACAAAAAACAAAAGTAATAAAACAAAATACCACTTATGTTTGAACATATAACTCACACATTAATAACTTCCTAAGTGGATTGTCCTAATGAAAACTACACCTATTGTTCAGGCCATATAAGTGTTCCTAATTGGATAAAGAATATAGATTTTGAAAGACAGTTCTGCACTATGATGATGCAATGTGCATAAAAATGACAATTTATACGCCTCGGGCCACTGTGTCAGGTAACAAGTTTCAAATGGCACCAGCCACTGTGCTCACAGATTCACAGGTTTTCTGTAGCATTCTTCATCGATTTTACTGGTGCATTCATAACTGTATAAAGTCGTTATAAAGTCTCAGTCTTCTCTTTCCCCTGCCCACTTTATCTCATTACAGGGCGCACGTTTCTCACTCCCTTCCTGCTGATCCTTGCCTCTGAAGCTTCATGGCTCCTCAAATTCTCCATGCTGTCCTTTCTCTCACTTGGCTCTAGGTCACTTACTGCACCTCCAACCCTGCATTGGGCTCCGTGGTATCTCTCCTGCTGGAGCAGCAAGTGCTGGAATTCTAAGCTAAAAGACAAAAAGAAAGGGAAGAAAATTTTTTCCTTAGAGAAAACACTCTCAGCTCAAAAAGATATCCATAGTCCAATAGCATCCGTTAGTCCATACGTCAGCACAACATGAATGGCATAACTGTTAAAATTCTTGAATAAAAAGCCCAAAACCTAGTCAGACTGCATGCTCCTCTACTGTATGACACCTCCACAGTCACCATCGTGCCAGCTTGTCTCAGGGAGATAGTACACACACTGGGCATAGTACTCTAGATGGGGTCTTAACAGCGATCCATACAGAGGCAATAGTGTCTCCCTCTTTCTACTGGTGATACCACTCCCTATGCACCCCAGTATCCCACTAGCCCCTTCTATTCCTTTGTCGTACTGCCTGCCCGCCTTTTGGTCAGTCACATCTCTTTCCTGCTTGATGGTGCAGTGTCAGTGGCTCAGTAGGTAGCACACTCACCTCTGAGGCCAGGAGATCAGAGGGCTGTGGGTTCAGTTCCCACATTTGGCACTTGGGTTAATATCCCAGTACTGACACTGTAGTGCAGCATGAGAGGGATTCTACACTTCTGAGGTGCCGTCTTTCGGATGAGACGTTAAACCGAGGTCCCATCTACTTGGATTGGTGGTAGTTCAGGTGGATGTTAGAGATCCTGTGGCACTTATCGAAAAGAGTAAGGGAATTTCTCTGGTCTCCTGGCCAAATTTCCCTCATTCACTAAAAATACCACCAACCGCTTAATCTGATTCAAGGTCAGTTGGCATTCATCTGTATCCCCCTCCCCTTGGTCATGCCTGAAAACAGGCAGGCTTTGTCTAGTGCACTTACCTGGTCAACAAAAACTAAATAAATAAAAATAAATAAATAAATACCATTCCACCCATTTTGTTCTCTGCCCCTGGGTTTCTGTGCCCTGAGTGCATTATTTTGCACTTTTTTGCACTGAAACCCAGCTGCCATACTCTTGACTACTCCTCTAGTTTTCTCAGGTCTCGCTCATCCTTGTCCCCCCCGAGGGTCTGCCCTACTGTATATTTTTGTTTCATCCCCAAAGAGGTAGACCTTCCCTTCCAGCTGCTCTGCAGTGTCGCTGACAAAGACATTAAAGAGGACCGGTCCCAGCACTGATCCCTAAGGCACACCACTGGTCACTCTCCCTTCCTTGGAGTGAACTTCATTTACTACCACCCTCTGTCACCTATCCCCTAACCAATTGCTCATCCAATTTACCATATTTTACCCACCCCTAAACTACTCAGCTTGGTTACTAGCCTCCTATGTGGAACAGTGTTGAAAGGCTTACTGAAATCTAGGTAAGCCACGTCCATTGCATCTCCCTGATCTATATCATTGGTCACCTAGTCAAAGAAATCTATCACATTTGTTTGACATGACTTCCCCCATGTAAATCCATGCTGCCTAGGGTCTTGAAACCCATTAAATTCAAGATATTCCATAATCCTTTCCTTTCACAGTGTTTCCACTAACTTTCCCACCACTGATATCAGGGTGACTGGCCTATAATTGCCAGCCTCCTCCCTGTTACCACTTTTGTGTTGTGTGACTACATAGAATTTGACGGCAGATAAGGACCGCTTGGCCCACCCAGTCTGCCCATTTCCCTACCTGATGAATAAGCTGCAGATCCTAGTTAACCAGCAGCCTACTTCTTCCTACCCCCAACCCCTAGAATTGCCTTATGACTGTCCCATGCATGCTTGAATTCCACCATTGTTTGTGACTCCACAACCTCCTCTGGAAGGCCGTTCCATACATCCATCACCCTCTCTGTGAAAAAATACTTCCTTAAATTACTTCTGAGCTGCCCCCCTTCTATCTTCAAATTGTGCCCCCTTGTTCTTGCACACCTCTTTTTGAAAGATGCTACCCTCTTGACTTTGTTGATTCCCTTGAGGTACTTGAAAGTTTCTATCATGTCCCCTCTCCTCCTTTCTCGAGGCTATACATATAGCTCCTTAAGTCTCTTCATATGTCTTCCGATGCAGACCCTGCACCATTTTATGCCCTCCTCTGGACAGCTTCCATCCTGTCTATGTCTTTATGGAGATTGGGTCTCCAGAACTGCATGCAGTACTCCAGATGGGGTCTCACTAGCTGTCTGTACAGAGGATAACAACTTCCTGTTTTCTACTGGTGATGCCTCTCCCTATGCATCCCAGAATCCCCCCAGCCCTCCTTGCTGCCCTCTCGCATTGCTTGCCCACTTTTAGGTCATCTGATATGACTACCCCCAGGTCTCTTTTCATTTTTGTTGTTGTTAGTACAGTTAGTTAGTAGTTTTGTTGTTAGTAGTTAGTTAAGTGACTACATCCACCTTCTTCCACTTCTCAAGACCCACTCATGTTTCCAGTAAACTGCTGAACAGAACTGTCAGAGGTGCACCCAGTATTTCCCTGTGCTCCCGCAACACCTTCGGATGCACCCCATCTGGCCCCATTGCTTTGTCCACCTTCAGATTAGTGAGTCCCTCCAGAACTTATGCCTCCAAAAAAGGACTAGTGTCCACCTCCCTCCCTCCAAGGCCCCGTCTCTTTCCTATGAACACTGATCAAAAGTTTTTCTTCAGGATGTCTGCCTTTTCCTGATCCCGCTATTCACTGTCCTCACTTCCCTTTTTTAACCTTACAACCCCACCCCTAGTCTTCCTCTTTTTACTTGTCCCACTTTGTCACCACCTGGGCTATTCTCTATTCAGTTTGCACCGTTGCACTCCTTACTGCTTCCCGCTGTTTCCCCTGATACACCTCCCAATCCTTCTCCTGCTGCATTTCCTTATACTGTCTGAATGCTACCCTTTTAGCACTTACTTTTCAGACAGCTCTTTCGAGAACCATAGTGTGTGTAAATAAATCCCTTGTAAAGCACTTTGGATGCAGAGCACAAGCAGTACCACATACATAGGGAATATATAATCGACTGACTTAAAATATGCAATTTATCTTCACGTGTGAGAAGGCAAGAACACAACTCATTTTTTTTTTGTCAAGAAAATTTTTTTGAGAGTTTGAACAAAAAAACACACAAAGAAATACAGGTATAACATACTGTAAGTTTGTTTTGTTTTTATTTTGTATACCAAGTAAGTGAGGTGATGCAAAAATCACCTTTTTCAGGAATGACCCAGCTACCAGTTTACAAAGATGGTTACATATGAATAACTTATCAAGATTCTTTTAGAAAGTAAAAAAAAAATTAAAAAAATTAGCATGTCATATACGCTCTTTGGGCAGGATTCACAAAAGGGATGCATCTGGCACATCCGAGATATGTTGGCACATGCCTGACATGCGCACTAACGTGATTCTGTAAGGGGACTGATGCACCACACACCACCTATAATGTTATGCGGTGCATCTGGAGGGGTTGTGCAGGGGGCGGGCTCATGCGTATAGTCCTCAGCCCCATTCACAACCCAACCTGGAGACATCGCCAGAGCAAGTGCAGAGATATGCCCCCAAAAGATAAGTCTACAACAAGAACGCTTAAGTGGGTGGCCACCATTAGGCAGGCTGCCGTACTGCAGACAGCAGCATGCAGCCTGCCTACCCTGGCAGTCCAGTGCCCCCCACCCGTATCCCCAGGTCTGAGGCAAAGCGCCCATGAAATGCCCTGGTGGTATAATGGTACCCCCTCCCTGCCTGTATCCCTGACCTTATAGTAATTCACCCATTAAATGCCCTGGTGGTCCAGTGGCACCCCCCTTCCTGCCTGTATCCCCAGTAATATGAAAGACAATGCGGCACAATCTGACAGTTTAGTATAATCCCCCTCCCTGCTCTGACCCAATCGCAACAGCTACAGAATTCCCAAAGACTCACTGGTGGTCCAGGGGACCCCCTACCCACTCAGGCACCCCCACCTCTCCCCTCATCCCAGCATGTCCATATTACAGGCAGCTCAACCTCTACTATTCACCATGGCTGCTCGCCGACAGAGCTATGTGAATGACAGCAACTGTACAACTGTAGGCCCATTGGTAGAGTGTGTCGACCAATGAGCTTGCAGTGTGTACTGTAGGCTATCATGCACAACTTTGTGAATGACAGCTTACGGTACACACTGCAAGCCCACTGGTCATTGTGGTCTACCAGTGGGCTTATAGTTGTGCAGTGGCTGTCATTCATAGACGGCTCTGTTGGTAGACAGCCATGGCAGTATGCGGGTGGGTTGAGCTGTCCGCCAACGATAAGGACATGCTGGGATGGGGGAGTGGGGTAGGGATGCCTGAATGGGTGGAGGGGTGGGGGGATCCACTGGACCACCAGGGAGTCTTTGGGAATTCCATAGTTGTTGCGATCGGGTCGGGGTAGGTAGGGGGATTCTGCTAGACTGCCAGATTGTGCTGCATTGTCTTCCATATTACAGAGGATGCGGGCAGGGAGGGGGGTTCCACTGGATCACCAGGGCATTTAATGGGTGATTTACTACAGGTTAGGGATACAGGTGGGGGGGTACCACTATATCACCAGGGCATTTCATGGGCGCTTTGCCTCTGACTTGTGCATATGGGCAAGGGGGAAGGGGAGATCTACTTGTCTACCAGGGATGTTACTGCATGCAATTTCATGTTACCAGGGATTCAGGCAGTGGGGACCACTGGAGCACCAGGGATCCTTTGTGGTTTTCCACTCAGACTGTGATTGGGCCGGGGAAGGGTGGGGTACCACAGGTCTATTTGGGACTCTGTGTGAGGAACACAGCCCTTGCTGGGTGCATTCCGCAAAACTCATGGAAATGGGGCCATAATGACATGGAAATAGCCGCATTGCGCCTTGCATGCCTAATGGCCCCATTTGTGTGTTAGTGGCTGTGAATGGCAGCTTTGGGCGCAATGCATCTGAAGATGTGCTGCCCCATTGATTTCCCAGCCCACCCAGGGGGCTGCGCTGGTGCATCCCAGGCTGGATGCAACCATGGTATTCACAGAGGGGATGCGCCGGGAGCATCCCCCAGTGCATCGTCTGTGAATACCACAGTTGGTGCTTGGTGCATCTCATTTGCGCCAGGGCATCCAATATGCACCAAGCACAAGTGCTTTGTGAATCCTGCCCTTCATCTACATAACTCCTAAAATAAGTATAATGTGAAAAGTGTGGATTGAAAGACCATAACTCATAAATGGAGAAACTACAAGTGAGTAATACAAGTTCTGCTCCCTCACACATGAGAATAAGTTGAATATTTTGAGTCAGAGCATTGTATATTGGATTCACAGAATATCAGTTTACTAGTTGTAGTTTTTAGATCTGATGTTTGTATGAAGATTACACTGTTTCTGCTTGATTTCACGTGATGGCTTCAGTGCTGCACATAGCTATTGTGATGCCATCACCATGGTCAATGCGGCTTTCTGATTGGCTCAGTATGTATTGTGATGTACCCAACAGGACAAGATAACATCTGTGACATTCTTAACTCACAAGACAACATTGTATCTTGTGAGGAAGGTACAAGTTACAACTAGCTTGTCATTTTTATCTCCATTTTTCCTGTTCCAGCATTGCCAGTAGTTTATCTACTTATTTATTTAGAAATTAGTCACCAGAAGAGACATGCTGAGCTAAAGTTCATTTCCAGATGTGACTCAGAAGCAGGAAAAGGGTACACAGCAGGACAAAAATTACAATTATCTTCACCACAAGATGAATCCCCCAATGATGGGTATTTAATATTGCTTTCCCCTGCCTGCAAACATATAGAAACATAGACTTTGATGACAAATAAGGACCGCCTAGCCCACCTAGTCTGCCCATTTCCTATCTAGAGGATAAGCTGCAGATCCTATTTAACCAACAGCCTATTTCTTCCTACTCCCCACATAAATTGCCTTATGTCTGTCCCATGCATTCTTGAATTCTCCCACAGTTTTAGACCCTATAACCTCCTCAGAAAGGCTGTTCCATGCGTCCACCACCCTCTCTGTGAAAAAATACTTCCTCACATTGCCCCAAGCCGTCCCCCTCTATCTTCAATTTGTGTCCCCTTGTTCTTGCACATCTCTTTTTCTGAAAGATGCTACCCTCTTGAACTTTGTTGATGCCACTGAGGTACTTAAACGTTTTTATCATGTCTCCCCTCTCGCTCCTTTCCTCAAGGGTATACATATTAAGTTCCTTTAGTCCCTCCTCGTATGGCTTCTCTTGCAGACCCTGCACCATTTTAGTTGCCCTCCTCTGAGCTGCCTCCATCAAATATGCATTTGAACTCCTCTTGTCAATGTTGTAGTGAGTGATATAGGTGAAGCAATAAATATGCTGGTGAGAAAGAAGAAGAAGAATAGGTACTGTTGAATGAATAAATGTTACAAGAAAGCCAATACTTTCCAGTGTGTGTGGTTTCTGTAAACACTAATAAAAATTAGAAGCCACAAACACAACACAAAGCATCATGGGTATGCAAATCAGGGTGTTCTGGAAGTAAACGGACTGGAAAATGATTCAAGTGGTACTATATTCTGTTTGATATTTCACTACTCATGCCTCACCACAGCCAACTCACGCACACTGAATGTAGCAATGATCTTTAAAGAGCCCCTGACACCACTGTGACAACTTTGCGAAAATGTAATATTTAGTACAAGTGAGTTTATATTTTATTGTTATTTTTGTATTTATCATTATTTTTTTATCACTAAGGACATCTGCATGTAAACAGGATCACTACCCTATCTGTTCTGGCTGTTTGCCTTCATATGACATCAAAGTTCTGTTTATGACATTACAGTCTGTTGTTGTGGGGATAATTATGATGCCATAAACAGGGGATTCTTTATTTTATTTATTTCTTTATTTAAAAGTTGGTAACCAGGAAAAGCACCATGACCAGAAGTTTGTTTCCAGGTGCAACCTGGATTATGATGTCATATGTAGGATAGTGGAAAGAGCAGATAAAGTCTATGGAACAGTAAGCCTCTTTCGTACAGCTGTCCCTGGTAATAATGAAAATAGCAAATAATTATAGAAAATACATGAAATACAAACTGAACTGTCTAACTCTCACATTTTTTCTAAGTTTTTATAACGGTGTCAGGGGCTCTTTAAAATCAGCACAAAAAAGTACACCCAGTGGCAGTAGACAGAAGCTGTTGCCTAAAAAAGAGAAATCCAGTGAATGTGACGGGCTGCCTGTAAGAACCAACACCAGAAATGGACTTCCAGTGTCAGCATTGCAAATAGTGAAAGCTCGCACAAGGGATGAGCTCTTAGTCTCAGCATTAAAAAAGCAAAAGCCAACGAGAGGGGATAGGCTTTCCAGTACTGAAACTTCAAGAACGTGAAAATCCAACAGCGTGTAATGGGCATGACTGCACAGTAACAGCTTACCTAACTGGGGTAACGCCCTATATGAACACCTACTATTGAGTGACTCAATATGACCAGCTCAATAATAGTGCTTTAATGTATAGCAACTGGTGAAAAATGTCACTATATCCTGAAGAGCAAGTGTAGAAGGGAGCTACACTTGCTACAACAAGTTATTTATTTATTTATTTCATCAATCGGACATAACCTTTGAGCAGATGCTCTTTTTCAAAGGTTCCAGGTCTTGACGGGAGGACAGCACAGAAAGGTAGTTACACAGTATGGGTGCACAAGTACAGAGACAAAAAATACAAGAAATAACAGCAACTGGTTTATTTACAATTGTAAGCTATCTCATATAGAGGCACAGCATACTGCTGTTAGTACAGCCCAAGGTACATGGCGAGTGCTGTGGGTTTAAGAACTTAATTTAGCATGAGGTAAAGCAGCCAGGAGAGGCATTGTCATTATTTCATATAAAGTCGGGGGGGGGGGAGAGACTCAACATAGGTGTTCGCAACCTATATGTTAAGACAGCCAAGAGGAGGCTTTGTCATTATTTCTAGTCAAGGGGAGGTTAATCTTCTGTGCAGGACTGACCTAGTAGAAACATACTAGAGAGCAATGTGAGGGAGGACTGTACACAGAATAAGCTGCGGGGAAGACAGGTGCTTTGAGACAGTCACATTTGTGCAGGGTCAGTGGCAGGGGAGGGACTTAAAACAGAGTGCTGAGTTAGGGAAACTAGATAGAAGGCTCGTTGACAGGCTGTGGCTATGGAAGGCTCAGGTTCAAGGGCTGACAAGTAGTAGGAAGTAGGAGTTAAACTGAGGGTTACTGGGCAGCAGGATAACAAATCGGAGAATGCAGCCCAGGAGCAGGCTGACTCCAAGTTACCGGGTGATAGTGCTACACGTTACCTGCAGCTACAGACCTCAGCCTTGGCCAGGTGATGTCTTAGTTCCACCTTGAAGATGGGGAGGCTGTTAATGAGTAAAGGCATGCTGGGATCTCATTTAGCCAAGAAGGAACCCTGTTTGCGAAGGACTGTTGGTCAAGCACCGTTTTTCTGACGGGGATGGCAAGTGGGCAGCGAGTCTACCCTCTAGTGCTGTACCCAGACCTACTTCATTGGAGCAGTTCTTTGAAGGCCAATAGAGCTTTACCTAGGAGAGATTTCATACCAGGCAGGCACGTTTGGTATTTGATTCTGCTGGCAAGACTGAGCCAGTTAGTGTGCTCATAGAGGGAGCAGGTATGTAGAAGATTATCCGCCCCTAGAGCCAGCCTGCAGGCCTTGTTGAGAGCCGTGCTTACTCATTTTAGTGCAGTGTCAGATGCTGACCCATAGACCATGAGTCCATAGTCAATAACAGACAAGATGGAAGAGGAGCCTGCCAACCTGAGTGCCTCCAGAGTTGGGTACTGTCTGTGCCTGTAGGGAACCCCAGGTTTGGTGTTCACTATTTTGATGACCTGATCGATGTGCTGCATGTACGAGAGGGTGTCATCAATGATCACGTCCAAGTATTTAACAGAGTTGACCTACTCGAGTGGAGCAGCCTTGCTGTTAGTGATAGTAAGGGACAGAAGAGATCTTCTTGTGCTTTTGAGTGGTTATCAGCATCGTCTTCATCTTCTTGTAATTGAGAAGTAATTTCTGAGAGCTGAACCTGTCCTCCAAGCTGAGAAATGAGTACTGCAAATCATCCTATAGGTGCTGAAGCTGGGCACTACTACTAAGGATGACAGCATCATCTGCATACAGAATAATCTTGCTATTGCAGGCATCTGGAAGCCTGTTGATGAACAGGTTAAAGAGGAGGGGGCCCAGTATAGACCCTTGTGGGACACCCAGTACTATACCACTAGATGAGGAGATAGCTGTTCCAATTTTTACACTCTGTGCTCTACTGGATAGGTAATCCTGGAACCAGAGGATGGCTTCAGAGGCTAGCCCGAGGTGCTGAAGCTGGTCAAGCAAGATGTGATGGTTGACCATATCAAAGGCTTTGGTGAGATCTATGAAGATAGATCCCACCAGGCTGCCCCCATCCAAGGCCTTGTGAACGTAGTCTGTGAATTCAACTAAGGCCGTAGCTGTGCTGTGGCACTGATGGAATCCGTCCTGTTGTGGGCACGGTAGACTGTACTTCTGAAGGTACTCCATGACCTGGTCAGTCACAATCCTTTCAAGAGCCTTCAAGAGGGGGAAGAGGATAGATACTGATCTATACTTGGCAGTGCAAGACCGGTCCCCACTTTTTAGGATGGGGTGACTAGAGCTACCTTCCAGGCCACTGGGAATTTTGCCAGGGTGAGAGACTTGTTAAAGATCTTGGTGATGGGAACCACCAACTCATTCAAGGCAACTTCCACCAATTTCATGTCGAGTGAGTCACTACCAAGTCTGGTTTTACCCAGCACCTTAGTAATGAAGGTCCTGGCTTCCTTGGTTGTGACACGCTTGAAGTAACAATTTGGATGGGTCAAATTATCTCGTGCTTTGGGCAGGTGTTGTGTGGGGGGGAGGTCAAGGTAGTTGGGCACGAAGACAAAACTAACTTTATAGGACCATGTTTGACCTAGCCCTGCTGAGCAGGCCATTTAGCATAGCGAAATAAGCTACCGCTCCTGAAGCCGGTGACCCAGGTTCAGGTCTTGCACCAGACAGTAGAAATTATTTTTGTTTGTTTGTTTTCTCCTAAGTCCATGCCCCCATGTAGTTGATTATATTTATTTTGGGGGGGGTGCAGGGGGCTTGCCCCCCCACAGAGGGGGCCTCCCACATAAAAATACATATCATGATGTTTAGTATTCTTGTACTAAGCAACTGTCACTATTTGTAACAGTCGGTGTAATGTCTTGTCACCCTGTTCATGTTGGGCAGTTTGTGTGTCACTCTTTGTGGTCGGTGCCTATTAGTAGTCACCATTATCACGTTAATCCCCTAACCAGCATAGATAATAAGAAGGATATATCTCTTACCTGAATCCTGGGAAGCCTGGGATGGGGGTCTTGGGGAGACATCTAGTAGTATTTGTAAAATAGGATTAGGGATGGAGTCAGAGAGGATCCATAGTTCTTTAGTGATAAAACAGAGGAGACAGGAAATGTTAAAGATAAAACCATACCTATCTACTCGGCCCAGTGGCAAGGAGGGTGGAGGCGCCATGCGCCTTATCTTCTACCATGCTGGTGACGTGGGTTCTGTAGGACTGCTGTCCTCCCTCAGGGAGGGGTGTGTGCATGGCTTGCTGTTGGACTGCCACCCAGTGGTGGGTGAGTGGCAGTGCATTCGGTGCCACAGGAGTAGGAAAGGAATTCACAAACAGGATGCTGTGGGCATCATCATGGAGATGCAGCTCACACATCACACCCATTGCAAGTATGTGGGCCCAGGGCAAAAACCAGTGGAACCACCCCCTTCCGGCTGCAGAATGATAACCAAGCAGGCCCCACATTGGCAATCAGGCACCCCCACGGTCCTGTGGCAGAGGACAGTGGTGGGAAAGTAAGTCCTGAGGAAGCCAAGTGACAGGGCTGGGGGGGGGTCAGTCGGAAGGGGATAGGCAGGGCAAAAGGCAATAAACGGAATATGGGGGGAAAACATACCTATCTGATAGGCAGGGTCACTGTCCTTTAGAAATACAGGGAAATTGGGTAAATGTAGGGGAAAACAGCACTGAGAGTAGGAACAGAGTAGCAGAGAGGTACTGGGCAGGTATAGAAATTTAGTAAAAGGCGTTTTAGAGAAAAATTAAGATAAAAGTTAGTGACCGTGAAAATAGAAAATTTAAAACAGAAAAGATAAATGAGGAGACTGAGAAAGAGTCGGAGAAATAAAGAAGCACGTAGGGGGCATTCAGGGTTATAAAATGGCAGGGTAAATCCCAGCAATCTGATTGGATAATTACTAAGTGTAAAATACGGTTAACACATAGCAAAAAAAAGTACTGTTCAGCAGGGAACAAAGTCTGGAAGTTTATCAAGGAGCATTTGGAATGTTGGCATTTCAGCTGGCAGCCTTTTTTTGCCCACTTACCTTTGAAACACCATCTCTTGCCATGTCAGACGAAAAAGCAGTAAACTTCAACATTGGCATCACAGCTGAAGAGCGTAAAGAAATTTTCAGGCTGTCAGAAGAAGAAGAGGCAGAAGATGTGAATAAGGACCAGGTTACCACAGTGAGTAGTGACAAAAATCTGACACCTACAAATGTTTCAAATAGCTGCAGGCATTTGTCATTAACAGCTGAAGCTGTAGATGTCATAGAAGATGAGAAAAGCAAGTTAAATACAAAAAGAACCACTGCCTGGGCTGTCAGAGTATTTAAGGACTGGCTGGCAGCAAAAAGCAAAGAAACTGATCTTAAAATAGTGGGATTAGATGAATTAAATAATGTTTTACGATTCTTCTATGCTGAAGTCAGAAACACTGATGGGAAAGAGTACAGTATCAGTAGCTAATGTAGTATTCATTCTGGATTGAACAGATATCTAAATTCAGTCAACCTTGTCAGAAAAGTAAATATTCTGTCAGACACGATATTTACTACAAGCAATAATGTGTTCCTGTCAGTCACCAAGCGGTACCGAAGGGCTCAGAAAGATACATCCAAGCACCACCCACCAATTTTGAAAGCCGATGTTGAAGTGCTTAAGAAATCATCGACTCTGTCCATAGACACCCCTCCTGGCCTGCAGCGAAAAGTGTGGTTCGATGTGCAACTATATAGGAGGGGCAGATAGGGTCTCCCACAGCTCACTTCAAAAAGTTTTGAATTTAAATGTGACGAAAACTGAGTCGACTATACAAACTTGAGTTTTAACGAAGTGACAAAAAATCACAACGACCTGTCTGAAATAAACAAAGAATCGCATCGTGGTTTCATCTATGCAGATCCTCAGTCTAAGAATTGCCCTGTTGCCAGCCTTAAAAAGTATCTTAGCAAACTATTTGACAGTGCCCCTGCCTTCTACTGTCACCCAAAGTGCCTGCCTGCCACCTTTGTTGTTACTTCCCCCGGGTGGTATACCCAGCAACCGTTAGGAGTTAATTACCTTGCCACGATATCGCACATCAGCAAGGAGGCTGGCCTGTCCAAGATCGACACAAACCACTCAGTGCATGCCACGGCTGTCCAACTGCTTTCTGAAGCTGGGCTGCAGAGTCGGAGGTAATGTCCGTTATGGGGCATTGCTGTGAATCAAGCCTCAAGGTTTACTGGGCCGCGACATCAATCGATCATAGAAACTGGAGCTGAGTTCTCGGGGGAACCGCCAGTGAAACCGAAGATCCATCTCACAGCATCAACCCGCTTCAAGAGCAGCATCAAAACAGTGCCACACCGTCCTCTATTGTTGGCAGCAGCGCCTTTCACCACGGAGCCTCTGTCTTCAATGCTCCTCTCACTTTCAGTGGGCAAGTAAACTTCTACAGTGCAGGAAATGGCAATAGATGTTATTATTTTAATGTCCCCACTTCAAAGTTGTCTTCAAAGTGCCACCCATGATTCACTGCATTTTTTTTTATTTATCCCTGTTCAGTGAGTTGTTGTTTCACCCCTCCCATAACCCTATAAGGGTACTATTTTATTCTGCGGATAAATATGTTCAAAAATAAATTGATTTTATGCATTTTACTACATGTTTTATGTGTTTTATTATATTTACAGTTTAAGCAACATTTTATAAGTGCAATAAGTCACTCAAGAGTGTGTGTAAACCATATTTTACGGCACAGTCAGGAGCTGAAGGCACTCGGCCTGTGGCCTTGTGCCTTACTACGCCCCTGATCCTTCGTGCCTTATTGCTTACTTATCCCTCAGCACATTTGGTGGCCTGCATTTAATTATAAGACTAATTAAATATTCATGAGCCTAGTGAGGCTCCTGATTGGCTACTGGACCAGTCATTACTGTCTTTGAATGACCACTCCAGCTGCCAGTTGGTGCTGTGCAGCCTGCACAGCTCATGTCATTCTGCTCAAAACCTAAAAGTAAGTAAAGAAAAGGTAAAAACAAAGGCTGTTACTGTGATTAGACTTAGCACACCCATCCCCCCCCCCAACTGATTGTTCATCCCTTAGAAATGACTGGCTTCTCTGTTGCTATTGCTTAAAAATAATATAGCCCTGGTAGTCCAGTGGGCTAGTGTGGGGTTCCTTTACACTATGGGCCCATTTCTTTATAGAGTATTTCTGCATCTGGTAGGTCCAAGAAAGGGTTCAGTATTCATGGACTGCTGGGCATTTCCGACTACCTCATTTTTCTCCCATGTGAGGGTTTTCAAGACAGTCTGCTCAGTGGGCAGAGAAAGGATGCTTTTAGAGGATTGAGGGCATTTGGAGAAGGATGACTAGATTAGTAAGTGGTGTCACAAACACTCTCTGCAGGTCAGGCCCTCTGCTCCCACAGTGCCAACCACAGAGTGCAATAGTGTGAACAGGTAACAGACAGGGTAACCCTCCTGTCTGCTTTGGGTCCAAATCACCTTTAGCCTTGAGTTCTGGAGGGATTCAAACTGTGAACCTTATGCTAGCATACCCAATGTACAGGCTCAGATATGTACCCTCTTTGGGACTGCAGTGCAATCTTTCACCAGGGGCACCCAACCAGGTATCCAAAATGATCCCTTTTTAACTCTATAGAGACCTAGGTGGTTCTTACCTTTTTACACAAGCTCAGTGACACAATCAGACTTTTAAACAGCTGTCAGACTTAACCACAATACATCACATGCAAAAATGAAACTGAAAAGACACCAGGCACTATTTCAAAGAAATGGTTGTTTACTAAAAATATGATAAAAATGTAAAATTAAACACAGAACAATATATCATACAGCTTACAATCTTGTAAAACAAAAAAGAAGTTTCAGAACAAACACTCCTATCACAGATAATTATTTTCTAGCTATTACCTTTCTAAGTGCTTTCCCAGTCAGAGTCAAGAATCATATGTCACCATCCCATATACAATGTTTCATTTTTAACTCTATCTGTCCCCGTCCCATTTTGATGAGGGTCAGCTAGAACCTCCCTTAGATAATTTCTGACAGAAGTGTCTGTGAGGATCTGGGTCATGGCTTTAAAAAATCTATAACTAGCCATTTCCCAAATATGACAGTCTTTAATTAAACATTTCTCTTTGAACATAGCAATCCTGCACTCATGTCCTCTTGGGCTGATTCCCTGTGCTAGTGCAATCAGATCAATTGTATGACTCTTCACACATTTCTGGTTATATGCTAAAAGGAGAAGAACCAGCCCAATTACCCTGCCTCCTGTAACGTCATAAAACTCACATTTGGTTTTCAACTTCAAAAGCCTGGGCAGATCATAAAAGGGCAATAAAATACCCTTCTGTAAGGAAGTCTTAATTAACTGGTTCTTCTGGTCTGTTTTACAACATCCTGTGGTTTCAGTTACTGACCTTGAAAGTTAAAGGCCAAATCTCTCACATACTGAAATTTCATATGCAGGCCATTTATTTATAATATAAATATCATACAGGTAACCAGAAGCAGGGGCAGAGTGTCACAAGTGGAATGTAGATTGTTTCCTATCAGCAGCATTTACATGAACTCAATCTTTTTTACCTTAAGAGAAGGTAACTAAGAGGGGACATGATATTTAGTAATTAAAGCAATCAGAGAGCCAGAATTAATGAATGAACTTCATTTAAAGGGGAACTGTCAGTAGTAATAGCCCCTCACCCAAGTATGGGGGTTTTTACTATAATGCAGGGACAGCTACATCACCTACATCCCTAACCATGACAGACACAATGCAGAGTGTCAGCATTGTACTGCTGGGAATGTCGGTGTATTTTCTTAGGGGGCTGCACCCCCAAATCCCCCACCCCCGGTCTCTAAATATACAACTCAGAGTCAGAGATTGTCTCAGAGAGGGGCGAAACACCGAGAGATGCAGTGCTGGTGCCAGTGGGGACCATCACAACAACCCGACGCTTTCTTTCGAATTCTGTCACTGTGGCAGTTTTGCTGTGCAGTCGGTACACCAGTGTGGGGCTGGTCCCAATTCTCGCTTTGTATAACATTGTATTTGCTTACTGTTTACTGCAGTATAGTAGATTATAGCAGACCTATTCTGTTGACTTGCAAGTTGTCATTTTCTATAACTGCAAAACCCAGAATTTCCCACAGCTTACAAGAGAGGATGGCTGCAGCAGTGGGAGATTCAGTAGCTTGCAGTGAGTGTTTAGAATTTTTATAAGCACTGATTTTTTTTTTTTTTTTTACTGGTCCTGCTGTCCTCCAAGGGCTAAGCAGAGTCACAGAGGACAGTTCATAGCCCCAGGGGAACAACGGGAGTGGAAAACATCTGACCGGAGCTTTAAAAGCCCTAAAATGTGCTGCAGGCTAATGGAATCTTCCACTGCTGCAAGTCTCTTCTGATATCAGATGCAGGTGATTCTGGGATTTGTAGTTTCAAAAAAATGCCAGCCTGCAAGTAAGCAGAATCAGACACAATCTTCTCTGTTGCAGTAAACTAAATGTTTTTGGACCAGCTCCACACTTGGGTTTGGGGCCGTTATTGCTGACTGTTCCCCTTTAAAATTCAGAAGCAAAATATCTGATGCCGGACGGACAAACTTGGAAAACGTCTGTGGTTTCTTTTTGTCTAAGAGATAGCAAAACTAATGCAAACAAAAGTATTTTAAAAAGTGACATGCTTATATATACACACACACATACACACTACACTAAGCAGAACACAGCTGGATAAGGTACAAATATTTAGGAAACTTATACTTACCCAGAGACTAGCAGTGTGAATCCTGGCTGTGGTGTTCCTTCTCTACTGTGGCTGAGCAAGACACTGTAACAAGACCCTGGCCTCCTGCAGGGGCTATCGGACATCAAACCAAAGGGTACTCTGGGTAGACTATCTGGGACAAGAAACAATAAAAGAAACCTGAATGGCAGCTCCCAGGGCCAATAAAACACCCAGGGAAAGTTAGAAAAAAATCCTCTCTCAGCCTGGGCAGAAAAAAATACTGGGATAAACTAAGAACACAAAATGGGTAGAAATACATATATTTTACTGATTTTAACTTGCAGTTTTCCTTTAATTTATGACAGCAGCATTTGTGAAAGCCCACTTCTTGGACAGAGAAACCGCAGACAGCATTTGTAAATGCTCCCTTGGTGAACACAAAAGGAGTCACTGACAGTGGCATCTGCATAAGCCCATCTGGTGAGAGTGGAAGGAGTCGTCAAGAGTGGGGTTTGTGAAAGCCTGCATGGTGGGCAAAGAAGCAAAAGTATTTGTGAATGTCTGCTCAGTGAGCATGCAAGGAGTAACCAGGGGCAGCATTTGCCAAAGCCCACTCAGCAGGCACAGAAGGAGCTCTCAGTGGTGGTGGTGGTGTCTTTGTGAAAGCCTGCTCTGGGGACATGGAAGGAGCCAATGACAATCTTTGTGGATGCCCACTCAACAGTAGTATTTCAAACTGCTAGGGTGGTTCTGTGCTAGGGCTGGGTCAAGGAAGGAAACTAAGCTGTTGGTTTTCCTCAAGAGAAGGGCAGTCAGTGCCCTCTAGGGCAGAATAAAAAAACTGGCAACCAGACTGGTTTGCCTTGGGAACAGTGCAGGCAGTGCAGATAGTGCTTCTGATGGCAGAATAAAAACAAAGTCTGGTCAGATCCACCACGGCTGCATAATGAAGTTAGTGAAGTTGTGTGGAATTGTTAAGGAGGTATGGAGAAACAACACAATGATTTGAAAGTAGTAAGATTTGTTTTAGTTTCTGTTCTAAGGAAGGCATACACATTATTAGGAATATATATGGAGGTGTACATTTTAATGGAAGGAATAGGATGCACACAAAAGAACCCCCGAGCAAATGCCACTGATGTATGTGTTATCCTGGATGATATTGGCCAGACAGCCAAATTTTAAAGAAAACACAGTTTCACATATCCCAATAATGCAAAGCATCAAGGGAAACATATGCAGATCCTCATGATGGTACAGAAGGTGGCAGTACATGAAAAAGTAGTGGCTGGCATATGTTCAGCTGATGAATAAACTTATTTTCTTGTAATAAATGTCCTTACTTTCTGAAAAAAGATATACAAGAACTGACACCTATACTTGTCTTTGGGCAGGGCCCACAGAGCCCTGCGCAAAGCAACAGACCCACTGGGTAGTGCCTCAGACCTGTACCTTTTGTGTAGAGTGAAGTAGTAGAACCATCAGTTATGAGGCTGGACCCTTTAGCTTTCTTCAAATTGAGGTATGAAAAAAAATAAATCTAGGCACAGATATAGAAGAACTGACACCTATACTTGTCCTTGGGCAGGGCCCTCAGCAAAGCAGCAGATCCAGTAGGTAGGGCCTCAGCCCTTTCTTTGTGCAGGGTAAAGCAGCCCAACCATCAGGTACAGCATTAGACTTTTAGTTTCCTTCAAACTGAGGTGTGAAAAAAAAAACTACATCTGGGTGCATGCTCATCTTGTTTCTTTCTGACTTATTTTTGTAACTCTTTTTTTTTGTAGTTCTGAAAGAATGCAAACTGCACATGTGCTTAGACTTAGATTTCTCCTACCTAAAGTTTCTTTTACTCATAACTTTGCCAAATATTTAATATTTATTCATGAACATTTTATTAATCAGTAAGCTACCACCATCCTTCATAACCACAAAAGTGACAATTTTTAACCCCACCCAAAAATGCGCAACACTGAAAACGCATTTTGGGTGGGATTTTAATGTCATCATTCATGTGGTATTGTGGGAGGGTGGTATAAGTTATAAGAAAAAGAAAAGTGATGTGGGAAAACAATAAATCCCAAATACACCAACAACCCATGTGTAGGGACTTAGTTTTCTTTTAATCTCAAGGTTCTTTTATTTTTGTTGTGTTTTTTTTTTTTTTTTGCTTAACATATCTTTTTATTTTTATATTTTTTATTTTCAAAATTACACTACTCTTCAAGTTACCATCCTTGCACATGATCACATACATGAGCTGGGGTTCCCCTAAAGCATCTACATATGAGGGTGTCCCCATACTTGTTCTTGAGACCCCATCCTTTTGTAACACCCCCATCCTCCTCCCCATGTTTAAAGCCGTGCCCTAGTCACCAACACTGTTACAATTACAGCAGCTGGAAGATTTCAGAGGGATGAACAGCAAAGAAAAGGAGGCCTAAAGCTACAAAGAAACAAGCAGAAAGAAAAAGGAAAGTATGAGGACTCAGAGAAAGAAATAAGGGAATCAAAGAACAAAGAAGGTGTTCGTACATATCATGCAGGTTTCTAGACAAATGCCCCTATCCTTTCCATTTTGCTAGGGGACATACTGCATGAGTGTAAACTTTTAAATGCCACATGAAATGTAATTTACTGTACAGAAGTTTCAAACTGCCAGAATGGTGTTTATGAGGGAGCAGCACTCATTCAGAGAAGAAACAATGACAAGAGGAGCACCCCCCTGTCCCATGACTCTGAATGGCAACTTAACATATTTGTCTCTGGAGATAGCCTCCAGTTTTAGTCATTTCTTCACTGACCTAGGAGCATACAAAACAGGTCTACCAACTTTCCACCCTGCTCCACTCCACTCACCTCTAGAAGCCTCTCATCCACTCTTCCACTTAAAACTCACCTCAACTATAGAAGTCCTCAAACTTCTCTCAGCCCTCAACCCTGATAGTTCTCCGGGATTTGACTCCCTGCCACCTAAATTTCTCAGAATTGGAGCCCCTGTGCTTGCTCGGCCAATCACACAGTTAATTAACAGATCCTTCCTAACCCAATCTATCCCCAACAAATGGAAAACTGCAATCGTTGTCCCAGTTCATAAAACCGGCCCAACAAACCTTCTTGGGAACTATTGACCTATATCTAGCCTTTGTCCTATCGCCAAGATACAAGAAAGAATTATATACAACCAACTCTACTCTTTTCTCAAGCAACCCAGCGCCCACACCAAACACCAATATGGCTTTCGCAAATCACACGGGACTGAAGCCGCCCTTCTGAAGGTCACCTCAGATTTATATCAGGCCATAGATCTTGGACGGGACACAGGGGCTGTCTTTATTGACCTTACAAAGTTCTTTGATCTAGTTAATCACCCACTCCTCCTCTCAAAGCTGCACTGTCTTGGCCTTGATTCCATCTCTATGACCTGGTTCTCTAACTACCTATCCGGTAGGTCACAATGTGTTAAATGGTCTGGTGTTCACTCCTCCTTATCTCCTATCACTGATGGGGTCCCTCAAGGATCAATCTTTGGGCACTTCCTATTCTCCATCCTCATCATTGTGCTGCCTATGAACTGTGGTGGGGCCTCGGTCCAGCTATATGCAGACGATGCCATTCTATATAGGTCTAACTCCGATGTCTCCTCCATTAAGACTGACCTTCAATATGATTTCCAGAAGCTGGAATACTGGTTCAAGGAGAACCTGTTGGTCCTGAATAAAAAAGAAAAGTAAAACCATGCTGATCCGTCACACCTCCTTCGATATAACTTCACAGCCCCTTCCCCCCGGTAATCCACACCTCCTCTGGTGAGCCACTAGAAGAAGTGAGCTCCTTCAAATACCTGGGACTGACTCTGGATGTGCATCTATCCCTTGAATCACACACAACAAAAGTCATCAAGGTAACGAACCAAAAACTCAGTCTGTTATACTGCGTTGCCCCTTATCTCTCACCCCATGCTCAAAAGACCATTGCCTCAACTACTCTTCTCCCTGGGCTCTTCAATGCTGCCCCTATCACTCACTCGGCCAGGACCCCTATCCAGGCCAGACTTAAGCAGGCCTATCACAGAGTTGCCCGCTTCATGGCCCATTCCCGTTCCCGCACTCGCGCACACCACTGCAATGTTCTCCACATATTAAATTGGCCGCCTTTGAGGCCAAAATGGATTTCCCAGTACTATGTAGAGTCTTCAAACTAATCCACCTTCCCTCTTCTCCAATCTCCTCTCACTGAAATCCTTCTCTAAGACACTTAGATCGTCTCACCTCCCCATATTAAGTATCCCCAAACCCCGCTTAGCCATAGGCAACACAGCCTTCCATATTGCTGCACCTCAAAAATGGAACAAACTCCCACACAAATTACTTCCCTGCACTTTTCTTCCTCACTTTAAGAGACTCTACAAGGAAATCTTCTTTCCTCCTCCTACTTGCAGCTGTCACTAATTTGTAATACCTCTATTGCTGTCCCACTTTTCTCCCTTTCTCCCTCACCTTTGCTCTCCCCACTATCTTCCCCACCCCTCCCCCTCCAGCTCATATTCTCTTCTGTTACATTGTAGGCTGAGTTCCAACCTACTATACTTTAGGAGAAGACTGAAACTCCCCCACCAGTATGAACTTGATGTTTGATTTATTATGTTTTCTGTACTTTGTCTATTGTCCACTGTTTATTTGTACTTTTTTAATTAATAGCTTTATATGCTAATGCTGAAGAAGTGTCTGTGCACACTCCCCTTTTACTTGTTCTTGTTAAGTGTCTGCGTACACTTCCTTTTGCTCCCCTTGTTACCCCTCCCCCAGGTCGCCCCTTGAAAAAGGGACCTTGTGTCAGTGGGCCCACAGTTACCAAAATTCAAATAAATAAATAATAAATAAACATGGGGCGCGATATTCATAATTGCATCTGGCAATGGTGCAAGTGGTGGCGCAGCACAACTGAGTTGCGCTGGAGCAACTAAGGAATATATTCAAAAGAGAAATCCCATGGCGCATCTCTTCTGAATATAGCAAATAATGCGCATGGCGCAAATACAATGCATCGGCTCATCCCCCAGACAGGTTTGAATACCAGGAATTGGAATGCTCCAGTGCAACTGGAGCTGCGCCGGGTGCAATTTCCTGATATTCAGACCTGGATATGCAAATGGGGCAATTATGCATGCAAAATGCAAATGGGACCATTTGCATGTCATTATGGCCCTATTTGAATGTGTTGTGCAGGGCTAGCCAGCAAAATGCACCTTGTGCCCTGCACAGCATGCAGTCCCTGTACCAGGGACCATAGTAGTACCCCCTCCCCATCCCGTAACACCAATCGCCGTTCTGCAATTGTAGTAAGATTCCTGGTAGTCTAGTGGTACCCGCTCCCCATCCCATACCTTCGATCGCCCGTAGGGTTAATGACAGCATTGTTCTGGTGAGACAGTGATTCCCCCCTTCCCACCCATAACCCTGATCGCCGGTAATAATATTCAAATAAGAGCCCTGATAGTCTACTTGTACCCCCCCATCCCATAACCCTGATTGCTGAATAGACAGATATCTGTCCCCGGTAGTCTAGTGGTGCCCCACCACCCCACCCACACAGGACCCCAGCCCACCCAGCCCCAGTCATCGGCGGGCAGCATACCCATCCGCATACCTCCGCTGCTGCCCGCTGAATAACAGCTTACAGTAAGTGCTGCAAACTCATTGGTCCTCACTGTGGACCAATGAGCTTACAGTGCATACTGTAAGTGTCATTCACAACTTTGTGAATGAATGAGTTACTTACTGTTTTCCGCACTTTGTTTATGCTGTTGCATTGCTGCTTTTGGTAATCTCAGTCGTATTTGTAACCTCCCAGGGTCATTCCTGAAAATAGGTATTTTCTTGTCTAGCTCACCTATCTGGTTAACGAAAACAAAATGAAGAAATAAAATATCCCAAAATCTGAGTGTCCATAAAATCACAATGCACGTCTGCATACTACTCGGGCACTTTTGCGGGAGTGAAGTGTAACTCCCAGGAATGTTGTGGGTTCTGTAATGACATGGATGGGCCTCTAGACCCTAAAGGGTTAACTTCAGACTGCTCTGTGAGCTCCTTGGTGACCTAGACATGGGAAGCAGGGGGAGCAGCCAGCTACCTGGGGCTAAAATGTTCTTGGCAGCGGATGTGAGTCAGTGAGAGGGCAGCATGTTGTTTGCAGCTGATTCCCAGCCTTCTGAAAGGGAAGAAGACCCCAGTCTGTCCACACCATGGCAGTAGACATTCACAGCCAGACCTTTGTGGGGCATAGTCTGCCTAAAACCTCTGAGAAATTGTGAGCAATGCAAGAGATTCAAACTGAGAGAAAATTGGACATTGTTACCATTAAGGTATCCTCGGTGTGCCCTGTAACTGCTAGCAAGAAAGAAAAGGATGGAATCCCAAATTTCAGTCTAGCTAATGTGGACAAGACCTTTGCCATGCAGGGGCTGGCAAGGTGAGAACTGGTGTTTCACATACTAACTCAGCTGTGGTTCCCCCAGCAGGAGCCAGTGCACCAAACTATGCTGCAGTAGCCCACCAAAATCTGAACTGGTTAAGACTGAAAACACCTTTCAGAACTGAAGTTTGAAGCTTGTGCCCCTCCTCATGGTCACTCCCACTAGGGGGATGTTGGGATCCAGTTCCCCTCAGAATGGCCAATGAATTGGCATCAGCATGAAAGGCTAGGTAGATCCATGCCCCCCCCCCCGCAACATTTTAGATTGCACCCAGACCCTTCCTGGGGGAAGGAGTATCAAAATTAGAGGCGATAGCCCATACATTTTACCAAAATGTGAGGCTGGAAGGTGCTCTACCTGTCCAGCTAGGGCAGGTAGGTGCTAGCCTGCTGTTCAGTGACTCAGATGTCCCTGGACTGGTCAGGTGGCATCTCTTGACCAAGAAGAGCATTGGTGGTATTGTGTTTAGCTGCCTTCCAAGCAGCTGACCCGTGTTCAAGTCCTGGCCAGTACAGCAGCTAATTTTCTCCCTAATGAAACTGAAACATAGACTTTGATGGCAGATAAGGACCACTTGGCCTACCCAGTCTGTCCATTTCCCTACCTATTGGATAAGCTGCAGATCCTAGTTAACCAACAGCCTACTTCCTCCTACCACTCACTAGAATTGCCTTATATCTGTCCCATGCATTCTTGAATTTCCTCACTGTTTTTGACCCACAGCCTACTCAGGAAGGCCGTTCCATGCATCCACCACCCTATCCATGAAAAAATACTTCCTCACATTGCCCCTGAGCCATCACCCATACATCTTCAAATTCTGCCCCCTTGTTCTTGCACATCTCTTTTTCTGAAAAGATGCTACCCTCTTGGACTTTGTTGATTCCCTTGAGGTACTTGAAAGTTTCTATCATGTCTCCCCTCTTCCTCCTTTCCTCGAGGGTATACATATTAAGCTATTTTAGTCTCTCTTCATATATCTTCTGGTGCAGACCCTGCACCATTTTAGTTGCCCTCCTCTGGATTGCCTCCATCTTGTCTATGTCCTTGTGGAGATGAGGTCTCCAGAACTGCACGCAGTACTCCAGATGGGGTCTCATCAACTGTCTGTACAGATGGATAACAACTTCCTGTTTTCTACTTGTGATGCCTCTCCCTATGCATCCCAGTATCCCCCCAGCTATCCTTACTGCCTTCTCACATTGCTTGTCTACCTTTAGTTCATTAGATATGACCAACCCCAGGTCCCTTTCCATTTTTGTTGTTGTTAGTACCCCCCCCCCCCATTGTGTACTCTTCCCCTGGATTTCTGTTTTCCGGTGCATTAATTTGCACTTCTTTGCATTGAATCTAAGCTGCCATACTTTTGACCATTCCTCCAACCTTGCCAAGTCCCTTCTCATCCTTTCCACACACCCTTTTGTGTATCAACCCTGTTGCAGATCTTTGTGTCGTCTGCAAAGAGGCATACTTTTCCTTCCAGTCCCTCTGCAATGTCACTTATAAAGACATTAAAGAAGACCAGTCCCAGTACTGAACCCTGTTGTACCCCACTAGTAACCACCCTTTCTTCGGAGTGGACTCCATTTACTATTACCCTCTGCATCCTGTTCTCCAGCCAATGTTTTACCCAGGTTACCACCCTGTGACCCACTCCTAGGCTGGCTAACTTGTTTATTAATCTTTTGTGTGGGACTGTTTCAAATGCCTTGCTAAAATCTAGGTAGGCCATGTTCACAGCCCCTCCCTGGTCCATTACTTTGGTCACCCAGTCAAAGAAATCTATTAGATTCGTCTGACAAGACCTTCCCGTTGTGAATCCATGCTGCCTTGGGTCATGTGCCCTGCTGGCCTCTAGGCAGTCAGCAATTCTTTCTTTCAGAAGTGATTCCACCATTTCCTTATCACTGAGGTCTGTAGTTTCCTACCTCTGTCTTGCTCCCACTTTTGTAAATGGGAATCACATCTGCCCTCCTCCAGTCCTCAGGTACCACACCATCCTCCTATGATTTGTTAAAAAGGGTAATCAGTGGTGTTACTAGTTCTCCCCTTAGTTCTTTTACAATTCTGGGGTGTAAAAGAAACAGCAGGAGTGGGCAGGAGTGAAGCTTAGTGAGAGTGGGTACTAGGGCAATGCAAAGGAGTCTAAGGAGGCTGAGTGTGGACTGAGCAGATCTAGAATAGAGGAAATACCCCGCTTTTGCCAGTCAGGAGAGTGAATGGGGTGCTCATATCGGGAAAATGAACCCTCTCAACCCTATCTTCGGTGCTCCTGGCCAGAACTATTCTATGGCTGTCTCTCAAATGTGGTCCACTGGGAGGGGAGCGCAGGGGTTGAAACGGGCCCTCTCACCCTATCTTCTGCTTTCAAATGCGGTCCTTGGTTCAGGGAGGGCTTCCAGAGCACGCTCCTTTTTTATTTTGCTGTTTAGGGGATTAAAGTTCGAACTGGTACTGGGTGCTAATTTGCCAGTCACCATATTTGTAATGTGAATCGCAGTTTTCTTCGCTATAATGGCTAATTCGCTGTTATGTATTGCTGCTGTTCATGTGCTCGCTATTTTGTAGTCACTGTATTTTCAGTCGCGATTATAAAGTCACGATTATCACAGGATACCAGCAGAGGTATTCATTCAGTATCCCTTCTTTTTCACTGTCACCTTCTGCCCACTCCCCTCCCCTTTATTAAACCTCACTATCTCTACCTTGGTCTTTCTTCACTCCCTAATGTACCTATGTAACCCCCCTACAAATGGGGGTTCCCAAAAAGTCTTCTTTGAGCTTGCCTAAATGCTCACTGCCAGGTTGGTGTCCTGCATCTTAGCAGTTTAAATGTGATTGCCAGAGAGTGCCTGTATAGCCTCTGTGCACTGTCTCTTTAAGAGCTGCCTGGACTGCAGTCATAAGTAATCTGAGAGGGAACTCTGTTGAAAGATGTAACTAGTTGCTGAAGATCATTTAGAGTGATAATGATAGTGTAGTTTGTCTAACCTGCCTTCTTTGCAGCAAGGACTGTTTTGTTTATCTCCACTATCTTGGTCCTGGACTGCCGAATTGGACCAATCAGTATTGGTGGGACCTAATATGGAGCCGGACTACAGAAGCTGTCTGGAGTCAAAATCTGTAGGAATTGTAGTTTTGGGCTATTGGTGCCTTTTTGCAACTGAAGGAGGAGCTCTTGCTTTGACTGACAGCCGAATCAGCCAACCAAACCTTTTGGATCTTGGGGAAATCCCAGACTGCTTGCAATGTTCACTTCGTTCTGGGCTGGAAAGTGAAATGAGTAAGAGCTGACGTGTTTTTGAGCTGCAAGCCTGAGTGAATTCGCATGGGAGAACTGTGAAAGAGCTAAGTTTTGGCCTGCATGTCTTCCTGCTGCCCCTGAAAGGGAGAAATGAGAATTATTTCGGACTAAATCCGAGTTTGTGAGAACGACGTAAGCCACTGATTTTCTATCAGGCTCGTACTTGAAGAAGACCGAAGATTTTGCTGAATGCGATCAGCCTGTCAGGATTTCCAGCTGCTTTTGAATCCCCGGTTTGTGCAGAGACTTTGCAATCATGACCAGAGAGCAGTTTGCCTAGTACAGTAGTATTTCCTTACATGTAAATGTGCTGCATATTGAAAATGGGTCATGATTTGGTTTCCCACTGTGTGAACTGTGTTCTGCTTGCTGGGAGATGTATCCAGCCCAAAACGGACTGTATCCAAATTTGTCTCCATTTGGCAGGGGCCTTGCCCCACTGGCCCAGCCAGACTACCTCGCTGCACAGAGAAAGCCATCGATGAGAGACCTGCCTGGGGATCAGCCCCCTGCTCCATGCCTGAACAGGAATGATGCCTCGGTGATTTGTGTAGGCCCTTCTTCTCCTGGTACTCCAGAGTAACCACCTGATGTCTCGATTTTTGTCCAGCCTGTGTCCAGTCTTGGGTATCGTGAGTAATCATCAGGGTAGCTCCCTGCAACAACAGCCTAATCTAAAAGTGTGTCATCTGATTGTCTTGTTGTTTTCTTTTTACAAACTGAGCCCTCCAGCTCCAGATTACAAATAGTGTGTGTTGTGCACATTGTTTTCTTCTATCACAGGGCCCCAACCAGCTGCAACATTCCTGGCTAGCCCACCGTTCTCCATCTGGGTACCCAAAGTTTGTGACTGTTTATGGACCCTGAAGTGCATGCATAACTGTTTGAATGATAGAGTCTCTAAGCAAATGAACCTGATTATGCCCCTCCCTTGTTCAAGTCCCTTAAATAAATCAGATCTCTCTTTTGCAGTTACCCTGACCGTGGTTCCAGTTTGTGCAAGAGTACTGTACTGCTGTTATTTGCTGTGTATAACCTTGTTTTACAGGGGGTCCCCAGGGCCGAGCCAGAGGAAAGCCCTGGTGGTAAGTGCAAACAGTGTGGGTATTTGTGTGGTGTATCAGGGGTATTGTGAAAGTGATTATTGTGTATTGTTCTGGCCACTAGTAAGGAAAGAAGGGGGTTACAGTGTCCCAGAGGGCTGTGCCCAGGTTAGCTTGACCACACCAAACCTTGACCTCCAGGTGGAGGCACCCGTTTCAGAACTCAGGCCCCTTAACCTGCTACTAGCCCAGCAGGCAGGGATAGTAGATGTTGGAATAGCGCCACCTAGGGGTTACACCTATAAAATGTTTTATCCCCCCTTCTTAACTGAGTTGGCTATCTTTTCCTCGGTTTTGGCCTTTGCTATCCTGACTGTCTTCCTCACTTCCTTCTGCTTTAACTGGTATCGTTCTCTGTCCTGCTCCTTATGTGTTCCTCTTTTGAGAACCATAGTGTTTTTTTTTTCCTTTGTTTTGTTTCTTTGCTTCACACAAAGGCTTGTTGCCTCTGTGATGGCAGTTTGATTTTACCCAATTGTTCCTCCATCACTCCTTCTTGCCCATTTGCTAGTGCTTTTCTGAGACACTCACCCATTTTGACAAAGTCAGCCCTCCTAAAGTCCAATATCCTTGATTTTGTATGACTTGACTCTATGGCTGTGTTTATCGTGAACCACACTGTTTGGCGGTCGCTTGTTCCTAGATGGTTACCCAATTCTAAATATGTTATCCTCTTTCTGTCCCCAGTGAGAGTACCAGGTCTAAGATTGCTCCCTCCCTAGTGGGTTCCAACACTAGCTGTCTGAGGCATGCCCCCTGTAGGGCATCGAGAATGACCCTGCCCTTGGATGTGGCTGCAGCAAAGGTGCTCCAGTTAGCATCTGGCATATTCAGGTCCCCTATCAACATCTCCCCTTTTGCTGCCATTCTAAGGATGCCTTCTATCATTTCAATTACAAGAAGCAAAGACTATGTTCTTTGTCTCTCCACAAAACAGACACTGATCCTACCAGATGAAAATTCATAACCACCTCAGTGAAGAATTAGATATGGTTCATTCCTTCAAGCATCTAGGGATCACCCTTGATAGCTCACTCTCCTTCACGCAACACATCGACCAGGTGACCAAGGCTGTCAACTCTAGGATCGGCCTACTTTACAAGCACAAGCTCTGCCTAACTGAAGAAGCCCTTTGCCTAGCTGTATCAAGTTCAGTACTGTCAATTGTCAACTATGGGCTGGTTGTCTATGGGGCAGCTACGGACACAGCTCTTCACAGAATTAAAACAGCCCTCAATAAAGCCTGTAGGCTTATTCTAGGAGTCCACCACCTAAAACACTCCTGTGAGCTACACCCAGAAGGTATACACCCCCCGACATCGACATTTCGACAGCGGAGTCCCCTACAGCGACAACAGCACCACGTCACTGTAGAGAACTCGCTGGAACCCGGCACTGTCTTTTGGGGGTCCTGCACCCCCCTTCCCAAATCAGCTCCGACTCGGATTTGAGAATCCTAAGTGGGGGCTGCTGGGGGCACAACTCCCCACATGGGGGATTCGGGGGCGTAGTCCCCCGAAGAAAACACTTGTGTGTTTTGGAAACCAGCAGCCGACTGCAAAATGCAGTCGACCTACCGGTTTAGCCGTCGGGTCGTTCGAAAAATATTTTGTCGACGACCCATCATGGATCCCACCCAGACTGGCTGGATCAACCTAGAAGCTATGTTCAAGTACCAAATCTGCCTACTCGCCAAAATGACTACACTAGTCCTCACTACCCCAGGGATACTCAACCACCTCCACCCTAATGACAGCAACCCGGAACACCAGAAGAACCTGTAAACTGACTTTGAAAGTGCCTTTCCATCAGACCTCCCTAGGCCAGCGATCCTTCGGGTACAGAGCCCCAAATTGGCTATACACCCTAAGCTCAGACCTTCAGTCCTGTTCTAAGATCGGCCAATTTAAGTCTAACCTAAGGGCTCACCTAATGACTGATAACAGGTGCTATTGCAACCCCTAACTCCCTTATCGCGTACCACTTCTCTAACTCTGGTGCGCTCCTGGCACTTACTAAATTGACCCCTAGCACTTGTCCCCCTCTTCCCTGGGCCCACACCCTCCCTTTGTTTCTCCCCTCTCCCAGCCTGCCCGCTTGACAAAGCTCTTCTGAGCAGCTCCTTGCTTTCCCACCCCTCCCCCCTCACTACCTGCCACCTTGACAAAGCTCTCCTGAGCTACACCCTGGTTTGTCTTCCTTTCCCTTTGTTACTCAGCATCACATTGTATTAGCTGCTTTCTGACTTTTTCCACTTTTCTTGACTTCTGCTCTACTTGTTGCCGAATCCTCTCCCTCTCCCTTTTTCTCCTCTACCTCTTTTTATGTCCTAATATTTGACGCCTGACCTCAGTGTAATTCCTTGTCTTTAATTTAGCCTGTTACCCATAACTATGTACTCCCTGATTCCCATTGTTCCTGGTACATCTGTTATGATTACCCAATGTCACAATATCTGTCAATTGTACTGTGATTTGCCTTGCATGTATTGTCTACTTACTGACACGGAACCTCTGTAAATGAGCTTTAGCTCAAAGGTATCAGCATGAAGATCTCAATAAATAAATAAATAAAAATTTCCTTGCCCATTTTCTCCCCCTGAGATGGGGGTCTGTATACAACCCCCGTGCAGACTGTGGTGCCATTTCCTGTCTCCAGGGTGGCCCACAGTGCCTCCTCTCCCCCCTGTTTACTCTTTAGTTCCATTGCTTTGACCCCTTCCCTTACTTAAAGAGCTACTCCTCCTCCTCTTTTACACTCCCTGTCCCTCCTGTAGATTGTGTACCCTGGTTTGTTGACATCCCAGTCATGGTTCTCTGTGTACCATGTTTCTGCGACTGCCACAATATCCAGGCAACCCTCATCCATCAGGGAGCTTGTTACCCAGACTACGGGCATTGGTACTCATTGCCCTCCATTTTTTGATGGTCTTACCCCTTTTAGCCCCATTCCTGTCCTTTCTGCCTTTGTCTTTTTCTCCATTTACACCTGTCCTGCTCCCTATCGACTTCTCTACCTTAGCGTTTACCTCGCTAACTACCCTGTTTGTGGGGGGGACTGGGATTTCTCTGCTCCATTTCAGTGCCCCCCCCCTTGGCTAGTTTAAATGCTTGCCAATGAGCATTTAAACCTATCACCTAGGATCCTGCCCCCCCGGACAGATGCAGACCATCATGCCAGTATAGGCCTGTATCCCTCCAGGTGGACCCCAGTCCCCAATGAAGCCAAAACCCTGAGCTCCACACCAGTTTTTCAACTATTTATTGAATCCCATGGTGCAGAGTACCCTAGTCTCACCCATACCATAGACGGGCAGCACCTCCGAGAAGGTTACTGTGCGTGCTACTTGTCTAAGGCCTCTCCCCAACTTCACAAACTCCTCCTGCACTGCTCTGATCCCATTCCCAGCCAGGTCATTTGTCCCTAGGTGGACAATGATGTCCAGCTCCCTTTCCCATGATCCTGTGGATTCATATCCTGTCCCTCCAAGCCATGACGCCGGGTAGGCACCTTTACTCCCTCTCCCCTCCCTCCCCCAGTTCTACCTCCCTAATGATTGGATTCCCACTAGGAGTTGTTTCCTTCCCCTGTGGAGTCCCATGCCACCCTTCTGTGGGTCTCCTTTGTGGAGGTTCCCATCATCCTCCTTGGTCTCCACTGTGGGTGCCTCCATAGAGGAACCTCTCTCCACCAGAATGGCATATGAATTGTGGAGAGGTACAGCTAGAGGAAGGCACCTCTGTTCCACCACCCTCACCCCTCCAGTCCAACCACTCCTCTTTCTTGGCAACTTCTGAGGCACTGGTCAAGGTGGTCCCTAGGTGGGGGAGGAGGTTTCCCAAAATCTCGCCAGGGCAGCCTGGAGATGGGAAATCTCCTACCTCAGACCAGAGAGGTGCCTGCAAATAGAGCAGCACTGCAGCCTCCAGAATGTCTCCTGGAAGACTGCCGCCCCACAGCCAGTGCATTGCACCACTCCCCACATGTCTCTCTCCCTTCCTGTTTAAATATTTTTTTTTGTTAGTGTGTCCGAGCAGGTGCATGCATTTACTCCCTAAACAGTGTGCTGGGCTGTTAAGGATATGACAAGTATATGTCCTTTGCTCTTTAGGGGAAATCAGAACACCTGGTATAAAGGAAAAGATGCACTTGGGTGAGGTGAGGGGCGGTGTGGGTGGGACCAAGCCTGTGCCCTCCAGAAACAATCAGGTTGCTGAGGCCCCAAGCCAGACAATTATCGTCCTTCCCCAATATGCACTAAAATTTGCAGCAAATAAAGACAGCAAAGAAATAACAGCCCCACTAAAAGCACAGCAAAATAGGTTTGAAACCAGAAGAAACAGGCCTCTAATTCAAAAAAAATACCAGTCCCAGTTAAAGCCCACCAAAATAGGTTGCAAAGTTTCAACAGTCCCAAAACAATTCCCTGCTAGCCACTTATAAGTAATAAGAAAAAATCAACCTGCTACCAAGTGAAATCAACAAGAAGCAATAAAAGCAGCAAGGAGCAGTTACTGCACTGAAATGAATCTGAATCCTTCCCCTACTAGCCTCTTCTGAGGAGCCAAAAGCAACCTGCTACCACAAACCTGACTTAGTTCCACCTCCAATTATCAGGTAGCTGAGGCCTCAGGCCAGACAATTAGCACCTTTCCCCCAATATGCACTAAAATGTGCAGCAAGTAAAGACAGCAAAGAAATAACAGCCTCACTAAAAGCACAGCAAAATAGGTTTGAAACCAAAGGAAACAGGTCTCTAATTCAAAAAACAACAGCCTCATCAAAAGCATATCAAAACATGCTTGAAATTAGAAACAAAATTGGTTTCCAATTCAAAGAAACAACAGCACCACCAAAAGCACTCCAAAATAGGTTTGAAATCAGAAGAAACATGCCTCCAATTCAGAGAAATACCAGATCCAGTTAAAGCACACCAAAATAGGTTTCAAAGTTTTAACAGCCTCAAAACAATTCCCCGCTAGCCCCTTATAAGTAGTAAGAAAAAAATCAACCTGCAACCAAGAGACATCAACAAGAAGCAATAAAAGCAGTTACTGCACTGAAATGAATCTGATTCCTTCCCCTTTCAGCCTCTTCAGTGCAACAAGGCTTTTAGCAAGGCAACAGGATGCTTGGATGTGTTGGGAAGGGTATTGATAGCAAAAAAAGGGAGGTAATACTTCCCCTGTACAGATCCTTGGTGAGGTCACACCTGGAGTGCTGTGCTCAGTTCTGGGGTCCTCACCCCAGAAAGGATAGGAATAGGCTTGAGATGGTGCAGCACAGGGTAACAAAGATGATTCAGGGCCAGCATGGCATGCCCCATGATGAGCACCTCTACAAACTGAACATTTCCTCACTAGAGATCAGAAGGGAGAGGGGGACATATGATAGAGATCTTCAAATTCTTAAAAGGAATCAACAGGGTGACCTGCGGGGAGCTGTTTAACTTGAATACCAGCTCGCGGTCACATGGTCTTGAGTGGAAGCCAACAGTCAGGGAAGTTCAGGAGGGACATGAGGAAACACTATTTTACAGAAAAGGTGGTGGAGCCGTGGAGCAGACTGTCAGCCGAGGTGGCGGGTACAAAACCCATTAATGGTTTTAAGCATGGCTGGGACAGAATGAAGGGTATAGGGGCTGCTCAGGGCATCAGAATCGGGGAGGGGGAATGGAGGAGGGGTGGGTGGAAAGTGCTAGAACCCTGGAGGAACAGTAGGCCTCAGGGCTAAGTAGGGAACTCAGGCAGACTGGATGGACTTTTGGTCTTTTTCTGCCGTCATTGTCTATGTGTTTCTGTGTTTCTCTTATTGAAATCCAGGGAGGATAAAGGCCATCTCAGAGCAGCCCCTTAAGTGAGGTTTGGACCCCCTGTGATTCCTTTCCAGGTGGAGGCTAACACCTGTGCCAAGACAAGAGATGATCAGTGTGGAACAGTTTGAACCTTGAAATATAAATTAAATGCCCAGTGAGTTAGAATAGCATGTGTCCAGCTGTGGGGGAGGGTGCAAAGTACTCAAGATTTATAGTCACTACACCTGATCTGGATTCCTGCTTCAACTTTATGGCATTACATTTTGATGAAATAGCACTATACGGTATCTGTTGTTGTTGTTGTAGTTGTTGAATTTGGTTGATCTGGTAGGCCCACTGAGACTAGAAGTCCCTTTTTCAGGGACAACTCGGGGATTACAGAGGGTAACCAACTGAAACTGAACCAGATTAAGCTGTTGGTGGTATCTTTAATGATGTCCCAAAGAGCAAACCTTTTAAGACCACTAAAAGGATTTTCCCCATGGTGGTTAAACAAATATAACTCATGAATTGGATTTTCACCAAGAAGTAATGTATTGTGTCCACCCTCCTGCAGACTAAATGATCAGTGAATTGTGAACGATAACGGAATCCAGTGTTTAGACTTTATTCCATCATTACGGACATTGGCTCTTGTTTCTAAGTGGGTGTTTATTGCTGACAAACCTTTCTTAGCCCTGTTCTTAAGAGCAGTGCAACGAGCACGCAGGAGGTTACCCCCGATCCAGTGGTCAAGTAATTGGTGTATGCTGATGTAAGCAGCCCTCCCAGAAAGCAAGATTTACTGTCAGCAACCCTTACTCACAAGCAGATTTGCCTGGCACGTGTAGCTGGATTGACTTTGTATGCAGGTACAAGGGCAGTCACCCTACAGACAAACTGCAGCGTTAGTTATGTCAAGAGCTCCAAATACTCAGGATTACAGGCAACATTTTTTTGTTTGTTTTTTGTTTGTGGTTTTTTTTTTTTTTTAACAATTGCAAACCATAACTACTGTTTTTTTTTTAGAAAATTCAACAGCCATGACAGATTGCTTCTTCTGGCATTTTGGACACAGCAGGAGGCCTGACGAAGGACTTTTGGGGTCTGAAGTGCCGGGAGAAGCAGCCACGGTATTTATGTGTCAGCACAATTCTATAGGTATCAGTACTATTTGAAGCTGCTTTTCAGTTGCGACCTACCCCAAAAATGGTAAATACATAGTATCAGTACTATTTTTTTTGTATCAACCAACTGTTTTGTAATATTGATACATAAAATTACGTTATAGATAAAAAAATCATTTTTATAGCAATCGAAGATAAAAAGTAACTACAACTAGTATCACATATGTAAGGAAGTTAAAGACAACAGATCACATTACAAACTCCACAT
Organism: Neoceratodus forsteri; assembly: GCA_016271365.2. Classification (NCBI taxonomy): domain Eukaryota; kingdom Metazoa; phylum Chordata; order Ceratodontiformes; family Ceratodontidae; genus Neoceratodus; species Neoceratodus forsteri. Next base: position 562,179,920 of record JADMNL010000023.1, on the reverse strand, counting down.
CAAATAAACAGAAATAAAGCCAACTCAGTGGCATGTAGGACTGCGGAGCTGTAAAGCACCTTACTTCCTGCCACACCAGTGACCTGGGTTTGGGCCATTGGGGGTCGGCAGAGGAGGAAGAAGATTGAGCGTCCGAGAAACAGCTCTCCTCTCCCACAGAAAGGGGTGACATGTCATCCCAGCCTCGCCTGTCCCCAGGTGGAGGCCTGGAGTTAGAGCGGGTCAGGAATGCAAAAAGTATGGGAGGGAGCTGCGGGGATACATTGGACAGGCACACCTCCACATGTGAGTCCTATATTCTGCAGGAGGGCTGGGATGGGAGAAAAAAACAGGAGGAAAATGGACATCAAGGGGATTCAAGAAGCCTGGCCCAGCCATCTCCGCACCCACCCAGTGAGCAACTCGGCCCACCACAGACCTGATGCACTGGGGGTGGGGGCAACCCTCCCCCTCAACCCTGCCATGAGAGGGGAACTTGTGAGGAAAAACCATAACCAAGCACACAGCCAGCCTGCAGGGGATGGAGATCAGGCTGAGCAGTGCCCCCGATGGAGGAGGATAAACACTTGTATAAAAAATAAATAAATAGAAATATTACAAAAACAAACTGCCTCCAGGGAGGTAGCTCAGTGTAAACTTTCATGACAATGCCTGTCTGAACAGATGAGAATGAAATCCCTTTTTAATACCAGCATTAAGGGAAAGCACTGAAGATGGATCAGATGCGAGTTCCAACAAACTGGTGCCCCACTGACTGGACCCTTTTTCCACCCTTCTTTAGACAAGTTGAGGAAATGGCCAAAAGACTGGTCATGATGAAGTGAAGTGGAAAACCCAAAGTATTTGAGGTCAATAAATCTTTTTTTATTATATAGGTGTGTATTCCCCATCCTCCCATCTAACAGGGATATACCCTCATTCCTAGGGATAGTCCCTGGTTCCCTGGGATAAACCTTCTTCCCAGGGATATACCTTAATTTCCAGAGGGGTATTCCCTGATTCCCTTGATATACCCTGTTCCCAGGGATATACCCCAATTCCCAAGGATCTACCATGATCCTCCCAGTTCCAAGAGATATACCCTGTTCCCCGGGGATATACCCTAATTTTCAAGGATCTACCATAATCCACGCTGATTCCCAGGGATATACTCTGTTCCCAGGGATATACCCTGATTCCTAGGAACATACTCTGTTCCCAGAGATGTACTCTGATTCTCAGGGATATACCCTAATTCCCAGGGATATACCCCAATTCTCAGGGATATACCCTTTTCCTGAAGATATACCCTAAATTTCTCCCAATTCCCATGAATATACCCTAATTGCCAGGGACATATCCTAATTCCCAGGGATATAGCCAGTTCCCAGGGATATACCCCAAACCTCCCATTCCCAGGGATATACCCTGATTGCAAGGGATATACCTTGATTCCCAGGGATATACCCTGTTCCCAGTGATACACCCCGATTCCCAGGGATATAAACTAATTTCCAGGGATATACCCCAATTCCCAGGGATATACTTTGTCTCAGGTGGAAGCCATCATTCTGAGGGCAGTAGACTATTTTCTTCCCCATTTTCTCCCCATTCCTTCCTCCACCCTTTATCATGAGTAAAAGCTTTTTGGCACCATATGTTCGCAGTGCTCTGCGGGGGAGGGGGGGCAAGCTCTCTTACCCTCCTGCAGGTGTTGCCAAGGTGCTGGAACCCATCACCAGCCCTCCCCTGAGCAGAGTACACTGCCATGTACTAGCTGCTGTAGCCCACAGCCTCTCACTGACTCGGTTCTGTGAATCCATTCCCAAATGCAGCCTGCCTGCACAACAGTGTGACATGCTAAAGCTGGACCACTGAGGGCGCCCCAAGCCAAGAGAGCTTTAAAGCAACAGTGCCACAAATTTGGGCAAAACATTTTACCCTACCCTTTTTCCACTATACCAGACTCTAGCCACCTTCCAGTTTTATTTGGTGGTAAATTTTTTTAGTTCCACCACAATTTGAGTATTTAAAAAAAAAATGATTTAATTTATTTTTTTCTCAAGAAAAAAGATGGCTACCATGTTTGGCTTAGAAATACCATTGTAGACATGATAAGGGTTAGGAACAAGAAAATAAAAAAACTCTCAGTATACAGCATAGGATGTACCTAGAAATGTAGATCTGACTGGTATGCTGATATTTGTTTTTATTAATTGTAGCTGAAAGCAGCATTTTTGAGAAAAAAAAATTTGTTGCACTGTTGCTTTAAGTAACTCCATCCCCAACGTAAAGCAGCAGCTGTTGTCAGTAAGCATACAGTTCCCTTCAGCAATAATGGTTTTCCTGCAGAAATATTAAGATGCCCATTTTTTTCTTTTTGTTTTCTTTCATTCCTCAACCAAGATACAGGATTCTAAAGTTTTCAGAAGTTCCTACTCGTATGCAGTGCTCACTATGAAAACAAGCATTACTCAAAGCCGAATGTTTGCTTGCTGGCATTGGCAGTGGTAGTGTAGAAGTTACAGAGCTGCATAATAGCAATGGCAGTGAAGTATTGAACTGAAGCCAACCCCACCACCATCCTGCAGAGAGTGACAGGCATTGGGGTGTGCCTTTGGGTCGTCAGGCATAACGGCCACGCCATTTCACCACACCCCACCCTGCAGAGACTGACAAGTGTCACTGTGTTCCTTGGGTTCTTTGGCCCTTATTCGCACCCCATTCCATCAGGAAATATGGTGAGATGGGTGCGGTAGAGGAGAATGGGGTGAACTTTGGGGCCGAAGAGTCCAAGGCATACCTCAAGGCCTCTCACTGGCTGCAGGGTGTGGAATGGTATGAGCATTACAGGCGAGAATCCCAAGTCACACCCCTGATGCCTGTCAATCTCTACAGAGTAGGGCGTTATGGTCAGAAACCCTAACGCCTCAGGCGTTTGTTGCCATTTTCACTCCAAATTTTCAACATGGATTTTTTGTGACTCCCACCTTATGAACAGTGGCAATAACAGTTCGGTAGCCGAAAGCTGATTTTGCACAGCGACTATGCCATTTGGCACCACAGGTGTGAAAACACATTTCGAACAGGATGTGAAAAGTGACAGCTGTATTGTTCATGGGGAGGTTCAAAAATGGCAATGTTGAAAATCTGCAGTGAAAATATAGAAAAAACTGGTGAAGTCACGAGCATGCGTAGAAACTGCACAACGCACACCCATAATGCAATTAGTTTGGGGATTATTTACAGCAGATTGCCAACACAGGCATTTTGGAACCTCCGCTCATGAACAGTGTCACTGTGATTTTCCTAATCTGTCCCGAACAGTGATTTCCCACAGCGACCACGCATTTCTGCGCTGGAAGTGCGAAAAAACATTTCGGCCATGGTGTGAAAAATGACAGCTGTACTGTTCATAAGGAAGTGTGGAAAAATTCCAGTGGTGAAAATCTGGACTGAACATATTAGAAATCCATGAACTTACGAGGGTGCGTGGAAACTGCGCAATGGTCGCTCATAACACAGTCATTTTATGGAATTTTTTCACCACATTTTTAACATAGCCATTTTAACACCTCTGCTCATGACCAGTGTCACTGAGATTTTCTTAATCTGTACCGAATATTGATTTCGCACACTGACTGCGCCATTGTGCGCCACATCCGCAGAAACATGTTTTGGGTGAGATGTGAACATGACAGCTGTACTGCTCATAAGGAGGTGTGGTAAAATGGCAATGTTGAAAATCTGGAGTGAAAATATTGAAAATTCGCGAACTTATGAGTGTGCATAGGAACAGCGCAACGCATGCTCATGAAACAGTCATTTTGGAGAATTTTTTCACCAAATTTTTAACATAGCCATTTTAACACCTCTACTCATGAACAGTGTCACTGTGATTTTCTTAATTTGTCCTGAACATTGATTTCGCACACCGACTGTGCCATTGTGCGCTACATGGGCAGAAACACATTTTGGGCAAGATGTGAAAAATGACAACTATACTGCTTATAAGAAGGTGTGGTAAAATGGCAATGTTGAAAATCTGGAGTGAAAATATTGAAAATTCACGAACTTACGAGCATGCGTAGGAACAGTGCAACACATGCTCGTAAAACAGTCATTTCTGGGAATTTTTTCACCAAATTTTCAGCATAGGAATTTTGGAGGCCTACCTCATGAATTGTGACACTGTCATTTTGGAACTTGGTCCCAAAAGGTGGTTCCACTCAGTGACCGTGAAATCATCTTTTGGGGCTGATTAACAAAATGACAGTGATTAATTCATGAGTAAGGGTCTAAAGACCAGTGTTGAAAATTTGGTGGCATAAATTCCCAAATGCCTGAGATATGCATCAAAGTTGAAAAAGCCCTATTTATTCCATTATACAGCTTACCGGCATTTCCTCAGTTTGTGGTCGGCTTTGAAGAGTGCAGGCGTGTTCCCGTCCACTGAAGATCATCGCTGAGCTCTGGAGGTAAGTATGGGATGAGGTGGGTGTGGGAGGCAGGATGCTCAGAGGGTGGAGTGCGGGTTGGGGGGTAAGGACAGTCAGTGAAAAAGGTTTTTTTTCTTGCAGGTTTTTTTTTTCCTAGACGACGCAGGACTTGCGCTCCGCTGGGGTGGGCTCCCAGCGTGGCAGCTGGAAGGCTGTTTGGGGGGACCAGTGTAACCAACGGGGTATTGGGCACCCCAATCAGCCATACGGACTGTTGCCATGCTGGGGTGGGCTCCCATCGTGGCACCCGGTAGTCTGTTGGGAGAGGGGTGGAACAGTGGAGCCCACAGGGGATTGGACACCCCCGTTCACCATACGGACTGTTGCCACACTGGTGTGGGCTCCCAGCATGGCACCTGAAACTCTGTTGGGGGACTGGGGCAGAGCCGACATAGGATTGAGCACCTCCATCGGCCATATAGTGTGTGCGTGGGTGGATGGAGAGCGCATGAGCACGCAACATGTGCATGTGTGTGTGTGGGTGGGGGCTTCTGAATGAGCACGCACAATCTTATCACTGCTCACTGAAGCGGAGCTCTCCCTTTCAACTGTACGGAACTGCATTTTCAACTGCTGTCGTAGACAGCTGCAGCACTCATTGGTGAACTGTGGCCATGCCTGCAAACACACTGACTGAATTGGAAGAGGGCTGCCACACCTACAAAAACTCGGATGATGGCACTATGTTTCTTGCACATGTGTGCAAGCAAACATAAAAACTAAATATCTTGGTACAGTGCTTTCCTGTTCACCATCAGAAACATGCATCAGACCAGCAGTAGTGCTATAACTCGCGGTGCCAATGACCTGAGATCAGAAGCAACCTCGGGATTTGGAGGGCCAGCTTGGGGGGGGGGGATCGAGAGTCCCAAGGACTCGGGAGGGGATAAGTGACCCGTGCTAGCCTTGCCCCCAGTGGAGGCTGGGGGTCGGTGCACTGATGTTGCACAATGAGGGGAGGGTGGAGTGGAGCAGACGCCCAGCATGCTGCAAGTGGGAGCATGCACACCACTGCCATTGGTGACATTGCACGCCACTTCCTCCTCACCAAGGAAGGAAGCCGCCAAAATCTGACAACCAGAAGGAGGACAGCAGTCTCCCACAGGCCCTGCACCCAGCTATCTGGGCATGTCCCAACATTCTGGATCCTGTTCCCGGCGGGGCTATTGGGGGGCTTCACCAACCCCACCTGGGAAAGCAAGCCCTGGGGAAGATCTGGACTAGGTAAGTCCCAGTGGGTGACTGGGTTGGGGAGACCCATGGACGGGGACCGGTCTGCATGGGGAGAATAAAGAAATGAACAAAAAAAAGAAACGTGTGACAGAACCATCCTAATCAATCAACATTATGAGTCAAGCAAGTACATTTAACAGTTAACTCCAGCAGAAGAGATTCTTTTTTTAAATTGTGAGTGGCAGCTATCTTTAATGACTTGAGCCATTCATTAGAAAAATAGCTGTAAAAGCTGTTTTAAAAATGTCTAAAAAATAAAAACACACTGAGGATGAATATAAGGAATTCAGAAATACATTTTTGCTCAAAAAAACTATACAATGCAAATTTTTGCCGACTAACAAATACTACTGCTTTAAGGTGGGTTACATAGAGAATAATTAACAGTGAAGTGTGAAAAACAAACTCATTCACGCACCTTGTGGTGCTGTGACATCATGAGGCTTTAGAGCAAAGCTAAGTGTCTCAGTGATGACACAGCACCCACGAGGTGTGTGAACTGGTGTGTTTTTTTTATAACAGTGGGTAGCGGGTTTTTAAGCACTTACAGTACCTTGTCTTCTTCAGAATCACCGTAACATATGAAAAGCGGAACAAAACAGGGTCTCTGAGCGATTGTTTTTCCAAACTGATGAATCCTTATGTCTTGTAACGAGCACTGCTGTGATTGCAGCTGAGCTTGAGTTGAATGTATAGAGTTCTTCTTTACAATCTAGGGAAAGCTGTCCTAAATGTATATGGAAGTAAATTTCAAAGATTTGGCTATGGGCTGTATAGCCCATTGCCTTATGGCTGTGCTCCTTTCCTGCATCAATTTTATTTTTTTCCCTTAATCCATTTACGGAGAAAAGAGCTTGTGAATGTCAGGGGAGAGATAGCCACCCGCACTCTTCCACTTCCCTGTCCATCAGCCCTGCCCCCCCACTCAGATGCGGGGAGAGCACGGGGGCACACCCCGTTGTAGTCGATGGAGAAAAGTCTCCGTTTTTCTAGGGTAAAGCAATGTTTCATATAAAAGAAAGCTGGCGCTCTACTAAGAGGGATTCTATTTGTTTAGCAGCTGCTTTCCTTTATATAAAACTTGCTTTAACATATATAACATGCATTTGTCAATGCCTAATGTTTGCTTGCTGGCATTGGCATTGGTAGTGTAGAACTTACAGAGCTGCATAATAGGAATGGCAGTGATGTATTGAACTGAAGCCAACCCCACCACCACCCTGCAGAGAGTGACAGGCATTGGGGTGTGCGTTTGGGTTGTCAGGCATAACGGCCACGCCATTTCACCACACCCCACCCTGCAGAGACTGACAAGTGTCACGGTGTTCCTTGGGGTCTTTGGCCCTTATGTGCACCCCATTCCATTAGGAAATACAGTGAGATGGGTGCGGTATAGGAGAATGGGGTGAACTTTGGGGCCAAAGAGTCCAAGACATACCTCGATGCCTCTCACTGCTGCAGGGTGTGGAATGGTATGAGCATTACAGGCAAGAATCCCAAGTCACATCCCTGATGCCTGTCATTCTCTACAGGGTTGGGTGTTATGGTTGGAAACCCTAATACCTCAGGCATTCATTGGTATTTTCACTCCAAATGTTCAACATGGTTTTTTGTGACCCCACCTCATGAATGGGGGAATATCAGTTTGTTAGCCGAAAGCTGCTCATACACAGCGACTATGGCATTTAGCACCACAGGTGCAAACACATTCTGAACAGGATGTAAAAAATGACAGCTGTACTGTTCATGGGGAGGTGAAAAAATGGCAATGTTATAAATCTGTAGTAAAAATACAAAAAAACTGGTGAAGTTACGAGCGTGCATAGAAACTGCGCAATGCACACCCATAATGCAATTAGTTTGGGGATTTTTTACAGCAGATTGTCAACACAGGCATTTTGGGACCTCCGATCATGAACAGTGTCACTGTGATTTTCGTTATCTGTCCCGAACAATGATTTCCTACAGTGACCACGCATCTCTGCGCTGAAAGTGTGAAAACACATTTCGGCCATGTTGTGAAAAATGGCAGCTGTACTGTTCATAAGGAAGTGTGGAAAAATGCCACTGGTGAAAATCTGTACTGAAAATATTACAAAGTCATGAACTTACGAGGATGCGTGGAAACTACGCAATGCTCACTCGTAACACAGTCATTTTATGGACTTTTGTCACCAAATTTATAACATAGCCATTTTAAGACCTCTGCTCATGAACAGTGTAACTGTGATTTTCTTAATCTGTCCCAAACGTTGCTTTTGCACACTGACTGCACCATTGTGCACTACATGTGCGAAAACACATTTTGGGCGACGTGAAAAATGGCAGCTGTACTGTTCATAAGGAAGTGTAATAAAATGGCAATGTTGAAAATCTGGAGTGAAAATATTGAAAATTCGCAAACTTACGAGCATGTGTAGGAACCGCGCAACGCACGCTCATAAAACAGTCATTTTTAGGAATGTTTTCACCAAATTTTCAACATAGCCATTTTAAGACCTCTGTTCATGAACAGTGTCACTGTGATTTTCTTAATGTGTCCCATACATTGATTTCGCACACTGACTGCGCCATTGTGCGCTACATGGGCGGAAACACATTTTGGGCAAGATGTGAAAAATGACAGCTGTACTGTCATAAGGAGGTGTGGTAAAATGGCAAGTTAGAAAATCTGGAATGAAAATATTCAAAATTCGCGAACTTACGAGTCTGCATAGGAACTGCGCAACGCATGCTTGTAAAACAGTCATTTTTTGGAATTTTTCCACCAAATTTTCAAAATAGGCTTCTTGAGAGACCACCTTATGAACACTGGCAGTGTCGTTTCATTAATCAGTCGCGAAAGGTGATTTCGGGCAGTGACTGCGAAATCACCCTTTGGGCCCGAATAACGCCATGACAGTGACATCATTCATGAGAAGGGTACCAAAACCCCATGTTGAAAATTTGGTGCAAAAATTCCAAAAATACCTGAGATATGCAACAAAGCTGAAAACCCTATCTATCCCATTATACAGCTTACGGCATTTCCTCAGTTCAGTGGTCGGCTTTGAAGAGTGCAGAAGTGTTCCCGCCCATCAAGATTGTCGAGCCAGACTCGGAGGTAAGCATGGGGTGGGGAGGCAGGGCGCAGTGGGAGGGTGCGGGTTGTGGGGGGGGCAGGGAGAATCGCTGAGGACAGTTTTAATTTTCAGGGTTTTTGCAAAATGACGGCGGGACGTTTGCCCACGCTGGGGTGGGCTCCCAATGTGGCACAAAGATAGGCTAGTTAGGCGTGAAGCTGACGGGGGATTGGGCACCCCCGCCGGCCATAGCATCAGTTGCCATGCTGAGGTGGGCTCCCAGCGTGGCACCCTCTACTCTGGGGGGGAGACAGTGGGTCAGCTATACGATGACTTGCCATGCTGGGGTGGGCACTCAGCGTGGCATGTGGAAGACTTTGGGGAGGGATAGCACAGCACAGCCATCAGGGGATTGGGCACCCCCGTTGGCTATACAGTGTGTGCATGGGGGGGGGCAGCATGCAGTATGTGTGTTTGTGTATGTGTGGTGGGGGAGCTGCGCATGAGCAGGCGATATCTTATCGCTGCTCACTGAAGCGTAGCTCCCCCTTTCAACTGTATGCCACTGCATTTTGGAGCTGTCGTAGACAGCTCCAGCATGCCTTGGCGTACTGAGGCCACGCCTGCCAACACACTGACTAAATTGGAAGAGGGGGTGACACACCTTCGAAAACTTGGATGATGGCACTATGTTTCTTGCACATGCGTGCAAGCAAACATAAAAATGGCTTGAAAATGCCCCCTCCCATAGACTACAACAGGGCACATCCCTGCGTTCTCCATGGTTAGACATCGTAAAATGCCTGAGCATGGGACAGGGCCAGTGGATGGGGAGGTGGCAGGGATCAGGTGGGTGTTAGTTTGATGAGATTTACAGTCCCTTCCCTCCCCAAATGGACTAAGGAAAAATGTTAAATGTATGCCACCCCACAAATGAATAAGGTAACAGGCCAGAAAGCCAAAAGCAGAAAAATTGTTGTAAATTTCCTTTAAGAACAGCTTTTAGAAACCACAACAAGAACATGCTAGCCATGTATTATATGGTTATTTATCTGCTTGTGTCCCTGTTATAACAGGACAACAGGGACCTCACTGGGCAGGCCAGGGTCAAGCAAGGTGCAGCCAACCAATAGAAACGCACGGGGGGGCGGAGCAGGTAGGACCCCACCCCCAAGGACTGTACAGTCTTTTACTGCCGGGGACCACAAAAACACAGAAACCCCCACCCCCAAGGACTGTACAGTCTTTTACTGCCGGGGACCACAAAATCACAGAAACCCCACCCCCAAGGACTGTACAGTCTTCTACTGCCGGGGACTACAAAATCACAGAAGACCATCACTGGTTAATATTTCGAACCTCAAAATTGTTTCCAACTTTCGGGGGGGGGGGTCAATTATATATATTTTTAATTTATGATATTTTTAATTAATGTGCATTGAAACAAGGTTGCACACATGTTGTCCATACTATTGAACCACAGAAATTATAACAGCAAAACCTCCCTAACATTTATATAGTATAGGCCACCTCCTTAAGGTGGCAAGTAGCAGCAATAAAGAGAAAAACATAGAAATAAATATTTTCTGCAGCAGTGAACATTGCAAGGCTAGCAGTATAAGAAGTAATTCTATTAAAAAGATTAAAATATTAAACCATTTTACATAGTTTAATGCTAGTTATCTCACATGTATTAAACATGAAGGTTAAACTCCTGATCAGAATAAAGATTTAATTTCCATAGCAGTGCCCTCTAGTGTGGTCCTCCCCCCTTCTAGTACATCTAAAACCACAAATCATATCAGTCATAAACTATAACAAGCATTTCTCAATGCCGAATGCTTGCTGGCATTGGCAGTGGTAGTGTAAGAGTTAGAGAGCTGCATAATAGGAATGGCAGTGAAGTATTGAACTGAAGCCAACACCGCCACCACCCTGCAGAGAGTGACAGGCATTGGGGTGTGCCTTTGGGTCACCAGGCATAACGGCCACACCATGTCACCACACCCTACGCTGCAGACACCGACAAGTGTCACGGTGTGTCTTGGGGTCTCTGGCCCTTATGCGCACCCCATTCCATCAGGAAATACGGTGAGATGGGTGCTGTAGAGGAGAATGGGGTGAACTTTGGGGCCGAAGAGTGCAAGGCACACCTCGATGCCTCTCACTGGCTGCAGGGTGTGGAATGGTATGAGCATTACAGGCGAGAATCCCAAGTCACACCCCTGATGCCTGTCATTCTCTACAGGGTGGGATGTTATGGTCAGAAACACTTACACCTCAGGCATTCGTTGGCGTTTTCACTCCTAATTTTCAACATGGGTTTTTTGTGACCCCCACCTTATGAACAGTGGCAATATCAGTTTGTTAGCCGAAAGCTGATTTTGCACAGCGACTATACCATTTGGCACCACAGTTGCGAAAACACATTTCGAACAGGATGTGAAAAATGACAGCTGTACTGTTCATGGGGAGGTGGAAAAAATGGTAATGTAGTAAATCTGCAGTGAAAATATTACAAAAAACTGGTGAAGTCATGAGCATGTGGAGAAACTGCGCAACGCACATCCATATTGCAATTAGTTTGGGATTTTTTACAGCAGATTGTCAACACAGGCATTTTGGAACCTCCACTCATGATGTGATTTTCTTAATCTGTCCCGAACAGTGATTTCCCACAGTGATCACGCATTTCTGCGCTGGAAGTGAAAAAACTTATTTCAGTCAAGTTGTGAAAAATGACAGCTGTAGAAAAAAGCCAGTGGTGAAAATCTGGACTGAACATATTAGAAATCCATGCAGTTACGAGTATGAGTGGAAACTGCTCAATGGTCGCTCGTAACACAGTCATTTTATGGACTTTTTTCACCAAATTTTTAACATACCCATTGTAACACCTCTGCTCATGAACAGTGTCACAGTGATTTCCTTAATCTGTCCTGAACATTGATTTCGCACACCGACTGCGCCATTGTGCGCTACATGCGCAGAAACATGTTTTGGAAGAGATGTGAAAAATGACAGCTGTACTGCTCATAAGGAGGTGTGGTAAAATGGCAATGTTGAAAATCCTGAGTGAAAATAGTGAATATTCACGAACTTACGAGCGTGCATAGGAACAGCGCAACGCATGCTCGTAAAACATTCATTTTGGGGAATTTTTTCACCAAATTTTCAACATAGGGTTTTTGGAGGCCTACCTCATGAACTGTGACACTGTCATTTCGTAAATCATTCCCAAAAGGTGGTTTCGCACAGTGACCGCGAAATCACCTTTTGGGGCCGATTAACAAAATTACAATGACAGAATTCATGAGGTGGGGTCCCAAAAACCCCATGTTGAAAATTTGGTGAAAAAATTCCTAAAATGCCTGAGATATGCATCACAATTGAAAAAACCCTATTTATTACATTATACAGCTTACCGGCATTTCCTCAGTTTGCGGTCGGCTTTGAAGAGTGCAGACGTGTTCCCGGTCCACGAAGATCGTGCGCCAGACTCTGGAAGTAAGTATGTGGTGGGGATGTGGGGAGGCAGGTGTGCAGAGGGTGGGTACCGGTGGGGGAGCAGGTCAGAAACAGTCAGTGAGGGAAGGTTTTCTGTTTTGTTTTTTTTTTTTTCCCCGACCACGTCACGGGACTTTTGCCACGCTGGGGTGGGCTCCCAGCGTGGCAGCTGGAAGGCTGTTTTGGGCAGGGGAGACAGTGGAACTGACGGGGATTGGGCATCCCTGTCGGCGATACGGACTACTGCCATGCTGGGGTGGGCTCCCAGTGTGGCACGAGGTTGTGTGTTGGAGAGGAGACATTGAAGCCGACGGGGAATTGGGCACCCCCATCAGCCACACCGACTACTGCCACGCTGGGGTGGGATCCAACCATGGCATGTGGTTGTCTGTTGGGGTAACATTGCGAGCCGACTGAGGATTGTACTCCGTCGGCCATACAGGATATCGTGCATGCGTGTCTTAATGAGAGCAGAGCCAGTGCAGCTAGTTTCTTTCAAGTTGGTGTCAACATTCAAAACTAGTGTCACCGGCTGTGTTCTCCCTTATTGGTGGACAGCACTCACTCCCCTAAATGCCCTGCCAGTATTGGCCACAACAGTGCCGCTCCTCCAGAACCAGTTTCGGGACCAAGCTGCCGCAATATGTTTCTTGCACTGCTCGCAAGCAAACATAAAAATTACTTAAGCACTTCTGTTTATAAGAGAAACAATCATGCATTCTGAAAGCCTTTTTTAAAGCCAGATACATATATATTGCTGATAATGAGAACCACTTGGAAAGCAGAAACTGGAAGCCTTTGCAGAACTCAGCCAATCAAGAGCGGTGCATCAGCTGTTTTTCTCTCTAGTTTGAAAGTTTATAAGTTCAGAGGGATTTCTGGAAATGAGCTTGCATGCACCACAAACCAGATTTTTTTTTTTTAACAAGACTGAAGAACCACATGAGTCACAATATTCTAACTGTGTCTTTATTTTCAGTATGAGGTTAGTGCGGCACTGTAATTTGGGACTTTTTATAAAATCAAATTGCAGACCTCACTGCTATGATCTTTTTCTAAAAATCCCATTCTGTTGCTTTCAGGGACTTTTTGACCTTCATAAACATATGAAAGTGCGATGTCTGGAAGGTGGAGCACAGACTGTGAACCAAAAGAGGCCCCGGTTCAAATCCCACAACAGCCACTGACAGACCCCAAAGAAGTCAAATGACCACCCAGTATTTTGTTTTCCCAGATACTAATTGTATCTCAGATGGGTTAACTTGGGGAAGAAGTTGTAAAATAAGAAGAAAAATTATTTGCTCAGCCTTTAACAGTATTTGAAAAAGGACAGCCCAGTAGCACAGTGGCAGAGCTACCAGCTGTTACACCAGTGACCAAGGTTCAGGAATAGTCTCGGGTCACTTAGGGGCTGATAAGGGAGGAAAATGATTGAGCATCTCTTAGGCAGTTCACCTCCCTCGGGGTAAGAGAGAGGTGAATTCCATCGGTGTGCTGCCACCTGGAGAAATTGGAGTGGCAGCACAGTGGGACTGCAGGCGCAGGGGAAGAGACTCCATACCTTGATGCCAGAGCATCTCCACAGAGGCACCTGCACATCATCTCAATGCACATGCCTCAGCATCTCCACAGAGACAAAGCGCACACATCACCTCACTGCATGTGCGTGAGCATCTCCACAGAGACAGAGCGCACACATCACCTCACTGCATGTGAGTGAGCATCTCCACAGAGCCCGAGCACACGTATCACCTCAAGGCATGTGTGTGGGCATCTCCACGGAGATAGAGCATACATATAGCCTCATTACTCATGCATGGGCAAAAGGACAAAATAGAGGAAAAATGCCTCAGGCAGCAACTGAGTAATGGCCTGGTCCCCCAAACACTCTACACTGATGTCTGGGCCCCTTGGGGCAAGTCATTTTGTGACACACTGGAGTAACATAGAAACATAAAATCTGGCAGTAGATAAGGGCCGCTTTGCCCACCTAGTCTTCCCAATTTTCTTATTTTACTTTTTCTTTTTCCTGTCTTAATTTTTGCTGTAGGTTGTAGGTAACTTGATCTGTGGTGTGGTGTCTTCCTCCCCTTCCTTACCCCTATGATTCCCTTGTGCCTATCCCAAGCATTTTTCTAGCCCAACCACCTCAGCCAGAAGGCTGTTCCAGGAATCTACCACTCTTTCAGTAAAGAAATATTTCCTCCAATCTCTCCTGAACCTACCCCCCCCCCAGCTTCATAGCATGTCCCCTTGTTCTAAAGCACTTTTTTTTCTGTACAGGTAAGTCACAGAGAAGTCACATGATGGGGCTGAGAGGACAGGCCCAGATTTGGGCTGGTAGGAACAAACAAGGAACACAATTTAAGACGGCTTGCAGTATAGCCTAAAGGTTAGAGTAATGAGCTATGAATGAGATTAGTATGTCCAGCAGACCTAGAGTTCCCACAGCCTCCAGCTGCATACTGTGTAACTCTAAGCAAGTTAGTTGACCTCCCCACTGCTTCCAGGTCACCCCTGAAAACAGGCAATGTGTCAAGTGGGCTTACCCAGTTACCAAAGAATTAAAAAGAACAATATGTGTATTTTAGCCCAATCTGTTGGTGCTGGCTGGTGGGGCCCTGCTCCACCACGTGGAAGACCTGGGATTGATTCTTAGTTCCAAAACCCCTGACTGGGACAATGGGGTCTGGAACATGATATGAAGGCATCACGTGCCAACCCGGGCAAGGGTGCCAAGAATCCTGTTCTCTGAGCACCACCTGCACACAGGAAAGAGGGATTACCTTGCTGGTATGAGTGACCATGAAGCGTTGGTGGCTCCCTGCCTACAGGCTGGTGCCGTAGGTGCTAATTGGCTGCATACCAGGGAGGTGGGAGGGGCCTCGCCAGCACATTTGGTCCCCATTCTCCTTCCTCTACCATGATGAGTGTCTCCCACCATGATAAGCAGCAGCAGCTGGGAATGTTGACTGGTTGTGGCTACGCTCCAGCAATGGGAGGAGGGGTAGGCCATTGGATATGGAGTGCAGATGTTAGTGCTGGAAATGTGAAGAGATTGAGGTGGGCCCGAACGGATGGATGGGACTGCCACGCTGCCAAAAATAATACTTGTATTTCATCTGCCTTTTACAAAATGTATTTTTGATTAACATTTTACATCATCCCATCATGTCTGCCCATTCCCACATAACCAGCGCTGAATGAGAGAGCCCCAGAGGCTCTTCGCTCTTCACTTCCTACCCTGCCCTTCTGGTGTGGTGTTCACCTAGCCCTTGTATCTGTCCCATCGTCATTTGAATCCACCCTTTTGATTTCACACAGACCACCTTCTCCAGTAGCCTATTCCATCCCACCATCACCCTCTGCTTGAAAAAAACACTCCCTGGTGTCTCTCTTAAACTTGTCCCTTGCCAGTGTAAGGTTATTGCATCGTAGTTGGGCTGAACTGGAGGAACACATAAAATGTTTAAAAAAAAAAATCCCTCTTCTCCTGTATAGTAACCAGTCTCTGAGAGGTGGAAGATCCCAGCAAATAAATACAAGCTGAGAACATGACTCATTCTATCTTGTTTTTGTTCTCTTTCTCTTGATTTGCAGCCACACCAGGTGCTTGTGTTTTTAAAGCAATGTGGAACTGTAGCCACAGATCACACATTGGACACTCTAGCAGTACACAGGCCCACTCATTAAAAAATAAACTATTTTTATTAGCAAGCACCTGCAGCGGGGAGAGAAGAAACTCTACAGAAACCGCTTTGTTTACACAGTTTGAAACTAATCTACATTGCTTGAGATGTTTTGTTCCTTTCTAAGGCAGGAAACAGCAAAAGAGGGTCAAAGACTGGAATGAGACAAGGAGAAACTTAACAGGGCTATGGACCAGTTAGGAGACAGAGGCTTAGACATTTAAAACTCTCTAGCCTCGGACATTTGGTGCACTTTTTATCAACAGGGGCCTGCAGCAGAGAAAGCAGAATCTCTACTGAAACTGCTTTGTTTTTACAGTTTAAAATTAACCTGTATTGCTTAAGTTGTTTTTTTCCATTCTAGAGCAGGAAGAAGCAAGAGAGGATCAAGGGTCACAATGAGACAAGGTGGGGTATACGCGACCAGGGACCAATCAGAAGCAACCAGGAAGATCAGACCCCTGCATAAATTCCACTACACGTAGCATATCCCATCATGCTCACATCCCAGAGTGTGAGTGGAACAGTGCAGGAGTGGAACAGGTCAAATGATTGACATCTTAGAAATCAGCAGACATTCGCAAGTGGCAGCAGGCAAACAGGGACCTCTAACGGTCTGGTAAGGTACAGTACCCAGTGGCCTGCTGTTGGCTTGCTGAGGGGTTGGGGGTACCAGCAGTGAAAATAACAGTCTTTACAAGCAGTGAGTACCTGTCACTGGAGAAAAGGTGAAACACTATCAAGGCTAGGGGTACGTAAACTGTTAAGGAAAGGCATAAAGGGGAAGGTTAAGTATTAGGCAGGCAGAAGGGCACAAGGGGTGAGATATGAAAACAAGTAAGGGGTAAAGTAATGGAAAAAAGGGGAAAACAAGAAACACTATCTAGAGTAGGGTGACAGAGTAAATTACATTAAAAGATGTGGACAGAAAAGTACCAAAGCAACAGGAAGGGGCGATAGGGGAAGGCACAGACAGTAGCAGTAGGCAGTGAAACATGAAGGCAATTATGGGAGTGGTGCAGTGCAACGGAGGAGGAGCCGCAGTATAACTGATGAGAAGCTGCAGTGTAACGGAGGAGAAGCTGCAGTGTAGCGGATGAGGAGCTGCAGTGTAACGGAGGAGGAGCTGCAGTGCAACGGAGGAGGAGCTGCAGTATAACTGATGAGGAGCTGTAGTGTAACGGAGAAGGAGCTGCAGTGTAACAGAGGAGGAGCTGTAGTATAACTGATGAGGTACTGCAGTATAACGGAGGAGGAGCTGTAGTATAACTGATTAGGAGTTGCAATGCAACGGATGTGGAGCAACAGTTTTCAGGGAGACTTACTGCAGACTGAAGTGCTGCCCCATCTGCAGGCACCTCTCTGGGTTGAGGGAGAAGGTCACTAGTCTTCGGGCTGAGCTCGCAAGGATCCAGACAACCTCTTCCCCCCCACCAAGGGGCCATCAAGTCTACCACCATTGCCCCAGAGGTAGCCTAGGAGAAGGAGGGCTGGCTGGACTGTGGTGGGCTCTAGAAGTGTGGGGGAGATGAGTCAAGGGCACATGCTTCAGCCTATGCTGCTACAAAATTCATTTGCCACTCCAGCAGGATGGGATTGTTGCGAGGAGGCTCCCGTAGTAGTGGCAAGCGAGGATTTGGAGGTTCTCCATAGGGGAGGCCCCAAGGTGGGAGATAGAGGACCACAGCACAGGAGGAAGCAACTTCTGTAGGGGGACTCAATTGTTAGGTGGGTAGATTTGGGAACAGGAAGGGGGGAGAGGGAGATAAGGTGCCTACTTGGTGCCACAGCTCAGAGGGATGGGCATCAGAAACTAAGGATCGCTAGGGCAGTGGGGTAGGAGGGGGAGTTGGTTGTCATTGTTCACATGGGGACTAATGACCAAGCTAGGGATGGGGCTAGGATTGTGCAGGGAGAGGTCAGGAAACTGGGGAAGGGTCTTAGGCAGGTAGCAAGCTCAGTTGCTTTCGTTGAGGTGTTGCCTGTCTGTGACCTGTGGAGGATAAGGTTCTCCGTACCAGGAACCTGAACTCATGTTTGAAGGAATGGTGTAGAGAAGAGATGTTCGGCTACATTGGGGACTGGAGACCAGCGGGGAAGGATATGGGCCTATACAGAGGTGATGTGCTGCATCCATCCGGGAGGGGAACCGCAGTCCTCAGTGGATGGTCTAAATGTTACTTTGATCAACATTTAAACTAGCTGAGGGTGTGGCAGAAGGAAAAAGGGTGGCATAAACTGCCCCTGCCCCCCCCCCCACAGACTGTAGCAGTAAGAAGGGAGGACCCAAGGGGAGGAGAATCCCCCAAGGAGCCAGATAAAGAAAACACTAATGTAGCAGAGGACAAGGGGGTCGAGAAAAAGATTTGCAAAAAGAGAGAGGAAAAGGAGGTGGGGCAAACGGGAAGAAAGGGGCTCGAAAATAAAATTCCAGACCTATAGGGAGGCAGACCTGGATATTGTGGCCATTACTGAGTCATGGTGCGCTGGCAACCATGACTGGTACATGACCATACCAGGCTACATGCCGTTCAGGAAGGATAGGGTGGCGAGGAAGGGAGGAGGGTGGTGCTGTATGTAAGGGGGGGTATTAAAGCAGAGGAAACACAAGGAAACAAGGGTGAACGGAGGAGTTGGGGGTACTGTGGGTTGCCCTGGTGACAGGAGCCAGAACTATACTGGGGTGATCTACAGACATCCAACACAGAGAGAGGAACTGAATAAGAAACTGGGAGAAGCCATTAGCACAAAGGCAAAAAAAGGGGAGGTACTGCTGGTGCTTTTTATTTATACAGGAGTAAAATAACTTTTACAAAGTAGAAAGTCTTTACAAACACTGGCTAAAATGGTAGCATTCAGAAGGTACAAAGAGACGCAGAGGGAAGAGGATAAAGAGGTGTACCAGGAGAAGCAATGGGAAGAAGGGAAGGTGGTGAGGAATGCAGAGGCATCAGCTCTAGCCAAAGGGGTAACTAAAGGAGACAAGACCTTTTTTAGGTACATAAGTAAAAAAAGGAAGACAAGGGGAGGGATTGTGAGGTTAAGATGGGTAGGGGGAACTGTGCAGAGGACGATCAGGAAAAATCAGATATTCTGAGATTCTGAGCAGATACTTCTGTTCAGTATTCATAGACAAAGTGGAAGTGGATAGACTACACAAAAACAGCAAGAACATGGGGGGGGGGGTACACACATGTCCATTCAGAGAAGATAGAGTCCTGAAAGGACTTGCAAATCTGAAAGTGGGCAAAGCTATATGGCTGGACAGGATTCACTCAAGAGTGTTGAGAGAACTCAGGGAGGTACTGGTGGAACCTCTGACAGTCCTTTATAGCAACTCACTGGAAACAGTGGCGGTTCCAGAGGACTGGTGGAGGGCAGATGTAGTTCCGCTTCATAAAAGTGGTAGCAGGGAGGAGGCTGCCAATTATAAGCCAGTCAGTGTAACATCAGTGGTGCGCAAGTTAATGGAGTCACTGTTAGAGGAATGGATTGTGGAGAATCTCGAATCCAGCGGGTTATAAAACTCAAGGCAGCATGGATTTATGGGGTGGGGGGGGGAGCCGATAGATTTCTTTGACTGGGTGACCAGGGAAATAGATCAGGGTAGAGCAATGGACATGGCCTACTTAAGCCTTCAACCCCGTACCACATATGAGGCTCATAAGGAAACTGGGCAGGTTTTTTTTTTTGAAGGGGTGGGAGTCCTAAGGTAGTAAACTGGGTATGTAATGGGTTGATGGATAGGCAGCAGATGGTGGGTGTAAATGGAACTCACTAGGGGGGAAGTGGGTGACCAGCGGGGTACCTCATGGCACTGGGACCAGCCCTCTTTAATGTCTTTATAAGTGACATTGTTGAAGAGCTGAAAGGGAAGGTATGCCTCTTTACAGATAACACCAACATCTGTAATAGGGTGGACACCGGGGGGGGGGGGAGATGGCGGTGGAGAGAATATGCAGAGACCTGAGAAAACTGAAGGAGTGGTCGAGGGTATGGCAGCTGGGTTTCAGAGTGAAAAAGTGCAAAATCATGAATTTAGAGTATAGAAACACAGAGGTGGAGAATAAAAGGTGGGAAAAGGTACTGACAGTCGCCAAGCAGGAAAAGGACCTTGGAATAATCATATCTGAGGACCTCAAGGTGGCAAGGCAGTACTTAGGGCCTGTGAGATGCTGGGGTGTATAGGGAAGGGTATCACCATCAGATGGAAGGAGGTGGTGTTGCCACTGTATAGATCATTGGTGAGCCCCTACTGGAGTACTGTGCCCAGTGCAGAAAAAAAAATATCAAGAAGGACACAGACAGGGTGGAGGCTGTCCAGAGGAGGACTACTAAATTGATGCAGAGATGACATCTGAAGCCCTATGAGGAAAGACTGAAGGACCTCAGTATGTACACCCTAGATGAGAGGAGGGAGAGACGGATGTGATAAAGACCTATAAATACCTCACAGGGTGAATAAGGTACAGGAGTGGAGTATTTTTCAGATGAGAAGGTGCATGAAAAATAGTGTTGCTCAGATAGTATCCTAGAAATCAGGATACCAACAGATACCTCCAGTTTGGCCAGATAGTAGCTGTGGTAGGATAGTAGTGCTATCTGACCATGGATCCCACCAGCCAGGATACCTGGATCCTAACCAGGATCCATCACTATCTGACCCCGGATCCTAACTATCTCCCTAGGATCTGTGGATCTTAACTAGGATCCCCGTATCCTAACCAGGATCCATCACTATCTGGCTCCAGATCCTAACTATGTGCCCTAGAATCTGTGGATCTTAACTAGGATACCCGTATCCTAACCAGGATCCATCACTATCTGACCCCGGATCATAACTATCTGCCCTAGGATCTGTGGATCCTAACCAGGATACCTGGATCCTACCTAGGATCCATCACTAGCTGATCCTGGATCCTGCATCTGTCTTTGGCAGGATATCTGGTAGGATCCAAGTCAGGATACCAGCACTATCTGACAAATAGTGGTAGGCTCTACAAAAGCGCTATCTGAGCAACACTAATGAAAAACGGGGCATGCAGTGAAGCTGGAATGGGGGATTTAGAAGAGATGTGAGGGAGTTCTGCACTGAAAGAGTGGGGGTGCCTGGAACAGTCTTCAGCGGATGTGTTGGGATTAAAACAGTGGTGGGTTTCAAGCATGTATGGGATAGACACAAGAGAATATGAGCTGGGAAGTGGGGGCGCAGCAGCCAGAGATCAGGTAGGGTCTGTGGTGACAGTATAGGCAGGGATAAATGGGCAAACTGGATGGTCCAAGCAATCCGGGGGGGGAGCACCTCAGGGATGGGGAGAAACTCAGGAGGGGTAAGTTTGTTTTTTTTTTGTTTTTTTTAAATAACTGTAAAACGTTGTAGCAAGTGAGACCTGAGGGGAACCGAATCAGGGTCCCAGGTCTCCTGATTGTGCCATATGCTGGTGCCGTGGCCACTCCTCCATGGAACGGCTTGACCAGGCACCCAGCACACAGCAACTAGTACACTCTCCCTTTCAGTATGCAGCAACAAGGGTAGCAGTATTCCCCTAGTGCTGTTCTACCCCTGTCACTGTAAACCCTTGCGCTCACTATACAATGAGTAATATCCATCTTACATAGTGATGGCCGGTACCTAAGGAGCCATAGCATATAAGGGCAAATTGGAGTCTGCTGGAAATCAGCCGTGGGTCAGCCGTTTGGCTGGCCATGCTGCTCCCCATAATGCAGTAGGATATAGAAGCTTAAGGGTGCCTGTCAGTCATTGCAATTTGTTAGAATACTTAAACAATTGATAACTCTATCTACCATTGAAGTATAGCATATGGGTGTCTGCACACTTGATAATGACTCAACTAATTAGCTTATAGTGAAGTCACTTTCTACATGCATTATAGTTCGCTTAACAAGATGTAAACAGACTGTAAACAGGTTTATGGTGTAATTCAATGTTATAATAGTGATTTAAGATGGGGGTGTGGCCAACCTGTAGACAAGATGGTGACTTAATTTCTTACTGCCACAGTCCTAGAGCCAAGAACCCGTAAAAATCCTCCCATAAGTCGATCCCCTCCTGGGTACTTCAGAGGTCTAATAATCGGAATACAAGTGCACTTACCAGCCCGAAGCAGAATTGAAATAGATGCAGGATTCACACAAATATCGCCTTTTTTTCTACTGGGCAACTCATTCCAAAGGCTGAATGGTGCGTTCAGGAAAGGGGAGTGAGGATCTTTCAGTCAAAGAAATGTTCACCTCTATAATAACCAGCATCGATGCTCTGACACTGGCTTCTAATACCACCGCAGCTTTAATCCAGCAGATCGACGCCAGAATAGAACGGGTGGAACAAAAAGCAATGGCACAAGATGACATTGTGCAGGGCCACTGCGCCACGCTAAGAAACCAAGCGGCAGAAATAATTGTCCTGCAAGATAAGCTGGACGACCTCCAGAATAGGGGCCGCTGCAACAACTTGCGGTTCCTAGGTTTCCCTGAGGGCTGTGAAGAAGGCAAAACTATCCACTTTCTACAAACAACCCTGCCTGAAATACTGGGCCTTCCTCCTACAACCAGAATAACGATAGACAGGGCTCACCATCCTCTCCAGCCCAAACCCCCTCAGGGAGATATACTGAGGCCTATCATAGCCAGGTTTTTAAATTTTGCCGAAAAAGAAGCAATACAGGGGCGAGCAAGGGAGTTGGGTTCTCTCCAATGGAAAGGTCATAGAATTATGATCTTTCAAGACTATTCGAAAGATCTTGCAAATAAGAGATGTGCCTATACAGAAGTACATCACAAGCTACACGAATTACAGATACCTTTTGCTCTCCACTATCCGGCTATATTAAAAATCTTTGTGAACGGTGCCTCACATCAATTTGCTACCCCTGAGGCAGCACTCGCCTTCATCTCGGTGATCTGGCCTACTTCTGGCTTTTCAACAACCCAGGATGCTGGGCTTATCTATCCCAATGGCCAGTCACCGAGGAGCTCTTCCCATAAACCTGATTCCCTTGGAGCCCCAGGACCTAAGACCCCTCTGTCATCCAAAAATGGGCTGGGGCCCAGGAACCCCAAAGTTCAGAAGAGACTTCCACAATCCCTGCACTCCAAGCGAGATCACCCACAGGAACGTAGACGAGGAGACGCTGCCAAAGATCAGAGCGCTAATATGGCTGAACGTCATGAAATCATGTACATCAGCCCTTATTTTTCACAAAACAGATTTGCTCCACTCGACCCTCGTCAGAAGGACGAATCATGGAACAATATGGAGCTTTCTGCTATTAAACGGGCAGGATCAGATTCTGAAGGGGCTGAGACCTCATGGGCCACGGGCGTGGAGGCTGCTTTCCCATTGCAGGACTCTGAATTGAAATCTGCGGTCTCCTACATGCCGCCAGGCCTCGACTCTGCATCACAAGTACCGGAGGATTGAAGTCTAACCTGAGAAGACCGGCTGATCGATTACTTCAGTGGTTCAAATAAGTACCCAAGGTTTGGTGTCTGGAGGAGTCGGGTAGTTAGAGATGCCCACTGGAGGTAATCAACTGGGGCTAAAATGAAGCTTATGTCACTGTGTAGCTAACCCTTGCTTGGGTTCTCTTCCCTCATGCTTAGTTTGACCTAGTCAGATGGGAGTTGCCTTGAGGGTCCCCCCCCCCCGACAGACACTCCACCTCTGATGTACACCATTTGTATGTGTAACTGCCATTTGGCATTTGTGTTGAAGTTAGTACGATCTATATGAATATGTCTTGCGTTCTGGCTTTTCTCCAGACACATTGGGTTTCTGGTTGGCGGCTCCCTGTATGGCTGGTACGGGTCCCTCATTTTGAGCCTGCTCTTTTTGGGCAGACATTGAGATTCCCGACGAATATAGACAGCTGAAGTTGAACTTTTGAACAACTTATTAATTAAATCCCTCCTACTCAGTTACTAATAGTTCCCCTCTCTTTCTTTGAGTCTTATACCAGCTCTGTATTGGAAGACAGTTACCTTCTCAGCTGGGGCCCCCCAAGAGGGCACAGACTTCTGGGATAACCCGTGTCAGGCTCTGAGCTGTGGCTTTTGTTTTTTTGTACATTTGTCCCTTTTCTAACCTTAAGTAAGATTTACTGCTAGCTACTCTAGTGTTTACAGATAACGGCCAGGTGCTGCTTTTTGCCTAGGCCCCACAGATGTGAGAAGGTTTTCCATTGGCTGATTTCAACTGGATAAGCCTCTCACCATTCTCACTAGTGTTTAGTTTCGGATTTTATGTGCATATTGTTGTTTGTATGAAGTGAATAGAGGTTTAAGGATTTATATTTGGGACATACAGTGTATTAAGATTTATAACCTCAGATACAAGGGAAGTTACCTCCCACAGTAGTCTAAGCCCCTTATTCCCCTACCCCCATAGGGCTCTGTTTCAGACCAGGAGGCCCACTTATTATAGTCACCTCATTCAAGTACCACCCTCCCCTAATAGTTTCTTCCTCCATACTGTGACCCGTCCCCTCACCTGTACACCTACATAGGATTAATATGTCAGACCTGCTATTGCATACCTGGAATGTCCGGGGCCTAAACTCCCCTGTGAAGTGGAAAAAAGTTCTAGCCCATTTGAAACGTCTTAACTCTCAGGTGGCGTTTCTTCAAGAAACAAAACTCACAGGGGAAGATCATGCTCATTTGACTAAGGATTGGGTGGGACAACAAGTATGCTCTCATGCTACTACTAGGAAATGTGGGGTAGCCATCCTAATTCATAAATCTCTACCCTGGGCCCTTTCTAAGACTCTATCTAGCTCTGATGGTAGATGGGTTTTAGCTACATTTGACACTCCCTCAGGGCCTATCGCCCTTTGCAACCTTTATGCCCCGAATGACGATACACCACAGTTCTTTCATAGTATAGCACAAGCTATTTTAGACTTTATCCCCCCTGCCTGCCCTCTTCTTATCGGGGGAGATTTTAATCTCGACTTTATTCCATCTATGGACAGAAATGATGGCGATACGGAGACACACATCAGATGTATTAATGCTCTCCAACAAACGATCCTGGACCAAGGGCTATCAGATATTTGGAGACTTTTCCACCCCATAACTAGAGACTATACCTACCACTCAGAGCCAGATGCCTCTTACAGTAGATTGGATTTCTGGTTGGGGTCCTCGGCAATCACTGCGAAATCTCTAGATGCCACCATTCTCCCTAGGGTTATTTCAGACCATGCCCCAGTTCAGCTTCTCCTTCAGTGGGACCCTAACCCCCGCACCCCATAACTGGAGGATAGACCCTCTCCTAATGAGGGATCCCGACTTCATCCCATGGGCCTGGAATGAAGCTGCCCTTTTTCTATCCCACAATCCCATAACAGACACGTCTACGGGTAATACATGGGAGGCTTTTAAAGCCACCATGCGGGGCAGCATAATGGGATTCACTGCAGCAAAAAGAAGAGAGCAGGAATTACATCTTGCAACCCTAGAACAGAAATTAAAAGAGGCTGAAAGCCTTTTTAAGGCCTTACCCTCCCCCTCCTCTCACTCTCCAATAGGTAAAACCGTCTTAAACCTGTGCTTTGAAATTAATCAGCTCCTCAACAGAAAAGCTGAAATAGCCATACTACGCCTGCAGCACTCCTTCTGGGAAGGTGGAGATAAAGCCGGCAAGATACTTGCATATCAGCTTCGCAAACAGCAAGCTAGCAGATTTATTGCTGACCTTAGAGAGACGTATGGGACTCTGGCCACCGCCCCTAAGGCATAAAACAACATCATGGCCTCCTTTTACAAGACTCTGTACACCTCCACTCACTCTCACCTGAACAGTGAGATACAGCCCTTTCTTCAATCCTGTCAGCTCCCCAAACTTACTAACCAGCAAGCTTTCCCCACTCCTTTTCATTCTGGCAGTGGAACTGCTGGCTCTTGCAATCTGTAGACACCCACATATTACTGGTATTAAGGTGGGGAACACAGAATACACATCCCTTATGTATGCTGATGACTTGCTCCTCCCCCTCGTGGAGTTACAAAGACCCCCCCCCCCCACTAGAGCGGCTGGGTTTATTTTCCCAATACTCAGGGCTGAAACTGAACCAAACTAAGACAGAGATACTTCCCCTGAATGGGATTTACTCCCAAGAGATTGCACAGTCTGTAGGCCTACTCTGGGCTCCAACCGGGATCACATATCTGGGTATTATCCTCCCACCCTCTTTAGATACTCTCTGGCAGACAAATGTCCAACCTCTTCTCAGATCTCTAAAAACAGAGTTTGACAGATGGAAACCTCTACATCTGACCCTTGCAGGCAAAATAGCCGCAATTAAAATGATCTCTGCACCCAAGATCTTTTACCTGCTAATGCACATCCCTATCCCCTACCTAAACATTGGTATTCGGCCCTGGACAGGCTCATTGGAGATTTTTTATGGGAAGGTACTTAACCAAGATTCAGCTGTGCCCTACTGAGAGCACATTGGAATGGGGGGGGGCTGGAACCTTCCATGGATAGAGGGGTACCGACAAGCACCATCTTACATCTCTTTCCTCACAATGGATCCCCATAGAACTTGATATCACTTAGACAACCCATTTCTCCTCTCTTCTGATACCCACAGGGCTCATAGACCCTGAACCCAGGTAGTTCCAAGTCCCCATCTACTTCTTCGACAGTTGAGGCAGCCAGGTCCAACTGACTGGCTACCCATAAAAGACTGAATCAGATTCCTCTCTCTCTGCCTTATACTTATACTCCTTTATGACACAACCTGGATTACTATTGATACACAATGGGTCTACTGGAAATCCTGGGCAGATATGGGTATTCTCATACTAAAGGACCTGTTAGACCCTATTCTCAAGACTCTTCATTCATTCCAATCCCTTCAACATGTCTGGAACCTTTCCCAGTCAGAATTTTGGAAATACCTCCAGCTCAGGGCAACACTCAGATATGTATTGAACCCATCTGTTCCCCAAGTACGTACCTCAGAGTTACATAGCTGGATACTACATCGGTAGGCCTAGCAGGGTGTATCTATGCTAAGCTGAGAGACACTCTTCCCCTATACTCTGAGAGGGCAAGGCTTAAATGGGAAGCGATGCTCCAGACTCTTATTTCCACGACAGCCTGGGAACAGTCTTGGAAGGACACCCATAGTTGGCTGACCGACACTAGATCCAGATTAATACAAAACAAAATAGCCCACTCCTGGTATAAATCACCTGCTGTGCTTTATACAGCTAAACTTCTGGATTCTGACTCTTGTTGAAGATGTCAGGGGCCAGGAGCTGATATCTTACATATACTTTGGTCCTGTCCGCAAATAAAACCCCTATGGCAAGGTATCCAAGACACCGCATGCCAAGTGCTAGAAAAGCAGATCCCTTTCAGTCCACTTTTTTACATTTTGGGCATTTGAACTGTGCTTCCACAAATGACCCCCTCTGAGACTAGATGTGTGGCACTGCTGTCTCTCCAAACCAAGAGAGCTTTGTTATGTAAATGGAAGTCCCCTCTGACGCCTACATTGAATGAGGTGCTAGTATCTCTCTCCTCCTTGGCCAAATTAGACAGAATTTCACACTTGCAGAAATACCAAATGACCAGATTTAAACTCTGTTGGACTCCCTACCTAAACTTTCTGAAGTTGCAGAATTCGAACAACCCTCAGACGGGTATTAGCTGATCCTCCTTCCAACCAGTTGGTAAAGGTTTATCTGTTCCATTGTACCATGAAGGATAGGCAAGACTCCCCCCCCCCCCAATAGGAACTATCTGATGGCACTTACAGCTTGTGGAAACCCAGGTCAGTTTCTAGTGCTATATCTCGGCCTTTGGCTTCCATTCCTCCGACTGTTACAGAGTCCCCCCTGCCCTCCCTTTGTTTTGTGCTCCTACTCCAACATTCTGGAAAAAGTATTTGTCAATATTGCTATTAGACTCTACTACAAGAATTGAGGTGAATTAGTGGGCCAACCTGATCTGGATTCTTTGGGGTAGTTCTGTTTCTGCTTTGGCTGCAGGGTGGTCATCGACTGTACCAGGAATCTGTTTAAAGTACCCAGCTATCTCCCTGTGGCCTTGAAGAGAGATCTGGCTGGTTATCACACCTTGGTAAACTGTTTCCACCTCTGAGGAGCACTTTCTGGTGTCAACCCCTCTTGGTGAGTATGACAGTATGTTATGTACTGTATACAGTCAATTATATAGCTATTAAGTAATACCTCTGCCTCAATTTGACTGAATAAGTATAATCCGTTTTAGTAGTCTGCCTGCTGTGAACTCTGTGACGATCATCCTTCTACCAATATATGGATAGTCCTGGCACTGTCGCAATCTATACTACCCCCGTGTTTCCCATTCTTCCTTACCTGTCCCTCTCTTCAGCTGTCCCTCCCCCCCCCCTTTTTTCCTGTTTTGACTAATCATTGTACAATACCGTTTTGCTGAAGGGCTTCGGCACTGCTGTTTTCTGTACTTCTGTACACATATGAAAAAATAAAGAAAAAATAAAAATTGTTACAACAAAATAGTGATTTAAACTGTAATGTGGCACACATTAAGGGGCTGGAAGGGGTCAGCACCTGATCCTTACAAGGGTAGTTCACATTGGTCCTGGTTAATGTTTGTTAACCTTGTAGCTATTTAAACCCTATAGTAATTATAATGTCATTTAAGCTACTGTGAAATTTAAGAATCAATTTAAATTACTGTTTAGTACATAGCATAGGTTTAGAGGGGGATTGCTGCAGGTTCCTTCTTTAGGTACATAAGGGAAAGAAGAAAGGCCAAGGGAGGGATAGTGAGGCTAAGTAAAGGGGGGGTGGGAGTGGGCAGGAGTGGGCGGAGGGGGGTCTGGAAAAATCTGAGATACTAAATGGGGTGTCACACAGACGAGGCATACTGATGAGTCCTGGTAGGACAAAACACGTGTCTATGTCTTCTGTTGGCACCCTTTGCAAACTGTGTGAGAGGCCTTTCAGCACCATGCATTTCTGCTTAAAGTTGAACCAGCATAATATTCTGTGGTGATTTGCATATGCAGCCCATGATGCTTTGCATTGTGGGGGCATGTGTGATTTTGTATTTCTTTGAAACTTGGCTTCCCGGCCAAATGCCCTTTGGGGTAACCATTGCCTCACTGCTTGTGCACAGAGGTTCTTTGTCTTTTAAATTGTTTTTTGTTTTAATTGGGCTCACCACAACATATCCCAGACAGACCATCTTAGGGTAGCTGGTTCATTCCACTAGAGTGTCACACAGATGAGGCAGACTGATGAGTCCTGGTAGGACGAAACACGTGTCTATGTCTTCTGTCGGCACTCTTTGCAAACTGTGTGAGAGGCCTTTCAGCACCATGCATTTCTGCTTAAAGTTGAACCAGCATAATATTCTGTGGTGATTTGCATATGCAGCCCATGATGCTTTGCATTGTGGGGGCATGTGTGATTTTGTATTTCTTTGAAACTTGGCTTCCCGGCCAAATGCCCTTTGGGGTAACCATTGCCTCAGTGCTTGCGCACAGAGGTTGTTTGTCTTTTAAATTGTTTTTTGTTTTAATTGGGCTCACCACAACATAACCCAGACAGACCATCTTAGGGTAGCTGGTTCATTCCACTAGAGTGTCACACAGATGAGGCAGACTGATGAGTCCTGGTAGGACGAAACACGTGTCTATGTCTTCTGTCGGCACTCTTTGCAAACTGTGTGAGAGGCCTTTCAGCACCATGCATTTCTGCTTAAAGTTGAACCAGCATAATATTCTGTGTTGATTTGCATATGCAGCTCATGATGCTTTGCGTTGTGGGGGCATGTGTGAATTTGTATTTCTTTGAAACTTGGCTTCCTGGCCAAATGCCCTTTGGGGTTACCATTGCCTCAGTGCTTGCGCACAGAGATTATTTGTCTAATATCTTTGCTTAGTATTCACGAAAGAAGGGGAAGGAGAGGGACCAGAACTAACCAGCAGACACACAGGGAAGAAAGGTGGATACCAGACCATTCACAGAAGAGAGAGTCCTAGAGGAACTCTTGAAACTGAAGGAGGACAAGATGATGGGGCTGGACAGGATACATCCCAGAATACTAAAATAACTCAGAAAGGTGCTACTGACACCACTGACAGCCCTATTCAACAAATTGTTGGAGAAGGAAGTAGTACCAGAGGACTAGAGAAGGGTGAACGTGATGCCCCTTCACAAAACTGGAAGCAAGGTAGAAGCGGAAACTATAGACCGGTCAGTTTGACATCAATGGTGGGAAAGAGGATGGAATCACTGTTAAAGGAAAGGACTGTGGAATATCTAGAAGCCAGCAGGTCGCTGGACACAAGGCAACGTGGATTCACAACAGGAAGGTTTTGTCAAACCAATCTGATGGATTTTTTTGACTGGGTGACAAGGGTAATAGATCAGGGAGGGGTGATGGACATGGCCTACCAAGATTTTAGCAAGGAATTTGACACAGTCCTGCACAAGAGGTTAATAAAGATGTTGAGCAGTCTGGGAGCGGGTCACAAGGTGGTAAACTGGGTCATAAATTGGCTTAGCAACAGGACACAGAGGGTGGTGATAAACGGAGTTCAATCTGAAGAAAGGGGAGTAACCAACAGGGGGCCACAGTGTTCAGTACTAGGACCAGTCCTCAATGTCTTTATAAGTGACATTGCAGAGGGACTCAAAGGAAAGGTATGCCTCTTTGCAGATGACACCAAGATTTGCAATAGGATTGACACTCCGGGGTGGGGGGAGGGGGAGAAGATGAGGAGAGACTTAGCCAAGTTGGAGGAGTGATCAAGAGTGTGGCGGCTTGGATTCAATGCCAAGAAGTGCAAAACCATGCACTTGGGGATCAAAAAACCCAGGGGAGGAATATACAATGGGGGGGTAGGTACTAACAACAACCAAACTGGAAAGAGACCCGGGGGTAGTCATAACAAATGATCTAAAAGTAGCCAGACAATGTGAGAAGGCAGTGAGGTAAGCCGGGGGGATGCTCGGGTGCATAGGGAGAGGTATCACGAGTAGAAAACAGGAGATGGTGATGCCGCTGTACTGGCAGTTGGTAAGGCCTCATCTGGAGCACTGCATGCAGTTCTGGAAACCTCATCTCTGAAAGGACATTGACAGGGTGGAGGCAGTCCAGAGAAGGGCAACAAAAATGGTGCAGGGGCTACACCAGAAACCATGTGAGGAGAGACTGAGGGAACTCGATATGTATACACTGGAGGAAAGGAGGGAGAGGGATATGATAGAGACATTCGAATACCTCAAGGGGAGCAACAGAGTTCAAGAGGGCAGCATCTTTCAGAAAAGATGTGCAAGAGCAAGGGGTCACAATATGAGGCTGGAGGGGAGGAAGACTCAGGGCCAACGTGAGGAAGTATTTTTTCACACAAAGGGTGGTGGAAGCATGGAATCACCTCCCTGAGGAGGTTGTGGGGGCAATAATGGCAGGTGAATTCAAGAATGCATGGGACAGACAGAAGGCAACACAAGGGGCAGGAAGGAGGAGGTAGGCTACAGATCAAGTAGGATCTGGAGTTTGTACAGTAGGTGGGGAAATGGGCAGACTAGGTGGGCCAGGTGGTCCTTATCTGCCGTAAAATTCTGTGTTTCTATGTTTCCTATGTCATGTAATAAAAATAGAAAACTGAAATGAAATGCTTCAAGATTTATTTATTTACTTTTACAATCTACACAGGACTGCCCAGCTGGAAGCAAAATCTCGTTTCCAGTGGAGTCCTCCTTCTATCCATTTCCGTGCCTGGGTGATCTACAACTCTAAGAGATTAGCAATTTACCCAACTTCCCAAGACTACTTCACTCTAACCAGTAGACCACATTGACTCACGAGGTGCTAAAGTAAAAGACTAAACCATTTTATTTCCCCAAAGATAAATAAATCTATATTGACTGGCATAACAGCATCCTGGTGTGCATCTACTAATCACACTCAGGGATAGGAGTTCAGTTGATGTCTCAGATTGTAATCATGGCCAGCAGAGGCTGTTTGCAGTATCCTGGACACATACAACACTAACGTCATCTATATGTCATGTTAATGTTACTGGCGTATATTTTGTATATTAATATTTTGGGTTTGATGTGAAAGTGTTCATGTAAGTTTTGTTTGGATGTATGCACCTTTAAAATCAGTAGGAGGATGATGATGGGTGGCACACTATAAATTCTGTGAGGTAGCACGCTGCTGACGCCTTGAAAAAGCACCAGGGCGGTGTGAAACAATGTATTTGCATGGGGGGGGGGTACTGATCCTTATTTGTCCTATTTTATTAAATAAATCAGTGTAATTAATCAATTATGGTGTTGGGCCTTCCTGTGTTGCCGTTGAGCCCGCTTCCTGTTTTTTGCTTGTGCTTCATGTTTTTGCATGGCTCTGGCGTCCGTCTCCTGAGCCGTGTTGCTGCGTGGGTTGTTTGTGCCAGGAATGCCCCATGATATTTCCATAGTAATTAAAGAGCAGAAAGGACACTAGGTCCATCGTGTCTGACAGCCAACACTTCATACGCAGGGATAAATAAGTATGTTGTGAAAACATGAACAAATTCATATGTAGCCCCTCTCTGGCACCGTCCTGGAGAGGGCCACTGCCCCTGCCTTGCGGGCCTGACCAAGGGCAAGGGGCCTGGGTTCTCAAGCTGACCTACGCTTCACAAAAGCTAAAATAAAATAGTGGTGCGTCCACCCAGAGTACATTTTAAGTGGGTCTGATTACCTGCAGTACAACCCCATGGGATGTTGTACCAACCCACCTCCCCAACAGTTACCCCAGGCATGGACTCATCAGGA
The DNA here is from genome assembly GCA_016271365.2 of Neoceratodus forsteri. NCBI lineage: Eukaryota > Metazoa > Chordata > Ceratodontiformes > Ceratodontidae > Neoceratodus > Neoceratodus forsteri. The sequence goes on along the minus strand of JADMNL010000023.1, from coordinate 562,147,136 downwards.
TTCGAACATCCCCGCATTCAGATACCACATTTACCTTTTCCATTTCATCAATACACAGGCTCACTAAAATCAAGCTCTGGATGCATTTCCTGCTGCAAAACAATAACTCCAGGGTTTGTTTACAGGAGGAGGGTTTAGGAATGGGGTAAGTGGAAATAGAGGTTAAGCATTTTAATTTTGCATTCCCCAAAATCACATTTCCCCCTCTGATTCACTCCCTCATTGTAATCAGTGCAGCCACCAGGTCTATCTATCTAGCTATCTGCTGAAGGAGTTATAAATCCGGACCCGCAGGTCCCAGTCCATTTATCCATACGTCCTTCACTGGGTACCCAGATTTTAGTTCAAGGCCTGAGGTTCAGCTGGTATCCGGCGTTGACGCGCTTACTTGGATTGAGCTCTAACTTTTTACATTTTCCCTTGGCTTTCCCTTCAGCCCTAGGGGGCATACTTAAACTATATACAGTCCCCAGGTGCAGGGCAATTCCTGCAATTTACTCACAGTTCTGCAGAATCAGTCCTTGGATGGTACAGTTCTCTGAAGTCCTGGGGATGGATGGATCCCAAACAGAACCGGGATCAAAGCTTTTAGCAGGGACACAGAGGCTGCAGCTTGCTCTCTTATCTCTTGTTGCCTGCAGATCTTGTGGCTTGTCCCCTTCAGCCCATTACAGGCCCTGCTGCAGGGCACATGCACAAGGCCTGCCAGCTACAGGAGACCCAGACCGGGGAGTAGCCACACAGCCCAGCTCCCTCCGAACAGAGCACCCTAGCACTCGGGTGCAAGACCAGTGACCCCCTGCAGCGGATGACCCCACTTGATGGGGGGTAGCAAGTTCCCCACCTAGCCTTGGGTGTCATCAGAAACACTTCAGCACATTCTCTTCTGCTTCTCCTCATTCTTCCTCTCTCTTTCCGGCCATGGTGTGCAGCCACAGCAATCCGTTTCTCTCTTTGCTGTATCTCAGGAGCAGACAACAGGTACTCGGACCAGAAAGCACCTGTCCATCTTTCTGCTTTCAAAGTTTCTCAACCTGATACAGCCATCTTTTTGCTCTGGCTCACACAGGTATCACCTGCACACTCACAGTCCAGTTTCTCAACATGCAGGTACTTAGCATTTCTCGTTCCTCATCACAGTTATATTTTCATCCTCTGTATCCCCATCTTTTTCCAGGTTCAGACACAACCTTCATTCTTTTTCCAGGCTCGGAACACTACCGTGGTCTTTTCCCAGGCTTAGACCCAACCTTTGTCCTTTCAGTCAGGCTGAGGACACAACCTCTTCTCTCTTCTCTCTTCTGCTTTGTCTCACCGCTGTGGTGCAATCTCAAAGCAGCACAGAATCTTCAGCATCCTGCAGCTTTTCCCTTTGCCAAAGCTGCTTCTTCCTTTTCCTGATGGGACAGACACTTCCTGCCTTGGGGGACAAATTGCTGGCAGCTCCCAGGCAGGCCCATCCCATAGCCCCAGTCTCTCCAGGGGCAGGAGCCCCCCTCCCTCAGGAGGAGCTTCCACCGAACTGACTCCAAGCCCAACAGTCCCTGCTTTATTGGGAGTTTTTTCCTCACTCCCCATTGGCTGGAGCCACTGTCCTTAGGCAAAAATTAATATGTATGAGATTCCCTCAATGCCTCATTGGTGCAGGAAAAGGTGCCTAAACATTCCCTGGTATTTTCCCCCAGGAGTCCTTTCAATCAGTCCCAGAGTCCCTGGCAAGAATCCTGGCTTGGTGATTGGCTGGCCGGTGTCACATGGCTGCTTATCATGGTGATCATTGTAAACGGAATCCCAACATTTTAACAGTGTCCCAGATCATAGTTTTCCTGCAGCTAAACTCCCTCACCGCACCACAAACTGACTCCTCCTCCCCCCTCCCAGGAGCAACGCTAGTGTCGCTGGACTGACAGAGCCCTACCCGAAGGCTCACTCCCTTGCCACACCACAAGCTGACTCCTCCTCCCCTCCCAGGAGCATCGCTAGTGTCGCTGGACGGATAGAGCCCTACCTGAAGGCTCCTCCCTTGCCACACCACAAGCCGACTCCTCCTCCCCTCCCAGGAGCATCGCTAGCGTCGCTGGATGGACAGAGCCCTACCTGAAGGCTCACTCCCTCGCCGCACCACAAACTGACTCCTTCTCCCCTCCCAGGAGCAACACGCTAGCATCACTGAACGGACAGAGCCCTACCTGAAGGTGAATTCTGAAGTTCCTGAAAAGCTTCTGCAGCCTCTGCTGTTGTGCTCTGTGCATCTGTGACAGTTAAAAGTAATTTTAAATGTTGTTAACCTTAGCTGCTGTTGGGTCGGCGGAGCTTTACAGACTGTTTTTTCCTGCTAAGTTTATTTGCCTCTGCCCTGCTGACCATAGCAAACATGTAATTGCTTTAAGTGCCGACTAGCCGATTCGCTGTTTCTGCCATCTGAATTTGTGTTCCTTAACATCTGTACTCACTTTATTTGTGCTCTGTGGTTATAATCTGAATTCAGTAGGTGCGATCACACTGTGTGCACCCAAGTCATGCAAACGCATCTGAACACCTCCCCCAAGCCTGACCCACGAGTTTCAATCACCCTCGCTGTATATGCTAACTTTCATTCTTCCCCCCACAGTCTCTCTCCCTCGCTGCACCACAAAATCAACTCCTTCTCCCCTCCCAGGAGCAATGCTAGCATCGCTGGATGGACAGAGCCCAACCTGAAGGCTCACTCCCTCGCCGCACCACAAACTGACTCCTTCTCCCCTCCCAAGAGCAACGCTAGCATCACTGAACCGTCAGAGCCCTACCTGAAGGTGAATTCTGAAATTCCTGAAAAGCTTCTGCAGCCTCTGCCGTGGTGCTCTGTGCACCTGTGACAGCCCGTCATCGCTTCACGATGACTGCCCATCCCGCCCTGGTCCGCCCCTACATGTATAGGTACTGGTAGTCACATGACACCTGTCTAGTTTCTATCAGTCCATTTCTCCATCTGCACCTTATACTGACTGCCCAACAGCGGTTACTGTGATGCATTAAATCCCACCTCATTCCCATCCTTTGGCTGACACCTCTATCCCTCATGTTGCCCTCTACTCCCCTTACAGCCACTGTCCCTTCTCAGTTCCTTGCTTCTTTGTGCCTTCACCTCCTGGGAATTTGAACCACCGACCTTCATCACCAAGGGCGGTCCCTCTACCCACTACGCTACAGAGACTTTCTGCTTCCTTTCTCCTGTAAGCTAGTCTTATCTGCAAGGCTCCTTACCCAGTAATGGCAACTACTCTCATTCCTTCTTTATGCCCCACGTCTGGCCACCAAGAAAAAATGCCTCTTGATAGCCTACTTTACACAACCCTTTCTGCTACCCTCCTAGTACTACTGTCTCTCTGCACCTCCCCCCCCCTTCTGCCACCCATGGTCCCTTCCTCCCCCGCAACCCCTCCCCCACTCACTGGCTGTCCAGCCTCCCTCTCCTCCTCAACCCTCCCCTCTCCCCACTTCACCCAGTCCCGCCTCCACTCCCTGCTCCTCTCCTCTCCTCCTCAGCCACCCTCCTCCCCATCGAGCCCTCAATCCTAGGCTCCACCCATGCGGCTCTCTAAGAAAGAACCCACTCCCCAAATTTTTAATCCCTTGCCTTTTCCTTCTCCTACTTGCCGGTGACGTGGAACAAAACCCTGGGCCTGCCCCATTCTCTCCCCACCCCCTGGCTAATGAGCTGGGCATCTATCACATAAACGCCAGGAGCCCCCTGCCCAAATTAGACCAAATCACAGCCTGGATTACACAGTGCTCTCCTGACATCCTCTGTATCACTGAGACATTGCTCTCAGCTAAAGTCCCAGACTTCTCGGTAGCCATTCCCGGATACTCCGTATTCCACCAGGACATCCAGACACTGGATATGCACTCATATGGGTTAAACACCTTCTGCGCATCTAACACTCTTAATATGTAACTTAGGATGTGACATGGGTAAACTTGGTGGTGGTGTCGCTATATATGCTTGAATCCCTTCAAGCCTCCACAGTTCTCCAGGAGACCATCCCTAAATCTCATGAACTACTTCTATTAAAGCCAGCCTTTCCCTCCTTGTCCCCCCTCTTTATAGCTAATTGTTACTTCTCTCCCAATCCCCCTCCCACATCCACAGTATCCAAGCTCACCCCTCTCCTCTCCCACTCCTCTTCCGGCGAACTCCTGGTCCTGGGCAATTTTAATCAGAATTGGTCTGCCCCTCTAGCCTGGCCAACCATACAAGAAACTGAGGCCCTCAACCTCACACAATTAATATCCAACCCCACTAGGCCCGACCCCAGCTCAGACAACCACTTGCTAATTGACTGGATTCTGGTGACTCACCCACACAAATACTCCTCATCTGACACCCTCTCTGACTCGTTCAGTGATCACTGTGTTACCCATTGTCACAGGAAGACTCACCCCCCTCCCTGGCAGCCCGGGACAATAGGAATCAGTGTCAGGACAACCAATTTGTGCATTTTAAATGCCCGCCGGGCAATCGCAAAAAACACTGAGCGCTTTGTGGTTTGTTGTTTTTCGGCAGCCTGGACATGCACTGAATTTACAACCTAGCACATGCGCGACTACCAAAACAGACCCCTCATTTCTTCTGATTTGGATCTTATCTTACATTTGAGTCATTACAGAGTTTTGCCATGGGTGGGTGAGGTCCGCAAATGAGGTGCAGCCATCGGCACAGTCACCAGCTCACCACCAGATTCCAGGAACATGTGATGGCTGCACTGTAGTCATCTGACCCCCTGTGGTGTACCAGCCATGAGTCTAATTCTCTCCAGTCTCCAGACCTTTTTTCCACAACTGATGTCCCAGGCAGTAAATGGGAGACAAGTCAGGGGGTGAAGTAGGCAAACTAGGGCTCGAGCACCAATGGCAGCATCACCGCACTTGCACCACCTTCCGAGCAGCTCGTAAGATTTAGGCTGGTCTTCACAGCGCACCATTTGCTATCACCAGTGATCGCGGAGTGGGTCACCTGTTTTCATAGAGAAGCCTGTGTGGAGTGCTCTTAAAAATTAAAAAGTTATTTTATTTATTTATTTATTGAATAGAATCAGAATTACAATCCTTTGAGTCATAGACTCTTTTGCAAAGGCTCCACGTCAGATAAAAGTAAAAATACAAAGGAAACAAAAAGTACACATACAAAACTAATCTAATAATACATAGTCATAAAGCCCAGGCCTACACGCACTGGAGGGTTACATCAACAGGGAGCATAAAGAAAGTCCAGGTTAAGAGTTAAGACAAGATACAGTTCTGGACAGGGTTTCTTGGGATTTTCTATTTGCCGTTTTATCAAAGTTTGGACTACCAGATGGTTTCCTAAACTGGATCAGTTTGTTTTATAGATCTCCTAAAGCACGGATATGGTGTAATGGAATACTGTCGGACCCCTTTCCTCTTTCATGTGGCACAAGACAGGGTTGCCCACTTTCCCCACTCTTGTTTAATTTATATTTAGAACCCTTGATTCACAGACTACTTACGGTGCAGGGGATTAAGGGACTACGAATAGGTAATAGGAGATACCTGGTATCTGCATATGCAGATGACTTGCTTCTTCATATGGAAGATCCAGACATGAGCATCACAGTAATTTTGCATGAAATAGCACAGTTTTCAAAAGTCTCGAATTATGAGCTTAATATTTCTAAAACAAAGTTCTTTCCACTCAACTCTAGATGCCTTCCGAGTGTGGCTAAAGAGTTGGGGTTTAGCTAGGAACAAAAGGTGTTATTATATTTAGGAATTCAAATTACATGGGAGATAGCTACAATGATAAATGAAAACCTTAATAATCAAGTCAAAATAATTAAACAAGCCTTAGCTAGACGAAGTTTACTACCGCTGTCACTCTGGGCCAGAATTGAAATAGTTAAAATGAATATATTACCCAGAATTTTTTACCCCCTAAATATGTTGAGTCCTTACTTGCCAAAGGCGTGGTTTGGTCCGTTGCAAACAATCCTTAATGATTTTATATGGAAGGGGAAAACTGTTAGGCGATCATGTAGGAAACTTACTGCATTAAAGAAGCTAGGGGGCCTAGCGCTCCCCTCCTTTTTCAAGTATTGTATGGCATCACATGTTCGTAAATTAGTCCATTGGACTCGACCGACCTTTGTGGTAGACCCCAATCAGTAAGTGCCTCCCTGGATTTACATTGAGAGAGACCTGGTCTCTAATTGTTCACTTACATTAAATTCAATTCCCTATATGTCCTTCAGACTTCTACCTAAATCACTTAAAAGCACACCCATTGGATGGTCAATAAAAGCTCTACATCAGGTAAAGAAGTTTCTAAAGGTGAATTGGCAGAATTCGCTGGACCAACCTCTTATGCATAATATGCATTTTCAAATACAGAGTGCCCCGACCCCCTTCACATTCTTGGAACCCTTAAGTGGATTAAAATTGGGAGACCTAGCCCCCCGGGGAAGTTATTGTTGTATGAACAAGCTTGTGTTCGGACTCCAGAATTAAAAGGGAAAATTTATAAATATTGGCAGATTAGTGACTCAATAAAAGCCCACCTGAGAAAAATGGGAATATGGGGTGAAGATGGGTATGAATTGGCCTCTCTACTGAAGGTAGCAGAGCAGCAGCATCCTGTTTCCAAACTATACCACGAATTCCAGATCCAGGACAAAGGGATTTCCTCCAAGATTGGTACTTATTGGAGGCAGAGATTAAGGATAGAAGAGGAAAGAGTATCAGAACAAATTTGGGAGAACAATAGTAAATATACTAGACAAGACACATATAAATTACAGCAATTCAATATCATACACAGTTTGTATTATACCCCCCGTCAAACTACACAAAATGGGAAAATTAACATCACCCATATGTAGCAGATGTGAGGTTGGAGAGGGGAATCTGTACCATATGCTATGGGCTTGTCCCAAGATTCACCCTTTCTGGAATTCAATTTGTACTTCATTGCAATCAGTAATAGGACTAGAGCCTTTTTTCACGCCAGAAATTTGTTTACTAAACAATTTTCCTAGAGATATGGGTAAACAAAGGAAGGTGTTTATGATCATTATATCAGCTGCTGCAAAAGCGATTATTCTTAGCCATTGGAAAGATGTTAATATGCCATCTGTGGTTGAATGGTATAAAGAGATTATGATGGCATTACAACTAGAATTACATATAGCAAAAATGAATAATAAGATACAATTTTATAATACTAGATGGGGGCTTCTAGATGCGGTTTTGGTTACCTGGAAGCTCCAGTCTCCATAAACCGGTGACATGTTATCTTCAGAACTTACAGTACTTCCTGAGCCCCTGCCTTAGGAAATTCCAGTGGCTCCTTGAATAAGTAGATGCTGAAGGGGAGGGGGGTTATGAAAATTGTGGAGGAGGGTTACTGGGTCATGTTGTTTTAATGTTAAAACGACTTTGCTAACTTTACTGTTACTTTTAACCAGGCCAAGGCTTATAATAATGTTGATGCTATGTATGTACTGGCCTGGTCAGGCCACATTTTCAATGTAAAGTCAATAAAGTAAACTGAATAAAAAAAAAATAGATACAGTTCCGGATGATCTTGAAGGACCCAGAGTTGTATTATCTAAACAGTGGGATTGGGATTTTAAGAGCTATGGTACTTAAAACAATGGGAGGGCTTTAAGCCCGTGGTTCGATGGACAGAGCAACAGTGTCACTCCCCCATCGAGTTTAAAGGTCACAACATCCTGGGCCTTGCTAGGATTATTTTTTGTTGCCCACCATCCTCCCCTCCTCCTCCTCCAGCGGCATGTCTCTCTTACCTGTGGACTTCTTCCTACCCTACCTTTAGCTGACGCATTTATTCCCGGCACCTGTAGGGGGGAACCCTCCTCTAGGGTTCCTTGCGTCATACTCCTACACGGTGGTATATCCCACAGATAGAGAGGCAGAAAGCCACATAGAAAACTCAAGTTACACAAGCATTATCTCATGCCACAAAATAAATCAAGTTACTTAGGTACCCATATTATCCCATCCAGTTGTGTCAGCACATCGAAACAAAGTAAACTATCATTTCCCTACTGTAGTACTGACGCTCACAGTTGTACAGTTGGAGCAGCACAGCAGGCAGGGAATGCTTTGTTGGGGGTTTGGGTGATGCTTCCAAGTCAGAGAGGTGGTGAGGGGGAGATCATTCAAGGGACAGGACAAGTTACTCGAACAGTGGATGGGCGGGGGGAGGTAGCCAGCAGGTGAAATATCCTGTGTACTGTCTGGGGCTCTGGGTGCAAACAAAGTGAAAAAAACAAAACGTGTGGACCTTCAATTGGGCCTGCCTGTTTGTTGCAGCAGCCAGCAGGCTAAGTGGAGTGTGTGACAGAGGGCTCGAAATTCCCCGCTATTTGGTGTTCCGTGCACACCAAAAATCATGCACAGAACACCAAATACTGTCAGCCAGTAATCTGCAATGTATACCGCTCTGTGCCCTGCTGTTTTGAGCCAAGTGACCTGCAGCCTTTTTTTAGATTTTCTTTCTCCCCCTTCCATAGCCAGTTTTCACACCATTATTTCGAGAGGCAGGTTACCTCGCTGCCAGAAGGCAAAGGCATCCTATTGGCTTATGCTCAGTACCCTCGCTCGAAATCTCACATCGACACGTTTACGAGATCATTTCACTATTGCATCTTTCCGGCCAGCTCATTTTAGTTTGGCGCCATTTACGTTTCGAGCAAGCCTGGATACCTCTCTCTCTCTCTGAGGACTCTTGGGGAGTTGGGGACCTATGAATGCAGCGCTGCGATCACGTCTCTCAAACCCAGATGTGCTGTCCTTAGCTCTTGCAAACTAGTTTGTTGTGGACTCCTAAATTCCAGCATTTAAGCTGGTGACATGAAAAACAGCAGCCGGCAGGAACATTGTCGCGTTCTTCAACTTAGCCTAACACATGGGTGAGTCAGTAAAATAATTTTTTTTAAAGAAAGCATCTGTTGAACTGAGTGTGGGGATTTCGATGCCGCTAAAAAGTCTGGGCCTGCTAAAACAAAGTTGTAAAGATTGCTGTGGGTGGGAAAAAAGACAGGCAGTGATATTGTAAAGGATTGCTGGAAGGGGGAGACGTGAACACAACTGAAGTTTTTTTGGTTTTTGGGTTTTTTTTGCGCAGCAGATCTGTCATTGAACATAAAAGACACAGTAAAATCAGTAGTCAGGAAAAAAATGTGGGTTTATTAGTGCAATAAGTGTGCAAATCACAGAGGTTTAAAAAAGCAGTTACTCCCACTGTTTGAAATCCAGGTGGTACCGTTGGTTGATCACTTAAGCAATAAGGCATGACCAGGGATTAGAGTAACAGTCTGTTAATCACCCCCTGGGGTGTAATGTGGCACGAGGTGCAGCCGAGTGCCATATTGCCACTAGGGGTGATTAATTGACTGTTACACTAACCCATGGGAGTGCCTTATTGCTATTATAAAAAAATATTCCAAAAGAAAAGTATTAAGTGTATTTTTTTAATGTTTTCCTCATTTAGAGTGAGATTTTTAATAAAATAGTTCTTCCACCAACAGTTTAAGAATGCTGGTTCAAAATCAGAATGCATCATTCCAGTCGTTCAGCAGTGCTAGAGGATGGAATGCTGCCAGGAAGAATCCATGTGCCATGGTGATCAGGCTGTACATGACAGTATAACATGGATTAATGTAAGGCTGTTGGAATCCTAACAGCCAATCAGATTGCAGCATTTCTGAGAACCTTTTCTTAATCAAAGAAGTTTGCCAGCTGTGTTGCTGGCAATGACAGAAATGGGGCTGCATTCTGGAAATCCAGCAGGCCTTGATGGCAACAGGTGCCTAGACGGTAAAATGTCTGTTACAAAAGATATTACTTAGCCAAATCGAGTAGTTGAACCCTCCTCTGTCAAAAACTGCTAAATCTTTAGACTCTTGCTCCATTTCTGTCGTTAGCAGCAACCAGAGACTTGCACCTCTGAAATCCCTTAGTAGATAAGTACCAGAGAGATTTTATTCAGAGTCCGCATCCAAAGAAAATTAAATGACAATCCTGATGGAAAGCAAGCGACATTCAGAAAAACAAAAACACATTTTGGCAATAAAACATTTTATGAAAAAAAACATCTTTGTTTGCTATGTGGGTAGGACCTGAACGTCACCACTTTGCCTGGCTGCATTCAGCCATAGTCTAAGGGTGGGATATTCAGACTGCGCCAGGCAGGGGCGCAAGCCTGGGCGCAGCGCAACTGGGCTGCGCCAGGGCATGGACCAGGCGATATTCAACAGTGCTGCGCCATGGCTGAGCACCGTTGAATATGGCATTGAGGCCGTACGCACTGCGCCAGTGCAAGTGGCAGAAGGGGAGCAGGGGGATGTGCCAGTGCAAGTACGGTTGCGCTGGCCACATCAGCCGCGATATTCAACGCTGAGCTTGCAGATGAGGCCATTATGCATGCAAGGCGCAAATAGGGCCATTTGCATTTCATTATGGCCCCATTTGCATGTTGTGCGCCGATCCCTGGTGACTTGTGCCTGGTGCCCTGCCAGGCTGCAGCCATTGGGGACCGGCACCCTGCTGACTCTTGGCAGTCTCCGCACCCGTTCGCCTGATCACGGGCATATGTTTCTATATCCCTGTTGGCCCAGTGGACCGCATTCCAATGCCCGATTGCAGGCATATGTTATTATATCCCTGGTGCTCCCGCTTTCCAATGCCCGATCGTGGGCATATGATATTTATATCCTTGGTGGTCCAGTGGAAACCTCCCCCCAGCACCTGATTGTGGGCAAATGTTGATATTATCCCTGGTGGTCCAGTGGAAATCTCCCCAAGCACCCGATCGCAGGTGGTAATGCCGAGATGACACCCTGGTGGTCAGTGGTACCCCCCTCCCACCCCCCACTAAAGGCCACCACAGCACCCCCAGTCAGTGGTGGGTGGCAGCACCCTGCCTGCATGCTGCTCCGCGCCTGCCGACTGACAGTGTGCAGTAGGGTCTGTGCCTATTGGTCCACTGTGTGGGCCAATGGGCATCACAGCCCATACTGTACTACGAAACCCGATATGTGAATGAGCGTTCATTCACAATTCAGGCCTGTGTAGTACAATATGGTCTGCATGCCATTAGCCCATGCAGTGGACCAATAGGCGTCACGATACTGCATACACTATCGTCAGCGAGCGTCTGGGCAGCATGCGACGAGTATGCCTCCCGCGCACTGACTGGGAGAGTGCTGGTGAAACCTCAGTGAGGAGGGTGGGAAGAAGATAACGATGAACCACCAGGGTTGTATTAGTGTTTCTTCCCATGATCGGCGCTCAGGGGGGCTTCCACTGGACCACCAGGGAGATATTGCACTTAAGCCCACGATCGGGCGTTGGACAGCGGTCCACTGGACCACCAGGGAGATATATCACTTAACCCATGATCGAGCATTGGAATACGGTCCACTGGACCACCAGGGATATATGTATCATATACCCGCGATCGGGCAATGGGGGGCACAACGCTTCCTGGGCAGGGGGCATGTAGGCAGTGTTCTGGGTGGGCAGGTGGCCCTGCAATACGGCAGCTCACCTGTGGTGGCCAGAACTTGCTCCTGCCTTTACCAGGCACATCTTTGCACCCCACCCCGGGTGGCGCAAGGCGGGTTTGTGCCAGCATATGCGCTGCACATCCCAGGCTGAATATCGGGATGTGCCGCATATGCATGGGCATGCCCCCGCACTTGCGGTGCATACATTATCGATGCACCCCGGCACATCTGGAGTTATGCAGTGCAACCTGTCGCTTTGAATATCGTACCGGAGCGCATTGGTGGATTGAGCATGGTGCACCCCTGTTGCACCATGCACAACTCTTTTGAATATCCTACCCTAAGTGTTTTTCTCTTATCAACTGTATCACTCAATGCCAAGCATTTAAAAAATGAAATGTTCTTTCTCAATGTGTAATTAGAAGAAAGAATGGTATACAAAAAAAGGGTTGGTGTACCAGTTTTCAAGATAGAGTACCAGATCTTGGGAAATGGTATCCCTTGTGGAACACCACTTTTTAAAATGAATTTCTAGCCCTGTATAGATGGTCAGGTCAAAAGAGACCGTTAATAAGCTGGGCTCGGTCAGTGCTAAGTGTCTCCACTCTGAGGTAGATTATTGTGCATTTTTATGAGTGACACCGTGTCCTGAGGCTTTAAGAGCAGCACACGTCCAGTATTGGGTTTGGTAGGGTTTATTTAGAAAATCCTCTCAGCCTCTAGTCTCCATCCATTCCTAGTTATAGAATTAATTTCTGCTGGTAAAGGAAAGGAAGCGCCAACACAGCAGCATTTTCTGTCAAACTTAAATACAGAGTGCTGCTGAGAGTGAGGAGAGGAGACTTGAAGAGGAGGGGGAGACTGTACAGAGTCAGACCTCCCTCCAACTCACAACTCCGGTCTAAGAATTTAATGGAGTGCCTGTGCTGTGGTCTGTCTCAGTCTAATATAAAAAGTATTATATTAAAAAGAAAAACAAATAAATGCAGGCAGGCAGCAGTACTGGAGGTCAATGTCCTCAGCTCACTGCTCAGAGAAAGGGTAGACTAGAGATTTGAGATTGAGTGAAGGACTCCATCTCCAGCAGTCTCCAATCCAAGACTCCAGTCCAAATACTGCTCAACAGCATTTTTTTTGCTGGAGTTGGTGGCTGCAGCACTTCACTGTCTGACTGTATTTGAAAATACACTAAACAAGCATTTGTCAATGCCGAATGTTTGCTTGCTGGCATTGGCAGTGGTAGTGTAGAAGTTACAGAGCTGCATAATAGGAGTGGCAGTGAAGTATTGAACTGAAGCCAACCCCACCACCACCCTGCAGTGAGTGATAGGCATTGGGGTGTGCCTTTGGGTCATCAGGCATAACGGCCACGACATTTCACCACACCCCACCCTGCAGACACTGACAAGTGTCACAGTGTGCCTTGGGGTCTTTGGCCCTTATGTTCACCCCATTCCATCAGGAAATACGGTGAGATGGGAGCTGTATAGGAGAATGGGGTGAACTTTGGGGCCGAAGAGTCCAAGGCATACCTCAATGCCTCTCACTGGCTGCAGGGTGTGGAATGGTATGAGCATTACAGGCAAGAATCCCAAGTCACACCCCTGATGCCTGTCAATCTCTACAGGGTGGGGTGTTATGGTTGGAAACACTAACAGCTCAGGCATTCGTTGGTATTTTCACTCCAAATTTTCAACATGTTTTTTTTGAGACCCCACCTCATGAACAGTGGCAATATCAGTTTGTTAGCCAAAAGCTGCTTATGCACAGCGACTATGGTATTTAGCACCACAGGTGCAAAAACACATTCCGAACAGGATGTGAAAAATGACAGCTGTACTGTTCATGGGGATTTGGAAAAAATGGCAATGTTGCAAATCTGCAGTAAAAATATTAAAACAAGCATTTGTCAATGCCGAATGTTTGCTTGCTGGCATTGGCACTGGTAGTGTAGGAGTTACAGAGCTGCATAATAGGAATGGCAGTGAAGTATTGAACTGAAGCCAACCCCACCACCACCCTGCAGATACTGACAAGCATTGGGGTGTGCCTTTGGGTCATCAGGCATAACGGCCACGCCATTTCACCACACCCTACCCTGCAGACACCAACAGGTGTCACGGTGTGCCTTGAGGTCTTTGGCCCTTATGTTGACCCCATTCTATTAGGAAATATGGTGAGATGGGTGCAGTATAGGAGAATGGGGTGAACTTTGAGGCCGAAGAGTCTAAGGCACAACTCAATGTCTCTCACTGGCTGCAGGGTGTGGGTGGGGGTGGAATGATATGAGCATTACAGGCGACAATCCCAAGTCACACCCCTGAGGCCTGTCAGTCTCTACAGGGAACGCCGCAGACGTTCATTGGTATTTTCACTCCAAATTTTCAACATTGTTTTTTTGTGACCCCCACCTTATGAACAGTGGCAATATCAGTTCGTTAGCTGAAAGCTGATTTTGCACAGTGACTACGCCATTTGGCGCCACAGTTGTGAAAACACATTTCGAACAGGATGTGAAAAATGACAGCTGTACTGTTCATGGGGAGGTGTAAAAAAAATGGCAATATTGAAAATCTGGAGTGAAAATATCAGAAAAACTGGTGAAGTCATGAGTGTGCATAGAAACTGCACAACACACACCCGTAATATAATTAGTTTGGGGAATTTTTACAGCAGATTGTTAACACAGGCATTTTGGGCCTCCACTCATGAACAATGTCATGGTGATTTTCTTAATCTGTCCCAAACAGTGATTTCCCACAGTGACCATGCATTTCTTTGCTGGAAGTGCGAAAACACACTTTGGCCATGGTGTGAAAAATTACATCTGTACTGTTCATAAGGGAATGTGGAAAAATGCTAGTGGTGGAAATCTGGACTGAAAATATTACAAATTCATGAACTTATGAGGGTGAGTGGAAACTGCGCAATGCTCGCTCGTAGTACGGTCCTTTTATGAACTTTTGTCACCAAATTTTTAACATAGCCATTTTAAGACCTCTGCTCATGAACAGTGTCACTGTGATTTTCTTAATCTGTCCCAAACATTGATTTTGCACACCAACTGCGCCATTGTGCGCTACATGCGCTGAAACACATTTTGGGCGAGATATGAAAAATGACAACTAAAATAGTCTCTGTTCATTTGTGTGCTGTGGAGGAGCTGCCAACCATTGAATTATGTAGAGCAGACACTTGGTAAAAAGGTATGAGGGAATTATTGTGAAACTATTTACAGGATATTTAAAAAAAATTCCCCTTTTAAAACAGCAATTAAAAGCAGGTGAATTCAGGTAGCTGCTGTACTGTTGCTGTCTTTTGACATGACAACAATGCCTTCACATGTGCACGCTGATTTCGTTTATATATCCTGCATTATCCTAAGTTATTTAATTGCTGTTTTTTTCAAGTTCAGTGGCATAGTTGAAACCATTGTCACACAGGCTAGAACATCCCTTGTAAGTTTACTCATGTAAGCTTCAGAAGACCTTGTTGGGCCAAACACTTAGACACTTTATTCTTTTTGTAACATCCATGTATGTTGGTTCAGTAAAAGGCAACAAACCATTTGCTTCAGTATAATTTTTTTGAATGCACTGCATTAAAATAAGAATTATACTGTAAGACCCTGGCAGACTACATACAGCAGGGCTCCCAGATCTATAGGGAGTCATTTACAGGGAAATTATTCCCATTGACTTGCATTGGTTACAGGGGCATCAGACATAAACCCTTTTACTCAGGATTTCATGACAAGTTGAATTCCTTTGGGGAACAATTGCAGTGACCTGAAGTGAATATTGGTTCACTAGGAGAGAGTGTGTGTGTGTGTGTGTGGTGTGTGTCTTTGGGGGAGACAGAGAAGGGAAAAGGGGGGGGGGAGAGAGAGAGAGACAACATCTCCTTAAAGCTATGTATCTCCCCCACCCACATTATGGTGATGTGGGGTGGGTTAGGGTGTATTGTTTGTATGAAGAGGAGGAGAGAAATTACATTTTTATCTCTTTTTCAGATTCCTTAGACACTTGTGGTACATCAAGTTGTTACATTATCAGTGTATATCGACATCAGTACATATCAGGCTATGTGGTCTTAATTCCTTGAGGTTCCTCGACTAGAGTTTTTTGTTTGACACTAATATTATCAATTTATATTTAAATCATCATTTATATAGTCCTGAGGTTTTTGAAATTTCTTGGGCCTTATATCTAGCTAGAGAGTACAGCTGGGTGACAGGTCCAGCTAGGTTTTATACATCACACAGTGTGCACTTATGTCTTTAAGACAATTTACTGGTAAATTCTTGTCTATAATGCAGACATTGAAACTTCATGAACCCTATAACAATCTGAGTTTGTCTTTAATCTGGGTGGGGGTTGCCTTTCAGTAAGCACATCCTTATACTAACTGTGACACTCATAGCTTGATTTAGCAGTTATCTGCTTCAGCAGTGTTATCTTATGTCAATTAAATTTATATGCAGTAGGATTCTTTGTATGTGTGTTCCACCAAGCACTTTTAACCCAAGGTTGCTTCTGGCTGAAGGCAGTATAGTACTGTTAAACTTCTCTGACATCATCTTCTGTTTTTTTTTTTTTAAATGAATATTTTAAACCAATGGGGATTTTTTTCCTCTGTTTTTCTCTGCATTATCTAGCTGTTATAAGTATTGTATTTTCTAAACAACTGCCATGAGCTTCTGAAGAAGGACTGGTTGGTCGAAAGCTAGAGCACTTTGTTCTTGTTGTTACATCTATGTTGGTCCATTAAAGGGTAAATAATCATTTGCTTCAAGGGCATCAGATGCAATTCTGCTTCATGTGAAATAATGAAATGTACGAGGGGAGGAAAATTTGCACTAGAGTTATAGGAAAATGCAAAATCAATGTGATAGCACTGCTACTGTGTCCTCTAAAGTCCATCATTTGTTTTTTGGTTTTATGTTCACTTGTGTGCATGTGCAAGGAACGTCTTGGGAGAATGGGACACTTTGGAGGTGTGCCTGCCCTGTGCAATCCCCTGCTCAGTTGAGCAGGCGTGGCGGTCCTGCACCAATTGCTGCAGTGCTGTGTATGACAGTGGTGGTCTTCTCTTCAAAGAAAACCACCGCTATGTGCTTGCAGCGCATCACACCCCCCCAAATCTTTGCTGTCATGCTGGGAGCCCACCCCAGCATGGCAAACGTCTTGCATCGTCTGCCGACGGGGGTGCCCAATCCCCCATCGGCTCCACCTTCCCTCAAATAGCTTTCTCTGCTGCCATGCTGGGAGCCCACCCCAGCATGGCAAATGTCCGCGTCGTCTGCCGACGGGGGTGCCCAATCTGCCGTCGGCTCCACTGCCCCCCAGCCATCCTTCTACCATGCTGGGAGCCCACCCCAGCATGGCAAACATCCCGCATCATCAATTACAGAAAAAAGAAAACCTGTAAATTAAAAACGGTCCCACACAGTCTCCCCACCCTCCTCCCACAACCCGCACCCACCCACTGCGCACCCTGCCTCCCCACACCCCCCTCACCCCATACTTACCTCCAGAGCTCGGTGCAACTATCATCGCTGGACCGGGAACACGTCTGCACTCTTCAAAGCCGACCGCGAACTGAGGAAATGCCGGAAAGCTGTATAATGGGCTAGATGGGTTTTCAACTTTGTGCATATCTTAGGCATTTTTTGGAATTTTTGCACCAAATTTTCAACATGGGGTTTTTGGGACCCCTTCTCATGAATTCTGTCACCGTCATGGCATTATTTGGGCCCGAAGGGTGACTTCGCAGTCACTGCACGAAATCACCTTTTGGGCCCGATTAATGAAACAGTGCCAGCATTCATAAGATGGGCTCTCAAAAAGCCTATTTTGAAAATTTGGTGGAAAAATTCCTAAAAATGACCGTTTTACAAGCGTGCATTGCGCAGTTCCTATGCAGGCTCATAAGTTCACAAATTTTCAATATTTTCACTCCAGATTTTCAACATTGCCATTTTATTACACCTCCTTATGAGTAGTACAGCTGTCATTTTTCACATCTCACCCAAAACGTGTTTCCACCCATGTAGTGCACAATGGCGCAGTCGGTGTGTGAACTCAATGTATGGGACACATTAAGAAAATCACAGTGACACTGTTCATGAACAGAGGTCTTAAAATGGCCGTGTTGAAAATTTGGTGAAAAAATTCCTAAAAATGACTGTTTTACGAGTGTGGCGTTGCACAGTTCCTATGCACACTCGTAAGTTTGTGAATTTTCAATATTTTCACTCCAGATTTTCAACATTGCCATTTTACCACACCTCTTCATGAGCAGTATAGCTGTCATTTTTCACATCCTGCCCAAAACATGTTTCCGCCCATGTAGCGCACAATGGCGCAGTCGGTGTGCGAACTCAATGTATGGCACACATTAAGAAAATCACAGTGACATTGTTCATTAGCAGAGGTCTTAAAATGGCTACGTTGAAAATTTGGTGAAAAAATTCCTAAAAATTACTGTTTTATGAGCCTGCGTTGCGCAGTTCCTACACACGCTTGTAAGTTTGTGAATTTTCAATATTTTCACTCCAGATTTCAAAATTGCCATTTTACCACACTTCCTTATGAGCAGTAGAGCTGTCATTTTTCACATCCTGCCCAAAACGTGTTTCCGCCCATGTATCGCACAATGGTGCAGTCGGTGTGCAAACTCAATGTATGGGACACATTAAGAAAATCACAGTGACACTGTTCATGAGCAGAGGTCTTAAAATGGCTATGTTGAAAATTTGGTGAAAAAATTTTCTAAAAATGACTGTTTTACGACTGCATTGCACAGTTCCTACGCACGCTCGTAAGTTCGCGAATTTTCAATATTTGCACTCCAATGACTTCCAAATACCTAAACAGCACATAGAAACAAGCAACATTAGGCATTGACAAATGCTTGTACTTCTTTGTCACTGATTTTTTTAAGCCATGTCCAAGTGTCAAATACCACTGCAAATACCTGCAAGCGAACATTCGGCATTGACAAATGCTTGTTTTCATAGTGTAATAGACCAACAACATGCCTTTCCCTGATTTGAAAGGAAGTGTGAATTATTAAGTATCTGAATGTGCTAGTGTGAACTAGCCTTCATGCTTTGGCCAAGAGAAGTGGGGGTGGAGGGTTGAAACAAAGAGAGTGGATGAGACAATGTGCAGTGTATCTGGCACAATTTCTGAAATCCATGTAACTCTTCTCAATTCAGTAAGCACCAATAGCTTTGTTTGAGAGTTGTGAGGAGGATGAGTGTGAGAATGCAGACACATGGCTGATGTACAGCATCTTGTTTCTGCAGTCACATAACAAGCATTTGTCAATGCCGAATGTTGGTTGCTTGTATGTGCTGTTTAGGTATTTGGAAGTGACAGTTTCATGCCTTCCTCCCAAGACATCCACTGTGTCTTTCCGTTCAGTATTCACAGAAGAGTGGGAGGGGCAAGGGCCACAGCAGTACAGCAGTTGCCAAGGGGGTGAAGAGGTGGACAAAAAGAGTCCTGCAGGAGCTCACTAAATTGAAGGTAGACAAAGCGATGGAACCAGATGGCATGCCCAAGGATATTAACAGAACTGAGAAGGGAGATAGCAGTACCTCTGGCAGCCATGTTCACTGAGTCATTCAACATGAGTGAATTGGAGGAGGCACATGTGGTCCCTCTCACAAGTCCGGCAGCAGGGAGGCAGGCGGGAACAATAGGCCATTCAGCCTCACCTCAGTAGTGGGGAAGATCATGGAGACTTGCTTAAAGAAAGGATAGTGGGGCATCTAGATGCCATCGGAACCAGGACCATAGACAACATAGATTCACAGTGGGGACATCATGTCAGATAAATCTGGTTGATTTATTTGACTGGGTGACAAAGAGTGAATCAGGGTGGGTCAAGCGGACAATGCTCACCTTGATTTCAGCAAAGCCTTTGACACCATCCCATATAGGAGCTGATAAACTAGCTGGGTAGCCTGGACATGGGGAAGGGTGGTAAACTGGGTTAGAAACTGGCTAACAGACAGGAGGCAGAGAGTGGTGGTAAATGGTATGCAGTCTAGGAGAGGGCGACCAGTGGGTTGCTGCAGGGATCAGTCCTGGGGCTAGTTCTGTTCAATGTCTTCATTAGTAATATTGCAGAACATCTGAAGGAATTGTTTCTACCAAATTTTCAACATAGCCATTTTAAGACCTCTGCTCATGAACAGTGTCACTGTGATTTTCTTAATTGTCTCGTACATTGATTTACACCGACTGTGCCATTGTGCTTCATGTGGCAGAAACACATTTTGGGTGAGATGTGAAAATGACAGCTGTACTGCTCATAAGAAGGTGTGGTAAAATGGCAATGTTGAGAAATCTGGGTGAAATATTGAAAAGTCGCAAACTTACAAGCGTCGTAAGACTGTACAGCATGCTAAATAAAACAGACATTTTGGAATTTTTCCACAAATTTTCAACATAGTCATTTAAGACCTTTGCTCATGAACAGTGTCACTGTGATTTTCTTAATTTATCACGTTACATTTGATTTTGCTTTACTGCGCCATTAATGCGCTACATGGGTGGAACCATGTTTTGGGTGATATGTAAAAATGACAGCTGTACTATTATAAGAAGGTGTGGCAAAATGGCAATGTTGGAAATCTAGAGTGAAAATATTGAAAATTAGCGAACGTACGAGCCTGCATAGAACTTCATAGCATGCATTTCGTAAAACAGTCATTTTTGAATTTTGGCACCAAATTTTCAATGTGAGTTTTGGGACCTTCTCAAGAATGATGTCACTGTCATGGCGATATTCAGGCCAAAGGGCCCAGTTTCGCGGTCACTGCAATCACGCCGGGCCGAATACTTATATGACAATGTTATCATTCATCGAGAAGAGTGTCCCAAAACCCATGGTGGTGCAAACCCACAAATACCTGAGGTATGCAGCAAAAGTTGAACCCCTATCTTGCCCATTATACAGCTTACCGGCATTTCCCTCAGTTGGCAGTCGGCTTTGAAAGTGCAGATGTGTTCACGATCCACGAAGATCGTCGCGCGAGTCAGAGGTAAGTATGGGGTGAGGGTGTGTGGGGGCTGGAGTGCGCAGTGGGTGGGTGCGGGTTGTGGGGGTTGGGAGCGTGCCGCGGGACCGTTTTCGTTTGATTTTTTAAAAAAGCGTCATGAGAAAGTTTGCCATAGCAGGTGGGCTCCAAGCGTGGCACAAGGGTTCCGATGAGGGGCGTTCAGCGGCAGGATTAGGCACCCCGTCAGCCATGGCATTTGTTACCCGCGGCTGGGGTGGGCTCTGGCGTGGCAAAAAGAACCGAGGCGTTCAGCCGTGATTGAAGCACCTCCGTCGGCCAAAGGACTTCTTACGCGCTGGTGGGCTCCCACGTGGCACCCTCTGGAGGGCGCTGGCTTAGCGCGGGATTGGGCACCCGTCGGCTGCCACAGTGCGTCGGGTGTGAGCGCCTCCGTGTCTGTGGGGGAAGCTGCGCGTGAGCAGCCGATATCTTATCGGTGCTCACTGAAGCATAGCTCCCCCTTTCAACTGTATGCCACTGCATTTTGGAGCGTGTCATAGACATCTCCAAAATGCATTGGCTTACAGGGGCCGCACCTGCCAGCACACTGACTGAATTGGAGGAGGAGGTGACACACCTCCGAAATCTCCGATGATGGCATTATGTTTCTTGCACATGCATGCAAGCAACATAAAAATGCCAGTTCATGGCAATCAGAGAAAAAAGAAATATTTTGAAGCTGTATTACCAGACTAAGTGTGCAGTTTAGTGAATTACCACACAGGGGTGTGTATATGACAGTACTAAAAGGTGCATTAAAGTGCTTCAGTCATGAAAACCTCCCCCACTGGCTGCTGCTGAAATGCATAGCAATATGTTCTTTGTGCATTCTGACTGTTCTTTGCTTCAGCTGCAGGTAGTACAGTATGCTCAAGTTCATTTGCACAGGTTTTAGCAGCGGGAGTTCACATTGACAGAGTCTAGTAAGAAAAATGCTTGGAATTACACATACGCAGAAGTCTGAGTTTTCACATCAAATGCTGAGGTATTTTTTCTGGAGGATTAGACCCATGGAGTCCATGAAGGTGCTTTGGAGAGCTGGTGTGTGTAAGGACTGTTAGGCACCACACACATTTTAGTAGTCCTGCTGTGGCGAGGAACAGTTTATTAAAGTAATGATGCGTGGCTTGTCTCTATGCTAAACAAGACTACAGCAATCTATCAGGTACTAACACAGTTGATCTGTGTTTGTGTGTGTGGGGGAGGGGAGGAGCTGCTCACCGAAGCGTAGCTCCCTCTTTAACTGTATGCCACTGCATTTTCAACTGCTGTCATAGACAGCTCCAGCAGTGATTGGAGAACTGTGACCACGCCTGCAAACACACTGACTGAACTGGAAGATACTGACACACCTCTGAAAAACTCAGATGATGGCACTATGTTTCTTGCACATGCGTGCAAGCAAACATAAAAAACTGGTGAAGTCACGAGTGTGCATAGAAACTGTGCAACGCACACCCGTAATGTAATTAGTGTGGGGATATTTTACAGCAGATTTTCAACTCAGGCATTTTGGGACCTCCGATTATGAACAGTGTCACTGTGATTTCTTTATCTGTCCTGAACAATGATTTCCCACAGCGACCCGCATCTCTGACGCTGAAAGTGTGAAAACACATTTTGCCATGTTGTGAAAATGACAGCTGTACTGTTCATAAGGAAGTGTGGAAAAATGCCACTGGTGAAAATCTGGACTGAAAATATTACAAAGTCTTGAACTTACGAATTACGTGGAAACTGCGCAATGCTGACTCGTAACACAGTCATTTTATGGACTTTTGTCACCAATTTTCAACATAGCCATTTTAAGACCTCTGCTCATGAACAGTGTAACTGTGATTTTTTAATCTGTCCCAAACATTGCTTTTCTTTTGACTGCACTATTGTGCACTACATGTGCGAAACACATTTTGAGACATGCAAAAATGGCAGCTCTACTGTTCACAGGAAGTGTAATAAAATAGCAATGTGGAAAATCTGGAGTGAAAATATGAAAATTAGCAAACTTATAAGCAATGCGTAGGAACTGCATAGCACTCATCAAAACAGTCATTTTTGATTTTTTCACCACATTTCAACATAGCCATTTTAAGACCTCTGCTTATGAACAGTGTCACTGTGATTTTCTTAATGTGTCCCATACATTGATTTCATGACACCAACTGCCTATTATGCGCCATATGGCCGGAAACACATTTTGGGCAAGATGTGAAAAATGACAGCTGTGCAGCTCATAAGAAGTGTAATAAAATGGCAATGTTGGAAAATCTGGAGTGAAAATATTGAAATTGCAAACTTACAAGCGTACAGAGGGGCAAGAACGCTACAACAGAAACAGTCATTTTTAGGAATTTTTTCACCAAATTTTCAACATAGCCATTTTAAGACCTCTTCTCATTAAAAGTGTCACTGTGATTTTCTTAATGTGTCCCATACATTGATTTCGCACACCGACTGCACCATTGTGCGCTACATGGGCGGAAACACGTTTTGGGCAAGATGTGAAAAATGACAGCTGTACTGCTTATAAGGAGGTGTGGTAAAATGGCAATGTTAAATCTGGAGTGAAAATATTGAAAATTGCAACCACGAAAGCGCAAGGAACTGCTAACGACGTCAGAACAGTCATTTTTTAGGAATTTTTCCACCAAATTTCAATATAGGCTTTTGAGAGCCCACCTTATGAACAGTGGCAGTGTTGTTTTGTTACTTGGTCCCGAAAGGTGATTTCATGCAGTGACTGTGAAATCACCCTTCAGGCCCGAATAACACCATGACAGTTCAATAATTCATGAGGAGGGGTCCCAAGAACCCCATGTTGAAAATATGGGCCCAAATTCCCAAAATGCCAGATGATGCAAAAAGTTGAAAAACCCTACCTATCCCATTATACAGCTTACGGCATTTCCTCAGTTCGCGGTCGGCTTTGAAAGGTGCAGGCGTGTTCCCGGTCCACCAAGATCGTCGCACGGAGTCTGGAGGTGAGCACGGGGTGAGGGGTGTGGGGAGGAAGGTGCGCAGTGGGGGCGGTGGGGGCAGACACAGTGATGGGACCGTTTTGATTTTGAGTTTTTTTTTTTTTTTAATGAGACACGTTGGACATTTGCCACGCCTGGGGTGGGCTCCCAGCATGGCAGAAGGACGGCTGGTTGGGGAGGCGTGGAGCCAAGGGGATTGGACACCTCACACATAGCATCTGTTGCCATGCTGGGAAGGGGCTACCAGCGTGGCACCCTGTACTGGGGGACAGTGGAGCCATCAGGGATTTGGGCATCCCGTCGGCTATACAGTGTGTGGGGGGCAGCACGCAGCATATGTGTGTGTGTGTAGGGGAGTGCGCATGACAGGCAATATCTTGTGGCTGCTCATTGAAGTGTAGCTCCCCCTTTCAACTGTACTCCACTGCATTTTGGAGCTGTCATAGACAGCTCCAGCAGGCATTAGAGAACTGCGGCCGTGCCTGCAAACACACTGACTGAATTGGAAGAGGGGGTGACACACCTCCAAAAACTCGGATGATGGCACTATGTTTCTTGCACATGCATGCAAGCAAACATAAAAATAGATTTTTTCACACATAGTTGAGAGACCCTGACAATTTAAACAAATAATAAAAGATTTAATAAAGAAAAAAAAAAGAGTAGCGAAAGAGACCGACAAAATAGAGGGAGGACGAGAGTCGCTGGGTCATGGGTAAGATAAGGAGGGACACAGGGAGTAGTCGAGAGTCCAGTTGGCTACCTGTGTGGAATAAAACTACATAAGGGAAAGAACTTTAACAGTTCAACAACAGGACAACTTCCAAATATCCATTCCTATCCCATCCCTGGCCTGTCTGTTTTTGGAGTTTTTGCTTAAAAGGATTGGAATATAGAATTTATTTGAGATTTTAAGTTAAAGGCTTAACTACTTGAGCTTAATGCTGAACAGATGGGCTGAGTGCCACCAGAATCAACAACTCTAAACTCGTCAGAAGTTGACAACTTGACATCCACTCATCCAATACATTGTGTCAAACTTCAAAGGCAACATAACAGTTTCAGCAGGTCAACCAAATTTTGGCTCAGGGTTGTCCGTGGGCAACTTAATTAAAAAACTTCCTAGTGGTTCAGGCCTTTAAGGTCCCTGAATCATCAGTCACTACCGCCGACCTCTACCTCGCTGACTGGTCTGGAGTCTTCATCGCCTCCGATATAGACCGCATGGCTGCCTTCAGCTCAACCTTCCTGAATATTTCGAACTCCCATGCCCCCCTCATGAGGTTATGGTTGTGACGCAGGCACCATCCTTGGATCTCTCCCCACCTGATAAAGCTATTCAAGAATCAAGATCTGGCCTGGAAAGTAGACAAAGATTCCTCTGCCGTCTCTGACCTCTAAAAGTATAGGACCCTAAGGAATGCCTGCACTAAGGCAATGCTCTCCCCCAAATCTGATTTCTTCAAAGCTCAGCTCGATTGTTGCCACACCACCCCAGCTGCTTTCTGGAAGATCCCGCATTCCTTGCTAGGTCCCCTCTCCCATTTCCACCCCCCGGCCTTCAGTCCCCTGATAGTGCGGGTGAAGCTGCCTCCTCCATAAACCTTTACTTCACCACCTGTGCTCTACCACAGGGGCACCCCCTCCCCCTTCTCTCCCAACCCCGCTCCCACCTCCTAAGCCCTACCCCTCCAGCTCCCAGCTACATTCCCCAGCAGTTTCCCCCACATCCCATGCATCTCCCCTCCCTACCATAACTTCCCCCCCTTTCCTCTAGAGGTACTCAAGCCCTGAAATTCCTAAACTGCTCCAAACAGAGCCCTGACGGAATCAACCCCAAACTTTTGGAAATCTCAGCCCCAAGGCATTGTCCCTCCTATCATCCACCTCTTTAAACTTTCACTTCAGGCTCCCTGCTCAAAGTCTGGAAGCTGGCCAAGGTCATTCCCCTACACAAAGGAGATGACCCCTCAAACCCAGGCAACTATAGGCCTATCTCGCTTCTCCCTGCCCCTTCCAAAATACTGGAATCCCTCATACCTAAAAGATTAAACTCCTTCCTGGCCACTAATGATGTCCTGACAGGGGGCTTTCGATGATAATCTGGCTTTTGACAACATTATTCCACCTCCTTATCCCTTCTTCATCTTACCTGCCATATCCACACTGCTATGGACAAAGGTCACCTTACCTTGGCCATCTTCGTGGATCTGGCCAAACATTCGATTACATTGCCCATAAATGCCTACAGATGATCTTGCTTCAATAGTCCTCCATCCCCTGCCATCGATTGGTTCAAGACCAACCTGCGGACAGGTTTCAGTTCGTGCAGCTGGAGGAATCAAATCCCACCCCATTCCCATCCTCACGGAGGAGATCCACAAGGTCAATCCTTGACCCCACCCTCTCTCCATCTTCATAAATAACTTGCTATCTGTCTGCCCTTCTTCGCATGTCCAAATGTATGTAGACAATTCAGTGATCTTCACCTCAGACCCCTCCCTAGACCAAGTCGAATCCATCCTGCAGTCCGATTTTGAGAATATTCAGTGCTGGCTCAATGCTAAATCAAGTGCAACACAAAAAAACCTGTCACTATGGCATTCGGTTCTGCCCAGAAACTGGACAAATTGCCCCCCACACACACTCTTGGCCGGGTCCATAATCTCAGTAGTGGATAGCTACAAGTACCTGGGAATTTGGCTGGACCCCAAATTAGACTTCTCCCGTCACCGCAACACAATTCATAACAAACTTCGACTCAAGTTAGGCATGCTACATAGGCATAAATACAGTCTCTCCCTCCCTGTCAGGAAAGAAATCATAACCAAACTCATCCTCCCAACCCTCGACTATGCTGATGTGGTCTATAATGCTGCCCCCCAGTTCGCTTTGGCCAAGCTAGATCCTCTGTTCCATGCCTTCTGCTGTTTCACCACAAATCTCCCCTACCACACGCATCACTACAGCCTTTACCAAACAGTATCCCTCCCCTCTCTAGCCAATCGCCAGCTTGCTCACTGTGTGTCCTTCATAGCAAATTTCTGTTTCAAAACCTCCCCCCCACCTCTCCTCTCTAATGGCCCCTGGCTATGGCCTGCGCTCTCGTGACCAGCGCTCTTTCTCGTTAGCTACTCCGCATTCCCTAGCTGGGAAACAAGCCTTTGCCTACTGGCTTCCCACCGTACGGAACTCACTACCCCTCACAGTTCCGGGCTTGCTAACCGTGGTTGCTGTCAAAAAACACTTCAGGTGTCTCCCCCATGTCTCTGCCACTCGCCCCCTTAACTTACCAGTTCCCCATGCCCCTCCCGCCCCCCTCCGCCCCATCCTTCCAACACCTGCTCTTATTCTCTATTGAGTTATATGATTCTGCTGTAGCTGTACTGCTGTAACTACTCTGTCTTGCACCAGTTTGCATTGCTCCTGTATACCTTTTTTTTTTTTTTTAATAACTCTTTTCCCTCGGTCACTGAGCTCAGAGGAACTCTCTCGGGCATCCTCTCTTTGTGCCTGCCCGCCTGAGGTCCTCTATGTTCTGGTGCCCTTCTCTCCCCCCCCACTGCCTGCACTCCCGGTTTGACACACCCGGGGAGGGTAGCCCGACTCCTTCCTTGGGCTCCTTAATTAGGCAGACTCTGGCAGCAGGCGGGGCCTGGGTGGAGGAGTGATGAGGCCTGGCCGAGGTAGACCCGGCACTGGGCATAGAGGATAGGTGCCATTACCTATCCCTCCGAGCTGGTTTTCCTTTTCTGGCCGTCCCTCCCTCCCCGTGTGTGCGCTCCCCGATGCTTGGTGCACGGCAACCCCTTTCAGTGTTAGTCACGCTGTAACGTGCTGCCCGCGCTTCTGTAGTGCCTCCGATCTCCACCAGGGGCCGCCGGAGCGCCGGGCATCCCTACGCCCTTCCCCTGGGACAGGATAGCAGCCCGCTGGGTGTTCAATCTTATCCCTCCCCTGCCAATCCACGGCGCCCGAGCTTGCTCCCAAACTTGGGTCACCAGCGTGGTGCAAGGTGTGGCGTCCAGTGCCTCAACCCTCAGTGCCACCGGGCTGGCGCAGCTCCTGTATACCTTTACTGCTGCCTATTTCATTGTGCTGTGTTACCACTCTGTTATGCCATGTGTCACTGCTATTTTTATTGTACCCTGTATCTATTTTTTTTTTCTTCTATTTTTTCCTCCTTGGCCGCCTGACCTGCTCCCCTACCTTTCTTCCTCACATCCTGTTCCAGGGACATCCAACCGCTGACCGACTCTGCGGGCACCCTGGCTCCTGCAGCTTCCCCCTGCAGCTGGGCAGCAGGAGCCCCAACTCCCGTGGAACACGGATCCAGGCAGTGCCGCCAGCAAAACTGCAGGCTGGCCATCAAACCACTGAATCAGGCGCCATTTTTCCTGTGTTCAGTATCCCCTTCTGTGCATGCTCGGGCAGTGCCTCCAGTCTCCACTGGGGCCACTGCCGAGCGAGTCTCACTATTCCACCCCCAGGAGAGAGCAGTCCTCCGGCGCTCAATCCTCTCCTCCCCCTGCTGACTCCCGGCACCCGAGTCCATTCCTCAACCTGGGTTGCCGGTGTGGGTCAAGGTAAGGCGCCAGCGCCTCAGCCCTCTATGCCACTGGGCCGGCTTCACTCTGTATCTATTTTAATGCTGTGTAACTTCTGTAGTACTGTGCGCTGATGCTGTATTGTTATATGCTGTCTTCTTACCCTTCCCCGGGTCACACCTGGAAATGAGCCTTGGCTCAGTGTGCCTTTCCCGGTTACCAACTTTTAAATAAATAAATAAATCTTTATCTCACATTTTCCCCACACAACTGTAGCCACCCCAGTGCCCTGCATAGTGACTGCACTCTTTAACATGTCCCTTCAGCCCTCTTGCAGTCACTGCTGCTGTTCCCTATTGCACCTAGGCAGCACACACACACACATAGTCCAGTGCAGCCTCTGTATTTTCTGGTTGCAGTCCGTGAAACACGTTTTATTTATTCCCCCAACCCCATGGACTGGCAGCCTCTACTCCCTGCACATAAATTTATTATTTATTTTTTCCTGCCTGTCACTAGCACTATTCACTGTCTCCCAGTGCTAGATAGTCTCAGAGACTTGACGGGATGCCACTTCATGAATATTAATGAGGTGGCACTTTAGTTCTCGAGCGCGATTGGCGCTCACGAAAAGTAATTTGTCTCCTTCCCGGTTGCCTCTCCCTTTGAACCAGGGTTCCTGATCCCTCTCTTGCCTTTTCCTGGGACTGGGACCACCAGAGAGGCAACCCCAAAGGCCATCAAAATGGCCACTCAAATTTGCGCTTTTGTGTATGTGCGGAGCTTGCCGTCACCGCAGTGCCCATTCCAAAGTTGGTGGCTCTACGGTACACCTCCTCTGGCTCCGCTGTCTCTAGGAAACTAATGTGGGGGCCAGCAGTAGAGGGCAGAAACACAGGGGCAAGCCAGGACCTGGACAAAAAAAATTGGGGGTGGACCAAAACCCCCAGGGATATGAGCCTTTTTCCGGGGCTCACAGGTAAGCTCCCCCAACAGGGGGGTTACACATACATGTTCTGTACCCACTCTAATATCCAGGGTACATGGTGCTATCCAACCCACTGTACTACAAAGGGCACCCGGTGATTCCTCACCCACTCTACTACCCAGGGTACATTGAGATTCCCCACCCACCCTACCATCCAGGGTACACTGTGATTCCCCACCCACCCTACCACCCAGGGTACACTGCAATTCCCCACCTACCCTACCACCCAGGGCACCAGGTGATTCCTCACCCACCCTACCACCCAGGGTACACTATGATTCCCTCCACACCCTAACACCCAGGGTACACTGTGATTCCTCACCCACTCTACCACCCAGGGACACTGTGATTCCCCACCCCTACCACCCAGAGTACACTGTGATTCCACACCACTCTGCCACCCAGGGTACACTGTGATTCCCCACCCACCCACCACCCAGGGTACACTGTGATTCCTCACCTACCCTACCACCCAGGGTACATTGTGATTCCCCACCCACTCTACTAGCCAGGGTACACTGTGATTCCCCACCCACTCTGCTACCCAGGGTACACTGTCAGTCCCCACAGTACACTGTGATTTCTCACCCACTCTACTATCCAGGGTACACTGTGATTCCCCCCACTCTACTACCCAGGATACACTGTGATTCCCCACCTACTCTACTACCCAGGGTACACTGTGATTCCCCACCCACCCTACTACCCAGCGTACACTGTGATTCCTCACCCACTGTACTACCCAGGGTACACTGTGATTCCCCACCCACCCTACCACCCAGGGCACACTGTGATTCCCAACACCCTACTTCCCAGGCGCAGTGATTTCCCACCCACCCTACCACCCAGGGCACACTGTGATTCCCCACCCACTCTACTACACAGGGTACCCGACAATTCCCTACCCACTCTATTACCCAGGGTACCAGTTGATTTCCCACCCACTCTACTACCGAGGGTACCTGTGATTCCCCACCAATTCTACTACACTGAGTACCTGTGATTCCCTACCCACTCTATTACCCACAATACCCTGTGATTTCCCACTCAGTCTACTACCCAGCCATGGTACACTGTGATTCCCTACCAACTCTACTACCCAGTGTACCCTCTGATTCCTATCCACTCTACTAGCAAGCCAGGATACCCTATGATTACCTAACCACTCTACCTCCCTGGGTAGCCAGTGAATCCCTACCCACTCTGCTACCCAGGGTACCCAGAGCTTCCTACCCACTCTATTATCCAGGGTACCCAGATTCCCTCACACATTCACTACCCAGAGTACCTGGTGCCCCTACCCACCTACTACCCCGGTACCAGGTGATCCCCACCCACTCTACTACCCAGTGTACCCACTGATTCCCTAGCCAATCCACTACCAATGGTAACTGGTGATTCCATATCCACTCCCATCCAAGGTACCCAGTGTTCCTGACCCATTCTACTACCCAGGGTACCTTGTTATTCCCCACTAACTCCACTATTCAGGATACCCTGTGATTCCTACCACTCCACTAACTGTGGTACCCTGTGAATCACCCAGTCTACTACCCAGGGTACCCAGTGATTCCCTACCTACTCTACTACCCAGGTACTCTGTGATTCCCCACCTACTCTACTACCCAGGGTATCCTGTGATTTTCTACCCACTCCACTAACTGTGGTACCTGTGATTCCTACCCACTCTACTACCCAGGATACCCACTGATCCTCCACCCACTCTACTACCCAGGGTATCCAGTGATTCCTACCCACTCTACCCAGGGTACTCAGTGATTCCCTACCCACTCTACTACCCAGGGTACCCAGTGATTCCTACTGCTTCTACACAGGTACCCTGATGTTCCCTACCCACTATACTATCCTGGGTACCCTGTGAATCCCTAATGACTCTACTACACATGGTACCCAGTAACTCCCCACCCACTCTACTACCCAGGGTACCCAGTGATTCCCTAATGACTACTACCCAGGGTACCCAGTCACTCCCCACCCACTCTACTACCCAGGGTACCTGGCGATTCCCAGCCCACTTTAATACTCAGGGTACTAGTGATTCCCCATCCACCCTACTACCCAGGGTACCAGTGATTCCCCACCCATTCTGTTACCCAGGATACCCAGTGATTCCTTACTGACTACTACCCAGGGTACCCAGTGATTCCCTACCCAGCCTACTACCCAGAGTACCAATGATTACCCACCCCCCCCACTACCCAAGGTACCCTGTGATTTCCCACCCAATTTACTACCCAGCCATGGTACACTGTGATTCCTTACCTACTCTGCTACGCAGTGTACTCTCAGATTCCTACCCACTCTACTATCAAGCCAGGGTACACTGTGATTCCCTACCCACTGTGCTATCCAGTGTAGCTTGTGACTCCCCACCCACTCTACTACCCAGGGTACCCAGTTATTCCCTTCCAATCTGTTACCCAGGGTACCCAGTTATTCCACACCCACTCTGCCACACCTGGCACCCTGTAATTCCCTGCCCACTCTACCACCCAGGGTACCAGTGGTTCCCCACCTACTCTATTACCCAGATCTCCATAAAGTTAATTTTTTGATGAAAACAATCAATTGGAATAAAAAAAATCGCCAAAAAACTTTGTAAATATAACAATAACTGGATGAACCAGAGAAATAACTTATCTTTTAGTTTAAGCAGTCCCTAATTTAAAAAAAAATGTTTTTTTGAAAAATTGTTAAATAGAAATTATTTTAACATAAGATTTTATTTACAGAATATAGAGAAAATATTTAACACCCTGAACTTAACTAAAGATACCAAGGACCCAGGCACAATTTATTGCATTATTACAAGAGTTCTGAAAAGACAAACCCAGGCTGATTTGCAAACAGGGAGGCTGTGAAACTGACATAAATATTATTAAAACAGATTGATACCTATTACTTCATGTAATCTATTTGATAACAGAGTATTTAAAGAAACAAGCATTTGTCAATGCAGAATGTTGTCGCACTGGCATTGGCAGTGGGAGTGGCGTACCTGAGGGCGCATAGTGCTGTGATTTTGTGAATGTGTCTCAAAGGTGATATTGCGAGCGAGCACGCCATTTTGGGCAGGCTGTGAAAAATGGCAGCTGGACTGTTGATAAGGAGATGTGCACAAATGCCAGTGGTGAAAATGTGGCATGAAAATATTGCAGACTGACGAAGTTACAAGGGTGCATGGAAACTGCACAATGCACGCTTGCAACACAGTCATTGTATGGAGTTTCGGCACCAAATTTTCAACATAGGCATTTTAGGAGCTCTGCTCATGAATAGTGTCACCATCATTTCCTCAAACTGTCCCAAAACTGATTTGCACAGCGGCAGTAGCAGTTCTGTGCGGACGTGTGAAAACACATTTCAGGCAGCTGTAGTGTTCATAGAGGTATGGAAAAATGCCAATGATGAACAGCTGGATGAAGTATTACAAATTCACAAAGTCATGAGTGTGCGTGCAAACTGTACAGCATTGCGCTCATAAAACACTCATTTTATTGACTTTTGTTCCCAAATTTTCAACATAGGCATTTTAGGGCATCTGCTAATGAACAGTGTCACTGTCATTTCATCATGTAATATCGAACACGTTTTCCACAGCGTACCACGCTATTCTGCGCTCGGAACTGCGAAAACAGATTTTGGTTGTGATGTGAAAATGACAGCTGTACTGTTCATTAGGAGGTGCAGAACAATGGCACTGTAGAAAATCTGGAGGAGAACATTAGAAGTTATGAATCCAGACGAAGGCAGAAGTGCAACCGCGCAATCTATCAGTAACACACAGAGTCATTGTATGGAGTATTGTCACCAAATGTTCAACACAGGCATTTTAGGACCTCTGCTCATGAACAGTGTCACTGTCATTTTCGTAATCGCCCTGAACACTGATTTCGCCAGCTGAACACGCTTATTCTGCACTGAAAGCGAAAACACATTTCGGCAAGGATGTGAAAATGACAGCAGTAGAGTTCACAGAAGGTGTGGTAAAATGCCAATGTTGAGAATCTGGCATGAAAATAGTGTGAATGCGCTAACTTACAAGCGTGCATTGCGCAGTTGCTACGCACACTCGTAAAACAGTCACTTTGTGGAGTATTGTCACTAAATTTTCAACACAGGCATTTTAGGATCTCTGCTCATGAACAGTGTCACTGTTATTTTTGTAATGAGTCCCGAACACTGATTTCACACCACGACCGTGCTATTCTGCACCGGAAGTGCGAAAACACATTTCGGCCAGGATGTGAAAAATGAAAGCTTTATGGTTCACAAGAAGGTGTCATAAAATACCAATGCTGAGAATCTGGCATGAAAATATTGTGAATTTGCAAACTTACGAGTGTGCGTTGCGCAGTTGCTACGCACGCTCGTAAAACAGTCATTTTTTTATTATTCCCACCAAACTTGCAAAATAGGCTTTTTGAGAGCCCCTCCCATGAACAGTGGCACTGTCATTTCATTACTCAGTCCCAAAAGGTGATTCCACGCAGTGACTGCGAAATCACCTTTCCGGACTGAAAAACGCCATGACAGTGCAAGAATCTATGATAAAGGGGTCCCAAAACCCATGTTGAAATTTGGGGCCAAATTTGCAAAAATGCCTGAGATATGCATTAAAGTTGAAAAATCTATTCATTCCATTATACAGCTTACGGTATTTCTTCAGTTCGCGGTCGGCTTTGAAGAGTGCAGGCGATGTTCCCGGTCCTCAGAAGATGGTGCGCTGGACTCCGCAGGTAAGTATGGGGTGAGGGTGAGGGGAGGCAGGTGCACCGTGGGTGGTGCGGGTGGGGAGGGGGCATCGAGACTACGAGGGACCGCTTTCATTTTACAGGAAAAACAAAAATGAACAAAACCCATCACAGGACAGTTTTTTTTGCAGGGATTTGGCATGCTGGTGTGGCTCCCAGTGTGCCACCTAACTGTTTGGGGGGGTGTCTGTAGCCGACAGGGGATTGGACACCCTCATTGGCAAACAACACGAGGGGGCAGAATTTATGCCGACGGGGACTGGGCACCCCCATCGGCTCACAAAGAAGGGGGGGCACAGAGCCGAGGGAGGATTGGACACCCCCCTCAGCATTAAACAATTGGGGGGGTTATTTCTTCCAACGGGGAGTGGGCTCCCCCATCGGCACACAAGGAAAGGGGCGGTGGGGTAAGAGCCGAGAGGGATTGGGCACCCCCTCGGCATTAAACAATTGGGGGGTGCTTTATGCCAATGGGGAGTGGGCTCCCCCCTCGGCACATTCACAGGGGCAGGGGCAGCTGGCAGAGATTAGGCACCCCAAGTCGGCAGTTCTATAGCCAGTGTCCCACGCCATGAACATAATGGCGGCAAGCAGGGCAAGAAAAGGACCACTACGTATGGCAAAGCTTTGCTCGGATTGCAGCGGACCTTTCTTAGATGTGTTCACCACATTATGTATGCATGGTGTGGCACCAGCATGCAGGCTGATTAGAATGCGGACGACTTACTGGTGCGCGTCCTCTGCATTTGCCCAACAGCCACCACGCCTGAAGCTGCACTGTCCCATCGATGTTGCCGCGCAACCAGGCTATGGTCTAATTCCGAGGTTCCTCACTAGAGTTTTTGTTTGACACTAATATTATCAATTTATATTTAAATCATCATTTAGTCCTGAGGTTTTGAAATTTTGGCCTTTATATCTATTAGAGAGCAGCTGGGTGACAGGTCCAGCTAGGTTTTATACATCACACAGGTGCACTTATGTCTTAAGACAATTTACTGGTAACTTCTGTCTATAATGCAGACATTGAAACTTCGAACCCTATAATCTGAGTTTGTCTTAATCTGTGGGGTTTTCAGTAAGCACATCCTTATACTAACTGTGACACTCATAGCTTGATTTAGTGCTATCTGCTTCAGCAGAAAAGTATCTCCAAGTAACAAATTTATATGGTAGGATTCTTTGTATGTGTGTTCCACTAAGCACCTTTTTAACTCAAGGTTGTTTCTGGCCAGTGTACAGTACTGTTAAACTTCTGACATCATCTCTGTTTTTTTTTTTTAAATGAGTATTTTAAACCAATGGGGATTTTTTTTTCTGTTTTCTGCATTATCTAGTTGTTATAAGTATTGTATTTCTAAACAATCCATGAGCTTCTGAAGAAGGACTGTTGGTTTAAAGCTAGAGCACTTGTTCTTGTTGTTACATCTATGTTGGTCCATTAAAGGTAAATAATCATTTGGTTAAGGCATCGATGCAATTCTGTTTCATGTGAAATAATGAATGTACGGGGAGGAAAACCCAGAGTTATAGAAATGCAAAATCAATGATAGCACTGCTACTGTGTCCTCAAGTCCATCATTTGTTTTTTGTTTTTATGTTCACGTGGTATGTGCAAGGACCCTTCTTGGGAGAATGGGACTTTGGAGGTGTTCCTGTTTGTGTAACCCCTGCTCAGTTGAGCAGGTGCGGGCGTCCTGCACCAATTGCTGCAGGTTGGGCGACAGTGGTGGTCTCTTCAAAGAAAACCATCATGGTTTTTTTTGCAGCGCACACCCCCCAATCTGTTGTCATGCTGGGAGCCCACCCCAGCATGGCAAACGTTTGGATTGCCTGCCGACGGGGTGCCTAACTCATCGGCTCCACCTTCCCTCAATAGTTGCTGCTGCTGGGAGCCCACCAGCATGGCAATGTCCGGTATTGCCTGCCGATGGGTGCCAACGGGCTGGCTCCACTGCCCCCCAGCTATCTTCTACCATGCTGTTTCCACCTGCATGGCAAACATCCCGCGATCATCAATTAAGAAAAAGAAACGTAAATTAAAATCTGTCCACACAGTCTCCCCACCTCCTCCCACAAATCCGTGACCCACCCATCGTGACCCTGTTCTCTCATTAATTCCCCTCAATTTATTACTACCTCCAGAGCTCGGTGCAATCATCGCTGGATTCGAACACGCTCTGGTACCTTCAAAGCCGATCGCGAACTGAGGAAATGCCGAAAGCTGTATAATGGGCTAAGGGTTTTTTCAACTTGTCGCATTCTAGGGATTTTTGATTTTTGCACAAATTTTCAACATGGGGTTTTGGGACCCCTTCTCATGAATTCTGTCACCGTCATGGCATTATTTGGGCCGAAGGGTGACTTACGTGATCACTGTGCGAAATCACCTTTTGGGCCCGGATTCATCGAAACAGTGCCAGCATTCATAAGATGGGACTCTCAAAAGCCTATTTTGAAAATTGGTGAAAAATTCTAAAATGACCGTTTTACTAGTTGCATTGCTATGCAGTTCCTATGCAGGCTCATAAGTTCACAAATTTTCAATATTTTCACTCCAGATTTTCAACATTGCCATTTTATTACACCTCCTTATGAGTAGTATAGCTGTCATTTTTCACATCTCACCCAAATGGTTTCCACCCACATGTAGTGCACAATGGCGCAGTCGGTGTGTGAACTCAATGTATGGGACACATTAAGAAAATCACAGTGACACTGTTCATGAACAGAGGTCTTAAAATGGCCGTATTGAAAATTTGGTGAAAAATTCTAAAATGACTGTTTTACGAGTATGCGTTACAGTTCCTATGCACACTGTAAGTTTGTGAATTTTCAATATTTTCACTCCAGATTTTTCAACATTGCCATTTACCACACTCTTCATGAGCAGTATAGCTGTCATTTTTCACTCCTGCCCAAAACATGTTTTCGCCTCATGTAGCGCACAATGGCGCAGTCGGTATCGAACTCAATGTATGGCACACATTAAGAAAATCACAGTGACATTGTTCATTAGCAGAGGTCTTAAAATGGCTACGTTGAAAATTTGGTGAAAAAATTCCTAAAAATTACTGTTTTATGAGCCTGCGTTGCGCAGTTCCTACGCACGCTTGTAAGTTTGTGAATTTTCAATATTTTCACTCCAGATTTCAAACATTGCCATTTTACCACACTTCCTTATGAGCAGTAGAGCTGTCATCTACATCCTGCCAGCGTGTTTCCGCCCATGTATCGCATAAATGGTGCAGTCGAGTGTGCGAAATCAATGTATGGGACACATTAAGAAAATCACAGTGACACTGTTCATGAGCAGAGGTCTTAAAATGGCTATGTTGAAAATTTGGTGAAAAATTTTCTAAAAATGACTGTTTTACGACTGCATTGCACAGTTCCTACGCACGCTCGTAAGTTCGCGAATTTTCAATATTTGCACTCCAATGACTTCCAAATACCTAAACAGCACATAGAAACAAGCAACATTAGGCATTGACAAATGCTTGTACTTCTTTGTCACTGATTTTTTTAAGCCATGTCCAAGTGCCAAATACCACTGCAAATACCTGCAAGCGAACGTTCGGCATTGACAAATGCTTGTTTTCATAGTGTAATAGACCAACAACATGCCTTTCCCTGATTTGAAAGGAAGTGTGAATTATTAAATATCTGAATGTGCTAGTGTGAACTAGCCTTCATGCTTGCCCAAGAGAAGTGGGGTGGAGGGTTGAAACAAAGAGAGTGGATGAGACAATTGCAGTGTATCTGGCACAATTTCTGAAATCCATGTAACTCTTTCTCAATTCAGTAAGCACCAATAAGCTTTGTTTGAGAGTTGTGAGGAGGATGAGTGTGAGAATGCAGACACATGGCTGATGTACAGCATCTTGTTTCTGCAGTCACATAACAAGCATTTGTCAATGCCGAATGTTGTTGCTTGTATGTGCTGTTTAGGTATTTGGAAGTGACAGTTTCATGCCTTCCTCCAAGACATCCACTGTGTCTTTCCGTTCAGTATTCACAGAAGAGTGGGAGGGCAGAGGCCACAGCAGTGCACCAGTTGCCAAGGGGTGAAGGTGGACAAAAGAGGTCCTGCAGGAGCTCACTAAATTGAAGGTAGACGAGGCGATGGAACCAGATGGCAGCCCAAGGATATTAACAGAACTTAGAAGGGAGATAGCAGTACCTCTGGCAGCCATGTTCACTGGGTCATTCAACATGAGTGAATTGGAGGAGGCGCATATGGTCCCTCTCATAAGTCCGGCAGCAGGAGGCAGGCGAACAATAGGCCATTCAGCCTCCACCTCAGTAGTGGGGAAGATCATGGAACATTGCTTAAAGAAAGGATAGTGGGGCATCTAGATGCCATCGGAACCCAGGACCATAGACAACTATAGATTCACAGTGGGGACATCATGTCAGATAAATCTGGTTGATTTATTTGACTGGGTGACAAAGAGTGAATCAGGGTGGGTCAGCGACAATGCTTACTCTTGATTTCAGCAAAGCTTTGACACCATCCCATATAGGAGGCTGATAAACTAGCTGGGTAGCCTGGACATGGGGGAAAGGGTGGTAAACTGGGTTAGAAACTGGCTAACAGACAGGAGGCAGAGAGTGGTGGTAAATGGTATGCAGTCTAGGGAGAGGGGGCGACCAGTGGGTTGCTGCAGGGATCAGTCCTGGGGCTAGTTCTGTTCAATGTCTTCATTAGTAATATTGCAGAACATCTGAAGGGAATTGTTTCACCAAATTTTCAACATAGCCATTTTAAGACCTCTGCTCAGAACAGTGTCACTGTGATTTTCTTAATTTGTCTCGTGCATTGATTTCACTACATCGACTGTGCCATTAAAGCGCCATGGGCAGAAACACATTTGGGTGAGATGTGAAAATGACAGCTGTACTGCTCATAAGAAGGTGTGGTAAAATGGCAATGTTGAAAATCTGGTAGAAAATATTGAAAATTCGCAAACTTACAAGCGTGCGAAGGAACTGTACAACGCATGCTCGTAAAACAGACATTTTTTGGAATTTTTCCACCAAATTTTCAACATAGTCATTTTAAGACCTTTGCTCATGAACAGTGTCACTGTGATTTTCTTAATTTATCCCGTACATTGATTTCGCACACTGACTGCGCCATTGTGCGCTACATGGGTGGAACCATGTTTTGGGTGATATGTGAAAAATGACAGCTGTACTATTTATAAGAAGGTGTGGCAAAATGGCAATGTTGGAAATCTAGAGTGAAAATATTGAAAATTTGCGTACGAGCTGCATATAACTTCATAGCATGCGATTTCGTAAAACAGTCATTTTTGAATTTTGGCACCAAATTTTCAATGTGGGTTTTGGGACCTTCTCAAGAATGATGTCACTGTCATGGCGATATTCAGGCCCAAGGGGTGATTTCGCGGTCACTGCGATCCACTTCGGGCCCGAATAACGCCCATGACAGTGACATCATTCATAGAAGGTGTCCCAAAACCCCATGTTGAAAATTTGCAAAATTCCTACAAATGCCTGAGATATGCAATAAAGTTGAACCCCTATCTTGCCCATTATACAGCTTACGGCATTTCCTCAGTTGGCGGTCGGCTTTGAAGAGTGCAGATGTGTTCTCGATCCACGAGATCGCTCGCGCGAGTCGAGAGGTAAGTAATAAAGTGAGAGGTGTGTGGGGGCTGGGTGCGCAGTGGGTGAGTGCGGGTTGGTGGGGGTTGGGAGCGTGCCGCGGGACCGTTTTCGTTTGATTTTTTAAAAAAGCGTCATGAGAGTTTGCCATGCAGGTGGGCTCCAAGCGTGGCACAAGGGTTCCGATGAGGGGCGTTCAGCGGCAGGATTAGGCACCCCGTCAGCCATGGCATTTGTTACCCGCGGCTGGGGTGGGCTCTGGCGTGGCAAAAAGAACCGAGGCGTTCAGCCGTGATTGAAGCACCTCCGTCGGCCAAAG
Source organism: Neoceratodus forsteri (assembly GCA_016271365.2). NCBI lineage: Eukaryota > Metazoa > Chordata > Ceratodontiformes > Ceratodontidae > Neoceratodus > Neoceratodus forsteri. The sequence continues at coordinate 562,107,288 of JADMNL010000023.1, read as the reverse complement.
GACTTCTTGCCGCGTGGGGTGGGCTCCCACGTGGCACCTCTGGAGGGCGCTGGCTGCCGCGGGATTGGGCACCCCGTCGGCTATACAGTGCGTGGGCGTGGGCGCCATCCGTGTCTGTGTGGGGAAGCTGCGTGAGCAGCCGATATCTTATCGGGTGCTCACTGAAGCATAGCTCCCCTCAACTGTATGCCACTGCATTTTGGAGCGTGTCATAGACATCTCCAAAATGCATTGCTTACAAGGGCCGCACCTGCCAGCAGCACTGACTGAATTGGAGGAGGAGGTGACACCAAACTCCGATGATGGCATTATGTTTCTGCACATGCATGCAAGCAACATAAAATGCCAGTTCATGGCAATCAGAGAAAAGAAATATTTTGAAGCTGTATTACCAGACTAAGTTGCAGTTTAGTGAATTACCACACAGGGGTGTGTATATGACAGTACTAAAAGGTGCATTAAAGTGCTTCAGTCATGAAAACCTCCCCCACTGGCTGCTGCTGAAATGCATAGCAATATGTTCTTTGTGCATTCTGACTGTTCTTTGCTTCAGCTGCAGGTAGTACAGTATGCTCAAGTTCATTTGCACAGGTTTTAGCAGCGGGGAGTTCACATTGACAGAGTCTAGTAAGAGAAAATGCTTGGAATTACACATACAACGAAGTCTGAGTTTTCACATCAAATGCTGAGGTATTTTTTTTCTGGAGGATTAGAGCCCATGGAGGTCCATGAAGGTGCTTTGGAGAGCTGGTGTGTGTAAGGACTGTTAGGCACCCACACATTTTAGTAGTCCTGCTGTGGCGAGGAACAGTTTATTAAAGTAATGATGCGTGGCTTGTCTCTCTGCTAAACAAGACTACAGCAATCTATCAGGTAACCAACACAGTTGATCTGTGTTTGTGTGTGTGGGGAGGGGAGGAGCTGCTCACCGAAGCGTAGCTCCCCTTTAACTGTATGCCACTGCATTTTTAACTGCTGTCATAGACAGCTCCAGCAGTGATTGGAGAACTGTGACCACGCTGCAAACACACTGACTGAACTGGAAGATACTGACACACCTCTGAAAAACTCAGATGATGGCACTATGTTTCTTGCACATGCGTGCAAGCAAACATAAAAAACTGGTGAAGTCACGAGTGTGCATAGAAACTGTGCAACGCACACCCGTAATGTAATTAGTGTGGGGATTTTTTACAGCAGATTTTCAACTCAGGCATTTTGGGACCTCCGATTATGAACAGTGTCACTGTGATTTTCTTTATCTGTCCTGAACAATGATTTCCCACAGCGACCACGCATCTCTGCGCTTGAAAGTGTGAAAACACATTTGGCCATGTTGTGAAAATGACAGCTGTACTGTTCATAAGGAAGTGTGGAAAAATGCCACTGGTGAAAATCTGGACTGAAAATATTACAAAGTCTTGAACTTACGAGGGTGTGGAAACTGCGTAATGCTGACTAACGTAACACAGTCATTTTATGGACTTTTGTCACCAAATTTTCAACATAGCCATTTTAAGACCTCTGCTCATGAACAGTGTAACTGTGATTTTCTTAATCTGTCCCAAACATTGCTTTAGCACACCGACTGCACTATTGTGCACTACATGTGCGGAAACACATTTTGGGCGACATGCAAAAAATGGCAGCTATACTGTTCACAAGGAAGTGTAATAAAATAGCAATGTGGAAAATCTGGAGTGAAAATATAGAAAATTCGCAAACTTATAAGCGTGCGTAGGAACTGCGCAACGCACGCTCGTAAAACAGTCATTTTTAGGAATTTTTTCACCACATTTTCAACATAGCCATTTTAAGACCTCTGCTTATGAACAGTGTCACTGTGATTTTCTTAATGTGTCCCATACATTGATTTCGCACACCAACTGCGCCATTGTGCGCTACATGGGCGGAAACACATTTTGGGCAAGATGTGAAAAATGACAGCTGTGCAGCTCATAAGAAGTGTAATAAAATGGCAATGTTGGAAAATCTGGAGTGAAAATATTGAAATTGCAAACTTACAAGCGTACAGAGGGGCAAGAACGCTACAACAGAAACAGTCATTTTTAGGAATTTTTTCACCAAATTTTCAACATAGCCATTTTAAGACCTCTTCTCATTAAAAGTGTCACTGTGATTTTCTTAATGTGTCCCATACATTGATTTCACACACCGACTGCACCATTGTGCGCTACATGGGCGGAAACACGTTTTGGGCAAGATGTGAAAAATGACAGCTGTACTGCTTATAAGGAGGTGTGGTAAAATGGCAATGTTGAAAATCTGGAGTGAAAATATTGAAAATTCGCAACTCACGAAAGCGCAAGGAACTGCTAACGACGTCAGAACAGTCATTTTTTAGGAATTTTTCCACCAAATTTCAATATAGGCTTTTGAGAGCCCACCTTATGAACAGTGGCAGTGTTGTTTTGTTACTTGGTCCCGAAAGGTGATTTCATGCAGTGACTGTGAAATCACCCTTCAGGCCCGAATAACACCATGACAGTTCAATAATTCATGAGGAGGGGTCCCAAGAACCCCATGTTGAAAATGTGGGCCCAAAATTCCCAAAATGCCTGAGATGTGCAAAAAAGTTGAAAAAACCCTACCTATCCCATTATACAGCTTACCGCATTTCTCAGTTCGCGGTCGGCTTTGAAGGTGCAGGCGTGTTCCCGGTCCACGAAGATCGCGCCATCGGAGTCTGGAGGTGGGCACGGGTGAGGGGGTGGGGAGGAAGTGCGAGTGGGGGAGGTGGGGGCAGACACAGTGAGGGACCTTTTGATTTTGAGTTTTTTTTTTTTTTTAATGAGATGACGTTGGACATTTGCCACGCCTGGGGTGGGCTCCCAGCATGGCAGAAGGACGGCTGGTTGGGGAGGCGTGGAGCCAAGGGGATTGGACACCCCCGATGGCCATAGCATCTGTTGCCATGCTGGGAAGGGCTACCAGCGTGGCACCCTGTACTGGGGGGGGACAGTGGAGCCATCAGGGGATTGGGCATCCCCGTCGGCTATACAGTGTGTGCGTGGGGGGGGCAGCACGCAGCATATGTGTGTGTGTGTAGGGGGAGTGCGCATGAGCAGGCAATATCTTGTGGCTGCTCATTGAAGTGTAGCTCCCCCTTTCAACTGTACTCCACTGCATTTTGGAGCTGTCATAGACAGCTCCAGCAGGCATTAGAGAACTGCGGCCGTGCCTGCAAACACACTGACTGAATTGGAAGAGGGGGTGACACACCTCCAAAAACTCGGATGATGGCACTATGTTTCTTGCACATGCATGCAAGCAAACATAAAAATAGATTTTTTCACACATAGTTGAGAGACCCTGACAATTTAAACAAATAATAAAAGATTTAATAAAGAAAAAAAAAAGAGTAGCGAAAGAGACCGACAAAATAGAGGGAGGACGAGAGTCGCTGGGTCATGGGTAAGATAAGGAGGGACACAGGGAGTAGTCGAGAGTCCAGTTGGCTACCTGTGTGGAATAAAACTACATAAGGGAAAGAACTTTAACAGTTCAACAACAGGACAACTTCCAAATATCCATTCCTATCCCATCCCTGGCCTGTCTGTTTTTTTGGAGTTTTTTGCTTAAAAAAGGATTGGAATATAGAATTTATTTTGAGATTTTAAGTTAAAGGCTTAACTACTTAGCTTAATGCTGAACAGATGGGCTGAGTGCCACCAGAATCAACAACTCTAAACTCGTCCAGAAGTTGACAACTTGACATCCACTCATCCAATACATTGTGTCAAACTTCAAAGGCAACATAACAGTTTCGCAGGTCAACCAAATTTTGGCTCAGGGTTGTCCGTGGGCAACTTAATTAAAAAAAAAACTTCCTAGTGGTTCAGGCCTTTAAGGTCCCTGAATCATCAGTCACTACCGGCCGACCTCTACCTCGCTGACTGGTCTGGAGTCTTCATCGCCTCCGATATAGACTCCGCTTTGGCTGCCTTCAGCTCAACCTTCCTGAATATTTCGAACTCCCATGCCCCCCTCATGAGGTTATGGTTGTGACGCAGGCACCATCCTTGGATCTCTCCCACCTGATAAAGCTATTCAAGAATCAAGATCTGGCCTGGAAAGTAGACAAAGATTCCTCTGCGTCTCTGACCTCTAAAAGTATAGGACCCTAAGGAATGCCTGCACTAAGGCAATGCTCTCCCCAAATCTGATTTCTTCAAAGCTCAGCCTCGATTGTTGCCACACCACCCCAGCTGCTTTCTGGAAGATCCCGCATTCCTTGCTAGGTCCCCTCCCATTTCCACCCCCGCCTTCAGTCCCCTGATAGCGGGTGAAGTTGCCTCCTCCATAAACCTTTACTTCACCACCTGTGTTTCACACAGGCACCCCTCCCTTCTCTCCCACCCCGCTCCCACCTCCTAAGCCCTACCCTCCAGCTCCCAGCTACATTCCCCCAGCAGTTTCCCACATCCCATGCATCTCCCTCCCTACCATAACTTCCCCTTCCTCTAGAGGTACTCAAGCCCTGAAATTCCTAAACTGCTCCAAACAGAGCCCTGACGGAATCAACCCCAAACTTTGGAAATCTCAGCCCCAAGGCATTGTCCTCCTATCATCCACCTCTTTAAACTTTCACTTCAGGCTCCTGCTCAAAGTCTGAAGCTGGCCAAGGTCATTCCCTACACAAAGGAGATGACCCTCAAACCCAGGCAACTATAGGCCTATCTCGCTTCTCCCTGCCCCTTCCAAAATACTGGAATCCCTCATACCTAAAAGATTAAACCCTTCCTGGCCACTAATGATGTCCTGACAGGGGCTTTCGATGATAATCTGGCTTTTGACAACATTATTCCACCTCCTTATCCCTTCTTCATCTTACCTGCTATATCCACACTGCTATGGACAAAGGTCACCTTACCTTGGCCATCTTCGTGGATCTGGCCAAAACATTCGATTACATTGCCCATAAATGCCTACAGATGATCTTGCTTCAATAGTCCTCCATCCCCCTGCCATCGATTGGTTCAAGACCAACCTGTCGGACAGGTTTCAGTTCGTGCAGCTGGAGGAATCAAATCCCACCCCCATTCCCATCCTCACCGGAGATCCACAAGGGTCAATCCTTGACCCCACCCTCTTCTCCATCTTCATAAATAACTTGCTATCTGTCTGCCCTTCTTCGCATGTCCAAATGTATGTAGACAATTCAGTGATCTTCACCTCAGACCCCTCCCTAGACCAAGTCGAATCCATCCTGCAGTCCGATTTTGAGAATATTCAGTGCTGGCTCAATGCTAAATCAAGTGCAACACAAAAAAACCTGTCACTATGGCATTCGGTTCTGCCCAGAAACTGGACAAATTGCCCCCCCCCCCACACACACACTCTTGACGGGTCCATAATCTCAGTAGTGGATAGCTACAAGTACCTGGGAATTTGGCTGGACCCCAAATTAGACTTCTCCGTCATCAGCTGACACAATTCATAACAAACTTCGACCCAAGTTAGGCATGCTACATAGGCATAAATACAGTCTCTCCTCCCTGTCAGGAAAGAAATCATAACCAAACTCATCCTCCCAACCCTCGACTATGCTGATGTGGTCTATAATGTTGCCCCCAGTTCGCTTTGGCCAAGCTAGATCCTCTGTTCCATGCCTTCTGCTGTTTCACCACAAATCTCCCTACCACACGCATCACTACAGCCTTTACCAAACAGTATCCCTCCCTCTCTAGCCAATCGCCAGCTTGCTCACTGTGTGTCCTTCATAGCAAATTTCTGTTTCAAAACCTCCCCCCTCCTCTCTCTCTAGCCCTGGCTGTGGCCTGCGCTCTCGTGACCAGCGCTCTTTCTCATTAGCTACTCCGCATTCCTAGCTGGGAAACAAGCCTTTGCCTACTGGCTTCCCACCGTCTGGAACTCACTACCCCTCACAGTTCCGGGCTTGCCAAACGTGGTTGCTGTCAAAACACTTCAGGTGTCTCCCCATGTCTCTGCCACCTGCCACCCTTAACTTACCAGTTCCCCATGCCCCTCCATCCCCTCCACATCCCATCCTTCCAACACCTGCTCTTATTCTCTATTGAGTTATATGATTCTGCTGTAGCTGTACTGCTGTAACTACTCTGTCTTGCACCAGTTTGCATTGCTCCTGTATACCTTTTTTTTTTTTTTTTATAACTCTTTTTCCCTCCGGTCACGGCTCAGGGGGAACTCTCTCGGGCATCCTCTCTTTGTGCCTGCCCGCCTGAGGTCCTCTATGTTCTGGTGCCCTTCTCTCCCCCCCCACTGCCTGCACTCCCGGTTTGACACACCCGGGGAGGGTAGCCCGACTCCTTCCTTGGGCTCCTTAATTAGGCAGACTCTGGCAGCAGGCGGGGCCTGGGTGGAGGAGTGATGAGGCCTGGCCGAGGTAGACCCGGCACTGGGCATAGAGGATAGGTGCCATTACCTATCCCTCCGAGCTGGGTTTTTCCTTTTTCTGGCCGTCCCTCCCCTTCCCCCGTGTGTGCGCTCCCCCGATGCTTGGTGCACGGCAACCCTTTCAGTGTTAGTCACGCTGTAACGTGCTGCCCGCGCTTCTGTAGTGCCTCCGATCTCCACCAGGGGCCGCCGGAGCGCCGGGCATCCCTACGCCCTCCCCCTGGGACAGGATAGCAGCCCGCTGGGTGTTCAATCTTATCCTCCCCTGCCAATCCACGGCGCAGGCTTGCTCCCAAACTTGGGTCACCAGCGTGGTGCAAGGTGTGGGCGTCAGTGCCTCAACCCTCAGTGCCACCGGGCTGGCGCAGCTCCTGTATACCTTTACTGCTGCCTATTTCATTGTGCTGTGTTACCACTCTGTTATGCCATGTGTCACTGCTATTTTTATTGTACCCTGTATCTATTTTTTTTTTCTTCTATTTTTTCCTCCTTGGCCGCCTGACCTGCTCCCCTACCTTTCTTCCTCACATCCTGTTCCAGGGACATCCAACCGCTGACCGACTCTGCCGGGCACCCTGACTCCTGCAGCTTCCCCCCCTGCAGCTGGGCAGCAGGGAGCCCCCAACTCCCCGTGGAACACGGATCCAGGCGGGTGCCGCAGCAAAACTGCAGACGGCCATCAAACCACTCGAATCAGGCGCCATTTTTCCTGTGTTCAGTATCCCCTTCTGTGCATGCTCGGGCAGTGCCTCCAGTCTCCACTGGGGGCCACTGCCGAGCGATGCCACCCACTGTTCCACCCCCAGAGAGGAGAGCAGTCCTCCGGACGCTCAATCCTCTCCTCCCCCTGCTGACTCCCGGCACCCGAGTCCATTCCTCAACCTGGGTTGCCGGTGTGGGTCAAGGTAAGGCGCCAGCGCCTCAGCCCTCTATGCCACTGGGCCGGCTTCACTCTGTATCTATTTTAATGCTGTGTAACTTCTGTAGTACTGTGCGCTGATGCTGTATTGTTATATGCTGTCTTCTTACCCTTCCCGGGTCACACCTGGAAATGAGCCTTGGCTCAGTGTGCCTTTCCAGTTACCAACTTTTAAATAAATAAATAAATCTTTATCTCACATTTTCCCCACACAACTGTAGCCACCTCAGTGCCCTGCATAGTGACTGCACTCTTTAACATGTCCCTTCAGCCCTCTTGCAGTCACTGCTGCTGTTCCCTATTGCACCTAGGCAGCACACACACACACATAGTCCAGTGCAGCCTCTGTATTTTCTGGTTGCAGTCCGTGAAACACGTTTTATTTATTCCCCAACCCCCATGGACTGGCAGCCTCTCTACTCCCCTTGCACATAAATTTATTATTTATTTTTTCCTGCCTGTCACTAGCACTATTCACTGTCTCCCCAGTGCTAGATAGTCTCAGAGACTTCGACGGGATGCCACTTCATGAATATTAATGAGGTGGCACTTTAGTTCTCGAGCGCGATTGGCGCTCACGAAAAGTAATTTGTCTCCTTCCCGGTTGCCTCTCCCTTTGAACCAGGGTTCCTGATCCCTCTCTTGCCTTTTCCTGGGACTGGGACCACCAGAGATGCAACCCCAAAGGCCATCAAAATGGCCACTCAAATTTGCGCTTTTGTGTATGTGCGGAGCTTGCCGTCACCGCAGTGCCCATTCCAAAGTTGGTGGCTCTACGGTACACCTCCTCTGGCTCCGCTGTCTCTAGGAAACTAATGGGGCCAGCAGTAGAGGGTAGAAACACAGGGCAAGCCAGGACCTGGACAAAAATTGGGGTGGACCAAAACCCCAGGGATATGAGCCTTTTCGGGGCTCACAGGTGAGCTCCCCCAACAGGGGTTACACATACATGTTCTGTACCCACTCTAATATCCAGGGTACATGGTGCTATCCAACCCACTGTACTACAAAGGGCACCCGGTGATTCCTCACCCACTCTACTACCCAGGGTACATTGGAGATTCCCACCCACTCCTACCATCCAGGGTACACTGTGATTCCCCACCACCCTACCACCCAGGGTACATGCACTCCCCACCTACCCCTACCACCCAGGGCACCAGGTGATTCCTCACCCACCCTACCACCCAGGGTACACTATGATTCCCTCCACACCCTAACACCCAGGGTACACTGTGATTCCTCACCCACTCTACCACCCAGGGGACACTGTGATTCCCCACCCCCCTACCACCCAGAGTACACTGTGATTCCACACCCACTCTGCCACCCAGGGTACACTGTGATTCCCCACCCACCCTACCACCCAGGGTACACTGTGATTCCTCACCTACCCTACCACCCAGGGTACATTGTGATTCCCCACCCACTCTACTAGCCAGGGTACACTGTGATTCCCCACCCACTCTGCTACCCAGGGTACACTGTCAGTCCCCACAGTACACTGTGATTTCTCACCCACTCTACTATCCAGGGTACACTGTGATTCCCACCACTCTACTACCCAGGATACACTGTGATTCCCCACCTACTCTACTACCCAGGGTACACTGTGATTCCCCACACCCTACTACCCAGCGACACTGTGATTCCTCACCCACTGTACTACCCAGGGTACACTGTGATTCCCCACCCACCCTACCACCCAGGGCACACTGTGATTCCCAACACACTTACTTCCCAGGGTACGCTGGATTTCCCACCCACCCTACCACCCAGGGCACACTGTGATTCCCCACCCACTCTACCACACAGGTACCCGACAATTCCTCACCCACTCTATTACCCAGGGTACCAGTTGATTTCCCACCCACTCTACTACCGAGGGTACCTGTGATTCCCCACCAATTCTACTACACTGAGTACCTGTGATTCCCTACCCACTCTATTACCCACAATACCCTGTGATTTCCCACTCAGTCTACTACCCAGCCATGGTACACTGTGATTCCCTACCAACTCTACTACCCAGTGTACCCTCTGATTCCTATCCACTCTACTAGCAAGCCAGGATACCCTATGATTACCTAACCACTCTACCTCCCTGGGTAGCCAGTGAATCCCTACCCACTCTGCTACCCAGGGTACCCAGAGCTTCCTACCCACTCTATTATCCAGGGTACCTGGTGATTCCCTACACATTCTACTACCCAGAGTACCTGGTGCTCCCTACCCACTCTACTACCCCGGGTACCAGGTGATCCCCACCCACTCTACTACCCAGTGTACCCACTGATTCCCTAGCCAATCCACTACCAATGGTAACTGGTGATTCCATATCCACACTCCCATCCAAGGTACCCAGTGTTCCTGACCCATTCTACTACCCAGGGTACCTTGTTATTCCCCACTAACTCCACTATTCAGGATACCCTGTGATTCCCTACCCACTCCACTAACTGTGGTACCCTGTGAATCACCGCCCAGTCTACTACCCAGGGTACCCAGTGATTCCCTACCTACTCTACTACCCAGGGTACTCTGTGATTCCCCACCTACTCTACTACCCAGGGTATCCTGTGATTTTCTACCCACTCCACTAACTGTGGTACCCTGTGATTCCCTACCCACTCTACTACCCAGGATACCCACTGATCCTCCACCCACTCTACTACCCAGGGTATCCAGTGATTCCCTACCCACTCTACTACCCAGGGTACTCAGTGATTCCCTACCCACTCTACTACCCAGGGTACCCAGTGATTCCCTACTGCTTCTACTACCCAGGGTACCCTATGATTCCCTACCCACTATACTATCCTGGGTACCCTGTGAATCCCTAATGACTCTACTACACATGGTACCCAGTAACTCCCCACCCACTCTACTACCCAGGGTACCCAGTGATTCCCTAATGACTACTACCCAGGGTACCCAGTCACTCCCAACCCACTCTACTACCCAGGGTACCTGGCGATTCCCAGCCCACTTTAATACTCAGGGTACTAGTGATTCCCCATCCACCCTACTACCCAGGGTACCAGTGATTCCCCACCCATTCTGTTACCCAGGATACCCAGTGATTCCTTACTGACTACTACCCAGGGTACCCAGTGATTCCCTACCCAGCCTACTACCCAGAGTACCAATGATTACCCACCCCCACTACCGTGCACCTGTGATTTCCCACCCAATTTACTACCCAGCCATGGTACACTGTGATTCCTTACCTACTCTGCTACCCAGTGTACTCTCAGATTCCTACCCACTCTACTATCAAGCCAGGGTACACTGTGATTCCCTACCCACTGTGCTATCCAGTGTAGCTTGTGACTCCCCACCCACTCTACTACCCAGGGTACCCAGTTATTCCCTTCCAATCTGTTACCCAGGGTACCCAGTTATTCCACACCCACTCTGCCACACCTGGCACCCTGTAATTCCCTGCCCACTCTACCACCCAGGGTACCAGTGGTTCCCCACCTACTCTATTACCCAGATCTCCATAAAGTTAATTTTTGATGAAAACAATCAATTGGAATAAAAAAATCGCCAAAAAACTTTGTAAATATAACAATAACTGGATGAACCAGAGAAATAACTTATCTTTTAGTTTAAGCAGTCCCTAATTTAAAAAAAAATGTTTTTTTGAAAAATTGTTAAATAGAAATTATTTTAACATAAGATTTTATTTACAGAATATAGAGAAAAATATTTAACACCCCTGAACTTAACTAAAGATACCAAGGACCCAGGCACAATTTATTGCATTATTACAAGAGTTCGTAAAAGACAAACCCAGGCTGATTTGCAAACAGGGAGGCTGTGAAACTGACATAAATATTATTAAAACAGATTGATACCTATTACTTCATGTAATCTATTTGATAACAGAGTATTTAAAGAAAACAAGCATTTGTCAATGCAGAATGTTGTCGCACTGGCATTGGCAGTGGGAGTGGCGTACCTAGAGACGCATAGTGCTGTGATTTTGTGAATGTGTCTCAAAAGGTGATATTGCATAGCGAGCACGCCATTTTGGGCAGGCTGTGAAAAATGGCAGCTGGACTGTTGATAAGGAGATGTGCACAAATGCCAGTGGTGAAAATGTGGCATGAAAATATTGCAGACTGACGAAGTTACAAGGGTGCATGGAAACTGCACAATGCACGCTTGCAACACAGTCATTGTATGGAGTTTCGGCACCAAATTTTCAACATAGGCATTTTAGGAGCTCTGCTCATGAATAGTGTCACCATCATTTCCTCAAACTGTCCCAAAACTGATTTGCGACAGCGTCAGCAAGTTCTGTGCGGACGTGTGAAAACACATTTCAGGCAGCTGTAGTGTTCATGAAGGTATGGAAAAATGCCAATGATGAACAGCTGAGAAAGTATTACAAATTCACAAAGTCATGAGTGTGCGTGCAAACTGTGCAACGACGCTCATAAAACACTCATTTTATTGACTTTTGTTCCCAAATTTTCAACATAGGCATTTTGGGCATCTGCTAATGAACAGTGTCACTGTCATTTCATCATGTAATATAGAACCGTGCTCACAGCGTGCGGCTATTCTGCGCGGAACTGCGAAACAGATTTTGGTTGTGATGAAAATGACAGCTGTACTGTTCATTAGGAGGTGCAGAACAATGGCACTGTAGAAAATCTGGAGGAGAACCATTAGAAGTCATGAATCCAGACGAAGGCAGAAGTGCAACCGCGCAATCTATCAGTAACACACAGAGTCATTGTATGGAGTATTGTCACCAAATGTTCAACACAGGCATTTTAGGACCTCTGCTCATGAACAGTGTCACTGTCATTTTCGTAATGCGTCCTGAACACTGATTTCGCACAGCGAACACGCTATTCTGCACTGAAAGTGCGAAAACACATTTCGGCAAGGATGTGAAAAATGACAGCAGTAGAGTTCACAAGAAGGTGTGGTAAAATGCCAATGTTGAGAATCTGGCATGAAAATAGTGTGAATGCGCTAACTTACAAGCGTGCATTGCGCAGTTGCTACGCACACTCGTAAAACAGTCACTTTGTGGAGTATTGTCACTAAATTTTCAACACAGGCATTTTAGGATCTCTGCTCATGAACAGTGTCACTGTTATTTTTGTAATGAGTCCCGAACACTGATTTCACACCACGACCGTGCTATTCTGCACCGGAAGTGCGAAAACACATTTCGGCCAGGATGTGAAAAATGAAAGCTTTATGGTTCACAAGAAGGTGTCATAAAATACCAATGCTGAGAATCTGGCATGAAAATATTGTGAATTTGCAAACTTACGAGTGTGCGTTGCGCGGTTACTCACCGCGCTCAGAAACAGTCATTTTTATTATTCCCACCAAACTTGCAAAATAGGCTTTTGAGAGCCCCTCCATGAACAGTGGCACTGTCATTTCATTACTCAGTCCCAAAAGGTGATTCCACGAGTGACTGCAAATCACCTTTCGGACTGAAAAACGCCATGACAGTGCAAGAATCTATGATAAAGGGGTCCTAAAACCCATGTTGAAATTTGGGGCCAAATTTGCAAAAATGCCTGAGATATGCATTAAAGTTGAAAAATCTATTCATTCCATTATACAGCTTACCGGTATTTCTTCAGTTCAGCGGTCGGCTTTGAAGAGTGCAGGCGTGTTCCCGGTCCTCAGAAGATCGGTGCGCTGGACTCCGCAGGTAAGTATGGGTGAGGGGTGAGGGAGGCAGGTGCACCGTGGGTGGGTGCGGGTGGGGAGGGGGCATCGAGACTACGAGGGACCGCTTTCATTTTACAGGAAAACAAAAATGAACAAAACCCATCACAGGACAGTTTTTTTTTTTTGCAGGATTTGGCATGCTGGGGTGGCCCCAGTGTGCCACCTAACTGTTTGGGGGTGTCTGTAGCCGATAGGGATTGGACACCCTCATTGGCAAAACAACACGAGGGGGCAGAATTTATGCCGACGGGGACTGGGCACCCCCATCGCTCACAAAGAAGGGGGCACAGAGCCAGGATTGGACACCCCTCAGCATTAAACAATTGGGGGTTATTTCTTCCAACGGGAGTGGGCTCCCATCGCACACAAGGAAAGGGGCGGTGGGGTAAGAGCCGAGAGGGATTGGGCACCCCCTCGGCATTAAACAATTGGGGGGTGCTTTATGCCAATGGGGAGTGGGCTCCCCCCTCGGCACATTCACAGGGGGCAGGGGCAGCTGACAGGGGGATTGGGCACCCCCGAAGTCGGCAGTTCTATGGCCAGTGTCCCGCCATGAACATAATGGCGGCAAGCAGGGCAAGAAAAGGACCACTGCGTATGACGAGCTTTGCTCGGATTGCAGCGGACCTTTTCTTAGATGTGTTCACCACATTATGTATGCATGGTGTGGCACCAGCATGCAGGCTGATTGGGGAATGCGGGACGCACTTACTGGTGCGTGCCCTGCATTTGCCCAACAGCGACCACGCCTCTGAAGCTGCACTGTCCCACGATGTTGGCTGCGCAAGCGCGCCAACATAAAAATATATCTAGATGATTTCTGTAGTAGAATATTTGTTTTGTCACCCCCACATAGTGGAGTTTTAACCTGCTTAAGACCCATAGAATGAAAATCATCAACACCGCTATTATGGAATTGCAAAAAATGCAAGCCCAATGGTGTATCCAGTGCTGATGAAATCATTGCTCTCATATGTTCTGGCATACAGGCAGTTTCATAAATCACAAAAGGTTTTTGAGCAATTAATAACATTTTTAGTTGTTTTCCTGTGTGTGGAACTATAAAGCTCGAGTCTTGTATACAATGTTTACATGCAGAACACCTTCCACAGAAGGAGGGAAGTGATACTCCCTCTGTATAACTGCTTGGTGAGGCCGCACCTCAAGTACTGCGTGCAGTTTTGGAGGTCACACTTAAAGAGGGACATTAAACTCCTGGAGAGGGTCCAGAGAAGGGCAACCAAAATGATTTGGGGCTTGGGGGACAGGACCTATGAGGAGAGGCTCGAAGAGCTAAATATGTACACATTGGAAGAGAGAAGGGACCGGGGGGACATGATAGAGGTCTTCAGGTACATGAAGGGGGTAAATCGGGGAGGAGCAGTCAGGGTGCTTTGAAGGAAGGAGGAGGGGGCCACTAGAGGGCATGGGTGGAAGCTGGAGGGGGGAAGATTCAGGGGAGAAAGGAGGAGGTGCTACTTCACTGAGAGGGTGGTGGAGCCATGGAATGCACTGCCTAGGGGGCTGGTGGAGGCAGAGACGGTGGAGGGGTTCAAGAGGGGGTGGGACAGGTACAGGGGAAGGGTTCTGGAAGCAAAATCCAATGCAGCGAGAATATCTGGAACTGGGAAGGGAGAAGCCAGAGAAGGCGAGGGGGGCAGCAAGGTCAGCTCCCAGGGTGGGGGCTGACCAAACAAGCAGATGTGAAAGACCGTTAGGCCTATTCTGCTGCCATTTTAGTATGTTAGTATCTAAAATGCCCTATGGGTGGTGATGGTAACCAAGTATGCCTACTGTACCTTCATCTGTACTGGCTTAAACATACTACAGTAGCAGTAACCGTGCCCCCAATATTGGGACCCTTCCTGTATGAAATAAGAGGTAGAGTCGAAGAGACCTCACAAAGGGCTAGATCCTCTGTCAATACATGCCAATATTTACATATTATTGAGACTACCAATTGTGAAAAATGAGCATACAATGGTGTGTGAAAATCCAGTAACCTCATTGGTCAAAACATGTCACTTTACCGTGGATAAATCCTGCATAACCCACGGCTGAGGAATGGCATTTATAAAAAAACATAATTAAACACATTTTAAATTTATTTTACACATGGATCCATTGTATAATCGCAATAAGGCACTCCAGGGTAGGCGTTATTGGGTGATTTACCCACTTCTTGTGTGGTTAAGTCGTGGGTAAAATGTATTGAGCAGACTAGATGGGCCGTGTTGCCTTTTTCTGCCATCACAATTCTGTGTAATTTGTGTAAAAATCACTCAGCTGCACTTCGTGACACACCACACAAGGCGTGGGTAAATCCCCAATAACCCACACCCTGTCGTGCCTTATTACTTGATTATATTCTGTAACAAAACTTAGTCTCTCCATCTTCTGCTCCAACCTTGTTCTTGTTTATTGATGGCTTTCTCTATAATAGCATACTTCTAACCCTTATCTAAGAGATGCTTTTTTAAATCCTGGGCATGTATTTCAAAACTTTCTATGGTTGAATAGTTTTGTTTTAGACAAATAAACTGTCCAGTGGTGATGGCCTGTATTAAATGATGTGGAAAGTCACTTTTAGCCAGTAGTAATGTATTGCCCAATGGGTTCCATGTGATAATGGCGACTGCAGCAGGGCAAACCACTGAAGGGTGCCAGCAACATTGCGAAAGTGAAAAGCCCAAAGCCTCAACATGGGTGGGCATCAGAAAGGCGAATGCTGAAATATAAAAAAACAAAAAACGCAGCCCCACCACCACAGGTACACAGAACAACAAGGGGACTGCACAGCAGCTGACCGGCAAGGGAAGAACCATGAGAATGGGTCCACAGAGTGAGGGAACCAACCTAACGTGGAGGACACTGGCAGCGCACTGTGTGGCAGCACACATGGGGAGGGAGCCATCAGTACTGGAAGACAGAGGGTGGGGGCGGTGGGGGTGCCTATGGACAATGTTGGACAGCCAAAACAGGACAAGGACACATAAGGGAGGGCTGGGAGATCAGTGGAGGCAATGAGGTGGTGGTGAGCCCGAGACACGGTTAGAATGGAAGCCGCAGGTGCCAATGGCATGTAGCCAGGATCAAGAAGTCATTGGCTGCAGTGTGGGGATACAAGCACAGTGGGAGGGTGCACAAACGGTGATGGGTGTGAGCACCCGGTCAACCAGGGGTGGGGAACAGACAGAGGTGACAGACAACAGGAATGATGTGTCGACGGCAGGCAGTGCAGGTGGGGCTCAGAGACAGCTGTCAATGGTGTTGTGGCAGTGGCTGGCAGGGCGGATGTTGCTCAGAGACAACCATCAATGGTGTTGTAACAGTGGCTGGCAGGGCAGGTGGGGCTCGGAGACAGCCGTCAATGGTGTTGCAGCAGTGGCCGGCAGGGAGGGTGGGGCTCAGAGACAGCTGTTAATGGTGTTGTGGCAGTGGCTGGCAGTGTGAGTGGGGCTCAGAGACAGCCATAAGTGGTGTTACGGCAGTGTCTGGCAGGCTAGGTGGGGCACAGGGATGCAGGCAGATACAGACAGACTGGGGATGTAATGGTGGAAGCTGGCTGCACAGCGTTGTGGGTGGTAGCATGCGACGGGTGGTGGCCACCATGGTGGGGCATGCCTGGGTGTGGATCGCCGAGGTGCAGCCATGGCGGTGCTGGCTGTGGCGCATGACACAGCGCCCAATGGAGCCTCGGGTTGGAAGGTGTTATACTTGTGCCATCACAGCCACAGGTGCAGCAGACTACACCTGTAAGTGGAAACTGTACGCCAGACCCCTGAGGTAGTCCATCATGCTGCGTACACCGTACTCCACCACAATTGCCTCAATGTGACATGTCACGTCTCTGTACGTCTTCTTCTTTGTGGCAGACCCCAAGGCTGACATGAGCTGCTCCATGCCCAGTTACTCAGCCACTGTTCCTCCCTGAGGCAGTCCACGAAGCGCCATATACTCGGATGGCTGGCACCAAATCGGGTATTGAAGCCACGGTGCCATCCTTCCACCGCATTGCTTGTCCTCACCAGACCTGCTCATGTGGGCTCATACATCCTCCAGGTGGATACCTGGAACTGTGGGCATCGCCTGGCTGTCCTACCGATGGAGTGGGTGTCCAACCCATGTCTCCTCCATGTAGTCAAGGAGTGGCCAGAGGAGCTCCTTGATGTCACGAAAGAAGGTCATGTCAGCAAGCTCTGCGTAAATGTTGCCCATGTCATCCATGGGTACAAATGCCAGGGTGAGGAGCATGCATATCTCCAGTGGGAACTCCACATTCCTGGCATACAGTGCGCGCACCTCAGTGTTGCTCTGCACATGTCGCCACATGGCTTGGCAAAAGTGGAAGAAACAGCCTTGCACGTCTGCCCCCTCAAACATGGATGTGAATGCCCACCGTGCTGCACGCTCGAAGTCCATCAGTGCTGTACGCAGTTGTGCGTCACCCAGTAGCTGGCAGATCCCTGTGAACACACATGTGTGTGATCGCTCTGTGCGCAAACACATGAGAACGTACACAGCCGGCACAACGACCTCAGACCGCATGCCATGGACAGTGCAGATCTGACTAAAAAGTGGTGTCATGGCGTGAAAGGTGCCATCCAGGAACCAGTCCTGGCACGCAGTGAGGAACAGCATTGCACACTGCATTGCAAATATGAGTACGCGGTCCCCTGATGGACCGCTATCGTATTGCAGGAAACGGTCACTGGCACGTGTAACTGTATACTCCTGTGGGATGGTGAGTTCTGTCATGCTAGAGGGCATTGCTGGGCAGCCCCTCACTGCCAGCCGCACCTGCTGGATGGTCCTTCAGATCAAGGGCAGGACTGGCAGCCTGCCTGCAACAGCATCCGTGACCCCTGATGTTGACTGCACAACAGCCTGTGTTGTACTTTCCAGGCTGGTGCGCATCCATTCACAGTCACCATCACACCATGGACACCGACCACCCCTGCATCTGGGATGTGGTTATGCAGGTGGCTGGTATGGACCACATGGTCCGCCATGGTGTGCAGACGTGCAGGACAGCCATGCCTGTAGTCTTGCACACATCTCCAGTACAGTTTTCCCATGTAGCTCCTTGTCTCTACAGTACACAAACCCAAGGTGAGCAAGGAATGGACTCCCTTTTTGGCTAGTGAGGAAGGTAATGTCCTCCATCCTTCACTTGCTGACACAGAGTGACAGCTTTCCTTCCTGGTACTAGCCATTTTATGGGCGTGTTGTGCAGTCATGTACATGTTGGCCACGCCTTGCTCCACGCCTCCGCTGCTGACAAAACGGGATGCTGCATGAGAACATGCCCCTGTGTGCAGCTGATTGTGTTAAAGTCTAAGTGTTTGCCTGCTCCCTGCTGCCCTGAATATCTACAGCAACAACATAGGACGGCTCAAACCGTTGACGTGTGTGTGCTACAAAGTGGCCCTGTGAATGACGGATTCATGCTGAAGTAAGGCGGTTTTGTGTACAGCGCTCACTCCATGTGTGCCTGTGCAGTGGTCTGTGCTGCTTGCATGCGGTGATGGGCCCTGACAGCTACCAGTAGACATTGTGTTCCCGAACAATGCACTGCTGCTGCACCCTACACTGCTGCTGTCCAAGATGGTGTTCCTGCCTGCAGGGTTCGAACCCGCGGCAGGCTTGTCCTTGCATCCGGAGGCAGTGATCTTGTGGAGCATGCCAAAAGTATGGCATGCCTGCAGCCTGTCCGACTGGGCCCTTCACGGCTTGAGTCTGCTGAGTGGTGGTTTGGGGAGGACATGTTTCACTGGCAGCAGGGTCTCCATGGGGGTGGGGGTTGTTGCCTTCCATGGTTTGCTGCGGAGGGGGGTAGGAAGTGTGTTGCTGCTGGTGTCTGTGGTCGCATGTGTGCATGCACGTTCATGCGGGCACGCGCTATTTTGGTAGTCACCCAGTTTGGCATTCGCCGTTTTGCCCTTTTCGCCGTCATTCCCTTTTCACCCTCATTGACTGTTGCTGTTAATGACAGTCACCGATATTGTTCGCCATTCATGACAGTCGCCATGCATTTTACCCAGTTACCAAAGACTAAAATAAATAAAAATAAAATAAATTTCTGAGAGAGATTTTGGCATTGGGCTGTTGCTGCATGTGACCCCCATTCACTGTCACCCATTATGCAACGCTATTATGCAAGTCGCCCTCCTGCAGTAGCCTATGTCACAGGCTACCGATGAATGCAGGCTTTATATATCATTCCAATGTTACTATTTCTGCCTGCTATGAAAGAAAAGTTATATCTAAGAAATGAATGCATGTGACACTTATTGTACATGCAGGGCTAGATACTCAAAGGGGTTGCACCTGGCGTAACTGAGGTGCTGCAGCGCAACCCCAGAACTGTACCCCGGTGCAATATTCAAAAGTGGCAACCTTGCCGTGCAATTCCCAATGCGCTGGGGCACAAAGATACTGCATCCGGCACATCTGAAGGGTGCGTGTCCATGCATATGTGGCACATCCTGATATTCAGCCTGGGATGTGCGGTGCATATGCTGGCACAACCCTGAGATGCACCATGTACCCTGGATCACAGTTGAGCCTGTAAAAGATGGCTCAAGTGCAGTATACCTACCCACAGCCCGCTGTATTGCAGTGCGCAACACAGCAGCCACCGGCTATGAGTGGCAACCCCCCCGCCAACACCGTGCACAAGCACACACACAGGTAGTCCAGTGGTTCCCCCTCCCCTCCCAGAGCACTGATCGACACAAATACCAATGTATTACAGCCCTGGCAATCTAGTGGCACCCCCTCCCCATCCCGACCCTCCAATCGCTGTCGTATGTTAAAACAACATAACCCCGGTGGTTCAGTGGTACCCTCCCACCCATGCATCCGATTGCCAAACTGTACCAATATAAATAGCCCTGGTAGTCTAGTGGGGCCCCCGCCCTGCTGGTACCCGCGATCACCCGTAATGATGACTAAACCAACTCCCTGGTGGTCCATTGGCACTCCCGACCCCCCACCCACACAGGACCCCAGCCCGCAGCTCTGTCCCGGTCATTGGCGGGCAGCATACCCATCCACATACCACTCCTAAGTTACCCGCCGAATGATAGTTTAGAGAGTTGCAGCTCATTGGTCCACATTGTGGACCAAATGGGCTTGGCAGTGCATACTGTAATAAGGCACAACTCTGTGAGTGAACGACTTTCATTCACAAAGTCATGAAATATCACAGTATGCACTGCAAGCCCATTGGTCTACAGTGTGGACCAATGAGCTTGCAGCTCCTACTGTAAGTTGTCATTCAGTGGGCAGCCACAGTAGTAGTAGCTGGTATGCTGCCCGGCCAATGGCCGGGGGAGCTAGGTGGGCTGGGGGTCCTGTGTGGGTGGGGGATGGAGGTTACCACTGGATCACCAGGGTAATGTAATTCGGCCACCACACAATCGGAGGTACAGGTGGTAGGGTAGGGGGGATCCACTGACTACCAGGGTTATTATATTTGGACTCTGATGGTGATTGGAGGGTCGGGTGGGTGGGGGGTACCTCTGGACTACCAGGGCTGTTGATATTGGTATAGTTCAGCGATCTGATGCACGGGTGGGGGTACCACTGACCACCGGGATATGCCATTCTTACATATGGCGGTGATGGGAGGGTCGGGATGGGGAGGGATGTGCCACTAGACTGCCAGGGCTGTTATACATTGGCAGTTGCTGAGATCGATGCTATGGGAGGGGAAGCGGGACCACTGGACCACCAGGGCGTGGCAGTGTAGTGCTGTATGGTGATCGAAGGCATGGGCAGGAAGGGGAGAACTACTAGACTACCAGGATTTGTCTTGGGACACATTCACGGTGCTAGGAGTTATGGGCGGAGGGGCACCAGTAGTTCTCCTCCGAGAGCACCGCATGGTGTGCAGGGCGCCAGGCACATTTTAGGCTGGCCGGTGAAATGCGCCTGAAAACAGGCAGAGAACAGCAAGAGGAAGGAGCTGCTATTATAACTATACTTCTCTACTGGGACTAAAGAACTAGAACTCTACTACTGGGACCTTAAATTTAGGGTAAAAACAATAAAAAGAGTTAGTGTGTTTGTCTGAGTTAGCTGAAGTGAATTGTTATCTGTGCAGTTATCTAGGTGTTTGTCTCAGTTGGCTGAAGGGAATTGTTATCTGTGAAATTAACTAGGTGTAGAAAGAGCTGTAAAATAGGGGGCGGGGCTTAGCTAGAAGGAAGCCAGGTTAAAGCCAGATTTGAAAACTGCCCTAGATAGCTTCTGTCAGAGAACAGGTAGAGAACAGCAAGAGGAAGAAGCTGCTGTTATAACTATACTTCTCTACTGGGACTATATTGCACTCCTTCCCTACCCCCTAACCTAAGCCAGTTCTACTTTTATAGGCACAGTATTTGACTGACAACAGGAACTTCCTATTTGGGAGCAGGAGGTGAGTGATCACAGAGTCACAAAAGACTCACCATCCTAGAAAGAAAAGAGTAGCTCCCCCCAGCTGCTGGAGGTCTGACTCTGAGCAAGTAAGGAGACTACTGAGAAATATAGGAACTTCTAGTCTCAGAACAGGAAAGTCAGGAGCTTAAAGGGCACAGAGACAGTAAGTAAGTAAGTAGGGAGAAAAAATAAAAAATAAATAAACAGAGGAAAGAGTAAATATCCAAAACAACAGTTAAGGGGCCAGAAATAAGACACGATGGGAGTGGTGCAGTGCAGTAGCTGTGGAGGAGCAGTCTTCTGGGAGACATTCTGGAGGATGCAGTGTTGTTCCATCTGCAGGCACCTCTCTGGGATGAGGGAGGAGGTTGCTTATCTCCAGACTGAGTTGGCCAGGATTTGGGGGACCTCCTCTCCCACCCAGGGACCACCAGGGCCACTGCCGTTGCCTCAGAGGTTGCCAAGAAAGAGGAGCGGTTGGACCACAGTGGGCTCAGGGAGGGAGAGGGTGGTGAAACAGAGGCACATCCCTCCAGTTATACCTCTCCACAATTCATATGCCATTCTGGTAAAGTGTGGTTCTTCTATGGAGGCACCCGCAGTGAAGATCAAGGAGGATACTGAGAACCTCCACAAGGGAGACCCACAGGAGGGTGGCATGGGACCCTCCAGGGGAAGGAAACAACTCCTGGTGGGGGACTCCATTGTTAGAAGGGTAGAACTGGGGGAGGAAGGGGAGCAGGAGGTAAGGTGCCTGCCTGGCGCCATGGCTTGGAGGGACAGGGAGTGAATCCTCAGGATTGCCAAAGCAGCTGCACGGGGAAGGGAGCTGGATGTCATTGTCCACCTAAGGACAAATGACCTGACTGAGAAAGGGATCAGAGCAGTGTAGGAAGACTTTGTGGAGTTGGGAAGGGGCCTTAGACATGTAGCACGCATGGTAACCTTCTCAGAGGTGCTGCCTGTCTGTGGCATTGGTGAGGCTAGGGTGCTCCACGCCATGTGATTTAATCAGTGGTTGAAAAACTGGTGCCGAGCTCAGGGGTTTGGCTTCTTTGGGGACTGGGGGTCCACCTGGAGTGATGCAGACCTATACTAGCGCGATGGTCTGCATTTGTCCAGGAGGCAAACCAGGATCCTAGGTGATAGGTTTAAATGCTTCATTGGCAAGCATTTAAACTAGCCAACAGGGGAGACACTAGAAAGGAGCAGGGAAATCCTAGCCCCCACAAAAAAAAATCAGGGTAGTGCTTAGGTAAACATCAAGATAGAGAGACATCGATAAGGAGAAGGGCAGGGGTAAATGGAAAAAATGACAAAGGCAATAAGGACAGGGATGGGGCAAAAAGGGGTAAGGCCATCAAGAAATGGAGGGTAATGAGTACCAGTGCCTGCAGTCTGGGCAACAAGCTCTCTGAACTGGTGGCCTTGATGGAAAAGGGATGCCTGGCTATCGTGGCAGTCACAGAAACATGGTACACAGAGAACCATGACTGGGATGTTAACATACCAGGGTACACAACCTACAGGAGAGATAGGGAGGGAAGAATAGGGGGAGGAGTAGCTCTCTATGTAAGGGAAGGGATAAAAGCAATGGAACAAAAGAGTAAACAGGGAGGAGAGGAGACACTGTGGGTCACCTTTGAGACTGGAAATGATACCACAATCCACACAGGGGTTGTATACAGACCCCCAACTTAGGGAGAGGGATGGATAAGGATATGACAGAAGGCATCCTTAGGATGGCAGAGAAAGGGGAGAGACTGTTGATGGGGGACCTGAATATGCCAGATGTTAAGTGAAGCACCTTTGCTGCAGCCACATCCAAGAGCTGGGCCATTCTCAATGCCCTACAGGAGGCATACCTCAGACAGCTAGTTTCGGAACCCACTTGTGAGGGAGCAATCTTAGACCTCATACTCTCAAATGGGGACAGTGAGAGGGTCTCAGATCTAGAAGTGGGTAGCCATCTGGGAACAAGTGACCACCAAACAGTGTGGTTCACGATAAACTCAGCTACAGAGTCAAGCTATACAAAAGTGAGGGTACTGGACTTCAGGAGAGCTGACTTTGGCAAGATAGGAGAGTGCCTTAGAAAAGCACTAGCAAACAGGCAAGGAGGAGGTGTGGAGCAACAATGGGGAAACATCAAAACTGCCATCACAGAAGCAACAAACATTTGTGTGAAGCAAATAAACAAATCAAAAATGAAAGAAAAAGCCACTATGGTTCTCAAAAGAGGTAGAGGGGAAGGTTAGGGAGAAAAAGATAGCATTTACAAACTATAAGGAAACACAGAAGGAGCAGGACAGAGAACTGTACCAGTTAAGGCAGAAGGAAGCAGGGAGGGAAGTCAGAATAGCAAAGGCCCAAACTGAAGAAAAGATAGCCAACTCAGTTAAGAAGGGGGATATAACCTTTTATAGGTACATCCGGGAGCGTAGAAAGACAAAGGGAGGGATAGTGAGGCTGAATAGAATGGACTGTGGGTAGGCAGAGAGGAACAGTGAAAAAGCAGGGATACTGAATGAATACTTCTGCTCAGTACTCACAAAAGAGGAGGAGGGGAGGTACCTAATCCAATTAACAGAAGCACTCTGGATAGGGGGGTCGATCCAAATAGTTTCACGGAAGAAAGGGTTCTAAAAGAACTCCTAAATCTGAAGGTGGACAAAGCAATGGGGCCTAAAGGGATTCACCCAAGGATTCTAAAAGAATTAAGGGGAGAACTAGTGACACCACTGACTACCCTTTTTAACAAATTATGGGAAGATGGTGTGGTACCTGAGGACTGGAGGAAGGTGGACGTGATTCCCCTTCACAAAAGTGGGAGCAAGACAGAGGCAGGAAACTACAGACCTGTCAGTTTGACCTCTGTGGTAGGGAAAGTGATGGAATCACTTCTGAAGGAAAGAATTGTTGAGTACCTAGAGGGGCCAGTGGGGCACAGGACACAAGGCAGCATGGGTTCACAGCGGGACGGTCATGTCAGACGAATCTAATCGATTTCTTTGACTGGGTGACCAAAGTTGTAGACCAGGGAGGGGCTGTGGACATGGCCTACCTAGACTTTAGCAAGGCATTTGACACAGTCCCACACAAAAGATTAATAAACTAATTAACCAGCCTGGGAGTAGGTCCCGGGGTGGTAGCCTGGGTAAAACACTGGCTGGACAACAGGACACAGAATGTAATTGTAAACAAAGTCCACTCTGAAGAAAGGGAGGTTACTAGTGAGGTGCTGCATGGTTCAGTACTGGGTCCAGTCCTTTTTAATGTCTTTATAAGTGACATTGCAGAGGGACTGGAAGGAAAAGTATGCCTCTTTACAGATGACACAAAGATCTGCAACAGGTTGATACACAAGGAGGCGTGGAAAGGATAAGAAGGGACTTGGCAAGGCTGGAGGAATGGTTAGAAGTATGGCAGCTTGGGTTCAATGCAAAGTGCAAAATAATGCACCTGGGAAATAAAAACCCAGGGGAAGAGTACACAATTGGGGGGTTGTAACAACAACAAAAATGGAAAGGGACCTGGGGGTAATCATATCAGATGACCTTAAGATTGGCAAGCAACGTGAGAAGGCAGTAGGGAGGGCTGGGGGGATACTGGGATGCATAGGGAGAGGCATCACCAGCAGAAAACAGGAAGTTGTTATCCCTCTATATAGACAGTTGGTGAGACCCCATCTGGAGTAATGTGTCCAGTTCTGGAGACCCCATCTCCACAAAGACATAGACAGGATGGAGGCAGTCCAGAGGAGGGCAACTAAAATGGTGCAGGGTCTGCAAGAGAAACCATACAAGGAGAGACTAAAGGAGCTTAATATGTATACCCTTGAGGAAAGGAGGGAGAGGGGGACATGATAAAAACTTTTAAGTAGCTCAGTGGAATCAATAAAGTCCAAGAGGGTAGCATTTTTCAGAAAAAGAGATGTGAAAGAACAAGGGGACACAATTTGAAGATAAAGAGGGAATGGCTCAGGGGCAACGTAAGGAAGTATTTTTTTCACAGAGAGGGAGGTGGATGCATGGAACAGTCTTCCTGAGGAGGATGTGGAGTCTAAAATTGTGGGTGAATTCAAGAATGCATGGGACAGACTAAAGGCAATTCTTGTGGGGGTAGGAAGAAATAGGCTGTTGGTTAACTAGGATCTGCAGCTTATCCTGTAGGTAGGGAAATGGGCAGACTAGGTGGGCCAAGCCGTCCTTATCTGCCATCAAAGTCTATGTTTCTATGCACAACTCATGCAAATGGGGCCATAATGACATGCAAATGACTCCATTTGTGCCTTGCATGCATTATGGCTCCATTTGCATATCGGTGGCTGAATATGAGGATTTTGCGCACAGCATATCTCTGTTGCGCTGGCACAATTCCAATTCCTGGTATTCAGCCCTGTCTGGGAGGATGCACCAGCGCATTGTATTTGCGCAGTGTGCATTACCTGATATATTCAGAAGAGATGCACCATGGCTCATCTCTTTTGAATATATCCCTTCGTTGCTCCAGCGCACCTCAGTTGCACCACACACACACTTGTGCCATTGCCAGGCTCACATTTGAATATCGGGCCCGTAATGTTTAAATTAATATCGTTGTTCACAAAGGCCACAAAGTTGGTTGCAGATAATTTATCTTCTTACCATGTAACCAACAAATCATTGATATACAGTATCTGCCCCAGAACATAATCTGGGTCAGAAAAGGGTTGCGGTTCATGTTGAACACCATGGCCTCTTCCTCCAATCCAAAAAAAGGAGGGTTCCGTGGTAATCCCCATGGTAGTGCCACAAGTTTGCAAGACAAATTTCACATGGAATGTAAAAAAAAATAGAAGTCAAAAGAAGTTCAACATCTGAAAGTAAAAAAAAAGTTCATAGAAATGTGGAATCCAAATCAAACGTTTCAAAGTAATACTTTAAAGCTGCCAAACCCAGATCATGATGGCTCAAAGTATGTAGGGAATATATAGACTGCCAAACATCATTTTTGGACCTAATCAACCCTTCTGATTATTGTACAATATGCATACTGTCCCTAAGGTATGAATTATTCCTAACCACCAACTTCTGTAAGAAATAATCAACAAAGACAGATATTTTCTCAGTTACGAACAAACATACGAAGAAGCCAGCAGAACAAGGCCATTTGGTCTAGCTAATCTGCTCGTATTGCGGGGTACACAGCTCGAGCTACTGTCCCAGCCCTCCCTCCCCACTCCTCCCATCCTCCCTTCCCATGATCCGTACCTTCCCCATGCCTATCTCAGCCCATCTTAAAGCTGCCCACTGTCTTCAACCCTGAGCAGAAATAATGGGTCTACCAGACGGTTGGTTTGGTTTTTGTGCATCTTTGGTACAACATATAAAACAGCCATCATGGAGAATTCAACAAACATAACATCTCTCTCTCTCTTTAAGTGCAATTTCATTGTTGTCACACGGTTTGAATTAAAAATGATGTAGCTTTCATTTATAAGTCTCTGTTGGATCCGTATATAACTGTCAGCAACTAATCCCGTCATGGAGTTAGCAGTATACTTCAGCAGCAATTCATCACCACAGTAAGTCTTCCTTTGTTTACTTGTTTAATTTCAATCATTTTATTTGAAGCTGATTCTTGAACACCATCCTATTCTTTTTTATGTGAGGTTACTATGAAGTTGAGTCCATCTTGGATTAAGTAAGATTGCAACATCTTGTAATACTAAGTTCTGGAAAGTCACAAGGGTTGGAGACAAAGAGGCAGTGGATTAAAGGTAGAATGAGGTTGCAATGACATCAAGCAATGAAAGTGTTCACAATTGTTCAGCATTAGAACAGATTCACGCTCATCAGAACCAGATACATACATAACATTGCGCAGTAAACTTAAATTACAATCAAAATCCCAATTCAAAACATTATCTTGTGAATCAGTGTCAATGTCCAAAGTCTGTAAGTTACCCTGGATGGGAGAATGCTGTCAGGGTATCCTGAAAAGCACATATTGGAAAAATCTCTTTAGCTTCAATTTGCAAAAAAAAAAAAAAAAATCTATCCAAATACATTTCAAAAGGTTTTGTTGTGGGACTTCGAACAAAATTCAAGCCATGACTTAGCACTTGCATTTCTTCATTGTTTAACTGTATACGTAACAAATTCAGAGCCTGTTGCTGCGGTTCCAAAGTAGCCACAGAGCAGTTTTCTGTTTGCACCTCCCTCCCAACCCCTCACCGCCCCATCTTCCCCTCCTGGTTTTTGATTTTTGCTTGCCGTTGTCTTTTTCTTTGGCCCTAAACTGGTGATTTAATGAGAAAAAGTCACAGATCTGTTATTTCACTTCCTGTTGTATGCTCTCTCTCCCCCTGCTAGTCTATTTAAACTCCTGTTTCTATTGTAATATTTATTTTTTTCTTGGCCTGGATCGCCCTTTATTCAGGAGTTGCTGTGTTCTTTCCCAGGTAACCGCTTGTTTATTCTTGTTTTTACGTTCGCTTGCACGCATGTGCAAGGAACGTCTTGGGAGAATGGGACACTTTGGAGGTGTGCCTGTCCTGTGCAATCCCCTGCTCCATTGAGCAGGCATGGCGGTCCTGCACCAATCGATGCGGTGCTGTGTATGACAGCGGTGGTCTTCTCTTCAAAGAAAGCCACCGCTGTGTGCTGGCAGTGCGTCACGCCCCCCCCCAAATCTTTGGTGCCACGCTGGCAGCCCACCCCAGTATGGCAAATGTCCCAGCCCGCCGACAGGGTGCCCAATCCCCCGCTGGCTCCACCTCCCCAAACAGCTTTCCCTGCTGCCACGCTAGAGCCCACCCCAGCATGGCAAACGCCCAGCGTCTGTCACGACGGGGTGCCCAATCCCCGCCGGCTCCACGCCCCCAGCCATCCTTCTGCCATTCTGGGAACCCACCCCAGCGTGACAAACGTCCTGCGTTGTCAATTTAGAAAAAAAAACAAAACTGTAAATTCAAAATGGTCCCACGCAGTCTCCCAGTCCCCCTCCCACAACGCGCACCCACCCACTGCGCAACCTGCCTCCCCACACGCCCCTTCACCCCATACTTACCTCCAGAGCTCGGTGCGACGATCATCGCTGGACCGGGAACACGTCTGCACTCTTCAAAGCCGAGCGCGAACTGAGGAAATGCCGGTAAGCTGTATAATGAGCTAGATGGGTTTTTTCAACTTTGTTGCATATCTCAGACATTTTTTTGAATTTTTGCACCAAATTTTCAACATGGGGTTTTTGGGACCCCTTCTCATGAATTCTGTCACTGTCATGGCGTTATTCGGGCCTGAAGGGTCATTTCGCAGTCACTGCGCAAAATCACCTTTCAGACCCTATTAAGGAAACGACAGTGCCAGCGTTCATAAGGTGGGCTCTCAAAAAGCCTATTTTGAAAATTTGGTGGAAAAATTCCTGAAAATGACCGTTTTACGAGCGTGCATTGCGCAGTTCCTACGCAGGCTTGTAGGTTCACGAATTTTCAATATTTTCACTCCAGATTTTCAACATTGCCATTTTACACACCTTCTTATGAGTAGTACAGCTGTCATTTTTCACATCTCACCCAAAATGTGTTTCCGCCCATGTAGCACACAATGGCGCAGTCGGTGTGTGAAATCAATGTATGGAACACATTAAGAAAATCACAGTGACACTGTTCATGAGCAGAGGTCTTAAAATGGCTATGTTGAAAATTTGGTGAAAAATTTCCTAAAAATGACTGTTTTACGACCGTGCATTGCACAGTTCCTATGCAGGCTTGTAAGTTTGCGAATTTTCTATATTTTCACTCCAGATTTTCAACATTGCCATTTTACCATACCTCCTCATGAGCAGTACAGCTGTCATTTTTCACACCCTGCCCAAAATGTGTTTCCGCCCATGTAGTACACAATGGCGCAGTCAGTGTGTGAAATCAATGTATGGGACAAATTAAGAAAATCACAGTGACACTGTTCATTAGCAGAGGTCTTAAAATGGCTATTTTGAAAATCTGGTGAAAAAATTCCTAAAATGACTGTTTTACGGCGATGCTTGCGCGGTTCCTTGCGGCTAAAGTTTGTAATTTTTCAATATTTTCACTCAGATTTTCAACATTGCCATTTTACCACACCTCCTCATGAGCAGTACAGCTGTCATTTTTCACACCCTGCCTCAAAACATGTTTCCGCACTTCATGTAGGCAGACGATGGCGTCAGTCGGTGTCGTGAAATCAATGCATGGACACATTAAGAAAATCACAGTGACACTGTTCATGAGCAGAGGTCTTAAAATGGCTATGTTGAAAATTTGGTGAAAATTCCTAAAAATGACTGTTTTATTTACGGCGTTGCACAGTTCCCACACGCCAGAAGTTCGAATCAATATTTGCACTCCAATGACTTCCAAATACCTAAACAGCACATAGAAGCAAGCAACATTCAGCATTGACAAATGCTTGTACTTCTTTGTCACTGATTTTTTTAAGCCATGTCCAAGTGCCAAATACCACTGCAAATACCTGCAAGCGAACGTTCGGCATTGACAAATGCTTGTTTTATTTATTTGAATGTTTTACCAGGAAGGCATGCTGAGCAGACTACTGCTCGATTCCCGATGCGTCCTGGGGGTGAGGGATAGGGGAGAATGCATATAGATGTACAATGAACAAGCAGGCATAACATACAAAACAGTGCAGTACAGTAGGTAGTTAAGCGAGGCACAAAACAATATAAGTTCAAAATACATCACATCATAAATAAATAAAGGTGGAATCTCATCTTGATCAATTAGAATTTGAACTGGCATTCTGGCACAGGTAGTTAGAGTTTCCTCCCATCCATCTTTGCAATGATCAACAATAAAACGACTTGTGTGATTTTTATCAACCATCAATCCACAAGTAGCCCACCCATGACTTGCATATTGATTCCTTGTTGCAGAATAAATTAATCTCTGTAATCTTCGGCTTTTTGTAAGTATAACACAAAGATTTTAAATCATTACCCGAATCACCCTGTGTTTGACTTGATACAGTTGCAATCCTAATGTTCTACGGGCATTTTGCAGACTTGGTGGCGCATTCAACGCAGGAGAAGCATTCGTCATTGGGCTCAGCCATGCTGTATGATGAAGCTTCTGGATCGGACATCTCCAAATAGGTTATATTCAGCCCCACAAAGGTCTGGTATATCATGGCTGTGATATCTTATATACACGCGAAGGTTTCTTAAAGTTAATGCCCAAAAAGCCTTCCCATAAAAGTAAAACACAAGCTATGCCATACTTAATTAGTACCAGTCTGGCAGCATCAGAAACACTAAAGTAAAGTGCAAAAGCACTTGATGACTGGCCCATGATATTTCTATAGTAATTTAAGGTTGGAAAGGACACTAGGTCCATCATGTCTGACATCCAGCACTTCCAAAGCAGGGATGAATAAGAATGTTGTGAAAACATCAACTAGTTCATACATGTTCTTGACCCACTCTAATATCTAGGGTAGGTAGTGATTCCCTACCCACTCTACTACAAAGGGCACCCGGTGCTTCCCTACTGTTTCTGCTATCCAGGGTATCTGGTGATTCCCTACCTATTCTACTACCTAGGGTAACTGGTGATTCACTACCTACTCAACTACAAAGGGCACCCAGTGATTCCCTACCAACTCTATTACCCAGGGTACCTGGTGATTCTATACCCACAATACTACGCAGAGTACCCTGTGATTCCCTAACCACACTACTACCCTAAATAAATGTCTGGCTGAGAATCAGGACTGGATATCATCTAGTTTATTGAGACCTGGCCCTGACAAGACGGAGGTACTAGCAACTGAGCCTGGCTGTCGGTGGGATGTGTGTGCTGCTGGTAGGGGGAACAGGGTTATTACTTGGCCCCACTTCCTCGGCAGACCCTATCAAGGTGACAAATGTGGGCGTCATCCTTGATGATGGATTGACACTTGATGCTCAGGTGTCATCCGTCATCAGGAGTGGTTTTTAACATCTGAGGTATGTTGCTCAGATTAAACCCTTGATTCTGCCCGATGACCTGTTGTCACTGGTACATGCATTTGTAACATCAAGGCTTGACTACTGCAATGCTCTGTAGCTTAGGTTCAATGCAGGGGTTTTCCGGCACCTGCAGCTGGTGCAGAATGCTATGGCCAGGTTGCTGATGGGCCCTCTGAGACCTGTCAAGTGACCCCGGTTCTGTGTGAACTGCACTGGCTAACGGTTAGGTGGATAAACATATTCAAGGTGTGCTTGCTCACCTACAGTGCCCTACACTGGTCAGACCCTGGCTACCTGAGTGATCTCCTGACTCCTCTCTGTCCCATATGCTCACTTTGCTCTTCCACCGAGGTCCTGTTAGTGGTTCCCAAGGCCCACCGGAAGTCCTCTGGAGATCATATACAGTAGGCGCTCATTGACAGATCTGTCGGTGGCAGGCCATAGTGGAGAGTAGAGGGCTGTGTGGCGATGGGATGGGTGAGAGGGATGGTGGGGCACTACCTGCTGGGGTGGAGGGGGGGGTCCACTAGACACCATGGACAGATCTACATTTTATTCTATGGGCAGAACAGGGATAGGGATAGGGAGAGGGGACCATTAGACCACCAGGAATGGTTTCTCTTTCATCAACAGGGGATCAGGATTGGTGCAGGGATACACACTGGACGCCAGGAAAATGGTGTCTATGTGTTGAGTGGGTGCTCAGATGGGGAGAGGGACCACTAGACACCAGAGAAACCATGCTACATATGGGATGGGATCGGTGGGGGAGGGACTACTGGACACCAGAGAATCTTACATTACATATGGGGTGGGATCGGATGGGGGGTGGGACTACTAGATACCAAAGAAACATACATTACATATGGGGTGGGGATCGGATGGGGGAGGGACCACTAGTCACCAGGGAAAATCTTTATGTTATGTCGGGCCAGCAATCGGCTAGAGGGGTGGCCACTAGACACCAGGGAAACTCTACATTATATGGGGCTGATGATCGGCGGGGGGGACACCACTAGGTACCAGGGATAATTGTGCTGGGGGTCAGAGGGCCACCACACTTCCTCCACCAACCACTAGGATTGTGTGGTAGTAAGATGGGTGGTATGTACACAAGGGGGCCATGAAAAATGGCCTTGCATGGCGCACATACTTTGAATATTGGACTGCACCAATATTCAGGTTCCTGCTCCTCATTTACGTTGCGCCCCCCTCCCTCACGACTATTGCCCAGGCACAAACCGAATCTTTCAATCCAATTAAGAATTTTTATGCAGTAATTGACCCACACTTTCAACTGTATATTCTTTAGTAATTTTGCCCTGCTAAAATGGGGTAACTTGTTGGGGTAAGCTTTCCTTTATGCTTATACCAGACTCCAGTTCAGCTGTTGTAATTTTCGGGCAGGTGGAAGCAATAACAGTAGTTAGCATTTGGGAAGTAGACTGTTGGGTGGAAAGATTCTAAAGGGAATCCCATGTTCCTTCATGTTCTGTGTTTGGTTAGCACAGAGTGGAAAAACATGTATTATACAATGGCAAAAATAAATCTTGAATCCTGATTGGTCAGCTGAGACTTTGACTCGTGATGTTATCCAAGCACTTTTTTTTTTTGCATCAAAGATTTTTATTGGGTTTCAAAATTTCTATTTCCAAACAATGTACAATTAAACAGTTAAAAAAATTCATGTTAACAGCATAATACATCAGCGCTCTAATTCATAAATAACAAATCTCAATACTTTTCAAAGTAAGCATAAAGGTGATATAGACATTTATAACAGCCTAAAACTAGATTCAAAAGTACCAAGGGCTAATTTAAGAATGGGCATTCTACATTAGAGTTGTTCAGGCTCTACTCAAGCACAGAAAAGAGAAAAAGAAAACTGTTCATATAAGTAAACACAATTGTACAGAATAAATTACCATTTCTAATAAGCCTTTAATAAAATAGTCTGGATTGGTATTATATTCAAGGCCATGCCTTAATACTACTATTTTTCACCTAAAAAGGCTAAGAAGGGTGAGCAGGTGGCATTAAATAAAAGTAAATTTCCAGACAGGATATGGGCAATACACTCATTATTAATAATCTCCCCTAGCTTGACAAACCATTCTTGCATGGCTGGAGGGGAATGTGATTTGCAGTTGGGTAACAATATTCTTTTAAAAAGTAAGGGCAGACACCCAGATTCCTACTTTCTGGATTTTACTCATATGTTTAGTTTCTGAATCTATTCCCAGCACTAGGAATTTCCTGGAGAAAGGGATTTTAATATTGTAGGCCGTGTCACAAATCTGGTGGATTTTCCTTGATATAGAAATGGTCTGTGGACAGTCCCAGAGCATTGGCAGTAAACTGGCATATCTCTGTTGACATTTCCAACATAAGCCTTCCAGCAAAAAACTTACTTAGCTGTAGTCTCAAAGGTGAGTAATAGCAATAATGCAGATTATAACAAGGGTCTGAGAAATGGAGCTTTCTGATTGGCTCAAAACATTCTAACAGCCTTATGTTAATCTTTTATTAACATACACGTAGAGCTCAACATATGATGAACATGATTTAACACTGTTTAAAAAAACAGTTTCATTATAATAGCAATAAGGCACTCCCAGGGATCATGTTAATGGTCAGTTAATCACCCTCTAGCGGCATGTGGCACTTGGCTACGCCTCGTTCAACATTACACCCCTAGAGGGTGATTAACAGACCATTAACATAACCCTTAGTCATGCCTTACTGCTTAAATAGTGTATTGTGGAGTGTTGTTCTGTATAGAATTCCATTCCTTTCAAAATGCTGTTCTACCACAGTTCCAATGTCATGGAATGTTGTTCTACCCTTCTGTGGTAGAACAGCATTCTAGAACCTCTAAAGACTGCATGAGTCAGTTTCATTTTGAAAGCAAAAGAACTCACAAAACACATTTTTCACACAGTACTATACACTATAAAAAATACAGGATGAGCAACTCTATGCACAACCAGTGTGTTTTGCCACCTCGGGATTCTGATTCCCTCTGACCTCGAGAGCGAAAATCCCTCTGTAGCAGAACACACTGGTTCTGCATAATTGCCCATCCAGTATTCTCTGTATCTTGTATTGGATAGTTCTTCCCCAGAATTTCCCTACTGGTAAGACAAGCATTGTTTCAGGAGGAGGCCCATTCCACTTCTGTTATGGGGGTCCATAAATCCTTCTCCCATTTCTGCTTATTGATAAGGTTATTGGTGGTTGATCTGAAGAGTCCATAAATAGTTTGTAAATTAAACTCACCCCTTTTTTATTTATTTATTTATTGAATTTTGATGACCAGGTAGGCCCACTGAGCCCCGAAGATCCCTTTTTCTGGGGCAACCAGGGAGACAGAAACAATACAATACAGTCAGGTAGTACAGGGTGCAGAGAAAGTAGACATGAAATTCAAGGTAACAATAAAGGCAATATTTCAGTATATTGAACATAAGTGCAACAATTGAGGGAGTTGAGGCATGCTTTTGGAGTCATTTTGGGTGAGAAAAGGAGAGGGATTGGTGTAGGATGTGGGACTGGGGGTGACTATCCAATACCTTGACAATGGCACGAGCTTTTAAGTTGTACTACTTTGAGTCATTGGTCCTACTGAGTGTTCCCTGAAAAACAAAGACTTAGAACCAGAATGGAATCTTGCAAAGCTTTTCAAAGTTGTGAGAAAAGGGCAAATTATTTTTCGGGCTTCAAATGACAAAAGATTGCCAAACAGGTCTAACAGATCTTTCAAGTTAGTAATACCTAAAGGACTCCATCCAGGATCCTCCAATGCTCTGCCATCACAGCCCAGGTCACATCTGGAATCGAGCATGTTTGCTCAGTATGTTTTCCTGGTAAAACTTGTAAATAAATAAATAATATAATAGATTGGTGTTATTCCAAATAGCCATCAGCACGAGAGGGATTTTTTTCAATTTTTAGTGAGGCCTGTGTTTTTTTGATCACTAGGAGGGAATCAATAATGCAGATGTTTTCTTTAAGTTTCCAAAGTAAAATGGTGAACAAAAAAATCTGACAGCTTGTGAGGGAAGGCTACCTGCTTTTCTACCCTAAGCCAAAGTGAACAATTATCCTTACTCTTTGAGATTATGTATAAAGCTACTTGTTTAAATCTAAAGGCCAGCAGATATTTCTCCTAGTGGGGTAGACCAAAGCCGACCTCTGATTTACTGACTCTCAATTTACTTAAGGAAAGCCTGAGTGGGGTATCTCCCCAGAGAAATTTCCTGATCATAGTGTGTATCTCATTAAGAGATGATCTGTTTAAACTAAATGGAAGACTCTAAAAGAGGAAAAAGAGTTTAGGGGCCACAATCATTTTTATAGAATTTATATTCCCCCACAAGAAAAGATCTAATTTTCCAATTTTTGCAGATCCTTATCTATTTCTTGGAAAAGTGGGACATAATTAATTTTGAGAATCTTTTTAAAATGTCTTGGGATTGTGACCCCTAATTAAGTTAATGAATCAGTACACCAAAGCATTTGTGTCCAACTTACCCAGAGATGAATCAGGCTTCACATACCTGTTCTAGAGCATGGCTTGTGTTTTCTTCTAGTTGATCTTCAGGCTTGCCATTACAGTGAAGGATTCCAGGGCATCCTCTAGAATCTTAATGGCTGAGTAGGGGTTAGAGATAGTAAGTAAGATATCATCCACAAAGGCAAAAACGTTTTCCATTTTTTTTCCTGTTTGAACTCCTTTGATAAGTTTGCTATATGCTACCTTTCGAATTAGGGGTTTTCTTTAAGTTTCCAAGGTAAAGTGGTGAACAAAAAAATCTGACAGCTTGTGAGGGAAGGCTACCTGCTTTTCTACCCTAAGCCAAAGTGAACAATTATCCTTACTCTTTGAGACTAGGTATAAAGCTACTTGTTTAAATCTAAAGGCCAGCAGATATTTCTCCTAGTGGGGTAGACCAAAGCCGACCTCTGATTTACTGACTCTCAATTTACTTAAGGAAAGCCTGAGTGGGGTATCTCCCCAGAGAAATTTCCTGATCATAGTGTGTATCTCATTAAAAGATGATCTGTTTAAACTAAATGGAAGACTCTAAAAGAGGAAAAAGAGTTTAGGGGCCACAATCATTTTTATAGAATTTGTATTCCCCCACAAGGAAAGGTCTAATTTTCCCATTTTTGCAGATCCTTATCTATTTCTTGGAAAAGTGGGACATAATTAATTTTGAGAATCTTTTTAAAATGTCTTGGGATTGTGACCCCTAATTAAGTTAATGAATCAGTACACCAAGCATTTGTGTCCAACTTACCCAGAGATGAATCAGGCTTCACATACTTGTTCTAGAGCATGGCTTGTGTTTTCTTCTAGTTGATCTTCAGGCTTGCCATTACAGTGAAGGATTCCAGGGCATCCTCTAGAATCTTAATGGCTGAGTAGGGGTTAGAGATAGTAAGTAAGATATCATCCACAAAGGCAAAAACATTTTCCATTTTTGTTCCTGTTTGAACTCCTTTGATAAGTTTGCTATATGCTACCTTTCAAATTAGGGGTTTTCTTTAAGTTTCTGAGGTAAAGTGGCGAACAAAAAAATCTGACAGCTTGTGTGTAAATGGTTGTCTCGCTCAATGGTATAGTGTAGTTGAATTGGAGATATAACCAATTGTAATTACTCTTGTGGAGGGGTTTGTATAGAGGGTTTTGATGTTGAAGATATATTTGCATCCTATATTAAAATTTCCTAAAACCTTAAAAAGATAGTCCCACTCTAAAGAATCAAAGGCCTTAAAGAAATATTGAAGGGCTGGCAGTATAGCCTTGAGGTTAGAGTAACGAGCTGTGAATGAGCTTGGTACATCCACCAGATCTGGGATTGATTCCCACAACTTCCACTTGCATATTGTGTGACTCTGAGCAAGTCATTTAACCACCCAGTGCTCCCAGGTCACCCTTGGAAACAGGCACTTGTACCTACTGGGCCTTACCCGGTTACCATAGAATAAAATTAAATAAAAATCCAACGCCAGTGCAATGGCTGGATTTTTGATTTGGTTTGTGACTCACTGACAACTAAGTAGTCTCCTGAAATTTTCATACCTATTCCTGTCAGGTACAAACCCAGCCTGCTCCTCACATAGAAGCTTGGTCACGTGTCCCTAGATTCTGCTGGCCAAGATCTTGGTTTCTATTTCATAGTCAACGTTTAGTAGTGAAATGGGGCGATAGCTTTCACATTCCCATTGATCTTTATAGTTCTTGGTAATTACTGAAATATATGTTTGCTTCATATTCTGGTAGGGTTCCTGTAGTAAGAGATGTAGTCAGAGTATTAGAGAGATAGTTCTGAAATTGCTGGTGCAGTGGATTTTTAGAATTCCCCTGGAAGGCCTTTGGGCCTGGGGTTTTGTTTGAGGATAGTTCTTTTATAGCCCTGTGGAACTTGTCTGAAGAAATGGGCTGACCCAGGATTTCCCTATCCAAATCAAGTAATTTGGATAAACAAACTGAGCTGAAAAAATTGTCTGTATGTAAACCGCTATCACTATGCCTACTTCTATAGAGTTCCCTGAAAAAGTTCTCAGATTCAGCTGAGATTTCACTGCTAGTTAGAACTAATTTACAGAGTGGGTTTTTTTGTACCCGAAATGTTATTCTGCAATGTTTTCTTCTTAAGTCTACATGCCAATAATTTCCCCGCTTTCTCTCCAGATTCCAAATATGATTGTCTAACCCTGAAAAGTGAACATTCAGTTTTAGATGAGCAAAGGTTATCTATTTCATATTTTCAGTCTAGTGATTTAGTTAAGGTGTCTGTTGGCTTGTGGGGATCTTTTGAATTTCTGTTCAAGTGTGCCTAATTCAGATTCTTTTGCTGAAAGGTCTTAAGGGCTTTCTTTTTCATATCGACTGTGTAACTAATGATCCTGCCCCTCATACAGGCTTTAAAAGGTGCCCCACAGGCAGCTTATAGACACTTCTCTACTATCGTTATTATCTAAGACGTCTGTGGCTTCTTGATTCATCCAGTCTGTAAAGTTTGGGTTTTGTAAATGCGTAACATTAAACACAATTTAACAGATCCAACTCAACGTGGGTTTACTAAATCTAAGTCATGTCAGACCAACATGTTGACATTTTATGAAAAGGTTAGCAGGGCTCTGGATGAGGGTAATACGGTAGACGTGGCCTTTCTGGACTTCTCCAAGGCCTTTGACAAACTCCTGCACAAGGAGTTAGTAAATATTCTAAGTAATACTAAAATAGATAAGAGCATAACAAACTGGGTGGAGGCATGGTTGGGAGAATGGAGACAGAGGGTTACAGTAAATGGAGTATTACCAGACTGGGAGAAGGTGACAAGTGGGGTCCCTCAGGGATCCGTGCTGGGTACCTGTTTACTTAACATTTACGTATCCTCTCTTAAATGTGACCATTCAAAGGTATGGTTGATGAAGTTTGCAGATGATTGCCGAATTGGGGGCTATAGTAAACAACAAAGAAGATGGTGACAACCTTCAGGAAGCCCTAAATAATATACACCAATGGACAATCAAATACAAGCTAGAATTAAATGCAGGGAAGTGTATAATTACGCATATGGGGAAACATAATCTGAAGCATATGTATAACATTGTGAACAATAACTTATCACAATCAAATGAGAAAAGGGATCTAGGGGTTAGGATCACAAATGACCTACAATTTAGCCAGCACTGTAACTTCATTGCCAAAAAAGCAAATCAAACCCTAAATTGTATATTGCGGCTCATAAAGAACAGGGGCAGCAAAGTATTACTCCCCTTATACCAAGCATTGGTACGGACCCATTTGGAATACTGCGCACAAGTATGGTCACCATACAAACAAGCATTTGTCAGTGCCGAATGCTGCTTGCTTCTATGTGCTGTTTAGGTATTTGGAAGTCATTGGAGTGCAAATATTGAAAATTTGCGAACTTACGAGCGTGCGTAGGAACTGCGCAGCATTAGCTCGTAAAACAGTCATTTTTAGGAAATTTTTCACCAAATTTTCAACACAGCCATTTAAGACCTCTGCTCCATGAACAGTGTCACTGTGATTTTGTGAATGTGTCCCATACATTGATTTTGCACACCGACTGCGCCATTGTGCGCTACATGGGCAGAAACACGTTTTGGGCAGGATGTAAAAAATGACAGCTGCACTGCTCATAAGAAGGTGTGGTAAAATGGCAATGTTGAAAATCTGGAGTGAAAATATTGAAAATTCGCAAACTTAGGAGCGTGCGTGAGAACTGTGCAATGCACACTCGTAAAACAGTCATTTTTAGGAATTCTTTCACCAAATTTTCAACACAGGCATTTTAAGGCATCTGCTCATGATCAGTGTCACTGTGATTTTCTTAATGTGTCCCATACACTGAGTTCGCACACTGACTGCGCCATTGTGCGCTACATGGGCGGAAACATGTTTTGGGCAGGATGTGAAAAATGACAGCTATACTGCTCATGAGGAGGTGTAGTAAAATGGCAATGTTGAAAATCTGGAGTGAAAATATTGAAAATTCGCAAACTTACGAGCGTGCGTAGGAACTGTGCAACGCACGCTCGTGAAATAGTCATTTTTAGGAATTTTTTCACCAAATTTTCAACACAGGCATTTTAAGACATCTGCTCATGATCAGTGTCACTGTGATTTTCTTAATGTGTCCCATACATTGAGTTCGCACACCGACTGCGCCATTGTGCACTACATGGGCGGAAACATGTTTTGGGCAGGATGTGAAAAATGACAGCTGTACTGCTCATGAGAAGGTATGATAAAATGCCAATGTTGAAAATCTGGAGTGAAAATATTGAAAATTCGCAAACTTACGAGCGTGCGAAGGAACTGTGCAACGCAGACTCGTAAAACAGTCATTTTTAGGAATTTTTTCACCAAATTTTCAAAACAGC
The DNA here is from genome assembly GCA_016271365.2 of Neoceratodus forsteri. Taxonomy (NCBI): domain Eukaryota; kingdom Metazoa; phylum Chordata; order Ceratodontiformes; family Ceratodontidae; genus Neoceratodus; species Neoceratodus forsteri. Next base: position 562,066,913 of record JADMNL010000023.1, on the reverse strand, counting down.
CATTTTAAGACCTCTGCTCATGAACAGTGTCACTGTGATTTTCTTAATGTGTCCCATACATTGATTTCACACACCGACTGCGCCATTCTACGCTACATGGTCGGAAACACGTTTTGGGTGAGATGTGAAAAATGACAGCTATGCTGCTCATAAGAAGATTAATGGTAAAATGGCAATGTTGAAAATCTGGAGTGAAAATATTGAAATTTCACGAACATGAGCCTGCGTGGGAACTGCATAGCATACGCTAAATAAAACAGTCATTTTTGGAATTTTGCACCAAATTTTCAACATGGGTTTTGGGACCCCTTCTCATGAATGATGTCACTGTCATGGTAGTATTCATGCCGAAGGTGATTCGCGGTCACTGCGAAATCACCGCCGATTGACTCTGTTACCATGACGGTGACATTCATACTCATGATAATTAATTGAGCAAAAATCCAAATACCTGAGATATGCAACAAAGTTGAAACCCCTATCTGGCCCATTATACAGCTTACCGGCATTTCCTCAGTTCGTGGTCGGCTTTGAAGAGTGCAAAGCGTGTTCCCAGTCCACCAAAGATCGTCGCGCCAGAGTCCGGAGGCAAGTATGGGGTGGGGGTGTGGGGAGGCTGGAGTGTGCAGTGGGTGGGTGTGGGTTGTGGGAGGGGCTGGGAGGCAGCGAGACGTTTCGTTTGCAGGTTTAAAAAAAAGCGTCGTGGGACGTTTGCCACACTGGGGTGGGCTCTGGCGTGGCACAAGGGCGTTGAGGGGCGTTCAGCCCGATGGGATTAGGCACCCCGTCAGCCAAGGACTGCTGCCACGCTGGGGTGGGCTCCAGCGTGGCACCTACTGAGGGGCGCCAGCTCAGCCGATGGGGATTGGGCACCCGTCGGCTGACACAGTGCGGGTGAGGCGTGTGCGCCTGTGTGGTGTGTGGAGAGCTGCCGTGAGCAGCCAATATCTTATCGGTGCTCACTCAAGCGTAGCTCCCCCTTTCAACTGTATGCCACTGTATTTTGGAGCGTGTCATAGACAGCTCCAAAATGCATTGGCTTACAGGGGCCACACCTGCCAGCACACTGACTGAATTGGAGGAGGAGGTGACACACCTCCGAAATCTCCGATGATGGCACTATGTTTCTTGCACATGCGTGCAAGCAACATAAAAAGGGACATAAAGAAACTTGAAACCATACAACCAAGGGCCACAAGAGTAATGACAGGACTTGGGGAGGGCAACATACCCAGAAAGACTGGATAATCTGAATCTATATACACTGCACTACAGAAGAACAAGGGGGATATGTGCATGGTGTGTAGGGCCCTACAGGATAAGGCATTATGGGAAGATCTAGGCCTAAAATGAAAGAACAATGTACACGAGCCTAGGGGACATACACTCCAGCCAACCCTAGATAGATGGAACCTTTTAAAAAGAAGATATTGGTTTAGCCAGAGAGTAGTGCCACTATGGAACAACCTTCCAATGGAGGCAGTTACTAGCGAAACAATGGATTTATTCAAACAGAGACCAGATAGTTTCTACCACAACAAGTATAGACTGGATTAGGAAAACAATGGCAAGCATAATGGACGAAAGTCTGAATAGCTTGTAAATACCTATGATACCTGTGATATTGAAGCATTGCACTTATTCATACGAACATACGAATTTGCCAGAAGAAATAGGCCACCTGGTCTATCAAGTCTGCTCAAGTGTGCAGCTAGCACCCTCACCTTGCAGCTGCCCTGCCCCACCTCCCCTTCCCAATAACCCCCCTCACCTTGTCCCACCCCCTTTTGAAACTACCCACTGTTTTACAGGCTACCACCTCTTCCGGTAGAGCATTCCATTCTGCCATGACCCTCTCTGTGAAAAAGTGTCTCCTCATTTCCATCTTAAATCTTCCCCCCTCCAAGTTAAGGCCATGCTGTCTTGTGTCCCTCCATCTCCTCAGCCTGAGTATCCCTTCAGTGCCTGCCTTGTTTATCTCCTTTACATACTTAAAGGTCTCAATCATATCCCCCCATTCCCTTCTCTCCTTCAGGGAGTATATGTTCAGCTCTCTCAGCCTCTTCTTGTATGGTCTGTCCTTCGATCCCTGGATGATGCTTGTTGCCCTGTGTTGTACCCCTTCCAGTAATTTCACATTCTTCTTCGATATGGCCACCAGAATTGCACACAGTGCTCCAGATGTGGCCTGACCAGTGCCCTATAGAGATTACCTCCCTGCTTCTAGAGGAGATCCCTCTCATGATGCAACCCAGCATCCTGTTGGCTTTCACTGCTGCCCTCCTACACTGCTCTGTATTGTTCATCTTCACCGTTACAACCTCCCTAGATCCTTCTTCTCCTCAGTGGAACCTAGCTACACCCCTCCCAGCTGATAACCCCTCCCTGGTTCTTTGCTCCAAAGTGCAGGACTTTACACTTTTTCACATTGAACCACAACTGCCACACTTCTGACCACTCCACCAGTTTGGTCAGATCATCCTGCAGCCCCTACCAATCTGCTATATCATTCACCACTACCTCCAATTTGGTATTTTCAGTGAAAAGAGTGATCTGATACCATACGAGATGTCTGCTATGAATATTCCAAACAGCACTGGCCCCAATACCCATCCCTGCGGCACCCCTCTCGTCACAGCCTTTGGAGATGAGAGTTATCCCCCCCACCACCACCACTACCCTCCGCTGTCTCCCCTGCAAAAAATTCTCAGTCCATTTAACCATCTTAGTCCCCACCCCCACGTATCTTCTCTACTTCCCTCCCAACCGGCACAGAATCAAAGGTCTTACTGAAGTCCAAAAATATGACATCCATTGCATGACCCTTGTCCAATTCCCTCGTGACCCAGTCATAATACTCAACTAGGTACATCTGGCAGGATTTTCCAGAGACAAACCCATGCTGGTGATTATCCCCGAACCCACTGTCTTCCATAAAGGTCACCAGCCTTTCCTTAAGTATTGTCTCCATCAGCTTCCCCACAATGGAAGTTAAGCTTACCGGCCTGTAATTACCTGGCTCATCCTTTGGTCCACTTTTATGGATGGGTACCACGTAGTCCATCCTGCAGTCATGTGGTATGCACCCTGTGTCCAGAGAGGTATTAAATAGTTCATTCAATGTTCAAATCAAGGGAGAGTAATGTCATTGCCAGTGCATGATCTGGCAGCATCAAGTCTCCAATCTGAGCTGAGAGCAGGCTGGGGGATACTGCTCTGGAGATCAGAATCATGTCCAGCCTACAGGAACAGTATCTGGGGGAATAGAATGCGTAGTCCCTTCCCTGGGGGTTCAGTAAACACCAAGTGTCCACCATATCTGGGTTACCTAGCAGTTTATGCAGGGCTTTCTGGGAACCAGTTGTCTTAACGGAAGCAGAAAGATTACTTCTATCTAAAATTGTGTCCAAAACTTCATTGAAGTCCCCTTCCCCCCAAGAAGATGTCTCTGCCTTTAACAGTGCTGACCCTTAAATTAATATCATTGAGGAAACTGGCCTGTCCTGTATTTGGAGCATAGCCATTACAGGTTGTCAGTCCCCTGCCCTGCAAGGATCCTGATAGGATTCGGAACCTACCTTCTGGATCTGCGTAATGTGACTTCTTCGTAAAGTTCACCCCCTTCCTTATCAGGATCGCTGTACCTCTTTTTGGTTTTTTTAGTTGAAAGCACTAAATCCTACTTTGGCCACCCATGCCCTAGCCAATTTTTTTACTTTTTTTCTAGGAGATGCATTTCCTGTAAAAGGGCAATGCCTGTATTTTCTTTCGTTAAGTAATTGAGGATTTTTTTCCCCCTTAACTGGGGTACCTGACTCCTTGACATTCCAGATAACGATTGTTAAGTTACCCCTATTAGTTTCCAATTTCCTTAGGTTATACTACAGGAATATTAGGTAATCTGAATTAGTTAAAAAATAAACAAATACCAACAAAACTATGTGAAATATTAAATAACAGTTAACAAGTAAATGTAAATAGTTTGTATAACAAGCTTCAAACAAAAAACAAAACCATAGAAATAAATAGTCAATAATCTAGGAACTGCTGTGCACCTGAATTGTGATACTCCAAGGCCCCCACAGGATTAGCTAATTCCAAATAGACAAGCCTTTTTGCAACTGAGTCTTGTTGTGTTTTTTGGGTTTCAATTGTGGAAATAGGCCGCAGTAAGAAATACATTCAGAGATGCCATACGTTCTGATAATGTATTTAGTCATTCCATAGGCTCCAAATAATCTTCCCATCTTGTAAGAACAAAGTTAATCTGATGAAGATCTTAAAGTAATTTAATTTATTTACCCCCTGTGGGTGTCCACCAAACCCCCTTTGGGACATTTCTAATCCTGTAAGGGTGGCTTCATGCTTAGATTTTGTTGACCAGGAGATCCATAGGGCACTAGGGTGCACTTTAGAAAGGCACCTCAGTGTCTTTTGGACTCTGACTAAATAACCACTATCTCTATATTTCAGAAAGTCGAATATTTAATATCAGTAGTAGAAGCTCTTCGAGCTTACTCATTATAAAACAGGGTGTTTGGGAAATAGATGTAGAAACTTCCTAGGTTAGGCTACAAGGACTCTTCTTCAGCTAGCCCTACAATTATCTGTCATTCTAAAACAAGCAGTAGCTGGGCCAGCAAGTCTCACTTGTCCGGTCCCACAATGTAGCATCTCTCAGCAAGGGGCATCGAAAAGGGCCAGCACAACTGCATATATAGAGTAAGCATACTCACCCTGGCACCAATTCCACCGCTCCCCCCCGTATGTTTGTTACCAAATAGGGCTCAGTCACCACATGGGAGCAAAACCACAATTACTTGTAATACTGTATATATATATATATTTTTTTTTTTAAAGAAGGGGTAAATCTTTGTGTTGCATGATGGGAAGTTATCAGGCCATCAGCAGAGTGTACCACTGGATGGGTCAGATTTCATACTTACAGCAATCCGCCAAACATAGCTCAGTTTGGGCTTTTACATCAACTGTCGGACAGCATATTTTAACTATATCACAGCGGGAAAACTTAGATATATTCTTAACAATTCAGTAAAACTGCATCTCTAAAACCAATACAATTAAACATATCCTAAGTTAGGAATTTGTGTTAGAAGACACAGTTCTGTGAACCTTCCCAAATGCAGCTTCAACAGTTCACAAAGTAAGGGAATGACAGCCCAAATGTGGCATATTGTAGCCTTCAAGGTCTTACCGGGACTGATCTTTTCAAATAGACTGAATAGTGTTCTGCCATATGTAGATCTAGTAACTTGCTAGCATGGAGTGAATCCCCTGATGTGCTTCTCCTGTGCTCCTGATTTACAGTTCCGGATAGCAAGGTTCATAGAAACATAGAAACATAGAAGTTGATGGCAGATAAGGACCGCAAGGCCCATCCAGTCTGCCCATTTCTTTTTCTACCTTATAAATGTGCCATCGGCCTTTGCTCTGTCAGTGACCTATCTATTCATAGTCATTTGTATTGCTCCTATGCCTATCCCATGCCTGTTTGAAGCCCTGCACTGTATTCATAGCCACCACTTCTTGTGGTAAGCTATTCATACATCTACCACCCTTTCTGTGAAAAAATTTCCTCACATTCTCCTTAATCGGCCTCCCTCTATTCTCATGCTGTGTCCTCTTGTCCTGCTATTTTTCTTATATTTAAACATGTTAGACTCTTTCACCTTGTTTATGCCCTTAAGGTGTTTAAATGTCTCGATCATATCACCTCTCCCTCCTTTGCTCAAGGGTATACATATTGAGCTCCGTTAATCTGTCCTCATATGTCTTCTGATGCAGTCCCTGCACCATTTGGTTGCCTTCTCTGGACTGCCTCAATTTGGTTATGTCCTTGGGAAGGTGTGGCTCCCAATACTACACGCAGTACTCCAGATGGGCCTAACCAATGTCTTGTACAGAGGAATTATTACCTCCTCTTATGACTTGTGATACCCTACTAATACACCCTAAAACCCCCTAGCCTTACCTACTGCTTTAGAGGTCTGCTTGGATGATTTTAGGTCATCAGTGATGATGATGCCCAGGTCTCTTTCTTCCTTTGTGACTGCTAGCAACTCCTCCAGCCTATAAGTGGCTTCGGGTTTCTCTTCCCTATGTGCATGATTTTGCACTTCTTTGCATTAAATCCCAGTTGCCACTCTTCTGACCATTTGCTAGTTTATCCAGATCTCTTCTCATTCTGCCCACCCATCTGGATCATCTACTCTGTTGCAGATCTTGGTGTCATCTGCACAGACAAACCTTACCCTCTAGTCCATCTCTGAGGTCACTAATGAAGATGTTGAATAGGACTGGCCCCAGGACTGATCCCTGAAGTACCCACTTGTGACTTGCATCTCTTCTGACTGTATACCATTTACCACCACTCTCTGTTTTCTGCCAGTCAACCAGTTTCACCAGTTGACCAACTACTGCCCACCCGAGCCTACCTAGCTTATTTATCAATCTTCTATGTGGAACAGTGTCAAAAGCTTTGCTAAAGTCAAGGTAGGCGACATCAACTGCTCCCCTTGGTCCACCACTCTGGTTACCAGTCAAAGAAATCTATGAGATTAGTTTGACAGGACCTTCCTTTGCAAGCCATGCTGTCTTGGATCCTGTGCCCTATGGATTCCAGGTGTTGCACTATCCTTTCCTTAGAAGTGCCTCCATAATCTTGCCCACTACTGGTAAGACTGGCGGTCTGTAGTTCCCCACCTCCTCCCTGCTATCACTCTTGTGGAGGCCGGGATCACATAAACCCTTCTCCAGTCTTCTGGGACCTCTCCTGTGCTCAGAGACTCACTAAACAATTCTGCTAATGAGCTCTGCTAGTTCCTCCTTTAGCTCCTTAAGTACCCTGGGATAACCCATCAGGTCCCATTGCCTTATCCACCCTGAGCTTAGCAAGCTCTTGTAGGACCCTTTCTTTTTGTGAAGGGAGTAGTGCTCACTTCCCTCCCCTGTGTCCATGATGCTGAGCTGTGGGCCCTGCCCTACCTTCTCTTCAGTAAATACTGAGCAAAAGTATTTATTTAGGATAGATGCCTTTACAGGGTCCTCCTCCTCACATGCTCTCTTTCTCCACTAAGCTTAGCAATACCCCTCTGGACTTTCTCCTTTCACTAATGTATCTATAGAAGTCTTGTCACCTTCTTTACAACTTCATGCTAGTGTTTCCTCAGTTTGGGACTTTGCCTGCCTTACTGCCTTACCTGCTTCCCTTAGGGCAGTTTGGTATGCCTCCTATCTTCATCCGCTGTGTTCCTTATATTTCCTGAAGGCCAGCCTTTTGGCTCTGACCTTTTCTGCTACTGTATTTGAGAACCAAAGTGGTTTCCTTCTTCTTTGCACTTCCTTTTCTGTCTAACACAATGGGATGTTGCTTCAAGTATTGTATCATAATGCTTGCCCACTTTGCCTATGCCTCCTCACCTGTGTTTCTTTTTGCCAGGCTAGCTTAACTCTGTTGGCCATCTTATCAAAGTCAGCTCCTCTGAAGTCCCATATTTTGCCTTGGAATGGGATGATTTAGATGTAGTAGCAAATTGAACCATACCATGTGATGGTCACCCTTTAGGTGACCTTCTACCTGGAGATCTGTGATCCTTCTTTGTTAGTCAGTACTAGATCTAGGATAGCCCTGTCTCTTGTGGGTTGCTGTACCAGTTGTTTGAGGCCCTCCCTGCAGGAATCCACTATGAGTCTAGTTCTGGCAGATGTTCCTGCTGGTGACAGCCAATCTGTATCTGGCATGTTGAAGTCTCCCATTATCAGAACCTCCCCTTTAGCTGTCATGTTTTGTATATCTTCTAACAGTAATGTGTCTATGTCCTCCCTCTGGTCTGGGGCCTGTAGACAACCCCAGTTCTTATGGCTGTCCCATTTCCTGTTTCCAGGGTGACCCACAGTTCTTCTGGCTCCTTATGTGTATTCTGAATTTCTGTAGCTTTGATATTTTCATTAACATACAGGCCCTCCTCCCCCTTTTGCACCTCGGTCTCTTCTGAACAATACATAGCCAGGTACTGAAGTCTCCCAAGTGTGGTTACTGGTAAACCACGTCTCACTAATTGCTACTATGTCCAGTTTAGCCTCTGACATTATTGCCTGCAGGTCTGGGATCTTATTTCCCAGGCTGTGAGCATTTGTGTACATGATTTTCCATTCACCAGATTTTGGTGTGTTAGTTGTTGGGTGAAGTTTGGCATTACCCTGTGCATCGTATGGGAGACAAACCTTTTTTCTTACCTGGTGATGCAAATGAACGGCAAACACGCTGAATTCCTGTTTGACCACTAGCTGAGGGGGGAGGAGTGTTCTTCCCATTCGACTTCATGAACCCAGAAGTTGACAGGGGGGGAGGGGAAAAATTGTTTAACCAGGAAAGGCACACTAAGCCAGAGCTTGTTTCCAGGTGCGACCTGGGAGCACAAGGAAGTTAAGTGACTTGCTCAGGGTCACACAGTAAGCAAATGGAAGCTGAGGGATTCAAACCCAGGTCTGGTCTGCTGGATGTCACCAGATTTGCAGCTCAGAGCCTTAGACCACTGCGCTATACTGCCTCCTTAAGGCACAACTCGACTTGTGGTTGGTGAGCAAGAAGGGTGATCATTGGACAGTCTGTTCCAAAACTGCAGCGCTAAGACAGCATTTCTTCTTCAGACTGGCCAATGGGAGCATGTGGTATAGATGAGTGACGAGGTGAGGAAAAGGAGCTTGAGTACTCCCTGTGATTTCTACTGCGACTCTGGGTCCTTTTTCTTGGATTTGTTTTGCCTCTTGATGCACCATGTGTGTAGCTTTTCATCAGGGGTCTACTTTTCCACTCAGTGAAAAAGGAGCTGTACTCTAAAGGTGATCTGGAAATTCCTGCATATGTGGGGGAAGTCTTCGGTGATAGTGTAGAATATTGGGTACGTGTAGGACTCACACTATAGCGTAGAGCTCAAGTTATGATATTTGGTACAGTCGCCCGTTCCTTTAGTTTTTATTAGTTTATTTGAGTTGGGGTTCACCCCCACACCACCCTGTAAAAAAAACAAGGGGGGTGTGGGGCGTGAAGCCCCCCAACTTAAATAAACTGACAACCAAGTGAGGCACATGACCAAAGTAGCGCTGTATTCAGGAAGCATTTATGGCAAGCTTCCTAGGTGTACCCAGTATTCTACACTATCACCAAGACTTCATGGGAGAGGATTCTGTGTGAGAGGGTAGCTGGTTACCTTCATGAATGTGCACAGAGAGTGTCTGGCCTCACGGTTTGTTGTCAGAGTCCGTAGAGCGTGAATGGAGATCTGGATCTCGAGACTTGTCAGACTTGTCTGATTTTGAATGAATGGCAGTTGAAAGTGATAGATTTCATTTTCTCCCTACTTCAGTATTTCCTTCAGTAAACTCCCATGCCATGTCAGTTGTGGTGCACAATACTGAGGGTCCAGAACTCGGTTGTATTACCAAAGTGGCCAGATACTCCATGTAGAAGTTGGCACCTTTTTTCTGTAGTACTTGTTTAATCTCATTACTTTTTTTCTTCTCTGAATTACCTCCATAGAGAAGTTCTGGTAGAGAGAGATTTTAGAGCCCTTCCAGAGCAGGTGTTTTTTTTCCCCCCTCGCCAAAGTAATAGCTAAGAAACTACACTATTATGGGGCTTGGATCAGATCCCTTCTGTGGTTTGGGGCCTAATGAGCAGTGGGTTTGTTCCATTTTAAGTCGCTAGTCCCAGTTTTTCTGAAAGATTTCGGCTAAGAAGGCTCTTAAGAAGTGAATCATATTCCTCCCTTCTGCTCCCTCTGGCACCCCCATGATCGTGAGATAATTCCTTCTGCCCAGATTCCGTAAATCATCCAGCTGGTCTAATATATATATATATATGTATATATATATATATATATCAACTGCTTGTCGTAATAATCAGAACTGTCCTGTAATAGTGTTATACTGTCTTCTAACAGTATCATGTAATGTGGGCGAATGCAAAGAGTGAGCCCACATTACGGCCCGAATGGAAAATGGCAAGTACCGGAATGGCAAAACCAGTATTCCCTTACCCTGAGGTACTACGATCTCAGAGTTTGATATTTAATAAAGGGGGTATGGGGGTGCAATGCCACCCACAGGAAAAACACAGTCACCGTTCTGGTCCTCATTGTTTTTTGTTCGCTAATATGGGCTCGCTGTTTTGGAGTCACCCATATCACATGGAACTCTTCTAACGTATTAACTTTATCTTCCATCATCTCAAACCTGCATTTAAAGTCTTCCACATCCTGGTGGATCCTAGCCATTGATGTTTTCATATCCAAAATGTTCAATTTAATTCCTTCGAGTACTGTTGGGTCAGTGCTGGGAACCCTCCTTTTTAATATCTACATCAGCGATGTAACAGAGGGGCTGAGGGGAAGGATGTACCTATTTGTGGAAGATACAAAAATCTGCAATAGGGTGGACACAGCAGGAGGGGTGAAGGAATGAGGAAGGAACTGAAGACTCTGGAGGGATGGGCTGAGACTTTGCAACTGAGATTCAATGCCAAAAAGTGTGCTGTGATGCACTTGGGGTACAGGAACCCAAAGACAGTATACACCCTTGGGGGGGGGACTTCAAGGATACGGAGCAGGAGAAGGATCTGGGGATTATAATATCATGTAACCTTAAGGTGGGAAAGCAATGTGGCAGGGCGGTGGGGAAGGCCACTGGGATGTTGACATGCATTGGCAGGGGCATCACTAGCAGAAGGGGGAGGTACTGATGCCCCTCTACAAAGCCATGGTAAGACTGCATCTGGAGTATGGGTTAAATTCTGAAGGCCACATCTATGAAAAGATATAGATGGGATTGAGAGGTTCCAGGGAAGGGCAACCAGGATGGTACAGGGTATGCAGGGGAAGACATATGAACAGAGATGTAACGGGATCTGTACACGTTGGAAACTAGAAGGGAGAGGAGGGACATGATTGAGACTTTTAAGTATGTCAAAGGGATCAACAAAGTAAAGAAAGGGTGTGTACTTAAAAGGAAAGAAGGGCTGAAAACTAGAGGGCACAGCCTAAGATTTCAGGGAGGAAGATGCAGAGGCAATGTGCGGGGACAATTCTTCACGGAGAGGGTGGTGGAGGCATGGAACAGACTTCCAGAGGAGGTGGTGGGGGCTGAAATGGTGGAGGGATTTAAGAGGGCATGGGACAGACATATAGGGTTGAGTAGTGGGGGAAAGGGGTGGGACAGCAAAAGAGAAGACATGTAGGGGAGAAAGAAGTAAAAGAGCAGACTGGATGGGCCAGTACGGTCCTTTTCTGCCATCAGAGTCTGTGATTCTGTGCGATTCTGTGAGTAATCTCCTTGATTGCAACCAATTCCGATGTTTCCTGAGGTTTGGGGAGGCATCTACCATTGACTGCTTCTCGGGGTGAGGTTTGGAACTTGTGGCCGACATGGTGGGTGAGTCCGGTACTTGTTTTTTACAGCAAAATTTGAATTTGCAGTGGATTTAGCTGCCCATCAGGGATTTGATAGCTCTCAAATTGATTTAATGAATAAAACAAAAAAACTGCACTTAAAACCACCAGTTTTAAGTTTTTTTTATTTGTTTTAGAAAGCATTAGTCCGGAGCTTTCAAATCAGCTGTCCATTCCCGATAGTGCCGCATGCCAATAATCAATGTTATCCAAGCACGACATCACGGATGAAGTGCCAGCACACACACATGACCTGTTAAAATGAAAAGTTAGAAAGCAAAGTCCCTCCACAGACCATGCCCAAGTTATCCCAATTGACATGTCTGCCATACAGTTTGTCAGTACTTCTCGATCTGAAAAAAACATAAATCCTTCCCTCCCACAGTGTCAGTTACCCCTTTGTTATTTCCCCACTGACAATTCTACCCAATCCTTGTGCATATTCCATTATTTAATCCCAAATTAAAAATCCAAAGTGAAGCTATAAGTGTAATCAGCTTCGCTGTCCGCTGTTCGGCTGCCAACTTCACTTTTTCCTACTCAGCAGCACATAGGCTCCTCAACGGCAGCTTCAGTGTTTTCTAGTAAAGAAGTCCTGCCAAAGACCGAACCTGTGTTTGCTGACTGTCAGAACGACACCTCTTTGCTGAAAGAGACAGTTCCTGTGAGAGGAGGCAAAAGAGTGCTGCTCCAGCAAGGTGCCACGGCTGCTAACCCATGTGTGACCAGAGCCTGAGTGAGCACCGCTATGTAAGTAAAGCCTGCATCAAGACTGCAGACAGGCGGGAGAAACCAGTTAATTCTGCTGCTAGACACTGGCTAACATACCACACCACACGAGCATCCAGAAGCTTTGACATGCTTGTGTGTGGTGTATGGCACCTGCTCTCAGACTGGTCTGCCCTGCAGATGAGGAGGAGAGAGAAGCCGAGAGTTCCAGATGACCGTAAGAGTAGAAAGCCTGATCCAGATCCAGAGGCACCTGACACCTACATCATTGAGCTACCCTCCAGTATACAACTGATAACTGCTTGAGAGAACCTGCGCCTGCAGTGAGAAGGATGTGGAGCTCAAGCTGTCAGTGAAGCTGGTAACACCAGAACCGTGAGTACTCTCAGGGCTCGCCCTGCCACTGGGACTTTGTATAGTTTGCCACCAAAGTTAAAGCTTTGGCCATCGGGCCAGAATCTACAAATACCTCGGCTGAGGTTTGCCGTGTAAGCAATTGCATGGCCTGTTGAGTCTGGGTGTGAAAAGTGTTTTAAAGTGCACCACGCCAGCCAACCAGCTGCAACTGCATCGGGCCTCCACTATTTCACCGGTTGGGTTTCCAGTGAAGCACAGGGAGTTCCCATAATGTTTAAAAAGGGTTTAAACTGATACCAATGGGTAGTGGGTAGTGCCCCCAGCACAGATGGGCTGATAATACTAAAGGTTTCCGTTTTATTTTCCACTGTATTGCATTGCCTGGTGGGGGGGTGGGGCACTACTGCTGTTTAAAGCATGTTATTAGGTCTAACCTAAACAGACACCTACAGTACATTCTGAGACAGTAGTGTAAAGTTCACAAGAGATTCAAAAAGGAGGTCACGTGATGGCTGCTTGAGAGAAGGCATACCTGCTCCCACCCTTTACTGCAAATTTCTGCATTCTTTTTTCAATTTTGGAAGCATTCCTCCTCTACTAATTTACATCTACAGTTACTGACTATCAGGGCTGCTTACTGTTTCGAGTGTTTCTCGGCTGCAATATGGAAGCAGATATGAAAATGCTCCCATTGCAGCATACTCCCCCACCAACACCCGAGCTGGAGAAGGCCACGAAATGGACAAAACAGCAGGCCACTGGGGCTTCTAGAACTTCAGCTGTATCTACCGCTTTCACCAAAGAAATGTTTATGCCCGAAATGGCTCCTTTACAAAATTCTTTGCTGCTACTTACCAAGGAGTTACAGAACCAACATACTTCCATGGACACGGTTACTCACCTGGTCGGGGATGCTGAGGCATGCATTTCGTCTCTGGAGGATTGGAGACATTGCCAGGACCCTGAGGTTGTAGCCCTGAGACAGCGCTTTCGCAAGCCTGAGGACCACCTCGAGGATTTGGGGTTCCGGTCCCAAAGAAATAATCTGGTGGTGATCGGTTTGCCGGAGGGGGAGGAGGGGCCCCAGGCTATAGTATTTTACCAGAAGTTACTCAAGAAAATTGCTGGGCCTTCCCCTAACAGATCGGTGTATGTAGTAGATTGAGCACACCGGTCCCTTCGTCCCAAGTCACCTCCAGGTTCTCCCCCCCGACCCATGATTTGCCACTTCTTGAATTTTCTAGATAATCAGCATGTGCTTGCTAAAACACAGGAGTTTAAGGAGGTACTTTGGGAGGGGAAGACGCTCAGAATTGCCCAGGGCCTCCCTTATTCGGTGCAGTAAAAGAGGGCTGCTCTACATCCTATTATCACTAAGCCAATTGCCGCTAGCATAACATTTTGGGTCTGATACTCCTTCACTTTATAAGTGTTCCTTGATGGGACCTGGGTCAGCTTTGAAAGCCCTGAGGATGTTACTGCTGATCTGGTTAAGCGGCTCCCAGATCTGTTTAAATAAATGGACTTGTGGTCCTGGAGCTTCAGCAGTCTCTAAACACTCCTGTGTATGGTAATGGTCCCTGCTTATGCTTACCTCCCTCCGTTTTTTCTAATGCTTCCTCCATTTTCCAGCTGGCGCTGCTCAGGTGAACTGACTGCTACTCCTTATTAAAGAGCCCCTGACACCGTTAGAAAAACTTGGAAAAAATGCGAGATTTAGACAGTTCAGTTTATATTTCATGTATTTTCTATAATTATTTACCTTTTTTCTTTATTACCAAGGACAGTGTATGAAAGAGGCTTACTGTTCCTTAGACCCTATCTGCTCTTTCTGCTATCCTACATATGACATCATAATCCGGGTTGCAGCTGGAAATGAGCTTCTGGTCATGGTGCTTTTCCAGGTTACCAACTTTTAAATAAATAAATAAGTAAAATAAACAATCCCCCGTTTATGGCATCATAATTATTCCCACAGCAACAGACTGTGATGTCATAAACAGAACTATGATGTCATATGTAGGCAAGCAGCCAGAACAGACAGAGCAGTGATCCTGTTTACATGCAAATGTCCTTAGTAATAAAGAAGAATGAGAAATACAGAAATAATATTAAAATATAAACTCACTTGTGCTAAACATTACATTTTCTCAAAGTTGTCACAATGGTGTCAGGGGCTCTTTAAAGGGTCTGGCAAGTTTCCAGTTCTTGCATTAGCAGGCTACAGATATTTGTTGTATGAGGGGCTGTGCCATCTGACTGCTTGTGCTATTCTATCTCTGCTCCTCCAGGACTTTTGAAGACTGTCATTAGGTGCACTTTTTTCAACCTGACCCCTCTTCTTCATTAGCCCCGCAGAGTGCCCCTTGCTTCAATCAGCTTGAGATGCAACTGGGCACCTCCTTCTAGTAATGGGCTGGTTCTAGTTGGCACAATGTATACTTTACACTTCTGCCCATGGACATTTGCTAACTTCAGTGGACTTGCTTCTGAATGTGATGCTCCCTGGCTCTGATGTTTAAAGGAAAAAAAAGCAAGGAGCAGAGCTGGACTTTTTCCTTGAATCCCTAAGATTTCTGCCTTCACCTCCTACAGGATTCCATGGGTCCCTTTGTTTGTTGAGCTATTTGCCACTATTAATATTACTGTTTCTTGTGTGAATGTTTGCCAGATAATTTCATTTTGTTGCAGTCTGTTAGCTGTCCTGTTTTGATCTAGAGGAGAAACCAGTTGTCTTTTGGGGAAGGGGGGGTTTGCTCAATATTCATGGCTGAGGGTGGGGGCGGTGGGGCATGCTCACACCCACCATGGGCGAGTGCACTTTTGGAGTTCAGTCGGTTGGACTGGGGATGTTGGGATATTTGTTGTTTTGGGTTTTCATGGGTTGCGGCGGGGGGTCGTTACTTGGAGGATATTTGAAGTGAATACTTGGTTTTTCCTATATTATGTTATAGTGGGGGGGTTATTGCTTTCTCATTATTGTGAGATCTGGGTTCTGGTTCAGTCGTCTTTGCTGCGTTCCTTTTCTGCTGACTCTCACTCCCCTCACAGTTGATTCTTGGGGGGGGGGGAGGTATGGGATCTGTCTGTTTGTGAGGAGTTTTTTCAGGGTTGTGCTTGGGCTAGAGGTGGGAGATGTGGGTTTGGGGTGAGGTGGGTTCTATCTGAGAGCTCCTTTATGAGGTTTTGTCCTTTCATTTTTTTCCACCATGGTATTCATACTCCTGTTCATTTGGTTCGTGGGATCCAGCTATAAGTTTGTGTCGTGGAACATTAAAGGGGCTCATAGTAAGAAAAAGAGATTCATGATTTTGGGTCACTTCTACAAATTACATCCAAATGTTGTTATGTTTCAGGAAACCCATTAAAATGAGAGGATTTACTTTCTTTCTGCAGATGCTGGGTGACGCAAGTTTTCGGAGCGGGCGTCCATTCACAGCGGGGTGGTGTGACGGTATTGTTTGCAAAGGGTATGCAGTTTCAGCTTCACTGTGAGTACTGGGACTCCGAGGGACATTTTATTTTACTGCACTATCATTTGGGTATTAGTGAGGTTATTTTAGGTTTGGTGTATGGCCCCAACAGTGACTGCCCCTCACTTTTTGCCGAGCTTGATTCATGGCTGGCCACCTTCCCTCATTTACTGACAGTTTTGGGTGGTGATTGGAACCTCGGCTATCAGGCTGACCTGGACAGATCTGAGTCCACCAGATGAGGCTTATCTACTGCCCCACGGGGCTTCCAGGATTTTTTGGACCATGAGGGACTTTGGGATCTGTGGAGGGTGATGCATCCTCGAGAACGGCAATATACCTATTTCTCACCAGTACATGGCACTATCTCCAGGATTTATTTTTTTTTTACTTAGTGGTAGCTTCCTTAGTGGTTTAGTCTCTTCGGAAATACTCCCAAAATTTATTTCAGACCATGCCCCCGTTGAGTTAACACAGTCACTGAATGAGGGGAAGGAGAGAGAAAGTATCTGGTGTCTGAATACTCAGCTTCTCTGAGACCCTACTCTTGTTCAACACTCAAAGGAGTTTTTCCACACTGTTCTGTCCACTAATGAGAGGTCAGTGTCTAGGCTTGATTGGTTAT
This sequence comes from Neoceratodus forsteri, assembly GCA_016271365.2. NCBI lineage: Eukaryota > Metazoa > Chordata > Ceratodontiformes > Ceratodontidae > Neoceratodus > Neoceratodus forsteri. The sequence goes on along the minus strand of JADMNL010000023.1, from coordinate 562,050,264 downwards.
GGGGAGCCCTTAAAGCTGCCTTGTGTGGGGAGTCCATAAAGCTGGCCTCTGAGTGCCAGAAGCGCCATACCCAGGAGGAGGACTGGCTTCTGGTGGATGTCAGGCATTTGGAGTGGGCCTTATCAACTGCTTTATCCCTGTAGTCTGGCAGCAGCTTGAATCAGCTCATTTAAAATATGTTGATTTCTTAGCAGAAAAGGCCAAATTAGCGATTCTGCGCACTAAGTCGCATTATTTGGAATCTGGGGAGAGGGCCGGTAGGCTCTTGGTTTGGCAGCTGAAACAGCTGGATGAACCGAGGGCTGTCCCGCATTTGAGACCTGATTTTGAGGCTGACGTATTAACCAGGCCTCGTGACATTGTGGAGGCGTTTTTTTTTTTTTACAGGGACCTCTATGAAGCCCACCCCTCTCCTGTAGATGAAAAGTAGCTGATATCAGCTTATTTGGATCAGGTCCCTCTCCCTTGTCTCTCAATCTCCCAGCAGGTGTTTTTAGGTGGCCCGATTCAAGTAACATAGGTCCAGGCTGTGATTAGTCAGCTTCCCCTGGATAAAGCACCGGGTCCGGACGGTTTCTGCAATAACTTTTATAAGGGCTTTGTGGATGATCTGCCACCCTTCCTTATCCAATTTTTAAATTTTCTCTTGACTGATGGCCTGCAAGATTACTCCTTTGCTCAGCCTTGGATAACTCTCCTCCGGAAACCAGGTAAAGATGAGCCCTTGCCGTCCAGTTATCAGCCAATCTCCCTCCTCAATTCCGATACGAAAATCCTGGCCAAGGTGTTGGCTAATAGGCTTAAGTTGATATGGAATGTTCTGCCTTCGCCAGTGCAGGTGGGTTTTATGGCGGGTCGCCACTCTAGTGACCATGTGAGGAAGCTCCTTCTCCTGATCTCTGCATCTGGGGAAAGCAAGATCCCGGCAGCTCTGGTCTCCCTGGACGCAGAGAAAGCCTTTGATAGAGTTTCATGGTTTTTCCTGTTCGAGGTTTTGCACAAATTTGGTATCCTCCCTAATTTGTGTCCTTAACTTCATGTCTTGTATACTAGACTTACTGCGAGAATACTTTGCAATGGCCTCTCCTCTGCTGCCTTCCCATTGGAACATGGCACAAGTCAGGACTGCCCCCTTTCCTCTCTTCTTTTCAGTCTATACTTGGAACCCCTCCTCCAGCATCTACAAACTTCTCCAGCTATCCAAGGTATTTCAGTCGGAGGTGAGAGTTATAAACTATCAGCCTACACTGATGATTTGCTCCTCCACGTGGCAGACCCGCTTTCTTCAATCCCAGCTGCACTGGCAGAGATCGAGGCATTCTCTAATCTGGCAGGTTACCGGCTTAATCTTGACAAAACTCAGGCTATGCCCCTTAATGCCCACATTTGTAAGCAAGATATTATGGCTATGGGACTATCCTGGGAATCCAAGGCACTCAAATATTTAGGAGTCCTTTTGCCCAACCATCTTTCGGACTTGGTAGCTTTGAATTTTCCACATCTTCTCCAAACTGTTAAAGCTGATTTCATGAGATGGGCCTCCCTGCCTATGACTTTCTGGGATAGTTTCAATGTCCTTAAAATTAATGTCCTCCCCAGACTATTGTACCTGATGGGTATGTTAGGGGTATACCTCCCGAAGGCCTGGTTTACCTCTTTACAGCGGCTCCTAAACCACTTTCTCTGGAAGGAGGGGGCAGTCCGGCAGGCCTACTCTAAACTTACTTTTTCTCAGGATAACAATGGCTTGTACTTTCCCCATTTCTGTCTCTATTATCTGACCCTACATGTGGCTAACTTCCTTTGGAGGGGATCTGCCTGGGTGAATTCAAGTGATAGGGAGTACTCGCAGCTCTGGGTCCGGATTGAATCCACCTTATGTAAAGCAGATGTTCACTGTGCCAGATTACTTTACGCTAAGCTCTCTGATATTCCAGCTGTCCTGAAGACCCCTCTTATATTGTGGTCCATTAAAGTGAGATCCCAATTGTAACAATTTCTCAATGTGGATTGGTCCCGTTCTCTTTCCAAGCCCATTCTGACGAGCCCCATTATCAAAATTGGTGGTCGTCAGATTCCTGTTCCCTTTAGTCCCCACCTCAATACTTCCTCTGTCTCTTCTATTGTTGATAATGGAAAGATCCTTCCCCATCAGCGGCTGCAGGATCTCATCTCTATACCCACCTTTCATACGTTCAAGTATTAGCAACTGGTCATGGCTTTAATTGTTGTTTTTGGCCATGCCCCCTGGGTCTCGTCCGATTAGAGTATCATCTCTAGGCTATCTTCCCAGCCATCGAACTCCATTTGGTCACTGGTTTATATGACTTTTTACAATCTGTTGACCCTAGTGCCATATCCCGTGTCTGCTTTTACTGGCAACAAGTTTTTAATTGGCGTTCCGATCCTAGTTGCTGGCAATATACTAGGTGGAACTTACATAAATTCATTAAGAGAGACAGGTATTGCTGGATGCAGTTCCGTACACTGCATGATCTCTATTATACCCCTCTTAAATTGTTTAGGATGGAAAGGTCAGACTCCCCACTTTGTTCTCGGTGTGGACAAGCGGAGGGGTATTTATACCACATTTATACCACATGTTATGGCAGCGTCCTAAAACAGACCTTTTTTGGTCCAAAATTAAGGCTTCACTGGATCCTTTGTTGGGTCTTGAGGATGCCTTCACCTCTGAGATTTGCCTGGTAGGGGACTTGCCATCTTATCGTTTTGGTCTTCGTAAAGCCCACATAGTGTTAATCTCCATGGTGGTGAACGGCATCATCCTTAGGCATTGGCGTGCTGACTGTTCCCCACCCTTCAGAGAGTGGTATGGTGAAATTCTGCAGGCTGTCATGGTAGAGAAGCAGATCACCAGACTAAAACACTGACTGGCCTTTTACCGCGATAGATGAGAGCAGTTACACGCCCTTTTGTCTATTCAGCCACTATCTGATTAAGTTTAGTCCTGAGAGGTGTGACTTTCCCTTTTTATTTGAATTTGGGCCCTGGTTTTTCCTGCCTAGCTTAACCCATATGTTAGGTTCTGGTGTTCTGGGAGGGTAGGGTAAGGTGATGGGTGGGGGTGGGGTTTTCAGGGGTTAATTATTGGGCGGATGTTTATTTTTTGTGTATTTGTCCTACTTCTGTACTGTTACCTGTTTCTGGATGTTTTTTAACAATAAAACTTTGATAAAGTTTGAATTAAAAACAAAGATTTAAAAAGAAAGTGCTTTTGCATTCCTCTATCCTTTGTGAATATTCCCCAGTACTGTATTTCCTCCAATAACAGCCATCTTCTAATAGAGGTTGCCTTCTAAAAGAAGCCGCATCTGCCAGGTGGGGTTTCTTATAGAAGCTGTGGCTACTAAAAGGAGCTTTTGTGACATTCTTTTCCTGCCAAAAATCTCCGTACCAGTATCTGTTCCCAGAGATTTTCAAAGATCACGCTGGCGCTGCGCTTTGCTGCAGTGCACAGTTTAATAATTCCAGAGTGGTTTAAACAACCTTTTTAAAATAAACAAACAAGCATTTGTCAATGCCGAACGTTCGCTTGCAGGTATTTGCAGTGGTGTTTGGCACGTATGGTGCTTTACCCTAATGCCCTGTGCGATTGCTGGTATTTGCACAATAAATTTTCAGCATGACTTTTTGTTACCCCCATTTATGCGCATACGCGGGAAACACGTTTTGGGCAGGATGTGAAAATGACAGCTGTACTGCTCATGAGGAAGTGTGGTAAAATGGCAATGTTGAAAATCTGGTGGAAATATTGAAAATCGCAAACCTATGAGCATGCGTGGGAACTGTGCAACACTGCGCAAGTAAAACAGTCATTGTTAGGAATTTTTCACCAAATTTTCAACATTGGCATTTTAAAACCTCTTGCTAATGAACAGTGTCACTGTGATTTTCTTACTGTGCTCCCATACATTGATTTAGCACACGGACTGTCATTGTGCACTACATAAGGCGGAAACATGTTTTGGGCAGGATGTGAAAAATGACAGCTGTACTGCTCATAAGGAGGTAATGGTAAAATAGCAATGTTGAAAAATCTAAGTGAAAAATATTGAAAATTCGTAAACTTACGGCGTGCATAGGAACTGCGCAATGAACATCAGTAAAACAGTCATTTTAGGAATTTTGTCACCAAATTTTCAACACAGCCATTTTAAGACCTCTGCTCATGAGCAGTGGCACTGTGATTTTCTTAATGTGTCCCACATTGAGTTCACCACCGACTGCGCCATTGTGCACTACATGGGCGGGCTGCGTTTGGGCAGGATGTGAAAAATGACAGCTGTACTGCTCATGAGGAGGTGTGGTAAAATGGCAATGTTCAAAATCTGGAGTGAAAATATTGAAAAGTTGCAAACTTATGGCGTGCGTAGGAACTACGCCAGCAGCACACTCGTAAAACAGTCATTTTAGAATTTTTCACCAAATTTTCAACACAGCCATTTTAAATCTGCTCATGAACAGTGTCACTGTGATTTTCTTAATGTGTCCCATACATTGATTTCGCACACCGACTGCGCCACTGTGCACTACATGGGCGGAAACATGTTTTGGGCAGGATGTGAAAAATGACAGCTGTACTGCTCATGAGGAGGTGTGGTAAAATGGCAATGTTGAAAATCTGGAGTGAAAATATTGAAAATTCGCAAACTTACGAGCGTGCGTAGGAACTGAGCAACACAGACTCGTAAAACAGTCATTTTAGGAATTTTTCACCAAATTTTCAATACAGCCATTTTAAGACCTCTGCTCATGAACAGTGTCACTGTGATTTTCTTAATGCATCCGATACATTGAGTTCGCACACCGACTGCGCTACATGGGTAGAAACACGTTTTGGGCAGGATGTGAAAAATGACAACTGTACTGCTCATGAGGAGGTGTGGTAAAATGGCAATGTTGAAAATCTGGAGTGCAAATATTGAAAATTCGCAAACATACTGAGCGTCGTAGGAACTATGCAACGCACGCTCGTAAAACAGTAATTTTTAGGAATTTTTTCACCAAATTTTCAACATAGCCATTTTAAGACCTCTGCTAATGAACAGTGTCACCGTGATTTTCTTAATGCATCCCATACATTGATTTCGCACACCAGCTGCGCCATTGTGTGCTACATGGGCAGAAACACGTTTCGGGCAGAATGTGAAAAATGACAGCTATACTGCTCATAAGGAGGTGTGGTAAAATGGCAATGCTGAAAATCTGGAGCGAAAATATTGAAAATTCACGAACTTATGAGCCTGCGTAGGAACTGCGCAATGCACGTAAAACAGTCATTTTTGGGAATTTTTGCACCAAATTTTCAACATGGGGTTTTTGGGACCCCTTCTCATGAATGATGTCACTGTCATGGTGTTATTCGGGTCCGAAGGGTGATTTCGGGCAGTGACTGCGCTGTGACTGCGAAATCACCCTTCGGGCCCCAATAACACCATGACAGTGACATCATTTATCAGAAGGGATTCCAAAACCCATGTTGAAAATTTGGTGCAAAAATTCCAAAAAATGCCTGAGATATGCAATAAAGTTGAAAACCCCCTATCTAGCCCATTATACAGCTTACCGGCATTTCCTCAGTTAGGTGATCCGACTTTGAAGAGTGCAGGCGTGTTGCAGTCCACCAAAGATCGTCGCGCCGAGCTCTGGAGGTAAGTATAGGGTGAGTGGGGGTGTGGGGCTGGGCTTGCGCAGTGGGTGGAGTGCGGGTTGAAGGAGGGGACTGGGAGAAAGCGCCGTGGGACCGTTTTTGCTTACAGGTGCAAAAAAAAAAAGACTACGTGGGGCGTTTACCACGCTGGGGTGGGCTCCCAGCGTGGCAGAAGATGGCTGGGGGTGCCGAGCCGACGGGGGTTGGGCACCCCGTCGGCAAACAGCGGGCGTTTGCCACGCTGGGGTGGGCTCCAAGCGTAGCAGAGATGACAGGGGGGCCATGGAGCCGATGGGATTGGGCACCCCGTCAGCAAACAACGGGATGTTTGCCATGCTGGGATGGGCTCCCAGCGTGGCAGCAAGGTTGGGGGTGGCATGACAGGGGGCGTGGCGCTGTGCTCTGTATGACAGCGCGGTGGTTTCTTTGAGCGAAGACCACGGCTGTCATCACCACAACTCCCACACCCATTGGTGCAGGACCGCCATGCCTGCTCAGCAGACAGTGGATTGAAAGGGAGGCACACCTCCAAAATGTGCTACTCTCCCAAAGCGTTCCTTGTGCATGCGCGCAAGCGAACGTAAAAAAAAGGAAAAACAAAGGTTTTCCAGTCGCCGAATGCCACTCCGACCGAATAAGCATGGTTGCCATGGTAGCCAGTGTGGTTGCCATGTAATGCGGTTGCTGTGTTACCACACTAAATTGGTTCACACTAATTCATTGCTGCTGTCAAGCTCTTCATCTGAGCAGTTCTCTGTTTCCTCAGCACCTGCTTGCTCTGTCTCACTCTCACTAACCAGCTGAGAGGAACTGGGACATGATCAGGATTTCTGTAATGCCTCCCTCAACAGTTCTCTCGCCCCACTAGCCGTGGCACCTGACAGGCGGGATATGATTTCTGGATCCGAAGTGTTAATTCCACAGACCTGTGTGAGCACAGTAAACCATAAGATTTTTTTTTAAAACACAACACAAACATCAATGCATTTATGCACTTATTTATGATTCTCGTCTGAAATGCGTTGAACTCTGCCTTGTTTTATGATACTCAGGTTTGTCTAATCCACTGTTTTATGTTTTTATTGCTGTGTCACCTGTAATTGCCATTCTTTGTAATGGCGAAGGTGTGACACGGGAAATTCAATGGGTGCCAAGCATGGAGGGGCCCCTAACGAAGGCCCTATTGTGGGGCGAGAAGCTGGGACTGCGCACTGTAACTCCTTGTATAACTGAATAAAATACTTGAATATTATCCAGCTGGAGTTACATACATTCTGATGGCAGATAAGGAACGCTTGACCCACCCAGTCTGCCCATTTCCCTACCTAATGGATAAGCTGCAGATCCTAGTTAACCAACAGCCTACTTCCTCCTACCCCCACTACAATTGCTTTATGTCTGTCCCATGCATTCTTGAATTACCCCACTGTTTTTGACTCTACGACCTCATCATGAAGGCTGTTCCATGCATCTACAACCCTCTCTGTGAAGAAATACTTCCTCACACTACCTCTGAGCCATCCCCCTTCTATCTTCAAATTGTGCCCCCTTGTTCTTGCACATCTCTTTTTCTGAAAGATGCTACCCTCTTAGACTTTGTTGATGCCCTTGAGGTATTTGAAAGTTTCTATCATGTCCCCCCTCTCCCTCCTTTCCTTGAGGCTATACATCTTAAGCTCCTTTAGTCTTTCTTCATATGTCTTCTGCTGCAGACCCTGCACCATTTTGGTTGCCCTCCTCTGGACAGCCTCCACCCTGTCTATGTCTTTGCGGAGATGGGGTCTCCAGAACTGTACACAGTACTCCAGAAGTGGTCTTACCAACTGTCTGTACAGAAGGCCAACAACTTCCTGTTTTCTACTGGTGATGCCTCTCCCTATGCATCCCAGTATCCCCCCAGCCCTTCTTACTGCCTTCTCACATTACTGGCCGCCCTTTAGGTCGTCTGATATGACTACCCCCAGGTCCCTTTCTATTTTTGTTGTTTTAAGTATCTCACCCACCATTGTGTACTCTTCCCCTGGATTTTTGTTTTCCAGGTGCATTACTTTGCACTTCTTTGGGTTGAATCTAAGCTGCCATACATTTGACCACTCCTCCAACCTTGCCAAGTCCCTTCTCATCATTTCCACCCCACCTTGTGTATCAACCCTGTTGCTGATCTTTGTGTCATCTGCAAAGAGATATACTTTTCCTTCCAGTCCCTCTGCAATGTCACTTATAAAGACTTTAAAAAGGACTGGCCCAAGTACTGAACCCTGCAGTACCCCACTAGTAACCCCCTTTCTTCACTGTGGACTCCATTTACTATTACTCTCTGTGTCCTGTTGTCCAGCCAGTGTTTTACCCAAGCTACCACCCTGGGACCCACTCCCAGGCTGGCTAATGTGTTTATTAATCTTTTGTGCAGGACTGTATCAAATGCCTTGTTAAAGTCCAGGTAGGACATGTCCACAGCCAATCCCTGGTCTACTACTTTGGTCACCCAATCAAAGAAATCAATTAGATTTGTCTGACATGACCTTCCTGCTGTGAATCCATGCTGCCTTTGGTCCTGTGCCCCACTGGCCTCTATGTACTCAACAATTCTTTTCCTCAGAAGTGATTCCATCATTTTCCCTACCACTGAGGTCAAACTGACAGGTCTGTAGTTTCCTGCCTCTGTCTTGCTCCCACCTTTGTAAAGAAGAATCACATCCACCCTCCTCCAGTCCTCAGGTACCACACCATCCTCCCATGATTTATTAAAAAGGGTAGTCTGTGGTGTTACTAGCTCTTCCCTTAGTTCTTTTAAATTCTGGGGTGAATCCCATCAGGCCCCATTGCTTTATGCACCTTCAGTTTTAAGAGTTCTTTCAGAACCCTATATTCTGTGAAAAGACTAATATCAACCCCCCTTATCCAGAGTGCTTCTATTGACTAGATTAGGTATCTCCCCCTGCTCTTCCATTATGAATACTGAGCAGAAGTATTCGTTCAGTATCCCTGCTTTTTCACTGTCTCTCTCTCTACCCAACAACTTTCCTCTTTATTCAGCCTCAGTATCTCTGCATTAGTCTTTCTTTGCTCCCTAATGTACCTATAAAAGGCTTTATACCCCTTCTTAACCAAGTTGGCTATCTTTTCCTCAGTTTGGGCCTTTGCTATTCTGACTGCCTTCCCCGTTTCCTTCTGTTTAACTGGTACAGTTCTCTATCCTGCTCCTTCTGTGTTTCCTTATATTTCCTGAATGCTATCTTTTTGTCCCTAACCTTCCCCGCCACTTCTTTTGAGAACCATAGTGTTTTTTTCTTTCATTTTGATTTGTTTATTTGCTTCACACAAAGACTTGCTGCCTCGGTGATGGCGGTTTTGATGTTTCCCCATTGTTGCTCCACCCCACCTTCTTGCCTGTCTGCTAGTGCTTTTCTGAGGCACTCTCCAATTTTGACAAAATCAGCCCTCCTGAAATCCAGTATTTTCACTTTTGTATAGCTTGACTCTACAGCTAAGTTTATCGTGAACCACACTGTTTGGTGATCGCTTGTTCCCAAATGGCTACCCACTTCAAGATTGGAGATCCTCTCTCTCTGTCCCCATTTGAAAGTACCAGATCTAAGATTGCTCCCTCCCAAGTGGGTTCCAAAACTAGCTGTCTGAAGCATTCCCCCTGTAGGGCATTGAGAATGGCCCTGCTCTTGGATGTGGCTGTAGCAAAGGTACTCCAGTTAACATCTGGCATATTCAGGTCCCCATCAGCAATATCTCCCTTTCTCTGCCATCCTAAGGATGCATTCTATCATTACTTGTCCGTTTCTCCTCCTGAGATGAGGGTCTGTATACAACCCTGTGTGGATTGTGGTGCCATTTCTAGTCTCCAGGGTGACCCACAGTGCCCCCTCTCCTCCCTGTTTACCCTTTAGTTCTGTTGCTTTGATCCCTTCCCTTACATAGTGAGCTACTCCTCCTCCTCTTCTTCCCTCCATGTCCCTCCTGTAGATTGTGTACCCTGGTATGTTGACATCCCAGTCATGGTTCTCTGTGTACCATGTTTCTGTGACTGCCACAATATCCAGGCATCCCTCTTCCATCAAGGCCACCATTTGGGGGAGCTTTTTACCTAGACTACGGGCGTTGATACTCATTACCCTCCAGTTTTTGTGGCTTTGTTTCTTTTTGCCCCATCTATGTCCTTACCGCCTTCGTCTTTTTCTCCATTTGCCCCTGCCCTTATCCCTACCGACTGCCCTATCTTGGTGTTTACCTCACTAACTACCATGATTTTTTTTGGGGGGGCTAGGATTTCCCTTCTCCTTTTCAGTGCCTCCCCCCGTTGGCTAGTTTAAATGCTTGCCAAATAAGCATTTACACTTATCATTTATTTATTTATTTATTTTGCACAATCGGTTTACAACCTTTGAGCCAGAGGCTCATTTACAAAGGCACCTCATCATATTGAGGACAGACAGAGCAGTTAGGTTACAGAATACAGGTCACTGACTTAGAGTTACACAGAAAGATTTCATACATTGTACAATTTAGTAGCATTTCTGGTGATACAGCAGAGCACATGCTGGTAGCAACAGAGGCAGCATACAGAGGGGAGAAGTGGGGGGGTGAGTTGGAGTGCCACCCAGTGGGTGTTGTCTAGTGTAGAGAGATAGTGGCGAGGCACCAATTAGAGTCAGAAGCAGCTGCGAGTGTTAAACAGTTGGCTCTGAAGGGAGGTTTTGAAGTTGGAGATTGTGGGGGCATTGGAGATGGGTGCAGGGAGAGAGTTAAACCAGGATGGGGCTCCGTAGCAGAAGGACATCTGACCACGAGTGGTCCTGGATCTGGGGACCAGTAGAGTGGTCTTGTTGGCGGTTCGGGTTGTGATAGTGGGTGGGGTATGGTGGATGGAGGCTGTCACCCCAGGAGGGGAGAGCCCGAGTAGTGTTTTTTTTGTGAGGAGGCAGGTTTGGTAGTGGAGCCATTCATCTAGGTTAAGGAGTTTTGCCCCATCAAAGAGTTGACATGTATGTGTGAGCCTGGAGGCACCAGTAATCAGCCTGCAAGCCTTGTTTAGGGTAAGGCGAATTTCGTTGAGGGCAGTAGTGTCAGTAGCACCATAAACTGGCAGGCCATAGTCACCAAGGGACAGTACTGATGACGTAACGGGAAGCCAGAGAGCATCGGGGGGAGGCAATCCTTATAGTGGTAGAGGATGCCAGGCCGTGTGTTAGTGGTGAATGCAAGGGCATTAATGTGGGCGTGGAAGGTGAGGGCTGAGTCGAAGGTAACCCCAAGGTATTTGTAGGAGCAGACTTGTACAAGTGGTTGTTTGGTGCTAGGGAAGATAAGGAGTGGGTTATTGCAGGCTTTGTTTTGGGGGTGGGTGAAGAGCATTGTCTTGTTTTTTTTTTAGATTAATGATGAGTCTGTGCTCCTTAAACCAGGCTTTGGCATCATTGTAGGAGTGTTGTAGAGAGTCCTGGAGGGAGATGGGATTACGGTGGGTGGCAAAAACGGCAGCATCATCTGCATACATAAGAATTTTGCCAGAGCATGCACTGGGCAGGGTGTTTAGATAGAGTGTAAAGAGTAGGGGCCCAGGATGGAGCCCTGGGGTACTCCCGAGCAGATGGGACAAGTTTCTGAGAGTGTTCCATTGATTTTGACACACTGGGAACGAGTGGATAGATAGCTCGAACACCATGCGAGGGGGCCAGCAGAGAAACCAGTGTGGCAGAGTGCATCCAGCAGAAGAGGGTTGGAGACAGTGTTGAAGGCCTTTGAGAGGTCCACGAACACTGCACCAGCTAGGGAGCTGGTGTCCAGGGAGGAATGTAGGAAGTTGGAGAACTCAACTAGTGCAGTGCCGGTACTGTGACCAGCATGGAAGCCGTGCTGCTCTGGGCATAAGATGTCATGCTTAGTCAGATATTCAGTGATTTGAATGGCCACTACTTTTTCTAGGGCTTTGGAGAGGGGGGGAGGATGGAGATTGGTCAGTAATTACTGGCGGAGGACCTGTCACCCCCTTTATGAATGGGTGTGACTATGGCAGTTTTCCATGCAGTGGGGAATTGCCCCAGGCAGAGGGATCGGTTAAGTAGGCTGGTAAGTAGGGTAAGGACTTCATCCAGCACCAGACAGAGTATACCGGGGTCCAGGGAGTCACTGCCGGGACAATTGCTTTTTAACGCTTTAATTAGGAGAGGTCTGGCTTCCTGGGCAGATACCTTGTATAGGTGGAAGCAGGGGAGCTGGAGAACAGGGGGTGGATCAAAAAAATTACTGAGGAGGACAGAGCTAAGGTCAGTAAAGGAGGTGTTAAGGCAGTTGGCAATGCAGGCAGGGTCGGTGGAGGTACAGCCATCAGTAGTGAGCTGGGATGGGGGTGGTTAGCGCAATTTCCCATTTAGCTCTTTAATATTGTCCCAGAAAGTCCGGGCACACCCCCAGGAGGAGGTGAGGGTGGCCTGGTAATGGTCTGCTTTGGCTTTACGGACAGCCCATGAGCACCTGTTCCGAGCAGCATTGTAGGTCTATCAGCCATCCAGCCCATTTCAGTGGCTAGGTGCCAGAGGTTCTCCCTATTTCTGAGCATTTGTAGTAGGGCAGGAGTAACCCAGGGTGCATTATGTTTTTTGGATCGAATTTTGGTGAGGGGTGCAAAGAGATCACAGGCCTTGTTAAAGGCTTGGGAGAAAAGAGCTAGGGCAGTATCAATTTCAGGGGCATGATGAATGGGGGACCAATTAATCTGGGCAAGAAACTGTTTGAGTCTAATCAGACCACCAGGGCGGAGGTGACTGCGGAGTGTGGTTTGGGTTATGGGTTTGGGAGTGGGGGCAGCCCAAAGGAATAGAATAGGGGAGTTGTCACTTAGGGAGTCCAGGAGGACCTGTATGTTATGGATTTTTCAGGGGCGGTTGGTGATAATGACGTCCAGAAGGGTACTGGTTCCTCTCTTTGGGTTAACTCTAGTGGGCTGGGAGATGAGTTGTGTCAGGTCTTGGGCAGCGAAAGTATCTCGGGTAGTGGAAGAGGAGGGGCTGAGCCAGTTCACGTTAAGGTCCCCCACTAGGATTTGTTCCACCTTGTGGTGGAGGGTGGCAAGATAATCTGTTACAGATATCAGAACTGGGTTCTGGTTCTTTGGGGGAATGTAGGCAGCGGTGAGATAGAGAGGGCCCCTGGAGGGGTCAGGAGTGAGTTTGAGGGTAAGGGCCTGGGCCCCATTCACAAAAGCGGGGGCAGGGAGCACTTGTCTGATGACTGTGTCCCGGGTATAGATCACACAGCCACCCCCACGTTTGCCTAGGATCTTGGTTCCCCTGCTGGATAGATGCAGACCATTGCGCCAGTATAGGCATGCATCCCTCCAGGTGGAGCCCCAGTCCCCAATGAAACCAAATCCCTGAGCTCTGCATCAATTTTTCAACCAGTCATTGAATCCCATGGTGCGGAGTGCCCTAGCCTCATCCATGCCATAGACAGGTAGCACTTCTGAGAAAGTTACCATGTGTGCTACTTGTCTAAGGCCCCTCCCAAACTCCACAAACTCCTGTTGCACTGCTCTGATCCCATTCTCAGCCAAGTCATTTGTCCCTAGGTGGATAATGACATCCAGCTCACTGCCCTTTGCAGCTGCTCCCACGATCCTGAAGATTTGTTTCCTGTCCTTCCAAGCCACGGTGCCGGGCAGGCACCATACCTCCCTTTTCCCTCCTTCCCACAGTTCTACCCCCTAACAATTGAGTCCCCCACCAGGAGTTGTTTTCTTCCCCTGTGGAGTCCGGTGCCACCCTCCTGTGGGTCTCCATTGTGGAGGTTCCAAGCATCCTCCTTGGTCTCCATTGCAGGTGCCTCCATAGAGGAACCATGCTCCACCAGACTGGCAAATGAATTGTAGAGAGGCACAACTGGAGGAATGTGCCTCTGTTCCACCACCCTCACTCTCCCTGAGCCCACCATGGTCCAACCACTCCTGTTTCTTGGCAACCTCTGAGGTAGTGGCGGTGGCCTGGGTGGTCCCTGGGTGGGAGAGCAGGTTTCCCGAATCCTTGCCAGGTCAGCATGGAGACGAACAACCTCCTTCCTCAGACCAGAAAGGTGCCTGCAAATAGGGCAGCAACACAGTCTCCAGAATGTCTCCCAGAAGACTGCTGCTCCACAACCAATGCATTGCACCACGTCCCACATGTCTGTGTCCCTTCCTGTTACAGATGCTTTTTTTGTTTGTTCTTGTTTTAGTGTGTGCAGCTTGTCAGTGTCTCTACCCCCTATTCAGTGTGCTGTACCTTTAAGGATATGAGCAGGTGTATGTTGTTAGCAGTTTTGGGGAAGTGAAATCAGAACCCCTGCTATAAAGGAATTATGCGATTAGGCGGGTGGGGTGAGGGGCAGGGTGGCTGGGAGTAAACCTGTGTCCTCCAGAAACAATCAACTACAATTCTGACCCTCCACCCCAGGGAGTGCCTTCCTTCCTTTCAGCCACCTATTTCACAGAGGTTAAGTAACAGGTCTAGTCACAAATGACTGCAAATATCTCCCAGCTACAGTTCCTCCCTGGCAACTAAAAGTTAAACTAAGAAAAGTCAACCCCAAAAACTGAGAATCAATACTAGTTACTTACACAGGTCCAACAAGTAATAATTCAATTCAGTGTAGTCTATTAAATAACCTCCTTGATTTAAGGAAGCTTTGGCTGCTTATTCTCTCTCACACTCTCTCTCTCTCTCAGCAGCAGAGTTTGCGTTTTTGTGAGTACTGGAGTGCCACTTTCTACTTTGCTAATTGCTGTCCTTTTGTCTGTAACTCCCCCTGGTCGTGACTGAAAATAGGCAATGTTTTTGTCTAGTGCTCTTACCTGGTAAACAAAAACTAAATAAAATAAATAAACATTAACAAAAATAAGAAGACAGCGCACCTGAAATGACCTGATGATAATTTCTTTGGTAACAGCCTGCCAGGTTCTCTACACACTGTAAGATCTTCTCCTTTGATGGAACACAAGGATTACCAGCTGTAGTAAGCGCTGTCTCTTCTGTAGGCAACAACTGGTCATAATAGTCCCTGTATGCAGCTTTAAATGGGGCATTCCTGGACACATTTGTGGGCTGCAGTAGTTTAGTACACCTGTCAGGTACTGTATGTCAGCAGTCGGTGTATTTACATCTTTTGCAGCTTCTTTCACAGTGGTCGAGATGTGATAATTGAAAGTGTCCCAGATCAGCATTCTCTGCTCAGACAAAATGCTCTCCCAAACTTTTTACAACACTCTAGGGTCAGCGGCTCATTTGTCCACCCATTTTCTGATAGCCCTACTACAACACCAGGGATCATGGTGGACTCTTTCGGGTACTTTTTCCTCTCAATGCCGCTAATGGAGGCAATGTTCTGCGATCAGCCGTGGCAGCTGGGCAGACCATAACCCTCTGTTTTTCATCCTAGCAGGTCAATATGTTGCATGGTTCATCGCGCATGTCAAAACTGCACAGCAGGAACAGCGCGGTAGGAAAGAGTGAGAGGGTGCAAAACCGCGCAGTAGTGCACCCTCTCACTCTTCCCAGGCAGAGGATAAGACCTCTGCTGGGACAGGGGGCCGGCAAGCAGCTGCCGTGGCTCGACAGGATGAGCCACAGGCAGCTAGGGAGGCAGGCAGTGCATTTTGGTCCAGGTTTCGATTCCCAGTCCCAAACGCATAGATTTTTTTTTATTTTTCACACTTAGTGCAGATTTAACTGTTAGCCCCACCTGGAGTTAGTTATTTTAGTTGGGGGGATTCAGAGCCCCCACAAAACAAAGACGTATGCCGCTGGCAATATATTGCGCTGCATTGGCAGCATGGTATATTGCTGCAGCATAATGTCTTGCGACATTATGACCCCGTGCCATTTTTTATCACCGATAGTAAGTAAGCAGGGGCACCAACCATGTGCCCTTCAGGTCGAGAGTACGGTTTCCAGGCATGTCTGACCAAATAGCAGTTTCATTCTTGTTACCTGTTGAGTGCAGCTTTATCTTGTGAGGCTCAATTTGCTGGGCACAGAAACACACAAACTCCATTGCTTTAAACTTGTAGTCCTTTGGCAACTTTTAGCCAACAGTGGTACGTTGGTGCATTATAAAGCCCGATCTCCATAAAAACTTGTCGATCCAGCCCCTGTTGGCTCAGAAAGCCAGATCTTGTACTAATGAAACTGCATTCAGAGCTACAGTTGTTCTGGTCACACGAAGGTGCTGATCACACTGTAAGGAGATCCAAGAAGATAGCTCCATTTCAGATTCTGGGTACTTGCACTTGCAGCCACCGCCTTCAAGCCGCTGTCTTTTGCTGGTGCTGGCTGAGCCAGATACTGCTAGCTGTTCCTCCATTTGTCCTCCCTTTTTTCTTCACTCTTGAACCCAGTTTTCATAAATGTTTAATGCTGCTGCACCTGGTCCATTTCCCTCTACTTCAGCACGCTTTGTCACCATAAGCTTGAAATCCAAATCATATGCCTTACGCTTCAATGTTGCAACTGTTGTGATCTGTTACTTTCAGCCAGCAGTAAAGTGAAAGTGAAATTGACAGGTTACTAACAGCTGTCAGGGGATGGTTTATATAGATACTGCCCTCCAACAGAAACTGCCCTCTAATTAAAGCCGCACCTGAGAATAGCTGATCGTAAATAGAAGCTGCGGCTTCTTATTTGAGGAAATACAGTAAATATGTTAATAGGTATTTTACATTTTGTCTTGTGAGCATATTATTAATAGTAAATCATTAATTGCACTTTTGTTGATCTTAAGATTGCACTGTGATTTTTCACATGTAGGGGGGACAAGTAAGCAGGTGGGGAGGTAATGCATCCCAGAAGGTTCTACTGCTCTGACACCAGGCCCACGTAAACTTTGCTCTGGATGGAAGCACCGCACTAAACTTAAAATATCTGGATATGACACCCCATTTAGGAAAATCTGGACCCATGCCCTCAGCCTTGTTTAAGCCCATGAGGAAGGTGTAGTAACTGCAACATTCACGGTGTTCTGGTTACAGAGAAATTGTCAGTAGCGACAGTGAAAGAGTTCTTTATATGCTCTTGCAAGTCTGTAAATAATCAGTTGAAGCCATCAGCAATTTTTAACAGTTTATTTGCTGGTTCACCACCAAAGTTAATGTTTGATTATTTAAAAGTTATACTGTATGGGTATTATACAAAACAGGCATGAGTGAAAAGGGACCTGACGTGGATTTCCATTCCTCTAACTGGTTCACTAATAAACAGAATATAGTAGATGGTTTGACCTTATGGTGTATGGAATGCATCCAGCTCAAAATCTTGTTGTGGATGGTCTAAAAGTTGTTGTGCGCATTCTAAAGATGCTATATGGACTCAGCTGTGCTCCCCCCTGCCTCACTCCTGCTGTTTTAAGTTTCTCTATTCAATCACACAACATTGTCCCCGTTGCACACACTCCTGCAGCCTCAGCATTCACTTTCACAGCAGCAGTCAGCTAATATTACATAAAGGTAACAAACTCGGAAAAATGCCTGAAACCATATATTATCACTAAAATATGGCAGAGCATACAAAACTCACCCTGTGTTTCCATCTCGGGTAAGAGCACAGCATAGACCTCTCGAGCTTCACTCTTGAGGTCCATATGTTGTTGTCTCAACCCTTCAATGGAAATACAGGCTCATTGTGTATGGTTGCCCATACATTATTCCTTATATTCCTGTTCAACAGTGAGTTCTGAGTTTGGTGTTGGTTTTCTTGCAGGGTCCTGAGACCACTGCAGTACATGTTCTGTTGGACTACTAGGCACTTCCTCCTGGCTTCTACCAGAAATCCAAGCTTCTGCCCCTATTACACACTGCACATCTGTACAATGAAAGTGTGTGTCTCCTCTGTGTGTATGTTTGCATGTGTCTGTGTACATACATGTGTGTGTGTGTATATATGTGTGTGTGTGTATTCATGTGTACGTGTGTTTGTGCACATGCAGTATTTCTCTGGATGTGTTCGTGTGAATTTTTGCATACTGTTATTCCAGACGGCTGAAATCTGCATTGCGCAACACTATTACTCTTCAGCTGAATCATAGGTTTTGTTTAATGAACTCAACAACAGCCTGTGGCCAAACAAGCTGCCTCAAACCAGGCCACAGCTGACTCTCACGCCCCTGTGCTTAATGCATGGGAAACCCAGGGTTCTGGAACCATTTCAGATAAAAAAAAAAAAAAAAAGAAAAAAGGTACATCACCAGCAAATTAGAATGACCACAAACCGAGCAGGTAGAAAGAAAACCTTTACAGAAATAACTAAAGTGTCACTGCTTGTCAGATCCAGAATTCACATGATACATATATGCCTCCCTTTAAGGGTCCTTGTGACAGGTGTTACCACTTTTATATCTGGGTTCACTGTGACTGGTGTTACCTCCTTTATATCTGGGGTCCCTTTGGCTTGTGTTACTCCTATATATCTAGGGTCTCTGTGATAATAGGTATTTCATCCCTTTATAACTGAGGTCTCTGTGACTTGTGTTACCCCTTATATCTGGGGTCCCTGTGACAGGTGTTACCCCCTTTATATCTGAGGTCCCTGTGACTGGTGTTACATCCTTTATGTCTGGATCCCTGTAACTTGTGTCACCCCTTTATATTGGGCTCCTGTGGCAGGTTTAACCCCCTTTATATCTGAGGTACTTGTGGCTGGAGTTACCCCTTTATATCTGGGGTTCTTCTGAACCATGTTACCCCATTTATATCAGGTTACCTGTGACTGGTGTTACATCCTTTATGTGTGAGGTCCCGGTGACTGGTGTTACCACCTTTATATCTGAAGTCCCTGTGATTGGTGTTATCTCTTTATATCTGGAGTCCCTGTCACTAACGTTACTCCTTTATATCTGGAGTCCCTGTGAAAGGTGCTACCCCTTTATGTCCAGAGTCCCTGCACCTGATGTTCCCTCTTTGTATCTGGGGTCACTGTGACTGATGTTACCCCTCTATAACTGTAGCCCCATGACTGGTGTTACCCTCTTTATATCCGGAATCTGTCTGTCTGCAGTTCTCCCCTTTATATCTGCAGTCCCTCTGACTGATGTTACCCCTTTATGTCTGGGGTCCCTGTGACTGATGTTACCTCTTTATATCTGGAGTCCATGCAACAGATATTTCATCTTTATATCTGGAGTCCCTGTGATAGATGTTACCCCGTTATATCTGGAGTCCCTGTGACTGATGTTACCCTTTTATATTTGGAGTCCCTGTTACAGATGTTATTGCTTTATTTCTGAAGTCCCTGAGACTCATGTTATCCCTTTATATCTGGAGTCCCTGTGACTGTTGTTACCCTTTATATATGGGATCCCTGTGACTGATATTACCCCTTTATATCTTTGAGTCCTTGCGACTGAAGCTACCCCTTTTATTTCTGAAGTTCCTGAGACTGATGTTACCCCCTTATATCTGGAGTCCCTGCAACAGATGTTAGCCCTTTATTTCTGAAGTCCCTGAGTCTGATGTTACCCCTTTATATCTGGGGTCCCTGTAACAGATGTTACCCCTTTATATCTGGGGTCCCTGAGGCTGATGTTACCAGTTAATATCTGGAGTCTCTGCAACTGTTATTACCCCTTTATACAGTATCTGGAGTCCCTGTCATTGATGTTACCCCCTTTATATCTGGAGTCCCTGTGGCTGATGTTAGTCCTTTATATCTGGTGCCCCATTAACAGGGGTCCCTGTGAAAGGTGTTACCCCATTTATATCTGAGGTCCCTGTGACTGGTGTTACATACTTTATGTCTGGGTCCCTCTGACTTGTGTTATCCCTTTATATTGGGCTCCTGTGACAGGTGTTACCCCTCTATATCTGAGGTACTTATGGCTGGTGTTGCCACTTTATATCTGGGGTTATTCTGAACGATGTTACCCCATTTATATCTGGTTTCCCTGTGACTGGTGTTGCATCCTTTATGTGTGAGGTCCCAGTGACTGGTGTTACCCCCTTTATGTCTGAAGTCCCTGTGATTAGTGTTATCTCTTTGTATCTGGAGTCCCTGTCACTAACGTTACCCCTTTATACCTGGAATCCCTGTGACTGATGCTACCCCTTTATGTCTAGAGTCCCTGCACCTGATGTTCGCTCTTTGTATCTGGGGTCACTGCGACTGATGTTACCCCTCTATAACTGCAGCCCCATGACTGATGTTACCCTCTTTATATCTGAAATCTGTCTGTCTGCAGTTCTTCCCTTTATATCTGGAGTCCCTGTGGCTGATGTTACCCCTTTACATCTGGAGTCCTGTGACTGTTGTTACCCCTTTATACCTGAAGTCCCTGCAACTGATGTTGCCCCTTTATATATGGAGTCCCTGTGACTAATGTTACCCCTTCATATCTGGAGTCCCTGCAACAGATGTTACCCTTTTATTTCTGAAGTCCCTGACACAGATGTTACCCCTTTATATCTGGAGTCCATGTGACTGATATTACCCCTTTATATCTTGAGTCCCTGTGACTGAAGCTACCCCTTTTTATCTGGAATCCCTTCAACTGAAGCTACCCCTTTATTTCTGAAGTCCCTGAGACTGATGTTACCCTTTTATATCTGCAGTCCCTGCAACTGTTGTTACCCCTTTATATCTGCGGTCCCAGTGACTGATATTACCCCTTGATATCTTGAGTTCCTGTGACTGAAGCTACCCCTTTATTTCTGAAGTCCTTGGGACTGATGTTACCCCTTTATATCTGGGGTTGCTGAGATTGATGTTACCTGTTAATATCTGGAGTCTCTGCGACTGTTGTTACCCCTTTATATCTAGAGTCCCTGTCATTGATGTTACCCCCTTTATATCTGTAATCCCTGTGACTAATGTTGCCCCTTTATACCTGGGGTCCATGTGACTGATATTACCCCTTTATATCTTGAGTACCTGTGACTGAAGCTACCCCTTTATATCTGAAGTCCTTGTGACTGATGTTACCCCTTTATATCTGGGGTCCCTGTAACAGATGTTACCCCTTTATATCTGGGGTCCCTGAGATTGATGTTACCAGTTAATATCTGGAGTCTCTGCAACTGTTGTTACCCCTTTATATCTAGAGTCCCTGTCATTGATGTTACCCCCTTTATATCTGTAATCCCCGTGACTAATGTTACCCCTTTGTATCTGGGGTCCCTGTAGCTGATGTTAGTCCTTTATATCTGATGCCCAGTTGACAAGGGCCCCTGTGACAGGTGTTACCCCCTTTATATCTGAGGTCCTTCTGGCTGGTGTTACATCCTTTATGTCTGGGGTCCCTGTGACTGATGTTACCTCTTTATATCTGGAGTTCATGCAACAGATGTTTCCTCTTTATATCTGGAGTCTCTGCAATAGATGTTACCCCTTTATATCTGGAGTCCCTGTGACTGTTGTTACCCCTTTACATCTGGAGTCCCTGCAACTGATGTTTCCCCGTTACATCTGGAGTCCCTGTGACTGATGTTACACCTTTATATCTGGAGTCCCTGTGACTGTTGTTACCCCTTTATACCTGGAGTCTCTGCGACTGATGTTACCCCTTCATAACTGGGGTCCCTGCAACTGAAGCTACCCCTTTATAAATGGGGTCCCTGTGACAGATGTTACCCCATTAAATCTGGGTTCCTTTTGACTGATGTTGCCCTTTATATCTGGAGTCTCTGTGACTGATGTTACCTTTATATCTGGGTTCCCTCTGACCAATGTTACCTCTTTATATCTGGGGTCTCTGTAACTGCCTTTCTCCACTTTATATCTGAGGTCCCTCTGTGATCTCTGGGGTCTCTGCGACTGCTTTTCTCCACTTGATATCTGAGATCCCTGTGACTGGCAATACCCCCTTTATAGTGGAGCTCCTTATGATATGGAGTAACCTCTTTATATCTGGGGTTCCTGAGACTGATGTTACCTCTGTCTATCTTGGGTCTCTTTGACTAGCGTTACCCCTTTATATGTGTGGTCTCCATGACTGAAGGTACCTCTTTTATGTCTGCGGTCCTTGTAACTGCTGTTCTTCTCTATATCTGAGGTTTCTGTGACTTGTGGTACCCCCTTTATAGCTGTGGTCCCTTGGACATTGGGTACTCCCTTTATGTCTGGGGGTCCCTGTGACTGATGTTACCCCTTTATATCTGGATCCCTTGAGACTGATGTTGGCCCATTCTATTTTGGGTCTCTGTCACTTAGAAACACAGACGTTGTCGGCAGATGGGGACCTTTATGATCCATCAAGTCTGCCCTTGTTTTCCTAACCCCCCCTTAGCTGCCTGCTTGAACATCCCGCAGTGCCTGTCCCATGCCCGCTTAAATTCCTCAACTGTCTTCACCCTCCCTACCCCTTCCAGCAGGCTATTCCATGGTTCACCAATGAGCTCTGTGAAGAAGAATTTCCTCATATTGCTCCTGAACCTACCCCCCCCCCGAGGCGAAGGTCATGCCCTCTTGCCGGTTATAGTCTTTTACCTGAAAGAAGTTCTGCACCTGTACCTTGCTGTTGCCTTTAAGATATTTAAATGTCTTTGTCATGTCCCCCCGATTCCTGCACTGCTCTAGGGAGTATAGGTTGAGTTATTGGAGTCTGGCTTCATACGGTTTCTGGTGCAAGCCCTGCACCATCTTTGTTGCTCTTCTCTGTACAGTCTCCAGCCTATCTATGTCCACTCTGAAGTGTGGCCTCCAGAACTGGAGGCAATATTCCTGGTGGGGTCTTAGCAGGGATCAATACAGAGATATGATTACTTCATGCCTCCTGCTTATGATGCCCTTCCTATGCATCCCAGGATGCCACTAGCTTTTAGTGCTGCCTGCTCACATTATTTGCTGACCTTGAGGTCATCTGATACGATCATTCCTAGGTCTCGCTCTAGCCTTGTATCCACCAGCTGCTCGCCTCCCATTGAGTACAGTTTACCTGGGTTGCATTTTCACAGGTGCATGACTTTACATTTTTTGGCATTGAATTTCAATTACCATATCCCTGACCATTCCTCCAGCTTTTGGAGATCAGAGATCATGCTTTGTTGCCCCTCTGGTGTGTCAACACTGTTGCCGATTTTGGTGTCATCAGCAAACAGGCACACTTTTCCCTTCAGTCCATCAGCAATGAATATGTTGAAGAGGATCAGCCTCAGAACTGAGCCCTGCCGAACACCGCTAGTCACCCTACCCTCTGATAGAGTGCCATTTACTAATACACTCTGTGTTCTCCCATTTAACCAGTTCCTGACCCAGCCTGTTACCTTAAGCCCAACTCCCATGTTCTCCAGTTTATTGACTAGTCTCTGTGCGGAACCGAGTCAAACGCCTTACTGAAGTCCAGGTAAACTACACCACTGCCCCACCCTGATCCACTGTTCTGGTGACCCAGTCAAATAAATCTACCTGGTTTGGCTGGCAGGACCTCCCTGCCATGAAACCATGTTGCTTTGTGTGAAGCTGACCACTTTCCTCCAAAATTGCAATGATTCTTTTCTTCAATAGGGTCTCCTTTAGTTTTCCCACCACTGAAGTTAGACTAACTGGATGGTAGTTTCCTAGCTCTTGCTTGCTTCTGCTCTTGTTGAGTGGCACTACTGTTGCCCTCTTCCAGTCCTCCCTTTATACATGGGGTTCCTGTGACTGGTGGCACCCCCTTTATGTCTATGGTTCTTTTACAGCTGTTCTTCCCTTTATATCTGAGGTCCCTGTTACTGGTGGCACCTCCTTCATAGCTGAGGTCCCTGTGACATGGGGTAACCCCTATGTATCTAGGGTCCCTGTAACTGATATTTCCCCATTATATCTAAGGTCTGTGACACTAGTGTTACCCCTTTATATCTGGGGGTCCCTTTGACTAATGTAATCCCTTCATATCCAATGTTATATACTAATTCCAGAGCCAGCATCATTGCTACTCATCACCACTAGCCTCTGTCTCTGTGGGCATTAAGGATAATACATAATTCATAATAGTAGGTAATGGATGGGCGGTGGGGGGATTGAGAACAATAGGACTTTTCTATCCATCCCACTCTTATTAAAACATTTTTGCAGTCTTTTATATGCCAGGGATGTGTTCTTTCTATTATTGCATGACTGTTAACCCCAGAATGGAAACAGTAACCATCCTTCTAAACATACCCATGTTGCTATGTTTCTGTTCCTTCTGGAAAAGATGCCATTACACATTACATGTTACACATTGCATATTGCATATTACATATTACACATTACAATATGTAATTTACACATTATGCTTTAGTCATTACACATGATATTGCATATTATACATTACTCAGTACATGTTACACGTTACATATTATACATTCCACATTAGGCATTACATATTACATGTTACAGGTTAAGTATTAAATATTACATATTTTATATTGCTTATTACACATTACATATTACACATTAAAATGCGTAATTTATACATTATGCATTACTCATTACACATTATGTACACATTACATAGTACCCATTGTGACGCTCTGCCATCTGCTTATTGTTATATAATATTTGTAATATAAATATATGGTATGTGAAGGTCTGCTTAGGCAAGAAAACAGCCTAGCATTGATAAGTCTCCTTTGACCCCAGAGGTGACAGTGTTGAAGCAGCTGGCTGTTAGAAAAGCTGGGTACAGGAAAACTGAATCAAAAGATTCCTGTTCTTTTTAACAGAGGGCTCTGGCCATCTGCCAGGAGATTGGACTTCATAAAATTTTATGATTCCTGCAGGAAGAGACAATTTAGTTATAGATCCTTGTTATCAGTTGTAAACCTGAGATCACGCTAGCAAAACAGAGAATCAGCAGGGAGACATCAAAGGGGATGTTTTGATAAAAGACTCATATTTTAAAAATCGTTGGCTATTGATTTCCACAGTAGAAATTAAATCTATGGGAGGATCTAACAGTGACCTCATGGGTGGCATCACCAGGAGGTGGAGAGAACTGACTTTTGAATATTGCTTTCAAGAGAAGTTTAGGGCAGAAGGACTCCCTGAAAAGCAAAGACACACTTAGTTCTCTGGACTTAAGAAGGCACTTCATGGTAACATCTAGCTAGGCAGGAACTTTTAAGTATTTGTGGTAGGCGTATTTGTGTTCTTTAACTTCCGTTTATTTAATGTGACTAATTTATTGATATAATTGTTCTGTGTTTGATTTTACCCATTTTACAATTTTTAGTAAACAATATTTTCCTTAAAATACTGCCTGTGCTTTTTCTCAGGTCTTTTACATGTGAATACTGCACCTGTGTTTAAGTCTGACAGCTGTTAAGGGCTTGAATGTGTTACTAAGCTTGCTAAAAGGTAAGAATATACCTAGGTCTCATATTGAGTCATAAGGTTACATTTTGGGAACCTGGCTGGGTGCCACTGGGTGAAAGATTATATTGCATTTCCCTGAAGAGAATATATGTCTGAGCCTGTTAACTAGGTATGCTAGCATAAGGTTCACATTTTGACCCCCAGGACTCAATGCTACTAGGTGATTCAGACCCAAAACAGACAGGAGGGCACCCTGTCTGTTCCCTGTTCACACTATCGCACTTTGAGGTTGCCACTGTAGGAGCAGAGAGCCTGACCTGCGGAGCACATTTGTGACACCCATTACACATTAGACATTGCACATTACAAATTATAGATTACATATTGCACAATAGGCATTACACATTACCTATTATAGAGTACATATTACACATTGCATAGTGATTGACACATTAAAGGAACACTGTTAAACTCCTTCCACCCCAGCCCTCAGGTTGTCCCCAGTTTAAAAGAACACATTTCCAATTGCTCACCTTCCATACAGTTTGGTGATGTGCTGCTACTTCTGTATCTGCTTCAGATTTCTTCATATAAGTTAAAACCTAACTGCACCTTGTTGGTGTTACTTCACTTGCCTGTTTACAGTTCTTGATCTACTCCTGCCATATCCTCCCTAAAACTTGAGAACCACCCCACAAACAGTCTAGCCCCTCAAGGTGCAGTGAAAGGTGTCAACTGCTTCATGAGTGGCTGGACTATGTGTGGGTGTTCCTAAAGTTCAATAAGGATACAGTGGGATAAGGTAAAGGGTTTGAAACTGAACAAACTTTGATATGATTACATCAGTATCCATTTTGTTTTTCAATTTTTTTTCTAGGTGTGAATGTAGTGCCCATAAAAGGTGCTAGGTTGAAGGAACTGGAAACTGAAGCCCTCTGTTTATCCACATGACAGATACAGCACGGGCAATCACAGTGCAAGTTTTCTGCACTGCCCCGTCAATGTGCCTCAACTCTGCTATGGAGCAAACAACCACATAGGTGAGAGGGTAGTTCAGACTCCATGCCAAATCAGTTTTGGCCTCTCCTGTGAGACTGCCAGCAAGGGTGCTGCCAATTGATGCTAATTGTGTTGAAGTTTTGGTATGTGGGCACCTGCCCACTAGGAACTGGACTGACACCCTACAGTTCATTTCACATAGGCCACTGAGCAGCCCTCAGGTGATAATGGCTTTTGCCATTACCAGCCTAGGCTGGATTTGAACCAGTGACCTAGAGGTGAAAGGCTCAGTATCCCTCTGCGAATCCACTAAGCTATCCAGTTCCCCCATATGTTGTTTCTTTTTAAACCTACTTTTTATAATAATAATAAGTAAGCAATAAGACACGATGGGGTGTGCATTTAACAGATATCATGGCACACCTAGGGGCATAGTGAGCTGCCTTCAGACTCTGGAAGTGTGGTAATATCTGATTAATGCACACCCCGGAATATCTTAGTGTACTTACAAAATGGTTATTTTTATTTAAATAACTTTATAAGTCTAAATAAATATGTTTAAATATAAAAACATGATATTATTTGTCTTCATTTCTTCCTAAAATAGTCCTTCCACCTTGTATTTTGATTTTGCTTTCTGAAATTTGTCCTAGTGCAGTACCCATACTTGTAGTTCCTGTAGTTCATGGCTAGTACAACTCCCAACCCCACATACAAACATAGAACTATCGGATTTGATACCAATATTGGTGAGAAGCCAGAAGATTTTAGGAATCGTGCAGAGATTTACTGTGATTTAGAAATGTAGTGAGTGAGTGAGACCACAGTCATGAAACAGATATATCGAGTAGGGAGATAAATCTGGTACAGCACTACAAGACAGAGAAGAGAAAGCATCGGGATAGAGACTGTGTGTGTCTGTGAGATAGCGTGAGTAAGAGTCAGTCAGTGCTAAACATGTTCTATACTTGGTCACATTCTTAGCAGGGTATTAAAATTTAAATATCAGTTAAAGAAACTGCTTTTAGTTTTGTAAAGAGTGGCACACAGGACAGCAGTACAACTGCCAGCACAGAAAGCAGGAGAATGTGCTATGCTAGCAAGATCGGCAGCACAAACCGTAGGACCAGAAGAAAATACATATTCCATTGAAAATGTTAATGTGACATATGTGTAGGGCTAATATTCCATGTAAAAAGTTGGGAAATATGCTTACTGAGGGCTTTGGTACAGTACTTAATGAGATTTTATTTGCTAAGGTAGCACTGGTGTTAGCGAGAGGAAAAAAATGTCAGCATATTAAAAGTGAACTTTCTAATGACACACTGATTCTTCTTTTTTTATGTTGATTGCGTGCAGTGCAAGAAACATATTATAGTATATCATTAGGGTTTATTGTGGATGGAAAACGGTGGTTTTCCAAATCCTGTTGTAGGACAGTTCAAAGGTCAAAAAAGTTGAAGTACTATTGTTCTGATGTCACAACAATAGTACAACAACTTCTTAACCTTCAACTGTTTCCCGATTGGCTGAAACATTGGCTTTTCAAAAAATACTGTACAGCATGGCGGTGCTGGTAAGCGAGTGGTTGAGCACGAGCTTTTCAGATAGTTTGGACACGGACTGCCATAGTCGGCACCCTGTTTCCAAACTATCAGTTTGTCAGCAGTTTTTTTTTTTTTAAATAAATCAGCGGTCCCTCCATACAAAGCTAAGCCAGATGACAGTGAGCAATGGTACCTTCAGGGTCAGCAGCGGAGCGGAATTGCAGGGAGGACTGGGAGAAAATGGCAGTGTCTGGACAAGGTACAGAAAGTAACAAATCCTTGTGAAATTAATGTGGCACAGTTTGTGGGGAACCATATACTATACAAAATAACAGATAGGGAACTGTGCACGTCAAGGCCATGTTTCCATCTCGGGTGTTTGATGACATCATAGGGACCTCTCGAGCTTCGTTCTCGAGGTCTTTGATGTCATCAAAACCCTCGATGGGAACACAGCCTTGTTGTGCACAGTTCCCTATCCATTATCCTATATGTGGCAGCTTTCTCAGTAGCAGGCTGTGGAGGCGCGGCACTGTTGTGGCCAATGACCCCACAGCCTGCAAAGGCTTCTCCCACTTCTCTCAATGCCGTTGCAGGCTTCTGGTGACAGTAGTTTGGAACATTTGCACCAACTTCAGACAAATCAGCCACTGCAGTCAGGGGCCGCATCGTCGTGCAGCGTCAGTCATCTGCTGCAATGAGGGCGACCCGTCATTGCGAGGCGGGATATAAAACCACAATATTGTTTGTGAACACGGCGGCGGTAAACTGCGCCGTGTTCCTAGCTATCTCTTTCCCGTGTTTATTTGCCGATGGGGCCCCAACCCTGTCGGCCTAGGTGCCCCGTGTTTCTGGTGCTGACGGGAGCCCACTCCCCATCGGCATTCTGTAACACCGCCCCCGCTTTTATTCCTGCTGACGGGATGCTCAATTCCCATCGGCATAATGAACCCTTCCCCCTTTGTGTGCTGATGGGGGTGCCCAATCCTCTATTGGCTACTGCTGCGCCCTTCAAAAGAAAGCCTTTGCTAGCACACTGGGAGGCCACCCCAGTGTGCCACATGCCCCATTAAAGGGAAAAACGGTCCTGCAAAGTCTTTTTTTTTTATTTTTTTACCTGCAAGAAAGGAAACGTTCCCTCGTAGTCTCCCTGGCCCCCACCTGCACCCACTCACTGTGCACCCTGCCTCCCCACACCGCCCCACCCCATACTTACCTCCGGAGCTCGGCGTGATGATCTTCGGTGGACCGGGAACACGTCTGCACTCTTCAAAGCCGACCGCGAACTGAGGAAATGCCGGTAAGCTGTATGACTTAATAAATAGGGGTTTTCCAACTTTAGTGCATATCTTGGGCATTTTTGGGAATTATTTCACCAAATTTTCAACATGGGGTTTTTGGGACCCCTCCTCATGAATTCTTGAACTGTCATGGCGTTAATCAGCCCTGAAAGGTGATTTTGCGGTCACTGCACGGAATCACCTTTCGGGGCCGATTAATGAAACAACAGTGTCAGTGTTCATGAGGTGGGCTATCGAAAAGCCTATGTTGCAAATTTGGTGTAAAACATCCAAAAAATTACTGTTTTAAGAGCGTGCACTGCGCAGTTGCTACGTACGCTCGTAACTTCATGAATTTGCAATATTTTCATGCCAGATTTTCAACATTGGCATTATTTCACACCTCCTTGTGAACAGTACAGCTGTCATAGTTCACATCCTGGCAGAAATGTGTTTTCACACTTCCAGCGTAGAATAGTGCGGTCACTGTGAGAAATCAGCATTGGGGACAGATTAAGAAAATTATAGTGACACTGTTCATGAGTAGAGGTCCTGAAATGGCTATGCTGAAAATTTGGTAACGATACTCCGTAAAATGACTGTGTTACGAGCGTGTGTTGCGCAGTTTGCACACACGCTCGTAACTTCACGAATTTATAATATTTTCACTCCAGATTTTCAACATTGCCATTTACCCACACCTACTTATGAACAGTGCAGCTGTCATTTTTCCCATCCTGGCCAAAATGTGTTTTCGCACTTCCGGCACAGAACAGAGCGGTCGCTGTGGGAAATCACTGTCCAGGACAGATTAAGACAAGCATTTGTCAATGCTGAATGTTTGCTTGCTGGCATTGGCAGTGGTAATGTAGAAGTTACAGAGCTGCGTAATAGGAATGGCAGTGAAGTACTGAACTGAAGCCAACCCCACCACCACCCTGCAGAGAGTGACAGGCATTGGGGTGTGCATTTGGGTCATCAGGCATAACGGCCTCGCCATTTCACCACACCCCACCCTGCAGACACTGACAAGTGTCATGGTGTTCCTTGGGGTCTTTGGCCCTTATGCGCAGCCCATTTCATTGGGAAATGCGGTGAGATGGGTGCGATATAGGAGAATGGGGTGAACTTTGGGGCTGAAGAGTCCAAGGCATACCTCGATGCCTCTCACTGGCTGCAGGGTGTGGAATGGTATGAGCATTGCAGGCAAGAATCCCAAGTCACACCCCTGATGCCTGTCATTCTCTACAGGGTTGGGCGTTATGGTTGGAAACCCTAATACCTCAGGCATTCGTTGGTATTTTCACTCCAAATTTTCAACATTTTTTTTTTGTGACCCCACCTCATGAACAGGGGGAATATCAGTTTGTTAGCCGAAAGCTGCTTATGCACAGCGAGTACGGCATTTAGCACCACAGGTGCAAAAACATTCCGAACAGGATGTAAAAAATGACAGCTGTACTGTTCATGGGGAGGTGTAAAAAATGGCAATGTTGCAAATCTGCAGTAAAAATATTTAAAAAAATAGTGAAGTCATGAGCGTACATAGAAACTGTGCAACGCACACCCGTAATATAATTAGGTTGGGGATATTTTACAGCAGATTGTCAACTCAGGCATTTTGGTGCCTCCGATCATGAACAGTGTCACTGTGATTTTCTTTATCTGTGCGAACAATGATTTCCCACAGCGACCATGCATCTCAGCACTGAAAGTGTGTGTAACCCCTAGATGGCGCTATCCCAGGGGCTACTACCCCTGCCTGATTTGCCACTAACAGGTTGAGGGGCCTGGATCCAATGGCGGGTGCCTCCACCCAGAGGTCAGGGTTTGCAATAGTTAAACTAACTTGGTCACAGCCCTCTGGGACACTGCAACCCCCCTTTCTTCCTACTAGTGGCCCACACAATATATCAGAATTACCTTCACAGTATACACTTACCCCCAGGTCTGGTTCGGCACTGGGACCTCTCTGAAATGAGATACAGTGCAACAATCACAGTACAGTGCTTTAACATAAACAAATACCTCAGGCAGTATAACTTTGCTGAAACAAGCAGCTCTGATTTATTGGGGATATAACAAGGACAGGGAAATCAGGTTAATTAGCTTATCACTCTAATAATCTACCTATGGCTCTGTGCGGCCTATCCCTATCAGTTACTGTCCCTGGGTACCCAAGCCCTAGTGGCTAGTCCAAACAGTGGCAGCTGGTAGGGGCCCTTTCACCTGAGAGAAAGGAGAATTAAACAGTCAGCAGTACAGTAATTCCATTTTGGTTTAATGTGGCAATTCAACAGGGAGCAACCCTGAATTAGTACTCACGACCTCCAAATAAAATAGGGTCCTTCAATGTCAGCAGGGCTCACTTGAGGTACACAAACCTCTTCACACATCCATATAAAAGAAAGTACTATACCAGGCAGGCTGCATCTGTATCGATCGCAATTACTGCACAATACCGGGAGAACACACAGCAGATTCAGTTCCTGACAGACCAGTGCAATTTTCAGCAATTCTTCCAGTCTTCTACAGGTGAGCCTGGTTTCTACTCTTCGAGATCACTTTGATTCTTTTCACAGGCCAGATTCAGTCCTAACTAATGTATTACACAAGCTGCAGACCGGAACTCTGGGCCTTACACGTTTTTGACTAAAACTGCACACTGAAAAAGCACAGGCTCCTTCCTTCTTCTACTAAAAGCTCAACTGAAGCTCAAACCGACAAAACTGGGCACTTCCTTTGAGTTCCTCCCAGTTCTTGACTGGATTGGCTGTCTCCTCACAATAGACTGCTGCTGTTGGTCCAAAAGGCACTGAAGTCTAAACTACATCTCCCAGAGTCACTGCCCATACAATCCCTCTTGTGGCTGGCTCAGATTATGAGTCCAAGTTCTGATTTGGCCCAAGGCACCATTTTAGAGCTAGCTACCCCACACTGATTGGTCCAGTTCAGCAGTTCAAAACTAGAATGGGGAACTAGAACACAGTTCTGACTGCAAAGAAAGCAGGATTGAGACAAACTGTAATTTCATTATTACTCTAAATAATTTCTGGCAAACAGTTGCATCTTTCAGATGGTTCCTTTGCACTCCTAGTGACTGCAAAAATGAAGTGAATTAGCAGCTCAAGTGGTACTCAGAGAAGCACACAGTCCCCCATACAAACTAATTATGTCTGCAAGCAGACAGCTCTTAAAGAGACAGTACCAGAAGCTCTAAAAACACTCACTGATAAATGGCTTAAATGCCAAACACCATTCAGGCTTGGAGCATTCAAGCAAGCTCCTGGAAGTCTTTTGGGAACCCCCATTTGCAGGGGGGTTACACCCTTCCTGGCCTGGGAAAGCTTGACGTCCG
Source organism: Neoceratodus forsteri (assembly GCA_016271365.2). Lineage (NCBI taxonomy): Eukaryota > Metazoa > Chordata > Ceratodontiformes > Ceratodontidae > Neoceratodus > Neoceratodus forsteri. The sequence goes on along the minus strand of JADMNL010000023.1, from coordinate 562,018,165 downwards.
CGTCAAGCAAGTACCATAAGTTTCAACTGCAACCATATACATTTGCATTAGGCTCGCACATGTAATCATCAGTCAATATATCATTTACCAAGAACACATTTCTGAAACATTGCAGTAAATCACTCTTTGGTATTACATACACATTGTACCACAACTCAAGTTTACCTCTTGTACATGAAACCTGAAGAGGGGGCCCTTCCTATCAGTTACCTTGGGGCTGGACAGGGCAAGGGCACCATACTGAAGAGCAACACAAGTAACTTGGAGTTAGCACTGGCTCAGTTTGGGCAATGAGCTCGGGGACACATACACTCCTTTATGGACAACATTGAGAGGCAAATCCACAGGCCTCCCAAGGGAATCATAACTGAGGTGCACCACAGGCTTTACAGCTCGACCAGTCTTTCTAGGGGAACTGTTGCAGTCTCTGCACTCTGAGCCTCATTTTCAGCATTGTCCACACTTGTCAGGGGAGTCTCCATGGGGGAGAGAGGCTAGAACTTGGGGCACTTTCAGCTCCAGGAGTTACAGTTTCTGGTCCACAACACTTGGCTCGCATGGAGAGCTTTCTGGACACTGGCAGTGGACTGTCAGGGCACTCAAAATACTCTTCTTGTTCGGTGTATCACCAGTCTGCCCCAATCTATCATTTCCTCCTGAAAGCTCAAACAGTTCAACCATGCACAATGATTCCATTTCATCTGATCTGATGCTTTGCACTTCACTTTCTGGGAGCATTGGCTTTCCAGGGATGAAGCTGGGGGCTAAACAGTCCAGAAGGCTCCGCTTTGTCTCCAGTGATGACTGGGGATTGCTTCAGAACAATTGACTCAGTTCTAAGAAGGATAGTATTCAAAGTCACTCTCACTTTCTTCCGATATGGACTGACAGTCATGCTCAACTGGGACTTGTGGAGGGAACACTTAACTTTGCTTCTGTAGGTGCAGACTTTCTTGATCTTTTCTTAGCAGCAGCTCTAGTCACTGGTCCAGAGGGGCATCTTCTAGGGCTCAGACTCAATTAAGATTTGTCCAATGGGCAGTAAAGTAGTTTCTATGCATTGTTTTTACATCTTTTGAATTATTCTCAGGCCTTACTTTGTACACTGGCAGATCATCTAGTTTGCCCACTACAATGTGAGGGAGATGGTGCCATCTGTCAACAATCTTGTGCTTGCCATGCAATCCCAGATTTCTTAGCAATACCCGATCTCCTCCTGGAGTTCCTGTGCTTTCACCTTTTATCATACCTTTCTTTGTTGGCCAGATTTCTTTTGGCAGCCATGGTTTGAGCCAGTTGAAATGCGCATGAGTTAGCTGGGCCTTTAACTTTTGCACATACTGTAAATGAGTTGTCAGCCTGAACCCCATCAGGAGAGACCCCAAAACACACATCTACTGATAGTCAAGCTTCTCTTCCAAACATCAGGCGGTAGGGGGAGAATCAGTGGCATCACTTTTGGTGCAGTTATAAGCATGTACCAGAGTGCTAATTTGTTGGCTCCATCTAGGCTTGTCCTTTGGGTGCAGGGGCTACTATATCTAGCAAAGTGCAGTTGAAACGTTCAGGCTGTGGGTCCCCCTGGGGGGTGGTAAGGAGTGGTTCTGGACTTTGCGACTCCCCAGAAGCATCTCTTTGATCAGACGACTCTCAAAGTCTCTCCCTTGATCAGAATGGATTCTTTGTGGAGCCCCATAGTGAACAAAAAGTTTTCTACAAGTACTTTGGCCACAGTGGATGCTTTCTGGTCTTTGGTGGGAAAGCTTGGGCATATCTCGTGAAATGGTCAGTGACCACCAGCACATTACTGATATTTCTTTGATCTGACTCCAAACTTAGAAAATCAATACAGACCAGCTCCATGGGTGCACTGGTGGTGATGTTAACAAGGGAGCAGCCCTCTGGAGCAAAGCTTTCCTCTGTAGCAGCGACTACAAGTTCGAATGTGTTGCTCCACATCAGCCCCATCTTGGAGCCAATAGAATCTGGATCTCACCAAGTCAAGTGTTCTGTCTATACCAAGGTGCCCCATGTGGTTGTGCAAGGACCTCAGTACTGAGTCTCGAAGGCAGTGGGCAGCACTAGTTGTTGTTTGTCTACTTGTCCCCCTCTGTCTACTGTTTCTCTGTATAACAGTTTATTGATCAGTTTCAACTTAGGACCTTCTTTGTATAACAGTGCAGTTCTCAAATCAGTGGACGTAATTTGGACACATCTTTTCCTGCATAGAGGCTTCTAAAGCTGCTTTGATCATGGGATCGCGGGATTGAGCCACTTGAATACTGTCATTGTCCAGCTGAGGGCAGTGCACCAATGTCTATTGCAGAAAAGTGGCAATAAGCAACGGTATGCAATTCTCAGAGGCTCCCAAGCAATCCACCATACTAGTCCACTGCGTCCGTGGACATTGTTCCTCCCTGTCAAACTTCGGCAGAGTGCCGAATGTCAGGTTCTGCCAATGGACCCAATCATTCTGGGAACAGGCCTCCGGAGAGAGCATCAGCATCTATGTGGTTCAGACCTGCTCGGATTCGAGCATAGTCATATGTAGATAATGCAGAAAGCCACCTATGGCCAGTGGCATCCAACTTAGCTGAGGCTCTGCACATAGGTCAAAGGATTATTGTCAGTTTTTACTAGTATTTTAGCCCCATACAAGTACTCATGGAATTGGTCAACAATAGCCCACTTCAAAGCTAGGAACTCTAACTTATGTACAGGATAGTTCTTTTCGGATGGGGTCAGGCTTCTACTGGCAAAGGCCACTGGTCTCAGGCCATTCTCGTGCTCTTGGTACAACACAGCCCCAACCCTTGCAAGCTAGCATCAGTGTGTGCAGGACGTAAGGTTTTCTTGGATCGGCATAGGCCAGCACTGGAGCATGGGTAAGTTGATATATGATCTCATGAAAAGCAGTCTCACAATCAGAGAGTCCAGCGGGCCCCAAATACTTCACTGGATGAAAATACACTCTTTCAGTCTTGAGGATGCTGACTTTTAGTATTTTTGTGGGTTGGGGATACCCTTGAGTAAGGTTAAGTAAAGGGGGATCACTCTTGAATAGTCCTTGATGAAGCGCCGATAATAACACAGAATCCCAGGAATCTTTGCAGTTCTTTTAGATTTTTGGGCTGTGGCCAGGTGGTCAAGGCTTCAACTTTACTTAGGTCGGTCTCTATTCCCTCGGTGGATACTATGTGTCCCACATACTACTGATGTTTGAAAAATTGACACTTATCAATGGACAGTTTAAGGCCAAAGTCCTCAGTCGGTCCAATACCTTAAATAATCTGCTCTCATGTTCCTCAGTGAGCTGCCAAACACAATAACATCATCTAGGTATACAGGCACTCTAGTAAGTTCATGTCCCCCACTGCACGCTCCATCAATCGTTGAAAAGTGGCTGGGGAGCACCTGAAATCCCTTGAGGCATCTCATGAATTCATGCAAGCCAAGCCAGCCCGGACCAGATAAAGGCTGTCTTTTCACACGGTCCTCTGGGGCCATCGGGATCTGATGAATACCCCATGCATGAGATCCAGCACAGAGAACCACTTGCTCCTGCTTAGGCAGTCCAAAGCATCCTGAATGCGGGCATTGTGTACTGATCAGGGATAGTCCGCCCGGTTTAAGGTGCGATAATCCACACACATCCTTACTGTTCCATTCTTTTTCCTCACTACCACAATGGGGGAAGCATAAGGGCTTCTGGATTCTTGTATTACCAGCAGCTAACATCTCTTGCAGATGCGTCTCACATCATCTATGCGCGGGTGACGAGAGGACCTCTCACGAAATGGTCTTTTAGGTCATGCAGCCGGATATTGTGCTCAGCTCCTTGCACGATCCTACATCCTATTCCTTTAAAGAAAACACCTGGTCTCTCTCTGGGCAAGCTTCTACTGATCTTCACTTTCCATTCAGCTGGCAGCGGAGTCACTAAATCAAACAAGTCAGGCGTTACTCTGTCATTCTTCCTTGAACTCTTGCTGCTGGGTAGCACTGCAGTGTCTGCACAATGCACATTAGCCGGATGCAACACTCTGTTTACTCGAATGTCTCTTTCAGACACATTATGAACTTGGACCATTACCTTCTGGCATAAGCATGGGCTCTAGCGGGCAAATACTAGGCTTGACCAGCAGTCCCTCTGGAATTTTCCATACCCTGGTGCATCCAACATTAATATTTTATTCTTAACATCCTTTCTGATCACGGACCTCTTCCTGTAAGGTACACTGGGCATTTGGGCCAGGATCAGAGACTCAGGATCCTTCTTCCATACAATTCCGACCGGTTCCTCTGGTTCTGTTTTTCAGCATCTCTCTGTGCCTCATAGGCCTTCTTAATTAAAGCCGAACTCTTAAAGCTCTACTAGTCTTTGACCCTGTTTTCATAACTACAACTGTGCCAACCTTCCGAACATAGAGCATTTGTTCCAATCAACAAGGGACACCATCTTACCAGTCCAGTGGGGGGACACACTAAGGCTAGGGTCTCTACTTGTTCCGCCACTCCAGCCGCGGAGGTGGGAAAGACAGCCAAGTCGGATATACCGGAATAGGGGTAGGCCTTCTCACTTAACCCCCCATACATGCAGTCCTTCTAATGGTTGTAAGAGTCGTCTGACCAAATGCTTCTGATACCAATCTTGGAACATAATTGTCACTGGGGCCACTGTCTAATATAGTCTTGTAGACACTCCGTTCACCTTTACAGTGGTCTCCATGGAGGGACCCTATTCTGGACTTCAGTCTGGAGAAGGCGGTAGTGGGGCCTGGGCAACTGACCTTGCCACAAGGGCGTGAATTAGCATTTTGTGGTGCCCTCACTGGGATCATGTCGTCACCTCTTAACCACTGATTTCTTCTCCAAGCTCTCCTTGTAGCCTATATGCAACTTTGTCAGTGTCTTTTGGGGACTGGCATTCCCTTTTCATGTGCCCATCTTTCCCACAATTATAGCAAAACATACTTTCTGGGTTGAGCTGGCCGAGGCACCACACTGGGAGCCAGGGCAGGGGGTATTACTAACTGGAAACCTTGGTGCCATCTCTGTCTCTGACGTGATAAAGCATTTGGAGACATCTAGTCAGTTTCTCCACTTCCATGGTCAGAGGAATCGAGTTAGAGCTGTTATCAGCAGGAGATACATGGGTGCGTTACCCCCACCCCATAGCAGATACAGTCGGATATAGGTCAGGGCCCGTACTTGCAGGCCTTCATAAAGGGACTGTTTTGAATTCCCGGATCTCTCTCAACAGTTCGCTTCATTGGGGACATATCTTTCCTTGTCAGAAGCACTCATTGACTGCCAACCTCCACCCCTTGAACTTCACTTCTGATGGGTCACCCTCAGTCACTCGGGTCGTAGAGCCGCAGCTATTGGTGGAGTCCCCCGAGGTCGCTCTTTTCTCAACTCCCTAATTTCTCTCATTAATTCATCATGGGGTGGGGATTCCAGTCGATCTGCCAGGTGTAACTGAAGCAGCAGCAGTTCTGAGAAGGGGGCAGACTTAAGGATCCTGTCCAGCCTGGTTCGGTCCAGTTCAATCGCTGGCAAACTACCTTTTCTGAGGCATTCTTGCAACAATTTTTCCAGCCGAGATACATACACAGACAACAACTCCCTTGGTACTGTTGTGCATCTCTTACTCTCCACCATAGGTCCTCATCAGAATCTGAAACCCATACACATTCTCCAAGGCCTCAAGATAGGCCTGTGCAGTCGCTTCAGGGTTACCAGCCCGTTTAGCACGGATGGTAACGAGGGCAGGTTACTCGGGCTCTCACTAACCCTCTTTCGCTTTTCACCTTCCGACATTACCATTCTACAGCACTTGAGGGGCAACATAGTCTATCCAGGTCTCCCAGTCATCCTCCCCTTGGGGGGTGGGGAGGGTGCCAGAAGATCTTCAACCTTGGTGAAGTGGAGACTAATGGCAGGTGCAGAAATAGGAGTCTGCATTGGTTCAGACACCATTACGGGCACTGGAGCAGGAGAGGGTGTTGGGAGAACACCCCAGGTGGCAAGAATAGTTTCTTCCAAGTCCTCCACAGTTTCCCTCTCCCAGCAACCATTCAGCAAATTCTCCTCAAAAGTTTCAGATAGTGGTGGGGCTGATTCCCCGGTCTTTACTGTCCTTAGTTATCACTCTCTCCAAGCAGTGAGGGGCTCCCTCTGGGGTAATGGTCTGTGGCACTTTGGAGCTATCTATGGGATCCTTAAACTCTACTAGAGGCCAGGAGAGAGAAAGTGTGGGTGAGCAGATTAGTATGCAAACCCACCACCACAGGGGTTTATAAACCTTCCACCTTGGAAAGTACTCCCTGCACAGTGTCCGTATTGATACCCAGGGGATGTCCAGGATAAGCATAGCATTTTGAGGTTCGATCTCTCCCCAGTACACCCTCCACCGACAGGTGCACAGCCACTTCTGTCGGGTACCCATTTTTTTCTTAACAGTGGTTCGTAAATATGGCCACTAGAGGACACATAATCCCAGCGGTGAGCCTCAAGATGTAACCCCTAGATGGCGCTATCCCAGGGGGCTACCCCTGCCTGATTTGCCACTAACAGGTTGAGGGGCCTGGATCCAATGGCCGGTGCCTCCACCCAGAGGTCAGGGTTTGCAATAGTTAAACTAACTTGGTCACACAGCCCTCTGGGACACTGCAACCCCCTTTCTTCCACTAGTGGCCACACACAATATCAGAATTACCTTCACAGTATACACCTTACCCCCAGGTCTGGTTCCGCATGGGACCTCCTGTGAAATGAGATACAGGTGCAACAATCACAGTACAGTACTTTAACATAGACAAATACCTCAGGCAGTATAACTTTGCTGGAAACAAGCAGCTCTGATTTATTTAAGGGGACTGTAACAAGGACAGAAATCAGGTTAATTAGCTTATCACTCTAATAATCTACCTATGGCTCTGTTTTGCAGCCTATCCCTATCGATTACTGTCCCTGAATACCCAAGCCCTAGTAGCTAGTCAAACCGTGGCAGCTAGTGAGGGGCCCTTTCACCTACAAGAAAAGGAGAATTAAACAGTCAGCAGTACAGTAATTCCATTTGAATTTAATGTGGCAATTCAACAAGGAGCAACCCTGAATTAGTACTCACGACCTCAAATAAGAAAGAGTCCTTCAATGTCAGCAGAGCTCTCTTGAGGTACACAAACCTCTTCACACATCCATATAAAAGAAAGTACTATACCAGGCAGGCTGCATCTGTATCCCGATCGTTACTGCACAATACCGGGAGAACACACAGCAGATTCAGTTCCTGACAGACCGAGTGACAATTTTCAGCAATTCTTCCAGTCTTCAGGGGTGAGCCTGGTTTCTACTCTTCAGAGATCCTTTGATTCTTTTCACAGGACGGATTCAGTCCTAACAAGCTGTTACACGCTGCAGACCGAACTCTGGGCCTTACACACGTTTTTGACTAAAACTGCACACTGAAAAAGCACAGGGCTCCTTCCTTCTTCACTGCCAAAGCTCAACTGAAGCTCCAACCCGACAAAACTGGGCACTTCCTTCAGGTTCCTCCCAGTTCTTGACTGGATTGGCTGTCACTCACAATAGACTGCTGCTGTTGGTCAAAAAGGCACTGAAGTCTAAACTACATCTCCCAGAGTCACTGCCCATACAATCCTCTTGTGGCTGGCTCAGATTATGAGTCCAAGTTCTGATTCAGTCCAAGGCACCATTTTAGAGCTAGCTTACCCCCACTGATTGGTCCAGTTCAGCAGTTCAAAACTAGAATGGGAACTAGCAGACACAGTTCTGACTGCAAAGAAAGCAGGTTAGACAAACTGTAATTTCATTATTACTCTAAATAATTTCTGGCAAACAGTTACATCCTTTCAGATAGGTTCCTTTGCACTCCTAGTGACTGCAAAAATGAAGTGAATCGGCAGCAGCTCAAGTGAGTACTCAGAGAAGCACACAGTCCCCCATACAAACTAATTATGTCTGCAAGCAGACAGCTCTTAAAGACAGTATAGAGGCTCTAAAACACTCACTGATAAATGGCTTAAATGCCAAACACCATTCAGCAGGCTTAAGAGCATTCAACAAGCTCCTGGAAGTCTTTTGGGAACCCCCATTGCAGGGGGTTACGTAGCAATTCAGCCATGTTGTGAAAAATGACAGCTGTACTGTTCATAGGAAGTGTGAAAAATGCCACAAGTGAAAATCTGGACTGAAAATATTACAAAGTCACTGAACTTACGAGGGTGCGTGGAAACTGCGCATTGCTCACTCGTAACACAGTCATTTATGGACTTTTGTCACCAAATTTTCAACATAGCCATTTAAGACCTCGCTCATGAACAGTGTAACTGTGATTTTCTTAATCTGTCTCAAACATTGCTTTAACACCAACAGCACCATTGATGCGCTACATGATATGAAAACACATTTTGGGTGACATATGAAAAATGGCAGCTGTACTGTTCATAAGGAAGTGTAATAAAATGGCAATGTTGAAAATCTGGGTGAAAATATTAAATTTGCAAACTTACTGAGCATGCATAGGAACGCCAGCAACCGCACGCTCGTAAAACAGTCATTTTAGGAATTTTTTCACCAAATTTTCAACATAGCCATTTAAGATCTCTGCTCATGAACAGTGTCACTGCAATTTTCTTAATGTGTCCCATACATTGATTTTGCACATACAGAGCCATTGTACACTACATGGGTGGAAGCGCATTTTGGGCAAAGATGTGAAAATGACAGCCTATACTGCTCATAAGGAGGTGTGGTAAAATGGCAATGTTGAAAATCTGGAGTGAAAATATTGAAAATTAGCGAACTTACGGTGTGCGTAGGAACTGCGTAATGCACCCTAAATAAAACAGTCATTTTAGGAATTTTTTCACCAGATTTTCAACATAGCCATTTAAGACCTTTGCTCATGAACAGTGTCCTGTGACTTTCTTAATTTGTCCCATACATTGATTTCGCACACCAACTGTGCCATTGTGTGTGTGTACTACATAGTGCGAAACTGCGTTTTAGGTGAGATGTGAAAAATGACAGCTATACTACTCATAAGAAGGTGTGGTAAAATGGCAATGTTGGAAATCTGGAGTGAAAATATTGAAAATTCGCGACCTTACGAGTGTGCGTAGGAACTGCTCAATGCACCCTCGTAAAACAGTCATTTTTAGGAATTTTTTCTCCAAATTTTCAACATAGCCATTTTAACACCTGAGCTCATGAACAGTGTCACTGTGATTTTCTTAATTTGTCCCGTACATTGATCTCGCACACCGACTGCGCCATTGTGTGCTACGCCCGCAGGCAAACACGTTTGGGAGACATGTGAAATAGACAGCTGTACTGCTCATAAGAAGGTGTGATAAAATGGCAATGTTGGAAATCTGGAGTGAAAATATTGAAAATCAGTGACCTTCACGAGTGTGCGTAGGACTGAGCAATGCACCTAAATAAAACAGTCATTTTAGGAATTTTTCACCAAATTTTCAACATACCCATTTTAAGACCTCTACTCATGAACAGTGTCACCGTGATTTTCTTAATTTGTCCTGTACATTGATTCAAGACAATCGACCGCGCCCATTCTACGTCTATGGGTGGAAAGCACATTTTGGGTGAGATGTGAAAATGACGGCTGTCACTCCATAGAAGGTGTAGCAAGCAAAATGGCAATGTTGAAAATCTGGATGAAAATATTGAAATTTCGCGAACTTACCAGAGCCTGCGTAAGGAACCGCGCAAAACACCCTTGTAAAACAGTCATATTTTGGAATTTTAGCACCAAATTTTCAACATGGAGTTTTGGGACCCCTTCTCATGAATGATGTCACTGTCATGGTGGTATTTGGGCGAAGGATGATTTCTGGTCACTGCACAGTCACTCTGAAATCACCCTGGGCCGAACAACTACCAGAACAATGACATATTTCATGAGAGGTGTCCCAAAACCCCATGTTGAAAATCTATGCAAAAATTCCCAAAAATGCCCGAGATATGTAATAAAGTTGAAAACCCCATGAAACCCATTATACAGCTTACCGGCATTTCCCTCAGTTCAAGGGTCGGCTTTGAAGAGTGCAGACGTGTTCCCGGTCCACCGAAGATCACTGCGACCGAGTCTGGAGGTAAGTATGGGGTGGCGAGGGTAATGGTGGTAGGGGAGGCTGAGTGCGCAGTGGGTGGGTGCGGGTTGTGGGAGGGTTGGGAGGCGTGCCGTAGGACAGTTTTATTTACAGGTTTAAAAACAAAAACGACGCAGAGACGCGTTTGCCAACTTGGTGGGCTCCCAGCATGGCACAAGGACTTGGGGCGTTCAGCTGACGGGGGATTAGGCACTGATCGGCAAAATAAAAAAAAAATCACGGCACCGTTTGCCATGCTGGGGTGGGCTCCCAAGCGTGCTACAAGGACTTGAGACGTTCAGCCGATGGGGGATTGGGCACCCCCACCAGCCAAAGGACTACAGTGCTTGCCACGCCGGTGGGCTACCAGCATGGCACCTACAACTAGGGGGTGAGGGATGCAGCTCAGCCCGGCGGAGATGGGCACCCGTCGGCTATACAGTCTGGTAGCGCCGCGTCTGTCTACATGCGTGGGGGGCTGCGGCGTGAGCAGCCGATGTCTGTGGTGCTCACTCAAGCGTAGCTCCCTCTTTCAACTGGGAAACACTGCATTTGGAGCATGTCAAGCAGACACGCCTCCAAAATGCATTGCTTACAGGGGCCGCGCCTGCCAGCCCACTGACTGAATTGGAGGAGGAGGTGACACACCTCCGAAATCTCCGATGAAGGCACTATGTTTCTTGCATATGCGTGCAAGCAAACATAAAAATGACAGTGAAACTGTTCATGAGTAGAGGTCCTAAAATGCCTTTGTTGAAAATTTTGTGATGATAGCCCATCAAATGACTGTGTTATAAGTGTACGTTGCACTCTTTTCACACATCCTTGTAACTTCACAGATTTGTAATATTGTCATGCCAGATTTTCAACAGTAGCAATTTTTCACACCTCCTTATGAGCAGTACAGCTGTCATTTTTCACATCCTGACTGAAATGTGGTTTCACAGTTGTGGCACAGAATAACGCGGTCGCTGCAGGAAATCAGTGTTCGGGACAAAATGACAGTGGCACTGTTCATGAGCAGAGGTCCTAAAAGCCCTATGTTGAAAATTTGGTGACGAAACTCCATAACATGACTGTGTTACAAGCGTACGTTGAACTGTTTTCACACACCCTTGTAACTTCGCAAATTTGTAATATTTTCACGCCACATTTTCAACAGTGGCACTTTTTCACACCTCCTTATGAACAGTACAGTTGTCATTTTTCACATCCTGGCTAAAATATGCTTCTGCACTCCTGCCGGAGAATAGCCCGGTCGCTGTGGGAAATCAGTGTTTGGGACAAATTAAGATCAAATGAGTGAGAGGGGTGAGTGACCGAGCTCAACTGAGCTCTGTCGGGACTGCTGCGGATTTGTTTGTGGGTAGAAAAAGGCTCCAGTGCAAGAGCCCAGTACAAAAGGGCAGCCTGCAGCACTGGGAGAAACAGAACGAGAGAGCGAGTGAGGGAGGGGGAGTGAGCAAACTCACCGGAGCGCTGTCAGGACTGCTGCGGATTTCTTTGCGGGCAGAAAAAGGCATCAAAGCAGGCATGGGCCCAGTAGAAAAGGCCAGCCTACAGCGATGGGAGAAACAGTACGAGTGAGTGAGACAGGGGGACTGAGTGAGCTCAACGGAGCTCTGTCAGGACAGCTGTGGACTTCTTTGTGGACAGACAAAGGTGCCAATGCAGCCAGGAGACCCGTACACAAGCGCAGCCTGCAGCACCAAGAGAAACAGAAAGATTGAGTGACAGCACGGTAGTGAGCAAGCTCAAAGGAGCTGTATTGTACCTGCTGCTGATTTCTTTGTGGGCAGAAAATGCAGCAACGCAGGCAGGAGCCCAGTACAAAAGGCCAGCTTGCAGCGCCGGCAGAAATAGAATGAGTGAGTGAGAGAGAGGGAGTCAGTAAGCTCAATGGAGCTGCGTCGGGACTGTTTCAGATTTCTTTCTGGCTAGAACAAGCTGCCAATGCAGGCAGGAGCCCAGTACAAAAGGGCAGCCTGCAGCAGCAGGAGACACAGAACAAGTGAGTGAGGGAGGGGGAGTGAGTGAGCTCAACGGAGCTCTGTTGGGACTGCTGCAGATTTGTTTGTGGGCAGAAAAAGGCAGCAATGCACGCAGGAGCCCAGTACAAAAGGGCAGCCTGCAGTGGCGGGAAAACCAGAATGAGCGAGTGAGAGAGGGGGAGTGAGCGAGCTCAATGGAGCTCTATTGTAACTGCTGCAAATTTCTTTGTGAGCAGACAAAGTTGGCAACACAGACAGGAGCCCAATAGAAAAGGGCAGCCTGCAGCGCCGGCAGAACTGGAATGAGCAAGTGAGAGAGGAGGGGAGTCAGCAGGCTCAACAGACCTGTGTCAGGACTGCTGCAGATTTCTTTGTGGGCAGAAAATGCCACCAACAGTGGCAGGAGCCCAGTACAAAAGGGCAGCCTGCAGTGCCAGGAGAACCAGAATGAGTGAGTGAGAGAAGGGGAGTGAGCCACCTCAATGGAGCTCTGTCGGGACAGCTGCGGATTTCTTAGTGGGCAGAACAAGGTGCCAATGCAGGCAGGAGCCCAGTACAAAACAGCAGCCTGCAGCACCGGGAGACACAGACTGAGCAAGTGACAGAGGGGCAGTGAGTGAGCTCAACACACCAAAACAGTCAACATTTAGCATTGACAAATGCTTGTTTTGAAATGTGATCATGTTTTTGAGTACTTGTTTTTACCTGTGTATTGAACGGATTTGATGCACAGGTAAAAAACTATCAAAATGCAAGATTTTCAGTCCCCATTTTATAAGAATCTTTATTTACAGAGCACTCCTCAGACATTTCAAAGCACTTTACAAAAAACGAAGATTAAAATACGAAATACTGATAGAAATGTAGTACATAATTCACTGTCTTTATACTGTCTCTCTCAGCTCCTTATGTAACTGCTATAATTGATATTTGGACAACCTGTAACCATGTGCTGTATAAAAGTACATTTTCTGCTTGCTCTGTCCTTGACAATGCTCCTCTGGAGTTGCTCTTCATCTTCCTCATTGAATCTCTTACAACTTGAATACATTTACTCTGTATATACAGCTCTTGACAATGTTCCTAATTAGAACTGCTTTGCTAATGCACTGATGATAATGTTCCTCTATAAACTGCTTTGATAATGCACTCATGACAATGCTACTCTATGAACTGCTTTGGTAATGCACTGATGATAATACTCCTATATGAACTGCTTTGATAATGCACTGATGATAATATTTATTTATTTGTTCATTTATTTGTAAATTGGTTTACAACCTTTGAGCCAGAGGCTCATTTCCAGAGGTACCTCATCTCATTGAGGGCAGACATAACAAATTTAGGTTACAGAATACAAGTCACTAAATTAGAGTCACACAGAATGATTTCATACATTATACAGTTTATTAGCAATTACAGTGATACAGCTGAACACGTGCTGGTTTTAACAGAGGCAAGCTGCACAGGAGGAGAAAGTGGGGGGGGGGGTGAGGTGGAGTGCCGCCCAGGGGGCGTTGTCAAGTGTGGGAGAGATCGAGGCCACATTTACTCCTGTATGAACTGCTTTGATAATGCACTAATGATAACGCTCCTATATGAACTGCTTTGATAATGCACTGATGACAATGCTCCTGTATGAACTGCTTTCATAATGCACTGATGATAATGCTGCTACGTAAACTGCTTTTGTCAAATACTCAATTGATTTGTTAGTACTTGAATACATTTACTCTGTGTGTATGACTCTTGACAATGCTGTGCTGGATCTGCATTCTGCTGTATTTTGTGGTTGAAACCTCTGTAAGTACTCAATGACATGGAACCTTTGAAAAAGAGCACTTGTGATCAAAGGTGTACTTCTTAATGAATAGATAAATAAATATAAATGAATGAAAAAACTAATGGTTAGTCAGATATATAACACAGCTAGAGCAAGGTTGTAGCTCCCCTTGATGACATTAGTATCTTCGGCATACTCAGCAAGACTAGCCACAATATTTAGGGAAATGTCCATTTTGAGCAGGGATGGAAGTATAACAACAGCAGAAATGAAGTTCAAGTGCTTCTTCTCACTGAAATTCTTAAACAAGCAACGTAATGACAATTTTATTTATTTATTTATTAATTGAAAAGTTTCACCAGGAAAGGCACACTGAGAATCCAATTGCTCATTTCCAGGTGCATCCTGGGGGAAAAAGTGGGTGGGAGTAACAACATATTTGACATTCATCTTAGCAAACATACTTAGATATACATTATATAAATATACATACTTAGATATACATTACATAAATATACATACTTAGATATACATTACATAAACATACACATGAAGTTACATTTCAAGCGTTTAAAGAATATCAGATATATGCAGAGAGACCATACTGCATTAGGGAATAGGTAGCAGGAGGACAGCATAATTGACATTTTCTTAATAAACATACTTAAATATAACATTACTTAAACATATGAGCTTAACATTAGCAGTGTTTTAGCATGACCAGTTATACACAGAGACTATTCAACTGCAAAAGGAATTGCGAAAACAGGTCACAAGATGGTAGACCATAGTGTAGACCATAGTGCAGACCAGCATGGAGGTGGAAGAGGGAGTATCTTTAAACACAATTGCAAGTAGGAGAAACGGAGTTGTGTAGAGATGTTGAGATGGATAAAGTGAAAGAGGAGTGTCTGATTTGTTGGGGGAGAGAGTGCCATAGTTTTGGGAAGTGGTGAGAGAAAGCAGCCTGTCCAACAGAGGTTGATCGTCGAGGGACTACCATGGTCCGCGTGTAACAGGATCTAAGGGAGTGAGAGGGAAGGGGAGGGAGGGATATGGAGGAGGAGAGGTAAGAGAGTTTCTGGGCCTGTGACTTGAAATTAGTGGTTTAGTTTCAATCACAAAATCTGAGTTGTACAACAATGTCATTTTCCTAGAAATTTCTAACTGAATCTACTAGTACCCATACAGGTTGATGTATCCTGATAAGAGTTATCATTCAGAGTGAGGGTCTTTATTCTGCGTTTCATATTTGCCAGTGTCTGAGTTCCTGTACTTGCACCAACATTTTCCCACATTTCCCACTGCTGGAAGTAATCATAAAAGGTAACTGCAAGATCAGCTTCATAAGGACAGGTGCTGTCAATATAATTTGTACGTGTGAATATATGCCAATATGCATCAATACACTTTTAAGAGTAACATTATTGATAAAAGTTTGCAGATTTATACCTCTGTGCATCAAGTAAGCAATAGGACACAACGGGGTGTGCGTTAGTTCTAACGCGTGGCTGAGAGGCCTAATGAGGCACTAGGCTATAGGCCAAGACTTGCATCCAGTCAGCTAGCCATGCGTTAGAACTAACGCACATCCCTGGAGTAGCTTATTGTGCTTATAAAATGGGTCTGTGTATTCTAGGTGGGGTTTCTAGTTTTAGCCATGTGTTAGACACTTCTAACACAAGGCTAACAACAATCAGATTGCTTGAAATCCTTTGCCCATTTTATAAAGTGTATTGTGACTTCAGGGGTAAAGGGAAAATAACAAGGCCTTCTTTAGGTAAGTTAAGGAAAAGAAAAACCAAGAGGAAAATTGAAAGGCTGAGGAAGGAGGGAGTATAAGCAGGCATATTAATTGAATACTTCTGCTCCATAATCATGATAGAAGATGAATCAAATTTATTTTTAACCAGAACCATACTGATTAGGGACTAGACCCATTTTCAACTGTTGTCCTGTACATTATACTATTTATTTAATATATTTTAATTTTGTAATACTCTAAGCCCTAGGAAATGGGTGTTTGATAAATAAAGACGACTTCTACTCCATAGGAACATCTATACATGAATTATAACATTTGGACAGATTTACATACAAAAATTATTTATCTTAGTAACATGCCTGTAAACCCCCCCACCACCACTTGGGGGGTTTACCTTGGGTGTCTCCCTGGGCTCCAGTAATTCCCACTGTTTCACTGACGTCCAGTGAGTGGAAGGTAAATCCAGGTATAATAATGTTATGCTGTGGTCCTGCGTGTGGGTGCCATAATGTCCCACCACATGGTCTCTTTAAGAGGCTCAGCTGTGTGCACAGTGTACATAGCCCAGGCTGGGTCTGAGTAAATCAGGGCTCATGACGCGCCGGGCACGACCCTGATTAACTCCTTTCAGTAGTCGCTCGACGGCACTGAGGGAGCCCTTCAATGCCCTATAAATGTTTAAATCTCTAAATCCTTCTTGTTATGTATAAATGAGCTGTTTACATTGACTAGTTATTCCTCCACTATGGGAGCCACCATGTTTGGTTCAGGACTCAGTGGCTGGACCAATCGAAACCAAGGGGTTTTCAAGGGGTCCTAATTACAGTGACTTGTGGGAAAAGCTGTGAACTTCCTTGTTGGTGCCTAAATTAACCTATGAGAGCTCTCGGACTGTGATTGACAGTAAAGGCAGCCAACCAGAATACAGAAATCCCGGTTTTCAGTTGGGACTGTGTTTGATTGAACAAAAGGGAGTTCAGCTCGAGCCACCAAGAAGGAAGGAGCCTGTGTGGTGAGCTGAAAACAGTCATGGGAAATTCGGCCTACTTTGCAGCCCTTCGGGTTTTAAAGATGAAAATGCTTTTGGAAAGTTTAAGGGGCCATGTACTTGAAGCTATTAGATTTGTACGGTCCACCGATCAAGATACTTCAGCTCAAGAGTATTTGCCTGCGTTAGAAGGGGTCTGTGGTAACACTGAGTCTGGGGGAGACTTGATGTGGAAATTCAAATCCACCAAGCAGTGGAAGGGTAAATGTTTGTCTGCTTACGTTACTTGTCTACTGTAGAAAGGGCCTTACAGAGAGATCACAGAATAGGTGGGGTATTAGCCAGTAATCTGAATCAAGTGAGACTACACCATATTCTCAGAACTGCCAGGTTTTCCAGTGTACTGATGCTTAAGCTAAAATTCCAAGATTGAAGGGATGACCCCCCTGCTTACTGCTGGCTCATGAAGGAGATCAGAGAGGATGAAAATGAGGAAGGGTTTTGGGACCCTTATGTAGGTGCTGCAAGAGTGGCCCCAGCCCCTGAGAAGCCCCTGAAAAAGAGATTGCTCTTGATGCCCAGCAACTTAAAGATTTATTGAAAGAGTTAAGGAAACTAAAGGCTAGTGTACACAGTGCTGTCGAATTGGTCAAAGATGGAGGCGCGTGCCAGCGCTTAACTGTAATGGACGCAGCTGTGTGAGCTCCATGCGATCCCATCCCTTTTTCAAAAGAATTCAGCTCGGCAGATTGCTTGGGACCTCCAGACGCTTGCATACCCGTGGCTTACTGTAATTTCACAGCACTAGACTTAAGCCCTTTATCCCAGCTAACCCCAACTGACATTCAAAGAGAACAGCACTATGATCCAGTGATAAGACACGTGGTTAATGCCTTGAAAAGGGGGAGAAGACATCTCCAAAATGCGGTCCAGTGACCCCAACACTGCTTTGTTATTGTGAGAGGGACCTAAGCTCAAACTACATGAGCAGCTACTGTATCAAGAACTGACTGACAGCCAAGGAGATATTGTCAAAAGCAGCTAGTATTGCCTGACAAGTCCAAAGGTGTTGTGCTAAAGACCTAACATGATAACATGGACCATTTGGGAAGTGAAAAAACCCTGGACCTGGCCCAGTCATGCTTTTATTGGCCTAAAATGGGTATAGACATGGAACAATACTGTAAAATGGGCAGCAGGTGTCTTCAGAGGAAAGCACAGCCTCCGAGAGCAGCCCCACTGGTCAATATAATTACAAGTGCCCCAGTGGAGCTTGTATATATTGACTTTCTTAGTTTAGAGCCAGATTCAAAGAACATTGCAAATGTAGTGGTAGTAACTGGGCTGGCAGTATAGCCTAGAGGTTAGAGTAACAAGCTGTGAACAAACTTGGTACATTCAGCAGACCAGACCTGGGTTTAATTCTCACAACTTCCACTTGCATACTATGTGACTCTAAGGAAGTCACTTAACCACCCAGTGCTCCCAGGTCGCCCCTGAAAACAGGCACTTGTGCCTAGTGGGCCTTACCTGGTTACCAAAGACTAAAATAAAAATAAATAAAAAAAAATGATCACTTCATGAGGTATGCTCAGGCCTACCCTATTAAAGACCAAAAGGCCTCAACTGTGGCAAAAGTTCTGGTGCAAAAGTGCTTTGTGCACTGTGGTGCCCCTCAGTGCATTCATTCGGATCAGGGCCGAGATTTCGAGAGCTGACTCATTAAAGAACTATTATCTATTTGGGGTGTCAGAAAATCCAGAAGTTAGAACTACCCCCTAACATTCACAAGGAGATCTGCAACCAGAGAGATTTAACCGCACCTTATTAGATATGTTGGGCACCCTGCATCCAAAAGACAAGCCCAGGTGGAACCAACAAATAAGTGCTTTAGTAAATGCCTATAACCGTACAAAGAATGATGCTACTGGTTTTCCCCGTACCACCTCATGTTTGGTACAGAAGCTTGTCTCCCGGTAGTTGTGTGCTTTGACATGTCTCCTGATGGTGCTTGATCAAAAAACTACCTTCAGTACGTTAAAAAGTTAAAAGCACAGTTGAACCACGCATACCAGCTTGCGAACGCCATGGCTGCAAAAAGAAATCTGGCCAACAAAGATCGTCATGATAAACGTGTTAAGGCCCAATGACTCAAAGCAGGAGATCTTGTGCTCATGTGCAACTTAGGATTTCAAGGCAAGCACGAAATAGCTGACGGCTAGAGTCGCACCCCATGTACTGTAATCCGTAAACTGGATTGATTTGCCCATGTACAAAGAGCATCCACAAGGGAACCCTCGTCACCTCGTGCTGTCAAAACCATTCACAGAAATCATCTTTTACCTATTGAGCAAATAGTTTTGGACCAATAAAACAGGCCCTGTCACTCGGTCTGCTCCCTGTAACAAGCAGCTTAATCTGCTTCCTGCTGCCCAACAGCCAGAGCCCATAGCCAATAATGCTACAGCTGACAATGACTCTAACCTTGAATATGATGCAAGTGAGTTTGGTGCTGCTTATTACCCGTCACTTGAACTTGCTCAGTTGTTCCAAAGAACTTACCCCCCCCCCGGTGGTGCTGAGGGTTGAGGTGCTGGACGCCACACCACACGCCACGCTGGTGACCCGGGTTCAGGAATGACCTCGGGTTGTCGGAGTGCCGGCATGGGGTGGAGGGGTGGAGCAGGATCGAGCGCCTAATGGCAGCTCTCCTCTCCTTGGGTGGTTGTCACCCCCCCTTCGTAGTTCTGCTGCCACTGGGTGGGGGTCCGGTGGCAGCACAGGTAGGAGTGGGTGGCAAGTCAGGAGGGTGTCTCGGAATGTGGCACACACATGCGCGTCTGGGAATGAGTGCAGGTGAAAACATGGAAAAAAACAAACTACATAATGGAAAAAAAAATAAAGAACCGACCCCTCTACCTCTAGTAATGCTGCTTAGTCCGGTAACTTCTGACAATCCTGATCTCTCAGTTGTTTTTGAACCTCCAGACAGTGATGTCCAAAGTGTAAGTTCTGAATGTGCTGATTCCCTTTGTATGGTGGAGTTAACTGGACTCATGGTACCTGAATCAGAGGAAACTGGTAGTGAGCATGCAAGTAAACCCAAAAGTGATGCTGAACTAAGTGGGCTAAGCGAACTGTTCCATTCCAAAGAGAGCACTGCTGTTCCTGAAAATGCTAGCTGTGTGTTAAACGATTCTAACTGTGTTGACATAGCTCTGTCTGATGAGGATAGGCCTCCGGAACCAGAGAATGATGGTACCACACAAAGCAATGAGCCCACAAGTTCTGATCCTCACGAGAGTGTAGTGGGACCCCTTTCATCAGAAGCTGTCTTGTTGGTGGACAATGAGCCCGGAGTCGCAAACCCGAATGCTAATGGTGAAAATCAAGTACCAATGCCCCCTATGCCCTGGAGATCAGAGAGAGAACTAGAAAACCTGTGGTTCAGCTCACATATGACACACCAGGAAAGCCTGTTGACTTGCCCATGAATGGTGTTCATAAGGGAGTGTATGTTACAGCCAATTCCCTTCCCAAAATAGTGTTGACAGCATTCTCTAAAATAAAAGTCAAAACCTCTGCCCAGTACCTTAAGGGTTGCTGTCATAGAGCTAAAGGGGTTCGTTGAGGCATTTGCTGGTTAATTGTACAATTGATTCAAACTTAAAGGTGTCCAAAGGCCAAATTATTGTTTCATGTGGATAAATGGAACAATATATGATAAATAGGTTCAAGGTGTCATGCCAATACGCAACTAACTAAACTATGCAATTGTGTGAAAGAGTGCCATTTAAAGATAAAGCATGCTATATTTTAGTTATATTATATCTGTGCAGACACTGAATATAATAATATATGGTCTAGACCTGTATAGAACAGAAGATTTTAATGGGAATTGTTACTTGTATTACAGACTTGACGCGGACGCCAAGTTTCCTGGGCAAGGGAGTGTGTAACACCACCCAAATTGGGAAGCTTATCTTGAGTGTCTCCCTGGGTTCCAGTAATTCCCACTGTTTCAGTGACGTCCAGTGAGGGAAGGTAAATCCAGGTATAATAATGTTATGCTGTGGTCCTGCGTGTGGATGCCATAATATACCGCAGCATGGTCCCTTTAAGAGTTTCAGCTGTGTGCACAGTGTACATAGCCTGGGCTGGGTCCAAGTAAATCAGGGCTCATAACCCACCAGACACAACCCTGATTAACTCCTTTCAGTAGTTGCTCAACAGCGCTGAGAGAGCCTTTCAGTGCCCTATAAATGTTTATCTCTAAATCCTTTTTTATGTTGATTGCGCGCATGCACAAGAAACATATTGCATCAGCTTTCCAGAAGCAGGTTGTGGGCGGCGGCACTGTTGTGTGGTGCCCCACACCATAAACTGCCGCTTTTCCCAATGCCGTGGCATGCTGCTGCTGACACTAGTTCAGCCAGCGTGCCACAACAACAACGTTTCAGCCGCTGCAATCAGGGGCGCCTTCGCCATTGCAGTGTCGCGATTCACTGCAATGGAAGAAGCGACCCGTCATTGCTGGGAGAGCGTTGCTACTACTATGTGTTTGTGAACATGGTGGCACCTTGCCGTCATGTTCACAAACAATAATCTGGTCAATGCCGCGGGGTGACCAATCCCCCCTACGGCATAATCTTCCCTCCCCACAGCAGCATGTTTTTGCCAACAGGGGCCCCAATCCCCATTGGCTTCCATCCCGTTGCTAGTTGAGTTGCAGGACAGGAGGCCCACTCCCATCAGCATTATGTCCCCTCTCTGTTTGATGTACCGGCCAGAGGCCACTCCCCATCGGCCTCAAGTCCCCGAAAGAGTAGCAGGAGGAGTTGTGCGAAGGGGCGCCCCGCTTTTTGTGCCGACAGAGGTTGCCCAATCTCCCATTGGCTGCACCCCCAAAACATTCAGGTGTGAAGCTGGGAGCCCACCCCAGCATGCCTAATGCCCGTAAAAAAAAAACATCCTGCTATTTTTTTAAACCTGTAAAAAAAAATGGTTCCTTCAGTCTCCCTGCCCCCACAACCCGCGCCCACCCACTGCACACACTGCCTCCCCACACCCTCACCCCATGCCCACTCACAGAGTCTGAGAGACAATCTTTGGTGGACTGGAAGCACGTCTGCACTCTTCAAAGCCAACCGTGAACTGAGGAAATGCTGGTAAGCTGTATAATGGATTGAATAGGACTTTTCAACTTTTTGCATATCTCAGACATTTTTTGAAATATTGACACTAAATTTTCAACATGGGGTTTTTGGGACCCCTCCTCATGAATTCTGCCACTGTCATGGCGTTATTCGGCCCCGAAAGGTGATTTTGCGGTCACTGCGCGGAATCCCTTGGGACCAATTAACAAAACGACAGTGCCAGTGTTCATGAGGTGGGCTCTCAAAAAACCTATGTTCAAATTAGTGAAAAAATCAAACAAGCATTTGTCAATGCCGAATGTTTGCTTGCTGGCATTGGCAGTGGTAATGTAGAAGTTACAGAGCTGCGTAATAGGAATGGCAGTGAGTACTGAATTGAAGCCAACCCCACCACCACCCTGCAGAGAGTGACAGGCATTGGGGTGTGCATTTTGGGTCGATCAGGCATAACGGCTCGCCATTTCACCACCCCACCCTGCAGACACTGACAAGTGTCACGGTGTTCCTAAGGGTCTTTGGCCCTTATCGCACCCATTTCATTAGGAAATGCGGTGAGATGGGTGCGATATAGGAGAATGGGGTGAACTTTGGGGCTGAAGAGTCCAAGGCATACCTCGATGCCTCTCACTGGCTGCAGGGTGTGGAATGGTATGAGCATTACAGGCAGAATCCCAAGTCACACACCTGTCATTCTCTACAGGGTTGGGCGTTATGGTTGGAAACCCTAATACCTCAGGCATTCGTTGGTATTTTCACTCCAAATTTTCAACATTTTTTGTGACCCCACCTCATGAACAGGGGGAATATCAGTTTGTTAGCCGAAAGCTGCTTATGCACAGCGACTATGGCATTTAGCACCACAGGTGCAAAAACATTCCGAACAGGATGTAAAAAATGACAGCTGTACTGTTCATGGAGAGGTGTAAAAAATGGCAATGTTGCAAATCTGCAGTAAAAATATTTAAAAAAATGGTGAAGTCATGAGCGTACATAGAAACTGTGCAACGCACACCCGTAATATAATTAGGTTGGGGATATTTTACAGCAGATTGTCAACTCAGGCATTTTGGTGCCTCCGATCATGAACAGTGTCACTGTGATTTTCTTTATCTGTGCCGAACAATGATTTCCACAGCGACCATGCATCTCAGCGCTGAAAGTGTGAAAACACACTTCAGCCATGTTGTGAAAAATGACAGCTGTACTGTTCATAAAGTGTGAAAAATGCCACTGGTGAAAATCTGGACTGAAAATATTACAAAGTCATGAACTTACAGGTGCGTGGAAACTGCGCATTGCTCACTCATAACACAGTCATTTATGGACTTTTGTCACCAAATTTTCAACATAGCCATTTTAAGACCTCTGCTCATGAACAGTGTAACTGTGATTTTCTTAATCTGTCCTAAACATTGCTTTCGCACACCAACAGCACCATTGTGCGCTACATGTGCGAAAACACATTTTGGGTGACATATGAAAAATGGCAGCTGTACTGTTCATAAGGAAGTGTAATAAAATGGCAATGTTGAAAATCTGGAGTGAAAATATTAAATTTGCAAACTTACGAGCATGCATAGGAACTGCGCAATGCACGCTCGTAAAACAGTCATTTTTAGGAATTTTTTCACCAAATTTTCAACATAGCCATTTTAAGACCTCTGCTCATGAACAGTGTCACTGTGATTTTCTTAATGTGTCCCATACATTGATTTTGCACATCGACTACGCCATTGTGCACTACATGGGTGGAAACACATTTTGGGCAAGATGTGAAAAATGACAGCTATACTGTTCATAAGGAGGTGTGGCAAAATGGCAATGTTGAAAATCTGGAGTGAAAATATTGAAAATCGCGAACCTACGAGTGTGCGTAGGAACTGTACAATGCACGCTCGTAAAACAGTCATTTTTTGGAATTTTTTCACCAAATTTTCAACATAGCCATTTTAACACCTGAACTCATGAACAGTGTCACTGTGATTTTCTTAATTTGTCCCGTACATTGATCTAGCACACCGACTGCGCCATTGTGTGCTACATGGTCAGAAACACGTTTTGGGTGACATGTGAAAAATGGCAGCTGTACTACTCATAAGAAGGTGTGATAAAATGGCAATGTTAGAAATCTGGGTGAAAATATTGAAAATTCGTGACCTTCTGACGTGCGTAGGAACTGCATAGCACTGCGCTAAATAAAACAGTCATTTTAGGAATTTTTCACCAAATTTTCAACATAGCCATTTTAAGACCTCTGCTCATGAACAGTGTCACTGTGATTTTCTTAATTTGTCCCATACATTGATTTCGCACACCGACTGCGCCATTCTGCGCTACATGGTCGGAAACACATTTTGGGTGAGATATGAAAAATGATAGCTGTACTGCTCATAAGAAGGTGTGGTAAAATGGCAATGTTGAAAATCTGGAGTGAAAATATTGAATGAGAAGGGTCCCAAAAACCCCATGTTGAAAATTTGGTGCAACAATTCCCAAAAATTCCCGAGATATGCAATAAAGTTGAAACCCCTATGTAACCCATTATACAGCTTACGGTCATTTCCTCAGTTTGCGGTCGGCTTTGAAGAGTGCAGGCGTGATCCCGGTCCACGAAGATCATCGCACTGAGTCCGAGGTAAGTATGGGGTGAGGGGTGTGGGGAGGCTGGGTGCACAGTGGGTGGGTGCGGGTTGTGGGAGGGGTTGGGAGGCGTGCCGCGGGACAGTTTTATTTTACAGGTTTAAAAAAAAAAAAGATGTCGTGGGACGTTTGCCGCAGGGTGGGCTCCCAGTGTGGCACAAGGACTTAAGGATTGGCACCGCCAGCCAAGGACTACAGTGCTTGCCACGCTGGGGTGGGCTCCCAGCGTGGCACCTGACAATGAGGGGTGGGGACTCAGCTCAGCAACTGGGCGGGGGCGCAGCTCAGCCGGCGGGGATTGGGCACCCGTCCGTGCTATACAGTCACGAGGCGCGCCGTCTGTCTCTGTGCGTGGGGGGGGGAGCTGCGTGAGCAGCGATGTCTTATCGGTGCTCACTCAGCGTAACTCCCCTTTCAACTGTATGCCACTGCACTTTGGAGCGTGCACAGACAGCTCCAAAATGCATTGGCTTTACAGGCACGCCTGCCAGCCCACTGACTGAATTGGAGGAGGAGGTGACACACTCAATCTCCGATGAAGGCACTATGTTTCTTGCACATGCGTGCAAGCAAACATAAAATTACTATTTACAAGCGTGCGTTGCACAGTTGCTACGCACTCTCGTAATTTCGCCAATTTGTAATATTTTCACACCAGATTTTCAACATTGGCATTTGTTCACACCTCCTTGTGAACTGTACAGCTGTCATTTTTCACATCCTGGCCAAAATGTGTTTTCGCAGTTCCGGCGCAGAATAGCGCGGTTGCTGTGGGAAATCAGTGTTCGGGACAGATTACCTAAAATGCCTATGTTGAAAATTTTATGATGAAACTCCATCTAATGACTGTGTTACGAGTGTGCATTGTGCAGTTTCCACACACCCTTGTTACTTCGCAAATTAGTAATATTTTCATGCCACATTTTCAACACTGGCATTTTTCCACACCTCCTTATAAACAGTATAGCTGTCATTTTTCACATCTTGGCTGAAATGTGTTTTCACGCTTCCGGTGCAGAATACCGCAGTCACTGTCGGAAATCAGTGTTTGGGACAGATTAGGATCGAACGAGTGAGGGGGGGGAGTGACCGAGCTCAACTAAGCTCTGTCGGGACTGCTGCGGATTTCTTTGTGGGCAGGAAAGGAGCCAGCATGAAGCCCAGTACAATAGGGCAGCCTGCAGCACCGGGAAGACACAGAGAGAGGCGAGTGACTCAGCAGCTCTGTTGGGACTCTGCAGTTTCTTTGTGGGCAGAAAAAGGCAGCAATGCACACAGGGGCCCAGTACAAAAGGGCAGCCTGCAGCGGTGGAAGAAACAGAATGAGCGACTGAGAGAGGGGGAGTGAGCGAGCTCAACTGAGCTCTAGCATGACTGCTGCAGATTTCTTTGTGGGTAGAAAAGATCAGCAACACATGCAGGAGCCCCGTACAAAAGGGCAGCCTACAGCACTGGCAGAAACAGAATGAGCGAGTGAGAGAGGGGGAGTGAGTGAGGTCAATGGAGACTCTATTGAGACTGCTGCAGATTTCTTTGTGGGCAGAAAAGGTGCCAACAGAGGCAGGAGCCCAGTACAAAGAGCAGCCTGCAGCGCTGGGCACACAATGGCCGAGTGAAGAGGGAGTGAGGCAAGCTCAATGGAGCTCTATCACGACTGCTGGATTTGTTTGTGGGCAGGAAAGAGGCAGCAACACAGGCAGGGCCCAATACAAAGGCCAGCCTGCAGCACCGGCAGAAATGGAATGAGCGAGTGAGACAGGGGGAGTGAGCGAGCTCAACAGCGCTGTGTCGGGACTGCTGCAGATTTCTTTCTGTGCAGAAAAAGGCAACAATGCATGCAGGGGCCCAGTACAAAAGGGCAGCATGCAGCAGCGGGAGAAACTGAACAAGCGAGTGAGAGAGAGAGAGGGAGTGGGCAACTCAATGGAGCTCTATCATGACTGCTGCAGATTTCTTTGTGGGCAGAAGAAGGCGCAACACAGGCAGGAGCCCAGTACAAAAGGCCAGCCTGGAGCGGTGGCAGAAACGGGATGAGCGAGTGAGAGCAGGGAATGAGCAAGCTGAACGGAACTCTGTCGGAACTGCTGCAGATTTGTTTGTGGGCAGAAAAAGGTGCCAACATTGGCTGGAGCCCAGTACAAAAGGGCATCCTTCAGCACCAGGAGAAACAGAATGAGTGAGTGAGACGGGGGAGTGAGCGACCTCAACGGAGCTCTATCGTAACTGCTGTGGATTTCTTTGTGGGCAGAAAAAAGCAGCTTCGCAGGCAGGAGCCCAGTACAAAAGGCCAGCCTACAGCACCGGCAGAAACAGAATGAGGGAGGGAGTGAGAGAGGGGGAGTGAACGAACTCAATGGAGGTCTATCGTGACTGCTGCGGATTTCTTTGTGGGCAGGAAAAGACGGCAACCCAGGCAGGAGCCCAGTACAAAAGGTCAGCCTGCAGCGCCAGCAGAAACGGAATGAGCGAGTGACAGAGGGGGAATGAACAACCTCAATGGAGCTGTGTCAGGACTGCTGCAGATCTCTTTGTGGGCAGAAAAAGCCACCAACACAGGCAGGAACCCAGTACAAAAGGGCAGCCTGCAGCAGCGGGAGACACAGAACGAGCGAGTGAGAGAGGGGGAGTGAGTGAGTGAGTGAGCTCAACGGAGCTCTATCATGACTGCTGCAGATTTCTTTGTGGGCAGAAAATGGAGTCAACAGAGGCAGGAGCCAAGTACAAAATGGCAGCCTGCAGCGCCAGGAGAAACAGAATGAGCAAGTGAGACAGGTGGAGTGAGCGACCTCAATGGAGCTCTGTCAGGACAGCTGCGGATTTCTTTGTGGGCAAAAAAAGATGCCAATGCATGCAGGGGCCCAGTACAAAAGGGCGGCCTGCAGCAGCAGGAGAAACAGACCGAACGAGCGAGAGAAGGGGAGTGAGTGAGCGAGCTCAACAGAGCTCTATCGTGACTGCTGCAGATTTCTTTGTGGGCAGAAGAAGGCAAAACAGGCAGGAGCCCAGTATAAAAGGCCAGCCAGCAGCGCTGGCAGAAACAGAACAAACGAGTGAAAGAGGGGGAGTGAGTGAGCTCAATGGAGCTGTCTCGGAACTGCTGCAGATTTCTTTATGGGCAGAAAAAGCTGCCAGCGCAGGAAGGAGCCCAGTACAAAAGGGCAGCCTGCAGCAGCAGGAGACACAGAACGAGCACGTGAAGGAGGGGGAGTGAGTGAGCTCAATGGAGCTCTGTTGGGACTGCTGCGGATTTCTTTGTGAGCAGAAAAAGGCAGCAATGCACCCAGGGGCTCAATATAAAAGGGCAGCTTGCGGTGGGAGAAACAGAACAAGCGAGTGAGAGGGGGAGTGAGTGAGCTCAACTGAGCTCTATCGTGACTGCTGCGGATATCTTTGTGGGCAGAAAAGGCGGCAGTGCAGGCAGGAGCCCAGTACAAAAGGCCAGCCTGCAGTGCCTGCAGAAACAGAACAAGCGAGTGACAGAGGGGAATTGAGCAATCTCAATGGACCTGTGTCGGGACTACTGCAGATTTCTTTGTGGGCAGAAAAAGCCACCAACAGAGGTAGGAGCCCAGTACAAAAGGCCATCCTACATCGCCAGGAGAAACAGAATGAGTGAGTCAGAAAGGGGCAGTGACCCACCTCAATGGAGCTCTGTTGGGACAGCTGCGGATTTCTTTGTGGCCAGAAAAGGGTGCCAATGCAGGCAGGAACTCAGTGCTAAACAGCAGCCTGCAGCACCTGGAGAAACACAATGAGCGACTGACAGAGGGCCACTGAGCGAGCTCAATGGACCAATGTAATCAACATTCAGCATTGACAAATGCTTGTTGTTACTGTAGAAATTAGCTGTTTACATTGACTATTTATTCCTCCACTATGGGAGCTGCCATGTTTGGTCCAGGACTCAGTGGTTGGACCAATTGAAACCAAGGGGTCCTCAATGGGTCCTAATTACAGTGACTTGTGGGAAAAGCTGTGAACTTTCTTGTTGGCACTCCACATTAACCTATGACAGCTCTCGGGCTGTGATTGACGGTAAAGGCAGCCAACCAGAATACAGAGATCCCATTCTTCAGTTGGGACTGTGTTTGATTGAACAAAGGGGAGTTCAGCTCGAGCCACTGAGAAGGAAAGAGACTGTGTGGTGAGCTGAAAACAGTCATGGGAAATTCGGCCTAATTTGCAGCCCTGCGGGTCTTGAACTGCCAAAACGCAGAAACGGAGAAAGCATCCACAGTTACCCAGGCTTAGCTCAGAGACTTTGGTGCTGAATAAGGAATGCTTTGCCTAAGAGAGGGCAGTTGAAGGAACTGTGAGAGGATTTCTCGAGCTAAGGACTCCAGTGCCATTTGGAGCCTGTGGATGTTGCGTTTTGTCTCCTGCCATGTTCAATAAAGGGGGGGACATGTTGCCAGTTGTACCTGTTTGTCTTCTGGCAAAGTTAAGCCAGACTGCAAATTGCAAGTTGAGTGAGTCTTCCAAACTGCATACTAAGCCAAACATCCTGTGTTGGGCCTGTGCCAACTGTGACCCCAAGAATTATTCCTGCATCAGATTCAGTGTCTACCTGGCCAGAGACCAGCACTGTGGAGTCAGCCCCTGAGAAGAAGCAAGTCGCAGGTTGCGGTCACCTACAGGGAAAGGCCATGAAGTGGAGGTGAGTCATGCCAGCCCCGGTCCCCACCATCATCCTGGCAAATCAGCAGATGCATGGTGTCTTCAATCTTCTCTCCAGTCAGTCTGGGTGAGTGAGTACAATCAGGGTAGCCCCCTGCAACAACCAAATAAACGTGTCATCTGATTTGCCCAATAAGTTCTCGTTGGGTGCTGACTGTTATTACAGGCCATCCGGCCGAGGATTACAAATATTTTACTGTTTGCAAGTGTTTCAATCTGTCTAATAACAGGCTTTTCTCCAGCCAGGGTCCCAAACAGCTGTAACGCCTGCCTACCTGCGGCAATGCTTCAGGCCTGCACCTAACTACTGTATATCCTGGATACCCAGCAGCTTGATAAACTGACTAATTCAGGGACAGATTTAATGGTCATTAATTGGTACCTGTTTAAGTACAGTGCCACAACAGTTAACCTAAATTTTGGCCCCCTCCCTGTGTTTTAGTCCCCTAAATAAACCTGATTTGTTTAGCATGTTAACCGGGTCTGTGAGCATATTATTGTTGCGGGGTGAAGTGTGGGGGAAAGTTAAAGCTGCATTGTGGTTGCTGGTTAACTGTTCTTTTGCAGGGGAGACAGGGTGTATGCCAGAAGTCCAGACACTGGTGGTAAGTGTGAAGCTGGTGAGCATATTATTAGTGCTAGCCATTAAATGTGTCATTGCAGTCACAGTACAGTGTTTATTGATGGTCTGTGTGTTGGGCCACTAGCTGGGGTGGTGGATAGGTATAGCTTCCCAGAGGGCTGTACTAGTTTTACAATTTACTCATTGAATCAGTACTCTGGGTGGAGGCACTGTAATTGTAGTTCTGCTGCTTGTAGGGCAGCCACAGTAACATGTAAATCCGAACCCAGGCACCTCAACCTGCAGTCAGAAAAGCAGGCAGGGATAGTAGCCCTTGGTGTAACAGTGCCAGGGTTACATACCATTCTTCTGACATTTGACTACAGTGATGTAGTCTACAGTGCCACCCCCAAAACCACCCTAGCCAGACTAGACATACTCTTCACACTTGACTGCCCTCCCCGCACTCACCACAGTTCTTTATACCAATCACTGGCACTCCCCTCCCTCACTGATCGCCGCCTAGGTCATTGCACCAATTTTACTGCTAAATTCTGATTCAATACTCTCTCTTCCTACCTTGCAACTCACTCCCCCCCCACTTCTCGCTCTCTCTCTGTAACAGTTCAGCCCACACTCTTGCCATCCCCTCCAGGACCACTACTGCTGGCCAGGCATCCTTCTCCTATCACCTGCCCAAGCTCTGGAACTCCCTGTCCATTAACATTCGAAACGCCTCATCATCTGGTGCCCTTTCCTCGCTCATGCGCTCGCTCACTACTCCCACGTGCAACTGCACCTAAAATTTGCCTGCCCCTACTCTCCTCTCTCTTCATGATGTCATAACTCGTCAAGCCCCTCTGCTTCCCTCTCACATGCATCTCCCTAGTACCATATGCTACTGAACTATGCAGCTGTATGTTACAGCTAACAGTATTTAAAATTGTACATCATTCCTATGTTGTAGTGTAACCCCAGGTGGCACTATCCCAAGGGCTACTACCCCTGCCTGCGTGGCTAGTTGCAGGTTAAGGGGACTGGGTACTGAAACTGGTGCCTCCACCCAGAGGACAGGGTTGTTAGTAACAAGACTAACCTGGGTACAGCCCTCCGGGTCACTGTAACCTCCCCTCTTTCCCCTGTAGTGGCCTACACAATATGCAACAAACATTTTCACAGTAGCCCCTATTCAGCATACAATTCCCCACACTGTTTGCACTTACCACCAGGGCTGGTTCCACCAATTCGACCCTGGAGACCCCCTGTAAAACAAGGTTAGGCACAGCAAATAACACCAGTACAGTGCTTTTGGTACAAACTGGAACCCCAGTCAGAATAAATGCAAAAAGAGTTAGATCTGATTTATTCAGGGGAATTGAACAAGGGAGGGGCATAATCAGGTTGACTGATTCAAAAACTGATCTAGCCAGGCAATTATACATGCACTTTTAGTCCCTACACAGTCACACACACTGGGTACCCAGTTGGAAATAAGGTGGACTAGCCTGGAACGTCGCCCATGGTAGGCCGGCGTCGTAGCTGGTTGGTGCCCTGTGATGAAAAGAGAAGGTATGCACAACAACACACAATTTGTAATCCAGAGCCTGAAGGCTCAGTGCGTGAAAGGAAAAACAACAATGCAATCAGATGACAACACTTAAGATTTAGCTGTTGCTGCAGGGAGCTACCCTGATTGTTGCTCACGCTACCCAAAATGAGACACAGGCTAGACGAAATGGAGACTGCAGGTTGATGACTGGTTTGCCAGGAGAAGTAGGGCCCACACAAATCACTGAGGTGTCATTCGTGTTCGAGATGGTAGAACAGGGCGCTGATCCTCGGGCAAGTCTCTCGTTGATGATGGTTTCTGTGCCTGAAGTAGCTGGCTAGGCCAGGTGGCAAGACCCAGGCCGCGTGGAACAGTTAGGATTTTGAATCCGATAGTGCTGGATGCAGCTTCCAGCAAGCGTGGCACATTTACACAGTGGGGAACCAAATCGTGACCCACTAACAGCACACAGCACATTTATAGTAAAGCAATCACCATATCACAATGCGGATGGCAGTCCAGCCACACAGAAACACAGAAGTTGATGGCAGATAAGGACCGCAAGGCCCATCCAGTCTGCCCATTTCTTTTTCTACCTTATAAATGTGCCATCGGCCTTTGCTCTGTCAATGGCCTATTTATTCATACTCATCTGTATTGCTCCCTTATGCCTATCCCATGCCTGTTTGAAGCCCTGCACTGCATTCATATCCACCACTTCCTGAAGTAGACCGTTCCATGCATCCACCATCCTTTCTGTGAAAAAGAACTTCCTCACATTACCTCTTAATCGGCCTCCCTCTAATCTCATGCTGTGTCCTCTTATCCTGCTATTTTTATGTTGCTTGCACGCATGTGCAAGAAACATAGTGCCATCATACAAGTTTTCGGAGGTGTGGCAGCCCTCTTCCAGTTCAGTCAGTGTGTTTGCAGGCGAGGCCGCAGTTCTCCAATCAACGCTGCAGCTGTCTATGACAGCATTTGAAAATGCAGTGCCATACAGTTGAAAGGGAGAGTTACGCTTCAGTGAGCAGCGATAAGATTGTGTGCTCATGCATGCTCCCCCACACACACACACACATGCACGCATGCCGTGCTTTACGCACACTGTATGGCCCAGGGGTGCCCAATCCCTATCGGCTGTGCTGCGCTCTCCCCAACAAGTTCCAGGTGCCCGCTGGGATCCCACCCCATCGTGGCACCAGTCTGTATGGCTGACGGGGTGCCCAACTCTGGCCGGCTCTACTGTTTCCCCCACCGAGACTATCAAGCCACGCCAGAGCCCACCCCAGCATGGCAACAGGTCCTATGGCCAATAGGGGTGCCCAATCCCCCGTCGGCTCCACTGCCCCACCCCCAACAGCCTTCCAGCTGCCACGCTGGGAGCACCCCAGCGTGGCACAAGTCCAGCGTCGTCTAAGTAAAAAAAAAAAACACATAAAATAAAAACCTTCTCGCAGACTGTCGACCCCTCCCCCACCCGTGCCCACCTCTATGCATCTACCTCCCCACACCTCCACCTCACCCCATACCTACCTCTGAGTCCAGTGCGATGATCTTGAGTGGACGGGAACATGTCTGCACTCTTCAAACCAACCGTGAACTGAGAAATGCGGTAGCTGTATAATGGAATAAATAGGGTTTTCAACTTTGTGCATATCTCGGGCATTTTTGGGAATTTTTCACAAATTTTCAACATGGGGTTTTGGGACCCGCCTCATGAATTCTGTCACTGTCATGGCGTTAATCCACCCGAAGGTGATTTCATGGTCACTGCACAGAACCACCTTTCAGGACCGATTTACAAAATGACAGTGTCACAGTTCATGAGTAGGCCTCAAAACCCTATGTTGAAATTAGTGAAATAAAAATAAATGACTGTTTTATGAGTGTTCATTGCGCTGTTCCTAATGACTCCTCATAAGTTCGTGAATTTTCAATATGTTCACTCCAGATTTTCAACATTGCCATTTTACCACACCTCCTTATGAGCAGTACAGCTGTCATTTCTCACATCTCGCCCAAAATGTGTTTCCACGCATGTAGCGCACAATGGCACAGTCGGTGTGCGAAATCAATATTCGGGACAGATTAAGAAAATCACAGTGATACTGTTCATGAGCAGAAGTGTTAAAATGGCTATGTTAAAAATTTGGTGAAAAAATTCCAAAAATGACTGTTTTATGAGCATCGTTAGCGCTGTTCCTCGCACACTCATAGGTTGCAAATTTCCAATATTTTCACTCCAGATTTTCAACATTGACATTTTACCATACCTCCTTATGAGCAGTACAGCTGTCATTTCTCACATCTCGCCCAAAATGTGTTTTCGCACATGTAGCGCACAATGGCGCAGTTGGTGTGCAAACTCAATGTATGGGACACATTAAGAAAATCACAGTGACACTGTTCATGAGCAGAGGTCTTAAAATGGCTATGTTGAAAATTTGGAAAAATTCCTAAAATGACTGTTTATGGCGTGCATTGCGCGGTTCCTATGCATGCTCGTAATTTCTAATTTTAATATTTGCACTCAGATTTTTCGACATTGCCATTTACCACACCTCCTTATGAGCAGTACAGCTGTATTTTTTACATATGCGCCCAAAATGTGTTTCCGTGCATGTAGTGCACAATGGTGCAGTCAGTGTGTGCAATCAATGTTTGGGA
Organism: Neoceratodus forsteri; assembly: GCA_016271365.2. NCBI lineage: Eukaryota > Metazoa > Chordata > Ceratodontiformes > Ceratodontidae > Neoceratodus > Neoceratodus forsteri. The sequence continues at coordinate 561,984,245 of JADMNL010000023.1, read as the reverse complement.
CAGATTAAGAAAATCACAGTGACACTGTTCATGAGCAGAGGTTTTAAAATGTCTATGTTGAAAATTTGGTGAAATAATCCCCTTCAGCCGTTCTGCAATGTTACTAATGAAGACATTGAACAGGACTGGCCCCAGGACCGATACCTGTAGCACCCCACTGGTCACCCCATTTACCACCACTCTCTGCCTCCTGTCTGTTAGCCAGTTTCAAACCCAGTTTACCACCCTTTCCCCCATGCCCAGCCTACCCAGCTAGTTTATCAGCCTCGTATGTGGGATGGTGTCAAAGGCTTTGCTGAAATCAAGGTATGTGTTGTCTGCTGCCCCACTCTGATTCACTTCCTTTGTCACCCAGTCAAAGAAATCAACCAGATTTGTCTGACATGATGTCCCCACTGTGAATCCATGTTGTCTATGTTCCTGGGCTCCGATGGCTTCTAGATGCCCCACTATCCTTTCTTTAAGCAATGTCTCCGTGATCTTCCCCACTACTGAGGTGAGGCTGAACAGCCTATTGTTCCCCGCCTCCTCCCTGCTGCCGGACTTGTGTAGAGGGACCACATGTGCCCTCCTCCAATTCACTCGTGTTGAATGACTCAGTGAACATGGCTGCCAGAGGTACTGTTATCTCCCTTCGCAGTTCTCTTAATATCCTTGGGTGTATGCCATCTGGTTCCATCGCTTTATCCACCTTCAATTTAGTGAGCTCCTGCAGGACTCTTTTGCCTTTGAATGGACTATTGTTCACCTCTTCACCCCCTTGGCAACTGCTGTACTGCGGTGGCCCTTGCCCCTCCCACTCTTCTGTGAATACTGAACAGAAAGACACAGTGGAAGACTTGGGAGGAAGGCATGGAACTATCACTTCCAAATACCTAAACAGCACATCCAAGTAAGCAACATTCGGCATTGACAAATGCTTGTTCTTATATTGAAATATGTTAGACTCTTTCACCTTGTTAATGCCCTTAAGGTATTTGAATGTTTCAATCACATCACCTCTCTCCCTCCTTTGCTCTAGGGTATACATATTGAGCTCCGTTAATCTGTCCTCATATATTTTCTGATGCAGTCCCTTCATCATTTTGGTTGCCCTTCTCTGGACTGCCTCAGTTTGATTAATGTCCTTGTGAAGGTGTGGCCTCTAGTACTGCACACAGTACTCCAGATGGGGCCTAACCAGTGTCTTGTAAAGAGGGATTATTATCTTCCTCTTCCGACTTGTGATACCCCTACTAATACACCCCAACATCCCCCTAGCCTTACCTACTGCTTTAGTGGTCTGCTTGGATGATTTCAGGTCATCGGTGATGATGATGCCCAAGTCTCTTTCTTCCCTTGTGACTGCCAGCAACTCCCCTCCCAGCCTATAGGTGGCTTCAGGGTTTCTCTTCCCTATGTGCATGATCTTGCACTTCTTTGTGTTAATCCCAGTTGCCACTCTTCCGACCATTTTGCTAGTTTATCCAGATCTCTTTTCATTCTTCCCACCCCATCTGGATCATCTACTCTGTTGCAGAACTTGGTGTCATCTGCAAACAGACAAACCTTACCCTCCAGTTCATCTGCAATGTCACTGATGAAGATATTGGAGAGTACTGGACCCAGGACTGATCCCTAGGTACCCCACTTGTGACTTGCATCTCTTGGACTGTATACCATTTACCACCACTCTCTGTTTTCTCCCGTCAACCAGTTTGCCACCCAGTTGACCAACTTCTGACCCACCTAGAGCCTACCCAGCTTATTAATCAATCTTCTATGTGGAACAGTATCGAAAGCCTTGCTGAAGTCAAGGTAGGCAACATCAACTGCTCCTCCTTGGTCCACCACCCTGGTTACCCAGTCAAAGAAATCTATGAGATTAGTTTGACAGGACCTTCCTTTTGTAAACCCATGCTGTCTTGGGTCCTGTGCTCCTATGGATTCCAGGTGTTGCACTATCCTTTCCTAATGGAGTGCCTCCATAATCTTGCCCACTACTGAGGTAAGACTGACTGGTCTGTAGTTCCCTGCCTCCTCCCTGCTACCACTCTTGTGGAGCGGGATCACATGAGCCCATCTCCAGTCTTCTGGGACCTCTCCTGTGCTCAGAGACTCACTAAACAGTTCTGATAATGGCTCTGCTAGTTCTACCCTTAGCTCCTTTAGTACTTTGGGATGTATGCCATCAGGTCCCATTTCCTTGTCCACCCTGAGCTTATTGAGCTCTTGTAGGACCCTTTCTTTTGTAAAGGGACTAGTGCACACCTCCTTCCCCCCGTGTCCATGGTGCTGAGCTGTGGGCCTTGCCCTACCTTCTCTTCAGTAAATACTGAGCAGAAGTATCTATTTAGGATAGATGCTTTTAGATATTCCTCCTCCTCACATGCCCCCCTTATCTCCTTTGATCTTAGCAATACCCCCTCTGGACTCTTTCCTATAACTAATGTATCTATAGAAAGTCTTGTCACCTTCATTTAGTGTTTGTGCTAGTGTTTCCTCGGTTTGAGCCTTTGCCTGCCTTACTGCCTTCTCTGCTTCCCTTAGGGAAGTTTGGTATGCCTCCCTGTCTTCATCCCGCTGCGTTCCCTTATATTTCCTGAAGGCCAGCCTTTTGGCTATATCAGTGTCTCTGAGCAAAACCAGGAATTCTGTGGTAAATGGATGTCCTGACAGGCCGATCGCGTATAGCAAATATTCGGTCTTCTTCAGGTTCAAATCTGGTCACTCTTCAGTGGCTTTGTCACACTCCAATTCGGATACAGTCCAATTGATAAGCCTTTCAAAGGATTCCCTCTCGAGGGACTGCAGGCAGATAGGCCAGACTCTGCCTTTCCACCAATCTCCTGCACTAACTACGCAGGAGCTGCTGCTCAAATCACTCGAGCTGTTTACTCTGCAAACTCTAACTCCAGACTGACTCACTGCAGCTGGCAGCTTGGGAATTTTCCTTCTGTCCAAAAGGTTCGATTCGTTGATTCATCTGTCTGTCAAAAGCAAGGGCTCCCTCTCCGGGTCTGTTTTGGCGCCAAAATGCAAAAACTACAATTCCTACAGAAATTTGCTCCCACAAGACCCTGGGGAACAGGCTCCATTTTAGAGTTTCCAAAGGTACCAATTGGCCCATTCTGACAGTCCAGGACCAAGATGGTGGTGATAAACAGAACTGTCCATGCTGCAAAGAAGGCAGGTTAGACAAACTACAATATCATTACTATTATAATAGATAATCAGCAAATAAGTACAGCTTCTAGCAGAGCTCCCTCTGAGCAACTAGCGATGGCAGAATGGAGTAAAGGCACTGCAGCCCAGGCGGGACTTGAGCCTAGACACACTCGGACGCCACCCAGAATAATTATACACTGCAAAATAGGCAGCTTTTAAAGAGACATGCGCAGAGGTGATTAGGCACTCTCATGCAATTTATTTTTAAACAGCTAAAACACAGGACACTAGCCTGGCAGAGGGCATTTAGGCACACCCAAGGAAGGCTTTCAGGAACCCCCATTTGTAGGGGGGTTACAGTAGCACTTAGTGTTGTTGTGAACTCAACCATATTTTAGCACTTGTTTTGCCTATTGTTATAATGTTGTACTATATGCTTATCCCCCCGACACATCTGGAAATGAGCAATGTTTGGGAAACATTTCAATAAATAAATAAATGCCATATTTTACCACATTTATATGTATAGATTTTAGTATCAACAAATAGTTTGAGGTTACATGTAACTCTACATTATTTGAAACAATTGATTTAGCCCAAGCAGGTCCAGGGTTGAACTAACAATGGGGGGGGAGGGGGGAGGAATGCCAGAGTGAGCTAAAGATGGTGATGGGCATCATTAAGGACAGGGTGCTTAGCAAATTGAGGGGGGTTTGAAGGTGGGTATGTCACCAGGACCAGATGGGCAGCATCACCAGATGCTCTGGAAGGTGGGGGTGTGGCAGGATCAGGCCAGACCCTTGGCAGTCCTGTTCGACTGCTTGCTAGCTATGGACTGGAGGGTGACTGATGTACCTCTCCATAAAAGCAGGGACAGGGGAGAGTCGGGCAACAACCAGTTGGTTAGCCTGTCCTTGATTGTCTGGAGCTGCATGAAACTGTTATCAAAGAACGATTGTTGGACTTCAGGAGTCTTCAGGACTGCAGACAACATGGGTTCTTAAAGGGGAGGTCCTACCAGATAAACCTCATAGAGTTTTTCAAGGAGTCTCAGACAAACTGTCCCTGTTGAGGAGTGGTTGTGGTTCCACCCCCACACCAGTAACCCAGGTTTGGGAATGGACAGAGTCAGGTGGGCCAGCAGAAGGGGGGAGGATGGAGTACTCAGTGGCAGCACTGCTTTCTTGGAGTGTGAGGGGGGACACCAGTTCCCACTGCAGTGCAGCAGGAGTGCATGCAAGCAAGGGGTAATGGTGGAGCGTGATATGCTGGTGCACACATCATGATGCTGCAGCCCGGAGAGAAAACCACAGAAAACAGATGCAAGGCTGCTCCTAGTTGGCACCCCGTACAGGCTCTGGCATGACTGACATGGCTGACCACCCCCCATGGATCCTGTGTCATTTGTGGATAACCAGTAAGTCTGGGAGAAGGTCAATGACGGGGCTGGGGGGTGTAAGTGGTGGATAACCAGTAGGTCCGGGAGAAGGTCAGTGATGGGGCTGAGGGTGTAAGTGGTGGATAACTGGTAGGTCCAGGAGAAGGTCAGTGATGGGGCTGGGGGGTGTAAGTGGTGGATAACCAGTAGGTCCAGGAGAAGGTCAGTGATGGGGCTGGGGGGTGTAAGTGGTGGATAACCGGTAGGTTCAGGAGAGGTCAGTCATGGGGCTGGGGGTGTAAGTGGTGGATAACCGGTAGGTCCAGGAGAAGGTCAGTGATGGAGATGGGGGGTGTAAGTGGTGGATAACCGGTAGGCCCAGAAGAAGGTCAGTGATGGGGCTGGGGGGTGTAAGTGGTGGATAACCGGTAAGTCTGGGAGAAGGTCAGTGACAGGGCTGGGGGGGTGTAAGTTGTGGATAACCAGTAAGTCCAGGAGAAGGTCAGTGAAAGGCCTGGGTGGATGCTGCTGGGCAGACTTGGAAGGGGAGAAAATACTGATTAAAAAAAAAAAATCTCAGGCAGCAGATAGTGGCCAAGCAGTGGATGTCCTGTATTTGAAGTTCAGCAAGACTTTTGACGGTGCCATATAGAGGACTAATGAAGAAGATGGGTGACTGAAGCGCAGGGGAATACATAACCAGGTGGGTGGAAAACTGATTAACTGGAAGAACCAAAAACGTAGTGCCAAATGGCAAGCACTTGGAGGTCATTGAGGTGCCACGGGGTCTGTCCTGGGTCCTGTGCTCTTCAATTTATCTGTCTGTGACACTGGAGTAGGGATCCTGAGTAAACTGTGTCTCTTGGCAAATGACATTAAAATATGTTGCGGGGTGGTGGACAGTGAGAAGAGACTAGGCACATGAAAAAAGTTATTGAGAAATTGGAAAAGTGCTGAAAGATCTGGCAGTTCAGGCTTAATGCCAACAAGGGCAAAGTCTTGCAAGTGGGGAGAAAAAAACAAAAATAAAGTATTGGTTGGGGTGGGGGGATCAGGCTAGATCAGACCTATGAGGAAAGGGATGAGGGGTTGTTATAAGTGACAGCCTAAGACCAATGCAGTAAGGCATATGGGAAGCCAGCAGAATGCTAGAGTTCATGAGAAGGGCCTTCTCTAGCAGAGGAAAGGAAATTATTTTGGCCCCCTCTATACATCACTGGTGAAACTGTACTTGGAGTATTGTCTGCAGCCCTAGAACCCCCACCTTTAAAGGACAAGGATTACTTAGAATCGTTCCACAGGAGGGCAACTAAAATGATATTTACAGTACAGATCACTGGTGGGCAGATGTAAGGCTCGATTCACAGCAGGCGCCCAGCCACTCCACATGCTCCAGAGGGCCGTGAAAAGTCACAAATTGCCTCCTTTGTGCAGGCAGTGCACCTTTGGGGCACCCTGTGACATTCATACCTTGGCTGTGCACCTTTTTTGTGCTCAACCCTCGGCCGTTCTGGTGGTGGGGCAGACATCTGCACCATCTACAGCACTTCTGGGGCAGCATGTGCGGCTGGTGGAGAGGTGTATGTCACGCAGCCCTAGGGCTGCCATATTGTCTACATACCCCTCTCCACCTAGTCATCTATGGTCGGAACGGCCCACTCTCCACCGGTCCCCAGCCCCAGGAGTGCAGGTATGGGTCTGGGGCTGGGGCTGGGGCCAGCACCATCACCGGATGGTATTTGTCACTGTGCCAGACTGGGATATGGCAGCCTGTAGAGGACCAGCATGGGCTGCCATATGCATCCCGTGGACCCCTTTCGGGCATCTGATTGGATGTCGGTGATCCTGGCCACAGTTCCCCCAACACTGCCCACAGCTCCCATGTAGGGATCCATGCCTGCAGGGGGCAGGGGGACAGGGCTGAGGGTTGCTCCTGCCCCCACATGGTCCTGGGGCATGTGGCAACACAGTGGGGATATGCTCAATCCGAGTGTAACCCCACCACATTTCTGGACCGAGCCCTCAAGCCGTAGTGCCTCTGCCACTGCCATCTGTGGATGGTGCAGCACCATGCAATGAAAAAGCCAAGCTTGGCATCAGTTGAATAGGGGATACATAATGGGTTACAGGAGAATAACATGTTTATTTCCTCGTGTGAGTGGTAAGACCCATAATGCATGAGAGGTGAATTATGAAGATCTTACTGGCCCATAGCACCAACACACATTATGGGCATGTACAATGCTTCCTGGGAACGAGCAGTACCTCCCACCAACCAGACCAATCCCTCTCAGACCAGCTGCCTGTCAGTCAGTGTACATGTCCCAGTTTTTCCTGATGGCTCAGTCACCAACCTGGCTGATTCCATCTCCATCAGGCCACCCAACAGTGAATGCTTATATCTCACCCAGCTGCACTTTTACTACCAGTGTTTCATCTCGTGTTGGCCTCCATAATCAGTTCACCTTAAGCCTGGATGCTTGTCCCGCACTTTTGCCCATGATGTTATCCCTCCGGACACTGCTCTCCCTCGTCTTCCTCCTCTTGCCCGTTGCTTGGAATGCAGGAGAGGTGGTGCTCCTCCCACTCAGAGGATACAGACATTGCACTGGGGGAAGATTACACAATGGGGGGGAGGTAGTAACAACAACAACAAGCATTTGTCAATGCAGAATGCTTGCTTGCTGGCATTGGCATTGGTAGTGTAGAAGTTACAGCGCTGCATAATAGGAATGGCAGCGAAGCACTGAACTGAAGCCAACTCCACCACCACCCTGCAGAGAGTGACAGGCATTGGGGTGTGCCTTTGGGTCATCAGGCATAACGACCCGCCATTTCACCACACCCTACCCTGCAGACACTGACAAGTGTCACGGTGGTGCCTTGGGGTCTTGGGTTCATAGCGCACTCCCATTCCATCAGGGAAATACAGGAGATGGGTGCGATAGAGAATGGGGTGAAGTTTGGTCGAAGAGTCCGAGGCACACCTGATGCCTCTCACTGGCTGTAGGGTGTGGGTGGGGGTGGAATGGTATGAGCATGACAGGCAAGAATCCCAAGTCACACCCCTGATGCCTGTCATTCTCTACAGGGTGGGGCGTTATGGTCGGAAACCCTAATGCCTCAGGCATTTGTTGATATTTTCACTCCAAATTTTCAACATGGTTTTTTTGTGACCCCCACCTCATGAACAGTGGCAATATCAGTTTGTTAGCCGAAAACTGCTTTTGCACAGCGACTATGGCATTTGGCACCACAGGTGCAAAAACACATTCCGAACAGGATGTGAAAATGACAGAGGTACTGTTAGGTAGGAGGTGTAAAATGGCAATATTGAAAATCTGCTGTGAAAAGCTTTAAAAAACTGGTGAAGTCATGAGCGTTCGTAGAAACTGTGCAACGCACACCTGTAATGTAACTAGTTTGGGGATTTTTTTACAGCAGATTGTTAACATAGGCATTTTGGGACCTCCGATCATGAACAGTGTCAGTGTGATTTTCTTTATCTGTCCCGAACAATGATTTCCCACAGCGACAACGCATTTCTGCGCTGAAAGTGTGAAAACACATTTCGGCCATGTTGTGCAAAATGACAGCTGTACTGGTCATAAGGAGGTGTGGAAAAATGCCACTGGTGAAAATCTGGACTGAAAATATTACAAATTCATGATCTTACGAGGGTGCATGGAAACTGCGCAACGCTCACTCGTAACACAGTCATTTTATAGAGTTTTGTCACCAAATTTTCAACATAGCCATTTTAAGACCTCTGTTCATGACCAGTGTCACTGTGATTTTCTTAATCTGTCCCAAACATTGTTGTTTCGCATCGACTGCTTACCATTGTGCGCTACGTATGCGGAAACACATTTTAGGTAGAGATGTGAAAATGGTAGCTGTACTGCTCATAAGGAAAGTGCAGTAAAATGGCACTATTGAAAATCTGGTGTGCAAATATTACAAATTCGCAAACTTGCCAGCGTAGGAACGTGCAACGTGCGCTCCTAAAACAGTCATTTTGAGAATTTTTCACCAAATTTTCAACATAGTCATTTTAAGACCTCTGCTCATGAACAGTGTCACTGTGATTTTCTTAATGTGTCCGTGCATTGATTTTGCACACAGACTCTTTTGCTATTAAGCTACATGAAGTAGGAAACACATTTGGGCAAGATGTGAAAATGACAGCTATACTTCTCATAAGAAGGTGTGGTAAAATGGCAATGTAGAAAATCTGGAGTGAAAATATTGAAAATTCGCGAACTTATGAGTGTGCGTAGGAACTGCACATCGCACGCTCGTAAAACAGTCATTTTTAGGAATTTTTCCACCAAATTTTCAAAATAGGCTTTTTGAGAGCCCACCTCATGAACACTTGCAGTGTCGTTTCATTAATCATTCCAGAATGGTGATTTCGTGCAGTGGCTGCGAAATCATCCTTCAGGCCCGAGTAACGCCATGACAGTGACAGCATAAATGAGAAGGGGTCCCAAAAACCCCATGTTGAAAATTTGGGCCCAAAATTCCCAAAAATGCCTGAGATATGCAACAAAGTTGAAAAAACCCTATCTATCCCATTATACAGCTTACCGGCATTTCCTCAGTTTGCGGTCGGCTTTGAAGAGTGCAGACATGTTCCTGGTCCACCGAAGATCATCGCGCCGAGCTCCGGAGGTAAGTATGGGGTGGGGGTGTGGGGAGGCAGGGTGTGCAGTGGGTGGGTGCCGGTTGTGGGAGGGAGGCAGAAGCGGTGAGGACAGTTTTGTATTTACAGTTTTTTCTGAGACTATGAGGGGCGAAGACTACGAGGGGCGTTTGCCATGCTGGGGTGAGCTCCCAGCGTGGCAGCTGGAAAAACTGTTGGGGGCTTGGAGCCGGCGAGAGTTGGGCACCCGTCGGCCATAACATCAATTTGCCACGCTGGGGTGGGCTCCCAGCATGGCACCTGGATGCTGGAGGCGTGCAGCCGACGAGAGGTTGGGCACCCCGTCAGCTATAAAACATTTTGCCACGCGGCTGGGCCCCAGCGCGGGCAGCTGGAAGGCTGTTGGGGGTTTGAGCCAACGGGATTGGGCACTCTGTCTGCCTATAACATCAATTTGCCACGCTGGGGTGGGCTCCCAGCATGGCACCTGGATGCTTTGGGGGGGGTCGTGCAGCCAACGGGGGATTGGGCACCCCGCCGGCCATACAGTATGTGCGTGGGGGGGAGTGCGTCAGCACACAATATGCGTGTGCGTGTTGAGGAGGGGAGCTCTGCTCACTGAAGCGGAGCTGTCCCTTTCAACTGTATGCCACTGCATTTTCAGCTGTCATAGACAGCTGGAGCAGTGATTGGCGCTCTGCGACCGCACCTGCAAACACACTGACTGGATTGGAAGAGGCTGACACACCTCTGGAAAACTCAGATGATGGCACTATGTTTCTTGCACATGCGTGCAAGCAAACATAAAAATGGAAAGAGACCTGAGGGTAATCATATCAGATGACCTTAACGTTAGCAAGCAATCTGAGAAGGCAGTAGGGAGGGCTGGGGGTATACTGGGATGTATAGGGAGAGGCACCACCAGCAGAAAACAGGAAGTTGTTATCCCTCTGTTCAGACAGTTGGTGAGACCCCATCTGGAGTATTGTGTCCAGTTCTGGAGACGCCATCTCCACAAGTACATAGACAGGATAGAGGCAGTCCAGAGGAGGGCAACTAAAATAGTGCAGGGTCTGCAAGAGAAGTCGTACGAGGAGAGACTAAAGGAGCTTAATATGTATACCCTTGGGGAAAGGAGGGAGAGGGGGGACATGATAGAAACTTTTAAGTACCTCAGTGGAATCAACAAAAGTCCAAGAGGTTAGCATCTTTCAGAAAAAGAGATGTGCAAGAACAAGGGGACACAATTTAAAGATGGGGAAGGGGGGGCAGTTCAGGTGCAATGTGAAGAAGTACTGTTTCACAGAGAGGGTGGTGGATGCATGGAACAGCCTTCCTGAGGAGGTTTTGGGGTCTAAAACTGTGGGAGAATTCAAGAATGCATGGGACAGACATAAGGCAATTCTTGTGGGGGGCAGGAAGATATAGGCTGTTGGTTAACTAGGATCTGCGGCCTATCCTGTAGGTAGGGAAATGGGCAGACTAGGTAGGCCAAGAGGTCCTTATCTGCCATCAAAGTCTACATAGAAACATAGAAGTTGATGGCAGATAAGGACCTCAAGGCCCATCCAGTCTGCCCATTTAAAGTTGGGAGACCAGTGTTAGAATCCTGGTCTCCACCACCATCAAGCTGCTCATACTTTAGCACTCCATGCCACGTGCGCAGTCTATGTTTCTATGTTTGTCTGCACACTGCCTGCCAACCACAAGGAGTGTTTCTGCCAGCCCATGAGGAAAGAGGCATCACTGGAGGTCATGTACTAAATAATCAGTGAAGGGGAGGAGTTCAGAAACCAGCTGTCACCTTTTGGGTCTCCTCTATGATGGCGCCTATTGCCACAGTCTCCAGTGTTGTTTTATTTTAAATTAGCACAATGGGGTCCAAAAATCCACTCACCTGATTGGTCGACTGGGGTCTTTATCCATGAGTAAATCCCAGCATAACCCATGGGCAAAGTTTCAGCCATCCCAGCCGGCCGCTGTACAAAAACAGGAAATCACTGCACTTTTTTCTTTTTTTAAATCTCTGTTTTAGCCACCATCTTGTTTCTAAAATTATACCTACCAAGAAACTACACTGGCCTCTGAAAGCAACTTGCATATAAGAAAGTTTGAAAAACAATTATCTGTTCCACATACCTCTATTAAATTTAGTACTGCTCATGACTTCCTCTAACACTCGCTGCCTCCCTCTTTCCTCCATCATGGTGACTTCTGGCTCCATTGCGGCAGCAGGCATCCCTGCCACCTGACTGCCTGGCTTGATTGCAAAACCGCAAATTAAAAAAAAAACATATCTCAGCTCCTGCTCGAGCTGCATAATCGTCCTGTGTCCTATCAATCAAACCACACCAGGAGTGGGTAAATCCCAGCATAACCCATACACACACCCTGTCATAGATCATTGCTTAAATAACCAGTCCCTCGTGTCCAGTGGTCCCCCTCCTGGCCTAAAATGATTTCTCCCTGGTGTCAGTCAGAACTCCTTCTCTTTCCCTGGCCCAACCAGTCACTCTCAGTCTCCAGTGGTATCCCCCACCCCTTCCTCAGCCCCAACCAATTGCACCCTGGTGTCCAGACTCCCCCTCAACTTGGTCCATCTCATGCTGTCTGTCCATCAGTCCATGAATGTGCCCCAGTAACCTCCCCCCCGCCCGCTGGGTCAGCTTCACTGAGCTCAGTCCTCCTTAGACCATCTGCCCCTCAGTGTCTGTGCATCCATCTCATGTCAGTTGGCAAAGAAGGCACTGAGTGTTTCCTTGCTTGCACAGGGTACAGACACACAAGGAGAAGTTTCTCCTGGGTTATGCCAAACAAGGCAAAAACAGTGCTACTAAAAAAGTGTTATAAGCAACAGAAGATATACGAAGCATATAGTTAAAGGGAAACATTGATGTACAGTGGCTGACATCATTTGAAAGCCCATGAAAAGCTCTTTCAAGTGAAGTATTGGGCTCATCTGTAGCTGGGAGCACTCTAGATATATAGACGACTGAGTATGTGCATTATTAGTACTAAAGTGTAGACATTTTGAGATCATTGTGATGTCACTGGGGAACAATATGTGCCTGACTACACTGAGTACAGCATAGCTTGTTCCTCAATGACATCACAGTGTTCTAAATATGGCTGCAATGTAGTATTAATATTGAACAGACTCAGTCTATATCTTTGGAGTGCTCCCGCTGCAGATGTGCCCAATACCTTGTTTGAAAATGCATGACATGGTTTTTCACATTACGATGGCCACTGGATATAAATGTGTCCCTTTAACCAATGTGTTCAGTAACTTAATGCGATGAGGAAGAGGAGGAGGAGATTTATTCCTTGACATGTTTGCTTTAAGTACAGTACTGGTACTATCTGGTTTAATAATAGGCAGGGTCCCTGGGGCACTGCTGCACTTTGTCCTGATTTTTGCAGCAAGACTCCTTGACTTCTGCGGCAGCATGTTTGGATTTCTATGGCATGATTTATTCATTTCTGTGGCAGAATGCAGTCCTGTCATTCTCTAAAATATGATGTGATGTCATCGATGACATCACATGTTGAGCATTGAGGAAGGACTCCAGGATAAAGGAGATGGAGAAGAAAGACGGGCAGCATGGAAAAATGATGTGCTTGAATGGAACTTCACCAAGAACAATGAATTCTGCGACACTACATATACTCTGCTGTGTGATGCAGATTTTGCAGAACATTCCATGGCTGCGGAATCACAGAATTCCAGGGGCCATGATAATAAAATAGGCAAAAATATAACATATAGTAAGTGAGTCTGTTTTCTTCAGCAGTTGGTAGTCCATCTCATGTCAGGCTCCCCAGCAAGTTGTCTCTCAGCCTGGCTGCTTGCTGGGTGCTCGTTGCCCCTGCTGCCATCCCTCGGGCCCCCTCTCTTCCTCCTCCCCCCCCCCTTGTTGCTGTTGCTTGGGGTGCAGGAGGTAGACACTTCTCCCAGCTGGGAGACAGCAACTGTACCTTCATGCTGCCCACCAGCTACAAGGAGCGTGTTTCTACCAGACCATGAAGAAAGAGGCATCACAGGAGATGGAGTACCAGGTAATCGGGAAGGGGGAGTTTGTGACCTGTTATCATCTCCCAGGCCTCGGTACAATAGTTCCCATTCTTGTAGTCACCCTTCTCTCTTTACTTCCTACTCAGCCACCTCATTAGACAAGGTCAGCACTCCGACCACCCAGACTGACAAGCAGCAGATCTAGAAACAACTAATGGGGGGGAGCTGTCACCTCTTGGGTTTTGGCTACAGTGGTTCCCATTCTCACTGTTGCCCTTCTCTCCTTCCTCCTTACTCAACCACCATTTGAATTTTTATTCAGATGCGTTTTATAACACATTAAACAGAATCAGCTACTGTTAGCACCGGCCAGCTCTTGTTTTCCACACTCACCAAGAAGTATTTTTCAAAGCTACACAAGTCTTATTGGGGCCCAGTGGCACAGCGGTAGTGCTATCACTCACTACACCAGTAATCTAGGTTCAGGAATGGACTCAGGTCATTCGGGGATGGCCGCAGGAGGAAGAGCTGAGCATCCCTTGAATGGCTCTCCTCCCTCGGGGATTGGGGTTAGCATGCCCTGCTGGTGAACTACCACCTGAAGGAATCTGCTTGGCAGTACAGCAGAACCCCATGAAGGGAAAGAATCCCATAACCGAACAGCAGGGGCATCTCCCTGGAGGCAGAGGACGCATATCGTGTCACTGCGTGCATGTAGTGCAGTAGGAGAAAATGGAGGAAAAACCACCAACATGGCTAGATGATGGCATAGGCCACTGCAGGACCCACACCAGTAACTGTGCACCTCTGACTTTTCTGTGGCACAGGACACCTAAAACCCAGAGATACTGGGTAATAGGTCTGAGGGGACCCTTCCAGATGGGTGCAGTCTGACTGACCGATAAGGAGATAAACCTACAGGAGGCAGACCTTGATCTGGTGGCCATAACAGAATCATTAAAGACAGAGAGATACACCATGTTCCAGAAGGACAGAAGAGAAAGGAAAAGGGGTGCGGTTGTTTTATATGTGAGGAAAAAACATACAGTCACAGAGATACAGGGACACGGTGGGGGGAGCTGGAGGTTATTTGGGTAATGTTAGAGACAGGGCATGGAGCCTTTATCCACATGGGGTTGTGGTCAGATGACCAACACAGAAGGAGGAGTTAGACAAGGTTCTCAGGGAGACCAAAGGCAGAATGGCAAGCAAAGGCAAAGTATTGATTATGGAAGACTTTAATTTTCTGGATGTAGACTGGAGCTTTCTGGCCACAGCTACATTAAGAAGCAGGGCCATTCACAACTCCCTTGAGGGGGCATTTCTCAGGCAACTTGTTATGGAACCCACTAGAGATGGACCAGTGCTGAACCTGGTACTTACAAAAAGGGACAGCACTGCAGATGTCACAGTGGGTAGCTCCCTAAGTAAAAGTGATCACCATACAGTGTGGTTTGGCATCAGATTGGGCAAGAGGAAAAAACACACTAGAATGAGGCTCCAGGGCTTCAAGACGTCAGACTTTAAAGAAATTCATGACTGCCTCAGTAAATACCTTGAAGGGGGAATGGATGGGGGGAGTGCAGACACAATGGAAAAGGATAAAGGAGAACATAACTAAGGCAACGGCAAGCTGTTTGAAGGAAGTAAGCAAAGGGTAAGAGAAGGAAGAGGCCATTATGGTTCTCAAAGGAGGTGGCTAAGGCAGTAAGGAAGAGAAAAGCAAGCTTTTAGGAAGTACAAGAAGACCAAGCGGGAGGGGGACAGGGAAATATATTTAGGTAAAGGAAGTCAAGAAGGAAGGTGAGGGCAGCTAAAGCACAAACAGAGGAGAAGATCGCCAAGGAAGTTAAAAAGAGTGATAAGACTTTCTTCAGGTACGTGCATGGAAAAGGAAAGCAAGGGATGAGCTAGTGAGGATCAGGAGAGCAGGAAGGGGAGATAGCACAGAAGAAGATCAAGAAAAGCTAAGTTTAAATGAGTACTTCCACTAGGCATTCATGGTGGAGGGCGGAGAGGACGGACCAACATGTATCAGCATACATCGTGGGGAGAAGGGGAGTGGACAAAGTCCATTCTCGGAAGACAGTCCAAAGGGAATTGGAAGCCCTAAAGAAAAACAAGGGGCAATTGGGCCAGACGGGATTCACCCCATGGGTAAACAAGCCTTTGTCGATGCCGAATGTTGTCTTGCTGGTGTTGGCACTGGTAGTGCAGGAGTTAGAGAGATGCATAATAGGAATGGCAGTGAAGTATAGAACTGATGCCAACCCCACCCCACCCAGCAGAGAGTGACAGACATTGGGGTGTGCCTTTGGGTCGTCAGCCATAATGCTCATGCCATTTCACGTCACCCTACCCTGCAAACTCCGACAAGTATTGCGGTGTGCCTTGGGGTCATTGGGTCTTACACTCATCCCATTCCATAAGGAAATACGCTGAGATGGGTGCAGTATAGGAGAATGGGGTGAAGTTTGGGGCCAAAGAGTCCAAGGAACACCTCAATGCCTGTCACTGGCTGCAGAGTGGGGGTGGGCGTGGAATAGCGCGAGCATTACAGCCGACACTGCCAAGTCACACCCCTGATGCCTGTCAGTCTCTACAGGGTGGGGTGTTACAGTTGGAAACCATAATGCCCTGGGCGTGTGTTAGTATTTTCACTCTAAATTTTCAACATGGCTTTTTGTGACCCCATCTCATGAACAGTTGCACTATGAGTTCATTAGCCGAAAGGTGATTTTACACAGTGACTGTGCCATTGTGTGCCACAGGTGTGAAAACTCATTTTGGGCAGGATGTGAAAAATGACAGCTGTACTGTTCATAAGGAGGTGTGGAAAAAATAGCAATGCTGAAAATCTGTAGTGAAAATCTGGAAAATTGGTGAAGTCATGAGCATGTGTAGAAGCTGTACAACGCACGCCCATAATGCAATTATTTGGGGGATTTTTTTAACCAAATTTTCAACACAGGCATTTTGGGAACTCCGCTCATGAACAGTGTCACTATGATTTTGTTAATCTGTTCCAAACATTGATTTTCCACAGTGACCGCGCCATTGTGTGCCACATGTACAAAAACACATTTTGGGCAGGATGTGAAAAATGACAGCTGTACTGTTCATGAGGAGGTGTAAAAAATGGCAATGCTGAAAATCTGGAGTGACAATATGAAAAAATTGATTAAGTCACAAACGTGCATAGAAACTGTGCAACGCATGCCCATAACACAATTATTTTGGGGATTTGTTTAACCAGATTTTCAACATAGGCATTTTGGGACCTCCGCTCATGAGCTGTGTCACTGTGATTTTGGCAATGTGTTCTGGATGTTGATTTTCCACAGCGACTGTGCCATTGTGTGCCCCATGGGCAAAAATACATTTTGGGCAGGGTGTGAAAAATGACAGCTGTACTGTTCATAAGGAGGTGTAAAAAATTGTAATGTTGAAAATCTGGAGTGAAAATATTAAAAATTGTCAAAGTTATGAGCATGCATGGTAACTGCGCAATGCACGCTCGTGACACAGTCATTTCTTGAAATTTTGCCACCAAATTTGCAAGATAGGCTTTTTGGGACCCCGCCTCATGAACAGTGGCGCTGTCATTTTGTTAATCAATCCCAAAAGGTGATTCCATGCAGTGACCACAAAATGACCTTCCGGGGCTGAATAACAAGAGGACAGTGCATGTGTTTGTGAAGTGGGGTCCCAAGAATGCCATGTGGAAAATTTGGAGGCAAAATTCAAAAAAATGGCCAAGATATCCACCTAAGTTGAACCCCCCCCCCCCTTTTATGCCATTATACAGCTTACTGGCATTTCTTCAGTTCATGGTCGGCTTTGAAGAGTGCAGACATGTTTCCATTCCACCGAAGATCGCGGTGCTGACCTCTGGAGGTAAGTATGGGGTGAGGAAGGGGTGTGGGGAGGTGGGATGTGCAGATGGTGGGTGCGGGTTTGGGCGCCGCCGACAGCGAGGGACTGTTTTCTGTCAGAATCCTGATGCCAAGGTTGGCCGTGACCCTCCCTGAAACTACTCATTGTCCCAGTTCTACTAATCTGTAGATAGTGACTTTGTCAGATGGACAAAGACAGGAATCTCTGTCAAAGGAAGAAACTGAGGAAACGTTAGGGCCACTGCTGTACTACTCCTCCCAACCGGGACTGGTCTGCACTTCGCTGCTGTCTTATCTACAGGAGTCTGAGATGCCAGAGATGAACACGCCGCTTGATTCTCAACTTGGCTGGCTGCTGACAAAGTTTGGGTTCTCTCTTTGCTTCATCCAGGGTCCAAACAAAGTCCTGTTTGGTGGCAGCTACCACACTCCTGATCTCCTCTCTCTCCCTAGTTGGGCGAATCCTCCACATGTAGAAGCCAGGTGATTCTTGTTACTTGTAGCTGACAGTCCACGGACAAGATTCGCGGTCAGACTGGGAAGCAAAGGTCCCATCTGGAAATGGGGCTACAGGGGCCCTGGTACCAGCTGCACTATACCATCATGTACAAACTGTTGCACAATTTTACCGTCAGTGGTATGCTCTAGCATACAAACTTTGTCCTGTATTTTCAACCATAGAGTAACAGCATGTATTCCATTTGGAAGAAAGCTATTCCCTGTACCAGTTATGAAGACATAAGGGAGTGTATGTTTATGAGGTTTTTTTATACATACACATATTCACAGTATATGTATGTATGTTTATATGATGGGTAAGAAAAATCTGTGAAAATCCAGCATCCTGATTGGATGAAGCATTATACCACAAGGATGACACAGCTTGCCCTTCTTTTCATTCCTTAGAACCTTCTGGACATTTTATAAGACAGATAATCCACTACAGGGTGTGCGGTCGTGCTCTGATATACGCATGCCGTGGATGGTTGAATGCACTCAGCCTATGTCCTCATGCGTCACAACACATACCAAGGCATACACATATAAGAATATGACTGCACCCCCTATAGTTGATTGTGTATTACATATCACATACCTCTGGTATATAAATAAAAAAAACTTCACAACACACAGTCACAATGCATTATTCTCACTTTTCTACTAAACTTCCTTTCCTTGAACCAAAACTGCGGGCTCTGCTTAGCCTGCACTGGAAAAAGTGTTAGCTCTAGTACTTTTAGTAGTGCATATTTTTTTTACTTCAGTATTGTCCTGCAGTGACATACAAGTATTAAAATATTCAAAAGTGCCCATCGGCAGTTTCAGTGTGTTTATTTTCTTTTTTCCTCTGTTTCCCCCATTTCCTTTGCTTTTCACCCTTTTTACCTTGGATTCATCTTTTCTTCATTCTCCCTACCATTCTTTATTATTTTTCTACTCAAAAGTTTTGCTCTTTGACTATGCCCTTACTTTAATTTCTTGGGGTTAATCCCCCGGCCCTTAACACAGCCATCCTACGAACCAGGGGCCAAACGGACACCTCTGAATGTGCTACCACTGGCTGCTATCTGATCATCTTCACAAGTGTTTTTTTTTTGTGTACACTTTTCCTCCTACTGCACTAGCCTTCCTCACATTCCATATAAAGGGGGTCCCCAGTTTTAACACTTATTGCAATCTATCCCCTACATGCAGTAAATGATTTTAAAAATAACCTAATGACAGCAAAGCACTAGGTAACTGCCCCCTACCCCAGACATATTGGCATAGGCAACAAAGCTCTCATCCTCCAGCAGATGAGATGGTCTGTGGACAATTATGCTTTCAGTCAAGTGTCCTCATTCTCTCCTTTGTTAGCAACCCTCCCATGGCACCTCCCTTTCTATGGGTGTTTGGCTTTCCTTCCCCCCCACAGAATGCACTGCGACAGAAGAGAATGCATAAACACCCTTCCCCAAGGTTGGAGCATGGTGCAAACAGATCACAGGCAAGATCTTACCAGCTCAGGGCAGGGAAGTCAGAACCAAGACAAGTGTCAGCATGTCTCAGTTGGTGGCACATTCATCTTCAGACCAGGAGGTTGTGGGTTCCAGTCCCCATACCAGGACTGAGCCCATAACCCTGGCACTCAAATGCAGTATTAAGAGGATATGGTGCTGTTGGG